>OY730194.1:3796200-6196200 GCA_963422505.1 Pseudognaphalium luteoalbum
TTTATAATTTGTGTAATTTTCATTCTACAATAAAACTATATAAATTTTCATGTTTTTCACTTTTTATCAGTTAAATATCAAATTTTCAACTCTACATTTAAGTAAACTATCAATATCAACCAATTGTCACGGGGTAATCATCTAACCATCTTAAATCAATATTTACAATAAAATAGTATATTCTGTTGCATAGCACGGATATAATACTAGTAATAATACATATAAAATATCTTAGTCTTCTATTTTTAGCAAATTTGAAGAACAAATTTAAGACTCAACAATTTAATATCCATATTATTAGCAATTGTGTTATGATAACTATCATACACCCACACCCTTATAAATTATTTAAGGGTTTCATTCATCGATTTACAATTTTAAAGATATTGACTTACAATTTTAAAGTATGCTAAAGATATAAATAACCCTATATTTGATGAAATTGACCAAACTAACATTTCTTAATTATAGAAACTATATTATTTGTCCATAGTTAAGCATGAATCTTTTTAGAAACTATCATTTGTTTATTTCTACATACTAGGAAAAAACCTACGCAATGCAGCGGAATACAAAATTTGTTTTACTAATAAAAGAGTGTATATTAATTAATTAATCTCATTGGAATTAGGATCTTAAAGATTAATCTTGACCATCAATGATTTAGGGCATTCTAATATTGGCCATTGATACTAAGTACTTGTGTTAATTAAACTTAACAATAATTTGCACATAAATTCCATTATTGCCCCTGAATAATTTTTTTAACCGTGGAATAATTTAGTCACATATCTCGCCATCCATAACATAATTCATCACGCTTTTTCTATCTGCTTCAATCCAGACGCTCCTAACCCTAATTCACAAAATTGCAATTCAACATTTGGATTTAATGGTTGATAGTTCTCCCTTAGCTGGATCGTCACCTCCCAAAATAAATTAACCAAGTGAGAGGATGAAGAAACTGGATCGTCAGCTACTCAGCTCCTAAATCAGGTGATACATGTGATATATATTATGAGTTATTATTATTTTTTGAATAGATTTGATGTTAATGTGATTAATATAAGAGAGATTATCAGTGATTGTGTACTTAGAATTGTTGAACCCTAATTTTGATGGTATGAATTTGATTTCGAAAATTAGGGTTTGGTGTTTGATTCATATGCTATTTATGATGTTATTTGATTTGGTGAATGTTGATTTTGTGATCTAGAAGGTTATGATGGCTATATCAATTTTGTAAAATTATTGTGATGCGATTTAAATTGCATCATTGAGACTTTTTATATAGGTTACCGATTATAAATCTTAACAATGGCCTCTGCAAGCAAGCAACATATCCCAGTAGCTTCCACAAAGATATCATCAAGTGTATGCTATACGATTTGAGGATAGGGTTTCAGAGAAAACTTGCATTTTCTGTAAGTAAACCGCATGATGTGTTTAATAATTAAGTTTTTGCAATGCTTCTATTTATGTATGTGTTTGGCAGCTATGTTGGTTGTTAGTATTGACTTATAAATTTGTGTATGAATATAGGTATCATACTGATGGAGTTATGCTTTGTCTAGGAAGATTAATGCTATATAAACATATCATGAAACTATCAAAAACATGCTGCTAAAATTGGGGTTCCCTTGGCTGTCAATACTTCTAGATTGGTTGAAGGTATGCTTATGTATATCCTACCTTAATTTTATGATGCCAGATGATAATATATAAGCTATGGTTACTGATTGTATGATTACCCTTGGTGGTAATCTTGAAATATAAGAACCTACCATATAGTGCATTTTGGTTGGATGAACGAACTGATTGGAAGTAACCGTAATTGAGGTCAATATGGATCGATAGAATTCCATAAAGAAAACGTATGTATGAAGCCTTGGTGGTAATCTTGTATTCGTAAATGTCACTGATGTAGACCTGACCTTATGAAAATTTTAAGGTATATCCATTGAACATTAGTTTAACAACAATTCTCCATGTATATGGTTGCTAAGAAGTTAACTTCCAACTTTGCAGCTTGACCGTATCATCGTACTAACTTCAATCCTAACTGTTACAACTTGATAATTGTTGGTTACTCTCATACAACGGTGTTTTTTATCCCTGACCTCCTATAACCGCTCCCACGCTAGCTGTTGTCTTTGGGTGCTAAAATATAAATCGATCATATTTGTTTTCAGTTCCATCACCTATTTCCTCTCATATCCGAAATTAAAGATGTTCCAGCCCCAAATCAACAGCTATTATGCTATAATTATAATTAATTTATGTGAAGCTGTATTGTACGTGATTTTTTATTTAATTTTAGGTTCTTCAATAATCATCATAAAAAAACAGTGATTTGGTTAATGGATTTCGAAATCAAGAATCAATTATGAGTCATCAAGGAAAGACATCTGCAAAGAAGAAAACGTGAGTAAATTTGTTGGATTTCTCATGCCTTTATGTTTTCCTACAGGAGGCTTTTCATCGTGTCGGTTTGGCAAGGTTTTGTGGTAGCATGTCTGTTTTGGCATTTAAAATTCACGGTTATTGTATAAAATGATCTTTTTGTATTCAGATTAATTGCAACCAAGGGTCAACGATTTTATTTTGGTACCCAACATCTCGTGTCTAGATTAGTTAGACCTGTACCAACGAGCTGCGTTGGTTTCCGTCGGTTGATGGTACGGCGCCGTCGGTTTCTTCCGTCGGATTTCCGACGAGGTGTTTGGGTTTGGAAGGTGGGGTCGGTGGGTCCTTGAGGTAATTAAAAAAAAAAAATAAAAAATTTAGCCGCTGGGAGATTTAAAAAAAAAAACATAAAAAATGGTATCATCAAACGGATATTTTTTTTTTTTTTTATTTTGATTTTAAAAAATTCTATATAAATACTACACATATCTATCACATTTTTCACACTCAAACATCACCAATTCTCTCATCTTTTATCACTTTCACTTCCAAAAAATGTCAAACAACAACAACACCAATTCCAAATCCAAAACCAAATCCAAATCCAAATCCAAAACCAAATCAAACCAAAATGAGCAAGAACAAGTTGGCTACGATATGTGGCAAAACTTGATGAACAACCCGCTACCAAATCCAAATAACTATCAACCTCCACCGATGGGTTTTGCTCATTTTGCACCAATTGTAAACCCATATCAAATGTCACCCGACGACCCACGAAGAAATTACCAACATCCCGGATGGTATCAAAACCCGCAATTCACACCTTCCATGGATTATTCACCAAACACATACCACGACACCTCCTCATCAAACCCACACGGCTACCAAGCAACACCTACCCGTTACTCACAACCTCCACAAACTCAAAATTTCATCGTACCCGAAACCCAACATCAAAACCTTCTCGACAGCTCCGACGATTTCGATCACGAAAACCAATTCCAACCCGAACAAGAACCCGAGTCCGAACCCAATACCCAACCCGAGGCCCCTAAGAAAAAGGGTAAAAAACCAAGAAAAAATCCGGACGCACCACTTCGGGTTCAAGTTAGGTGGTCCGACGACGAAGCGAGAATCTTGGCCGAACGGTGGATACATTGTTCCGAAAACGGCGTCATTGGAAACAATCAAACAAATGAAAGTTTTTGGCGAAGTGTCAAATCGGATTACAATTCGATTGTCCTGACGAAACGTAACCTCAACCAACTAACGGGCAAATGGAACAAAATAGCTGGCGACGTGCGAACTTTCGAAGGCCATCACAGAAAGTTTAGGGAGGGTTGCCATCAAAGCGGTGTCGGGGATAAAGACGTAGTGGATACGGCCAAGAAAGCTTTTCTCAACCAAACGAGAAGGAAATTTACTTACGAGAGTTGTTGGGAGGTTCTAAGACATTTCCCAAAGTTATTCACCGAGCAAGGCGTGATGAGCAACGAACGCCCGTTCCAACCCGAAACCGAATTCGAAACCACTGATCTTGGCTCGAACGACATCCCGTCATCTCTAGAAGCCAACATGAGGATCTTGTTCCGCGACGACCCGATACGTCGTCCACCGGGTCGAAAAGCGTCAAAGACTTCTCAATCTTCGGATGCCGGTTCTTCGTCACGAAGTAGTGTTGTGTCCGAAAAACTCGAATGCATCGAAGCGGTTAAATCACAAGCCCTAAAAGCCGCGGACACACTTGAAACGGTTACGAAAAACAACATCAAAAAGGCGGCGTTTAAGGCTTTGAGTTTTCTTTGCAAAAGTCTTCCGAAACGGGCCTCCAAAAAGGAATTACAAATTATTAAGTTGGCACGCAAAGAAGTCGTTGAAGAATTTGGAAATGTCTACAAAACGACAAATGAAGATGAAGATGAAGGTGAAGACGAGAACGAGGACCAAGACGAAGAATCGAGCTCGGATTAGGCTAGTTTAAATCTAAATAAATGTACTTTTATTTTTAGTGTAACGTTTTTATTTTTAGGAGTTTAATGTTTTTATTTTTAGGAGTTTAATGTTTTTATTTTTTAGGATTGTAATGTTTTTATTTTTTAGGATTGTAATGTTTTTAATTTTAATGAAATGTGTTTTTATTTTAATTATTGTGTATTATTTAATTAAGTTTATTGGTGTGGGTCCATGGAATATGAAACTGACAAGAAACTGATGGATGACTGTTGGGAGGGGCCTGTCAGTTTCTGTCAGTTGGGTGAAAAAGCTGACGTGGCGCGTCAGTTTCTGTCACTTTCCGTCACCATTGGGAGAGGTCTTATTACGATAAAGTTTCATTATAATAACGAATTTACTATGAACAATACGGTACAATTACGAACCGTATAATACAAAAATATTCCAACGAGATTAACCAAACGAATAAGAACAAGTAGAAGATAAAAGGATATTCATCAACAAATGATGAGCCAAGGCCCGTGTTTAACACGGTTCCCTTAAAACAGATTTTTCGTCTGTTTCTCAGGGTACAACGGCCGAAGCAGTAATACTGTCGGACTTCAATACACGCCTGAAAAGATTGTCAAAATTGTTCTTCATAAACTACTCCACATGTTTGTTCCTAGCTTGACCAAAACGTGAGGTCAGAATGTGCGACTAAAACAAAACTTAGTTTACAAAACAATATGTGAACTTATGTGTGTGTTTTCTAGAGAATTAAGGATTCATCTCTTTTTTCTATTTTATCCTTAATAATAGATAAGTTCTATTATATTGTGTTATAGAGAATAGAGAAGGGAATATGAAAAACTAGTTCTTAATGACAATCAATATTACTTAATTTCATAAGTTATATAACATGAAAGGTCACATTAGTTACAAATAATAAAGATTACATTTAGTTGCAATTTTTTTAATTCTCTCATCATCAATTGTCATTCAAGCATATCAATTTTCCAACTGAGCCAACCTATATAAACGGTTTGTGCGTTTGACCCAACAATGACTAATGCTAATATATAGTAAATTCAAAGGAAGAATATTTACTTTTATTGTACTTTAAAAAGTTGAAAAGGCTCTTAATTTTTTATCAGTAAGTTCATTTTTCATCTATAACACGTTATTTGGTTTGTATGTATAAGAAACATACTTGTTGTATTGGTCAAACTTTTTACCCATTTGATCACTTTTCAGTTTTAGTTTAGCTTCTTTTTAGAATAGCTAGAGATAAAATGTAATTGAACAGGATGCATAATGGGTATGAATGGTCACTTATATTAGTATTGTGTTCTGTTTGTAATCATGTATTATTCTACTATTGTATGTACAGGTTAATGCTATACAGTTTTTGGTTGCTTTTGTCCTTTGTTCTATATGACTACCAAAGGTTTTTTCGTCCACAATGTAGTACTTTTCTCGATATGTGTGATGTCTTTAAAAGATGAAACAAAACAATATTAGATTTATTATGGGATATCACTTTTTGGGAGAACTTTTATTCGTTTGAAATTTGGTATCATATTTTGAGATGAAAATATGGAATGAGTTTGTTATTGATTGTTTTCTTCGGTGCGGACCCTTTGGCACCCTCTGCGGCTGTAATTGCTGCTGATGTGTCTTTATGTGGTTCTTTTAGTGATGTCATGCTAATGCCATAAATTTGATTACTTTTGTTAAAAAATTTAAAATTAGCTAATAGCTAATAAATAGCTTAAAAAGCCTGATTTCAAAAAACCTGTTCTCATTTCTCAAGCCGCCCATTTTCTTGAAATTTTAAAATGTATTTGTAACTCTTTAACTTGATTGGTACCTTTACAACCAAATATCACGCTTGCTTCTCTTTCCAGGCCACTGCCCAAAATTACCCTGCTTGTCTTTCATTTCTTCTTCCTCGAAATTATTCACATCATTTCTTTCTCTTGCCTCTCTATGTTTCTCTCCACATTTCTCACATTCAAGAAGGTAAATTTAGTTTGGCTGTTTTACGATTCTTCTACTTCAACATCGTTTTGTAAGTTTCAATTTGACATTCTAATTTCCATTACTTTTGTTTGTTACTTTGATAATCACAGATTATGGATTCGGAATCTATTTGAGATACTCACCAGTTGCTTGATGTAAGGTTTCTGTTTATGGTTGCTATGAATATCTCATTTTGTTTGGAGCCTTTTTTGAATGATTCAAGTAAGATTTTATAGGATGTTATGTAACTCAATCATTTAGCAAGTCTAAGAAGATGGTGAGGATTAAAAAGGTTCAAACCGATTCTATCTTACTAAAAGGACGATGTTGAGGAAGGCGGTGGTGGTGATGGTTGTGGCCATAATGATCTCAGAAACTGTTGCCTAACAGGTGTTCGATTAAATGTCTGACTCAAAAGTAGTGTTTTTGATACTCATTTATTTGCATGATTTGACTTTTCGAAATGTTGGTTTGTATTAAATTGAATAACATGGGCTAATTAAGGTACCTTTGTAAGCTTTTCTGTAATCCAACGAGGTTGAATCGTGTAACAAAACAAGTTTATTTTTGCTTTCTTGGATTCCCTTCTACTTTGCAGAGATAATATAAAAATCTCACAATTTATTTTTGGGTGGTTAAACTTTGACGGTGATAATTTGTTTAGACTGATATAGGACTAATATTTATACCTGTAATTTGCAGTGGGAGGATCGAATAGAGAGAACTTTTTCACTACCATGTAGCTGCCTGCAAACCAAGGTTGTTCATCAATTTATTGCTATTTAATGAGCTTTTTAACAAACTATAATGTGATACTTATTGTCTATTATTTGTACAATCCATGATCTGATTGCATAATATTATACTTCGTATTAGACTATTAATAAGTTTTTTTTCAATATTGTTTTGTGAAAATGCATTTTGTGAGCCCATTTACAAATATGTACACAGCATATTCGTTACTTATGTTATAATATTTAATCATACTTTTTAGGGTTTATGGACTCGATCATCAGCGTACTTCTGTTTTTGTTCCAACGTCACCAACGTATCATTTTTATTACTAAAGTCAACAACATACTTACTAAAACTGTCTTGAAATCACCATATACTAACCGGTAACCAGCTCAACCGGTTAACTTGATTATTTGGATTTCTTCTTTTAATATATATTGTTTATTGTTTATTGCTTATATGGCTTTATAATTTACTTAGGTGGAATTTTTTATTTATTTCTCTTATTAGTTTATATCAGAACCAATCTCCCTCTCTCTCAAACCTCATTTTGTCTCTCTAGAATTCTCTTCACCAAATTCACAATGAATTTAATACAAAAACGTCAATCTCGGTGGTATTACTAGGGCCGTTAACGAACCGAATCAAGTCGAATATCAGGATGCTCGAGTTCGACTCGTTTGCTAATTATCCGGTTCGAGCTCGACTCGAGTTCGAGTAAGTTTTAAAAATTGTGTTCGAGCTCGAGTTCGAATTATTTGTTGTTGTTCGAGCTCGAGTTCGATGCTCGTTTATTTGATTGGAAAGTGTCTTTATGAATCAAAATTTCAAGCGCAATTTTGTTTGTTTATGAGCTCGGGATCGCTAAACTAATTCCATAACTCGAAATCAAGCTCGAGTAAACTCATTTATACTTGATGTCTTAGGTTTAAATATATTAGTTACATACATTTAAAGTTCCAAATAGACAAATTTATTATATAAACTCGACTCGTTCGACTCGAATAGCTCGTTTGACTCGAAACTAAACGAGCTTTCGAACGAGCTGAGTCGAACATCAATTTTTTATGCTCGGCTCGTGAAATTAATTGAGTAGTATTTTTTGTTCGAGCTCGACTCGTGTTCGAATATTATCAAACTCGAATTTGAGTTAAACGAGCTCGAACTCGAGTAGCTCGTTAAATGCTCGACTCGTTAACACCCTTAGGTATTACATATAAAACACCAGAATTGTATATGTAGATCTAAGTGGTACGGATTATCACCATCACATCATCATTACCAATCTGAAGCTTTGGTTTTGAAGTCGATATAATTTCCAATTTTCCATCACTATCAATCACGCCCCATAAGTCACCATCGATTCTGGCAACATTCAGATCGGCCTTCGTTTTTCCGTTAACCATTTACGACCTCCATTTCTATAATCAAAATTATCAACAAGTACTCCGTAATAGTTTAGTGAACATGGTAGTAGCTGTGGACGGAAGAAGAAAATGAGATGATGTTAGACTTACGTGTTCAAATTTATCTTACGTGGATGATTTGTCACTTTAAAAAAATACATGACAATGACACGTACATAAATATGACTAGACAATTTTTGTTAGCTAGAAAAATGTCAATTTATAACATACACATCTTTTCTAACTTTCCAATTTCATTGATATATTGTGGGCAAAATATGTTGTTATTAATTCATTTTTAAGGGTTAAAATTTATAAAGTATTACTAATGCCGATAAAAAAAATTCATTTATAATCTGAAAGTTTTCAGCATTTCATATATCATTTTAACTTGTGATTCACATATTACGACATATTATAATGCTAGTCGTGCATCGCACGGGTTTAATACTAGTTAACACATATTTAGAGAGTATATTGTCGACCATGGTAATAAAAATGGTACGTTGGTGACATTGGAACAAAAACAAAAGTACATTGGTAATCTAGTTCATAAACCCTACTTTTTAAATGTAAATTGTAAGATCGATGACTACACGTCTATAAAGCATATGCATATGTTATCGCATAGACTAAAATTCAAAACATAACTTCAACGTCATTTAAGTATCATATGGATTATAGACTTATCTAACATAATTATATAGCAATATACATTTTTGCTATTCTGTATATTGTAGCCCGCAAATTTTGCGGGTTATGATATAGTTTATTTAGAATTTTTTTTAATAATAGCGTGTTTCTCGTAAGACTTTGTAGATATGGTGTTTTCTCTTTAGGTGATATAGAAATGGGTCTCCGCAGTATGGTATTGTGGACCTTCAATCCATGGTCCACAAAATGATTATGAGAACCATCTATGGTCCGCAAAATGGTAATGAGAACCATGTAGCTATTTGACTTCTCCCATCAAGTCCACAAACTAACCATCTTTTCGGTCGACAATTCCTAGCGGTGAAACCAAGGATAATTCTCTTGCAATTTTTAAACATGGTCTGCAAATGCAAACCAATTCAACATAATTATTTAAAGATCAATACGTAATCGCGGACCATATCTACTATAGCTCATGCATGCATATTATATAAAGCAATAACACTATTAACAATTGTCTCTATGTTCTTGATGAAGAAATAACAATTCATAATTAGGAGGACCGGGTTGGAGATTAGCTTGGATATACATTTTTAAATGGTTGGTATTGTAGATGGAAATAGAAGAGAAAAGTTGATGGAGATGATAAGAATCAGAGATCGTTTGTCTTTCTTGGAGAATATATGAAATGCATAGTTATATCAAAGAGTGTTATTGCTTTATATAATATGTATAACACCCCTCATTTAATAACCATTATAATAATGATTTTCATTCGGAAGCGTAGATTTAAAATATATTATTATACATTACATCACAAGTATATAAACTTTTTTTTAAACTTGATATACAACAGTTTAATTTTTTCTTCAATTCATAATACTACAAACGAGGTGTTATATAATTCCAAACCCTACTGATTTAATCAAATCAGATATCAGAGTAAACACTTGTTCTTCAAACATTCCATTCCATTTCAAAGCTTCCTGCCAACCCACAATTTCTCAAGTATCACAACCTGCAGGAAGTATTAATGTGGAGGATTAGCACAACGCTAAGTGAGTAAATCAATAAACAACAGACTGACTTAGCATAACAAACTTGTGCACAACAAATAATCATATGCACACACAACTCATCTGGTTACAGCATAGAGCATCACAAGCAACTGGTACCATAGAGGACCGGTGGTTCCTGAGACAACTGTCTCAAAGACCACTTTAAAACCAACTGCAGGCCCATACAGAGGTTTAACCGACTACTTGGTGCTATTAACCCAAACAACACAGGCTACGACAATAATACTTGTACTAAGACCCTGTGTTATCCAACCAATAGCAAACTCAAGCCCAGTCCTATGTTGGCCTCTGAATCAACAATGCCTAAAGGCAATACAACAAGTGATCACATTTTCACATACTTATCAGGGCAACAAGTCAGACTAATAGTCTATCCACAATATTATCACTAATAAACCATAATCATCATGGTAAGTAAAACAATAGTAATAATACAATTTCCCGTTGTAACAAACATGTTACAACTAAATCAAACTGAGGGTTATCGATCAACTCACCAATACCTCAGTCGTCCATTTAGTAGTCTAATGTCACTGAGTCTTCTGTTTATCTGAAACACAATAGAACAACTCAAGTCAGTAACTTGTCTCATAATCATCATTCTAACATATTTATTCAATCAGGTAATCCCTGAAGTTTAAGCAAACAAAAGTTCAATCCGAAATGAAATCAGAAAATGCCAAAATGAGGTTTTAAAAACTGAAAAATGCCATTTTCGACCCTTAAATGACCCCGAATGACTAAAAACTACCTATGCTCTTAAAAAAGAGCCTTGATCATTAGTTTGTTTCCGAGTGACCATGCGAATTTCAACCTAATCCGGGTTAATGAAATTGTCACTTATTCGGAACCCCGAAAACTATAAGTTTAAAACTCTCGATTCGCAACTATCTGAGTTCGCACAGCCAACTGAGTTCGTAGAAACTCAGTTCGCAACGCGAAATCTCAATTCGCACCTCTCGGTTCGCTTCGCAGGATCTCAATTCGCACGATCAACTCAGTTCGCAACATTTCAGTTCGCTTCACAACAGGTCGTTTCGCACAGCGAGTCAACTCGCTTCGCAACAAGAACTCAGTTCGCAAGATGAACTGGGTTCTGCGAACTTCGCTGCTAGAACCAAAAATTTGAACCAATACTTACCATAGCTCCAAAAACTCAGTTCCTATGGATTCTAATATCCACTAGGTTGAAAGACTTCCAAAGCAAAAGATATGTTCTGTCATAAGTCTTTTACCATTTAAGATATCTGCAATCACATTACTTTTTCAAATATTATCAAATCTCTTAATCAAGCTCCTTTATAAATAACCATCAATATAGATGTATATTAACTCCTTTGTGGAACCATATACAAAAGATTCTAATAATCAGTCCACATAATTCATTTAATATCATCTCAACAATGTCTCCAGATTCATAACACAACGTTAGTTGTAAACTTCCAATCATAATAGGTTAATTCCTCTCGTATAACTCAAGTTATCATAATTAAAATCAATAACTCAATCTCTATGCATCAAGCACAACCTCATCTCATCAAAAGTATAGCAATACTTTGTAAAATTATTAAATCCATCAAACAATGTTAAAGCAAAAACTTGATACAAAGCTATTTCAAAGTCAAAGATCATTTTCTGCTGTTCATCTCAAAGTTAATCAATACAAACTTTGTAATTATCAAAAATCAAATTCTCAACTTTGGGATAATCCATTTTAATTTCATCTTTACAATTAACATGTCTTAACAATTCCATCTTTCAAAGTCAAAGTTCGTTTAGTTAACAATCTAACACAAGGATAATTCCCTTTACAGTTCCAAGAACTAATCACAAACACATGTTATGCCCAAATCCCAATCTTATAATTAATCCAAATGTCATCATTCTAACAATTTCAAATTGTCTAGAAAATTTAACATGCTCAGAGCATTTATTCCAGAAAATCTCATAAACATTTATTAACCTCAATGACATAACCAGACTTAAAGCAATCACAGCTGATTCAACAAGCATTCATGGTATATCCCCTTTTTCAGATACACGTGGAATCATATACATTCAGTATTCTACCAATCAAATAGATTTATTCAAGTAACTCATCAAGACTTTCAAATACTGGTAGTCACGCAACAGCATAACAGATTTATTTCACTTGACATCCGTTACACGCAACTACAGTAATTTAAAACAAATAGTATCTTACTATTCACAATAAGTCCTTTGACTCATTTATCTAAGTTTAACAATTAAACAATTAATATCAAATAATTTCTAAAATAATTAAATAATCAATTTAAATAAGGAATTTACTAAACCCGTAGAGAGGGTGTTACAATATGCATGCATATCTTGCTTATCGTTACATGCACAAAATATTCAATGTATTTTACGGGTTGATTCCAAGCAAAGTTGTTCGCAGATTGCCATGATTTGACTACTCTATGGTTTGCAAAACCATTTTGCAAACCACTTTTACAAATGGACAAAAATTCGGTCAAATGATTTTCAAGAGAAGTGTCAAGTGGTAAAGTCATATATGGTTTTCAGTACCATTTTGCGGCCATGGAATGAAGGTCCGCAATACCACTGTGGGAGACCCGTTTCTACAACACTCACAGAGAAAACACCATATCTACAAAATCTTTCGAGAAACACCCTATATAAATATAAATAAAAAATATTAACTTTTTTTCGAACTTATTTTACAATTTTTACTGTTGTGATTATTTAAGATAATCACAAAATATAATATGATAATCACATGTGATTATACTCTATTATAATGTGATTATCATGTGTTCGTAATAATCACAAAATATGACATGATAATTACATATTTTTCATGTGTTTATCAAGTTATAAAATGTGATTATTATTAATAAAAAATTTAACAAAAAATAATTAAAATATATAATAAAACATCAAATAATATTTTTTTGAAAAATAACTTCTATATATATAAATTTCGACGTTTTATTTTTTAGTTATTTTTTATTTATAATAATCACATTTATAACTTGATAATCACATGAATAATATGTGATTATCATGCCATAATTGGTGATTATCTTGAACATATGTTAATCACATTATATTAGAGAATAATCACATGTGATTATCATGATATATTTTGTGATTATCTTAAATAATCACAACAGTAACGACTGTAAAATAAATGTGAAAAAATAATTTTTATTTATATTTATATCACAACTTTCAAAAGTCATTTTAATAGTAATCATTCAAAAAGTTTTATAGGAAAATGTGTTTCGGATATTTAAAAATTAATTTTGAAGTGTTTCTCATAGTTCTCACGAAAATTAGTCTTCTCATTTTAAACCTCTCCCCCAATTCACACACACACACACACAGATATATATATATATATATATATATATATATATATTCTGATGATGTTACTTTATGCATAAAGAGTAACATTATATTTATATAAGTTTTCTATTACATGCCTCCTTATATTATACAAGTGGTTTATATGTTCATGTGTGCAGATGTTGTAATGTTTGAGTTTTGGTTAATAATATTCTTGCCTTTTTCTATAATTAAAATATTGTATATATATTAAAATACGACTTTATTTATATAATAAGATGGAACTTGCTACTTTACTTTGGGAATTGAATAATATTTTTGGTTCTATATAAATCAAACTTTTGATAGTTATTCTATAAAGATTTCCTAATTGTTTCAATTAATTGAAACTTTAATTTATGGTTCATTTAATCTTTTGACAGGCATTGACAACAACTTTCTCTAATGATAACTGTTATCCAGCTTTACGTACATATAATGCAAATCTGCAATGATCATGACAAATTCTTGTCATTCCCTCATGTACACCCAAAGTGGATGAAGTTTATCAAAAATAATTATGCATGTATGATGATTCAAGCAAAAGATCCACCTCTAGCTGAATTGAGAAGAGTTTATCGTTTGAATGAACGTAATAGGCTCGTTGTTGAAAATATAGTGACTGAACCTTTGATGTGCATCTTGAGTAACTTGGATGAATATATCCTTGTGAAGGATCTAGAAGGCAACTTGTTTCCAACAAATCAAATAACTAATGAAACAATCCGCCTTACGAATCTAAACAAACAATGTTTCATCGGTTAGACATAGCTGGTCATGTGGCTACCTTGCTATGTCACACTAATGATGGATTGAAGAAATATTCAGTGCTAAACGTCTGGGTTGGTATGATTCACGTTGAATGCCAAATTCTCACCGTACGTGATGAGTCGGGTTGGAGAAGTATAGATGCCCCGGATATACCCTACTTATCTATTGTTCATTATGTTCATACGGAGTCCAAAAATATTTATTGGTGGTGTGAGACTCGCAGGGCCATCTCTGAACTTTTAGAGGCCTTAGACAAAGTTGTTGTGTTACAAAAATAAGACCTAATAACTAGATGTCAATTAAGATAAAGGTTCAATGAAACTGGTTCTTAATGATCCGATTTTCAAGTAACTTATTTATTTCTCTGATACATATTCTCTCAAATCCCAGTTGATAATTATTAACTCTTTCAGTCAAACTCTAACACGTCAATATTAGTTTTCAATTTTGAACCGTTCAGTCGACCTATATATTCGTTCAAATATATTTAGTCTAAATCTGATTACTAACAAAGATCTCTTAGTTCAAAATAAAAGAGGTATCAATCTCTTTTTTAATCATCATATGTATTATATATCACAGTACTTAGGAAAAAAATTGGAGGCCCTAGGTGGTCGATCACCTCGCTCACCCTGAAGACTTATACTGGTGATGTGTGTCAAATGGAGAAGTACATAGTGAAGTTTGGTGAAGTGGAGAAGTACATAGTGAAGTTTGATGTTGTAACGGGAAGGTTTAAATAGGAGGATAGAGGGTCCACGGGTAACAATAAATCCTCCCATGGATTTGAAAACAAGATACATTTTGAAGATTACGAGAATACTGGACTCCTATATGCAGACGCAACTCATCTAATAATCTATTCTCTCAATAAAAATGATGAAGATTGGAACTTTCAAAGGGAGATTGATACGGGAGAAAACAGAGTTGACTGGAGAAGAATACAAGTTTTTGTTGCATCTGAACACTTCCCAGTTTTGAGTGTGATATCCGGAAGATATATCATTTTTCGGAAACCAAATGATAGTACGTCTCCTTTGGCATTTTGACTTCACAGTAGAGCCTCCGGAGCCTAAGAGATTGGAAAGAGCCACCTATAATGAGGATGACACTATGATGATTCAGGCGTATAGCTTTACACCTTGAAAACTTTGGCTCTTTATTTGGTTTGGTTTGATTTGGTTTTAGTGTAACTTTGTTTAATCTAGACTCTGATATACTTTGGTTCTTTTTGGTATGGTATTTGTCTGCAGCTTCACACATGTTGTTTGACTTCGTACTTGCTAATTTCAGACAAATAATTTTTAAAGCTATTTTTTGGTCCAAATGCTAGTAAATAATTAAGGATGAGCTCATTAGTTAATCATCTCAAATGGTCAGTTTACGGATAACGCATAATGCTAAAATCACACAAAAATATAAGGAAAAAATTATGACCAAGCATAAAAACTAGGTTTGAGTGCAGGTGGGCTGGATTGATTCGATGCTCTCCGATTTACATGGCTAACTCGTTAGCCTGTATAGAACGAGTGCTAAGGGTGGCATGAATCGGCTTGGAAAAGATACGTTTGCTATCTTTTCTTAGAATTAGGGTTTTTTAGAATATATGTATGAAGGTATATATGGAGGTGCTTGAAGAGGAATGATGCACATTCCCTTTAATTTATAGTGATGGCTAGATCACCTTGGTGGGCAAGTTTTACCACGTGGCATCATTTGGTGATGCTAACAGACAGCTGTGATTAATTACTCTTGTGCGTGGGTATCCTGCGCTGACGTGGACCAATGGGTGTGCACATATTATACCCTTGTCTGCTCCTAGGGGTCTATCACTATCAGTGGTGATCTTCCGTACTAGGTGGTCCCATATCAAGCGGACATAAACTCTAGCGTAGTAGGCTTGCTTGCTATTTTGAGCCTAACCTATTTGATTTTTGCCTGGTAATTGGGCCCTATAAAAATGTTTTTGGGCGGTACACGATTAAATTATGAAGGCAATTTAGAAATCAAAGTTATAATTTATGTAATATAATTCATATCAATGTGAGTTCAATTTCAATAAATAACCAACGCTTAGAAAATTCGCATGTCAAACCTCATTTTGGTTTATCGTAGGTAAAAACACATAAACATTTACTTCGTGTTCGTGTTAGACACCATTACTTTTCGATCCGTACTTTTCTACCTTCTCATCGATCCACGCTCTCATATCAGCCAACACAAGATTGGCAGCCTCATCGGGCTCGCCTTGTATCAACGAATGATACATGCCCTCATACAATTTCAACGACTTATCTTCACTTGATGCTTTCTCGTACAACATTTGGGACCCAGTGGGGCACGTGACCCCATCGGATGTCCCGTGTAGAGTCAAGAAAGGGGCTTTAACCTTGTCAAAGTTGTTTTGTATGTAATTTGTAACTCTTACTACCTCTCGCATTGTACCGACTCTTGGTCTCCCTGAATATCGCTTTGGATTCACGGCTATTATTTTTAGCTTTTCGGGGTCTCTAATCGCTTTTCCCACCATCTTATTATCCGGCATTGCTGCCCATGTATCCGCATACCCGAATAATAGTCCGTACATTGTCAAATGTAACTGCAATTAACCAAAATAATTTTTAATTTAATTAGTAGTTCCACTAAAAGATGTCGTTAATAGCTTAACTGGGTATAAAACTTCTAAGGTTCCTTCTCTATATATGTCGTGGTTACAAAATACAGATATTTTAACTTTTGCTCCACCTACTCTGTTCATTAAATATAGTTTAAGTGTCAAATTAATATATAGTAATATATAATGATAAACAAAAACTGATTATTTAATTGAAGCTATTATACCGACGTTAATAAAATTTGAATTTTTTACATGAAAATTAGATGCATACCTACTTGTCTCAATCATTTCAATATTATTATTGATTATTGATTTGAAAAGAGCAAAAGCAATAAATTTGTTAAGTACCTTGGATGGTATCATGCTTTCGGGTATCACGAAGAGTGGTGCCGAGAAGATCAAACCTGTCCACGTATCCGGTTCCGATTGAAAGTACATAAGCATAGTGATCATACCTCCCATTGACTCCCCAAATAAAAACGCGGGAAGTTTACAATAAGTTTCGCTCTTTCGAACGCTAACAAAGTATGATAACGACGTGGCTGCAACTTTATCCATGTCACCCAAGTATCCATGAATTCCCTCTGATCGACCATGACCAAGTAAATCGGCCGCAAACACCGCATATCCCCATTTAGCATACTCAATGCAAATCTTCTGAAAACACCAGCTGGTATCAGAGCCATAGCCATGTGTCATAAACACGACCGCTTTAATAGGTTGGTCTTCTTGCATTGGAAGCCATGATTGTGTGAATATTTTGCCATTAGGCGTTTCGAAATAAGATTTTGTGTTACGAACTCCTTGTGATTTGTAAAACTCTTCCTCGGGTGTTTCGCCCCAGAAAAAAGTCGGCGGTGGTGGCAGATCCGGCTTTGATGACATGTCAGATGACGAATGTGTTTGTACAGATTTTTGGTATAGTTTTTTGTTTAGAACAAATGTGGATGTAGAAAAATGTGAGGAGTGGGTTATGAAAAGAGAATGAGAATTGGGTTGGTGAAATGGGTTGGTAGACCTACTACAAGGGCTTAGCACCATCCGATGTGGTGTCAAGTTGGGTTTGAAGAATGTTATGTGTGGTAGGGTCCTTAGTATTTGGTTAGCCATTAGTTGGGTTTGAATATTTGATGTCATGGTGTAATGGGTTACTTGATGTTATGGTAGGTTATTGGTGCACATGTCAAAGTGTTCTTTATCTCACCTACTCCCAAAGAAATAAAATAATTAGGATTTATATATTCAAGGATTTAAATATTATATTGATGAAGTTCATACCTAATGTGAAATTGACATGGCATTACCAAATTCACAAGATCAAGCAAAGTCATGCTCTTGAAACACCTTCCACTTTAAGAAGTTGAACCTTATGCTTCTTCACACCTAATAGGAAGGTGTGTTGATAAGGTGAACTATAACATTGGTCAACTTTTTCTATTTTATTTTTATTTTTTTCTTTATTGAAAAAATATATACATCATGAGTTGAACCATACAATCATGAATGATCCTATTTGACATATAGACCCATTCGTATAAATATGAGGCCGTTGAATGATGTGATAAGCTTAAAATAGTAGTAGAAGAAGAAAATTCTTATATTTCTTCCTTAAAATTTATGTAAAACACTAAAAATCCGTACTTGTACAATATCAATCCATTGTATGCAACATTCATGCCATGATTCATGAACCACCATCCTAGATTTTTTGTCAGGAATCACACGACTAAAGTAACGATGTTTTGTTATTCTATGTTATGTTTAATTAACAGAATTTCATAAAATTCAATGGAATTAGAATCTCACTTTCATTCCGCGAACTAATAGTAGGATTAAAATAAAACAATTCACTATTTTATTAAAAAGTAAAAGGCCTGTATCATTAAAATTAAACATATCCAACTACTAATTTACCCTATCCCATATGTCAATAATCACTCAAGTCCAAAAAATAAAATTAATTAAAACATCCTCTAAAATACATAGGAACTTACCTCAAAAAGAACAGACTCCATTATGTAGGATTGTAGGCATCTATTGGTACTAAAACTATATAATCATATCAAATTGTCACTTTTTAGTCTTATAAAAGCTTAGTCAATACTCAATAGTCACTGTTTTATATATATTTTACAGAAAATAAAAATTATGTTTGGTTAATTGCAGTGACATTAATAGTGGCCCGCTAATGGACAGCCCAGCCCCTTTTCATCCAAAATGTAGGCAAACCCAATTAAAAATGAGTATAAGACTGATATTAAGACTATGTAAATCGACCTAGTAACACCGTAACAGGCTCAATAATATTAGTTCGACCTCAAAATGATTAATGGATGCATGAAGCTAGACCTAGATTGACATATGACGAATTCAATATATGGGCTAACAATTGGTCCTGTTGAGTGTTGACCAATGGGACATAAAGAAATATTTATATATTACACTGTCAACCCCTTAACTTTTTTGATATACAAATTCAATCCTCGAAGTAAAGCTAACTACATAATTAGATTCGTGCGGATTAGCTGCACGGAATTTTTCCTCTAAAGTTATGCCGATGTCATGTCAAATAGCGTGGATTGCACTTGCTTACCATTTACCAATGCCGGTTTTTTCACATGGCCAATTACATGCAACTTTATTGATGGTGAAAAACAAAAATTGTATAAAGTTTTTGACAAAAGATTTGTAACATTATTTTTGTTGATACTACTTTGTAAGATTTCTTTACTAACATTTCAAGTCGATTACTTATTACGTGTCAGATCAATATTTGATTTCCATAATCAAATAATGAAATAAATGACTTACTAGCTAATTCCTGCACACAAATCTTCTTACGTCTTGTTCAAGTATACTATCATCATAATTATATAATTGCAACAATTGTATTTATACTTCTCTCAACTTATTTACAACTTACATCGTTATAAATAAGTATCCAATTTGATATGAACATTCGTCGCCCGAAAAATAGCAACACTTATGTAGTAAAATATGTAGACATTTGAGTGCCAAATTCAAAGGATAATAATGACAACTATAATAACTTTTATCAGAAAGAAAACTGCAAAAGGAGTTTTCGACTAAAAGCAAGTATCCACAAACACAAAACATATATACTAAAAATCATGTCCCATAACAAATACTTATATCCCTGACCAAATTAGTTACTACTTCCTTTTACTTAACTTTTTATTGTAATTAATCCCCTTTTTCTGTTTTTTTTAACAGCAAGTTATAAAAAATAACATAACATGATACAAAGAAAGGAGCTTCCAAGGAGGAAGACCAAATATCAACTGAACAGGAACTAGAGAACGGAAAAGCCAGAAAGGAAACCTCTAAAAATGTTAGACGCTAAAACAACATTTGCGGATTACAAAGTCACTAATTTTTAATTGTCAAACTTATTTTCGAACACATGTTGCCAATCCATAACATTAAAATCCTTTGAATCCCTGGAAAGATGTCCTCGTCACGAACATCTTGGACAACCTCTAGCAGAGCATACACCACTTTGTTTCTCCACCTCCATATACTACAAATAAGAACCATATGCACACCATGAAGAACCTTGTCAATGATTTTATTACATGAGCTTTTTACCTTTCCAAGTGATATATGTAGGAAATTATTTAATAAACGAAACAGTAAAGAACAAAAATAAATGAATCAAAGATAGTCGGAGCTTGTGTTGAACACAATTCCCTTAAAATGAATTCGCGTCCGTTTCTCAGGGTACGACGGCTAAAAGCAGCGTACTGCCGGAGTTATTCACTTGCCTGAAACTGGTCGAAACAAACGTACGTATGAATAATGTGTTGACGAATTCTGGAGTATGAGATGTAATTTTTTCCCGATTGAGCTATGTCTCTATTTATACTGTTACGACTAATTGTTCTCCAAGTCAAAATCGTAAAAAAAAAAAGAAACGATTTAATAAATCATTCTATGTAAAAGAGAGAGACGAAAATAAATTTTTTTATCAAATGGAATCAGTTCCATAAATAAAAAATCAGGAAGCTTCGAAAAATTAGTGTGGGCTAGAGCAAATCGGAACCTTCGCAAGCTTGATAATTTTAGAGTTGCATTCGTGTCCGCAGGTCGCACGAGCATGCATTGATTCACAAGCTTGAACCCAGTTTGCCCAGAATTTGCAACCCCTGCGCACGCGTAGGCGAGGAAGTAAAACACATCATAAGAGATCACAACATGATCTCAACCATTGGGCTTATAAATTACTCACAAACTATATGTAATTTCCGATGTGGGATAAGTTCCCACTCATTTTTTAGCTTTCATTTTTCATTCCAAGTAGCTCACTTTACAACTCGATATCTCATTCATCTTAAGTCCGTTTTGGACATATCTTAGCTCGTTGTGAAGCTCTCATCAAGGAGAACACAAACCCACAAAGCATTAACTATATACACAATATATACATATAGTTATTTATGTCCAAAGTTGACAAAAACTGCATGTTTTATCAAAATTTTCTAACAATGTCTCGTAGACTAAGAGCCATAGACGCATCCCATAGGCCTATCTTGCACCACACTACCTTAACCCGTGGGCATTCGATCAGACAATGCTCAGCTGATTCATTAATCAATCCACACAAAGGACAAAGAGCATAAGATATTTAAACCCCTCTTGATTGAAGATTCAAACGAGTAGAAAGTCTGTCAATTGAGGCTCTCAAAGACAAACATTAACCTTCTTTGTGACCCAAAAATTCCAAACATGATGGTTACCCTCTCAATATATTTCTTTTAATATATAAGATAGATAGATAAATGATAGAATAGAAGATAGATTTATTATTATTATTATTATTATTATTATTATTATCATCATTATAGATTAATTATTATTATTATTATTATTATTATTATTATTATTATTAGTTTAAGACCCGCAAAATTTGTAGGATGACATATTAATTTTTATTTTAGTGATGTAATAAGTGTTTTTGTATATGTAGAATAAGACAATAGTTTTTCTTTTAACAGCGATGAGAATGGGATGCAACCAATGGTAAATGGAACTCCTATCAAGCTATCTTAATCAACCTAAAATATACACCTAAAATTCATCCCAACACAGGTGTTTGCGTTTAAATGCATGTTTTTACTAAAACTCTATTATTGACATGTTTTTCATTTCTTTCCTATCTTTAGGTATCAGTATCTAATTCACCGAAACTCTATTATAGACATACAATGAATCCATAAGTACCCCTTCACATGACGACTCGATTCCTAATATTATAATACACGTATTATTTAAGTCCAAAGTTGGAGAAAAAAAACTCATTTTTTTCACTTATTTCCATCAGAAACACCTATCTTTGACCATCCATATCATATTCATGTAAGCTCTATCATGAACATTCAATAAATTATAGATCCTTACGAATCCCATGCCCCGGTCTATGTGCCCATACAAATTATTATTTATAATATTATATAGTCATATAGTTATATAGATACAAATATATTTAGTGAAAACTCAACTTTTCACTTGTCTCTACCATAAAAATTAATCTTTTAGCATCCATATCTTATTCACACAAATTATTAAATAGAATTACAATGAATCCTAAAAACTCCCTTATGGAGGACTATGTATCCTTACAGATTATAATTCATAATATTCATATACATGTATTTATTATATATGTCAAAAGTTGGTGAAAATTCATTTTTGTCACTTGTTTTCATCACAAGCACTTATGTTTAAGCATCCATATTTTAGTCCTCTCAACTATAATGTATACTAACCGGCCTTACGCCCAAGACTACGCGTCCATACAAACTATGATTCACAGTATTGATATTTACACATACAATTATATAGATCTTTAGTTACCAATTGAGCATACCTCAAGTGGTATTGTCACCGTAAACGCTCAAACCTTACATGTGTGACCAACATATCAGGGTTCAAATAGATTCATCAGTAGATGTGGGTGATTAGTGGACATGTAATTTGTTCAACGTTGATGCTCCTTGTGGGTGGGGTGGACACATACCATCGATATATGGGGGATCTAATTATTGATTATAGATCCTATTTTGGTACATATTAAATAGTGTAATTTGTGTAAGAGGATATTTACAAATATGGATGAAACATCAAGGATTAATACTGTAAATATATGACAGTATTATTAATTAGCTATATAGAAAATAGGGTTAATTGTGTCATTAGATAGATATATGGTTAGATTATAAAAGTTGATCTTGATGTAATCACACTTGTTCTTTCAATGGTTTTCTTATAATGTATATAATAATTTAATATATGTTTCATTACATTAACCGTATAGAAAATATGATTAAATATGTCATTAAATAGATTAGGGGTTCGATCATAAAAGTTGATCTCGATGTAATCACCTTTGTTCTTTCAATGGTTTTCTTATAATGTATAGAATAAATTAATATATGCATCATTAGATTGTAAATAGTTTTTAATTGTGAATAATGCAAAACTAAAAATCCCCTATAACAAAAGTTATAGTTAACAAATATAAGTATAGTAAAAATAAAAATGCAAAATAATTAAAAATTAAAAACATTGCTTAAATAGTTGAAAACCCCAATGTATTTTATTGAAAAAGACGAGTTCATGAAAAAATCATACCTGGGGCCGAACCTGAGATGCCTGGACCCGAAGCAATTTGAGAATGTCATTCGTGAAGTGCATGTAGGGTCATGTGCCCTCCACTCTGGCCACAAGAGTGCACATGACCGTGGTAGCAAAAATCATGCGCATGGGCTATTTCTGGCCGTCCATGTACAGAGACACTGCTGAAGTAACAAAGCACTGCACCTCCTGCCAAATCCACGCACCCATAGCCAGGTCCCCAAGGCATGATATGATCCCCATCTCCTCAGCATGGTCTTTCTTCAAGTGGGGCATCGACATTGTGGGACCTTTCCCGAAGGGGCCCGGAAATGTCGCGTTGCTAATCGTGGCCATTGATTACTTTACAAAATGGGTCGAAGCTAAGCCATTGGCCACCATCAGCGGTAAATAAGTTCGTAACTTTGTATGGGACAACATTGTGTGTCGGTTCGGCATCCCGCACGAAATTATCACTGACAACGGAAAGCAGTTCGCACAAAACCCGTTCAAAGCTTGGTGCGAGGGACTCAGCATCAAACAAACATTGACCTCGGTTTATCACCCCCAGGCTAACGGCCAGGTCGAGGTCACAAACAAGGATTTGGTAGCCAGAATCACGGCTCGGCTCGGCGAAAGCCGTACCGGCTGGGTCGACGAGCTCCCCAACGTGTTATGGGCACACCACACCACTCCAAAAGAAAGCTGTAACACCCCCAAGTTTACTGTTGAGCGGAAGCATACTTTGGAGTGCTACTAATCAATAAACAAAGCACATAAGATAAAGTGAACGACTCTATATGCGTCGTTTATAAATACATTGATATTAAAAAATCTTACACTGTTATAATATGGTTTACAAAAGCTCGTAAGCCAAATGATAGATATTCTAGGGCATATCTACTTATACAAAATATAGAAATGCAAAGGAATCTCCTGAGGTCTGTATGCGACCCGAGCTAATGGGTATCCTGAGTGAGCAGACCTACTGCTGCTGCGAATCTGAGAATACACGCTAAAATGGTCAGCTTAAAGGTAGTGAGCTCACAGGTTTAATGAATAAGTGTAATGTATGAACCGCAAGATTTAAGTATGAATATTTGTAATTAAACAATTAAGTAATTGATAAATGATGTATATAAATGCCATGAGCACATAGTCTGAGCTTAACTGAGGTGTCAGGATCACAATCAAGTGCCTGAACGAGGGTGCCTCTATGCGTGTGCCTAATCAACATACGTATGAACAAATGATAATGCGTCCGTTTGACCAGTCAGTGTGTGCTGACCCGGACGGGTAGTGTCAATCCCATATGGTACCATACACTAACATTCACGCTATATTGTATTACCAAACTATGCTTGGAGGACTTAAATGATTAGATGAATAAACTCATGTAGAATATATCGATATTTGTTACTTGCGTTCATATGTAAAACAAAACAGCATGTATTCTCACCCCTAGAGTAAAAAGGTAAATTAGAGGCTATGAGACTCACCT
Source organism: Pseudognaphalium luteoalbum (assembly GCA_963422505.1). NCBI lineage: Eukaryota > Viridiplantae > Streptophyta > Magnoliopsida > Asterales > Asteraceae > Pseudognaphalium > Pseudognaphalium luteoalbum. Next base: position 3,821,335 of record OY730194.1, read on the forward strand.
GAGTCTAATGAGATGCTATCAAGCACAAATGATGGTTTACAAGAGAAACGATGTCGTCTCCAATGACTGAAACCTGCTGGGCGTCCTAAACGCGCAAGGTTTAATTGATTAGATGTGGAAACCTGCTGGGCGTGTTAAACGCGCAAAGTTTTAAATGATTAGAGGTCTCAACAGACCATCCATGCTAGTTGTTCCCTCAACTAGTTATGTCCAATTACTTTGGTTAATGTTTATGTTTGAAGTTGTGAAAAATGTATACGACTCGTTGGTGATTGATTGAAATCAAGATTTCGATAATATTATATGTTTGTTTCATATAAATGGAGTTTGTATAAAAGCGTATCGTATTTTCATAAGGTATGAAATTATGTACGGGGGTCCGGGAGCAGCGCCCCTGGTTAGCGGGGTCCTAGGGGTGGCAACCCCTGGCGGGATCCAAGGGGCTAGCCCCTGGCTGGGGTCGAGATGCCAGGTCAGCTCGAAATTTTTTTATTTCTACGTACATTGCTTTAATAAAAACGCATTCGAAATTTGAATTCGGAGTAAAATTAGGTGGCAAAATTTTAGTTCAGACACTAAATAAAAATTGTGCCCGTTTGAAGTTAACACACACGGTGAAGATGCATACCCGTTCGGGTGAATATGCATACCCGTTCGGGTGAAGGATCGTACCCGTTCGGGTGAAGGTTCATACCTGTTCGGGTTGGGTTTGTATACCCGTTCGGGTTGCGTTTGTTACCCGATCGGGTGAGGTTGTTTTCCAGGTCTGTTCGTGAATCAATCCGCAAAAACATGTTCTAACCCTAGTTTTCGGACATAATAGGTTCATGGAACGTAAAAGCATGATAATATATATGTTTTAAACATGTAAATTTAGAGTAAAGGGGATAATTCCTTACAATTAAAATGGGAAGTCGATGATGGTGATGATGAACATGATGATGATGAAATGCGATGATGATGATGAAGATGGTGATGATCTGATGTTGTTGTTGATGATTATAGTTGTTGTAGTTGGTTGTTGTTATGCCGAGAGAGAAAAGAGAGCAGAGAAAGAGATAGATGATGAAGAAGAAGAAATAAAATGAAATGTGAAGGGTGTGTTTGGTGTAGTCGGCCAACTCCAATTATTGGAGTTGGTTGGCTCTTATTCGTAGTATCAAATACCTGTTTTTTGTACCCGATCGTATATAAATGAAATACTTTTAATTTTAAAAATTAACAAATGTAATTTCGAACTATCTTTGGGTAAAAGTATTTTATAAAAATATTGTTTTGAGATATAAGAAATATATCTTTGTTTTAAGTTTGAGAGACGGATATGGTTCGAATAGTTTCGTCGCGTTTGAGTAAATTTGAATAAAACGTAATATGTTTTATTTTTATCCAAGTAAATAATAACAATTATTTTCAATAATAATACATTATTTATATAGTTTTGTCATGAACGTTTTGATTTATACAATACGAAATACTTTATATATTATCAGAATAATATATAATAATTGATAAGTGTATTATATAATAATTCTATATTACTTAATACTTGTGTTCACCAACGCCCGTATAAATGAATCGGAATTTGGCCGATTTAAAATGACACGATTAAATATAATCGCGTACTGATATATATGACAATATATATATTGATACATACAATTAGCCTAATACATATCACTAATTACATGTATTACTAGATGATTAGGAATTAATAACTAGTCCTAATTTGAATGGTGTCACAAAAGCACCGGCGAGACCCCCTTCAGCCTTGTTCACGGCTGCGAGACGGTCATCCCGGCAGAAATCCATGTCCCCAACGAAAGAATCATTAACTTCACCGAGAACGGAGTTTGGAAGCTCAGAAGCAGAATGCCCACGTGTTACAGGAACGCAGAGAAACGACAGCTATCCGCCAAGCCGCAAACAAGCATAAAATGGCCCGCTATTATAACAAGTGTGTGCGCCCACTCTCTTTCCAAGTCGGAGACCTGGTCTGGCGTAACAACGAGGTTAGCAAGTCCGAGAACACAGGCAAGCTGAGGCAGCGCTGGGAAGGCCCGTATCAGGTTACAGAGGCAAATAAAAATGGCTCCTATGTCTTGGCCACTCTGGATGGCAAGTCCGTGCCACCCACTTGGCACGTGACAAATTTAAAGAAATGTTATATGTAATCAAACTTTGTAATAGCTCAGGCCGGACTGATCCCACGCCTTCGTAGCATCTATCCAGTGAATAAAAGTTTTGATTGCATATTAATCTCCTGTCTTGCAAAACTTGTTAATTTCATACATCATGACAAATTTAACAACGCATATATATATATATATATATATATATATATATATATATATATATATATATATATATAAAGACCGCCGTCAGGCATCGTCGATGCGACCCCGACATATGACCACAGGAGTTAGCTAAGCCCAGAGCACAACGAGCTTGCCCCCACAAGGGAATGTCTTCTAGCGTCCCGAAAGCAGAGGTCCCCTCAGGCTCACTTATTGCCGAGGTGCGACCGGAATAATATTGGTCGAGCCGAGACAAACCTCTGCCACACGCCAACCCATAAAGTAGTCTAGAAATCTGCTAAGTCATGACAATAAAACAACTTCTACGTACATAAAAATAATTTGAACACGTGCAATTACGAAACAAACGTTGCATTTATTTATATAAACATTTACATAAGCAGAGATACCGACCTTACAAGTAAACCTATGAATCTATGGCCGCATCCACAAAATCTCATCTATAGATAACTCCATCTCCCTACCTATCCTTTCTATAAACGGGACGGAGATTGTCTTCAGGGCTTCGCTGGCCCGCTGCGCCTGCTCATAGCAGTCCGGTTTCACATTAGACGTTATGGCATCAGGAAGTGGAGTCAGGAGCTCTGGAACATGCTCCGCGAACAGGTTTATCATTTGTAGCACCTCCACCTCCTGAACAGCGGTCAGGAATTCCTTAAATGGACCCGTCACGCTGTCCGATGCCAGGCCCAGCTTTACCTGGCCGGGGATGCTTCTCCGGAGCCGTTCCAAGTCTTCTGCCAACTCTGAGTTTTGGATCTCACAATCGTTGAAATCCTTGATGTGAAGACTGCAGGCGGTCTTCAGCTCAGTCACCTCCTTCTTGGCAGAGGCCAAGTCCGTCGTCAGGTCATCGAACCTGCACACAAACAAAGGCTTAGCGGTCGAACGGAAAATACATATAAAGAAGGGTAAGGGGTCGTTAGCTCACCTGCTTTGAAGCTGCTTGTCCTTGGCCACGAGCGCAACTTTCTCCGCCTTTGCAGCCCTTACCCACTCCTGCAACGGAGCAAGGGCTGCAACGGCCTCCGCCCTTTGAGCCCTCTCCACCTGGAGGTCAGCCTCAACTTTCATTCTTGCTTCATTGGCTAACCCGAGCTCCCCCTCTAGCTCCTGAGCTCGGCCCTTGAGAATAGCAATCTCCTCTTCCTGGCGCTTAATCACGCTGGCGTTCAGCCTCCACTGCTCCGTCAAAGTGTCGGTGCGCGTTTGCTCATCGCATTGTAGTGAAAAATTTCAAAAGGACATGAGCAGACGTGCCCTCTTGGCATCAACAGCTGACAGCTGGGAAAGCGACTCAGCAACCGCCGGCGGAATAGCATGCTGGGAAAATTCGCGCAGAGACTACGCGTCCACGGTCAAGTTGTCAACTTTAAAATCCCAGGCCGAGACAAACGTAGTAGCTCCGGAGCTAAATGGACCGGTGGCCGGCACCTTCAAAAACCGCGCCGGAATAAACGGCTCCGGTTGCATAGACCTGAGAATAGTCATTCTATCAGACCTGATTAAAACACCTAGTTAAAAAGGTGTGCACGCTAACGGATTCAACAATAAAAAATTGATGATTACCTCATGTTGTCCATACGCGGGGGCGGGGGCGCCCTGGGTGGACTCGGAGGCTGTTTACGGATAGGTGACGGATGCGGCGGACTATCATCAAGAGTCACTGGCTCCTCGGCACGAGAGCCCACACCGCCACCTGATGGGGCAGCCCTCGATGAGCTGCTGCGGCGAACCAGCCGTCCCTCCTCCTCCTCGTCCTGCAGAACAAGTTCACTGCTGACGTACTCCGCGCCAGCAGCGTGTGGGTCCGTCTCAGCTAAAAAAAAAAGAAAATCAAAGTTAGCACAAATTTAACACTTGTTCGTGTGAAACAAAGCAGGGCTATGGACCATCCTCAAGTATAATGTAGTGCCCACCTGTGCTGGGCACGGACATGAAATTTTTCAAATTGGCCTCGGCGACCTCCACCGCCGTCTTCTTCCTCTTCAGAGGCGGGCCTGCTGCCTTTTTGCCCAGAGCCGCACCCTTACGCTTCGGGATCGTCTGACTACCCGATGCCTCCAATTCGGCACCGGTCGCTAGGGGAAGGGCCACAGAGACCCCAGACTTGGCAACGGTAACCGTTGCCCGGATCACCTTGGTAGCAGACCCAGGGTCATCTTCCATAGCCCTCCTGATGTACTTGAGGCCGGACAGGTTGGGGGCTTTCAGCACAGAGTTCAGATCCATGTCTGCAGCAACAAACAAAGGGGTTAGTCAATCAAACACGTTTATTACAATAATAATACAAGCAAAAAACCGCCCCTGCCTATACCATGGCCACCCTCTCTGATGACGGGTACTTGCCCCTCGAAGGGCCAAAATGAGCTGATGCAGCCGACCACGAGCACATACGTATGGTACTCCCGCATCTCTAGCTTAGCATCCTTGCAAGCTTCCAACAACTTCTCCTCCGCGGTCGACAACTTCGGCGTGAGGCTAACGTTCCGTGGCCGTTCATACTGCCACACCAACATTTCCACGGAGTCATTGGGGATAACGGTCTGATCAACAAAAAAGAAAATATCACTACAGCCATGCAGGGATGACTCCTGGCACCCAACGAAATCGTTCTTCTTTGCAAAGGTATACCACCCCCTGCCACTTGGAGTCAGCTTGAAGCAGGCTTGGAATACCTTCACCAGTGGTGTCAGGCCCAACGACCTAAACCACATCTCAAAAATGTTGACTTTCTGCACGGCGAAGGGGTGCAGCTGGCTAAATCAACCTTGTAGTGTTTGCACACGTCTAAATAAAATGGGGTCGGCGGCATGCGGAGATTGCCTTTCTCCATCGTCTTCCAGTAGATGGACATCTTTCCTTTCAGTGGCGCATCGGCGCGCTGCGCTACGGTAGGCGCCACGGGGTTATACCTCCGCAGGCACTTAAAGCGCCTCAGTATATCTGGAATCATGTTCGGCTTCACCGAACTGGCCTCGTTTGCCACATTCGCTGCGCCGCCGCCGGTCGCAACCCTACGAACTTCCATCACGCCCTCAACAGCAACCATGGTATGTATATATATCAAAGAAGAAAAAGGATGAAGGTATGAACAACGGACCTGGGTTTGTTTGAATGTGGTCGGAAACTGGGTAGAGAAGCCAGAACAGTGGACGAAATGTTTGAATATTGCCGGAATGCTCTCAAAATTTTTTTAGTTCGCGTAAAATGAATTAACAACGAAAGTTTCCTATTTATAGGCATATTTTCATAGGCCAGGCCTCGTGGGCCTCAACGAAAGCCCTCCACGTGTCGTCGAATTTCACATCTCCAGAAGTTACCAACGTGCTGGCCCCATTTTACCTAGGGATGGCACCTGCGGGTCGTGGGTACGGATATGCCAAACCCATCACCCGCTCGCGATGGGTTTTTTGTACCCGCAAACCCGTGAATACCCACTAACGGGTTTATTTTCACACCCATACCCGTGACCCACGGATACCCGTGATCCGCGGGTCACGGGTAACCTGCGGGTTTTAAATAATATAAAATTTTATCTAAATATCAAAAGATTTTATATAATTTTAATGTATAAAAATATTTTAAAACATGTTGAGATCAATGGATCGTAATTTTAAACGAATTAAATTGTTAAAATTTAAGGCTTGCGGATTAATAGTTCGATAACTATCAATCTATTTGATGATTTTTTTTCTTAATCGTATGATAAGTTTACTATTCGAAACATGAAAACTATACTTTTTATCTCTATATGATTAGTTTTATTATATATAGTTCAAATTAACCATTATATATACATATATATGCAATAAAAGGTATCTAATTATCTATAATGTGTTTTGTAGATTTGCGGGTCGGGTTTACCCGTGGGTATAAGTCTATACATATCACCCGCCCGCGACCCGCTAACGGGTAGAAGTTCATACTTGTAACCCACCCATGGGTAAAAAAATAACGGATTCACCCACCCACGATGGGCGGGTACCCACGGGTCGTGGGTTTTTTCTCGCCCATTGCCATCCCTAGTTTTACCTTTACACGTGTCGCCAGATCTCACGATCTAGCGAATGAACCGTTGCACGCCAGCTGTATTGTGACGTCACAGCCCACGCGGCTGCAAGCTGTCCCATCGCATTCCAGCTGTGAAGCTCGAAAAGATACGCATTTATTGCGCGCCGCCGATTCAGTAAAAACCATCATTGCATAGCCACGTCATTTACCTTAAGTCTGTCATCATATCCCCGGAACGGAATATAATAACGGACTGGGGGGACTTAATGATGTACATCTCATCACCTCTGACTTCGGAACATTCCAAACAACTTTGTCCCGGATCCGCCCCAAGCCCGGATCAGGAAAGCATCCGTGGTCAGCTCTTGTAGCACGTGACACGGGGGTCAACTCCCGAGTAAGATCACAAGGCCGGATACATTCCGTGCCCGGACCACGGAGCTCATCACTACAAAGTATTCTATTTCAGTACTAGCACGGCGGCGAAACAACAAAGCAGGCCGTGCTTGTCGCAATCCCAAATTATGATGCAGAAACGGGTCAGTTCGGGGCACGACTAATCAATAAACAAAGTACATAAGATATATAATGAATGACTCTACATGCGTTGTTTACAAATACATTGATATTATAAAAGTCTTACACCGTTATAATATAGTTTACAAAAGCTCGTGAGCCAAATGATAGAGATTCTAGAGCATATCTAATTATACAAAATATAGAAATGTAAGGGAATCTCCTAATGTCTGTATGCGACTCGAGCTAATAGGCATCCTGAGTAAGTAGACCTACTGCTGCTGAGAACCTGAGAATACACGCTAAATGATCAGCTAAAAAGCCGGTGAGCTCACAGGTTTTAATGATCAAGTATAATGAATGAACCGCAAGATTTAATGTGATGATTTGCAATTAAGCAAATAAGTAAATGATAAATGATGTATATAACTGCCATGAGTACATAGTCTGAGCTTAACTGAGGTGTCAGGATCACAATTAAGTGCCTGAGCGAGGGTGCCTCTATGCGTGTGCCTAATCAACACACGTATGAACAAATGATAATGCGTCCGTTTGACCAGTCAGTGCTTGCTGACCCGGACGGGGATTGTCAGTCCCATATGGTACCATACATTAACATTCACGCTACAAAGTATTACCAAACTATTCTATTGAGGAATTATGATGATTAGATGAATAACTCATGCAGAATATAGCAATATTTGATACTTGCGTTCACATGTAAAACAAAACAAGCTTGTATTCTCACCCCTAGAGTAAAAATAGTAAAATAGGGGCTATGAGACTCACCTGAGCTTAATAAGATGCTATCAAGCACAAATGATTGTACACAAGGAAAATGATGTCGTATTCAACAACTGAAACCTGCAGGGCGTATTAAACGCACAAGGTTTTGATAAATCATTAGATGTGGAAACCTGTTGGGCGTATTAAACGCTCAAGGTTTTGATAAATGATTAGATGTGAAAACCTGCTGGGCGTATTAAACGTGCAAGGTTACAATGATTAGATGTCTCAACATATCATTTATGTTAGTTGTTCCCATAACTAGTTATGTCCAATGAATTTATTTGATTAGTTATGATTGGAAAATAAGTACGGCCCGTTGGTGAGGTTGAATAATAATTTCAAAGTATTATTGAAATGATATACTTATAAAGTATGTTTGAAATGTTTAAATGTCGTATCGTATAAGTATTAAGGATTTTGCGATGTTAGATACTTAGTGTAAAAATTTGTGACAAGTTTGTGAAAGACGGGGGTCCGGGGGTAGCGCCCCTGGTTAGCGGGGTCCCAGGGGTGGCAACCCTTGGCGGGGTCTAAGGGGCTGGCCCCTGGTTGGGGTCGAGATGCCAGGTCAGCTCGATTTTTTTTTATTTCTATGTATATTGCTTTAATAAAAATGCTTCGAAATCTGAATTCGAAGTAAAATCATGTGTCAAAATCTTAGTCCCGATACTCAGTAAAATTTGTGTCTGATTAAAGGGTGGATCCGCCGGATCCAAGCCCAATCCGCTGGATCCATGAAAAATTGAGGGAATCCGCCGGATCCAAGCCCAATCCGCCGGATTGAAGTGTATCCGCTGGATCCATGATGGAATCCGCCGGATCAAGGGTATTTTGGGTGGAATCCGCCGGATCCAGACGAATCCGCCAGATTCGTGATGTTTTCAAGAGGTATCCGCCGGATCAGGTAGGTGATCCGCCGGATCACGGCACAATTTCAGGGTCTGTTCGTGCAGGTTCTTAAATAAACGATTTCTAACCCAATTCTTTGGACATAATCCATTCATGGAACATCAAAGCATGTTAATATATGTTGTATAAACACGTAACTTAAAGAAAACTTGAATGATTCCTTACAATTAAAATGGGGACCGGATGATGATGATGATGATGAAAACGAAGAAGACGATAAAGATGAAGATGATGATGATGCTAATCTGCTGGTGCTATTGTTATTGTTATGGTTGTTGTTTTTGGGTTTGAAGAAGGAACCGAGAGAAAGATGGAGAAAATTGAGAAATGAGGAATTGAAATGAGAAGGAAGAAGATGGTGGTGGTTTGGTTGCTGTGAGTACACGGGCAAGATCCACAAATGGTGGATCTTGTCCAGTCCAATAATACACAAGAAGTGGTATTAAATCCCGTGTTTGTTTACCCGATTAAAAAGTAGTATAATATTTTCAAATGAAAATTATTAAATATAATTTCGAACATGTTTTCTATCGAAGTATTTTCTAAACATACTCTTTTTGAGTTATATAAATATAACTTTGTTTTAAGTTTGATTGACGGATATGATTCGAATGTGTTCGTCGCGTTTGAGTAAATTTGAATAAAACGAATATGTTTTATTTTCATTTGAGTAAGTAATAATTATTATTTTCAATAATAATACATTATTTATAAGTTGTGTTACGAATATTTTAGTTGTACGATACGAAATACTTTATATATTATCAAAATAATATATAATAAATAATGAGCTGTATTAAATAATAATTCTATGTTACTTAATACTTGTGTTCACCAACGCCCGTATAAATGAATCAGAATTTGGCCGATTTGATAATGCACGATTAAATATAATCGCGTACTGATGTATATTCAACAATATATATATATATATATTGATACTTACAATTAGCCTAATACTAGTACTAATTACATGTATTTCTAAATGATTAGGAACTAAAAACTAGTCCTAATTTGACGGGTGTCACAGTGCTCCTCACACAGAGCCGACATTCTCTGACAAAACTACGATCTGTGACTATCATATTCAGATAATTAACATAGCTTGGCCACTAACCTGGTCGGCTCACCCGATTGGTCCACGTCACCTCGTGTACAATAATTGTCATGCTCGCCCACGACCGAGCACCCACGTCAGCAATAGACGGGGAGAATGTCGCTTTCCCCCACGACCAAACCCTCCACGTCAGATTAGGGTTTGACTATAAATACTAGTGTTTTGCTTCCATTTCAAGACAACACCTCATAAAAATCACAGAGTAATCCTCAAACGATTGCTCACATAGAATTGAGCTTTCACCACCCTCGATTGACCAAGTCTTGATACTGGGTTCGCACGTTAATCGGAGTGTAATAAGCTTGATTCCTCATACATCATCATCATCATTGTAATCAAGTGTTTTTACGCTTGAACATGTGATTTACATTAACGGGGCAAACATTAAGGATTAAAATTGAAAATATTTGAGGGTAGATTTGTCTTTTTAGCATTAATAAATTGGATTAAGTATGTCATTAAATGAATTAATGGTTAGATCCAGCAAGTTGACCTTTGATCCAAGGGGATACAGATCTTTCAAATTTTTTTTTTAATATATAAGATATAGGGTGAGGTTCAAATGAGACTAAAATTTTGTGTGAGACTAAGGGAACCAACGATATCATGCCACATGTACAAAGAGAATGTTCCATACTACAAAACCCATTTAACCCAAACATCAATTATCTCACAAACGACAAATCGAAAAATCATGAAACTTGCACCATAATTTTCAGCGTTTTATGCTCTTCGATTTGCCGTCTCTCAAGGCATACTTCCGACGAATTTTTTTTTTCATTTTTTGGTGGGTTTCATATGTTACTAACACATGTATTAGAGTGTTGCGTTTAGGGTTTAGGGTTTGGGGTTTAGGGTTTAGGGTTTAGGGTTTAGGGTTTGGCTTTTGGGGTTTCTTCCCGAAACCCCAAAACCCAAACCCTAAACCCTAAACCCTAACCCCAAACCCTAAACCCTAAACGCTTTATAAAACTCTAAACCCTAAATTATACTAAACCCTAAACCCTAATAAACCCTAAACCCTACTAAAACATAAGATCTAAACCCTAAACCATGAACCCAACTAAATCCTAACCCTAAACACTAACCATGACCGTAAATAAAATGTACAATCAATCACTAACACATGTATTACTAATTTATAAAACCTACTAAAAAACCAAAATTTTTTTTTTATCGAAAGTATGCCTTGAGGGACGGCAAATAGAAGAGGATAAAATGCTGAAAAATATGGTGCAAGTTTCATGATTTTTCGATTTGTCATTTGTGAGATAATTGATGTTTGGATTAAATGGATTTTGTAGTATGGAACATTCTCTTTGTACATGTTACATGATATTATTGGTTCCCTTAATATACAATACCTCCCTCGGCTCTCCGTTTCGTTTCAAAGACAGAGAAATTCCCATTTTTCTTTCAAAACCAAAAAACCAAACCCTGACAAATTCCATCTTCACCGGCGATCATTTCATGGCTGATACGCCGTCGTTTATTCCATCGTCACCTAGGGTTTCAACATTCTCATTTCTTCAATTTCATATCTCACCTGGCCTCACCTGAAATTAAACAAAAATGGCTGCCGGAAAGTTAGGGTTATATGACAAAATACGAAGATTTATACGCACATTACATTTTTTGATTGTAATGCTGGCGTCATTATTATTATTATGGCTTCCGATTCTAGTTTCACTTGGTGATATATTGGTTCCCTGTGTTTTAATTTCAAGTTTTACTTGTATTAGATGTTATAGTTTTCATCAGCATTTGAATAGATACGATTTTAGAAGCTCGTTGACAGACGTACCTGTGGTTTCGATGATCCGGTCTCTCGTTATTACTTGTATGTGTTGATTAATTTTATTCTTGTATTTTGTGCATATAATGTAGCTGCATTGTCTTATTATGCATTAGTTTATGACGTCGTTGCTCGATTTTCAACTTTAAGATGCCTTTTTCCGTGATATTGGATTTATATTAGGTTCATGCGGCACATTTTTCATAGGATATATCTAACAAAAAATTGTCCTATTGTTTGGTAACTTTGAGATATTGTAACATGTAAACAGATGACGTGGCTTCGCATGCGGCTGCCATGTTCTAAAATCCAAGTTGCATATAATTTGCCCTTTATATAGTTAGAATGTAAATTGTGATCATATGTGGATATAGTTATGTTAGTGATGTTGTTGTGAACATTCTAAATAACTTATAAGACGGTTTTGTTACCAAAAGGATTAAGTAAAAAGGGATCATGGGGAGAAAAGTGTAGGGAGGATCCTGGTATAGACACATGATGTATCACTTTTAGCACTTTGAAACTGGTGCATCGAGTGTAGAAACTGGTGCATCTGGATACATGCCTGTACCAAAATCATCCTTACGGCTTACGCTATTCTCCATTGGAACCCTTTTTTCCTAAACCCCTACCATCGTACTAAAACTAGAGAGTTCATATTGCAGGAATAATAAGGTCTTTAAATTTGATAAAGAGAACATTACGACTTGTCTAGACTACAACTATTGCAAGTATAATGAGAAGTTATACCACCAACAAGCCATTCATTATTCATTAATCTATAGTAATGAATATGTTGCAAGTATAAGATTTATATGTAAGATAGATTCAACAATCAGTATGATAATATCTAAGAACGGTATCAAGACGATAAATATTCAGTATTCATCAAAATTGCTACACAATTTAATATCGCATCATTTTGTAAATAATGTAAATGGTAGTTCGTTTTATGCAATTAATCTTTGGGGAACAATTATGTGAAAATGGCTCTTACAGATAAAAAGTGTTGGGAGGATTTTGGTGCTGACAAGTATGCAGCATAAGTTACACTCTGATGCATGTGTTAGCATCAGAATTCTGTACACTTTTCTCCGTAACCCGAATCATTAACCCATTGTTATAATCTCGAAATCTGTTCTAATATTTGTGTGAAATATATATATACATATATATTTATATATCATTGATATAGTATGTGATTGCAGGTGTTTATATGATGTATGATGGCCCAGTGCTTTCACATGGGCAATATCTTGGAACAGTTACATTGTGCTCCATTTTTTCGATTCTTGTTTTATCAATTAAAGCTTGTGTTTTCACAGTGGATTTTCAGTTCGAAGCTGAAGATTCATCTTCTCTTTCAAACGAAAGGGTTCTTTTGAAGAAGTCATGGGGGATGAATGTATTGTTTCTGTCATCTGTTGTTTTTGCTCTTGGGCATACTGTTATTGCTTATCGAATGAGTTGCAGAGCACGGAGGAAGCTTATCTTTAACCGAATTGATCCTGATTCGGTATGTTTCCTTAGTAATATAGGAATAACCTGTTTCTTGAGGTCGCAATTTCGAATTCATAACCAAATACTTATAACTGGGTCAGTTTAGGTTATGCTTAATCTCTGACGGCAAAGAGTTCGCTCATAAGGAAATGGGTCGATGGGTCAAAGAGGTCAAATGGGTTCAAATTTGACCAAAGTGTTTGTTAATGCACTAAACCTTCAAGATCATCTTTTTTCTTCCATAAACCTAGTTATTATTGAAATAGTATAAAATTTGTATTTCTATTTGACACGCTACAATTTTGTAACGAATTTCTTTTTTTGTACCAAAAAGTGTCTTGAGTCCTGCACTTAAAGTTACCCATTTTGACCGGTTACCAAACCCACCCAATCCGCTTTTGTTACCTACTTATCTCTGCTCATATGTTTCTATTCTAACTGATACACAAGTAGTAAGCATTGCATATTCAATTAATTTCTGAATTATAGTTTCTTAAGGAAATTGAAATCCATTGATAGTTTGATACCGAGATGCACTTTTATTTTAGATTCATATATTAAAGTTCTTTAATAAAAATTATTTTGTTTGTATGCTTCAAACTCTGTAAAGGAAAAATAATATATGTATACCCATGCACACATACAATTGCAGTTTTACATCTAAGTGGAGTTTTGAGGGAAGCAATGATTTTCGCCTATATCATCGGTGAATATTTCAGTAGATATCATTTTTTTAGTCAAAAGTGTTTACTTCCCTGTAAAAACATCCTTTCCCTTGGATCGTCCCTTATGTAAAGTGTTCAAACTTCTCATAAACTCCTCTCCACTTTCTATCCAAACAGGCGTGTTGTTACATGACCGTATTATATAATGATGAAAACTTCTTGTTTGCTTTCCAGAATATGGTTTATTGCGTGTTGATGTGCCCGTTATTTGTATATTTATTTATGGTTTGAATAAAAATAAAAATCTTGTTATTTCATTTCTTAATACTCTCCAGGTGTTTTTGAGCCAACTTTTATCTTCAATCGGCTACGCTAAACTCCCACGATCTTCAACTCCTGCTGACAGGGTACAGAAAAGTGATAATCAAATTAGACAAAAACCTATGCGTGGAGGTCTTAATCACCGGGAACTTCCGATTAGATTACTAGCCGATGCTGACAGTTTATTCATGGTTTGGAATGGACTCACCATTCACTACAAACTTCACATACCAAATCCACCTTCGCGTACACTTTCCTCTACAACTCTACTTGAGAATCCATCATCAAATTCTTCTCCTAAAACCCAACATTATCTTCGTAGGAGTTTTAGTATACAAATTCAAGATTCGTCTCTGTATGCTCTGCTATTGGATGGAAACAGCTCGTCACCAGCTTCTAATGTAGATGAAAAAAATTATGAGTATTTCACCAATAAATTAGGCCAAAAAGTTCCGGATGTAAATGGGCAAGTTGGGGTTGTTTTAGTGCATGGTTTTGGAGGGGGAGTGTTCTCATGGAGGCATGTAATGGCAGTGTTGTCTCGACAAGTTAATTGTATTGTCGCTGCCTTTGATCGTCCTGGTTGGGGATTGACTTCTAGACCAAAGCGAGAGGATTGGGAGGCAAATAAACTGCCTAATCCTTACATGCTAGATACACAGGTAATGTTTTTACATTCGTGTGTATGCATCTTCTTCTTATTTATTATTATTTTTTTAATAATATTCCATCAAAGGTGAGTGCTTTCTTAACTAATAAGTATCAAAACATATATTTGAAGATATTAATAGCAATACTTTCCAGGTAGATATGCTGATTTCGTTCTGTAAAGAGATGGGACTTTCTTCTGTGGTGCTTGTCGGTCATGATGATGGAGGCCTGCTTGCATTAAAGGCTGCACAAAGAGTTCGATCATCAGCAAACTCTGTTGGTGTAAGTTAGTAATATTTGCGTCTGTTAATTATTTTTTTAAAGTATAATATTCACACACAATCACCACGAATATAAACGTTTGTCTCAACGAGACTTGAAAACACAACCTCATTGCGAAAGGCAAATGACAAATTACATGTAGTGGACTAAAAATGTTTTTTGCAGGTCAAAATTAAGGGGGTAGTATTGCTAACAGTTAGTCTGTCAAGAGAAGTGGTTCCCGGGTTGGCTAGAATACTCATGCGTACTTCTTTAGGGAAGAAGAACTTGGTTCATTCGCTACTTCGGACAGAAATTTGTCAAGTTGTTAACCGAAGGGCGTGGTATGATGCTACCAAGCTTACAACAGATGTATTAAGCCTGTATAAGGTAATACTCAGTCATATGATTGTGCTAATATATTAAAGTATATTTCTTTATTAAGGGTGGCAATTTTGCTGCAATTATATATGAATGAGTTGATTTGCTTATGACTTATCTACAACGGGTTAAAGGAAAATAAGCTAATAAGAAGGAAACTGCTCAAATGGATTGAACGTCGCCCCAGAGTTTATCTTCAGTTCATAAATGTTACCAACTTGCCCTACCTTTATTTTTAAAAGTTTAAGCTGTTGTGTTTTGATCGGATAATATTATACTATTATTGAAACACTAATTATTTTAAAAGTGTATATTTGGGCATCAAATGTTTTTGGTCAAACGGACCTGGCCCGTTTTAATGTGTACAAATTGCTAATTGTTATGACCCAAACCCGTTTCCTTCATCGTATGGGTGAAATATAGACGTTAGCTCAAAAGGAAGCAACTCAAATGGGTCGAAGTGTCGAATGGTTCGAACATGTTGAATTGCACTCAAAGTTTAATTTAGTTATCACATAACCTCCCAACTTATTTTCATATAAAAAGATTAGATTATAATTGAAAAAATGTAACTTTTGTGTGTGTATGTGTGTCATATTTGATGCATTAATTTTTTTAAAAGAGGAAAACATTTAGGGAAAAGGAATGTTTTGCCCAACTGGACCCAGTTTCTAACTAATTTTCACCAATTTACCCCACTCGTCTGCCTACCTTCCATAATTATCCGGCCACAGTTACAGAGTTATTTACTGCTTTTGAGTGATGCAGGCACCGCTATGTGTAGAAGGTTGGGATGAAGCATTGTACGAGATTGGCAAATTATCGTCTGATACCGTCCTCTCAGAACAAAATGCTTTCTTATTGGTGGAAGCTGTGGAAGAAACCCCTGTTATGGTTATTGCAGGAGCCGAAGATGCCCTTGTTCCTATAAATTCCGTTCAAGCCATGGCATCCAAATTTGTAAATTCTGTGAGTGCCTTTCTTGTTTCCTTTTCACTTTCAGCCAAAATTTTAATTGTTGTAAGGTTCCTATATGTATTATCATTTTGGTTTTGGTCTTTCTTCTATCTTTTGGGTCTCATCTGGGTTAAGCGTCTTTAAAATGTATCCAATTTTACCCATACATCTGTTGTATGTAACAAAACTGGTATCTATACAACAGGAATAATTGGAAGTTTGATACGTACAGGTGATACTTGAAATGATGGATACATAAAATATATTTTTGGTTATATTCATATTTTCAGACACAACCCTTTTTCATTTTTGCCCTCCACAAGTAAATGGAACCATTATCACGCCTCTATTCTTCTCTTATCAAATTTTAGAGGTTGGAAGACCAACTCGGCCAAAGTCTATTTTTAATGCGTCATAAATCGTATTGTCCTCATTGTGTTTTTAATAACAATTAATGCTTAAATAATGTATAATTTTAATATATATATAATTTTTAATAACAATTAAGCCAAAGTCTTTCAACCTTCACAATTCGAAAATTTTACCTGAAGCCAAAAAACAAGTTTCACATTCAAAAATCAAGTGTGAAGCAAAAACAAAATATTTCAACTTCACATTTCATAAAGTTGTGAAGGTCAACTATTTTCACCGTTTTTATTATATCTCCAACTCTTTCCATATATATATTTTGATACTAGGGTTGGGATCTACTTACACCGTTTTTATGTATCCCCTTGTTTACATATATATTTATATAAGGTTGGGTTCTTGTGAGACACAAGGATTACTGAGAATGGTGTCTTAGTCATCCAGTTTTTGATCAAAAAACCTGATTTTGGAAATGGGAATTTTGTAAATATTTTGAAGTCTGATTTTGGAGGTGGGAATTTTGTAAATATTTTGAAGTCTGATTTTGGAGGGTTCACATCACTTTTGCTCAGGTGAAACTTTTTTTTAGCGTCCACATCAGTTTGTTGAGATGATTTTTTTTCTTTCTTAACATAAGGTTCTTAAGTTATGAATGTTTATTTTTATAGGTTCACATAGTTCAATGAGATGAAGTTAATTTTTTTTTGTTAACATTAGTTTTAGAAGAAGTTAAGGTTTATACATAATGATTCATTACTTCAAACATGTTGTCAACAAAAAACAAATATAACTTCACCATGTTAAAACTTTTGTGAAGCAAAAAAAAATTATACTTCATCCTAGCAACCCTTATGTGTACCCACCAAAATCAAGCTTCAAAATATTTACAAAATTGCCACCTCCGAAATAAGAATTTTTGATAAAAAATGGATGGATGGGATGTGTTCTCACCGTTCTCATGTATTCCTTGTGTTCTCACTGGATCCCAAGTTTTATATATATATATATATATATATATATATATATATATATATAAACTTGGGATTTTGGGTCAACCCGGCCTCTTTCAAACCAAACTAATTTTGATCTGTTACCCAACCCAACCGCCTAACCTGACCCATCTTGCATCCTATACTCTTATCGGAGGGATGCACATTAAATTCATCATGGGTTCAAACAATTAGAATCCCCCATTGAAATGCTAGCATATAGTATGATTGTCGTTGCTCACAGTTAGAGATAAAATACAAACTAATGTATACTTTTTCATTATGTCAAGAGAATAAGCATATACTAATGAAAACCTAACTTTGATAAATTTTGCTACTTCTAACCGGAAAGTGTATAAATATGCAGACACTAGTCGCAATATCTAGTTGTGGCCATCTACCTCATGAGGAGTGCCCCAAGGTGTTGCTTGCCGCAATTTTACCCTTCATCAGTAAACTACTAAGTAAATCAGATAAATAGTATTTTTTGTATATTGTTTTTTAGTGGTTGTATTGGGGTGTTTAGCTGAATCACCTCAAAAGGTTCTCTTGCTGTTAATTATTGTAAGCTATTTCGGTCTCACGCCCTGGTTCGTAAGTTTCAGAGGTGATAGGACAGTAGACATATTGATCGTATAGTATAGTCATTGTTTTGTCATCTACCAGTTTGAAGAGGAGTCAACATGTGTGCATAACGTTAGATTATTAGGTAAATATATTGTTTCTGTCAATTGGTGGTTAAATTTTGCAGACCGTTATGGGGATGTATGAGTCTTTGGATAGTTATGTGCTTCTGAATATAAGAATCGCATACTTATAGCAATAGTTACTAAACAGGCCCGAGAGATTATGTTGTGACTTATTAAGTTTTAATGAACAGAGTTAAGGTAATGTTATGACATGCTTGAGCGTTTGATGATCATGGTTGTTTAAGATATGATTACATAGAATGACCAAACATAATTAACTTGTAACACACCTTAGTTTAATGACTTAATCAGTTGTGTTTCACTCTTGTTCACTTAATATCCTCCTTGCATAACAAGGTTTTGATATTTGTGATCTTTTTCATTGTGATTGTATACATAAAATAAGGTTATGTGATGAAAAGTGAACATTAGACACTGTCTTTTACATCGGTTTGGTATGTTTTCAGATGTTTTCAGTTGATTTAGTGCATTAATCTGACGATGCTATAGCTCTGTTCCTTGAATCTGAAACATATAAAGAGTCAAGTTTGAGTTCATAAAAACTCGAGTCAAGTTCATATTGACCTTTTGAGTCTTGCTTACGATGGAATAGGCGTGTACTTGTGGCCAAGATTTGGTGTATCACCAACCGAGGAGTTGTCAAGCTGTTTAATAGCCTAGGTATTTTCACTAAATAGTAAGAGCTCTAAAGTTTAAAAACCGTATTTGTTGTTGGCATCAAGTTCATATACAAGTTTACGAGGTCATTAATTCGTATGCATGGACATAAGATAGAGAAATTATATGGGTCCTACTCACATTTTGAAGCTTCTCATATTATTTGTGCTATCATGCATAATGATAAAATTACTATATATAATAGGACCTAATTATGGAATTAAAGATGTTGATATAACTATAGGAGTCGACTTGTAAATGTATATAAATTACAGATTTGAAAAGAGTTCTACCTTTTTCAATTATGTGTGAAATCGGACCAAGTGAACACAACGGTTATCAAAAAAAAAAATATTGTTGTGCATTTTTGGCCGAGTTCGAATAAAGGTTGTTTTCTTGTGCTCTTGAAAGGAACTCAAGCTTGAATGAAGAAGATATGTCGTTTACTACTTTAGTCTACTTGTTGAGGCCCGCTGTTTGAATTGCTTACGTGACTTTCACCTAGCGTTATCCAGAGTGTAACAGCAAAAAATCTGACCTCGTGAATTTGAACCAAACAACCTGAAACCCGATCCGATAGGCACCTTTAACTTCGCCTTAAAATTTTAACTAATTGTTTCCCGCATTAATTGAAAGGAAAATTATTCTTTTGTTGCTATGTAAAGCTTCAACTAACAAATGAACCCCATAACATTTATCCCATAAATGTTGGATTTCGATATACCACAAATCATACATTTTGAATAATAAAAGATATTGTTGTTAAAATAAGAAAAAATGTATGTCACATAATTTACCCAGTACACAGATGTGTTTAATGGTAACATGCATGTGTATAGATTATAGCCTCTTGTTTGATATTTATAATGATGCAAATAAATATATATAGGACCACCGTTGTAAATGTCTTCTAGGTTATTTTCATGGTAATAAATGATGATAAACAACCGAAGTATTGTTTTTATCGATAGCTTTTGGTTAGCATTCATTTTACTTGATTGCTACTTTTGTTATATATATTTTAAAAATTCATAGACGAAATACATAATGTAGTTATTGCAATCAGTGTAAATCAAATCATTATTCAATGGTTGTTATATCCGTTATATAGAGTAAATAAACTGCATGAGTGATTCTGGTAATTCATACATATCGTTGGTTCATGTGTTTTGTTTATTGTTCATGTGTCAGTACATTTTATAACTAAAATGATTAAAATACACTTGGTAATAATCGCTCAACATATTTATATTGCTAAGTGAGAGGAGAGACTAAACGTGCAACAATTTTTGATTTTTAAAACTGTCAATGCAACAAGCAAGAAACATAACTAATGGTGATAATGCGTGTAAATCAGAAAGACTATTCATCTAATTTACTCTAAAATATAATCATGCTATAAACATAACGAGTTTTATTACTCTAAAATATAATAATGCTATAAACATAACGAGTTTTATTACATGTACATTACGCAAGTCTAAATCATATGTTTTTCTCATGTATATGATACAAACATGTTTGAATCAAATAGTGCTCTTAACATATTTATTATAGGGGTATTCGATCTTCATTGAGTTTGATACACCCCAAATTTAATACGTCATTCAAACACTACATTTTATGTCAAATTTATTGTTTTAATGATGCAACAAATCTAAACTGTTGTATTCTGGATTGTTTGTGGGTTCTAGCTTCTTGCTAGTTCTCCCATTTATTTATATATATATATATATATATATATATATATTATATATATATATTGATTTCTGCCGTTCAAAAAAAACTAACATGTCTCTCCTTCTCTTTGTAATATCTCACCCTCGTAACCTTATCATTATCAACACCATAATTGTTATATAGTTACATTACATGTAATTATGAAGCATGGTGTGGTTAAAAGAGAAAAAGAGAAGTTCGTTAGAAAGATAAGAGGTCAATGAGAAGGTGCATCATAGTTAAAAATTATGTGCGTAATGGTAAAAAGTCAAGTGTATCACTGTAATTATTTTTTTTGGCCACTGGAATCCGGCAACAATGGTGGTAGGTAGAGTGGTGGTTGGTGGTCATCCATTATCTTAGTTAATGTGCATTGTAGTTTTAAGTATGGTACATCGTATTAGTTGTACTCTCTTCCTATCTTCGTAGTTAAAAATAAAATTAGATTAGTATATATAGAAGATTTTGTCGAGCATTTTATACCGTCGGAAAATCAACATCGGGAAGGCAATTCGATCTTGCCACCCGATTTTATTGTAGTTTCAAAAAGAAAAAGGTGTAGGTGTCTAGGGGAGGAAAACAGGGGTTGGGCAATACAGTAATTTATTTATAATCTATCATCTATACTAATAAAATTACTTATTAATGGAGTAATAAAAGTAACACAGTATCTTTTGGAATCTTTTTTAATAAAAAAAATCCATTCAATTATAGTGACGTCAACATAATCGTTGTTACATCAATCAACAAATTTCAAATCATTGAATGTATTAGAGCAAAACCATGGATGTGTTTGCCAACAACGAGCTGGAGCTGGGGTTTAAGTTCCCATTAAAAACCATTTTAAAAAATTTATTGTTTAAAGACTTCTTTTTGAAGCCCCAGCTTAATTGTTTTGCCAAAGAAGATTTATGGGTTGAGACTTATTAAAAGTAAAACATCAAAAGCCTTCTACTGGATAGGTCCTCATGTATATTATCTACTTGTATTGTCCAAAATTAATAGATAAATTAGATTGATTAGTATAATTTCTAAATAACAAAAAATTATACAAAGTAAATAGAGTAAACGTTCTGATTATCCTTTATGAAATAAAAAAAAAAATGTTTTGAAAGAAGCTTGTATAGTTTGAGAAAGGGTTTTAATTAATATAAAAAAACAAGAATCTACTTCAACCGATATGTTTTCAAGGAGGATCATATATAAGGTAGAAATCACACCTGGATAGATGTATGTATTACTAGTAATTAATTGTATTTGTTGCTTTTTTTGGTATTGACCATGACCATTTTACTAGTCCGTACTTTTCATCGCGTCATTAAAAAACAAATAAATAATACTCGTAGTTAATATTGGGTATCATCATCATCATCATCATCATCAAAATATATGGGTAATATTAACTACGAGTATTACTTTAGAAATTAACTGAAAATAAATAAATAGAACCTTTTAAAGTTTGCACATTTATTAAACCAAATAATTTTAAATTAGGAGTACACAAATGGTTTGAATTTTCCTCGGACACCAAGGCCATGAATCCAATCCAATATGCAGTGGATCCTACCTTCCCTCATCTTTATAAATACCATAACTACAATTCCTTCATTTAAACTCTCACTCTATCTCTAAAACTTTTGGTTTCTTTTATATTATCATCAACTGAACTCATAGAAGGAGTTACTCCAAGAGGTGTGTGGTTTTTAGTTTTATACAATGGTTATTCATAGATTTCGTTTCGAAAATTCATTCATTTCTGATTTCTTAGTTGTGATTCATATACTTTCCATTGGCGATACATAGAAGAAGTGTTGCTAGAAAAGTCATTCAAAAGACAACAATGTGTCACGGTGTCACGAAAGTGAAAACATTAGTGAATAAGTTAGAAATGTACCGTTAGCAGTACGCAAAGATGTGTATCCTTGCGTACTGTTTGCATTGTATCGTATGTGGTTTTCGACCCCAACTTTATACATGCGTAAAATCGCATGTGGTCTAACACTTACTACTTGGAACACTGCGTATCCACTTGTATTGTGTCTACCCAAAAAAGTGTGAGTAAATATGCCATCTTGTAAAGACATTTATATAGTGACAAAAAGAACCAAGAATGGATTTCGAACCTTTTCAGGACACATATTTTTCTTAGTAAGGTCACTAAAACCTGCAATGTTTCTTGTACATGGTTTATACGTACATATGGCACCTTTTTGTAGTCTATTGGCATACTGAATAGTGGACTATTTACACTTACCTCCTGATGTAGCAAATTTATATTTTGTCCCATTTTATGTAGATACGAAAATTACGCAATAAGTCGATAAACACTTTTTTTATAAACCCATAAACTGATTGTGTATCTGTTTGATTAAATAATATTAGGATGGAAAGTATAAAATCTCCATTCAGAGGGATTTTAAGAGACATTAGAGGAAGAGCATTGTGTTACAAACAAGATTGGATTGCTGGTATCATTTCTGGGATCAGGTTGATCAATTTCTTCATGTACAATATCATATGTTTACTCACAATCTATGTTTTTTGCAGGAAGTAAAATAGTATTATTATTATTAAATAATTAATTAGTTTTATTGTCGTGGTAGGATATTAGCTCCAACAACTTACATCTTCTTTGCTTCTGCACTTCCTGTTATTGCTTTTGGAGAGCAACTTAGCAGAGACACAGGTACTCAATTTACGATATTGTTAGTTTGTAGCTTACTTTACTCCCACATCAGCAATTCACAAGTTTTGAAGGGTTGTATTCATACATTAATTAAAAGTTTGATATTCACAACATAAAGTTTACAAGTATGATATATAGAATTTTGGAAAGTTCGATGCATTATGATGCACTCAGGCGTTTTATATATTATCCGGCTTGTAAGTAGGTGACATATAACTAAGTCCAAGTTTTATTTTACATGACTGTATCCGCGTGTTCATTTTTCACCTTTTTGAACTTGCAAATTGACACAGATGGAAGCTTGAGCACTGTGGAGACTTTGGCTTCTACTGCTATATGTGGCATCATACACTCCATCATTGGAGGACAACCTCTTATGATAGTGGGAGTCGCAGAACCTACTATTATAATGTATACATACTTATACAGTTTTGCCAAAGGAAGGCCAGATTTGGGGCAGCAACTGTTCTTGGCTTGGGCCGGATGGTACGATTCCATATAACTTTGTTATGATAGCGCCCTAGCGGGTTCATTTGAGACCACTAAAAAACTTAAGATTCATGGAACCAATCTTGGTCCCTAAGATGAAATATTGGATGATGCAGATAGACTATAATTATGTGATCTATAATGTAATACATTATTAATTAATCATATGTGATTAGTCAATCTTAACTATCCTTTTTTTTTTTAATTTGAGGGCCCAAAGTATTGGTTCCCTGGCTCGCAGTTTAGTAGTGGTCATATGAACCCACCCCAGACCTTCTATTATATCAAACATTCGGCCAACAGCTCAAGATAACCAAAGATTACTGCGTAAACTATAGAAAGTGATGATTTCATGTGGTCGTGGGCAGGGGCGGAGCTAGAATATTATCATCGAGGCTCTAAACTCTTCTCTTGTTTGTACTTTTTAGGGGCAAAAGTTATACAATGTCAATAATACCCTTCAAAATTTTCATTTAGTGATTTGAAAATTCTCAAGGGTAGCCTTGCTCCCCTTGTATATCCGCCTCTACTCGTGGGCCGCATAACTCCTCACGGTTTGTGATTAGTTATTGTAAATTGAAGTTGGACTTCGGTTTAACGAGTTTGTTAATCATTATGCTCCCATTGTTACATAATAATTAAATTTTGCTAGCCTCTCAATCTCATCCGCATCACTTTTGCAGGGTATGCACATGGACATCTCTACTGCTGTTTCTTATGGCAATATTTAATGCTTGTGATATAATCAGTAAATTCACAAGGATTGCAGGAGAAACTTTTGGGATGCTAATTTCCGTTCTTTTCATTCAACAGGCCGTCAAGGTATTTCGTATGTAGACATAAGTTGTAATGATAATTTTTCATCGATATAGCCAATTCAGTGATACTTAAGTGTGATTTGTTGATTAGGGACTGCTAAGCGAGTTCATGATTCCCAAATCTGAGGACCCTAGTTCAGATAAGTATCAATTTCAGTGGCTTTACACTAACGGCCTGCTGGCAATTATATTCTCATTTGGCCTTCTATACACTGCCTTAAAAAGCAGGAGTGCTAGATCATGGGTGTACGGAACAGGTAACGAGTAAATATTTTTTTGACATTTATGAACTTTGTGTGTCAAGTTTACTGCAAACTTAGTTGATGACTTCACTATGTGCGTTATCGTTTTTGGACGAATGTAATAAAATCATTACACCATTTGCCAAATTGTCGATTTAGCCACTACGTGATTTTTTTGTCACTGAAGCTACTTAACATTCTTTTTACCTATTGAATACTTGAACTAATTACTTTGACTTGGTCAACTCGGAAATTACTCTAAAATGTAAGGCAAATCACAAAAGCAAGCCCCTATATATTGTTGAAATTTTTTTATATTTTATTTTGTTGATGCAGGGTGGCTTAGAAGTTTCATAGCTGACTATGGGGTTCCGTTGATGGTTGTGGTGTGGACTGCACTCTCTTTTTGTGTACCAAATGACATGCCATCAGGTGTGCCTAGAAGACTTTTTAGTCCACTCTTATGGGATTATGAATCTCTATACCATTGGACAGTAATAAAGGTACACTGTTGCAGACTTCCCTTAGTTACACTTTAAAGTTTCAGCGTCCAATTCTTTACTTCTAGTTTTAGTGCTAGAGTTGACAAAATGGCCGGGCATACGTGTTGGGTAATGTGTCAAAACGGGTAAATATCTAACTTCATGTTTGGGTTGACCCAAGATACTTCTGAGTTTTGACCAAATTTGTTAGAGATGATTGCAAAACTTATACTATTTCAATCATTATCTTACCTTTTGAATTCAATAATTTAAATATATGTCCTACATCAATAACAGACACAGATTTTTTTGACTGAATTAAACCTGATATAACTAATTTGATTCATTTCTTTGTTAGTTAATTCTCTGATCTTACCGGTGTAGATAAAACATAACCCAAATTGACTCATTTATTGAAAATCGATTTAAATCATCACGTATTTGTAGGACATGGGTAAGGTTCCTCTGGTGTATATCCTGGCTGCCTTCATACCGGCTGTCATGATAGCTGGGCTATATTTTTTCGACCATAGCGTTGCTTCACAATTGGCTCAACAGAAAGAATTCAATCTCAAGAACCCATCTGCCTATCATTATGACATTTTCCTCCTTGGATTTATGGTACCCATGATTTTTTGTTATTGCAAAATGTTTGGACAAATTTCTATTCCAGATAACCAACCCTTTTTAGCTTCAATAAAAACAACCAAAGTATCAAAATTTTCAGTTTATAAATAATCTAGTAAGTTAACCAATTCCAGGCGGCATGTCAGTGTCACGTCATCAGAAAGTCAACATAGTCAAAATTCCTGCACACGGTCATCTTGACCGGTGGGCAACATTACCTTAGTTTGATTTTTTTCCGAAGTCAGTTATCTTATTATTATCTTTTTTTTTTTTGAACTTTGACTGTTTTTTTTTAGCTAAAAACGTTGGTTACCTATAATCAGTTACATATTTATGCAGTTAGCTCTTCTTGTTAGAATAACCTTTTATTAAATTTGTTAGCCATCAAATCTTAGCTTCCTATGTACTAAATGTTCTCCTAGACATTGCTTTGTGGATTGATTGGATTACCTCCTTCAAATGGTGTTTTGCCTCAGTCTCCAATGCATACTAAAAGTCTAGCCGTTCTTAAACGACAGGCAAGTCCTAATGGAACTATTTTACTTCGAAAAAAACAAAGTTGTGTTTGGTTTGCAGAATCCCGGGGAGTTCGATGTAATTGCAATATCAATTCCATTACATCAGGACGTTTGGTTCATAAATGAATTGAACTAGGATTCATCAAATTTCTTCACTCAAAGGATTTCATATTCCTTAAAACTTTTTTTCCTTCGATGAATTCCAATTTCATTACAACATTCCGTGAACCAAACACACCCTAAATTCTGCTTAACCAATTGAATCAAAATTGGCTATATATATAACAATCGAATTACATTACCAGATTATCAGGAAGAAGATGGTGGAGGGTGCCAATGAAAGCATAAAAGAAAATGCTAGCGGTTCTGAGATATACAACAAGATGCAAAATGTGTTTATAGAGATTGACAACTCCACAATTGTAAAGTTTCCATCTTTATTCATACAAGCTAAAACTTGGAGTTGCAGTAGTCTGTTTATAAAAATCTGGATGAGCATATGCTTAAACATCTTTTTCCCCTAAAGATAAAAATAAGATTTCTTATACCCCCCCTTCTTTTACACTTTTATATTCATCTCACATACAATGTCCATCTTTTTCAAAAATACAATGTTATCTTGGATCATTTTATCAATTAAGTCATGCGGATATGATATGTGCTGCAAGTGGTACACAAATTGCTAGCTAAACATATCATTTCCCCTTAGTTTATTGTAAAAATAAATGTCAAAAAACGAACTATTTGTTAATCACAACTTCAAACAGTAGAAGCATAACACATCTAAACACATAGCTGTAATTTTCTCACCATATTTCAACTAAATGTGTTTCATCGCAGACAAATGTGATTGTTACTGAGCTAAAAGACTTGCAAGAAGCAGTCATGCGTATAGCAAACCGAGGAGAAAACACAACGGAGAAGTTTGATCCTGAGAAACACATTGATGCCTACTTACCAGTTCGAGTTAACGAGCAAAGAGTCAGCAACCTTCTACAATCACTTCTTTTAGCAGCCTCTATGTGTGCCATGCCCATCATTAAATTGATACCCACCTCAGTTTTATGGGGTTATTTCGCTTATATGGCCATTGATAGCCTTCCTGGAAACCAATTTTGGGAAAGAATCTTACTTCTTTTCATTCCTCCTGGACGAAGTTACAAGTAAGTTATTCCACAAGTTTTTATCTTTTTGTATTGGTTAGAGGTGGAAAAACAGGCTGATTGGGTTGGGCTGATCAGTAACCAGTATTATTAACAAACAGGTTAAATGGGTCAGGGTGGGTTAGCTCACTATTTTCGCATTTTCTTTTTGCCTTTTTTAAGTGGTTGGTGGTTTATGAAACCAACTTTATATGATTGGTGATTAAGTAATTTAGAAAAGGAAAAAATAAAAACTATAGAATAAGTTTTTGCTGGTGAACCCAAGTACTCGACCTGATACCACCCATTTTGACACGTAAAATTTTAAGCTTTTTACGGTAATAGCCCATTTGTACCTGCTTAAAAATGTTTTTTTCCCCAATCAAACCCAAAAGAGGTCCAAGTTTTGCCATTTTGGCAAAAAAATGTCGGTCCTAATGCTAATGTTGCATGATCAAAATTTTGCAGGGTTCTTGAAAACGATCACTCTTTGTTTGTTAAGTATGTACCGTATAAGACCATAGTGTTATTCACAGTCTTTCAGATCGTCTACTTCTTAGTGTGTTTTGGTGTGACATGGATCCCAATCGCGGGCATTCTCTTTCCTGTTCCGTTCTTCCTTCTCATCGTCATAAGACAATACATATTACCAAAAGTGTTTCCTCCTCATCATTTGAGTGAATTGGATGCAGCCGAGTATGAGGACGCAGGTGGTCTATCACAACCTCTGTTAGAATATTGCTAGAAACTATATACCAAGATTATGAAAAATTATATACATGCATAAACTTTACGCCTAAGGATATCCGTCTTAAGAACACAATTCTGACACATTGCAAATTCAACCGGAATGTTGAGCAAAGAGAAAATGTATTAACATGTGTCAAACATAGGTCTATATTAAGCTTGAGCTATATTAGGCCTATGTATCGTTGCTCTTGTATTGTGGCCATGTAATACATACCCATGCTACTATTATACAAATTAGTTCTAGTATTTGTTATATGAATTTATATACTCAATTTTGTCATCAATCTGTCAAAGCTTCTTCTTTTGTATTTGATAATACATAATATTAATGTATATCTCTATTTTCTATTTTATGTCTTCATAATCTAGTCTTTAGGTATTAAGTATAAATTTATATTATCCTAATTCCTAAAATATTGAAGCCCATAAACTTCTAATGGGCTAACTTTATATTAGCTTACCAACTTTTTCTGAACAACGAGACTCTTCTAAATTTCTAATCTCTAACTTGGGCCACGCATCAGCCCATTTCTTCTATTTCTTGTTCATGTTCAAGTGTTCAACAGTCAACACTTCAACTCAATAGAATCGTGTATAGTATGGTAAAAGTATTGTGATTATTACTGGGTGCAAACCCAATCCCACATCGAAATGTGAAAGAAAATTATGTCTCCACATAAGCTCATGAGCTACTCCCTTTATCACCAATTGGTTTTAGGTGGAACCTCAAGCAAGAGTTCAAAGTTTGTGACCTACTAAATAAGGCTGGATCGGGACTATCGTTTGAGAGAAGGATTGTTGAGTGCAAACCCACTGAAAAGTGAAAGAAAATCATGTCTCTATTAGGTAACTTGTTGAGGCCATTCTTTCCTATTATTAACGAAACCTTGAAGATATATGAACGATGCAAAGTTTAGAAGTCGTTTGTGGATTTGTACATAACCGGAATCATTTAAATCATACCAAGTCTCAAAATGTATATGTGTCAAATTATACCTGTTGAATCAGTCTCCCTATGTTGTGTGTTTTTGGCTTATGAAAATATCTAAACGTTTTCTCTTGTAAACAAAAGTACAAGTCTTCTTCCCCACCCCGTGCCTGCAACTCGAGATTTCAAATTTCTTCCATGAAATACCGACTCAACCTTCTATTTATCTGTTATAACTTCAATAGCATATCATTTATTATCTAAAACTTAGTATAAATCGCTGGTTACAGTTTTTCGGGGGGTCTTATTACAGTTATTCTTTCATCTCAAAAGCCACTTCGTATAAATCGCTAGTTAAAGTACAGATTCTGGGGGCGCGACCACCCGCCCCTATGACCCTAAGTATATTCCGCCCTTGGCAATTAGGCCAACCTTTTTATTCAATACACAATACAAAACAAAATTCAATAAGGCGACATGCACATGTCGCATTACGTCACTTGTTAAATTAAGTTTATATATCAATCTCATTTTTTCCTTCTTAGAACTATCAATGACAACTTCTTTCACCTCAATCACAATTCTCTCTTCGGGCCCTACATCTGCCTCGGGCAATTGGCTGGTCATCATATCCAGACTACGTTAAAAATATATCATTTGAAATTTCCGATACGGATATAGGTAACCAGTCTCAATCTCGACGCCGCTCTTTGGCTGGTCGTCATATCCAGACTACGTTAAGAATATAGCATTTAATATCTCAGAGACTAATGAAGGTAACCGGTCTCAAACTCGTTTTACTTTGGGAGGATTCACGGATGAGAAAGCAAAAAAGTTGCGGATGCAGACAGTGGAAAAAACCAACTTTCATGACATTATAGATTAATGTGTTACTTAATAAATTCTCGTAACAATAGTGAATGAAAAAAAGACATACTTCTACTAGAAAACCATCTTTGATAGTTAAAGTCAATTATATTATTATTATTATATATTATAATTATGATAAATAATTAATAATAATCTATTGATCGTACGTAAAAGACAATATTATACTCCCTCAGTCCTATCATAAGTGTCGACATTACTATTTTGGGTTGTCCCAAATAAGTGTCAATCTTCATGTTTCAACTAATCGAAAGAGACTTTAGTGGGTAGATATGTTATTTGTGTCAACCCCCCCCCCCCCCCCCCCCCAAAAAAAAAAAAAATTACCGTGCAGCGGAATTCAACCCGGGGCGTGACTAATTAGAAATCATTGCACATAAGCAAACGACCTCTAAATGAGACGTTTGAAAATAGTTGTTACATAACCAAAATAAAGTGTTTACAAAGTTGCGAGTTCGCACGATGATTTCATTACATATCCAGTAATACAAAAGCAATGCAATGAAAATTCCATGTGTCGAAAGCATGCGACTCGAGCTAGGATCCTGTAGGGCCAATCCTACTATTTTTGTGTACCTGAGAATACATGCTAAAACGGATCAACAATAATGTTGGTGAGCTCATAGGTTTTCGCAGTTATAATCATAGTTAAAAACATAGTATAAGAATAATAGTTGGAATCGTAGTAAAGACCATAGAGTAAATCGTAGTCTAAACCATAGTTTAAAATCCATAGTTGAGAACCTAGTAAGAATCGTAGTTGAAATCAAAGAAAAGGTCATAGTTGAGATCATAGTTCAAAGCATAGTTCTAAAATCGGACTACGAGTCTCAAGTTTTCAAAGTTGTCAAAGTTTCCAAAGTTCTCAAAGTTTTCCAAAGTTTAATCACAGATGTAATCGAGTTGTTATCGTAGTGGGACTCATAGTTGTTATCGTAGTCGTCCCGTAGTTGTCATCATAGTGGGGCTCGTAGTTGTTATCGTAGTTCCCCGATAGTTGTTATCAAATCATAGTTGGTTCATAGTCGTATTATACAATAAGTAAAAGTATTTTCACAAAAATAGTTCACTAGATAGTACAAAATAGTTCGCAAAACAGTTCATAAGTAGTTTCAGAGTAGTTCGCAAAACAGTTCATAGTAGTTCACAAAACAGAGCATATGGTAGTTTCATAAAACAGAGCATGTACCTCATCCCAAAATAGTTCAAAACAAGTAAAAAGGGGCTATGAACTCACATGTGGGTGCTAGCGATCCTAAGAAACGCGTGTTGTCCCAATAGTAACCTCCTAGCATCCAAAACACGTGAGGTTATATAAGTAAGAGACTAATCAGTCTTGCTAAGTTAGTTGTACAAGTATTCACTTGTTGCTTAAGTTTAGAAATTATGTATGGCCTGTTGGTGACGGTTTGTTATAATAATCTCCGAAAACGTTATTATAATATTCGTTTCATTGTGTTTCATAAAGTATGAAATTGTGTACGGGGGTCCGGGGTAAGCGCCCCTGGTAGCTGGGTCCAAGGAGTGGCAACTCCTGGCGGGCTCCAAGGGGCAGAGCCCCTGACTGGGGTCGAGCTGCAACGTCAGCTTGGAAAATTTTTATTTTTACTATATTGCTTTAGTAAAAACGCATTTGAGATTCGGTTTCGGAGTAAAATCAGGTGGCAAAATCTTATTCTTGACACTTAGTAAAAATTGTGCCCGTTTGAAGTTAATACGCAATCGGGTGAACTTCTGGTACGGATCGGGTGATGAGGCATACCTGATCGGGTGAGGGTTGCATACCAGTTCGGGTGGGGATGCATACCAGTTCGGGTGGGGATGCATACCCGTTCGGGTCAGGGGGCATACCGGATCGGTTCACCAAACACACCCGTTCGGGTCCAGAATCTATACCCGTTCGGGTCAGGTACCATACCCAATCGGGTCTGGCTCGAAACAGTCTAGTTCTCGCAAAAACAAGTTTTGATTTCGGTTTTTGGGGTATAATCTCTTTGATAGATCAAAAATACATGATAGTATAAGCTTTATAGATTCGAAATAAAAGAGAAAAATAGGTGTGGCTTACGGATTGAGTGGTGACCGAAAATGAAGATGAAGATGATGAGGACGATGCTGATGATCTTCTACTGCTGCTGTTGCTGCCTGCTGTTGTTGATGATGTCCAAAGATGATGATGATGATGATTTCGGTGGTAGTGACTCGAGAGGAAGAACAAAACGAGATGATGTTTGTGTATGTGTTTTGTGTTTGTGCCGAATGAATTATTAGAGTAGTATTATTGGAGTTAGTTGGTGACCGGCTCCAATTATTGTGGGTACAACCCCATGTTCGTGTACCCGATCGTTAAGTGGTGTAATATTTTTAAATGATAAATTTGTAAATATGAAATCGAATATATTTTTAATCAAAGTATTTTATAAAAATACTCTATTTGGGTTATAAAAATTATGACTTTGTTTTCCCGCGGTCTCAATCGAATAGAACACGTTTTAAAATGGAATGATATATGTTTAAATTGTATCCGAGTAAATAAATATTATTTTTAACAATAATACTTTATTTAGAAATGTTTTGCACCAACGTCCATTTTTGTAATTCCGCGTGCTTTCAAAATTTTTTATACGTGATTCTGAACAAACATTTGTGAAAATGTTATATATATATATATATATATATATATAATTTTTGAATACTTAGGTATTAACGCGTATATAATACGGATATTTGAGTTTTAAATTAGGCGTGAAAAATGCCTTTTTGACCGGGTGTTACAATTTGATTAGTGAAAAATGTAGTTAGTTGAAAATCTTAAAACAATGTGCAAAGTTAAAGTGAACACTTTGACCAAGATGGGGTTAACATTGATGGAGATTTTTTTTTATATATAAAAGCTAAAACTTACGAATAGTTTATTTGGCAAGCATTAAGCATAAAACTAACAGAAGTCAAACGAATTTTTTATGTAAAGTAAAAGAATGAATATTAAATTTGACTCTCAAAGTCAAAATTGACATTCTTCATCCACAATCAAAATGCTTATTGATTTTATAACCTTATTGGGTATACTAAAATAATTTAAGATATAAAGGAATGAACTTGAAGGCAAGTGTCCCACCTAATCGAGTCATAACTAAGTTTATTTAAATAGTGAGTTGCACTATATTCAAATAATCCTTGTTACTCTTATACAACAAATAATATTGTTCAAACAATTATACACTACGTCAGAATTGACTGTGACCCATATATCATAATACCACTGGTTATAACGTAGTTCCGTCTAAGGATGTAAAGATATAATTCCGAAAGGCATCATTATGAAATTATCATCTGGTTATATTTCATAAGATTAATTTATTACATTATTGTTGAGGTCCAAGTTTTAAATATGACATATCTAAAGAGGTCGATGATGCTTTTGAAGATTACTTAATTATATAGAGCACCAAACCTGAAATAGTGGGTGGAGAAGAAACATAATGATCACAAATAGTATGTGGACTTTTATGTAAAATCTGCAATCTTTTTGGTATTTCTCTCTCAAAATCTAAATATCACTTTTGTTGCTTGCCACTAAAACTATATATTACATCAGAAAGGTATAGCCGTATAGATCATGAATAGATATAAGTCTTGACGCTCATAATGTTTTGTTTGCTTTTGCTTATACTTGAAATCCATGAGCAATTGCACTTGCTGTAAATCTGTAATGCTTTTGTTTTTGAGTTTCTAGTACATCACCCGTGCTCATATTTGGGACCTACTAGTGTCACTGCCATTTTTTCCTATTTAAAAAAGAAGATAACATACACAAATCATAATGTTATGCGCGTTCCTAGGAACATTTAGAAGTGTAGCTCAACTATGACAAAAATGACATGTATGCGTAAAATTGTAAGCCTAAATATTGACCTAAAATTGTGATCGGCGAGATTACGAGAGAGAAAGAAATCAACAAAAATTTTGGAGGTTCTTTATTGTTCTTGAATAAATGATTGTAACAAGTGGTGATGATGATGAATGTAATAATGTATTTTGAATCATTCAATGAAACATACCCTTTCCTGCCAAAGTATGTTATGTTTTATGGTAAAGAGAATGATAAGTAGCTAGGTTGGATTTTATGGTAAACAAAATGACGATTACTTTGCATTAGACGGTAAAAACATGGTGCATCTATTGGCACAATAATGAATAGTACATTTCATTTTCTTACGATTTGCATTACTTGTATTAGTGAATGACTGTAACTAATGGCAGTGATATTAGTTGGAATTTAAAGTTTACTTTTAGGACAATGGGCATCTGTAAATCTTCAAAAAGGAACGAACATTTGTGTCTAAAAGAGATCCAACTTTGCAGGTTGCGTATGGTTATTGTTATTAAAAGATTGTAACAAATGGCAATGATGTTATGTTAGAAAGTTCGAATTCACATTTTAGATAATGGGTACCCATAAACCATCATGAATTACATATATAAATGATTGAATAAGAGAAAAGAGGACCAAATAGGATGTTGGTTGTCATTTTTCTGTAATATTCTTTCTTGAAGGGCTTGTATGGATTCTGCTTTAAATTTTTTATGTACACTGTACCACTAAAAGCATAAATTCTGTCTATCAAAATTTGTTAGATTTATTATAGCCCTTGGTTTTGATTTTGTGCTCTGTGTGTTTCTGCATTTGATTCTCTGTTTGAAAATGAAAAAGATTTCTTGCTTTTCATGGATGCTCTTTTATCTTATTGGATTTTAGGCACACTGTGTAGCTGGTTTACAACTGAATCTTCCTTCACATGCATTATTCCTTTTGTTACTGCCTATAAATTAGGTTACATCATCAAGGGTGTTTCCTCATTGCAGAACAATTTTCTATTTATAGCAAGTGTTTTTTGTTAGTGAACTTGCGGTACAATGAGTTACTCAAACGCTTCCATTGGTTCTGGTAATTAGTCCCAAAATCTTTATTCTTATAGGTTAATTATAGTTGTGTAGTTAAATTATGCTTTGATGATTCATATGGGTGTTTTCACATTTTTTTTGATGGGTCTAAAACTTAGGTAGTAGGACGGCTGGGAGAACATTTGAGTTTGGCAGGACATACGTGGTAAGGCCAAAAGGGAAGCACCAAGCAACGGTAGTTTGGCTGCATGGTCTTGGAGATAATGGCTCCAGGTAGAGTATGATTTAAAGTATTGATATACTTTGGTTTCTAGATGACAAAGTGGGTGTGCCTGGTAGTTTGGGTAACATGTCCAAATGGGTTTGGGTCAAAACATGTACGTAGTATTTTTGTATAGGTCTCCAAAAACCTCAATTTCTTATAATATATTATTTATGTCAGAGTTTGACTTAGAAATTCATATACATTTCCATTAAACCCCTAGTCATATTGATTCTTGATCACAAACCAATGCCACCTTAGTCATCTGATGATTATGTTGGTTATTCTAATTGCAACTAATCTTAACTACCCTATTTTAAACATTTATGAACGTGCTCCTGCTTGTTTTCGTTCTAGAATATCAATTTTTCGTGTCAATTTCACAATCGTTTTATCAAGGATCTTGTCCATAGATGTCAAAGAATATACTTTTGTTATATATAAAATCAAGAACGGGAATTAGGATAATTATAACATCAACATGTTCTACCAAGATTCTTATTTTGATTGATATGATGGGATAAAACCGTAGCGCCTTGTATATGTGCATGCTTTTTACATATTCCTGTCATAATTGTTGTTAATTTTTTGTTGATTTGAAATCATTTAAGGTCCTGTCATAATCTAGTTGTAAATATCATGTTGATGTGAAATCATTTAAAGTAATTGCATTTTGTCTTTGTTGAATATTAGATTTGTGCTTTATTGTCTCATTGCGTTACCCATAAAGGCAAAGGAAAATAAAGTTTATTTAA
This sequence comes from Pseudognaphalium luteoalbum, assembly GCA_963422505.1. Taxonomy (NCBI): domain Eukaryota; kingdom Viridiplantae; phylum Streptophyta; class Magnoliopsida; order Asterales; family Asteraceae; genus Pseudognaphalium; species Pseudognaphalium luteoalbum. The sequence goes on from OY730194.1 coordinate 3,857,462, forward strand.
AATAAAGAAGGTAGTATTTGCTATATGCTTGACATTCACTAGCTAACATATTCTACTCTTGTACCATTTTAGCAACATGAAATTAAGGATCATGTTTACTAATTAGAATATTATCACCAGCACGATTATCATATACACAAAGTTCAATTTTGAGTAGTATACTGATTTAGTACATTATTCTATATTGCAGCTGGTCTCAGCTATTGGACAATCTTCCTCTCCCAAACGTAAGCACATGCTCTCAACTGAAAGTGGTAAAATGGGCCGGGCTGTGCAGTTTTATTAATGGGTAAAGGGATAAATTTTTTGTTTTCGGCTCAAGAGGGTCAAGTTGATCCAAAGCACTTTCCGTCTAAATCTTTTATTTTCTTTTTATTTTTTTTATAAACACTTGGTAAGTCATAAACTCATAATAATACACTATGGGTTATTTCCATTCTGTTTGACCCGTTAAATATAACACATGGCCCGAATCAACCCATTTATTGTTATTCCATCTCTACTCTCAACTAACTTCAAAATCTCTTACACCTTTTTTTTTCTTCAACTTACCTTTTGCACTAACACATAAGTCATACGCTTTGCAGATTAAGTGGATATGCCCAACTGCTCCTACTCGTCCGGTGACGGTGCTTGGTGGATTTCCTTGCACTGCATGTAAGAGAACAAGAACGAAACGATATAATACTCCTTAATATGATAATTTGGTGACATTCTCAGTCCATAACAGGGTTTGATGAGGGAGAGCTCTCAGAAGATGGTCCAAAGGATGTTGAAGGTTTAGATGCTTCCGTTTCACACATAGCAAACTTGTTATCTACAGAGCCTTCTGACGGTAAAGCTTCTCCCTTCTCCGTTTATCTCATACACATTATATATAGATGATTTCTTGTTAAGTCAAGGCGGTTTTGATAACTGGTCAAATATTTCCGGATCAAAATGGTTAATTTTGGTTCACCTAAAACAGTTTTTGTCCATTTCATTTTTCGTTTTATTGTTTTTCAGATATTATAATTTAGGATGTTTTTTGGACTAAAATATATGGTAACTACAACCCCTTAGACCATTCAGCTTGTATTTAACTACACTTTTATATATCACCTTTTCGACCCGTTAGGAACAAAACTTCACTTCTATCGACCCATTATGAAACGTATTTAAAAAACTTTATGGATTGATTTAAAAAAATAAAAAATTTATAAAAACCATTTTATTTGTTAAATTAGTTACTACAATGTAATCGTGATTTAAATTATTTCTTCAACAGTTAAACTTGGTATAGGAGGCTTCAGTATGGGTGCTGCATGTGCACTTTACTCTGCAACTTGTTTTGCGCAAGGAAGATATGGAAATGGCAGCCCATACCCGGTTAACTTAAAGGCAATTGTTGGATTAAGTGGTTGGCTTCCTGGTGGACGGTAATATTTCTAAAGTATCATTCCTAAGGGGTTTCTAGATTCTCACTTTGCCTATTAGTGATCATTTCGAAATACTAAGGGTGGAAATTTTAATCCATTCACTTATGAATGACAGATTTGGGTTGGGTTTTATCTAAAACTAGGCAAATGAATAAGTAGCTAAACGAGAGACGAGTCAAATGGGTTAAAGAGGTTGAAAGTCGACTAAAGTCTACTTTTATATCAAGAAACTGCTTAAATTGTTTTATAATAATAAAATCAGTTTACTGTTGTGATTTTTTACTGATTTGGTAATCATAAGATAGACTTTAATCAATAATTATTTATTTATTTTAATGGAGAAAAAAGTGTTTACAGATCCACATACCTAAACATGAACATTGCAAATCATGCTATAATAGCCTGTTTTGACCCATTATCTAACCTACCCGTGACACAACCTACCACTTTTACAAGATGTAATAACATTAATTTGTTTTACAAGATTTCCTTTTTTCCAAATTTAAGGGTTAATTAAAATATACACCCTTTCAAAAAAAAAAATTAGCTAGAAATTTGATGTGATTTACCTAGACAAGGTTATATATATAATGGATGTTTTGCAGGGGCTTAAGAAATGTGATAGAAGGATCACATGACTCTATTAGGCGTGCTGCTTCACTGCCCATTTTGCTATGTCATGGACTTGGTGAGTAAATCAAACCTGTTGTAAGTTCATATATATATATATATATATATATATATATATATATATATATATATATATATATATATCACGCATATTTACATCATCTAACGCAATTTATAGGTGACCAAGTTGTCCCATGCAATTTTGGAGAGAGGTCATCTCATATCTTGAGCTCATCTGGATTTAGATACGTTGTGTTCAAAACATACGAAGGGTATTGAATAAAATGACCATGTTTACCTTACAACATTGAAAAAGTGACCTACAATCATCGTTTAACATAATACTCTGTATTGTATTAATTGCAGGCTTGGGCATTATACGGTCCCAAAAGAAATGGATGATGTTTGTCAATGGCTACATGCAAGGCTTGGGGATTAAATTAATGGCATGACATCAATATTTTCTTGCAGCTAGTACGATATATAGTTTTGGTTAACGGTAATCGAAGAAGGAAAGGGAAACATACAAATATTGAGTTGGGCACTTAAGCTATATTACTATTTGATTTGATGGAGAGTTATGTATGGTATTGTACGTACGTATTTGAGTTTCTTAGTGTAACATAAAGATGATGCAATAAGAATTTTCCCATCTACGATTTTGATGTGCACCTGTTGTCACATATGTTTGTTGATCGTGTACTATATACTTGGGCTCTCGGTTCATTGGTTTTCTTGTTCTAATTTAGTAGGCATTCAAGATTTGTGCTACTATTTTTAAGTGAGATTACGAAGTTAAGAATGTGGTCATCATAGATAAATAGACTGGTTTAGGCCTTCTTTGATTATATTAGATTTAGATGTATAAAACAACAAAACTTGATTATTATTTTTTACAATAAATAATCATGAAAAAATTGGAAAAAAATCTATATGAATATTAATAATTTCTTACATTAAATCATTTACAAGTTTCGAAGTAGTAACTCTTACTTATCTATTTATACACAACCATGTTTTATACTTTACATTCTCAATAAATATGACGTGTAGATGGTGGCATGTGCTTTTTCATACAATTGTTATATTGTATTCAACGAGTAAATTTTACCCGTGCATTGCGACGGGAAAAAAATGTTCATATTAATTTATTACATAATTTGGTATATATGCGAATTAAAAGTAAGTGAACCGTACCTAGTAAAAATCGAGTATTTTCGAATGATGGCGTGACAATAAAAATACATTTACAATCTCTACTTTAGAATTAGATGTTACAGTTTTAATTGTTGAATATAAAATTACTTTAAATTTGTTAAATGATCAAATATAAATAACAATCAACATGAAGGAAAAAAAACATGTAAGCTTTTTTTTATTTTGTCATATCGAGTTTAGCGATTGATTGATTAATATACAATGCAATTTACAAACATATAACTATCAAAAGTTAAAAGAAAAATAAAGTGATCAATAAAAAAATAAAATATTAAAATTAAAATAATATTCATAACTATCTACATCACATTTACAGTCTTTAGTTTAGAATTAGATGTTATAGTTTTAATTTGTTGAATATAAAATTGCTTAAATTTAATTAATGATCAAATATAAATAACACTCAACATGAAAAAAAAACTCCAAACTTCTTTTTATTTTGTCATATCGAGTTTAGTGATTGATTAATATACAATACAATTTACAAAAATATAAGTACTAAAAGTTATAACAAACTTAATGTAATACCCCCAAATTTAATGTTTTGCGGAAGCATAATTCGGGTGTTACTAATCAATAATCAAAGCACACAGATATATAGCAAACGACTCTATATGCGTCGTTTTAACAAAATATATTAATATTAAAAAGTTTACAACAGTTTGAACTCGTACATAGCTCGTGTTCGTAATATGAGAGATTTAAGTACATAATTAGTTATACAAAATCTAATAATGCAATGAAATCTCTGAAGTTTGCATGAAGACTCGAGCTAATAGGCATCCTGATGGGCAGTCCAGATCTACTGCTGAGTACCTGTGATACATGCTAAAATGGGTCAGCTAACGCCGGTGAGCTCACAGGTTTAGATATCAAATATTAGTGTGTGAACCGCAAGATTTAAATGTTGATTTGCATCCAGCAAATGATACTGATAGGTATACAACCATGAGCTCATAGTCTGAGCTTAACTCGAGGGTCGGGTCCCATATAGAGAATTCCGAGCGAGGTGCCTCCACGAGTGCCTAATCTACACTCGTTTTCCCAAATATTAGTACGTCCGTTGCAGAGGTTAGCGCGACTAACCCGGACGTTTGGGTCATTCCTATATGGTACCATATACTAATATTCACGCTACTTTCGTATTACCAGACTATACTGACGGAGGACTTTGATTTGATTAGTTGAAAACAACTCATGTAGTATATTGAAATATGTACTCGCGTTCACGTGTTAAAACAGAGCAATGTATCGCACCCCTAGTAAAACAGTAAAAAGAGGGGTCATGAGACTCACCTGAGCTTGAAGAGTTTATCTTAATAAACTGAGATTGATTAGCCAATAATCGAAGTCCAAAGACTTGTAACCTGAGGGTGTCCACGACACGCGATGGTTATAAACATGTGAAGGCATCTAATAAGACTACCTTGTAGTTGTTTGTCCAACTAGAATGTCCAAATGATTACAATTTGGTTGATTGTCTAAGTGTTTGAAAATGTGTACGGCCCGTTGGTGAATTTGTTTGCAATAATAATCTCACATTATTATTTTGATTTTTTTTTGAAGTGTTATACCTAAAAGTAAGTTCCAATGTGTTTTAAAAGTTGTGTCGCATTCGTGTTTGATGTTATACAAGTTTAACATCTTGTGTGAAAGTTTAGATGTAACATTGTTACTCGTGACCCTAGGGTAAGGGCGAAGCCTGTTAATGACGGGGGTCCGGGGGCAGCGCCCCTGGTAGCGGGGTCCAAGGGGCGGCAGCCCCTGGCGGGGTCAAGCTGCCAGGTCAGCTTGGAAAATTTTTATTTCTACTAAATTGTTTTGGTGAAAAATGCATCTGGACTTGAATTTGGGTGAAATCGAGTGATAAAATTTTAGGTCTCGACACTTAGTAAAATTTGTGTTTTCTTGGTTCTGTTTCATGCGACATAGCATGCGACATACGGCTTTGTGTCGCTAAGTGCGACATAGTCTGTTGTGTCGCTAAGGGCGACATCCGCAATTTAATGCGACGTAGGGCGTTGTGTCGCTATATGCGACGTCCGTAATTTCTGCGACATAACTATTTGTGTCGCTATATGCGACATCCGTGATTAGTGCGACATAGTGGCTTCTGTCGCTATATGTGACATAAGATCTGATTTAGCGACATAAAGGCTTATGTCGCAGGTGGCCTGGAGCCTCTGCGACATAACGTGCTGTTGGCCGGAAAATGAGCCGAAAAAGTTGTTTTCTGGTCTCCGTTTGACCTGAGACTTTTACCCAACCCATATTTGGACATTTTAAGCTTAAAGAAACAACTAGAACTTAAAAACACTTGAAATCGAAAGGTTTCGGGTTTTTGTCGGAAACTTACAAAGTGGTGAATCGAGAATCCGAAAAGATGGAAATGTAGATCGTGGCGCGGTGAATCTTTTCTTCCAAAGGAGTAAAACGATTTGAGCGAGTTTGGTGGTGTTATTTTGTAAATTATGGTGATGGTGGTTTGTTGGTGGAATGAGAGAAAAAGAGAGGAAAAGAAAGAGAGATAGAGAGGATAGTGAGAAAGTGAGGGTGAGGGAGGTGGTGACCCTCACCTTGGCCGGTTTTGGTGGGGGCCCACCGGAGTGTGGGTCTCCACTTTTTAACTCCGTGTATTCGCGCTCCGTGCGGCGTCCGTTTAAATGTTAAATAATTATTTTATACATTTAATTATATGTTTTAAAATACAAATGTTTCTTTATTATTTTTGTTGAAGTATTTTACCAAATACTTAATAACTTAAATGATTTCGTTTGTTTGTGTGTTAAGTGTGTAAGTCGCGTAGACGTTTATTATTCAGTACGAAATGAAATTGAAATATTATCAAAATAATATTTTGGATGTAGTAGCATTATTAAATAATGTTGTACTAGTTAATAAAAATGTTCACCAACGTCCGTATTTACTTGAACCGAGTTACATTCGATTTGAAACTTGTACGATTTAATCAAATCGCAATTCGTATATATTCACCAATATATATATATATATATATATATATATATATATATATATATCGGTACATTAATTAGCCTAACACAGAACTAATTACATGTATTAACAACTGATTAGGTACTAATCACTAGTCCTAATTTGGTGGGTGTTACACTTAATGTGATCTATAACAAATCAAAAATTTTAAACTACAATAATATTCATAACTATCTACTCCATCCGTCCCAATTTTATTGTCCCATGAAAAAAACACGCATTTTAAGAAAATGTAATCATCTCTCTTACTTTTTAAAAAAAATATAGTTTTACCCTCTAATTTTTACATACTTTTTTATCTTACATATATACACCAAGAGTAAAAAAGAACTTTATCTCATTATTCTTATCTATTTATGGAAGTGGACAATTAATTTGGTACAACCTAAAATGGAATACTGGACAATAGATTAGGGACGGAGTGAGTATATAATAAGTTGAGGTTAAGTTATTTTTTTTAACTATTTATATAATAGTAGTAATTAAAAAAAAATCACTATTCATTCAATAGTATGTTCCATTTAGCTTCCTGCTAAATGTTAGGCGCTAGCAATGGTGGTATCGAGTTTTAGTATGCAATATTTATACATTTAAATAAATTAAGTGTTGGGACATGTTATTGTGACAACAGATCTAGCTTGAAATAAGACTTGTGTTAATTGTTATCAAGTTTGTAAATTGGTTTGAATTGTAATGAAAAATATTGGTTGGTAAACATATTATAGTTAAATATTAAATGCTGAAATATGTTGACTAAAAGATTACCAAGATCTGCGATGCGAACCGAGTGGGTTCGCAGGGCAGATATGCGAGGCGAACTGAGTCAGTTCGCTGGGCCAAGCTGGGCTGCGAATCGAGTCGGTCCGCAGAGCCTAGAACCCGCGAACCGAGATGGGTTTTTATACAAATTAGGTTTTAAAGCTAATTATCTTTTGACATTTGCTAATTACGAATGAATTTGTGTTTCCAGAGCTTTCAACACATTCTAAGAGCTAGATATTGATAGATTAACCCTAGTTTAATCAATACAAAGCTATATAGTAATTTACAATCCGTAAACTTAGTATTAAGGGATTTCACACCTTAATACCTTAAGATAACCTCGTTATCGATCCTAATACATACAGACTTACATAAAAAAATATTTTAATGCATTTGGCCTCACCACCTTGTCACTTTGTTCCTTGCCAAATCGGAGCTCCAGTTTGTCACTTGCTCGCCAAACCTAGAGGTGCACATATGGGCTTTAGCCCGAGCCCGGGCCTAGAAAAAGCCCGAAATAGCCTGAAAAAGCCCGGCCTGGCCCGAAAATCCTAAAGAGGCCTGAAATTATTTGAAAAAGTCCGGTCCGGTCCGGCCCGGGCCCGGGCCAGGCCTAAAGCCCGAAAAAAAGCCTAAAGCCTGGGCTTTTTTAAAAAAAAGCCCGAAAGCCCGGACTTTTTTGAGATAAAGCCCAGGGTTTTTTTTTTAAAAAAAAGCCCGATCCTATTTTAAATTACATATTTTTAATATTTATATTTAAGTTTTTACTTATATAATATATATATTACATATATTTTGTTGATACAAAAACTATCTTTGGTATATTATATAACTTATACTTTTTGAATATATATAAATTTTAAATTTATTAAGTATGTATACAAGTATATATTTATTTTATCTATTGATACTTAAACAACTACGGTAATATCGTATATACATTATATTTGTATATTATAAAATACAACAATAACTCATATTTACTAAAATATATATGAAATTGGTAGTTATATAGTGTTAAATAAATGCAATAATTAATTAGTAATAAACAAAATTAGATTATTAAAAAAGCTCGGTCCGGGCCCGTTCGGGCCCAAGTAGGCCTAGTTTTTTTGTCACGACCCGGGCTTAGCCCGACTCGGGCTTTCTTAGGCCCGAGCTTTTTTAAACCGAAAAAGCCCGGGCTTTTTTAAGCTCGGTCTTAACCCAGCCCGGCCCGGTCTTTGTGCACCTGACTCACTTTCATGGTGCTAATGGCTTCAGTTTTAGTCGACGTGTCGACCGGTCAACCGAGTAGTGGTCTAATAACACTTGAGAAAGTGACAAATCATCCTCTTTTCCTCTCGACCAACATATCTATCTTTGTTTTAGTGACCCATCTTTGTTTGGATAGAAAAGGTTGAGGTTCATTCAACCAAACATATCTATCTTGAACTATTAGCTGGCCACCCATCTTGCCATTTTTGTATAATATCATATATTTAAGCAAAGGAAATCTAGCAACCAAGTAGCAATTGGAATGCATGCAGGGTAGAAAGTTTATGCTGGGATAATGATAGGTAGCGTATAATTCTGTTGACCATGCTCAACTAATGTGTAGTTTGCAAAAAGGGGAAGTTTTTCGTAGTGGACAAACTATGCTGGGTTGACCTGCATATAATTCTTATATTGCAAACAATTATTTTGTCAATTGTCAAATCTGATACAAAACTTATATTTTTCACTACGAATACTTTTTTTTTTGTGGTAAAAATGGTATAGAAGGTTTTATGCGTTAAAAATACACTTACAATAATTATTGACCCGTTTATATCCTATTTAGCTCTTTGTTCTCTTCTTCTTCCGATTTAATGCGTTTGATCTATTTAGATAAAACACAAACCAAATCTACCCACTTATAGTACGTCAAATTGACCCACTTATAGTAACTCAAATTGAGACACCTACTAATACATAAAATTGTGTTAAATCTGCAGGTATTGCTTCGCAGATTCCAAATAACACTCAATCTGTCTTTGGATGGAGTTCTTGATGTGTTGAATCTCAAGAATATGACTGATGCTGGTCCCCTAAATCTTATTGATGATTATGATAGTGATATAGATGATGGTGTTGATAAACAAACAAGAGTCAAGGCGGGTTATGATCTTCCAGGCTCAATGACTAACCGTGGAAGGCCTATTGTTAGAACCAAGTGCCTAAAAATTGCACCTACGGGTCGTAGTTGGTCTGCTGCAACAACCGAAGGGGTTTTAGTTTACTCAATGGATGATAATTTCATATTTGATCCCACAGATCTTGACATTGATGTTACACCAGAGGTATGAGTTGATAATAGGATGATATTATAATATTTTTCTAAAATGTATCGATGGTCAACTTGATATTAAATTGAAAATGTACATAATTAACATTTTTTGAAAGCTGATGTAATAGAATCACATCCAAATAACTTTTGTTTAGCAAAATAACACCCTATTTTGCTATTATTCTTTTATAGTCGTATATTTTTATGCTAAATTCCATTGTTTCACAAGATACACAAAAGTTCAAAGTATCTGTCAAAAGGTTAACATTTTGGATTTTGTAAGGAAACTAAAATTTTGCAATAAAAAGAAAAGAAAAAGAAAGAGATCAAACTTCACAAAATATGGCTAGCTACATTACTCAATAAAATGGTCAAAACGTTTATTTTGCACAAAACATAAGGTCTTTCTAAAAATGGTTTGCTAAATTTAGATGTTATTGTGTTTAATGATTTTCAAAATAATGCTATTCAAATAATTCTGTCCTAAAAGATTTATGGATGTTAATTTTTTATGACCTTTTGGTTATTTATAATCATCTAATCCCCCCTTAAATGTGAACACCTCCTTTATATTTGATAGACTTGACAAATGTAATAAACCACCCTTTTTTACGCACAGGCAGTTGAAGCGGCACTTGGTGAAGATCAACCGAGCAGAGCTTAAATACTTAGTTTACGGTTAAATGAAGATCCTTTAATTAAAAAGTGCATCATTGCTGTTCCGCCAGTGGACATAAAAGCGGTTGTTGCTTCGGTTCCGTTAAAATATTTGAATAGATTGATTCAGGCCTTTGCCGAGCTTCTGGAAAATTGCCCTCATTTGGAATTTATTCTCCGATGGTGTCAGGTATTATATACCCCTATTAATATAGGAATAAAAATGATCTAGGACAGTCTATTAGTTTGTTACAGTTCAGAATGGGCCAAGTTGGGTTGGCCTGATACACTTTTACTCGTTTGGATACTGAATAAAGCAATTTGTAGCTGGGATGCATCAAAAAATAGTTTTGGCTTGTTTGGACTTCTTTATGTAGTGGCTATATTTTGTCTTTTGAATTTGCTCATTTGACCCATATCAAATAAAATGTAACCAAATCAATATATTCATAAGTAAATGGGTTGGAATATCCACCTCTGCTCTGGACGCGCTAGTTTGATCTCGTATACAGTTGCCAGTTGGTGATTAATTGATCCATTTCTATCGTTTTGTTTTGTAGGAACTCTCAAAATGTCATGGTCACTCGATTCAGCAAAACTCAAGGAATCTGCTTCCTTCACTCAAGTCATTGCAGAAGTCAATTACAAGATTACATCAAGATTTAGGAGATACATGTTCTTCCAACGAGTATATGCTTCGGTATCTATGCTCTACAAGCTCCAAACCATGAACCTGTGAACACACTATTATAGCTTTTGTAGGGAGCTTACCAAGATTTTTTGTTCCCATTTAATTTGAAAAATCAATTTTGGTAGAAATGTGTGTAGGTTATGGATGTTGTTATATTGTTATCAAGGTGGGATTATGCTCCTGTTTCAGAAAGATCCGTGTGTACCACATGATTTTGTTTGGAAACATGCCCTCATGTTCTACTGTGTTATTTGTATTCTTCACATACAGATAAAATTGACTCAGTGATTTTGACGTAATTTACAAGCTCCTAATATATATTTAATATATATTATATTTTTCATATTTAATAATGTAGTATTTCATAAACAATCTGATAATACTTATTATAATTCATCATTAGCATAACGGAAACAATTCAAAACGAATTGGGGAGAATATATTCAATCATATAGAGTTAACCAACGAGGTACTATTAGTTAGTAATTTTTTAAATATTTAATATTTTTTTTCATCTAAGTTTTTTATGTGGATTATTTAGGACTAAACTATCGTTATTGACGAAACATGTGAATGGGGATGAAAGTGAAAATCTCAAATATATACATAAGGAAGTATTATCCATATTATTATCATGTTTAAACGTCAAAAATTTCATTAAAACTAGACATGAAAACTTATTTATGTGTTTTAAATCCAATAATTTAAATACATATGGAAGTATTATACTATTATCCATATACATTAAGATATTAAGATGTTTGAACTTCAAATATTTCATTAGGTTGTCAGAGAATTTACTTTTATATATACATTGCAATTCAAAACCAGAGTATTTGAGTAACATCTTAATATCTCAATATGATCTTACTATTTTCAATCTTGCAAAAACGAAAACTATTTCAGGTAAAATTATGATTTTAACAATTGTGGTTTAAGTGCTAAGTTCATGTACAAAAACCAAGTCTTGGACCTTTGAATTAATAATTTTTTTTGTAGACATTCACTATCGTCGACACTATTAGAGGATTAAAAATTAAAATAAATTAAACGTAAGTATATTTATTTATAGTATTCCTTACTTTTAAAGAATTAACGAAAAATAACTTAAGGGTATTTAAGTTATTTCAGTTGGAGAAGAGGTCGAGAGCACTACAATTGTAGAGTTTGTTAAAATTAAGTTTGTTAATGGTATTTATTTATAATCATGAACCTGTGAACAGTTGGACGCCGTAATTTTCCAGCGAGAAGCTACTACCGACGTATCACCCCATCAATAAAAAAATAAAAATATAAAAATTTAAACACTTTTCTAAGTTACACTCCGTAAGTCTAAATTGTAAAGTACTTGTTATATGTTTTTTCACCTCATCGAAACCTTTTTTAGATAGAGATATCGGTTCTTTAGCAGTTTCGTTCAAAAAATAAAATAAAAAAATGAGTTATTTTACGGTGAATGATGATGGTGACTGGCTTCTTTCTACAGATAGCACATGGTTTGTTAATATAGTGGTTTCTTATTTTTCTTTTTTAAATATTTTGATTAATTCATTAAATGCAAGAAATAATATAATATTAATTATTACTAGTACTAGTATGTAATGTAGCGTTATCCGGACTAATTTTTAAAGAAAAACTAAAATTTAAATAAATCTAATTTTTTGTTTATATATTAGTTCTAAACTTCTAATTCTAATAATAAAGTAGTTTTATAAATAATCTCAATTTTATATTGTATAAGTAAAGTACCGCGATAATACGGAGTTTGAAATTTGAGTTTGTAAAATTTAGTTTTTAAATTAAAAGAGTTATTTATTTATTGTGTTATATGTAGGATTCAATAAATCAATTTTAATGTAACTTATCATATCAAAAAATATTAATTTTTACTTTTTTGTTTTTTGTTCCCTTTTTAAGTAAGAAGCAATATAAAATCCAAATTTTATACTTAATACTAAACATGTTTAACAAATTAAGTTCTTATATATATCACTTAATTTCTTTTAGAACTTATATGTTAATTAGGATGCTAATATTGTACTTCTTTTAAGATTAAAAAGGAGACTATGTATACTTTTTAAAACTACAATCACAAAGTTTAATTTTGAGCTTGATTAACTTGTTATAACTTTGAAAGACTTGTAAACTAATAATGTATACATTTGGACCGCTAATAAAACCACGATAGAATTTGTCCAATAATGTGTTAGATTTCATATACAAATTCAATAATAAATTATAAAATATTGTTTTAAATGAAAATAAACTTTGTTATTTATTAAAATTTTAATTCTAACATATAATATAAAAAGTAGAAGAAACAGTAAGCATGAAGAAGTTGGGATTTACAAAATAGCCATCATCGATTGCATGGCCGAATGAACAAAGTTTTTTTATTAATTGATCTCCCTTTTGGACCTTCTCACTAACTTTTTTAACAGCTTCTTCACCATCTTCTTCTTGAGATGAATTGCATTTCATCTAATTAATAAAATCTCGTTGATTATGTTAATTTACAAATGAATATTAAAAAATTATTACTATACTTCAATTTTCATGATTAAATTTGTTTATCAAGGTGTTAATATACACCTTCTAAACATTATGGACTTTTCGGATATTCAGAAAGAGTGGCTTTCTCATCTACAAATCAATATTAACAAATCAATATTAAGAATAAGTTAAACATTGTATATTAAAAAGGGCAAATAGCTAAAAAATGTAATGTATAGTTCAAAATTTTTCAATCGGGGGAATATCACTTTCTCCATTGCCTAAAAAGGACCTATAACTTTAATTCTTTCCTGAAAATGATTATTTTTGTTAAAAAATTTAAATTAAAAGAAATATTGCTTATTTTTTTTTTTAAATTGCTGGTTAAAAATGATGCACATCATTTATGAACACTTTATACTACAAATTATGGTTTAAAACATTTGGAGTCATGAGCACAACCACTATAGGCTTTCAAAACCGAATTGAAAAATTCATATTCAAAAGGTGACGAATTGTGAAATTGAAGATTGTTTGTGTGTTGATAATGCAAAAATATGAACTTTTTCGATATATAGGAACTTTGGCAAGTCGTTTCAAGAGTCAATTTCGTATAAAAATAACTTTGGTCGAGTGATATTTCCCTTAAATTAAGTTTTTTGATAAAAATATATTTTTATGGCAAGAATTAAAGTTAGTGGTCCTTTTTGATTAATGGATAAAGTGATAATCCGCTAATTGAAAAATTTTGTACTTTGCATTACTTTCTTGGGCTATTTGCCTTATTAAAAATAATATATTTTGTAGCATACAAAATCAACATATAATATCTTCCTAACATTCGGGAGGTTTGTCTTCAACCAAAGGATGTTTTTCATCCATAAACAAATTTTAAAAAGATGTTAGCAACCAAAAATAAATGATTATAACTTCAGTGTTTCACATATTATGTCTTTGAACTCTTCTAGAGTTTTTGGGTCATCAAGAATAGATTGTATTGCATTTTATGAACACAGGTTTTGGTGGATCAATGTATACAGTTTGTTAAAAATTTTTTGGAGGATTCGTCCGAATTTTTGTTAATGTTGATGATTATTTTCTATGCTATTCTGTTTTAATTATATATAAAGATATAACGATTATTATCATTATTAAAAGTTGAAAAAAAAAACATTAAAAAAAGAGTACCAATAAGTGGGTTTCGACCCAACCCAACCCGATCCAACCCAACCCGGTTTTGACCCGACCCATTTGACCCGATTCATAAAATGACCCGTTGGACCCATGACCCGTTTCAACCCAAACCCAAATTGACCCGTAACTCAACCCAACCCAACCCGACCCGTTTGTCAGGTATATAAAATAGGGAGTAAATTTGTACATTTAACAAAGTTGGTAGGTTAAAAATGGAAAATTTATAACTTTATATAACATGTGATCGGTGAGCTGCACAATTGAATTAGCTTATATCCCCTTGTAATAACATGAACCATTCATGTTTTCATAACAAAATCATAAGTTGATCTCTTTTTATTAACTGGCCCATAAACCAAGTAATATGACCTTTGTTTTAGGCCCAAATATATTTAACAATAAAATTAAAACATTGTTTTAATCATTTAAAACCGGCCCACAAATTAAACCCCTGGGAACCAAAAACCCTCAACTTCATCTTCCTTCTGTTTTAGGGTTTTTGGTTATGGCGAAAGAGAGTCTTAAAAAAACTTCGATGATTTCATCTTTTACTTCAAATGGTGAATTCTTCGCTGCTATACTCGCTGATGGAACCCTCAAAGTAAGCATTTTTAGTTAATTTAGATTCTATATTTGTAGTAATTTTACTTGTAATTGAAGTGTATGGTTTCAGCTAAAATTTTCAATTCTTAAAGTTAATTTAGCTACAGAAAGATTGGTATTAGCTTATTAGGTGCTGATATGACAGTTGATGTAATAATTAATAATATAACAGTTTATTATTGGTAATTTCAAAGAATAATTTTTACAAAGAGTTTTGTATTTGTTAGCTTTAATAATTTTTGGACTCTCTGGATAGTCTTGGAGTTGCAGATAAAACCTGTTTGTGTTCGATATCGAAAGCCAAATGGTGTTTGAATTTGCGTATATACCTATTATTGCGTATCGAAGTTGGTGGAGTTGTGTTTTGAATGCGGTATTAGTAGCCATAAGCACTTCAATAAGATTTCAAAAAGTACTTGTTGTCAGAAAACTGAATTGAGATAAATGTAATATTGTATACCTGTTTGTAACTTGAAGTTAGTAAATTAGATGAATATCGATTCGGCTTCTTAAAGTTGTACAAATCATGTAAAAAGCTTGCATCCAAACATGAAATATCCTCAGTTTTTTTTATTGGAACTATATTAATAACTTTCAAGATAGTTATGATTTTGGGATTATATGCGAAGCTTATAGCTTTTATGAATGTCAAGCAACTATCTCTATGCTTGTAATGTTGAATTTATGTTGATGTAATGACTAATGAGAAACCATCTGTCATGCTTGAAGGTTTGGAACACGAGTGATGGAAAGTTATTAGCTGAATGGAAGCATTCCGACGGAGATTCTGACATTCAGTTTTCTTGTATTGCATGTAGCTTCGTTGGAAAGAAGGTACCACCTTGTATCAGAAATCTCAATCTTGTCACTCTATTTCTGTTAATAGGTTACGTTGTTGGTTTTGTAATTGAGTGTATATCTCATTTTATTCTACTTTTTTTTCTTTCTTTGTCCTGTCTTGAAATTATCAGCGCAGAAAAGAAGATGGTACTTGTTTGGTGGCATTGGGAACAGACGGCGGAGAGGTTTTCACTGTCGATGCTACTAATGCTGACTTGAAGTGGAAATCTTCTGGACATCATCATGGGTATGTTAGTAATCTTCCGGACAAATCTTGATATCCTAAAAGTCTATAATTTCACTCACGAGTTATTAATTGTAGTACTTCTCACATGAATGCTCACTACCTTTTTATGAGTTGTACCTGAAGTTCTGAACATCCCCTTTGTGCAGAAGAATTGCTGCTCTCTCTTATGCAAAGAAAGGACGTAAACTTTGTGTTATTAGTGCCGATGGCAGAACATCCGAAATGAATTCCGAAACAGGAGAACTCTTAAAAGAAATAAAAATCTCAAAGAAATATATCTCTTCCGCTGTTATCTTTTCTGGTGAGGTCAAAACATCTTGATTTCATGAATTGTTATAATCTACTGCTCTACGAGAAATGATATATAGGCCTTAATAGATAGATCCAAAAGTAGGCCTAATTCACTTATTGGTTGATATATTCCCTCCCTCCTAATCTTATACATTCAACTTGCCATGTGTCATGCTCACCTTGTTAGGCAAATCTAGTTAGGTCTATCTATCATTTTTCATTAATCTACTCTTTAACACATCTTTTCTTGTATGGCAGATGATAAAATACTAGCTGCAGCTAGTTCCAAAGTAAGAGTCCTCAGTTTGGAAGATGGGGACGAACTAGTGAAGTTTTCCACGGATGATGTATGTTTATATAACCTTCAAGGATATGGGTTTTTTTTTTTAAGTGCGTTTTTAAACTGTTTATAGTGACTTTCAGATAATTAGTTGCTGGCTATAACTATATGCTTGTACTTATATCATGTTTATCATTTGTTTTATAGTGAGTTGTTACCTGATTAAATTTTGAATAAGTAGACATTGCTTCTGATTATAAAATTATTTAGGATTTTGAACTGATTACAAAGGTCAAACTAATCTATTTACTCCTTTTTATCTAATCTGAAAGACTATTACGCACATTTTAAAAACATCCCTTTCCCCCTATCTTTATGTAAATGTTCCTTTTGGTCTATTTATTTGTTAGTATCTTAAATAAACAGAATTTGTAAAATGCTCTTACATTTGATTTTCTGATAATAATTGCTTGAAGAACAGCATATGCAAATACCATCGTCTACAGCCCGTTTTATTGCTCCTGTATTTTATCTGATAGATCAACATCACATAATAAGTATAATAAAATATCCAAATACCGATTAGTTATTTTCAATACTGACAAAGTCTATTTTGCTTCATCTTTCAGGGTCCTGTGCAGCATATGTCTATGTTGGACGACATGAATGTCATTATAACATCTGGTTTTGGTGACAAGAATCTTCAAGTGTGGCTAAACGACTTAAACACTGAAGCAGTAACCAGTGGAACTATTCTATCAATGAGACATCCTCCTGTAGCCATCGAATGCAAGAATGGCTGTAATGGAGATGATTTATCCGTGCTCTCAGTTTCAGAATCAGGTATAGTTTATATTTGGAGCTTGAAAACTTCATCTGAAGGAGATACAGTTCCAACTAAGATTAAAGTTGAAGCTAGTAAATCGAGTAGCACAATAACCAAGAAACAGCACAGTTCCATATTAGCTGCAAGATTGAGCTCAACTGATGGTGATGATAAAGTAAAAGTGCGTATTGCTTATGGCTCTTTAAACTCTCCACAGTTCACTTTAGTGCATGTTAACAGTCCAGGGGAGGATATTGTCATAGATGCTAGAGATAATGTCCAAGAAAATGGAGCAAACGTTGGAAAAGGTAACTGCATTTTCCCTGTGCCCTCTTAATTAGAGGTGGCAAAATAGGCAGATTGGGCAACATGTCAAATCAGATTGGTAGTGTTGGTTTAAATATGGTAGCAAATTATTTTTAGTATATGAATAATATATCTTTTTTTTTTTTTGTTGTTAAATTGATCTAGTAGGTTGTTTGTTTTAAAACTACACATTGGATGACTTATTCCAGTTTAACCCAGGGGTTCTTTTAGTATATCTTATTTCCTGTTTACTTTGCTTTTGAACTTCAAATGCATAGGTGACATTTTTGCCCCTTTTAACTTAAATGGGTCTAATTGGGAATTTATGATGAAGTCATTCAAAGTGTATATAAATCCTAATCTCTCTCTCTATTTTATATACCTATCTTTTTACGTCAGTTTAATGAAATATATAAAGATGGGCAAAAAATGTAAAATAGCTCTGACTGGTCAACCAACCTAACCTATCGATTTGGCCTGTTACACAACCCACTGGCCCGCCCATCATGTCACCTCTAGCGAGACATTTTGATTTATCCACTATCTACACTGTCTCATATTTATGGTGTAACAATGTCGACTTTATTCTACAGACCAAAAGGATGTAAGAGGCAAGAAACGAGTCGCATCTGATGCAGACTTTGAAAATGCAGGAATAAGCTCTGATGCCAGTAAGTAACAACTTCACGTTCTTCAACTCAAAATTAATCGAGTTTTAGATTCTGAATATCTTTGTTTGTTAGATCATGGAGATCCTATGGATGAGGTTCAGATTGATAACGAATTAAATGAACCGACAATGGGTGAGAGATTGGCAAATTTAAATATTACGAATAATGAAGATAGCGCCCACGAGAAACTGCAAACGTCTCTTACAAAGCCTCCGAGTGCAGATTCCGTTCATGTGCTGCTTAAACAAGCACTACATGCTGATGATCGATCCCTTCTGCTTGATTGCTTATTTAGACAAAACGAAAAGGTCATTGTGTTTGCAAGCAAAAGAATCAAAGAACAATCTAATCAAGGAAAATGAATTTGAATTTTTTTTATTATCTTTTTGGTTTCAGGTTATTACAAATTCAGTTGCATTATTAAATCCATCCGATGTGTTCAAGCTTCTCGAGTCTCTCCTATCTATGATCCAATCCAGGTGAGACCTACATTTTTCTTTTCAGAATTTTTAAAACTAGATTTGGCAAAATGGGATGATGATGCGTAACTGGCTAAAATGGGTTCAGCTGAAAACGGGCGGTTTTTGTTCACTTGCCAAACCCTTTCTGTTTCTTTTCTGAGTTGCATTAATAGTTGAGGTTTTAAATATGATTACAACAATATACCAAAATAATAATAAGAAATTTTGATAGCAGACTTTAGGATGTTATGATGAATGGATTCGGTCTTATACATACTAACATACACGAGGAAGGTAATCAAAAAAGAAAGAAGAGGAGTTCTTCTTTCTTTTGTCAGTTAGGAGCCGTGTGAGATGAAAGTCTCATGCACGGTTTTGAATGAGAGATCCTAATAAACTTTAGGCAACTTTCCACCCGCTATCATTCTTTTTATCCTCATCGGCGATGAAATGTATACCCAAGTCTAACTTAAATGACAACTTTGAACATTGCAAACACATTATTGATTGTATGTGTTATATAGTGAGAACGCTTTTCCGTAAAGCCTTTGTAATTGCAACGATTTATTGATTTTTGTTACATTGTGACAACACAGGGGTGCAATAGTAGCTTGTGCCCTGCCATGGCTTAAAAGCTTACTTCTTCAACACGCAAGCAGCATAATGTCTCAAGAATCATCTCTCATCGCTCTCAACTCATTATATCAGGTATCAACTACAGTATTACTCATCGACACTTGACTTTCAAAAGCCAAGTCATATGTCAAATTTCTTGAAGTCTATTGAACCTTTACTCGATACGATGCCAACGATCATAATGATATCAACCTCTATTTTATATTTTAATTTTTATTTTTTTCCGTAGCTTATTGAATCTCGAATATCAACTTTTAATCCTGCACTTCAACTGGCAACTTCCCTAGATTTGCTATACACAAAGGTAAGCAAACTGACTAGTTATTTTCTAACGTTGAACAAGTGAATTCATGCCATTTATCTTTTATCTTTTTAATTATTAATTTTATATGTTGCAGACAATTGATGATGGAGCTGATGAAGAAGGGACAGTAGAGCCTATTATATTTGAAGATGTGAGTGATGAAGAGGAGTCTGAAGAAGATGGTGACGCAATGGAAACCGATGAAGAAGACAATGAAGAACTTGAAGCAGTCAGTAATGTTAGTGATCTTGAAGGAAGTGATGGCATGGTTGACTATTAGTCTACCAGTTTGTCCCTTGACTAAGTTATAGTCAAATGTCTTAGTCGCACCATTTCTTGTAATCATGTACACCATTCGAAAACTTTTTAATGCATACCAGTCAAATGGAAGGTAATCCAAAAGCGAATTGGTGTTTTGTAAGATTTAAGAGGTCAAACAATGAGTTGGAGAGGGATTTGATCTTTCAATATGTATATTTAGAGACCGAAAATTTTGTCCATCTGTTTGCGTCAAACTGAAATCCTATAAAAAAAAGAATGATTTTTATATGTTTCTTATTTCTATTTAGCCCTTTATCTTAAACTCCTAATTAGGTTTAGAAATGTACATATTCAGTTGAGTTAAAACCAGGATACCGGCCTTGTTCTAACTTATTGGAAGTCTTTATCGAATCTCGACTGAGCTATATAGAGGTCACCTTTTCGTTCTTACTGTTGTTGCCCACATCACGACTCTTTATTTTCCACATTTTCTTGAGGGCGTGTTTGAATATGTGATTTGAAACCGCTTATAAGATAGTTAACAGGTAAGTACTATAATACCCGTTACTTTCGCCTGACAGTTTAAGTGCTATAGTTACCACGATCTCAAAATAGACGTAAAAGTCGAGGAACAGAAATATTGTACACTACGATCATATGTTCATATATGTGTTGTAACAGTCAAAACAAAGACCCGAGATTATCATATCCATAACTGTTTTGTGGAATAGAAATCAAGATAACTAAAGTACCATTATTGAGTTTATATATCAAAGCAAGCAGCCACTCCATAAAAGATAACACCATCACTCAAACATCAGAGATCGATCATCGTCAAATTCAGGATATTCTTCTTCCTAGTAAAAGTAACATCACGATGGAGGGTGCGTATAAAGATAACAATAAAATGAAATTCGAAATGGAAAATATTACCGGATATGCTTGCAATCATACGTTCCAATCACTAAGAATCCTACAACACTCGCTGTGGTCATGACGACAATTACGCATATACACGATGTAATCCAACTCTTCAAGGGTAGGCGAATGCCCTAAACTTTTCACACGTTGCCTCCTTAACTTAGACTTCTTCTTCTTCTTTTTGACACTCATCTTTGGAACAAATTAAAATACTCATTAACCAATTGTCTAGATCAATGTTACACTATATATGTACACATGCATCGGAAAGATACTGAAAAACAAGAGAATACTTGTTTTTCTTCTTGACATAATTAGTTTCCCATCTTCATTTTGCACATGTGGATAATGATTCTGCAGTACAAAAGGTCAACTGAATAAATCATGAACATAGGCATCATAAGCACAACAAGTATAACAAACATATACTAATATTGTTAATTTGAATATTTACATATCATTTGAACCGGATCAAAAAGGATACGATATGATAATAACAAAAGAATGGGAATGAGAGCAAAATAAGAGACCTGGTCGAGTTTAAAGCCTGTTTTGAAACGAGCAAGGTGTTTACTAAGGGCATTCTTGAGAGTGAGATCAGAAACGTTTTCGCAAATGTTGGAAAGCTGGACTCAACCTTTGATCTGGATTCCCTGATGATCAAACACACCTTGTCGTCACATAACTTCTTCTCGTCCTCCTTCGTTAGGGCCACAGCACGCAAGTGATAATATACATCCTCGATTTCAGTGTAGGCGGAATAGACAAGGTCGCTGTCGATGTGTTCTTCATTGTAGGCAAATTCACAAAGAAACCCAATCGTATTTTCGTAATCTTGGATTTCGTTGTTAAGTTTCGCTAAGCAGGCTTTAAATTCATCATCTTTTTGTTGCTGGAGTTGAGTGAGTTGCGGAGCCTTTGCTTTTTTTGTCTCCCTTTTTGAATCTCCTTTACGTGTCTTGTCTTTTAAAAAACAACATAAACCCAAAGATGTATATATCATATACATACACAAACAAAGTGACATCACATAGAAATTCACCTCCAATACATACATAGATAAATAAATAATTAAAAAGGGTTTTTTTTCCCAAAAAATGAATCAATAGTTCCATTTTTTACATTTTCGGGTATCAACTAATTTTTTTGTCGAAAAATGAACCAGTAATTTAAAATCGATCATTTTCGTGTATATGCTAACATTTGAAACGGTCGTCGAAGATTATATAGCAATTCAAACGCTTATGATCGATTCAAAATACATCTTTAAGAAAAAATACGAAAATGATCGATTTTAAATTAATGGTTCATTTTTAAAGAAAAAATGAGTTGATACCCGAAAATGCAAAAAACTGAACTACTGATTCATTTTTCGAAAAAAAACCCAATTAAATTAAAGGATGACAGGAGAGAATATGCGTACGATAACTGTAATTAGGCCTGTAAACGAACCGAACGAACACGAACGGAGTCTGTTCGTGTTCGTTCATTAAGGTTTTGACGAACAAACGAATGAACACGAACGGATAAGCGAACGTATTTTGTTGTTCATGTTCGTTCACTAAGAAAATTTGTTTGTTCACGAACACAAACGAACGTACACGAACAAACACATAACTTAATGCATTTCTTTGTTAATACCTTAAACGAACCTCAACAAACATAAACGACCGTATATATACACATCTACATATATATATTATAGAACTTGAAACATTGCAATGCATATTCAACATTACAAAACGATCACAATATGAAGATAAACTCGTTTGCTTGGTCCGATCGTATGTAAGAACAACAGATCTGGAACTATTGGGGGGAGAGAGTGAAGGTGTTTGAGGTAAATGTGAGGTGAAAATATTTATATGTTTACTATTTAAAATGAAAATATCTAAATATTTAATAATATTATACTTAGAATTTAGCTTAAATCAAAATATGATATACAGATATATATTAATTTAATCAAACTATTAGTTAATAAACGAACATGTAACCGAACGTTCACGAACATGTTATCGAACGTTCACGAATGTAAATGAACGAACGAGACTAGTGTTCATGTTCGTTCATATAATTAAACGAACGTAAAAATTTGTTCATGTTCGTTCATATAACGAAACGAACGAACGTAAACGAACTTCCCGCCGAACGGTTCGCTAATAGTTCGCCGAACGTTCAGTTCGCTTACATGCCTAACTGTAATTGGAGAGAGTCTTAGCAAATGGACTAGGATTCGGCTGCACAATATATATAAATATAAAATATAATAATAATACAAAAAAAAATATGTGTACAAAAAAAGAGAAGAAACTAGAATTACCAGAACTTTGTTATGTTTACAAACATGGGCAGTTCTAAAGTCATCCAGGAGTTGCTGAAAAGCGCTTTTAATCTTTGGGTAGTGAATATTATCACAAACATATTGTAGCGCGCTGTCAAGCTTCGATCTGTAATCACGAATCAAGAAATCAACTTCTTCCTGCTGTTGGACAATCGATGACGACAAGGACGATGAATGTATTCTTTTCCTGAAATCGCCAACGATGAGACCAACTTTATCGCAGGCCACGTTCTCAAGTTCTTCTTCTTCGATGAAACCAAAACCAAAATCGAAAGTGATGATAGAATAACCAGTTTGTGTAAAATATTCCCCCGCTTCCTCCAGTTTGTCCCGTGACTCCATCGTCCATTCTACTCTGCCCATTATGTTCTTTTTGTTAGAGCTAGGGTACCCGTTCTACAAATGATCCCTTTTATAGATTTGTTAAAATATATAATGTCTATTTCACAAGCTTATCTTAATATATGTATATATATTCTTATTATTATGGTTGAGTCTTTTTCAGGATATTTTTGGAATAAAGTAAAGTTGAAGGGGCTTGGTGTTATTTCTGTTTCTTTAAGTTGTAGCTGTTTATGCAAGAAGGAGTTCTAGAGAGGCCAATTGTGTCAAGTGTAAATTTATATATATAGAGATGAGATTAGGGTTTGGGTGTATTATTGTTTTCTGCATTCCATCTTCTTTCTCTCTCAATATTACAGTCGAGTATTCATTCTTAGTATACAGATCACTATTTCAGTGATCTTGTAGTGTGTTGTTATTGAAGTATTCTATAGTTGTATTAGTTTGTATTTCTCCAGTTGAGAAAGTTAGATTTCTTGCATCAAATGTTACTGTGTGAGTTGAGTTTTGATATCTTCTGTATCTAGTTTTTTACATGGTATCAGAGCCACCTCGGTTTTGATCGGGACGATTTCTGTGTTATTTCTGGTGAAAGTGGTGATTTAGGGTTTTCTATTTTTCCGTACGGTGATTTAGGGTTTTCTATTTTCTGTGCGGCGATTTAGGGTTTTCCATTTGAGAACTCGTGATTCTTGATCTGATCGGGTTAGTTCTGTGGCTTGTGGTGTTGATTTCAACATCTGGTGGCGATTTCTGGCTAGAAACCCTAATTTCATAAATTAGGGTTTGCAACAATTCTTGACTGTTCCAGAATTGTTCATCTATCTTCCGCTGAGGTTTTCTGTTTCTTATTGCTAATTGCACGGAGTACTTTGTGAGGAATTTCTTTTCCCTTTCTGAAATCAATTGTTATAATTTTGTGATATTTTTTAATCTGTGCTGGCTATTTGAATTTGTGTTGATTGTTGATAATTCTGTGAGTGATTATCTAAGTTGTTCTAACGTTGTTTTGTTTTATTGATAGAAGAGAGGTCCCTAAGTAAGACCTAGGGTGGAATCCTTTTGAGATAACACCTGTAAGGATTCCTGCTTAGGCTAACCTTATAGGATCTATATCTGTTTATTTGCATTAGATATTTGTGTGTGTTTGTGATTAGTAGTTGTTTTTGAGTGATCTACTTGCTAGTTGTTGCTATCTGTGATTTAGTAGTGATAAAATAGGTAATCAATTTTCTAAAATGGCTGGGGGTGAAGAAGGGGAGGCTTCTGGTCAAATAACTTTGATTAATAAGTTGGATTTTGGAGATCCATTGTATTTACATCCAAGTGATACTACAGGAACACCTTTAATTTCAATAAAACTTAAAGGTACTGAAAACTATAATGTTTGGAGTAGATCAATGCTTCTAGCATTAGCTACTAAAAATAAGATTGGTTGTATAGATGGAACTTTTGAAAGAAATGAAACTGACTTAGTACTTGCTAGTCAGTGGGATAGGTGTAATTCTGTGGTGTTGTCTTGGATATTAGGCTCAGTATCTGATGAATTGTATTCTGGTCAAATTTTCTCAATAACTGCATCAGTGGTTTGGAATGAGTTAAAAGAAACTTATGATAAAGTAGATGGATCTATTGTTTTTAACTTACATCATAAAATAAATTCTTTGAAACAAAGTGGTAGTACTCTTTCAGAATATTATCATAAGTTAAACACACTTTGGAAACAATATGATGCTATGATTAAATTGCCTGCATGTTCATGTAATGCAGCTGCAAATTTTCAAGAACATAATAGGGTTTTAAAACTGATGCAGTTTCTGATGGGACTTGATGATTCTTATATGTCTGTGAGAAGTAACTTACTTCTAAGGGAACCTTTACCTGATGTAAAGGTTGCCTATGCTGTGTTATCTAGAGAAGAATCTCACAGGGGGGATGTCAACTAGTGATCATAATAAATCTCAAACATCTGCTTTTGTGTCTCAGACTAATAATAATGGTATTTTTAAAGCTAATACAAATAATAATAATAAAGGTCCAAATCCAAATTTGAAGTGTAAAAAATGTAATAGAATAGGACATACAATTGAGAGATGTTATGAAGTTGTTGGGTACCCTCCAGGGTGGATTCCTGGTTATAAAAGAAAATTGAGTGCTCAAAGTGTTGTGAAAAATGTGTCTAATCATAGTACTACTTGTGATCAAACTAGTACCAGTTCTACTCCTGTTTCTTTGTCTAATGAACAGATGATGAAACTTCTTAGTCTTATTGAGGATAAGTCAAATGCAAAAAGTGCAAATGCCAACATGGCAGGTACTGTGTTTAATAGTAATATATTCTTTAACACTAACTTTAAAAGATTTTTTAATTCAAATATTACTGAAAGAGTTCAAAATGTTAGTATGGGTTGGATTATTGATTCTGGAGCAAATCAACACATGACAATGTCTGATAAAGGTTTAAAAGATGTTGTTGATGTGTCAAATTTAAAGTTAACTGTTGATCATCCAAATGGTACTCAGGCAAAAATAAAACAAATAGGGAATTTGCAATTATCAAATAATATAATGTTATTTGATGTACTTGTAGTACCTGAATATTGTGTGAGTCTGTTATCTGTTCACAAGTTGTCTAAGGATAGTAAATTGACTGTAAAATTTGATGAGTTTAAATGCTATATTCATGAATTGAAGCTAGGGACAGTTGTGGGGACTGGTAGTGAGTCTAATGGATTATATTTGTTTGATGTTGATAACACATCTCAGTATGGTATGTATAAACATGATAATATTTGTTATGCATCATCTCAGTTGTGGCATTCTAGACTTGGTCATCCATCTGATCAAGTTCTAAAAGTATTAAAAGATAAACTTGATTTAAAATTTGAATCAAATGGTGTACCTTGTGAGATTTGCCATAAGGCTAAACAAACAAGAGAACCATTTCCCTTAAGTGAACATAAGACCACAAGTCTGGGTGAACTTGTTCATCTTGATTTGTGGGGACCTTTTAGAGTTCAAAGTAGAGAGGGGTTTAAATATTTCTTGACTATTGTGGATGATTTTTCTTGAGCTGTGTGGATTTATATGATCAGATCTAAAGAAGATGTTTTTGATAGTATAAGTAGTTTTGCTAATCTAATTGAAACTCAGTTTAACAAAAGAATCAAAAATTTTAAAAGTGACAATGGAACTGAGTTTATTAATAATAGAATGCAAAATTTTACTTTAAATAAAGGCATTGTTCATCAAATTTCCTATTCATATACTCCACAACAGAATGGAATAGTAGAAAGGAAACATAGACACCTCTTGAATGTTGCTAGGTCTCTTATGTTTCAAGGGGGGTTACCTCTAAATATGTGGAGTGAGTCTATTCTAACTGCTTGTTATTTAATTAACAAGACACCATCATCTGTTCTCTCTGGAAAAACACCTTATGAAATGATTTTTAAAAAGGAACATAATCTCTCCCATTTGAAATGTTTTGGTTGTTTGTGTTTTTCTACTGTTTTGAACACAGTTAATAAATTTAGTCCTAGAGCTGAAAAGTCTATTTTGATTGGTTTTTCAAATGATAAGAAAGGATATAAGTTGTTTAGTCTTGAAAATAAGATAGTATTTTATTCAAGGGATGTAAAATTTTATGAAACAGTATTTCCTTATAAAATGAAGTTGTCTTCTGAATCTAATTTGAGAAAAGACATCAATCATTTAAATTTCTTTGATAAAATATTTTCTTGTCCCAATGATGAAGGGAGAGATAACAGTGATGGTGATGGTAGTAGTAACTCAAATCATGATCATTTTTCTGATCATACAGCAACACCAGTGGATAACATTGGTGATGGCAGTAGTAACTCAAATCATGATCATGATTTTGATTCTACAGCAACACCAGTGAATAATAGTTCACCTCCTGAGGGCACAATAAGTTCAACTCAACCTTTAGGTTCTGAGTCAGTTTCTATCCAAGATCAGGTTTTTAGGAGATCTTCCAGAGAAACAATTATGCCAAAAAGATTTAATGAATATGTTGTTGAAGGCAAAGTCAAATATGGAATAGAAAGAGTTATAAATTATTCCTATTTGAATGCTGAAATTTTTTGTTTTGTGTCAAGTCTAAATAAAACTCTTGAACCTACTTCTTATGTTCAAGCTGCAAAAGATAATAAATGGGTTGAAGCTATGAATCTTGAAATGGAAGCATTGAATAGGAATAATACATGGACAATTACAGATTTACCTCCTAATAGAAAACCAATAGGATGTAAGTGGATTTATAAAATCAAATATAAGTCTAATGGAGAAATTGAAAGGTATAAGGCAAGGCTTGTTGCTAAGGGATATAGTCAAAAAGAAGGGATTGATTATGGAGAAACTTTTTCCCCTGTTGTTAAACATGTTACTGTTAGGTGCATTATTACTTTGGCTGTGCAAAATGATTGGCCTTTGTATCAATTAGATGTTAATAATGCTTTCTTATATGGTGATTTGTGTGAAGAAGTGTATATGAAACTTCCCGAGGGCTATTTTTCTGAGTATGATAATAAAGTGTGTAAACTTACAAAGTCTTTGTATGGTTTAAAACAAGCTCCTAGGCAGTGGAATGCTAAACTTAACTCTGCCTTGGTAGAAAATGGTTTTAAACAAAGTATGAGTGATTATTCTCTATATGTTAAATCTGAAGGTGATTTGTTTATTACCTTATTAGTGTATGTTGATGATATTGTTGTCACTGGTAATAATACTGAAGAGATAATTAAGTTTAAGTTGTTTTTAAGTTCTAAGTTTATGATTAAGGATCTTAGTGTTCTAAAGTATTTTTTAGGAATTGAAGTTTTGAATAATAAAAGGAGTATATGTTTGTCACAAAGAAAATATTGTTTGGAATTGTTAAATGATTATGAGATGCTTGGTTGTAAACCTGCTAGTACTCCTATTGAATCAAACTTGTGTGTTTCTTGTGAACCAACTGAAAAGGATAAGTTGCTAGTCAATGTTACTGAATATCAAAAATTGGTTGGAAGATTGATTTATTTGACTCTGACCAGACCTGATATATCTTTTTCAATTCATATTCTTAGTCAGTATATGCATGCTCCATTGCAATCACATTTGAATCTTGCTTTTAGAGTACTTAGGTACTTAAAAGGTGCTCCTGGTAAAGGTCTTCAAATTGTGAAAGGTAATGGTTTTATTTTAAAAGCTTATTGTGATGCTGACTGGGGAAAATGTAAGCTGAATAGGAAGTCAGTACAGGTTATTTTGTTTATTTTTGCAACTCTCTTATTTCTTGGAAAAGTAAAAAACAAGCAACTATATCCAGGTCTTCTGCTGAAGCAGAATATAGGGCCATGGCTACAACTGCTTGTGAAATTATTTGGATAAAAAATCTGTTGCATGATTTGAAAGTTGAGATTAACCTTCCTGTAGAACTGTTTTGTGATAATAATTCTGCTCTTCAATTAGCTGCAAATCCTGTTTTTCATGAAAGGACTAAACATTTTGAAATTGATGTTCATTTTATAAGAGAGAAGGTTGCAGTTGGTGTTATTAAAACCACTAAAATTGGTTCAAACTTACAGCTTGCAGATATTCTTACAAAAGGTTTAAGTGTATCTCAACATTTATTTTTATCCAAACATTTAGGTCATATAGACTTGTTTCAAGATAAGCTTGAGGGGGAATGTTAAAATATATAATGTCTATTTCACAAGCTTATCTTAATATATGTATATATATTCTTATTATTATGCTTGAGTCTTTTTCAGGATATTTTTGGAATAAAGTAAAGTTGGAGGGGCTTGGTGTTATTTCTGTTTCTTTAAGTTGTAGCTGTTTATGCAAGAAGGAGTTCTAGAGGGGCCAATTGTGTCAAGTGTAAATTTATATATATAGAGATGAGATTACGGTTTGGGTGTATTATTGTTTTCTGCATTCCATCTTCTTTCTCTCTCAATATTACAGTCGAGTATTCATTCTTAGTATACAGATCACTATTTTAGTGATCTTGTAGTGTGTTGTTATTGAAGTATTCTATAGTTGTATTAGTTTGTATTTCTCCAGTTGAGAAAGTTAGATTTCTTGCATCAAATGTTACTGTGTGAGTTGAGTTTTGATATCTTCTGTATACGATTCTAGTTTTTTACAAGATTGTGTGTGAAAATGTATAAATTCTTTTATTTTACATGAATGGTCCTTTTACTAACACCATACCCGTCTTCACCGTATGCACCAAAACACCATAAAGATTCTATTGACTAGCTAATTAGGTTCAAAATAATAACGAGTTAAACGAACCTACAAGATTTAGGTGAGAGATTGGATAGGTAGATCGTGAATTATGAAGATAGTGTGCGCCCATGAGAACCGGATTTGTTTTATTTTGTTCATCTTCTTTTGTCTATGTATGGTGTCTAGCTTACAAAACCTCCAAGAGCAGATTCACTTTTGAGATATTTGATTATTAAAAACGTCGGGAAAAATAAGTTTTATGACATGTGGTGTATTCCTATTGGTTATTTCATTCTTATTAAAATTTCCATTCTCATTTGAACCTCAAAATACAAGATGATAACGCAGATTTGTGACTTGCGTCTGCATAGGGCAAAACACCATCTTCCTTTTTTTGGATGGAGTGACAAATCCTTTAATTTTCCTGGAATTTAACCCATTGTTTTTGGGGCCTATAAATAATTTTGGGTCATGGTTACAGATTATAGTTGAGGGGTGTATTTGGTAAAAGTAGTTGGAGATGGAGATGAAGATGAAGATGTAGATAGAGTTGAAAATGGAGATGGAGCTAGAAGCTGGAGCTGGAGTTTTTATCTTGGGCTGGAGCTGGAGATTTTAGTTTTTTATAAGTGTTTGGCAAACTAGCTGGAGCTAGAGATTATCAATGTAAAATGACATAAATGGACAAGTAGTTATATAACTCTAAGTATTTTATATTTAAAAGAAGGTTAATATGTTAATTTTTGAATTAGGGGATGGAGCTTATTTTTTAAACTAGTTTTGAAAGCTTCTTTTTAGGGGATTGTAGTTTAGAGAATCCTTTCTCTATTTGTTATGCCAAACAAGGTTTTAGAAATTACAACAGATGCAGATTCTCAAAATGAGAAGCTTAAACTATTAGAATCCCTTAAAATTGTGTTGTCAAACACACCCCTCGGATGTGTACGTGCCTAAGTTGTTATTGTTGTTTATAATAATAATAATAATAATAATAATAATAATAATATAATAAATTATTATTATTATTATTATTATTATTATTATTATTATTATTATTATTATTATTATTATTACTACTACTACTACTACTATTACTATTATGATTATTACTAGTTTGGAACCCGCGAAATTCGTGAAAACATCCATGAAAAATATTTAAGTATCCGTATCCACAGTTGTATAATTGTTATTATTATTTTGACTTTTTATATACTATATATACGATTTTTTTCCCTATATAATAGGATAGTGTACATATTAACCGGTGAACCCTATACCAAACGCTATTACATTTAGATTTCATAATTATTACATTTTAATTTTATATGATATGAAAACATGAACTTGTTTGTTAACTTGAATGTACCGAAACTTTGAATTAGTTAATTAAAAAGTTAAATTATTAGGTTTATGATTTCAAATCTTGAATATACTATAATTTATACTCCCTCAGTCCCAAAATTATTGTCCACAGACAAGAAACACGCAGTTTAAGAAAACATAATTATTACACTATACTTTTCTGTACTATGACAGTTTTACCCTTATTTTTTACCTACTTGTTTCTAACATACATATAAAGTAAGAGTATAATAGGAAGTTTGATTAATTATATCATACTACTTTTAGAAGTGGACAATTATTTTGGGACGTTCAAAAAGGGAAATATGGACTATATTTATGGGACGGAGGGAGTAGTATTTTGGTATCGTCTTTTTTTAGTGTTTTAAATTTGCGTCGTATTTTCAATAACTAAATTTTTTTGTTTTGCTAAAGTTACATACATGGGATAACCGAAATCCGTGAATAAATATGAAAAATCGATGGGTAATACTAATTGGGTACTCAACGGGTATTGGGTCGGGTATCAGTACGGATATTCTAAATGTGTATACAAATACACCAAAACCCACCAGGAACCGACCCATTGGCATCCATAATCCAAGCATTGTAAATTAGAAATTGATAAAAAAATTCAAAAAGGCGGTGGTATGGGTACAAATACACTAAAAATCCATTGGAACCCGACCTGTTGAAAACCATGATCCAATAATTGTAAATTAGAAATTGATAAAAGGATTCAAAATAGTAGGTCGTATAAGAATATAAATCACTGGGCGATGGAATGAAGTTATAATTTTTTTTGAAATTGAATATAACTTATTGGGGTTTTTTTTAGAAAAAATAAAATAAATATGATTGTAGGAAGAGTTTAAATTATAGAAGAAATAATAACTTAGTTATTAGATTAAAATTTTCATAAAATATTTGAAGGATTATTTACAACTAAAGGAAAAACAGAGGATTTATGTTGTAAATATCGAAGGGTGTATATTGTAAATATAGAAGGGTAAATTTATCTTTTAGTCACATAAAAATGAGATTAATGATGTCATGAAATAAATTAAAGGTTAGATCTTAATTGTTGATCTTCATCTAGTGGTTATTATTATCTCAAAATTTTTCTTTTATATATATATATATATATATATATATATATATATATATATATATATATAGATATATATATATCGAAAGAGGATATAAAAAGAAGATAATTTTTATGGAGAAGAGGGAAAAGGCTTTCTAGCCAATCATTTCAATTAAAGGCCAAAGGGTAATTTAGTCTATCATAATTTAAGTAATAATATAAGTAATATGTAAATTAAATTAACTAAATGGGCGGTTTCTTGTGATCCTAAAATGTAGGACATTAATAACTAAAAGCTACATGTAAATTTCTTAAGATCCTAAAATGTAGGACATTAATAACTAAAAGCTACATGTAAATTTCTTAACTTTATAGCATATTCTCGTATCAAATTCATTTGGAGATTTCATTTTATAGAATATTAACGTATCATACTCAATTTCTGGAACGATTCATACTCAATATCATCACTCATTGAAGTTTAAAAACTACAGCTTCATTGCATATTTGAGTAAAAAGTCATATACAAATCATTACAAAATGATGAATCGATATGGCTTACAATGAACTTGCGATGGAACTTTTAGATGACTTTTTAACAGAGGAATCCGATGATTTGGGTATTACATCTGAAGCAAGTTATTCCCATGGTGTGTTGAAAGTTACGTAATATCGGTTACGTTTTCGTTATGACTGATTTTCGATTTGATTTAGTGATGATATTCTAAGATACAATTAGTTTTCTCACATTTTCTATCGATCTACATGTGTTCTTAGTTACCCATGTTTCTTGTTACACATTACTTTGATTCAGTGGTGAACGTAAGTGATTCGTATAAATAACACATCGATAGTGTATTAGTATATATGTTTTCATTGTTTTGGTTAAAAATTACACTAAGCAATTAAGTGATCAAATTTAAAAATGTGAGGTTGGGTGCTATAAATTACCTTCAAGATAATTACGCTTTTACACGATTATCTATATGAGTAAACGATAATTTTAAATAGAAAATTATGTTTCAAATTCTTTGATCCGTAGATCCTTGTTGAAAATGTGTTTAATAGTGAAATCAAATGTTTGTAAATAGGATTATGCCAAAAATCTAAGTAAAATGCTATGTATTTTGAAGATAATGCAAATTGCACGATCAACATATTAGTAACGTGCAAATTAAATGACGAAAATATGAAATGAATGCAATCGACACGAGGATGTACGAGGAAAGCCCTTGATCAAGGTTGATCGCCGGCACAAAACCTCGGGAAGGATCAAATGATCCTTGCCTTTGTTAATCTTATTAAAATAAAAGAAATCAATTACAAACTAAGAGCACAAGGATGATCGACTATGTGATTTTACTAAGTGTTCGTGAATGTGTTTGAGAGTAATTGAGAGCAGAGTATAAGTGTTTTTGCAGGTGTTAATAATGATTATCCGTCGTCCTAATCGATCATCCAGGCCTCATTTAAATACTAGAAACATATAACAATATCTCCGAGATCTTAGGGATCCTCCGATGAAAGGTGAAGACCACCAACGTCTCTCTTGAATTTATTTTACACGTGCAGTGGACTCCGTCTTCATAAAATCGTAACAAGACCTTGTCATAATATCCGGAGCATATCTCAGTTGACGCGTTCCTCTCATGACCTGGTCAATACTCAAGGAAAACAAACATGTAGCACATGATCCTGAATTAATACAGATCCAGGATCCTGAGCTATTCATATTCCATAATAAATATAGGATCCTTGCTTAGCTATCTCGTTTGTCCATGATCCTGCATAATTACATTAGATAAATGTATCCTGAATAGGATCCTGCAGAATAAATAATAAGGATATTCCCAGAATTCCTAACTATAACTGTGATCCTGAAAGCAGAGTCATAAAATATCATTATCCTGGAATATAAATATAAAACATAAATACTTTTTATACCTGTGTGATGATACTACGGTGATAATAAGGATCCTACAGTATTAGTCAAAAATCTGCCCACAACATTCATGTTCATTGAATCATTTATGCAATATGTATTAACCGAATCGTGATAACACGTGTAAACAGACAAAGGGAAGTTGCCGAACCCAATATCAGTTTGTGTTATGCATGTTTTTCCGGAAGGCGTACAATTTTGGGTCCCCGATGACATCAAACCGGCTAGTGATCGATGAACAATCTTCATCTTCTGAATAGGCGATTATTTATAAAACAATTTTTGTATACAATACACTTTTATGTGTCTTTTTGGCATCTACTTTAAAAACCTTTAGTTGTTCATTATACTCTATATTTAAGTATCATTTATGCGCATATAGTTTACCCTTTTTCTTATTTCATTGATTCAGTTAGTTAACCCATTAATTCTGTTAGTTAAACCATTGATTCAGTCATTTAACATATTGATTCATACATTAAAATCCTAGATTCAATCATGTAATTCAGTATACTTTCGTTATAATTCAACAAACCATTTCACACACCTTTACACATTTTATACTACACCAATAATGATAAGTTGTAATTTCAAATATTTATATTGGGTTTATTTATTATATTGTTGCTTTACAAATTCATCATTGTGATTCATCATACACACGTTCATTAATTCTTTAGGTGTCCATCCGAGCATTAAAAGTTGTATCGTTTTAATTGTCTCTCCTTCTACAAGGGTGCAACTTACATACATTACCTGCGTTAAAATAAGAGCATCATCACATTTTACACATAACTTTAATTCAGTTTAAGCAACAACATAGAGGGGGTATACCACCCCTAGAAGGGGGTATACCACCCCAATACTTACTGTGTAAGTAGATGGATATGTGGAAGTTGTTATGGATCCTTAACATTGTGGAAGAAGTAAAGAGAATGGCCAAAGTAATTCTATTGTGATAAGGTACACTAACTAGATAAGATAAGAAGGTTAAAGTAATATGTTTAGCTAAGTGGTACCATTGAAATATGGTGCACTAGGTTGACAAAGAAAATATTGATATATAAAGTGTTGTTAAAGTTTTGGATTATTGAATCATTGTTAGTGTATTGTTCATTTAATTACTTGTATCCTCACTAAAATTTAAACTTACCCTTTTAAGTGTTTCATGTGTAAATGCTTGGTTCGGTTGAACCAATTGGTTAAGTGGGTCAATGGTGAATGCAAGAAGATAAAGTGGATGGAAGCTTTCTTTATGGTTAGAAATGCTTCCTACTCTTTTACATTATCGTTGTGGAAACCATTGTGTAAATCGCCCAAAAATGAGATTTTATGATATGAATTAATTAAAGTGTAAGTATATTATTGGTCAAAGATGAATATCTTTGACTTGACAAAGTCAAAGTGGAAAAGTGGTTAGAGTCAAAGTTAATTGTTTTTGGTGTCAAAGATGAGTATAAACCATGTTATGAAGTTGTAAGTTGTGTTAAGTGATGAAAAATATTAAAGAGTTGATATGAGGTCTTTGGTTGAATGGAGTAGTGACATATAGTTAACTACTTTGAAATGGCCAAGTATAAGTGGAAGATGTAAGTAAATGAGTCAAAGTCTTGTTGAAATGGGAAATGGGTCAAAAAGTGCCCAAATGAACCTTAAACGAGTCAACGTGTCAAAATGAGCTATGGTACAAGTATGCAACTTGTTGCCACTGGTTTAAGTCAACGTATGGTAGAAAATGTTGATAAAGGATGAAAGTTTGAATACGTGTCATTTGTGATTTGACTTGATCACTAAAAGTGTCCGAAATGACCATAAACTAGTCATATGCTCGAAATGGGTATAAACACGTGTTTTGAAAAAGTGTAAAAAGGGAAAGTTATATTATGTCATTGTGGAAGTGTATGCAAAATTTCAGGTCTTAACGCTTAACGAGTTAAAAGATATGCGCGTGCAAAGTTCATATTTAAAACTGAGTTTTGCATGTCTGTACAGGTCAAGGTTGCGGCGCGATTGTAAAGGATCGCGGTGCGATTGTCAAGTGTCACGGCGCGATTATGAAATGTCGCGGCGCGATTGTCAAGTTTTATAGGATCGCGTAAGGATAATGAGATCGCGTATATTAGTGTAAAACGGTAACAGAAGGCACTTATGGACATCTAAATATATGTACGTGATCACATGATAACCATAGGATCGTGTAATAAGATCGTGACGCAATTGTGGATATTCGCGACGTGAATTGTGTTAGATCGCGGTGCGATACGGTCGTATTGTGGCGCGACCTTGTCTGTTTCAGAATTTTGTTTGTTTCAAGTAAAGTTTAAATCGTTTCAATTGTGTATCAATTTAATATGCATACAAAAGAGTTATGGGACAATGTTAAAGGTGCTAACAGAAAAAAAAACTCTTCCAAAATGTTGGGGGGTTTCATTAAACCTGATTGATAACATGATATAATGCATGCTATAATTCATTATGTGGGATGGTCAGATTGTATTTATGATTATGGATTTATGGTGCAGGGTGTATATGATCTCAAAGGTGAAGATTTGCACGCAATGGTTAGTCGATAAAAGTTAGTAAACAAGAAATTCAAGCTAAATACTCCATCCATCCCAAACTAAGTGTCTCATTTTGACTTTTAAAAGTATTTCTTTTTCAACTTTGACTTAATATATTTGTTTGTATTACATAATACTTGATGAAAATTATACCAATTAAATACATTTAAAACTATCTATTCATATATTTTGCATCAAGTATTATATAACACAATAAAAAATATTTAAGGTCAAAGGTGAAAAGCAATGTCTTTTAAAAGTCAAAATGAGACACTTATTTTGAGACGGATGGAGTATCATTTAATTAATCGTATAATTTGAATAATTTAGTTAATCTTATTCATTCATTGATCTTTCAAAATTGAGCATGTTCATTAGCCATTTGTGAAACCTTTATGAGTGCCTATGTTTATATTGTAATTAGAATCTGTATGAACCAATAAGCTTGAGATTTTTGTACTTTAGCTTAATGAATTTAGCATAGTTTAAGTTTTATTGGAAAATTTTCTGTTTAAAATCTATGCCATCTTCATTGATGTTGCTGCAATACCGACTTGGGAAAGCACTTGCTAGACTAAGGCTAAATATGCTGAAGTTAATGAGATATCATGGTCAAGGCAATTGGAAAGAAGAGGTTGCAATTGAATATTTACATAGGTTTGTATGTGCCGCTTTTACTTTGCTAAGAATGTGCATCAGTACATGTTATAGCCTGACCCGCCTAATAATGGCACCTTTTTTAGATTACTTGGCACTTCAAATTTCTTTTTACTTATTTACTTACTATATTGATCTTGGATTCTTCTCAGGTTTTAATTTTGGACGTAGATGCTTAATTGTATTGAACATGAAGATACGATGATACTAAGAATATTAAACATTTGATTTAAGTGTTAACTACATGTTTATTGAAAGTATAAACTGTTGAACATCTGTTTTGACTTTTGAATTACTGGGATGG
This sequence comes from Pseudognaphalium luteoalbum, assembly GCA_963422505.1. NCBI lineage: Eukaryota > Viridiplantae > Streptophyta > Magnoliopsida > Asterales > Asteraceae > Pseudognaphalium > Pseudognaphalium luteoalbum. The sequence goes on from OY730194.1 coordinate 3,895,310, forward strand.
TTGAATATGTTAAACATATGTTTTATATAGCTAAGTACAAGTAGGTAGTCAAGGGTAAAGAGATATCTCATCTAGTATGGAGTTTGGATTATTGGGATGCTAATGTATAGTGGATATGTAAAATAATAATAATTGTGCACTGTGTATACACAATTTATAGCTTTTCATGTAATGTAATTAATAAAGTGTCTTTCAAAATAAATAGTTGAAGTTTATCCAAATGACTCATTTGATAGATTCGTTGTTTTGAACTTTTGGTGGCTCAATATGTCTCTTTGCTTTTGGTGGCTAATTAAAACTTAAGTAGTCCATTAACAGTAAAGGATGGTGATATTAAAGATGTTGAATTGTTGTACATGAAATGTATGTTTAGATGGTTGTGAATGTGGGATTGTATTTCTCAAAAATTTTGAGTCATTCATTTAAATTGAATTGTTTTGGTGTATTTGCTTTATAATATTTTCAAGTTTTCGTATGCATATTATTCATCTATAATGGTAAAATACATCAAATGTGAGCAACAACTAATATAATGATGTGTATGAACTCATGTAATCACGGGTCAATAAACTAGTACTAATATTAAACATCAGTTAGATGCGAGTATGGTGTTAATTGTGAGCAAAAACTAATAAGAGGTCATGATTTCGAGGCCTCCATGGGCAATTTTTTTTTTTTTTGTAATATATTCCTCTCTTATTTATTTGAGGTCCCTACATATTCCTCTCTTATTTATTTGAGGTCCCTATACCACTAGTTATTAACAAATAAAATCAGTAATTTATCATGTTTTTTACACTTATAAAACAAATCTCAAAATTCTTTTTGATTACATTTTATAGTTAATTACATTCTATAATTGATCAACAAATAAAATGACTAATATATCATGTATTGTTACACTTATAAACAAATCTCGAATGATGTACAATACAATGTAGATCAAATTGTATATATGATGGGTGTATAAATTTATGAATCTTTTGTCACAAAGAAATGTTTAGGTTCATACACATCATTATATTTATCTTTCGCTTTATAAATATTTGTATTGTATAATTGCATTCATTATGGATCAATATACATTAAAAAGTATTATCATTGTTTTGCATTATTATCGCTCTATTTAAAACTATTATCACTGTTGTAATTTGTTTATTATTTTAACATATATCAAGTTTGAATTCAAGATTTTGTTATGTATGAAACTATGAATGACAATGTGAATGAACGGAAGCGATCGAAAGTGTTTGTTTTAAGGGGTGCATATTATTTAGTATTGACATTATCATAGTTTGGTTAGTATTTCGTATCACTTATGATGCGTTTGATTTAACGATTTTGATATATGAAAATTCCAATAGGAACGAAAAAAGATTTATAGAAGGTCTCTGTTTAAGGGATGCATATTTTGAAAATTGATGATGCAACTCTCAAAATTAAGGTTTGGGTAAGGATATGAGTTTAATGTATTTTTCTTGATAAAAGTAACTTTCAAATTTTTTGGTTGATTAAACTAATTGAGGAGTTTTTATTATTGAAGAAACAATTTTATTTGTGGTAAAACTAAACTTAAACTATTTAGTTGATAAAACCTCTCAAAATTCGTTTTTTTAACGGGCAACATGATTTATTTTTTATAATTTTTTAAATTTAAATGTCATTATTAAACTAAAATAAAATAAACAAATGGATTTTTTGCCGAAAAATGTATCAATAGTTCAGTTTTTTGCATTTTCGGGTATCAACTAATTTTTTGCCAAAAAATGAACCACTAATTTAAAACTTATCATTTTCGGGTATCAGTAACCGTTTGAAACAGTAGCCGATCAACATTTCATATTGGGTTTATCCGAAAAATGCATCAATAGTTCTGTTTTCTGCATTTTCGTGTATTGACTAATTTTTTTTCCTTTAAAAATGAACTACTAATTTAAAATTGATCATTTTCGGGTATTAGAAAAAAAGTTAGTTGATACCCGGAAATGCAAAAAATAGAACTATTGATTCATTTTTCTGAAAAAAAATATATATCCACATGGATTACCATGTAGGCAAAACCGGATGAGTTGTCATTTTTTTTGGTATCCGGTAACGATACACGAAAATGATAAGTTTTAAATTAATGGTTCATTTTTTGAAAAAAAAAATAGTTGATACCCGAAAATGCAAAAAACTGAACTATTGATGCATTTTTCGACAAAAAACCCTAAACAAATAGTACAATATAGCTTATTTTATTTTTCAAGAAAATTATAATAATTATTAATTATATTTGCTCGGTTACCCACTGCAAAGCGCAGGATATTTTTTCCGGTTGGGATGAATATTTGACTAAAAGTGCATGTATTTATAAGTGACTATCTCAACAAATCCAATAAAAGTGTTTTGAACTTGCATAGACTACATAACTATTAAATATACCTTTCAATTAGCTCAACGTACTTGTAACACCTGGTCAAAAAGGTCAATTTTCATGACAAATTTAAGCTTCAAATAATTGTACTTAGTACGCAGTTATAACAAAGTATTCGAAAATCTTTTATATATATATATATATATATAATACAAAATGATTATTTAGTTATCACATTTGAAAAGAATCTGAAAGAACGCAGAACATCGCATCCGAATTTCGGTGACAAAATTTTATAAATAATGTTTTATTATATAGATTTAACATTATACATGTGAGGAAAAATATTAAACGTTCAAAAATGTAAGTCGTTTTAATTAAAAACGCATTCTAGTTATCTGAAACTGCACGGAATTTAGTTATAAAACTTTAACCCAAACATTTTATTTTTTTAAAATGTTTCAACTCAAAAATATTTCGAAAACATATAAAGAATTTTATAAATTAAAAATATTATTTATTTTGCGATCGGGTATTTTATACTGTGGTTTCCAACCACAGTCCCTAAATTGGGGATCTGAGTTTTGACAAAACCCAAACCCTCTTCCCATTTCATCATCATCTTCTTCTTCATCTATCATTTCTCTCTAAAAATCAAACAACAACAACAACTAACATCATCAACTACAATAACCTCAACAAGAACAACAACAAATCGCCACCATCGTCATCTTCATCTTCATCTTCTTCATCTAGTTCATCATCAAGTTCATTATCATCATCCTCAACCCTCGATCTTCAATCGTAAGTAATTACTTACTTTTCTTTGTTATTCCTTGTTAAAAACACTTAATATATCATGTATTAACATTATATCAACAAGATTTGACCCGAAAATAGGTTAAATCTTGATTTTGGGGGAAAAATCGTCGAACAGATATAAGTAACGCACGACCAAAAACAGTATAGCGTCACTTCCTTAAGTGACACATTAAGTTTCGCCAAAAACCCTCATTTTGCGTCATTTGCTCAAGTGCCGCCTAAAACCCTCTTTTTGCGACACTTGCCTAAGTGTCGGTAACCACCCTACCCGACACTTACACCGACACTCATACCCGACACTTGTCTAAGTGCCGCCACCTTATGCGACACTTCCTTAAGTGACGTCAATAATTCAGAACTTACCATTTTATGCGACACTTCCTAAGTGACGCCAAAATTGTCGCTATAAGTGACGCTAAAAACATAAAGTTTACAACTCAATTTTTAAACTAAGTGTCGAGACTCGAATTTTACCAGCTAATTTTACTCCGAAATGGAATTTCGGAGCGTTTTTCACTACAGCAACATGATAGAAATAAAATTTTCCAAGCTCGACCCCAGCCAGGGGCTCTGCCCCTTGGACCCCGCTACCAGGGACGCTGCCCCCGGACCCCCGTACACGGTTTCCAAACACAACTCACTTAGACAAACTGATTTGTCTCTTACTTATATAACCTCACGTGTTTAGGACACTAGGAGGATACCCTTCGGACGATAAGCGCATCTTAGGATCGCTTATGTATCATCCATTCCTCGGGTCTAGTAGTATTTTAATATTTTCTGACTGTGAATTAATATTTAATGTGTCAGAAAATAGGTTCATTTGGTAATTGAAAATAAATGGGTAAAAGAGTCAAATAATTTATTGTGGTTAATAAATTATTAACTGTTTTAATTTATTTCAGTTGACAGTAAAATAAAATAATGTTTCCCCGCAAATGGTTTTTAAGTTCCAGACAATAGATTTAAAAGGGGACAAAACTAGTACACATATTATCTAATATATGTGTTTAATAAGTATGAAATATCCAAAACATTCCAGAGAGATCGATACATCGGGAGAGAAAAATCATAAACCCTAATTCATCAACAATCATCAAAATTTCTGAACTAAATCACATTTGATTGTTGTGTTCTTCTCCTGGTCGCACGTATTAAACCACAGGGATGATTGGTAATTTGCAAAACAAGTCTTGGAGTGAAACTGAAGCTAAGGAACTTTGAATTAAGCTTCAAAAACGTAATTAAATCATCTCTTTATCATTCTAATCATCTTGTAAGTGTTGATTTCTTGATTTATATAAACCCTAAAAATTGGGTTTTTGTGTATTAGATAAAATTAGTATGATTGATGTGAAATTAAGGCTTGTATTGATGATATCATTGTTAGTTAGTGCTTAAATTGTGATTAAAACCTAAGCCTAACTTGAAATTGAATAATTTGATTAATTGTTCATAAAGTGTTCTTTGAAAAATTGATGATTATAGTTAATTGATGGGTTAATTGATGAACTTGATATATAATCATGAAGAAAATCATGAGTTTATATGATTATCCATGAATTATGATTATAAAGCTTAAATTAGTGATGTACGATTGATAAGTGGTGTTAATGATCACATTATGAGTAACTTTCAATAATGATTAACATGATTCAAGTTAAAAGTTATAAAGTGATTAAGTGTTCTTGAGAATTTGATGATTATTACAATCATGATGGATTATATGAAGAATTATTGATATTGAAGTTTAATGAGCTAGTTAAAGCTCTAATCATGTTAGTTGTGACAATTAAAGTTGATTAAGATGATATTGTGATCCTCATGATTGTAAACTTGATAAGCGATTATGATCTAATAATGTTAATGTGATTATTCATAAGCTTGAAATGAGAATTATAATTGAATAGTGATTTGAGTAATATCATTGAAATTGGGCTTATGAATCATGTTGTAGTTACTTAAATAAGTTGTTTAATGTAACTACATTAGTATGATGTTATATTCATATTAAGACAAGTGACTAACTTGTGTATTCTATTGTATTCTCAGATATGGAGAAAGACTCAGTGACATTAGACTACTGAGTAGACAACTGAGGTGTCGGTGAGTGGATCTTAATCCTCAGTGTAATTTAGTTGTAACAGGTTTGGTTACAACGGGTAATCGTATTGTTACTGCTTTTGGTTTGCCATGATTAATTTGGTTTGATAGTAATAATACTGTTGATAGACTGGTTAGTCTGATATGTTGACTTGATTGAATATGTGTATACGTGATCACTTGATATTTGGCCTTCGGGCATCAGTATTGAGGTCAACATGTTGGTTGGGTTTGGTTACTATTGTAAGACGACAGGAATTTCCTTTTACATATCGTTAATAGGAAATTAGGTCGTATGAGATTAGTACCAAACTATCGGTCTATTCTGTAATGGCCATACAGATTGACGATAAGTGTTCTGGGAGAATCCCCGGGTATCATGATATCTCCAGAACCACCGATCCTCATTGATATATTGTGTATTGAGATGTTATCTCATTGATATTATGTGTACTGTTGGTATTCTTGGCTGAAGGTTTCCCCAAGAACCATCGATCTATTTGATGTTTTTGTTTACCATTAATTATTGTAAACAAAGTTGTTATGCTAAGTTGGGCTGTTGGTTATGTATTCACTTACTTAGCGTTATGCTAACCCCACCACCCCACTTCTTGCAGGTTATGGTTTTGATATAAAGGGATTAGCAAGAAGCTTGTTCGGGATGGAAAGTTTGACCAGACGGCTTACTCTGATATTGGTATTTGGAATAAAACCAAATTGTATTTGGAATTAAATAACACCCATTTTCGATATACTATAGTTTTTGGAATATTATGGTTTAATTTCTTAATATTCTATAACTGAATTGTTATTGTTTGTTTGGACTTACGCTTCCGATGTAAAATACATTTAAATAATGTTGTAAAAGATGGGGTGTTACAAGTTGGTATCAGAGCATGAGTTTGGGTGAATTGTACATTGTAAGATGTCCAATCCCAAACTTTGATATGTGTCAAGTCAAACATTCCAGGGTGTGGGGATTAGTGGTTGTATGAGAATGTGGTTATTGAATGTGTACTAACCTATTACTGTTATGTAATACAAAATGTGTAATACTTAGGAATTACACCCATCCTATTGTCGTAGAACAATATCACTACTCAACCTAGATAGGTCACCATTGTGCACTACTAAATTGTTGAAAAAAAAAAATACCATTACATAACTTGCTTAAGTTATCACTATACATTGGCCATATTGTCGCGGGACAATACTATCGAATATACTAGAACTAGTTAGTTCTACCTACGCTGGATAACGACTATATTATCGAATATCCAGGACTTCTATATTGGATTGTACATAAGTAAACGTTAACCACAGATCTCAATATGCTTGCTAGGCTGAGGTTAGGAGTATACGTTAGTATAGACTCTTTATACTAATACGAGACAACTAGGTGGTGAGTTATTCATACCTAGGCTTATTGTGCTAGACCTAATATTTAAGTAATGTATATACATGCTTAGATACACTAAGTCACTATCATGTGTTACATGATACTCGGTAGATGCGTTTGTTGATTTAACTTATATATATATATATATAGATGTATATATACATACTCGTGCTTCATCTCGAGCACTTGGTGCTATTTACAACTTACTTATGTATATAGATATACATACACTTATACAAACACGATTACTTTGACTGCTGGCTCACAATTATACTAGTCAGGCATTTCGTAGTACTGTTGACTCTCATTCATACTAGTCAGGCATGTCGTAGTACTGCTGACTCTCATACATACCAGTCGGGCATGTCGTAGTACTGTTGGCTCTCAATTACTCAAGTCGGACAGGTCGTAGTACTGTCGGCTCTCAATTACTAACATTGCTTGCGAGCAACGCTATTCGATGTCACGGTAAAGTGGGCACAAAATGATGTCACGGTAAAATGGGCACAAAACGAGATCACCTTAAAGTGATTCAAAACGATATCGTGGTAAAGCGATACAAATCATAAACACACGAGTTGATACTCGCACTCATTAACGGATCAACGAGCTTATACTCGAGGTTGTTAACTCAATATTTGGCTAAATACTCAGTTATAATTCTGCGGGACTACACTTACATGTTGTTGGAGGCAACACACTATGCAAGGTGGCATACTAGTCTATTACTTGTTATCATATGACGTGATCATACACTTACTCGATTCGTACTTAGGCATTTATTGCCTCACATTGGTAGATTTACTTATACCTGACAGGTATCTAGGCATGGATTGCCACACCCTTGATATGAATCGGTTATATACTTACTCGATAGTACTTAGGCATGTAGTGTCTCACGTCTGTAGACTTACTTATACCTAATAGGTATCTTGGCATGGTATGCCACTTCCTCTATGTACTTAGGTACACACCACAATCACTTAGGTATGAGATACCTCGTAAAATGTATACACATTGATGTTACAACACTATAACAATACAAATCAAAATCGTAGTTTTTGAACTACTTTTCAAACATACAAGGTTTATACTTTATGTTTTCAACTATCAATCCTATGAACTCACCAGCTTTATAGCTGAATCATTTTAGCATGTGTTCTCAGGTGCCCAGCAGGATTAAGATTGCTACAAGATATGACTAGCTCGAGTCGCATATTTTCAAACATCTGGATTTCTCTACATAACTTTTGTATTACAAATTATGTATTGAAAGTATTTTGCGAACTCGCAACTTGTATACATTTTATTTTGGAAATGTATAACAATTTTCAAGCGTCTCATTTAGAGTCGTTCATTATGTACCTTTGTGCTTGTGATATTTGAATTGGTAATGCCCCGACCTGACCGCTTCTGCAACCCGAAATTTGGGGGTGTTACAGTACTCCACGACTCTTTTATATATATACCCTCTTAACGTTTTTAACGGTCGATCAATGTATTAATTTTCTGTTGTCTATCATATCCACTTAATAAGTTTCACTGATATTTAGGTAGGGTTAATTTACAAATTCGTTACTGTGCTTTGTGAAAATGTTAATGTGGATTACTAAAGTTTAAAAATGTTCAATTTCATATTGTACTTGAAAAAGTGTCAACAAGCCTATTTTTGCTTAAATTTGGTTAAAAGTTTAGTGACCAAATTGCACATTGTTAAGTACATTTTTACAAGTACAGTAATCCAATTATATATTTTAAAAGTACAGTAACCCACATGAACATTTTCGTAAATAACCTAATAGAACTATGTCAAATTTGTACATTAACCCTATTTAGGTACACCTCATTAAAATTAGCATTTTTTAAATTATTATTTTACGCTTTTCTGATACTGTAACCACACATTTTTCATACATACAACATTTTATCACTCTATTTATTAGTTACTTTAAAATCAACGATTTATGTATATAATGAATGCAATACGATAAACTAGTTGGTATCGATGTTATTACTAGAAGAACACATATTGAGGAAGTACATAACACTAACACGTATTTGATAAAACTAAAGGGTTATGCATGATTCCGATTCTGGTGGGGATTGGGATACTGAGATTAGTAAGCACACATTTCATAAAAGAGCCGTGGATGCATATTTAGAGCTCAAAAAAACTGGCAGTGCTATGGGCAGAAAGAGTGGACTGCTGCTCAGTTGGATTATTGGCTTGAAAATTGTCAAGGTTATGGGCTTGATCCAAGCTTTATTGAGGATGATGTAGCTTCTGATATTACTGGCACTGCCACGTTTAAGAATGTGGAAGGATCAGATGGTGTTACTTTGGAGCAGGGTATTGAAGGCACTAACCCAACAACTGTTTAATGGATCTAAAAATTTTAGCTGCTGATCATATGGTTAGTGATAATAATGGAGATAATATTATTTGTATTGCTAGTTGTATGGTTAATATCGTAGATGGAAGTATTGATGTTAATGCTGCTAATTCTATGGTTAAACTGCAACTGAATGTAGTAAAGTTAAGCGGCATTGTATTGGTTTTGTGTCATTATGTTATTTTTGGAAGGATATATGGGCCGGAAGGATATATGGGCTGGAAAGGGTTTAATGTGTTTATGGGTTTGATTGATGATTATAATATGTAAGGATTGGGCTTTGAGAATGAACAAGATATGGGTAACAGTGTAGTGCTACACTGCTACACAGTGATAAAAGTGGCATTGGGCCCAGGTTGGATTTGGTTGGGCCGTGGAGTGTGTATTGGATTATGAAGAAAATGAAGAGGAAGCATTCAAAAGGAAGAAACAACGGTTTCAGAATTTACTTAGAGAATTCTGGTTTGCAGAGTTGAACTTTAGTAATGCAATAGTTTTAAATTGTATGGATATGGTAGGTAATAGTTTCAACTCTGCTAGTGTTATTATGATGATCGTTTTTTGTATACGAATTTGAGTGGTACACTAAAAATCACCCCTAAAGCCTCTAGGAGTGATGCCTCTAGGCATACCTTTAGGCTAGAGGTATACCTCTAGTTTTTTTTACATATTTTCCTATATTTACTTTTAATGCATTTTGTCGGGTACCGTCACCTTTATCAAAAAAAACTACGTAAGAGGTAATTTGTAATCTGATATAAGAAACAACTATCGAGAAATACGGATAGACATATATAGAATTACATATAAAAAACAAGATTCTTTTTCAAGGGTCAAAAGATGACACACCGATTCATCAAATTAATAAAGCCTAGCATTAAACAAATATCTCAAATGAGGCACGTATCCATAACACGTGTCACACCGGCAAGACACGTGTCACTTGTATACATCCACATGCATCTCTATATAATCTCTCCATGCCATGCACCTCTCCAACACATCAAGTTAATATTACAAACAAAAACTTTTCACAACAAAAAGAAGCAGAAGAGAAAAAAACACTTCATTTTCACTTTTAAATCTCTTTTAACAAAATGGCGTCTCAAGATAAGCAGTTCAGGGCTGGTGAAGTTAAAGGACGAGCTGAAGAAAAAACCGGACAGGTTCTGGGAAACATCGGTGACAAAACTCAACAAACCAAAGACAAGACGTCGGACATGGCGGGTTCCGCATGGGACCGAACCAAGGAGTCGAAGGACCAGACGGGTAGCTTCATGTCTGATAAGGCGGGAGCGGTGAAGGACAAGGCGTCGCAAATGGGTCAAGCGACGAAAGAGAAGGCGGGAAATATGGCGCAATCCACGAAAGAAACGGCGCAAGCGGGGAAAGAAAAGACCGGTGGAATGATGCAGAGCGCGAGTGAAACGGTGAAAAATATGGCGGCGGGTGCCAAGGAGGCAGTTAAGAGTACTTTGGGAATGGGGGGAAGTGATGAGAATACAGGCACGGGCACCGGTGGGCCGACTGGCACCACCGGTGCCACGACCACCACAACTACTAGAAGGACTAATCATTAGGACGGATTGGTGGTTTTGGTTGCTGGTGGTTTCGTTTAATTTAATTTGTGTTTTGTTCGTGTGTCTTTAGTTGATCAGGCTCGTTATGGTGGGTAATGATAACGAACTTGATTAATGAGGGAGGGTTTTTATAATTCCCTTTTTTATGTTGTGTTTATTTTGTTTTGGACGTTTGGGTTGAGGTGGGTGAGTGTATGTATGTAATACTTGTGATGTATGTATGTTCTAACCACCATTGTTGCGTTCTCGTGGTCGACGTTGCAAATAAGATGAGAACTTGCTTTTCTTATTTAATTTAATCATTTCTATAAGAGTTGATAATTTTATTTTATTTTTGTTTCATGATAATCATATAAAATGGGGGTGTTGTATATATGTTCAAAATGGATGAGATTCAAAATGGTTGAGAGTTTAATCATAACTACTACGAAAAAGGGAATCACTATAGCAAGAAGAACCGAACGTACTGAAGAACCGAACGACTTCTAAAATTAAAAATTAAAAATATCATATAGAAACCGCATTTAATTGGTGGTAGTCTACTTTATAAAAATATAACAAATACGTAGTAGTTACATACACAATAAAGTTTCTTATACACTCGAGTAGTTAGATAATTATAACAAATACGAGTTACATTACATACACAATAAGGTTTATGTGAAATTTATGAATCCAAATAATACAATCACTTTTATGTGAAATCTATGAATCCAAATAATACAATCACTTTTAATCACAGTACAAAAAATGGATCTTAGAATCAACCACTTTTAATTTACACATTGAGAGAAAAAAATGAAATGAATTTTTAATACACTTTTTGAGATGATTATTAAATGAGACATGAAGAGCCAAATATATAAGCAGCCAAGACCCAAAACCGAACGGGCAAGAGGGAGAGCAAACGACTATAATCTTGGAAGGCACAGAGGAGAGCATCTCGATGAGTTGGAAGAAGAGAAAAGTGAAGATACGGGATAAGAGCAGCAGCAGCACTAAAAAAGCATAGAAAACCCTTCAACTCCCAATAATGACATAGAACCCCCTGGACATTACATAACCTGAGATAAAACATTAAAAGTATAATAAGTGATAAAATAAGATGATAAGCTTAAGTTAAATGTATAATTTTTAACATCCCCCCTCAAGCTTATCATGATATAAGTTTACAAGTCCCAAATGTTGGCTCAAAAGATTATGTTGAGTGACACTTAACCCTTTAGTTAGAATGTCAGCAAGTTGTTGTTCAGAAAAGATTTTGTGAGTCTTAATTATACCAGCAGAAACCTTTTCTCTAATGAAGTGAACATCAATCTCAAAGTGCTTAGTTCTTTCATGAAAAACTGGGTTAGCAGCCAACTGGATGGCAGAGCTGCTATCATTAAACAAGTTTATTGGTAAATCAATATTGACATTTAGATCATTCAACAAGTTTTTAAGCCAAATAATTTCACAAGCAGTGGTAGCCATGGCCTTATATTCTGCTTCAGCAGAGGATCTAGCTATTGTTGCTTGTTTTTTGCTTTTCCAAGAGACCAAGGAATCACAAAAATATACAAGATATCCGGTCACAGATTTTCTATTCATCTTACATTTTCCCCAGTCAGAATCACAGTAAGCTTTTAAACTGAATCCATTACCTTTTACAATTTGAATGCCTTTACCTGGAGCCCCTTTTAAGTATCTAAGAACTCTGAAAGCAAGGTTGGAATGAGACTGTAAGGGAGCATGCATGTATTGGCTAAGAATATGCACAGCAAAAGAGATATCAGGCCTTGTTAGAGTCAGATAAATTAATCTCCCTACCAATTTCTGATACTCAGTGACATTAGTCACAGGTTTGTTATTATTGCTAGGATCACAAGATATATTCAGATTTGGTTCAATAGGAGTGTTGGCTGGTTTGCAGCCTAGCATGCCATAATCATTCAAAAGCTCTAGGCAATATTTCCTTTGGGACAAGCAAATACCTTTTTCATTATCCAAAATTTCTATTCCAAGGAAATACTTTAACTTACCAAGATCCTTAATCATGAATTTAGTTTTTAAAAACTGTTTGACCTTGTTGATTTCATTCACACTATTCCCAGTGATAACAATATCATCAACATAGCCAAGAAGGGCAACAAAAATGTCATTTTCATTTTTGACATATAAAGAGTAGTCAAACATGCTTTGTTTGAATCCATTTTCTAATAAGGCAGAATTTAGTTTCTCATTCCATTGTCTTGGGGCTTGTTTTAGCCCATACAAAGATTTGTTTGCATACCCCTTTATCATTTTCAGAAAAGAAACCTTCAGGAAGTTTCATATAGACTTCTTCAGATAGATCACCATAAAGGAAAGCATTGTTAACATCTAACTGAAATAATGGCCAATTGTTTTGAACAGCTAAGGTAATGAGACATCTAACAGTGACATGTTTTACAACTGGAGAAAAAGTATCATCATAGTCAATGCCTTCCTTTTGACCGTACCCTTTGGCAACAAGTCTTGCCTTATACCTGTCAACTTCTCCATTTGACTTATATTTTATTTTATAAATCCATTTGCAGCCAATGGCCTTTCTATTAGAGGGCAAATCAGTGATAACCCATGTGTTATTTTTATTCAAGGCCTCCATTTCTAGGTTCATGGCTTCAACCCAATTTCTGTCTTTACAAGCCTCAAAGTAAGATTTAGGTTCGGAAGTCTTATTTAAGTTAGAAACAAAACAGAAATTCTCAGCATTCAAAAAGGAATGATTCACAACCTTTTCTATACCATACTTAACCTTTCCCTCAACCACAAAGTCATTGAATTTGTGTGGCAAATTAGTGTTTCTGGAAGACCTCCTTAAAGGTTGATTTTGATTCAGAAAAGGGTTAGAATTGGAACCCATTTGTTGTGGTTCAGAATTGCCCTCAGAAGTATTATTATTGTCCAAATGTGTTGCTGTGTGATTATGATTAAGATCATTATCAACACTGCCATCACCATCACAGTTTTCTCTCCCTTCATCACTGGGCTCCAGGTTGTCACAAAATAATTTGTCAAAAAAGTTAATGTGATTAATCCCATCATGACAAAGTTCATTTTCAAATGATTTTGTTTTCAAGGGAAACACTGTTTCATAGAATTTTACATCTCTTGAGAATAGAACAGTTTTGTTTTCAAGGCTAAACAATTTGTATCCTTTTTTAACATTAGAATAGCCAATTAAGACACATTTTTCAGACCTGCTACCGAACTTGTCATGAGGATTTAGAATAGCAGCAAAACAAAGACAACCAAAACATTTTAAGTGGGAGAGATTGGGTTCCTTTTTAAACACTTTTTCATAAGGAGTTCTTCCAGAGAGCACAGATGAGGGTGTCCTGTTAATCAAGTAGCATGCTGTTAGAATACATTCACTCCACATATTTAGGGGTAATCTCCCCTGAAACATAAGGGATCTTGCCACATTGAGCAAGTGTCTATGTTTCTTTTCAGCAATCCCATTTTGTTGGGGAGTGTAGGCACAAGAGGTTTGGTGCAAGATACCATTTTTAGACACAAATTCAGTAATTCTATTATTTACAAATTCTGTCCCATTGTCACTTCTTATAGTGTAACACCCCTCCTTTAGTTACAACAATATTATATTGTTTTACTCGGAAGCGTATAAATTTAAAACATATTTATATATATTGTACATTAAGATAATGTACATACACAGTTATATATTCAAAATAAACCAACATAAAACTGTTTAAAAACTACATATGTCGGGGTATTATCTAGTACAAAACCAGGTTTATAACGAAACCATATCAGAGTCAAAATCTGTCAGACATTCCCTGCGAAAGCATCCGTTCCTGACACCCACATATATATATATAAAACCTGCAGGAAGTAGGATGAGGGATTAGCACAAAGCTAAGTGAATGAATTTATCACACACAATTCAACTTAGCTTAACCATCAATTTACAGCAAATAATAGTAAACACATTCTTTTTCAATGAGGATCGGTGGCTCTTGGGATATCATAATACCCGGGGATATCCCCAAGAACACTTAACGTCAATCTGTATGGCCATTACAGAATAGACCGATAACTATTGGTTATTAAACTCATACACAGGTCTCAAACACAACAAATGAATCAAAACCTGTGTAATTCACATAATAACCAAAAAGTCCAACTACACGTTGACCTCAATAATCTGATACACATAGATTCACATATCAAGTAGATTCACAATCAATAACACAGATTAGCAATCATATAATCAATTTACTTATACTTGTTGCAACCAAACAGTTACAACTAAATCGAAGGGTGAGTTCTAAATCCACTCACCGATACCCTTGAAATCTCCACACTCAGCTTTTATTCACTGAGCCTTTGGTGTATCTGAAATACCACAAAACACACAAGTTAATAGCTTGTCATTAATCAACAACCTTAGATGAATTATGTTGTTATACAAGTAGTCACACAACTTGCATATATATATATATATATATATATATATATATATATATATATATATATTACTTGTACATTTGTGATTGATACACAAATTAAAACTGAATTGATCCTGTTTTGAACCAAAGCCGATCTGCTTTACCTTAGCAGATCTGCTTCCTCAATAAATTTCTAAGCTTTTTCACCCAAGTCAAGTTCTGTTGCATTTTTGAACTAAGCTAGCCGTTCGGCTACACATAGCCGTTCGGTTTTTCTTTCATAGCCGATCTGCTTTGTAAAGCAGATCGGTTTCTTTAGTTAAATTCGTCCATTTTGTTCCTGGGTTAAATTCTGTTGAGTTTTTACACTAGCATAGCCGATCTGCTATGTATAGCCGATCGGCTATAGCCTGAAACCCAGAAAACTCAGTTTTTGTTGCTGCACATTTCCAGCTCGAATCATATGTTCCAAAACCCACATTTTCAAGTGCTAAATCACTCAAACCACACTACAAATCACAAAGGAGTATCATATATCGACTAGTTAACATCCAATCACTTATTCAAACACAAATCACTACAATTTTCAAGCTAATTTCTTTACACATCAAAGATGAGCTTGAATCACATTTCAATGGCAAACAAATCACAAATTGAGCTAAGAAATCAGTTTACTATCATTAGCTAATGACTTTTAACAACATTAAACACATATAACTGATTTAATTCCTCAATTTCATAGTTGACCTAACTAATATTGAAGTTCACAAAAAATTCAATACTTACACTTTGAAGGATGAGCAATAAGATGAAGATGATGATGCTAGCAAGAAGAACTTATAATCACAGGCAATTTCTTTCTTAACTTCTTTGTATTAGGTTATAATTGTTCTTGATTTTGAGCTTTTAATCTTCAAAAACTCAGTATTTGGAGAAAGTAACAAATAAGGGTTAATCCCCTTATTTACACCGACTCAAATGTTTGGGTATTTTATACCCGTTCCAAATCTATTGTCTGGAACCGCAAAAATCTCTTGCGAGATTTATTATTTTATTTTACTGTCAACTACAGTAATTTAAAACAACTAATATTTCACTAGTCACAATAAGTCCTAAGACTTATTCACCTAAGTTTTTCAATAACAATTAATAACAAGTAATTTCTAATTAATAAAATATTCAATTTTAATAGAAAATTACCAGGCCCGACGCGAGGATGTTACAAATCTCCCCTCCTTTAGGAGATTTCGTCCTCGAAATCTAATCAAACAATCCAGGATATCTGGATTTCATTAACTCTTCAGTTTCCCAGGTCAAATTTGAACCTAGACTGTGTCTCCATTTCACTAACACCATAGGAATGTGTTTCTTCCTAAGTTTAGTAGTCTTTCTATCTAAAATTTCAATCGGTTCTTCAATCAATTTCTGATTCTGATCGACTTTCAAATCTTGTAAAGGAAGAATTTGAGTTTGATCCTCGACATTGCACTTCCTCAAGTAACAAATATTAAACGTATCGTGAATACCAACGAGTTCAGGAGGAAGGTCTAATGTAACTGATTGATCATTTACCAACTGTCGAATTTTAAAAGGACCAATGTATCTCGGTGCCAACTTTCCTCTCTTTCCAAATCTAATAACACCTTTCCATGGAGAGACTTTCAAATACACAAATTCACCTTCGGTAAAAGTAACCGGTCTTCTACGTGGGTCTGCATATTGTTTCTGTCTATCACGTGCTGCTTTTAATTTTTCTCGGGCGATAGTCACTTTGTCCGCTGTGATCTGTACAATATCTGGGCCTGCAAATTGCTTTTCTCCCGCTTCTAACCAACACGTGGGGGTACGACAACGACGACCATATAACATTTCATAAGGAGGCATACCAATGCTGGAATGATAGGAATTATTATAAGCAAATTCCACTAAAGGAAGGTAAGAATCCCATGAACCTCCATACTCTAATACACAAGCTCTGAGCATATCCTCTAACGTCTGAATCGTACGTTCTGACTGACCGTCTGTCTGAGGATGATAGGCCGTACTGAGATTAACACGTGTACCCAACTCCTGCTGTAAACTCTGCCAGAAATGAGAAATAAAGCGAGAATCTCTATCTGACACAATCGACAATGGAATACCATGTCTCGAAACAATTTCATTAACATACAACTGTGCGAGTTTACTGAGGGAAGCAGTCTCACTAGTCGCCAGAAAATGTGCACTCTTGGTCAATCTGTCAACAATGACCCAAATCATGTCATTCCCTCGAGATGTACGTGGAAGTTTAGTCACAAAATCCATAGTCAAATGTTCCCATTTCCATTCTGGAATTTCTAACTGTTTCAATGACCCATACGGCTTTTGATGTTCAGCTTTCACTTGAGCACATATATGACAATTACCAATAAACTTTGCAATATCAGTTTTCATTGTAGGCCACCAGTACAAAGGTTTCAAATCATTATACATTTTAGTACTCCCTGGATGAACAGACAATCTAGATTTGTGAGCTTCAGTCAAAATCACATCTCGAAGACCTCCTATCAAAGGAATCCATACACGTGACTGAAAAGTTTTCAATCCTCTAAAATCATCAATCAACAAGTCTTTTCTTTTTAACATAATCTCTGATTTTAAATTATAATCCAATAAAGCTTCCAACTGTGTAGCTTTAATTTGATCCACTAAATCAGAAGAGACATCAACTTTCAAGTAATAGACTCGGTTAGAAGTACCTTTTCGACTTAAGGCGTCTGCAACCACATTTGCCTTTCCTGGATGGTATCTAATCTCACAATCATAATCCTTGATTAATTCTAACCATCGCCTCTGACGCATATTCAGTTCCTTCTGTGAAAACACATACTGCAGACTTTTATGATCAGTACAAACAATGCATTTAGTACCATATAGATAGTGCCTCCAGATTTTCAAAGCAAACACAACAGCTGCAAGTTCTAAATCATGGGTAGGATAATTTCTTTCATGAGTTTTGAGTTGACGAGAAGCATAAGCAATGACACGATCTCGCTGCATTAAAACACAACCTAAACCCACAATAGATGCATCACAATATACAACAAAATCATCAGATCCATCTGGTAAAGTTAACACAGGAGACTGACACAACAACTGTTTCAATGTCTGAAAAGCTGTTTCCTGTTGTTCACACCATTCAAACTTTACCTCTTTACGAGTCAATTTAGTCAATGAGCTAGCAATTTTAGAAAAGTCTTTAATGAATTTCCGATAATAACCAGCCAAACCCAGAAAACTTTTAATCTCAGAAGCATTCTTTGGAGTTTTCCAGTTCATTACAGCTTCAACTTTTGCAGGATCAACTTTAACCCCATCGTTACAAATAATATGACCCAGAAACTGTACCTCTCGAATCCAGAACTCACATTTAGAAAATTTTGCATATAACTGTTCTCTTTTCAAGGTTTCAAGAACTAACCTCAAATGCATAGCATGTTCTGATTCAGATTTAGAATACACGAGAATATCATCGATGAAAACAATTACAAACTTATCGAGAAATGGTCGGCATACCCGGTTCATCAGATCCATAAAAACGGCTGGAGCATTAGTCAAACCAAAAGGCATCACCAAAAATTCATAATGACCATACCTGGTACGGAAAGCAGTCTTTGGAATATCTTGTTCACGAACACGAACTTGATGGTAACCCGATCTCAGATCGATTTTAGAATACACAGAAGATCCCTGCAACTGATCAAACAAATCATCTATTCGAGGCAGAGGGTATTTATTCTTTACTGTTCTTTTATTTAATTCCCGATAATCAATGCACATTCTAAATGACCCATCTTTCTTTTTAACAAACAAGACCGGTGCACCCCAAGGAGAAGAACTCGGTCTAATAAAACCTCTATCCAATAACTCCTGTATCTGACTCATCATTTCTTGCATTTCAGACGGAGCTAATCTATAGGGAGCTTTAGCTACGGGAGAGGAGCCAGGAATAAGATCAATCTGATATTCAACTTCCCTAACCGGTGGTAAACCAGGTAATTCATCAGGAAACACTTCCGGATATTCAGATACAACCGGAACATCAGAAATAGATTTCTTTTCTAATTTGGCATCAATGACGTAAGCTAGATAAGACTCACAACCTTTAGACATCGACTTCCTAGCTTTCATCATGGAAATCAGAGGAATACACCCACTATCCCGTTCTCCTCGAGCCACAACGTATGACTCTTCAGAGATTGGGATTCTAATCAGCTTATGGTGGCAATCTATACTTGCTTTAAACTGACTTAACCAATCCATGCCAATAATCACATCAAAGCTTGGAATCGGCATTAGCAAAAATGAAATTGGAAAAGTCTGACCATCTATCACAATATTAGCTCCAGTCACCGAGGTGGTAACAGGAACTAACTTGCCACTAACAATCTCTACTTCTAAGGGCTTAGTTATCACAGTAGGAATCAATTTCAACTTTTCACAGAAACACACAGATATAAAAGAACAATTTGCTCCAGAATCAAATAATACACGAGCCGGTACAGAGTTTATAAGAAAAGTACCAGTAATCACATCATCTGTGTGGACAGCCTCATCGACTGTCATCTGAAATGCCCTACTCGTCGCTGGCGGAGGATTCTTTCGCTTTTGACCGGAAGATGACGAACTCCCGACCGAACCAGAACTCTGTCTTCCTGCCTCAGGACACTGACCAACTCGATGCCCTTCTTTCTTACAGTTCCAGCACACAAAATTGGGAAACTTGCAATTCTTAAACTCGTGACCCAATTCACCACATTTAACACATTTGTTCGTCTGGATTGTACATGGACCATTATGTTTAGATCGACAAGAAGTACACCAATTAGAACTTCCAGAGGAACCACTTTTATTACTAAATCTCTGACCCTGACGATTACTCTGCCACCTGGACTTTCCTTTACCCGAAGACTCTGTTCTAGTTCTTGGAAACGAAGAAGAAGTATTTCTAGTTTGAGATTCTTGAAAACCTCTAATGTCACTATCAACCGAACGTGCAAGAGTCAATGCTTGAGATAAATTACTAGCTAATCTTACTGTGGTACGATAATTATGAGGTAAGGTTTCCACAAACTGCTCTATTTTAGTTTTCTCATCGGGAACCCAATGCTGTACAAACCGTAGTTTTTCTGAAAACTGTGTGATTAATTCATCAATAGTCATCTTATCGGTTAATTGAAGATTCATAAACTCTCTTCTAATACGTGCCATCTCAAAGTCTGAACAATATTGGTTACAAACAACTTGATGAAATTCAGGCCATCGAATAGCTTCTTTCTGCTGTTGAGTCAAATGACCAGTAATCGAGTCCCACCAAACCATGGCTTCGTCCTTTAAACATTGAATAGCATAAAACACTTTAAGTTCTTCTTCACAGCGAGTAACATCAAATTTTCGTTCCATATCTCTTAACCAGTTTAAAGTTACTGATGGATTAGTACTCCCTCTAAACTCAGGTGGTTTACTTGCCATAAACGTCTTAAATGAACATTGTTTATTTGACCGAAAAGGAGGAATATTACCAAACACAGGTATCTGTTGCTGAAAACGTTGCTGAGATGATGTAGTTTCGGCCTGTCTTTTAAATTCTCTGAGATTAATCACCTCATCTTCTAACTGAAAAAGATAATCATCTCGATTAGATTCTTCATGAGCAGGAAAAGAAGTACCCTCATGATCATGTCTCTCATTATGAATATCTGGAGGAGGAACATCGATCCGTGAGGCATTATTAGGGTTGGCGGTCGGTTGCTCGTTATCTGCCATATCTGTATTCCACACCACAACTTGAAATTTGTTAATCGTTAGCACTTATCTACTAACAGATTCATACACAATGCTAAATCCCATAACCAGGAATGTTTGACATACAAATTCTAGATTTGGGATTGAACACTTTACAATGCTCAATTCACCCAACTCTATGCTCTGATACCAAGCTTGTAACACCCCTCCTTTAGTTACAACAATATTATATTGTTTTACTCGGAAGCGTATAAATTTAAAACATATTTATATATATTGTACATTAAGATAATGTACATACACAGTTATATATTCAAAATAAACCAACATAAAACTGTTTAAAAACTACATATGTCGGGGTATTATCTAGTACAAAACCAGGTTTATAACGAAACCATATCAGAGTCAAAATCTGTCAGACATTCCCTGCGAAAGCATCCGTTCCTGACACCCACATATATATATATATAAAACCTGCAGGAAGTAGGATGAGGGATTAGCACAAAGCTAAGTGAATGAATTTATCACACACAATTCAACTTAGCTTAACCATCAATTTACAGCAAATAATAGTAAACACATTCTTTTTCAATGAGGATCGGTGGCTCTTGGGATATCATAATACCCGGGGATATCCCCAAGAACACTTAACGTCAATCTGTATGGCCATTACAGAATAGACCGATAACTATTGGTTATTAAACTCATACACAGGTCTCAAACACAACAAATGAATCAAAACCTGTGTAATTCACATAATAACCAAAAAGTCCAACTACACGTTGACCTCAATAATCTGATACACATAGATTCACATATCAAGTAGATTCACAATCAATAACACAGATTAGCAATCATATAATCAATTTACTTATACTTGTTGCAACCAAACAGTTACAACTAAATCGAAGGGTGAGTTCTAAATCCACTCACCGATACCCTTGAAATCTCCACACTCAGCTTTTATTCACTGAGCCTTTGGTGTATCTGAAATACCACAAAACACACAAGTTAATAGCTTGTCATTAATCAACAACCTTAGATGAATTATGTTGTTATACAAGTAGTCACACAACTTGCATATATATATATATATATATATATATATATATATATATATATATATTACTTGTACATTTGTGATTGATACACAAATTAAAACTGAATTGATCCTGTTTTGAACCAAAGCCGATCTGCTTTACCTTAGCAGATCTGCTTCCTCAATAAATTTCTAAGCTTTTTCACCCAAGTCAAGTTCTGTTGCATTTTTGAACTAAGCTAGCCGTTCGGCTACACATAGCCGTTCGGTTTTTCTTTCATAGCCGATCTGCTTTGTAAAGCAGATCGGTTTCTTTAGTTAAATTCGTCCATTTTGTTCCTGGGTTAAATTCTGTTGAGTTTTTACACTAGCATAGCCGATCTGCTATGTATAGCCGATCGGCTATAGCCTGAAACCCAGAAAACTCAGTTTTTGTTGCTGCACATTTCCAGCTCGAATCATATGTTCCAAAACCCACATTTTCAAGTGCTAAATCACTCAAACCACACTACAAATCACAAAGGAGTATCATATATCGACTAGTTAACATCCAATCACTTATTCAAACACAAATCACTACAATTTTCAAGCTAATTTCTTTACACATCAAAGATGAGCTTGAATCACATTTCAATGGCAAACAAATCACAAATTGAGCTAAGAAATCAGTTTACTATCATTAGCTAATGACTTTTAACAACATTAAACACATATAACTGATTTAATTCCTCAATTTCATAGTTGACCTAACTAATATTGAAGTTCACAAAAAATTCAATACTTACACTTTGAAGGATGAGCAATAAGATGAAGATGATGATGCTAGCAAGAAGAACTTATAATCACAGGCAATTTCTTTCTTAACTTCTTTGTATTAGGTTATAATTGTTCTTGATTTTGAGCTTTTAATCTTCAAAAACTCAGTATTTGGAGAAAGTAACAAATAAGGGTTAATCCCCTTATTTACACCGACTCAAATGTTTGGGTATTTTATACCCGTTCCAAATCTATTGTCTGGAACCGCAAAAATCTCTTGCGAGATTTATTATTTTATTTTACTGTCAACTACAGTAATTTAAAACAACTAATATTTCACTAGTCACAATAAGTCCTAAGACTTATTCACCTAAGTTTTTCAATAACAATTAATAACAAGTAATTTCTAATTAATAAAATATTCAATTTTAATAGAAAATTACCAGGCCCGACGCGAGGATGTTACATATAGTCTTTATTTTCTTGCCAAATTAATTTTCAACTAGATTTACAAAATTGCAAACATTTGCATAAACTTCCTCTTTTGATTTCAACAAGTATATCCAAACAGCCCTACTAAAATCATCTATCACAGTGAGAAAATATTTGTAACCTTCTCTGCTTTGGATTCTAAAAGGACCCCACAAGTCTAGGTGAACAAGTTCACCAACACTTGTGGATTTATGATCACTTAAAGGAAAGGGATCCCTGCTTTGTTTAGCTTTGTGACAAATATCACAGGGATTATTTTTTGATTCATTTTTAAAACCTAGTTTGTCTTTTAGAACCACAAGAACTTGATCAGAAGGGTGACCAAGCCTTGCATGCCAAAGCTGTTTTGATCCATTTAACATAGTGGAATTATGAGATTTACCAACACATTGATCATCAAGTTCATTGAAAAGATACAACCCACCAGATTGTCTACCAGTCCCCACAGTTTTCCCTTGCATCAAGTCCTGAATATAGCATGCAGATTCATCAAACAATACAGTCATTTTGCTATCCTTAGATAATTTATGAACAGACAATAAGCTCATACAATACTCTGGAACAACTAGAACATCAATAAGAGTAACAGTGTTGGTTAGGTGTAACATTCCAATCTTATGAATCCTAGCTTGAGTTCCATTTGGATGTCCCACAGTTAATTTTAGATTAAACACATCAATGATGTTTGTTAATCCCTTTTCAGAGTGAGTCATGTGTTGATTTGCACCAGAGTCTATAATCCAACCTTTACTAACAGGTTTTGATTTATCAGACAGATTTGGGTTGAAGAATTTTTCAAAATTGGTATTAAATTTGGTGCTCATATTAAAAATAGTACCTGCCATGTTGGCTTGAGCATTTACAGAGGTTTTATCATCAATCAAGCTTAAGAGCTTCATAATCTGATCATTGGAAAAAGGCATAGAAGGAGAACTAGTGCTTGCATCTTCATGAGAAGCTGCATTGTTAGAGACTGGTTTGGACCCATTCTGAGCACTTGATTGTTTGTTAAAACCATTTTTGTTAAAACCAGGAGGATAACCAATCTTTTGATAACATCTGTCTATAGTGTGTCCAATTTTAAAGCATTTAGTACATTTAAGATTGGGATTAGGTCCCCTGTTGAAATTATAATTTCCCTTGTTGTTATCTCTGTTAAAATTGTTGGTTTGAGCAACAAAAGCAGATGACTGAGGTTTGATTTTATGATCATTAACAGACACATCCCTGTGTGATTCATCCCTGGATAACACAGAATAAGCAACCTTAACATAAGGTAAAGGGTCTCTTAATAGCAAATTGCTTCTGACATGTAAGTATCATCCAAGCCCATTAGAAACTGCATTAATCTTAAAACCTTTGTGTGTTCTTTTAAGGTTCCAGCTGCATTGCAAGTGCAGTGAGGAAGAGTAACCATAACATCATATTGTTTCCAAAGACTATTTAAGTTATGATAATAATCTGACAAAGAACTGCCATTTTGCTTGAAGAAATTAATTTTTTGAGAAAGATTGAAAATAATTGACCCATCAGTTTTATCATAGGTTTCCTTTAAATCATTCCAAACTTCAGATGCAGTTTCAGAGAAAATTTGACCAGAATATACTTCAGCAGACACAGACCCTAAAATCCAAGTGAAAACAGTTGAATTACATCTATCCCATTGATTTGCAAGAGCTAGATTTGTTAAACTTCTTTCAATAGTACCATCAATAAAACCCAATTTATTCTTTGTCCCCAAAGCTAATAGCATGGACCTGCTCCATATTTTATAGTTCTCAGTTCCAGTTAATTTTAAGTTTATAAATGGTGTACCAGTTGCTGTGTCACTAGCATGCAGATATAGAGGGTCACCAAAGTCCAATTTATTAATAAGAGTAATTTCATTTTGATCAGCCATATCACCACCAAACAGAGCTAGCATACACAATACAGATACAAGGAAAGACAAGTTAATTAGAGTTATAGAACACAGTTAAAGTTACAGAAACAAAAACAGTAACTGAGAGCTAAGGTAAGCCAAATGTGCTTGATCAGGTTTCCTTAAAGCCTCAAGGGCCAAGGTCAAGAGTTGGGCACAAGAGGATACCAAGATCAGCTATGGCAATCACAATAACAGAAAATGACCAATGCACAGATCAAGACACCAAGTAATCACTTACTCAACAAGCCAAACACAAAGAATATAATATTCAATACAACTAAAAAGGAAGCCCTGGTTATGGACCAAGTATGAACACTGTGGGGCGGATGAACCTTGTAAGCACAAGGATTCCCACAGGCAGGTACTAGCCACAACACAGGAGGGAATAGAAAATTGCTTACACAGTACTCCACGCTCGGTTAGCCAAGAGCACAAGCGATAGTTGCAGCGGAGAAAGATACTCGTAGCACAAGTCCACAAGGCAAGAATCAACAACTCAAGAGGGTTTCAATTCGTTGAGATATCAAGACACAAACCAATCAAAAAACTTTTAATCAGTTTGAACTTATCACCTCAATAAACCAAAACCACAAATGAGTAATCGATATAACAATAATCACCACCAACAATCACCACACAAACACAACAGATCTTATTGATCGCAAGAACACCACTCCCTAGAATTTAGGGTTTTAATCGAGCCACCAATCGATCGAACAAGAACAACCAGAAACCCTAATTTTGGGTTTCAGCGAATGAATCGATTGAGCAAAGTGACTCACAAACCAAATCTCAGTCTCAATTGCCCCGAAGAATGAAGATAGAAGCCAGACAGATCGAAGCCCTAAATTTTAGGGTTTCAATCGAACGAAGACGAAGATCGAATCAAGAGCCAACCTGTCTCTGATACCATGTGAAATTTATGAATCCAAATAATACAATCACTTTTAATCACAGTACAAAAAATGGATCTTAGAATCAACCACTTTCAATTTACACATTGAGAGAAAAAAATGAAATGAATTTTTAATACACTTTTTGAGATGATTATTAAATGAGACATGAAGAGCCAAATATATAAGCAGCCAAGACCCAAAACCGAACGGGCAAGAGGGAGAGCAAACGACTATAATCTTGGAAGGCACAGAGGAGAGCATCTCAATGAGTTGGAAGAAGAGAAAAGTGAAGATACGGGATAAGAGCAGCAGCAGCACTAAAAAAGCATAGAAAACCCTTCAACTCCCAATAATGACATAGAACCCCCTGGACATTACATAACCTGAGATAAAACATTAAAAGTATAATAAGTGATAAAATAAGATGATAAGCTTGAGTTAAATGTATAATTTTTAACAGTTTATTATACACTCGAGAAGTTAGATAATTACAACAAATACGTACACACAGGGACGGGTAGTGTAAGTAGTCACCCTATCACCCTACAAGAATTTTTAAAACACGTAAAAAATTAACTTTTTCACCCATACAGAACTACTAAGAAAATATATATATATATATATATATATATATATATATATATAAAATAAAAAAAAGTTCGCCCCTACCATCCGGATTACCTGCCTCCCTACGAGTACAATAAGGTTATCTGAATAGTTGGATATATTATCTAATTTAAGTTAATATTATCATAGAACTTTTACAAAAGGTTATCTGAATAGTTGGATATATTATCTAATTTAAGTTAATATTATCATAGAACTTTTACAAGAGGAATTTGGTACCAAGGTTTGTTTAGAATATATGGCTCGTATCTCTCTGGTTGATAATCACTTGGTCAAAATGTTTATCTTAGTCAAATACATTGAAAATCACTTGATCAAAAATATATAGTTGATGGTTTGCTTTTGAATGCGTCTGTAACTCAAATAATAGAGTAGTAATTGATCTTGTATGCTAATAAAAAAAATAGTTGAATGTGTTAATTTAATGTTAATTGTATGCTAAAAGAAGTTTTCAGCCACTTGGGCCTAAAGAAGGGGGCTGAGAAAGTGAAAAATACACTTCTACAGTTCCACTAGCCCGGTTACTAAGAGTTAACAATCTCATTTTACAACTGAATTTAATTAATGGGTTCGATAGATGAGAATGTGTGATTGGGCCAATAAGAATCATCTTGAGTTCTTGACTAAAAGGCTCACAGCCTCACAATATCACATCATAGAAAGTAGGGGTGTTCATAATTATCTTAAACTGACAAACCGAACCGAATATTGTAAAATCGTAGCGAATTTTAAGTTAACCGAATCGATTTTTTTTTTATTTTTCGGTTTCGGTGAACCGAACCGGTATAATTTCGGTTCTTCGGTTTCGGTTTCGGTTCACGATATTGACTCAACCGGTTAACCGAAAAACCGAAAATTTTATTTTTCTATTTTAAATATGTGTTTATATATAGATATATGATAATATTACTAAATATTTTATAATTCATAATACGATTTTTATACTTTTGTTTATATGTTAGTACGAATGTTCACTTATTTGCATTTTTAGTAGTTAAATATTTAGTTTCGTGACTAACTTAGTTTAACGTTTATACATTCATGTGTTCGTACCTAATGGAAAAGCTTTATGTTTATTGTTAAAATGATGAACGTGTTGAATATATCACAAATATTCATCAAGTGAGTGTGTATTTATGTTTTGATATATATATATATATATATATATATATATATATATATATATATTGTCTACATACGTGTTTTCATAGTTGTGGAACTTTCTATTAGGGGTGTTCATGGACGGTTAACCGGAGGATCGGTTAACCGAAGACCGGTTAACCGGATTCCTGGTTCGTCATTCTCTTGAACCTAAACCGAAACTGAAAAAGTCGGTTAACCGGTAATCGGTTAACCGGCTTTTTCGGTTCGGTTATACGGTTAACCAAATTAACCGTTTGTATTTACCAATTATATATATATATATATATATATATATATATATATATATATATATATATATATATATATATATGAGATCATGAGGGTAGAGGTCATTTGGAGAGAAAGGAGGGCAACCCCACATCCATCCAGGAAATGATATGTGTCCCATACCAACTTTCATTTTGATCCCTCCACTTTTGAAATATTTAACTTTCATTCCTAAATTTATTAAATAACACATCACCACTCCCACCCCACCAACCACCCACTCCCACCTCTTACCACCAACCACCCCCTCCCTGCCGCCGCCTGCCACCACCTCGTCGCGGCCAACCGCCGCCCCGCTGCCGCCAGATTCCGGCGATTTTTTTTCAAAAAACAATTTTTAAATTTTTTTTCCCAAATTTTTTTAACATTTTTATTTTTGTTAATTACATTTTTTATAAAAATGTACTGCACGTTGTTTTTACTCCAGTTTGTATATATATAACTTTTAGTTACATGTTGTTTTAGACTTGATCTTGTATCATACATATTACCGTTTTTATGCTGCATTTTATAATAATTATACTGCATATTGTGTATTTGACTGCATTTTGTAACACATGTTGTTTATTTTGTACTGCATTTTGTATTATACATATCATCTTTTTTTACTGCATTTTGAATAAAATTATAATGCATATTATTATGTTTACTGCATTTTGTATATATATATTTAAGAATATATATTGTTTTTTGTACTGCATTTTGTATTATATGTATTATCTTTTTATTGAATTTTATATATAATATACTGCATATTATTCTTTTTACTGCATTTTGTGTATATAAGTTTAGTAGATATCGTTTGCTTTTGTACTGCATTTTATATTATATGTATTATATTTTTACTGCATTTTTGAATAAAATTATAATGTATATTTTTCTTTTTACTGCAATTTGTATACATAATTTCTAGTACATATTGTTTGTTTTTGTACTGCATTTTGTATAAAATTATACTACATATAGTTATTTTTACCGCATTTTAATTATATATTTTTAGTAGATATTATTCATTTATATTGCATTTTGTATAAAATTATACTACATATAGTTATTTTACCGCATTTTAATTATATATTTTTAGTAGATATTATTCATTTATATTGCATTTTGTATCATACATATTATACTATTTTGTACTGCATTTTGGTGACGTTGTATATACAATATATAAGATGCAGTACATAAAATACAAAATGTACTAAAAAAGACTAATATGTATACAAAAAGAATGATGCAATAAATACATATACAAAATGCAGTTTATGATATCACGTATTGAAAAATAAGTAATAATAAATATATAAACATACACGATGCAACACATAACTACAATATGCAGTAGTATATATATACAAAAAAAAATAACCACAAGATGCAACAAAATGTTTTTTTTCTGTTTTAAATCAATATGCAGTGTTTTTACTGAGGAAAAAGTTAGACACAAAAAAATTGAAAAAAAAAGTTGAGAAAAAAATTTAGACAAAAAATGAAAAAAAAAAAAAAAGGTCGGAATCCGACGGCGGCGAGCGGTGGTTGGCGGCAGCAGCGGGCGGTGGCTGTTGGTAGCAGTGGGCGGCAGGTGGTGGCAGAGGGTGGGAGTGGGTGGTTGGTGGTAGTGGGGGTGAGGGAGTGTTATTGAAGAAGTTGAGGGAAGGTAAACATAATACAAATATAGATGAGGGGTTAAAATGAAATTTGTGTTGGACATGTGGCATGTTGTGAAGGTAAACATAATATATATATATGTATGCGTACTAGTGTAAAAACCCGTACGATGCACGACTAGCATTATAAAATGTCGTAATATGTAAATCACAAGTCAAAATGATATATGAAATGGTGAAAACTTTCAGATTATAAAAGGAATTTTTTTCGTTATTAGTGATACTTTATAAATTTTAACCCCTCAAAAATAAATTAATAACAACATATTTTCCCCACAATATATTAATGAAATGGGAAGGTTAAAAAAGATGTGTATGTTATAAATTGACATTTTTCTAGCTAATAAAAATTGTCTAGTCATTGTGATATTTCCGTTTCCTATAGTTATAATATGCTAACCTTGCAACAATTAATAAACAATGTGTACGTTGATAGTCTTTGGAAAAATAAATTGTAAAAATTACTATAACAATTTAGACATTTTATTGAATAACTAATGTACATATATATGCACAAAATATAAATCATTCTACAACAATCAAATATATACCTACATTATATAGATTTGAAAAGTAATATATAATTAATAGAAGTACATGTCTTACTATTCGCATCTTGAATTGGAATTAAGTTGTGTGAGATAAAAAAAAAATAGAAAAAAACTCTTTAAAAAATAGATGATGACCTTGATCTGTCTATCCATAAAGCTTGTATTCAGTTTACTAAATAATAGAAATTGAATTCCCTTAGTCTGTAAGATGATAATAAAAAAAATTCAAATTAACAAAACTTTAATGAAAGAAATTAATTACACTAAAAGTAAGTTCTCATAATTTACTAAAAGTTTATTTATTTAATTTTTTAAGAAAAAAGAGAAAGTTAGAGGAATAAGAGTTAAGATAAGATGAAAAAACTAAAAGATTGAAATTAGAAAGAAAAAATAGATTAAAGGATGTCATGAGTTTGACCTATAATAAAAAGTTTTAAGTGTTATTATATGACACATTACTTTGAATTAAAATAGTATAATTTAATTTTATTAATTACCTTATTAAATGAAATAGTGATAATATAAATTATAAATGAATATTACTTTATTTGAAATAAGGGTGTAGGAAAATCTACATCACCAAATTTTTTTATATGGTGATGACACATAGGATTTGTATGATGTGGCATGTGTATATATTTGACAAATAATTAAGGGTCTCCTCCCCTAGTTATAAAGATATATATATATATATATATATATATATATATATATATATATATATATATATATATATATATATATAAATAATAGCATTATACAGGCGCAATGCAGCAATGAAAGTGAAAGTAGTGGCGGTGGGTGGTGGTGCGAATGAATGTTTTAAAATAAAAACATATTGTCCTCATTGTGTCTCATTTAAAATGTCCACAGCCAAAACCCCAATCCTTAAACCCTAAACCCTAAACGCTTTACAAAACTCTAAACTCTAAATCTTACTAAATCCTAAACTCTTCTAAACCCTAAACCCTAAATCCTACTAAACCCTAACCCTAAATTAAATATACAAGCAAGAATTAACACATGTGTTAATAACTTTTAAAACCACCAAAAAAACGTAGAAAAAAATATCATCGGAAGTATTCCTTGAGAGACAACAAATCGAAGAGGAGAAAACGCTGAATTTAATGGTGCAATTTTTATAATTTTTTGATTTGTTGTTTGTGAGATAATTGATGTTGAGGGTAAATGAGTTTTGTACATGTGGAGCATTCTCTTTGTACACATGGTACAATATCATTGGTACTTTCATACTTCTAAAAATTATTGTACTCTCATGAACTTTTCTCTTAAACCCGTCCCAACCCTTTTCGTCGACTTCGGTCGGCTTTCATCGACGAGTCCGATGCCGATGGCACGAGCCCGTCGGTTTCCATCCTTCACCATTCCGACGTGAGTAACGGATGAGAAGTGGGGCACGCATTCATTTTTTTAGCCGTTTGCGAAAGAAACCAAAAAAAATATTTTTTTTATCCCAACGGTCATCAAGCCGTTGGGTTTTTTTAACATTTTTTTTAAATCATTTGTCCAAATATAAATACACATCTCTTTTTCAAATAATTCACACAATATTTCATACAATTTTATACAATTCACACTACACATTTTTATACACTTTCCCACTTTCAAAATTTAAAATATCTTCCGATTTCGATCTTGAAGATTTGCAAGCGCTCAACGATATTTTCGATCCGGAATGGGCGATTAATGTTATCAACACCATATCCTCCAAATCGGAAGATGAAGAAGCAATTCCGATCCTAAGAGCTCCCCGTCGATACTTTCCAAGAGATCATCAAGTAACGGGCCAACGTTTGTTTCAAGATTACTTTGCCGACACCCCAACATTTCTGGCGGATATATTTCGACGACGTTTTCAGATGAGTAAGCCATTATTTATCCATATATGTCAAAATATTACTTCTTATTCACAAAATCCGTTACCGGAATACTTTGCATATTTTCATCAACGTATTGACGCTCTCGGTGGACCCGGTTTTAATGTTTTCCAAAAATGCACTTCCGTCGTACGTCAATTAGCGTATGGTTGTGCCGCGGATACGTTTGATGAATACTTGCATATGGGTGAACAAACATCATACGAGTATTTGGATAATTTTTTTAAATGTCTATTTCATTTGTACTCTATGGAGTTATAAGGTGACGTGATCATTTCCTTGTAAGGCACGGAAGAATCAAGGTTGGCAGCATATGACGTCATGTGAGTAGAAGCCCCTAAATTGACAAACCAATCAGAAGTGTCATTGTGAACAGTACACTTAGCATGAAAGGCATGTGCCAAGTTTGCATCGATAGAAGAACCACGTTTAACAAAAGATGAAAGATCCGGACACTGATTTGCATAGTGGCCATTGTTCCGACAAAGTTGGCAATGAGGTGGACGACGACCACGTCCTCGGCCACCTGAACGACCCCCACGGGTTGAAGATGCACCGCGACCCGAAAGGCCATGATTTAAAGATCGACCAGATTCAGCATTGAATGCAGCAGGGGGTGTGGAGGAACCATGAATCGACTTGAGAAAAAGCTCGTGACCCTCGGCCTGGGAAAGAAGATCACGGAAGGGAGGCCGTGGTTTGACAGCCCTGTGAGCCTTAGAAAAAGTTTCAAAAGAAGGACCAAGACCAGATCGAAACCAATGAGTTTTGTCCATCTCGCCCACTAGTTGACCAATAGCAGCAAGTTAATCACAAATAAACTTGAACTTGCGACCATATTCGGAAATTGACAAAGTCCCTTTTTGCAATTGACGAAGAGAGTCACGAAGATTCTGCAAGCGTTCCACAAAATCATGGCTATATGCTGATTCAAGAGCCCGCCAAACATCATGAGCGGTAGAGAGTCCAATAACCTCAACCATGGCCTCTTCAGTGAGAGAGGTTTGAAGGATCAGAAGAGCACGCTGATTTGCTTCCTGCCATGTAGCAAAAGCAAGATTGGAAGAAGCTTTACCATCAACAAGGATTGTTTGTGGGTGGCGGCTAAAGTTCCATCAACATAACCGAGAAGGTTTTGATAGGATAGCAGGGGAAGAAGTTGATTTTTCCAGAGAAGGTAATTTGTAGAAGAAAGTTTAATGGTTAACATATGGAGAATAGTAGCTAGGGGAAGAGTGGTATCATTGGAGGAAGAAGCGGCAGCCATGGAGAAAGAGAGGAAGGAGATAGGACCGAGAGGCTGATACCATATAAGGTTTATAAATCTCCAATGATAAAATCAGAGAGATCGATTGACATTCAATAATATATATAATACAAGGATATATACAAAGAATACAAAAGAATTCCAAGGGATTACAATAAGTATTAGTTATAAGTAAGAATTCCCACAAGTTCTAGAAGACTGTTGGGATATCACGTTTATAGGAGTATTTAAGAAAACCAACATTACAAGATGTGCAACGTTTACATCAACGACATTCCGAGTTGCATGGTTTTCCGAGTATGCTCGAAAGCATCAATTGTATGCATTGGCCTTGGAGAAATTGTCCAATAGCATGAAAAAGTCAATACACTAGAGGTGATGAAGGTCATCCAACAATCATGCTCGAAGCAGCCGCGTCTTATGATCTGTGGATTTGGCACACTTTCTCTGGTCCAGCGGGCTCGAGTGATGACATTAATGTTCTTATCTAATCGGATTTGTTCTTCGATTTACTACAAGATAGAGCTCCCCAAGTTAACTTTACGATTGCCGGACAAGAATTCACAAAGGAGTATTATCTAGGGGATGGAATGTGACAACCCGTACTTAGGCGTATTAATTTACTCTAAGCTTGCTTATAATTACTTGCGATTAGTTTGAAATAGAACTAAGATGCTTGTAATATAACGTATATTGAATATACACACGTACGTAATAAATTAATATTACACGATTTGCTCGGATGGATTCTGACTTAACTGGACGTTGGTGAACGCAACTTATTAAATAATATGAAATTATTTGATAAACATACTTATTTCCAAATATTATCGTGATACTATTTCATAAACATTTCGTATCGTATATAATGCTCAGAAACGACCAAAAACGCGCAAAACGCGCCCGACAATCAAATAAACGTCAAAATATATTTTATAAATTAAAAATATATCATTTTGGATGGTGAGTATTTATTTGAAGTATCGTATTTCAAACCAATTACAAAAATGTTTAATTTAAACGTCACAGGATTTATTAATCGTAACACGACTCCGCGAATCACTACCGACACATCATAATAACATTTTTATAAATGTTTCTAGGTAATGATAAGTATTACTTCAAGTTAAAATATCGGGTTTTAAAATCGTTAGTTAAATATGCGTAACAAATGTTTAACGCCTAAATAAATGTCGAAACGAATGGGTAAACGAGCACCGCACGTAACATAAACTGGGGAATGATTTAAACACCCACCTAGTGGGTGGGACCCACAAAAATCTGCATCCATGAAAGAGGGGGGGGGCATGACAAGCCATACCCATCTTGTTTTCCTTCTTTGACTTAAGCAACCAAACCTCACCACCTTACCTCCATTCCATTCACCACACTCCATCTCCCTCACCCTCTCCTACCTCTCTCTCTCGGCTGAACTCTCTCTCTAAAACTCTCAAAAACCGTCTCTTATAACATCACAAAAACACTACCAAAACACCTCAAAAATCTTGGAGCATTTGGAAGAAAACGATCACGAGAACTCGAGCTTCGTTTCTATCTTTTCCGTTTCTTCATACAAGCATTGTAAGAACTTCATGACTCTAGTTTTTTACTTATAATATGTATATTTGTTGATGCATATTAGGTTGTCTGTCAGTTGGTCTATCGAGTTGTAATAAGTGTCGTTAGTCTTATAGTGAAAATATAGTTTTTGTTATATGCGACACTTAAGTTTTAGGTTAGGCGTCACTTGCCTTAGTGACGCATAGCATCACTTAGGTAAGTGACGCATGAAGGCGGCCACATGCGACACTTCCACAAGTGACGCATGTCGGCTGACTTTTAGTATAAATACAAACCTACGGGTTTCCGGCTAGGGTTGACGAAACCCTAGCACCATTTGTCGACTAAACATCTCTGTAATCGTTCCCAATTCATATATACAAGCTGATATCTTCGTTTACTTTGTCAATTACATTCGTTTCGGTTTGTGTTCATTAGTAATACATGCAATTGATTGATTCCGCCTTTCAATTGTAGTCAATTGTCATCTAGATCCACGTCTGAGGGCACTTTCAAATGGTATCAGAGACAATAGGTGATAACATTGATGTTTAGAAGGTATTTTGGGTTGATTTCGGTTTTGCTTGAATCAAGAATCAAGATTACA
Organism: Pseudognaphalium luteoalbum; assembly: GCA_963422505.1. NCBI lineage: Eukaryota > Viridiplantae > Streptophyta > Magnoliopsida > Asterales > Asteraceae > Pseudognaphalium > Pseudognaphalium luteoalbum. The sequence goes on from OY730194.1 coordinate 3,930,895, forward strand.
TACGGATTTTGAGGTGCTAAGGTGAAATACAATCGATATTCTTCATCATTTACAGGTTTCGTCCATTAGGGTTCAAGGAATTTTCGTTTGGTTTACGAAAGTTCGATTTTTTTTAGGGTTTTGGGATTTTGCAGCCGTTTTGCGACACTCGATCCGTCACTTGGACGCGTCACTTACTGCGGCACTACCTAATCCAAAATTAGGGTTATATCGTCATTTGTACGCGTCACTTAAAGCGTCATTTGAGGTTTATATGACACTTAACTTAAGTGCCGTTCCCTTTAATCCACCGTCACTTACGTGCGTCACTGTTGCACGTCACTTGACTCTCAAGCGTCACTTCTGTTAGTGACGCCTGTTTGATTTCTTGCGTCACTTTCTTTAGTGACGCCTTTTGATTTACTGCGTCACTTTTACTAGTGACGCCTATTTGTTTTAGCACGTCACTCAAGTACGTCACTTGAGTGCGTCACTTGTCTGATTGAGCGACACTTACTTACAGTGTCATCAGTCACTTCATCCGTCACTCGATAGCGTCACTTACCTAGTGACGCTAGTCGTTGCGACACTTCAGTGCGTCACTTACTAAGTGACGCCTTCAGTACTAATATTTTTTCGAGCTTTTATTTTTGAGTAAAATTTCAGGTATATCTTCAATGGCCGCAGACAAGGAAGATATTAGAGGTATTAGGGAAATGATAAAGCAAGGAAATGATATCGGTTCAAATAATAAACCTCCACTATTCACTGCAGACATGGACTATGCTTATTGGAGAGACAGATTTGAACAGTTTGTTGATTTTCATTGTCCGGAACTTTGGGGCCCATTAAAACAAAGATATGTGGCTCCAATAGCTGAAGGAAACTATCGTAATGTTCCTCCACCAAAACCTTTCATTGCGATGACACCTCAAGAAAAGAAAGATTATCAAATAGAAAGGAAAGCACATTCAGCTATCTGTATGTGTTTGACAAAGGATGTCATGAGACTGTTTAAAACTCATGACACAACCTATGACTTATGGAAGGCGATAGAGACGAGGTGTGGGGGAAATGAGAAATATAAGGAGGCTAAACTGGAATTGATTAAGAAACAGTACGATCTGTTTGACTCCTTACCTAATGAGACAACTTCTGGATTGTATACTCGGTACTCACAACTGGTGAGTGAATTAATTGAAGGAGGATATAATCTCACTGCACTTGAGATTAACAAGAAGTTGTTGGATGTTTTACCAAGTACATGGGATGTGAAAGTCCAATTCTTGAAGGAAAATGAAGAATTGGCGGGGATGACTTTGGATCAGCTAATAGGAGTTCTTCAAGCCCACGCTATGGAATTGAAGAAGAAGGAGTGCAAGTCGAATGGATTTGTACAAAATCCTTCACTTTATGGAAGCCAAGTAAACTCTGGTAAGAGTTATGGAGGAATGACATTCATATCGGATACCAATTCTCCATCCTATTCAGCTGGGTCTTCACATGCTGCCTATGTTTCCGAGACAACCTGCACAAATCAAGAAACACAACAGCAGGTTTCAGCATCACCAGCAATTCAAGAGCAAGCTGCAATTTATACAGCTTTCCTCAGCTCTTACAAAGATTTGGTTACTCAACCAAATACTACTTTGGAAATGACCAAAGAAGATTATGCTCAGCTGGATGATGATGACTTGGAACAGATGGATTTAACCTGGAACATAGCTATGATTTCAAGGAGGGTTCAGAAGTTCTTGCATAGGACAGGTCGGAAGAGCTTGGAAGGTAATGGGAAGACTGGGTTTGGGTTCGATAAAAGAAATGTTCGATGTTACAACTGTCAGAACCTTGGTCACTTTGCAAGGGAATGTGAGAAACCCAGGATGCCATCGTCGGGTCTTACTAAGCCAGATCCACCCAAGGCAAATGAGAAAGAAGAAGCTAAATCGTTGGCTGTAGATAATGCTTTGATTGTTTTTGAGCCAACTGCTTATGATTGGAGTGCTCAGTCTCCACAGTTTCAATGCCTGATGGCTCACATTACTCCTGAGGTACCAAATGAACCTAATGAGCCTTTCAATTGTGTTTCATGTATTAAATTGACTGAATCCCTTGAGGTCTATCAGAAAGACAATTTGAATATGCGGGACAAGATAGTTAAACTTACCGAATCTAATAAGTTTTTGCTAGATAATGAAAAACTTTATGAACAACACCTTGAAGGTCATAAATTAGATACCGAAACCTTTAAAGCAAAGGTCTTTAGCCAGCAAGATGCAATTAAAAGTTATCTTGTCGAAATTGAATTGTTGACTAAAGAACAATCTGATTTAAGAAATGAGTTTGACAATCATAAAAGCAAAATCTTAGGTTCAACATCCGCAACTCAAGTTTTTAATGAGATAGTTAGTAAGCAAGGGGCAAGCGGCAAAAAGAAGGAAGGTCTTGGCTATAACCAAGTACCACCACCTTCTAATGCTGAATATTGTCCCCCGCTTGCTAAAGAAGGCCTTGAGGAGATTTCAGTTGATTATACCAAACTGTATGGTATTAAGGCCAAAGAAGCCAAGCTAAACAAACTGACAACGGAGAAAACCAAGAGGCCAGAGTACCCTTTGCCTCAGTTTGTTAAAGCTGAAAGTAAGTCTCCAGTTTATACTGATGAGATTGTTGAGATAGAGGATATTACTGATCAGGAATATCCTGAGTTTAAGAAGATGGAGGCTAAACCTGAAAAACAAATTTTAAAAGTTGAACCTGTAACAAAGGTTCACAATAAAAAGGAAAATAAAGTTTTACATGTGAAACTTCAAACTCAAAAGTCACCTGAAAAAGTTTTAACACAAAAGGTGACAATTGAAAAGGTTCATGTTGATAAAACTTCTGCCTCAACCTCTAAACCAAAACAAGTATTTTCTAAAATGTGTACGAAATGTTCATGTTCTAGAAATACTTCACCACTTCCTGCAATAAATCCTCCGCCTCAACAATTTATAGACACTCGTTCTTGTTTCTACTGCAAGAAACAAGGACATTTGATCCGCAATTGTCCCAAACTTTCTCATCAGCGTTATGGGAGAGACATGCCTAGGACATCATTCTTCAGAAATTCCTTTTCAAAATCACCTTCTAGGCATCACTCCAACTCTCCTAAGCCTGCCGAGAAAGTAAGTAATGTTGGGCAAAATTCTTTGTCAAAACCAAAGCCCGACATTACTTCTAAGCCAAATTCCGAACCATCAAAGGTTTGGAAAAGAAAAGAGTCTACTGCGGACTCTATTGTCATCAATAATAATACATCAAATACTAAATCTGATTTGTTTAAAAATAAAGTTTTATCTGATGTGCTTATTGTTGATGACTATGGTCGACCTAAGTCTGTAAAGGCTTGGGTCACCGTTTCTCACTAATCTCCTCATTTTTATGTGTTGCAGCAGTCTGAACGTGTGAAAGATAGAGAATGGTTTATGAACAGTGGCTGCTCGCGACACATGACGGGTGATGTGTCTCTCCTAGTGGATATTAAACCATACGCAGGAGGACATGTTGCTTTTGCTGGAGATACAGGGGGAACGATTTCGGGTAGAGGTACGCTAACTAATGGAAAGGTTAGCTTTGAGAATGTAAATTATGTGGCTGAACTTCAACATAACTTGCTAAGTGTTTCACAAGTTTGTGATAAGGACTATACCACATCATTTACAAAGACTGAGTGTGTTATATTGAAGTCGGGGTATGTCATTCCAGAGGAATGGGTGGTAATGCGTGCACCTAGAAGAAATGACACCTATGTGATGAACATGCGAACCGTGGAGACATCCAGCGAGTACACTTGTCTCCTTTCGAAGGCTTCAGAAAAGGAATCACTCATTTGGCACAGACGAATGGGACACATTCATTTCCGTAAAATGAATTTTCTAGTTAATAACGATTTGGTTCGTGGAGTTCCGAAACAGTCCTTCGCCCTGAAGGATGACTGTGTTTCTTGCCACAAGGGCAAGCTCCATAAGAAGTCCCATAAGTCTAAGGTTGTGAATTCAATAGATGCTCCGTTGGGATTACTGCATATGGATCTTTTTGGTCCGGTTTCTACAAAGAGCATCGGTGGTCGCTCTTACTGTTTGGTAGTGACAGATGACTACTCACGTTTTTCGTGGGTATACTTTCTCGCAACGAAGGATGAGACAGCAGGAATTCTGGTTTATCTGTTGGATAAGTTGGCAAATTTGTGCAACTTAAAGGTGAAGAGACTACGAAGCGACAATGGAACCGAATTCAAGAACTCAACACTCGAATTATTCTGTGCTTCTAGGGGAATTGAACATCAATTTAGTGCTCCAAGAACTCCTCAACAGAATGGGGTTGCAGAACGGAAGAATAGGACCATCATTGAAACTGCTCGCACTATGCTCGCAGATTCCAAGTTGCCTATCATCTTCTGGGCCGAGGCAGTTAATACTGCCTGTTATGTTTTGAATTGGGTGCTTTCGGTTAAGAAAAAGAACAAAACATGTTATGAGCTATTCAATAACCGCAAGCCAAATCTACAGTTTCTGGAGCCATTTGGATGTCCTTGTTTGATAATGATTACCAAAGAACGTGTCTCTAAGTTTGGTGATAAAGCCGTTGAAGGGATTTTTCTTGGATATTCGGTCAACTCTCCAAACAAACGCGTATACAACAAATCAACAAACGAGATAGAGGAACACTTTGAGGTCAAATGTTTAAGTTATACGGAACCACCTCAAGGAACGGGTCCGGATTGGTTCTTTAATTACGGAAAACTCTTCAGTTCTTTTAGTATTCCGGAGGATGACGACACAGAAGAGTTAATTACAATGCTTCATGGACTCGATGTTTTTCAACAAACATCCGATTCTCTTTCTACTACATCCAATCCGATTCCCGATATGACATCCACTCCCACACCTACTCCAACACAACAAATGCCTGCACCTACATCCACTACTTCTACTGCATCTGTGCCTACACCTACACCACCAACTACTGACATCCCTTCTTCTTCAAACACCGTTAATGCCAAGGATCTTCCTCATGATCCAGATATGCCTCTCTTAGAGGATGAAGAAGACATGGATTATTCTCGTTTCGCTAATGAAGAAAACGACGATGCATCTACCACTGAAGGTGATTTGAACAACTTGGAATTAAATCTTGTGCCAGATGCCATTCCAGTCACCCGGATTCATAAGGATCACCTAGTTGAAAACATAATTGGTGATCCTCATTCTACTGTTCAAACGAGAACTCAGGCAAAGCAATCCGCTGAAGATAAGCATACTTCAGCTGATCAGGTTTTGGGATTTATGGCTACCATCAATTCTTGCCATCTTTCCCAAACCGAACCGAAGAAAGTCTCGGAAGCCTTACATGATCCATCCTGGGTCGAGGCCATGCAAGATGAACTGCAGCAATTTCACAAGCTGCAAGTGTGGACACTAGTACCATTACCCAAGGGTGCTGATCCAAAAGGCACTCGTTGGGTATATCGCGTAAAGAAGGATGATAGATGGGTCGTTAAAAGGAACAAAGCTCGACTAGTTGTTCAAGGGTATACTCAAGTTGAAGGACTAGATTATGATGAGGTTTTTGCCCCTGTCGCCAGATTGGAGTCTGTTCGCATCTTTTTTGCCTTTGCATCATTTAAAGGAATTCGTGTCAAGCAACTTGACGTCAAAAGTGCATTCCTTTATGGTCAAATTGAAACGGAAGTATATGTTCAACAGCCTCCGGGTTTTGAAGATTCGGTGAATCCAAATTATGTCTACAAACTAAATAAGGCATTGTATGGACTTCATCAATCTCCTCGCCTATGGTATGAGAGGCTTGCTACTCATCTCGTGGAAAATGGTTTTACTCGGGGCAACATCGACAGTACTCTCTTCACAAAAGGGAAAGGGGATGATTTGTTACTTGTTCAGGTGTATGTCGATGATATTATTTTTGGGTCGTTGAATGAGGCTCTATGTAAGGAATTTGAAGAGGTCATGAAGTCAGCTTTCGAGATGAGTGCATTGGGAGATCTCACTTTCTTTCTAGGTGTGCAAGTTGAGCAGTCATCCAAAGGAATGTATATTCATCAGTCAAAATATGTCAATGACATGTTGACACGATATGATATGCTCACTTGTAAGCCTTATGGGACTCCTATTGAACTCAACCATAATCTTGGACCTGCTGATGATGATGAGGACTGCAAAGAAAAGGATTACCATTCGATGATAGGTTCTCTTATGTACCTCACTGCTTCAAGGCCTGATATCGTCTTTGATGTTTCACTTTGTTCAAGATATCAGGCACGACCAAAGGTTTCTCATATGAAGGCGGTGAAGCGGATTTTTGGTTATCTCAAATATAGACCCACTCTCGGTCTATGGTACTCCAATGAGAAGAATTTTATGCTCTCTGCCTATTCAGATTCAGATTACGGTGGCTGCAACATCAATAAGAAGTCAACAACAGGAGGATGTCAGTTCCTTGGAACCCGATTGGTCGTGGCAATGCAAAAAGCAGACTACGGTTTCTACTTCAACAGCGGAGGCCGAGTACATTGCTGCTGCAAGCTGCTGTTCTCAAGTTCTTTGGATTCAGCACCAACTGCGCGACTACGGGTTACTCTTAACTATGACTCCTATACATATTGATAATACTGCTGCCATATCAATCACACGCAATCCCGTACAACACTCTAAAACCAAACACATAGAAATTAGGTTTCACTTTATACGGGATTGCTATGAGAAACACCTTATCGACCTTGTCCATATAGATACCCTAAAACAAAATGCTGACCTATTCACTAAGGCTTTTTCTAGAGCCCGCTTTGATGAATTAGTCAACATGATCGGTCTAAGGATCTTTAACACGAAAAAGTAATTTGTAACTTGGATTGTTTTTTAAAGTATTGTTAAAAAAAAAAAAATGCAACCAACGCAACAGCCACTCTTTATACTTTCTAGTATTAAAGAAATGCAAGGTTGCTACATTTTAAAATAGACGTTGAAGTTGTGTCTGTAAACAATTTGGGATATGATAGTACATCGGGTTGCATGCATAAAAATGGAAATTTAAGGTTTATCTTGGATGTTTCAGTAGATTTATCTGACGTATTGAAACAGTTTTTATAAACATTGTCTTCATCATACGATTTATTAGTAGGCATGTTATGCAAAACTCTTTGAGAAGTCTTAAGAAGCCTAATCATTAATTGTCTATTTCAAGTGGTACACCATCATTAGATGTATGACAAAAGTCTTAAATTCTTACTTATACTAGGCATGCTTTCATGAAAGATGTTTATTTGATATCATTTGGGGGTATATATTGACAGTTTCCTCTGTTATACGTAAGTATAGACCTGGCTTCTGTTAATATATATTTTAAATGTAAGCAAACACAAGTCAAAGTACTTGAAAAGTCTTTAAAATTAAGATACCTTACAAGGTCGCCAAAATGGTTTGACCAAGTCTGGTTTTGCTTAAACCTGAATCAAGCTATGTCACTCTGTTGTACGTAAGTACAGACCTGTCACCGCTGACTTGATTCTTAAAATTGATTTTCTTATATTCTATCTGTAAATGGAAACATGGTCTATGTCTTAAGTTAAGATGTATATCTATGGTGGGAACCACAGCGAAATGCACATACCAACAATAATAAAATACCTCCTAGATGTGAGTATAACATGTTTAAGTGGATAAACATACTAATAATCGTTTTGAAATAATTTTTATAAAAGGTGTTTTTAGTATGTCAAGTAAATTTAAAGAGGACAAATATACTGATGATCGAAATAACACTTAATGTTCCTAATAAATGCATGTTATTCCGATATGATCCCTGACCAGACTATATCAACTCCGTCACCAAAAAGAATGTCTTAATTTTCTAGTTGTCAATTTACATCTTTGTATGAGTTTTATCTTATCTAAGTTAGTGTAATTTTAGTTATTATCCAAGTTACAGTTACATTTTCAAATTTGAGTACCGAAATCACAACGCGAAAATCGATGAAATCGCCAATTTTTCACTAAAAGTGACTGAGCGTCACTTTCATAAGTGACGCTACCAGTGACGCATTCGATATTACGTCACTTACTCGAGTGACGCAGTAAGTGTCGGGGTAAGCTACGCTATAAGTGCCGGGTTAAGTGACGCATACTAGGGTCGGTGTATAAATACTCCTCCCCACGACACTCAACCTCACCACTTTTCAAATACTTATACCATCACTTGCACTGACACACCGACACTTATACTGTCTCTGCGTCACTTTCCTCTGTGCGTTTTCTTCGATCGATTCGTGCTTTCTGCGGCTTTCTCGTGCACTCCTGTGATTTCTCTCTTGTTCCTCTCATTCAAACGAACCTATTGGTAATTATTTTAACCATTATACTTCGCTATACATGTTGTTATTTGATTTAGGGTTACGGGTTTGGGTTTAACTTTGAAATCGTTCGATTAAACATTTGATTTGTTAATGTTTTCGTGTAATAGAGGGTGTGTAATACTCGTTTTTTCCATGCGCACACCCTGGTATCTTCGATTTCATAAAACCCCAATTTTGAAATCTGGGTATGAACAGTGACACGATGATCTTCATCGTTGCGTCACTTCGTGCGTCACTTACCTCAAGTGACGCTATTTGGTAATTTTGAAACCCCATACCGTCACTTAATAAGTGACGCTTGATTTTGCGTCACTTCTTAAGTGACTCGTGTAGTGACGCATATACTTGCTTTAATTGTTAAGACCGTCACTCATCCTAGTGACGCCCCTTAATGCGTCACTTTCCCAAGTGACTGTCTAAGTGACGCCTATGTCTAATACGTCACTTATACCGTCACTTCTTAAGTGACTCCCTTAGGATACCGTCACTATGTTAACTGTCGCATGTTCTTCACCCGTCACTTCTTCAGTGTCGTATACTGTTAATCACTAAATACAAACGTCACTTACATCAGTGACGCTTGATAGAGTCACTTACCCTAAGTGACGCTATACATTAATTCTACTTTTAACACTGTATACTACGACACTTCCTTAGTGACGGTAGTGGCCATGCGTCACTTACCATAAGTGACGCCTAAAGTCAAAATTCGTTTTTCAACCTATCTGTGTTCGGGCTAACTCTATAACGATTTCGGTTATTTTTCTTTGTATTTTAGCTTACAGATGGCTGAACTTCAGAACTATTACCGTCGCACCAACACCCGACACAACATTACGGCTTTTCTTGAGTCTACGCATGCAAATTCGGCGCCTTTTAGGCCAATGATTGAGTTTATACGCAGATCAAGGATTCATCATGCGATAACTGCATCGACTCCGGTTTACATGAACCAAATCGAGGAGTTCTATGATCATGCAGTGATCAGGGTTCAGGGTGATGTTCCCCGAATTGTATCGACAATGTTCGGTGAGGAAATTGAGATCACAGAGAATTCTATTCGTCGAGTTCTCCAGTTTACCGACAATTCTACAATGCCCACCATCTTCCCAACTACATTTATCTATGGAGGGCTTCAGAGGATGGGTTATCCGGCAAACCAGCTCTCCGATTTCAGGAAACAGTACCTCAGCCGGGTTTGGAGGTATCTGTGTCATATTGTGATCGTTTTTTTATCTCCGAGGAAGGGGGGATATGACTCTGCGAGTCATCTTACTTTATCTCTCATGTTGGCCCTCATCTACAACAAACTGTATAACTTCAGCGGTTATATTTTCGGCAACATGGTTGAGAACATACGAGCTGGAAAGGATAAATGGCTGCAGTATCCTCGGTTTGTACAGCTTTTGTTGAACGACCTGAATCTTGATATCGCTCCAGATCAGCGATCCCTTCTGGTGCCGACACCGATGCTTCTTCGAGTCTTTAACGACTGCAAGCTCGCGCCAAAGGGCGAGCCGGTTTTGGCTGATCGCGAACTCTTCGGGCACATAGTGAACGAAAACTATGTTGCGCCGCGCGATCATGGTTTTTTGGATGATGTCGTGCCTCCGGTCAACGAGGACGACTTAGTTGATACCGATATCGCTCAAGACTTAGCGGATATCGATCGTGTTGATCGGGTTGAGGCCGATTCTGATGATGGTGGGCCCACTCCTCCCGATTCTGAGGGTGATGTGCCACCACAATCTGTTTTGGATGGGATTCAGCTAGCGGATCCTCGACGCTTCAAGCGTATTTTGCGTCGGATTTCTGCTGGCAGAGTCCATGTACCCAGGAATTTGGGCAAACGTCCTACTGGGTCTTCACCTTCTTACTCCGATTTACCTCTCCGTAGACGCCAGCGGATGACAGTGGTCATTGAGGAACCAACATCTCAGCGACAACAACAACCGCCACCGTCTGACATGCCGTCTCTTCAGATGGTTTTGGCTCAGATGGAGCTTTTAGCGAAGAGGTTTGATGATCAGAAGGCTATTATTGAAGCTCAAGCCTCTCAGATCAAGGAATTGGAAGCTAAAGCTGCTACGGTTGACACTCTACAGCTTCAAGTGACCAATCTGTCATCTAGGTTGTTAGAGCTGGAATCCGTTACACATGTTTCGGGGGAGGTAGGTCCTAGTGAGTTAGAAACAAATGTAACTCCTTCCCCGGAACCAGAAAATGTACTTCCTTCTACTATAAATGAAAACATATCTTTGGATTACTTCGTTGAGGTTCAAGGTCAGGCAAGACCAATAGCGGTTGATTATTCGTACGTAGATCTTACATATCTGCAAAATTTGATGAATGATAATACACCGATACCTGAGGAAGATGTGATAAACGATCCTGTGGCAGAGGATTATTTCTTTGAAGGAAATGACGAAGTTGAGGTTGAGGGGGAGCAGCTTCAAAGTGATGAATGTTACGACGATGCTCCTATTATTGAATCGGATTCTTCAGAAGATGAATTAGGTCATGATTCTGAGACAGAGACCAATGAGCAATCAGCTTCTACAGCTCAATCTTCAATGATAAAGCCTGACATAGTGCTCAAACCTATAGTTGAGGTACCCGTCACGTGTAAGTTTTACAAAGTCAGAACTGATTACACAGGTTTGATAAAAAGCTGGAAGTTTGATGAGAATAATTCGGTGTTTATGATTAAAAGGAGTGATGGCATTCAGTACTTCAACTTAAAGTTTCATAAAATAAGTACTTTGCCAAAATGTGAGCTTCAGAGATTATCTCAGATACCCTTGATCAACCGTGCTCGAGATTCACGAGCTGATTTCTTTCAAGTGGTTATTCGTCGGGAGATTAACAGCAAGAAGTATAATCTGATTAAACCGACATTGGGTATGAGATATAAGTTTAAGAAGAAGTTGATCCGGTTACACGACAACCAATTGTAAGGATGATCTATCCACCAGCAAAATGCTTACAGAAGATACCTTTAGAGATCATTCCTTTGGACTTTTTGAATAGGTTGTTATACTGGGAATATGACGATATTACTGGTGAAGCTGTGATTGTTTTTATTCCAAAATCAGAACCAGCTACGGATTTGGGGTCTTTAGATGCAGATTTGGAGATTGAAGAGAAAACAGCATGGGATGTTGTTCAACCTAAAAAGAGGTCTACTTGGGGTCTGAAGAGAAATAGATTTTGTGTATTTGACCCTTTGAGTTTGATTAATCTTTCGGAACAAGATATGAAAAGACTACATCGGAACAGGATTCAGTTCAAAGAAAGAGATAGAGCTTAAGCGATAAAATTTCAGAAGATTATCGATATCTGCGTAGCCAATGGAGTACACGTTGGTGGTGTATTTCCTGCTGGCTGGAAATAAAGACTCAAAGATTTTGAAGATTTTGAAGACCAAGCTGAAGACACGGGGGAGTTTGTTGATGCATATTAGGTTGTCTGTCAGTTGGTCTATCGAGTTGTAATAAGTGTCGTTAGTCTTATAGTGAAAATATAGTTTTTGTTATATGCGACACTTAAGTTTTAGGTTAGGCGTCACTTGCCTTAGTGACGCATAGCGTCACTTAGGTAAGTGACGCATGAAGGCGGCCACATGCGACACTTCCACATGTGACGCATGTCGGCTGACTTTTAGTATAAATACAAACCTACGGGTTTCCGGCTAGGGTTGACGAAACCCTAGCACCATTTGTCGACTAAACATCTCTGTAATCGTTCCCAATTCATATATACAAGCTGATATCTTCGTTTACTTTGTCAATTACATTCGTTTCGGTTTGTGTTCATTAGTAATACATGCAATTGATTGATTCCGCCTTTCAATTGTAGTCAATTGTCATCTATATCCACGTCTGAGGGCACTTTCAATATTAACATGTTATGCAGCTTATTCAACTTGTTAATGTTCAAATAAGTAATCAAAACGCAATTTAAATCTCAAAACTATGAGCTTATGTTCCTGTCCAGATTATGTTTCCACTTCCACGAATTTTATAAAAATCATTACAACACCAAAATGGACATTTCTTAAGCCTAAAATGTATTTCAAGAAGTTATCTTTCCAACAAAATTAGTCTCGTGACTTTTTGACCCCATTTGCTACTCAAAAATATTTTTCTCCGGCAACATAGGTTTACTGTTCCGGCGAGCAGTAAAAACCGCCTACTTCTCAAGACCATATCTCGAGTTCTAGACCTCAAAAACGTATGATACCACTTGGGAAATCTTGCTAATTTTGTTATGTACAAAAAGTTCTTATTTGGATCATTCCAGAAATACACTCATTTCTCCAGAAAATTAGATTTGTGAGAAGTGGTCTAATCTCGGATTAAACTGAACACTGACACTTTGTGAATTTTTATAAAATATCAAAAAACCTCCAAAAATCATAAAAAAATTACAGAAAGTACATAACATATGTAGGAACTTTATGTAAAAATTTCAGAACGATTTGATAAGGTTTACTATTTTAGATAAAAATCACAAGTAATCCGTGAATACATTGTCGGATGAACAGTACTCCGTGAATCACATTGTCGCATGAACAGTAACTTCGTGAAAATATTGACGGATGAACAGTAAAAATTGACTTTCGTTGACTCTCGGACTTTAGGGTGAGACTCGGATGCATAATTTCGGACTTGATAACACTCGAAATCAAACCAAACTCGTTCGGCCTAGTAAACAAAAACGAATACTTAAACGAAATCGAAAAAACTTCAAACCTACGACAATGCCATCATCATTGTCGCATGAATAGTGCTCCGTGAACCTATTGTTGCATGAACAACAATCCGTGAACATTATTATCGTATGAACAAAGTCCGTGAATCACCATTGTCGCATGAACAGTGTTCGTGAATACCATTATCGCATTAACTGGCACTTTTGTACTTAAAACTATCCCAACAATCCTTATTGTCGCATGAAACAGAAACTTGAAAATACTTTTTATACCAAGCCTTGAATACATACAATATTCACGACATACTTGATTTAACGTCAATAACAGATAACCAACTTATATATATATACGCTTTGTAAGGTATACAGCACGATGAATTATAATAATGTTTAGATTATTATTACATACCTAAACTTCACAAACGGGCCGCAAATGTTTTTAATTAAACAAACGGATACTTAGTTGGACATAACTAGTTGAGTGGACAACTAGCATGAATGATCTTTTGAGACATTCACTTATACATACAACCTTATATGCTTAGGGCATTAGAAGGTTGCGGGTTCGCGGAACCTACGGATTACTACTGCTTTCAGACTTTACGTTTATTAAGTTAAACGCTTGCTTACTTGACTCAGGTGAGTCTTACAGCCCCATTTTTACTGTTTTACTTACGGGGTGAGATACATTGCTTACATTTTTTCTTGAACACAAGTGCTGAACTACTTACTTTCATATACGGGCTTGCATGAGTTACTTACTAATCCACTGAAGTCCCTCCATCATAGTTTCGTTAGTTATGGACTTAAGCGCGAATATTAGTTAATGGATCCATTAGGGACTGACCCTCCCCACCCGGGGTAGTAGCGCTACCACGAACCGTTATGTATAAACGGGAGACTTTTATTTGTTTCGTACGAGTGTTTGGATTGGGCACTCGCGGGGGCACTATACGGTACTTGGTTGTACCACCGATTTGCGGGTTAAGCTTCGACTATGAGCTCATGGCAACGGTATATACATATTTACTTATTATTTGCTTGGTTGCAGATACTTGATTTACGCATGCGGGCACAACTGATAAAAATCTTGTGTTCAAACTATTACTTACTTACAAACCTGTGAGATTCACCAACATTCGTGTTGACCCTTTTTAGCATGTATTCTCAGGTACACATACGGAGTAGGATTACTTCAGGATTACTAGCTAGAGTCGCAGGATTTCCAAACTGCATTAATGGAGATTCTTTAGCATTATCTTTTGTAACTTTGGTTATGTAACAGAATCTCCCGTTACGTACGCGGACTCTAGAGGACCTTACTTTTGTAACAAAAACATTATGTTTTCAAACCCTATTTTATAATGGTATGTAACTATTTTACAAACGTCTCATTTAGAAGTCGTTTGCTATACTTTGGTGCTTGATTATTGATTAGTAACACCCAAAGCTTGCTTCCGCGCAACATTAAATTTGGGGGTGTTACATGGAATTTATCCGGAACCTGCGACTATTGTAAAGTCGTTTAGGTATCCACTAACTGCAGCCGAGGCTCGCTTCAAGCGATATCAAGGATCTGCAAGGAAAGATGTGGAACGATCATTTGGCGTGCTTCAAGGCCGTTGGCAAATCATCAAGAACCCGACTAGACCATATAGCACTAACAAAATAAAAAGAATCATATATGTTTGTGTGATTCTACACAACATGATCACCGAGGACAACAGGCGAAATATGTGTCAACTGGAAGAAGATTATCCCTATGACCAGAAAATAGACGAATATGTTCGTAGGAAGAAAGAGTTGCAAGTTCGTTGCGTATGGACAAGGAATTACGGGATCAGGATGTTCATCATCAACTTCGCAATGCTTTAATCGAACACATTTCGCAACTTCCACCAAATTACCGTGTTCGTTAGTTAATGTAATCATGTTTTTCCCCAATAAATTTAGCGTGTTTTTTAAATTTTTGAACTTTTATTTTTTAGGAATTGTTGTACTTTTTATTTTTAGGAATTGTTGTAATTTTTATTTTTAGGAATTGTTGTACTTTTTATTTTTAGGAATTGTTGTAATTTTTATTTTTAGGAATTGTTATAATTTTTATTTTTAATGAAATGTGTTTTATTGAAGTTATTGTGTTAATTTAAATTATTGGGTTTTAATTGTTTAATTAATTGGTCAGTGGGTCCCAGAAAAATGAAGTGACGGAGCAGGGATGAGAGTGGTCAGTCTGTTTAAGTCAGTTTTTTGAAAAAAGCTGACGTGGCACTGATGTGGCTCCGTCAATTTCAGTGAGTTGGTTTTTGGGTTGGGAGGAGTCTTATAACCATAGGTGAGAAATATACGAAGTACGTTCTTAAATTCATGTACGGCTAGCTAGAACAGTAGTTCGTACGTACACCAAATCCGTACGTGATTTCGTGTGGGATAAAAGTATAGTACGGTATCATAGGAAGATGGAGTATAGTGGGGTGGCAATTTGGGTTGGGTCGGGTTACTGGGTTCGGGTTATCGGGTTAATGGGTCAGAAATGGTCAACCAGAACCCAATCTGGTTTTATAATCGGGTTGAGTATTTGAACCCGAACCCGACCTGACGTAACCCGACCAACCCGAACCTAATCCGTCCAACCCGATTTTCTATCTAGTCAATAAAATTTTCGCGTTATTTTCAAGTTTTCAGATCGGTTTCGGGTCACTCGGGTCAATTAAGTCACATTAATTCACTAGCTTATATCAAAAAGTAAAGATATCAAAGAAAATGTTATAAATGAGTAAGTGAAAATGTCTAATTATGTGTCATATATAAATTAAAATAAATATATTATTATATTAAAAGAATTTCGGGTTGTCGGGTTCAACCCAAAAATTCATTTGCTAACTCAGACCCAACCTAAAAAAATACCGAGTTGGCGGGTTTCGGGTTGTCGAGTTGGCACCTCAAAAATCCTGACCCTAACCTTATAATATTCGAGTTGGGTTCGTGTCAGGTTTCGAGTTGACGGGTTGGTTGCCAACCTTAGAGTATACCTTATAATCAATCTACTAAGAAGTTGAATGAGTAATCAATTTACTATGATATTTTCTAAGGTCGGTTACATGATTTCACTCCGTTGAAATGATAAATGATAAATTATATTTATGTCGAGATTTTAGATGTTAGGTCTTATGACATCTCTTATATATGCGCTAAATATTACATTAATGCAATCAAAGAATACAAAAAAAAAAAAAAATGTTCTCCATCAAATATGTTTCATCTATAGTGTATACACTATATTTTTACACCAAATATTTATATCAACCCATTTTGCACTATATTTTCATACTAAAGTTGTTTCAAATTAGTTATTTGTATTGAACTCATATGAGCTAAATAACTTCAATAATTAATGTCATAGTTAGTTAACTAAAGTAGTGATATTAATATTAATTACAATTAAAAGATAGTTAATATGGTACAAAATTAAAGATATCAACCTAGCTTGTTTGAATAAAATACTTTTTATGTACTCATTATTACTTTTCATTTTAGTTATTATAAAATATAGGGTTAATTGTTTGATTATGTATCTAACTTTACCCTTTTTACTATTGTATGTAACAAACTTTCAAAACATCTATTGTATGTAATAAACTTGTAAAAAAATGCTATTGTATGTGACAAACTTTCAAAACATCTATTGTATGCAATAAACTTGTAAAAAATCATTATCGTATGGTGCGGTAGTAAATGATCTGCTAGAGTTTGCTCGTGCTGCCACAAATCAATGTTAAAGAGCCATTTTCAATTTTGCATGTACACATGATAACCCGCAACATATAATAGAGATTTTTTACAAGTTCATTACATACAATAGATGTTTTTAAAGGTTGTGACATACAATAGGGTTTTTTACAAGTTTATTGCATACAATATATGTTTTAAAAGTTTGTTACATACAATAGTATAACGAGCAAAGTTGTATACATAACCAAACAATTAACCCTAAAATATAAGTGGAGTATAGATATTGGGATGGTGAATATTCGGGGAAAATGAGATTGTGAATAGTATTAGTGTATTACACTAAAGTTCTACACTATTTTGGTATCTTGCTTAGAAGAGAATTACACCAAAATTTTACACCATTTTGGTGTAATATTACTTTTGGTGGATATATTGGAGATGGTCGGTGTCTTTTCTTAAACTCCACAAAATTAAAAATATATATAATACATATTTCATACTTTCTAGTTGTTTTTACTCCCCCGTCACATTTATATTCTCCCATAGAAAACTTTGTTGGATTCAAGACCTGTGGAATAAATGTTAAATTTGCCCTTAAATCTCGGAGAAAATGAGATTGTGAATAGTATTAGTGTATTACACTAAAGTTCTACACTATTTTGGTATCTTGCTTAGAAGAGAATTACACCAAAATTTTACACCATTTTGGTGTAATATTACTTTTGGTGGATATATTGGAGATGGTCGGTGTCTTTTCTTAAACTCCACAAAATTAAAAATATATATAATACATATTTCATACTTTCTAGTTGTTTTTACTCCTCCGTCACATTTATATTCTCCCATAGGAAACTTTGTTGGATTCAAGACCTGTGGAATAAATGTTAAATTTGCCCTTAAATCTCGGGGAAAATGAGATTGTGAATAGTATTAGTGTATTACACTAAAGTTCTACACTATTTTGGTATCTTGCTTAGAAGAGAATTACACCAAAATTTTACACCATTTTGGTGTAATATTACTTTTGGTGGATATAATGGAGATGGTCGGTGTCTTTTCTTAAACTCCGCAAAATTAAAAATATATATAATACATATTCCATACTTTCTAATTGTTTTTACTCCCCCGTCACATTTATATTCTCTCATAGGAAACTTTGTTGGATTCAAGACGTGTGGAATAAATGTTAAATTTTCCCTTCTATTTAAGGTTAATTTTTTTTATGAAATAAATGAATAAAAGTAATAAATGAGAATAAATTGGGCAATTTAATAATTTTTAATAGCTATTTTATGTATTTTATTTTTTAAACAAATTTCAAGATTACAATATAACGTTGTATTATTATAGGGTTAATTGTTTCATTATGTATCTAACTTTGCCCTTTTTACTATTGTATGTAACAAACTTTCAAAACATCTATTGTATGTAATAAGCTTGTAAAAAATGCTATTGTATGTAACAAACTTTCAAAGTATCTATTGTATGCAATAAACTTGTAAAAAATCGATATCGTAAGGTGCAGTAGTCAATGATCTGCTAGAGTTTGCTTGTGCCGCCACAAACCAATGTTAAAAAGCCATTTTCAGTTTGGCATGTACACATGGTAACCCGCAACATACAATAGAGATTATTTATAAGTCAATTGCATACGATAAATGTTTTTAAAGGTTGTGACATACAATAGGGATTTTACAAGTTTATTGCATACAATATATGTTTTGAAAGTTTGTTGCGTACAATAGTAAAACGAGCAAAATTAGATTCCGGAACACGTAACCCGCATTCGATCATTCGCAAGGGGCATTTTTACATTCTTGTTTTTATTGGATGTTTTCTTAAAAATATATTTTTTAAGGATATTTAATTGATTTTCCCCTATCTATTTGGATAGAGTTCAGACAAAAATATCTTAGATGAGGGGAAAGAGAAGAATATCTAATTTACCGCATGTTTGAATGAAATTATAGTGAAATTAATAGGTATAAAATAAAGTGTCTTTAAAACGCAATATTTATTATAGATTACAAATTTGTTGTTCAAAAATATAATAAAAGTTGGCGTGCTCCTTCTTCTCCTCAAACGACATCTTTATGACGAATCCTCCAACTATCTATTTTGGAATAATATGTATGCTAAAAAAGTAAAATGTAAAAAAAAAAAACGTGTTAGTTATAATTCAGACTCCTAGGAAGCAAAGCATGTGATTTGACGTCTATTTTCAAACGTATTGAATGATATATATATATATATATATATATATATATATATATATATATATATATATATATATGGTAGTGATCGAGAGAGTAGTGCCTTTTTGGGGGAAGGGGAGAAGCGTTAGTATGTATCAAAAAGCATATTACAATTATCAATCAAAACGTCAACAAAAAATTATTTTTATCGGTAAATAGTAATCAAAATCGATGCTATAAAGAATATTTTAACGTATGAATTTCATTTTTAAGTCATAACATTAATTGATGAATATTTATTTAATAAATTGTTAATATGCAGTGTGATGCATATTAACTAATATGCATCGCGATGCATATTAAAACTTCATATTATTTGAAAAATATTTTTATTGTTAATATGCATCACAATGCATATTAACTAATATGCACCGCGATGCATACTAACGGTTTTGGATCTAATATTCATAAATCGATGCTATAACTTGAAGAAAGAATTTATCAAGGAAGCTTAACATTCATAGCATCGATTCTGATTAACATTTACTAAATTTCAGTTTGTTTTTTTCGAGATTTGTATGGGTGAAGGTAATATGCTTCCTGATGGATACTAACGCTTCCCCCTCTCCCCCAAAAAATACACTTCCCTCTGGATTATGCCAATATATATATATATATATATATATATATATATATATATATATATATATATATATCGTTCCGTGCTTATAAATACATTCATACTTTATACACACTTTGGTTTACATCACCAAACAAAATAACACAATGATAAATAACATAATAACATTTGCTTCCAAGGTTGAAAAGGAACCAAAATACAGAAAAATATTTATGTCCGATGTGGTTGTCACGAGGAAACGGAACCTATTCGGAGGTCGAAAATGGAATACCTTAGACATCGTAACATTAGTTTGGATCTTAAGTGTTCATTTGTTGACGATTTTCGCACCATTCACGTTTACGTGGGGTGCGTTTTGGGCAACATTTTGGTCCTATGTTTTGTCCGCAATGCTTGGTTTAACACTATCTTACCATCGAAATCTAGCACATCGTAGTCTTAAGTTGCCTAAATGGCTAGAATACACATTCGCTTATCTTGGGGTTCAAGCTGCTCAGGTTTTTCTTTCATCTCTTCAATAGTTCTCAAATATCATGCATGAGTCACGTTACTAAAATTGGATGATGATTTATACACCAACCGACCAACGTACGTTTTTATCATCTGTTATCTATATTTTTCATTTTTTATGTTTATCGTTCATTTTGTTATTGTCGTAGAGGGATCCAATATTTTGGGTGAGCATACATAGATCGCATCATCATTACGTTGAATCCGAGAAAGATCCGCACTCTCCCACCTACGGCTTTTGGTTTAGTCATATTGGTTGGTTGTTTGACAGTGGCTTCATTGTTGAGAAGGTACTTGTTAATTTTTCAACTCTAAATTCAATTATTTATTTCTCATGTTATGAGTTTGTGTTTCGCAGTATAAAGAACGCAAAAATGTGGAAGATCTAAAGAGTCAAGCGTTCTATAGGTTTATCAAAAGAACTTACTTATGGCATATACTCGCATTTGCGGCTCTTGTTTATGCTATGGGTGGTTTTACATACCTTGTTTGGGTCGTGGTAAGCCATTCTTTTTAGAAATACGTAAAAGTGTATAAAAGGTTCGATATAGAACCAATTGATCGTTACTATGACGGTATGCGGTTAAGGCCTATTAAAACAAGATGTCGTAATTTCAAGTATTACGAAACTATATGTATAATATAAATAATGCATACGTTACTTAACTTGGTGATTTTGTTTGCGCTTGTAGGGTGTAAGAATCACGGTGACTTACCACGTGACTTTTCTGGTGAATTCGGCATGCCATATATGGGGAAACCAAGTTTGGAATACCGGTGATCTCTCCAAAAATAATGTGTATGTGTTTCAAATCTATATAACCTTATACACTTTTATACATTTTTTTCTTTTAATATTCTATAATTTAAAGGGTTTATTGTTTCGTATTAAACTTTACACTTTTTACTATTGTATGTGATATACTTTTATTTGTTGTAGTGAACTTATAAATATTGTCTATTGTATGTATTATTTCCTTTTTTGGTATGGCTAAATAAGGAAACTTTCCTATTTGGGCCTTACCCAAAAAGGAAATTTTACATACACTAAACCATATTTACAAGTTCAATACATACAATAGAAGTTTTCAAAGTTCTACTCATACAATAGTAAAAAATGTAAAGTTTAACACATAACGAAACAATAAACCCTAATTTATATTGTAGTCACTACAAAGGTACCATTTAGTGACACATTTTATCTATATTTCAATGACACTTAAATCTACGTTAAGTGAATTGCTAAAGACAACGTGCATTTAGATTCATATAACAAAATTGTGCATTAATAAATTGTATTGTATGCATTATTTGTGTAACTTTGTGTTGTATATGAATCAAAATTTGTGTTGTATTTATCACCACTCATAAATGTCTTGTACTAACTATTTTTAAATAAAATAAAAAAAATTATGTATGACATTGATAACTAGTAATGAATTAACACTTGTTCTTTTGGGGTAGCAATTCATTTTTTTGGTATCATACTTAGTAAGTCGAGCTTTTTATGATATAGCGAGGGTCATCGAAATAAGCAAGAATACTATTTATAGGGAGAATACCTATTTTGGGGATTTCAATTATGAAAATAGTGTTACAAAAAGGAATACTCACACTTTTTCTATCACTATATGGACGTCTTTACCTATCACTTTTTCAATTACATTTTTTTTTTGTGACAGTGAAAATTTATAAAAGGTGTAACTAAAAAGAGAATGTGTAAAAGTGTGAGTATTGCTTTTGTGACATTATTATTTCAAAGTAGTTGTTAGTAAAGTACACTTAATCTTTTAACGTGTCATTAAAAAGTGTAGATATAGTGATATTTTATAAAGTGTCACTGATTACAATCTTCTTGTAGTGAGTATTATATATTTATATATTAATTTAATTTACTTTGTGTACAATACTAATTGAGCATTGCTCAACTTGTACCGTCACTGTAAATTCTCAGACTTCACCCTATGTGACTTATATATTAGGGGTTTAATTTGAATCCGGACCTCAGCATATGTGAGTTATTTAACTTGTCAACATGTAATTCGTCTGACGTTAATACTTTTTACGGTGAGATGGACGCGTACTACTATAATTATATTGGACAGGGGTCAGAGGTACCCTCTAAATTACCGTTTTATTTTATGCATATACAATACAAAATAAAGCTTAGTGCATATATATATATACGCAGGTGGTTGGCATTGATTACATTTGGAGAAGGGTGGCATAACAATCATCATGCATTCGAGTATTCGGCTCGATTTGGACTAGAATGGTGGGAGATTGACCTTTGTTGGTGGTTTATACTCTTTCTTCAAACGATTGGGTTAGCAACCAATGTTAAATTGCCGACGGCGGCTCACAAGGTTAAGAGATCATTTGCATCTAGTAACAATTTCAAGTGATTCGTTAAGCTTGATCAGCTAAGCGCTTTAACGTCCATTGGGTTCCATATTCAAAATGCGTACTTGTATTAACTATTACCAATATATATATATGCAATGTCAACACTGTTGATGGTGAGTATTCCAAAATATGTATGTGAAAATCATTGTAATTGTAAGGGAGGGTTATTGTAACTCATAATCTTGTTTGAATACTATAATTTAAATAAGGATACATTGTTAAGAAATGTAACGGAAAAAATATTCGAAGTGTGTTAACAATATGGACTCTCTTATCTATGGTAAATAATTATATTATATTAATTGTACTACGAAGATGCTAGGAGATACAAACTAAAACCAAGGTACAAAGAAACTCTCTTACATACACAGACGAATATGACATCCAAAACACGATCGGGAAATGAATTTTCCAACACAATCTAGAAGGACACCCATAATAATCTTACAAAGGGTAGCCGATCCTTGACCAATTTCATAGTCAACGTGAACGAGATAAATGGCGTAATATTCATTTTAATAACGAGAAACAAATAATCTGTAACCTATGTCGTACCACAACTAAAAAGACAGTAATTATAAGACACCCACGTGTCTATTTTGTAACGATAGATTCATTTTCTTGGCTAAAATTGACTCCTTTTTTCCCATCTTTTTTAGGAGAAAATAAGTAACATATACCCGAAATTATTTAAATTTGTATATAGTTAGTTTATAATATAATGCAAGTACCTTTTTTATGAGTATGTCATGCTAGTGAAGCCTATATGCTTACACACACACATAAGTCCAAGTTGTACGTACGTATAACACCAAATGTGAAAAGTTATATATATCAATCGAAAGAAACAAGAGTATTCAATGATGCCTGTTTTGAACATGTCCATGCTACTACACCTTACATTTTAGACGAAATCACCACGACAACTTATTTAATTTCTCGGACTAAAATATCAAAATTGGCATGTGCATGCACATATATAAAATAACATGATGTCATGTTATAACTTTAAATTGTTTCTTTTTATTGATAGACACAAAAATATGTTATAGTAAAATGTATCATGTCTAGTTTCTACCCTAATAGGGACTTCAAATTAGTTGATGCAATAAAAGAGGTACTGGCTAACTACTTTTGGTTACGTGTCATACTTCAAACACGTACACATGTGCTTGCCGGGTTACGTTCAATCTGTGTAACACAACTTGATTGTTAAGTTGAGAATGTTCGTTTTTCTTGTTCAAGTTACCCCAGAGGGCGATTTCAATTCATAGTAAAACCCATAGCAACCTAATCAGCAGAGTTTAAATGCATGCGATAAATGAAATCAAACGTTTGATGTGTTTTGTTAGACGTCTTGTACTATATATATTCCGTTTTAATTTGAATAATGACTAGATCATAACCCGCGAATTCGCGGGCTACAACATGATTTTATACAAAGTTTATATTATATTTCAATTTTAATAGGTAAAACTTATAACCCGTGACTTCGGGATGACATATGTTTTTGTATACACTAATGTGATAACATAATAATAGCGTGAATGTAAAATTATAGAAATGTCATTGTTAAGATTATGGCATTGTCTTTTAAACGTGTATACATGAAACTTTTTGTTATTCGTTTCAAATAATGAAAATTAATTTTTCTTTCTTTCTACTGAATATGATTTGATATTTGAACGTTCCGGTGCGTATTTGTGTTGCCAATGTTGGTTGTAATGCAGTTCTTCGTATTGCAAACTTGTCCAATACTCCAATGGTACATTTAGATTTTTGGGTGATTAATAATTACTTTATATTTTTTTGTCGGTTAAAAATCTAACATTTGTGCATTTACAATTATAGTAAGCAAAATTACAAATCTATTGAAAATCACTACATTTCCTTTGTATGGGTAAACTAATGGATCTTTCAAAACCTTAGTACATGTAAGCTCATCCCTCTTCCCTCTTCCTCTTCCCTCTTATATATTAAAAGAGGGCTTGATTAGCTTAATCACTTTTGAATTAGCTTTTAGGTTTATAACTAACCCTAATCACTTTTGAATTAGCTTTTAGGTTTTTAACTAACCCTAACTATGATTACCAAATAAATATCTAGCTTTATTATTTAATTACCCTATTACCCCTTAATACAAAAACACCCCTTAATAAGGTATGTTAAATTTTTTTCTTATATAGTGTTGTTAAAGAGTATCAATTATATACACACATACACCGTATATACAATACAAGGTCATTGATATGGAAGAACATATATATCATTGCCTGATTTCATTATAAAAATAGAGTTCATGCTAATGGCTATTGTTCAATAGATATGTTGCCACTTAGTTTTTGATATTTTAAGGGTTTAATTTTATTTTTTTTAACTCAACTACTGTTTTTATTTTCTTTTCTGAACTCAACTACGTGAATTCTTCGGACAGGTGGAATGGAAAATTAGATAAATTGGCATCAATTGATACATCGTTGAGGCTTTTTGTGCTTGCAACTCTACATGCTTTGGAAGTAATAATGGAGATGAATACAATAATTGATGTTCAAATGACGAATTGCAATAATAGTGAGATAAGGAAGATCTATAACTTGGCACAGTTTAATTCGTCCTCGCTCGATTGTCATTTGAATGGTACTTATAACTTTGGAAATGGCATGTCTTTGGAGATGATTTTTTGGAGGTATTACATATTTCCTACATGTAAGTAATATATTATCTTTTCTTAGTCATCCTGAGCAATTAATTTTTATATTTTCAACTTTCAATAATGACATCACACTTTTCAATTTTGGGATTACTATTGATATGCTTACGTCTAATTTTTGGCTTGATCAACCCCTCTTATATATTAAAAGAGGGCTTGATTTGCCTAATCACTTATGCATTAGCTTTGTCAAATTATAACTAAGCCTCACTTTGATTACCCGATTAATCTCTAGGTTTATTATTTAATTACCCTAATACCTCTTTTCAATACCAAACATTTTCAAACCCAATTAGAATTCGACCTACATCACAAGCCGTATAATTGAGCTACAATAGGAATCTACCAATTCCTTAAAGCACATAGCAAGTATAAGTCTAACTTCAAATATTCTTAAAATTTGGAGAAACAATTGAGCTACAATAGGAATCTACCAATTGGAGCAAGTGCACGTCAGGGATTTGTACTTCAAATTAATCACACTAAAGATGCCCCAATACATCCTGACTTCAAATTAATCACACTAAAGATGCCCCAATACATATCATCAGCTTTAGATGGGAGTACAATAAAAATCAACAAATCTATACCATATGGAAGGAATCCTGAACATGGAGTTTGTAATTAATTACTTGACTCTTTAAATAAATTTTCACCGAAATTGCGCTACATTATTGGGTTCCTTGTAATAAATCTGAGAGTACCTCTTTTAGCACTAAGGGAGCCCACAACCAAATCACAAGGCAATGCGGTAACCATGAGCCTAAATACTCAAAAAAACATGGACACCTGCAAGCTACACAAGTATATAATTCAAAACAATAAAAATTTTACTAATGTAACTTACATATAAAGTATAATTAGAAGCAAGACAGCAAGCATTAACAGTTTAAAAAGTATTTTGTGTCAACCCAGTCCCAGATATAACTTGTACAAAAATGAGAGTATCTAACCAATAAAATGGATGGATTCTTTGTTGCAAAGGTATGCCTTTATCAGCAACAATGTAAACCTCATGGAGTACAAAGAAAGAAGACATCAGTAGAAACCTCATAGAGTACAAAGGAAGAAGACATCAGCAGAACCAACCAGAGAAAACTAATTAGTTGGTGACATTCTCACACTATCAGCAGGCATTGTACTTGATGGGTCCGAATACAAACAAAAAAACATAAGTAATTCTGTTTTAACCAGACAACTAACTACCGTCATAATAGTTATTTACTCATGATATTAAAAGAAAATTATGTATCCGAAAGGTAATTAGATCAAGCTAAAGCTAATTAGAAAACTAACTTGTATACAAATGTTATCTTCACAGCTATAAAGACTTGAAAAGTCCATCATCTACTCCTATGAATTATTGAATTCTATCACTCTTAAAAATAAAAATTATGTGATACTGAGTGAAGTAAAAAGAATACGCACTCGAAAGGTTTCATTTATGGTAACAAAGTCATAGTATTCAAACATCATACATCACATAAAGACATTAAAAATATACAAACTGTAGTACCGTCAAAATATAATTATACCTTACACCTTACCCGAACATTGTTATTGTAGTTGGTGAATAGATGGCTAGATTTGAGCAACGTTTTTGCAAAATATACAGCTTTAAACGCATGATACAAATGTTCATGAACAGCAGCAGTCGTAGCTTCAATTCAGCTACTTTAATAGAACTCACACTATAAGTAACTGAAGAGCATGTTGCATATGATAATCCACGATATGCAAAACAGAACCTTTTGCAAAACATCATGATAGGTAATTTTTTGTTCGGGTCCTGGTTCACAGCTTGGTTCATGGGAGTAGAATTTATGGTACCAAGGATTCTTAGGGTAGCTAATCGTCATGTCCTGTTACACATTAAATTCAAACACAAAATCAATCTGAACCTTCAAACATGTCACTCATTTTTCATTTATATGTATCATCAATCAGTTGGAATTAGTTGGTGTGCAAGGTACTTTCAAATACAAAGGTAATGCTTGTAATTTGTGTGGAATGAGGCTCTACCTTATATGAGCAACACTTAAATATTCTTAATAGAATCATTTACTTTTTGCTATACATAAGCACCACTTCGTTGGAAATCATTCATCATCATCATCCTCCGGGATCTTAAAAAAAAATACAAAACCCTTATTTGATTGGAGATGGAGAAATCATACAGAGAGAGCAATATGAATATGCAAATTAAATTGA
This sequence comes from Pseudognaphalium luteoalbum, assembly GCA_963422505.1. Taxonomy (NCBI): domain Eukaryota; kingdom Viridiplantae; phylum Streptophyta; class Magnoliopsida; order Asterales; family Asteraceae; genus Pseudognaphalium; species Pseudognaphalium luteoalbum. The sequence continues at coordinate 3,958,401 of OY730194.1, forward strand.
TGGAAGAAGTCTCCCGAAAGAACATAATTTACCAAATAGACGAAATAATATATAGATCGAGGTATTCAAAGAAACCAATGAAATCGTATGCAGAATCATAATCATTATGCGGATTGATCCTATAAACCCTAAATTATGATCAAATTAAAACATACCAAAATCACAATACCTTGTGTTCATGATGAAAAAATCAAAATTGATTTTCTAATCTAATCTTCCGGTCACTTTTCTCACTTTTAATTTCGTTTAGCGAGTGAAAACTACTTCGGCGTCCATTGACGATGGTTTAGTTTTCTGTAGATTCGATTGTTCATGTACAAGTGATATTCAAGAAAAAATTGTTGAAATATGTAACCTGCTATGCTGAGGATATTGAAGCATGGAAATTGCCAAATAAAAGAAACCAATAATAATCTTTAATTCTCACCATCTATTCCCCTAATTTTAGATCTGAAAGTTTAAAGTTGATTTTGAAATTCAAATTACAGACAATATGATGGCGCCATATTTTGAAATTATGAAAGGGTGATTAAATAATAAAATTAGAGATTTATTAGGTAATCATAGTTAAGGTTAGTTAGAAACTTAATAGGTAATTCAAAATTGATTTGCCTAATAGTGTCTCTTTTAATTAATTAATATATATATATATATATATATATATATATATATAAAAGAGGGATTGATGATTGATATGTATTAAACGACCGATTCCATAAAAGGAAATATGATATAATTAATTGATCGATAATAAAGAGATATATAAAATGATGTCTTGTCATCATTTTATATCATCAAAACATCATTTTACATTTCTCATTATCGATCAATTAATTATATCATATTTCGTTTTATAGAATTGGTCGTTTATCTATATTATTATATACTCCCTCCATCCCAATTTGATTGTCTCATTTTGACACCTTGAATATTTTTGTTTGTATTATATAATACTTGATGCAAAATATATGAATGAATTGAGCTTTGAATGTATTTTCATTGATATAATTTGCATCAAGTATTATATAACACAAACAAATATTCAATCAATCAAACAAATATATGAATGAATTGACTTTTTAATGTATTTTCAATGTCAAAGTTGTCTAAGAAAGACTCTAAAAGTCAAAATGGTACAATCAAATTGGGATTGAGGGAGTAACACATTTTGAGTGTTTTTTTTAAAAAGGAAATTACCTTATTGCCCCTAACTCACTTCTACTATCTCTTAAAATCCATCTAAAATGACAAACATATCCCTACATTACTTTAGTTAATGTATACATTTATTGTTCCTATCATCTCTTACTGCACACAAATCGGACAGTTATATGTTGTCACTTAAAAACCTTACAAAACATACAAAAAACCATTATCCATATATTCAATCAATCAAATTGATAAATCATATATCAATATTGAAGTATCAAAGTATTTCATATGACAATCTTCAATATCCTAGCGTCTTTAGCAAAATCAACTTAAAAATCCCTAAAAATATGTCGATCTTCATTCCAAAATTAATTAATCAAACAAATAAATAAGACATAAAAAATATCATCTACAAACTCAATGTATTCACCTAAGAGGATCAAAGAAATTCTAAATTTAAAAACAAGATACATGCATGTTCTAAATAATAATTAAAAAAAAAAATCTACATCCATAAAAAAATAGGAATCAAAATTTAAGGAAAAGACATACACCGTTTAACTACATGATAATGGTAGTACTCATTGGATAATTGGAACTTATGATAGCAAAAAGATAAGTGCACCTTCTGAATTAAAAATATGGAATTAAACTCCAATAGAAGATATGATTTTTAACACAACCCAAAAAGTGTGAATTGATTTTGTAAATACAACAATTGAATATTTAAATTTCTTTTGGAAATCACCGCATGTCATACCCATAAATGAATTTGGTGGGTGAGGTTTTTGATAATCTGAGGGTTTTGAAATCCAAGAAATAGGACAAGTCAATTTTCAAAGGTGATACAATTTACTACGATCGGATGTCTAAATTATAATATGGAAGATCATCAAATTTATGCTCTTGACAGATGATGAGGAAAGCAAACTTCCACTCTATCCCAAAGTGGCATACCAAAGAATAATAAAATGAATCGAAACGGAGAATGATAAAACGAATCGAAACATGCGAATGGATAGACGTAAGAGCTCTTTAATCACATTTATCTTTTTTTTTTTTTTTAAAAAAAAATGCACATGTAAATTAAAAAACGGTTACTTTTGTTGTAGATCACTATAATGGAATTCTTACATCAATGGTATCATTATTCCCAATCACTATTGTCGATTTGCTGCAAACCACTACCAAATTTTACATATAATATTGCCATCGCAACGCGTGAATATACTACTACTAATGATGTTACATAACTAAATGATTACATGTATTATAATTTTATCGTTCAAAATTATTTTATGTTCCTTTTATCGATCATCATGATCCCATTGTTTGAGATTTTCCTCATTATTAAATACTTATAAAAAATTCAGGATCAAATTCATTTACATGATTTTTTGATTTGTATGTCAGCATGTCACAGTTTCATACTAGTAGTAATTTTTGTATACGATTATTACATTTCATAAGTTATGCGTATAAATAAATATAAATAATATATATATACATATATATATGTATATATATACGTAAAATATACTAGTAGTATATACATATACATATATATATATATATACATATATGTATATATATGTATATGTATATACTACTAGTATATTTTACGTATATATATACATATATATATATATATATTAGTTTTTATGCCCGTGCGATGCACGACTAATAATTTTAGGAAGATGAAAAAGATTGAGGATACGTACTTATATAGTCAAGTATACATAAATAACTAAACTAAGTACCTACGTATTGATATATTACAGTTTAGAAGGAATGTAGACCATAACACTATACAAACAACATGATGTCTGGTTTATCGAAGTGATTCTACAAATTAATAATGAGTGCTAATGATAAATACCTTAATATTATTAAATACCGAACTTTCATGAAATGACATATTAAAACCCGTATTAGTTTTTTAACATGTTCGATGCACAGGATGATTCATATTCAACAATTCTCGATATTAATTTGCAAAAACAATTTATCTTATATAAACAACACAAAACAACAATGAGCATGTTGATAAACCACGTGAATGATGAGTAAAATATATAATTAATCAAAACAAAGAACTTTGTATAAAAAAATATTTAGTTAGAAGATAAACTAATCATCTAGAAAGCAAGAAGTAGACAATGAAGTTTTTTCTTCATGATCACCTACTGATGAGGTGCTCTCCGTTACTTGTTCATTTCATGAAAACATGTAGAAAGTAATAAGATCGGAATGCATAGAAATCTTTAATTTTTGAAGAATTATTAATTATATATAAATATATATTAGGAATAGATATCAAGTGAAACAAAAATGCCTATTATTTAACTAATTAATAGGTTGAAATTATATTTTATTGAATTTATTTGTTGTAATCTACGTGTTATAATTTTTTTTAAGAGTTTAATAGCTCAAAAATAGGTGTGTTTAGAATTTTTTTTCAATTTGAATGACACATAGGATTTTTTTAGGAAGCTAAGGTGATAACACCTAGGATTTTTGCTTAGTTGTCAAAAGAATAAATATGACACATAGAAAAGAGGCTATCCTCTATTACTTATATAGGTATATATATGTATATGTATATGTATCAGTGTTAACAAATTAAAGATCACACATTTTAGAAAATGTTTGCATACTTGCATAAGCATAATATTCTGGTTAGGCAAAGGCCCAAGAAGAGGGCCAAACATATTGTATGTTGGATTTTTGGCTAATATCTTTATTGATCGAAGAGTTGTTCAAGTAAAAACCTTATCTTTACTTGCCAAATAAACAAGGTAAGGTTCAGAGCAGAAAGTACCATTTGAGGAGAAAGAGAAGAAGAATTTTCAAAGTTTCATTTTTACCCTCTCCTCCTTTTTAATATTGTAACTACTCTCTCCTACTTTCTTCCTCCCACCCCTCCCCTCCACCACCCACCATTAGCTGCTGCCACCCGCCGTCACCACCTGCCGCCGTCGACCGCCGGGAACTTTTTTTTAAAAATAAAATTTTAATTTTTTTTTTTTTAAAAAAAAAATTAAAATTTTTTTTAAAAAGAAAAATTTAATTTTTTTTCTCAGAATTTTTTTACATATTATCACTTTGTACTGCATTTTATTAGAGTTATACTGCATTTTCTTATTTTTATTGCATTTTGTATATATATGTTTAGTAGATATTGTTCGCTTTTTACTGTATCTTTGTAGTTTACACATTATTCTTTTGATGTTTTTACTGCATTTTATTTATACACCTCGATCTAATACATATTGTTTGTTTTCTACTGCATTTTAAGTTACACATAATATATTGTTTACTGCATTTTATTATTATTATTATTGCATTTTACATATTTTCATATATGCATATTGTTTATTTTTTTATTGCATTTTATATTATACATATGATCCATTTTTACTGCATTTTGCATATATTTATTTAGTACACATTGTTCACTTTTTACAGCATTTTGTATTATACATAATCTAATTGTACTACATTTTATTATTTTTACTGCATTTTGTTATTTTTACTGCATTTTATATTATACATAATCTATTTGTACTGCATTTTGTTATTTTTACTACATTTTGTTAATTTTACTGCATTTTGTTATTTTTACTGCATTTTTCATATATTTCATTTATTATATTTTGTTTGTTATTCACTGCATTTTGTATTATATATATTATCTATTTGTACTGCATTTTGTATTAATATATACTACATATTGATGTTTTTACTGCATTTTGCATATACTTCATTTAGGACATATTGTTCATTTTTTACTACATTTTATATTATATATATCATCCATTTGTACGGTATTTTGTTGACGTCAGGTATAGAAGATGCGGTAAAATATATAAAGTTTTAGTTAATTAACAATAATATACAAAATGCAGTGGAAAAAATGTATAGTTTTATTCAAAATGTAGTAAAAAACTTATAGTTTTATTAGAAATGCAGCATGAATAGGAATATGATATATAATAAAAAATTTATGAAAAAAAAGTAAAAAAAAAAAAAAATTTTAAAATTTTGGCGGCCGAAATCCGGCGGCAGCTAGCGGCGGCCGGAATCCGACAGCGGCTGGCGGTGGCTGGTGGTAGCCAGGAGGTGGCAGCAGGTGGTGGGGTGGTGGTAGGTGGGGTTGGGGGAAGAAGAAGGTAGGAGGGGGAAGAAAATAAAGTGGATGAGTTAAAATGTAAAAATCTAAATAGTGGAAGGGGTGTGGGGTGAAATTTAATGTTATTTTTTTTTTTGTTAACTAATACCCTTAATTTTGAAAATAATTACAAAATTGTCATCCCTTTTAACCATTGATCCAATCCAAAAGATTATCTAAAGGCCACAAATAAATCTTCTCCTTCTTTTCCTCAAATAACCCCTTCCCCTATGATCCTCAATCAATAACTTATTCATATACTTAAAAATTAACCATTATACTCCGTACAATTTAGTTTTAAGCATGACGTAAACTAATAGTTTACGGTCTTACGGAGGGTAATTATCTAACACCTTTTAAGTTTTAACTATACGACCACTTGTCTCTACTTATATTATATTTATCGTAACAATTTTTGATACTATTTTTACGATGTTTATGAATCACTTCTAGAAAATGTGATATATATCAAGAATGGTTACTAATCGTGTACAATTCTTAATGGACCCCGCAAAAGAAACAGACAAGTCCAGTTAACAGGCAAGCTTAATCTTCAGGCAAACCCGATTTACAGGCAGCCCCATTAACAGGAGGCCTATTAACAGGAGGCCCAATTAGCAGGAAGCTCATATGTTAAGCCCAAGCTAATGGCGCAAACCCATCAAGATAAGGTCTTTGTCTTCCGTTAGAAGACAACCTTATAACGGATTCCACCTACGTTAGTGGTGGTCTCCCAGGGGACGACAAGGGTTTCTCTCTGGCCATACCATTGGTCCACGTCACCACAGAGGACCCACAAACAGGAAGTAGCAATCACAACCGTACGATTGGTTCCACCAAGATGATGAGTTAACCGTACGATGAACAGTACCACCAGATGGTGATTTAGCCGTACGATTAAAACCATGAGATGGTGACTCAACCGTACGATGAATAGTACCAATCAAGATGGTGAGTTAACCGTACGATCAAAACCATGAGATGATGACACGTGGTAAACTTGCTCACCAAGGTGATCATACATCACTATAAATACTAAGGTATGAACACTATTCATCCCCCAACACCTCAGAAAAATACCTACATCCTTCATACTCAAACCCTCATCATCTAGAGGAGATCACTATTCATCTCCTCGCCACCGATTCACGTCACCCACGGTTTCGTTCAATACACTCTGGCGGGTTATCCACGTAAGTCACGGAGAGCATCGAATCGGATCCATACTTCTTGCACTCAGGTATAAAATTATGTTTGATCAAATGGCGCCATTCATTTGTTGAAACCCTAGATCTATTGTTGAGCTAGCAACACATCCTAACAATTTTTCTTATAATAACACTCAGTGATACTCAGCATGGCGTCAAACACCGGCCCCATTCCGACGACCGACGAGAACATGATGCATTTCACTGCCCAAAATGCTCAAACACCAATCGACACCTCGGGGGAGCAGGCGGCGTGGAGCCACCGGCAAATGTTGGAGCAAACACGCCGTTAGCTAGATTTCACCACTCTAGGGGGGATTTTCACAACAACAGAGACCTGTATTCCCAACCGGCCAACCGCCTTTGATGGGAGCGGGACCTCAACAGTTCCCACACACTCAATCGAGTGTCGGTCAGCAACCACTGAATGTTGTCCACCAAGCTTTCCAACAGCCACCCCAACAAAGTTTTCAGCAAACGTTTCAGCAACCCTTGGTTCAGAATTTTCAGCAACCCCATGTAACACCCTCAAATTTTGGGTTGCGAAAGCGATCGGGTCGGGTGTTACCAAATCAAATATCATAAGCACAAAGGTACATAATGAACGACTCTAAATGAGACGTTTAAAAATAGTTATACATTCCCAAAATAAAGAGTTCGCAAAATAATTTCAATACATAATTGGTAATACAAAAGTTATGCAAGAAATCCAGATGTCGAAAATATACGACTCGAGCTAACATAGCTTGTAATAGTCCTAATCCCGTTGTCACCTGAGAAAATATGCTAAAACAAGTCAGCTATAAAGCTGGTGAGTTCATAGGTTTGTTAAGTAAAATATAGAGTATAAACCGTGTATATTTCAAAAGAAGTTCGTAAACTTTGTTTGATAGTTGTAATGTATTATAGTTGTGTCCCTTTTTTGTGAAACCGATATCAAGGTTGCCATAACCTTATAAACTAATCCGATAGGTTTAGTTCTAAAGTGTTCTCCAAGTGTTTCCGTGTTTTGTACTACTTTCCAGATCAGCACACTACCAAACCCTAAGATCATAATCCATGGGGGTTTCTATAGGCAGTACAACGTACTCAAGGACCTATCAGGTTATCAAGTATGAGTATAAGAATCGAGTGTGACACTACGTGTTCAATTGTGCAACTATGTATGTATAAGGATATCGAGTGTAGCACCACGTGCTTAGTAGTGTAATCGAGTGTGTACGTGTACCTATAAAATAGCGTACATGTAAATAATAGTCAGGTGTGACATCTCGTGCCCAGTAAAGTAATCGTGTATGCATATAAGGAGTACACATAACTAAAAAAGGTATACATGTATAAAGGAGTCGAGTCTGGCACCTCGTGCCCAGTAAAGTAGTCGTATATACATATAGGGTGTACACGTAACTATACAAGTATACATGCATAGTAGTAATCAGGTGTGGCACCTCGTGCCTAGTAGAGTAAGTGTATATTCATATAAAGTGTACATGTAACTCTAAGAAGTCTACATGTATATCGGAAGTAGCACCTAGTGCCCGGAAGTAGCTCATCGAGCCCGGAAGTAGCACAATGTGCCCGGAAGTAGCACAGCGTGCCCGGAAGTAGCACCACGTGACCGGAAGTAGCACAACGTGCCCGGAAGTAGCACAACGTGCCCGGAAGTAGCTCATCGAGCCCGAAAGTAGCACAGCGTGCCCAGAAGTAGCACAACGTGCTAATCAGTGTATGCATATAATTCAATAAGTACAATTATAACATATAGTTTAACCAATCTATTACCCTATGGTAATATAGTAATTGCAAATAAATCGAGTACTTACAGTTGTCACACAACAGTCAGGTATAGTACAGTGTATCTAAGCAAGTATAGACTTCACTTAGAAGTAGAGTGTAGCATCATGCGCCTAAGTATGAAGAATCATCTCTTAGTTGATTGAAAGATAGTACAATGTGTTCAACTAGTGTATGTTACTATCGTGTATTTGATTCATCAAGCTTATCTAGTATGTCGGTGCGCCTAAGCACGGTTTACTCAAATGCTAGTCTAAAACTAGTGATCGTATAGTATAAGTGAAGAGAGAGAGACCTAAAGTCCCTAGGAAGTGTACTTATCCAAGTCCATGTGTTTTCTAACTCCGGAATACTTAATACCCTTAAGTACTTTAAAGAAACCCGTCAATGTTAATACATAACACATTTATCATGAAAGTCTGTTAATTGTTTTGTTTAATAGATGAACAATTGAAAAGCGAGTAAACCAGTAGCATGCGTCTCACCCCGAAATCAGTAAAACAGTTTGAAAGGTGGGGCTATGAACTCACCTGTGGTGCTAGCGATTCTAAGATACGCGTGTTGTCCCAATAGTAACCTTCTAGTGTCCTATACACGTGAGGTTATATAAGTAATCGACTAATCAATCTGTTTAAACTAGTTGTTTGAGTATTTGTTTGTGGTTTTAGTTTAGAAATCGTGTACAGAGGTCCGTCGGCAGCGCCCCTAGTAGCGGGGTTCAAGGGGCAGAGCCCTTGGTTGGGGTCGAGCTGCCAAGTCAGCTTGGAAAATTTTTATGTCTACTACATTGCTTTACTAAAAATCGCATTGAAAATTTAAAATCGGAAAATTGACTAAGGTTGGTTGCGGACCGAATTAGTGGTGCGAATTGAGTTCGCGAAGTGAATTGAGTTCGAACTCGCAGGACAAGTGGGTTCGCAAGTCTCGACTCGCAGCTCAACTCGGTTCACAGATCTAGTTCAGCTCACAAGTTCAACTCGTAAGCCATCTTGATTCGCAGAGTTCGGATAAGGTTTCGCGAGTTGAGTTAATCTCAACTCGCACGACAAACTGCTGCAAGTTTTAGGACGGATTTCGAGTTTCAAACGTTTTCATCAGGTTTCTTGGGCATTTTCTTGTCGGGTGGACTTAATAACATGTGATTATAAGCATTTCACATGTTGGAGTAGAAAAGAAGAAAAAGATGAGGAAGGTGGGTCGGTTCAGGTCTGCGGACCAAACTCGGGCCGACCCATTTGGGTCTCCGCTTCGTATTATTTCGATTTCTAGGAACTTATTAATATTCTTTTGAAATATTTTTGAGTCGAAACATTTTATAAAATAAAATGTTTGTGTTAAATTTTTATAACCTGTTTCGCGCGCTTTCAGTTTAGTAAAAACACATTTTTAAATGGGACGAAGTGTTTAAATGTTTTCCGAGCAAATGAATATCATTTGCGTTATATATACTTTTATATAACTTTTTGAATACTTTGGTTTTAAATGCGTACAAAGTACGATTATTTGAAGTTTAAATTGGGCGAGAAAATTGACCTTTTTAACCGGGTGTTACACCCCTGTCCAAAATTTTCAACAACCCTCAATGCAACAACAGCCTTACGGCCAGAGCTTTCAACAAAAATTGTTCAAAATGTCCAACAGCAGTCACAACAGTTTTATACGCCACAACAGAACTTTCAGGTAGCATTTCAGGTACCACCTCAACAGGGATACTTCAATACACAATCACGTATCCTGCAATCAACTGGCCCAACACAAACGTCACTACAGGAGACTGCAAACGCCCTGGGCTAACTACTTGCACAACTAATGCAACCCCCTGCAATACCACCTCCCCCGCCACTTCCACCAATGTTGGCAAACCTGATAGCAGTTATGCAGGGAAAAACACCGCAACCTCAAAATATAATCCCTGATTCAAACACTCTATTTCACCCAGCTTTCTAGTGTACCACTTCCCCTGGGAGTAGCGGTCCCTGCTACTTTGGGAACATACGACGGAACCACAAATCCGGAAGACTTTATCCAATCATTCCATCATGCCATAAAATCACAGCACTAGGATGATGCAGTTTCTTGTCAGATGTTTCCTTCCGTACTTAGATCATATGCCAAATCTTGGTTCTGGGACTTACTAGAAAAAAGCATTACCTGCTTTGATGATATCAGGAGAAAGTTCGTAAGTCATTTCCACCAAAACAAAAAACATGTCAGATCACATGTGGAAGCACACCTGACTAAACAACACCCGTATGAACCACTTGAAGATTTCATAGACAGGTACACTGATGAGTGTTTAAAAATACCAGGGCTCCCTGATAGTCAACAACTCTCTGGTTTTATTTCTTGCCTGGATGATAACCGTTTCCAAGCACTCGTTGATAAGTTTGTTAGAGACACACCTCCCACATTTGCTGCACAAATTTCACAAACCAGAGACTACATCATGGCGATGGAAAAAAGACAGTTAAATCGAAGAAATAAACAGGCTGCAAACAATTCCAGGGGTGATCATAAGTACCAGTCCTATCAGGGGAGAGGAAAAGAACAGCAGGGGGAAGGTTCGGCAAGAGATTTCAACCATACAACAAAAATGCGGAGAAATATATGGTTGTCGCATCCTTGTCAAAAACTCCGCACGAGATATTGACAACTGAGCCTATTGCCAAAGGTTTCAAGAAGCCACAACCCATGGTTTCAAAGGCAAAAGATAATGGTAAGTACTGCAAATTTCATAAAGAAGGGGGCCATGACACAAATGAATGCAGAGAAATCAAAGCTCATATATACAAAGCAATTAAAGATGGCAAACTAGAACACTTGGCCCAAGGAGCCAGGGAGTACCAGCAGGGCGGAACCAAGAAAGGGAAAGGTACAACTGAGCTACCTAAACCCGATGCAGTGATACTCATGATAAACCCCCTGGCTCCAACAAGAAACGAAAGATGGAAAGAGTGGAGTTATGGGAATTACAGGGGATAAGCTTTCCAGCAATTCACAGGGTACACCCCTCCGCGGAACCGCTAGTCATCACCGCGAGGATAGCTAACTTTTAGGTTGGCAGGGTGTACCTAGACAGCGGAAGTTATACAGAAATAATGTATGAACATTGTTTTAAGCAGCTACCAGACCACATTAAGGGACGCAGGGAGGAGTTCCTGCAACCGTTAGTTGTTTTTTCTAGAGAAACAAATTGGCCACTGGGAAAGATTAAACTCGAAGTTACCATGGGGGAATACCCGCGCTACAGGTTAACCATGCTTGATTTTGTAATTGTCCTTTCTCCATCAAAGTATAATGTCATATTTGAAAGAACAGCTATGCTCCTGTTTGGTGAAGTAATTTCGACTGTCCACGGTATGGTGCGCTTCCCAACACCAGAAGGAATAGCAACTGTACACGTTGACAGGGCGTTACAAATTGAATGCTCGCAAGTAAGCCAGACAAAAGAACAAAAGGTGGCCCCTCAGTAGGAGAGTGAACAGGAGGAAATTGTAATGAACCAAGCCTTCCTAGACCAAACACTCAGCATCAGCAGGAAACTCCCATCCAAAATCAGACAGCAGTTAAAGGAATTGTTAATTGAATATCATGACGTGTTTCCTTTTCAACCTGCTGACATGACCGGGGTACCAAGGAGCATAGCAGAACATCGCCTGAATGTAAAACCCTGTATTACACCATCGAGACAGAAGAAGCGAGGAATGGCACCAGAAATAAGTGCTTTCCTAAAAAAAGAAGTAGAAGATTTGGTGGCTGCTGGCATCCTTCGGGAGGTTAAATATCAAACATGGGTAGCAAACCCTGTCATGGTAAAAAAGCCCAATGGATCTTGAAGAATGTGTGTCGACTACTCGGATCTAAACAAAGCTTGCCCAAAGGACAACTACCCCTTTCCAGAAATTGACTGGAAGGTCGAATCCCTGTCAGGATATAGGCTTAAATGTTTCTTGGATGCTTACAAGGGGTACCACCAAATCCAGATGGCAGAGCTGGACGAAGATAAGACGGTGTTTCATACCAACCAAGGGATCTTTTGTTATAAGAAAATACCCTTTGGCTTAAAGAACGCAGGAGCAACATATCAACGAGTCATTGATTCAGCTTTCAAGAATCAAATTGGACGAAATATAGAGGCTTATGTCGATGATTTGGTAATCAAAAGTACAACGGAGGTAAACATGTTGGTTGACATCTCAGAAACTTTTGCAACACTCAGGGGCATCAACATGAAACTCAATCCCTGCAAATGTACTTTTGAAATGGAAGAGGGCAAATTCCTTGGCCATGTAATTACGGCGGGGGGGCTTCCAGGCAAACCCAGATAAAGTTCAGGCAATAACCAGCATGCCTTCCCTAAAAACCAAGCAGGAAGTACAAAGCTTGTTAGGAAAGCTAGCCGCCCTGACAAGGTTCTTATCCAAAGTCGCAGAACGTTCCCTGCCGTTCTTTTCTACGTTGAAAGGTATAAAAGGGAAAAATGAATTCCAATGGACTGATCAGGCAGAAAAAACATTCCAGGATATGAAAAAAATTCATGGCAGATTTACCAACCCTCACAGCACCAATTACAGGTGAAACCCTAACCTTGTATCTTGCAGCATCTGAATAAGCTGTAAGCTCGGTACTAATAGCAGAACGGAACAAAGTACAAATGCATGTGTACTTTGTTAGCAAGGCTCTACAGCCAGTTGAATTGAACTACTCACCTATTGCAAAACTAATCTTAGCATTGGTTCACTCTGCACGACGCCTGCGTAGATACTTCCAGGCGCACCAAATCATTGTACTTACTGATCAACCAATCAAGCAGGTGTACAGAAGCCAAAAAAGTCAGGAAGTTTGGCCAAATGGGCAATTGAGCTGGGGGAACATGAAATAGAATTTTCTCCTAAAAACGCAGTTAGGACAAATCATGGCTGACTTTCTGGCGGAATTACCAGGGGACTTTGAAGGCAAGACATCGCTGACCACCAGTACTTCAGTCGAGGAAACATGGGAGCTATATACTGATGGCGCAGCAAGTTCTGGGGGGTCAGGAGCTGGGCTGATACTTACAAGTTCGGCGGGCGAAGAGCATACATATGCCCTGAGATTTGATTTCCCTATAACAAACAATGAGGCTGAATATGAGGCTCTGATTGCAGGCCTGAAAATTACCAAGAAAATGGACATTTTGTCCATCCATGTGTTCGTTGATTCACAATTAGTAGCAAACCAGGTAAATGCAAGTTTCGAAGCAAAAGAACCAGCAATGAAAAAAATACCTGGAGGTAGCCCAGGGAATGACTAAAAAGTTCAAACACTTCAAAATTGATCAAGTCCCAAGGAGTCAGAACAAGAAAGCCGATGTACTAAGCAAACTGGCATCCATGACGTTCGCCCACCTGACAAAGGAAGTCCTGGTAGAAGTTCTGAACCAAAAATCAATTGACAGGGAACATGAGGTGCTCCCCGTTGAAGAAACAGAAGACAATTGGATGACTCCAATTAGGGAATATTTCTGCAAGGTAAACTTCCCGATGACAGGTTTCTCGCAAGAAAAATCAGAGTCAAATCCCCCATGTACACCATCAAAAAAGGGGAGCTCTTCAGAAAATCTTACCTGTGACCTAATCTCAGGTGCGCCGGTCCTAACCAGGCATAGATACTTGTCAGGGAGGTGCACGAGGGTTCGTGTGGGTTACACTCCGGCCCACGGGCAATCACAGGAAAAATAATGAGACAAGGTTACTTCTAGCCAACCATGCATCAAGACTCCTTAGCCATTGTGAGAAAATGTCAATCCTGCCAGATCCACGCTCCAATATCAAGAACACCAAAACACGATCTCATCCTTGTTACTTCCCCTTAGCCATTCCCCCACCCATAAGTGGGGGATTGACATCGTATGGCCGTTTCCCCCAGCCATAGGTGGAGTTAAGTTCATCGTGGTAGCCATTGATTATTTCACCAAGTAGGTAGAAGCTAAACCTATGGGTCAAATAATAGGGAAGAAGATGGTTAGTTTCGTCTGGGAAAATGTCATTTGCAGGTTTGGAATCCCACATGAAATTGTTAGCGACAACAGAACGTAGTTTGCCTCCGACCCATTCAAATCATGGTGCAGTGAATTGTCAATCAAGCCAACTTTCACCTCTGTTGCCCATTCTCAGGCAAACGGGCAGGTGGAAGTCACTAACAGGGACATCGTTACAGGAATCAAGGCCAGGCTGGGCAAGTCTAGAACTGGATGGGTTGATGAGCTGCCTAATGTACTCTGGGCCAGTCGTACGATGCCGAAAGAGAATAGTACTTGGGTAACACCCTTCAGTCTCGTCTATGGAACAGAGGCGGTCATTCTTACCGAAATCAGTGTACCAACTCAAAGGGTTCTCCAGTTTGACGAAGAAACAAATTTGGTATCCTTGAAAGAAAACCTCAACTTCACAAAAGAGGTCAAGGAAATGGCAGCCGTTCAGGAAGCCAAAAACAAGCACAAAATGGCTAGGTACTACAACAGTAAGGTCCTAAACAGGGAGTACAAGGCAGTAGATCACGTATGGCGAAAGAACGAAGTCTCGAGAACTGATGATACGGGGAAATTAGGCCAAAATTGGGAAGGTCACTATCAGGTGGCTCAAGTTCACGGCAATGGAGCCTATTCTCTGACTCACTTAGATGGTACTCCTGTTCCCCGTACTTAGCACGTGATAAACTTGAAAAAGTGTTACAAATGAACAACTATCTATAAGCCCAGGGGAGCTTGATCACCTCTCCTAACAGGCATATTTTGTTGAATCACTTTTCAATAAAATCAAGTTGTTCGTGCAAAAAAATTATTATTTGTTTCATATGTTTACCTATTTGCAAATGTGTCAAGGACAAGTCTTTTCACAAAAATGTCATATGCACAAGGCCATCTCTTTGGCCAGAATCATATCCCATGATTCCACCATGCCCTACTCCCTACGCTCGGCTGACTTGGTTATCCGAACTAGCAGACAGGAGCAGCGGTCGTGCCACAGTGGAATGTGTATTCTAGCCCTATCCCTGGTAGAGATTCACCTCAACCAATAAGTTGGCTAGTGATGAATCAGTCCAAGGCAGGAATGACACAAGCATCCGCCAATAGGCTTGCTGATCATCCCTGCGCCGCAGGCAAACTAGAATTTGTCATGTCATGACCACCGGTTAAATACAAAAAGAGAATACACAAACTGTATGAACATTACAAAATGAGTACTCGAAGTAAGCAGACAAACACAGAGTAAGATGTGTAAAGATAATAACATACAAATATATTACAGAAAGTGTGCAAATGTACATTACATATACTTGTAGCAAATGTTTACAAAATGTTTAAATCCAAAGCACGGAAAAAACTAAGGACTAGGCTTCATAGACAGGAGGCCTCGACCGGCATGTCAAGGTCTTCAGTAAGCTTCTCCAGAAAGGGTGAGGTAGACAAGTCAGACAACACTTTCTGAGCGGCTTTGACCTTGTTGGCTATTTCTGGGTCAACCTGTGCAGCCAACTCAGCAGGAAGAGGATTGACGTGCTTTGTCGCCAAAATTGCTGACTCATGTCATCCCTGAGCCCTTACGCTTTGTAACATCCGGTCAAACGGTCCTATAATCCCAGGAAAACCCATCGAGGTAATGATCAGGTCAGGAAGCCCACTTTGGAGTTTTTTCTTCTCCTCCGCTGCTGCATCCCTCTCAAATTTGACCTGATCCCTCTCTACCATAGCCGCGTCCCTGGAAGCCAAAGCTTCATCTCTTTGAGCAGTGACAGAGTTTAGCTCAAGTCCACTCTACTGCAAAGAAGCCTCCATGTCCGTTGATTTCTTCGCCTGCATATAAACGAGGAGTTCAAACAACAAGTGATCACAAATCAAAACCTTTCTCAAAAAAGAACTAGAATTACCTGCACAGAGAGCTGATCCCTCAGGGATTCAATCTCTGAGGACATCTGGCTGACCTTTGCAATGTCAGCAGCATGCTCAGCCTAAAATTTGGCATGATTCTCCCTCTCCTGCGCAGCCTTAGCACGATCGTCCTTCAAGGCCAACCCTAGCTTCCTGCTAAGCTTCTCGAAGTGTTCTGCCACCTTCAAGGTGTTGATGCTCCACATAAAAGAATCAAAGGTGGCCTTAAGACCACGGTTAATGCTCTGGCGGGCATTCAGGGCTGCCATTTTTTCCTCAACGGCCGGAGGCATCGCATGCATCACATAGTCCCTGCAAGACTGAAGATCACGACCAAGATTGTCCACCTAGAACTTCCATCCGGGAACAAACACCGAAGAGCCGCTGAGATCAGCCTCAGGACCAGTAGGGTGGGGCCACGAGCGCCACCCAAGAAATCAGCAGCATTCTCATCCACATCCATATCAGGGAGAGAAAATCTAGAACCGCTGCCCGTCTGGAGGAGGAATCATCACCAGTAGAGAATTGAATCCTCCTTCTCTTCTTAGTAATCGGTGTCTCACCCTCCTCATCTAAAAGAAATTAAAAACCTAAGTCAAGATCAACCAAATGCAAAGCCAAAAGTAAAAAAAACAGGAGGATAGCATACCAGTGGTTTCATCTCGCAACCCCTGCACAGGTCGAGACTCAAAAATCGATTCCGCCGTCTCGGAACCACTAGCTTCCATTCCGCTGGTCTCCCGGGAAGACACCGAAACAGGGCGATTTACTTTCTTCTTTTTCTTCCCACCACCGGCGGCAGACTTCTTCTTCTTTCCTACAAATTCCCCCAGGTCATCCACGGTGGTGTAGTCGGAGGGAATCGCAGACCTCGTGGGAAGAGTGGACATGGGAGTACCGTACGGTTGGTGGGAATGTTGTCAACAGAGGTATGACCTATCTAAACCCTAGACAGATAAGAAGCTGTTAAAATTCATCACTGCAAAATAAAAAAGTTATCAGGACAAATCCACATGTGGCAAATAACAGGAAAGAAAAATTTCGAACCGCCTAAATTCCAAAACTTCCTACCTTTATCTTGATACTTGCGGACAAGAATCCTGCCCTCCATACTAAAATTCCTGCTCATACTAGTCATCGCCAGGACTGAATCCGGATACGGCCTCATCACAACACCGCCCTGCCTCAGCAGGCGAAGAAAATCCATGTCAACCTCGGGGTTGGTCTCAAGAATATCCAGAGGGGCATTCTTCACAGGCGCCAGCCTATTAACCTAGTCCTGAGGATTAACCCAGCAAAGAAGCCTCGAATTATCAAGAGGGAACATAGAATTGTCGGCGAAGAAGAATCTTTCCTTCCAGCCTCTCAAGTCGTCTACCCTAGGACCACAGAAGTTGGCAAATCTCCCCGAACGTTTAGCCACTGAAAACCAACTCTCAGGGGAGTTAGTAAGGGAGAACTGAGAAGAAAAATATAGCAAGGAAGGGTCTTTCCTATGCAATCTACAATACACCTCAAACATAATGATTTTCTGAAGACCTAGAGGATGTAGCTGAGAGAACCCTATGCCGTAATATTCTAGCAGGGAGATCAAGAAGGGCGTAGGAGGAAGCCTAAAGTTTCTAATCGAAAACCAGTGGGAATATACGGTTACTTTAGTTGCAGGTGTTAAATGGGCGCGTCGTGTGGGTAACGGCGCAACAGGCTCGAACCGATCGATACATGGATACAACGAAATAAGATCTAATAAGGCATCCCTATCGATCAAACTCTGTACACAGTGCCGCCGGAAAACTGTTAAGTCACTTTGGCCAGAGGGCCGGACACGGTGGAGGCAAGGGCAGAAGTGGTGGTGCGAGACGACGGTTCCATAGTTCAAAGAAAATAAAAGATATATATACAAATAAATGGTATAATACGGAAGAATTCGTACAAAAGCAAACCTAAAAACAGTCGCCGGAATCTTAATCACCGAGTTCGCAGAAGAAAGACGAGAGAAAAAGTTTGATAGCTTGAGAGGTAAAAATGAGAGCGTAACTTACAAATGAAAGAGAATTTCCCTATTTATACATAAAGCGGACCGCCTCAAGCCCATGGGTCTGTGGGCTCCAATCTGGGCCCTACACGTGTAAGCACAAGATAGAAAGGTAGGAGGTGCGCGTGGTCATTAGCCTCGATAAAAAACACACGCACCCTATTAATCACTTGCACGATTCCCCGTGTACTAAAATGACTGCCGCATTTAAAGCTTGTCAGATTTCCTGACACAGTGATGGGACGCCATCAGTCAAAAAACGCACCGCTCACAACGGACCACGTCACCCCTGGTGAACTTGATTTCCCTGGTACATAGTTAGCTGCCACAAATAAGCGAGTAAAATCAAGGATTTAGCAATGGAGTTTCTCAGGAAAACAGGAGCTTCAAGTTTAGCTCCTTAACGCAGGCGTCAGCGAACTAAACTAGGGGGACTTAATCGTGTACCATTCTTAATGGACCCCGCAAAAGAAACAGGAAAGTCCAGTTAACAGGCAAGCTTAATCTCCAGGCAAACCCGATTTACAGGCAGCCTCATTAACAGGAGGCCTATTAACAGGGAGGCCCAATTAGCAGGAATCCCATATGTTAAGCCCAAGACAATGGCACAAGCCCATCAAGATAAGGTCCTTGTCTTCCGTTAGGAGATAACCTTATAACGGATTCCACCTACGTTAGTGGTGGTCTCCCCAGGGGCCGACAAGGGTTTCTCTCCGGCCATACCATTGGTCCACGTCACAACAGGGGACCCACAAACAGGAAGTATCAATCACAACCGTACGATTGGTATCACCAAGATGATAAGTTAACCGTACGATGAACAGTACCACCAGATGGTGATTCAGCCGTACGATTAAACCATGAGATGGTGACTCAACCGTACGATGAATAGTACCAATCAAGATGGTGAGTTAACCATACGATCAAAACCATTAGATGATGAGACGTGGTAAACTTGCTCACCAAGGTGATCATACATCACTATAAATACTAGGGTATGAACACTATTCATCCCCAACACCTCAGAAAAATACCCACATCCTTCATACTCAAACCCTCATCATCTAGAGGAGATCACTATTCATCTCCTCGCCACCGATTCACGCCACCCACGGTTTCGTTCAATACACTCCGGCGAGTTATCCACGTAAATCACGGAGAGCATCGAATTGGATCCATACTTTTTACACTTAGGTATAAAATTATGCTTGATTAGTTACAATAAAAAAAACAAGACTTATAATAAAATAATTACCAATGATTACCGGGGTAATAAAATGAAATAATTACAGATTGTCCACGTCTTTTACTACGTTAAGGATGATCAGTATAGCCGGTCAAACTTTCATTTTACCCCCTTTATATATTATCACACATTTCTATAGACCCTATATTTGTACGTATTTATGACTAACCACTTTTACAGCTAATTATCCAAATTTGGAATATATCTTGTGTGCTTAATAGTATCTCCGTCTTAAAATTATAGTTCATCTTTCCTTTTTAAAATATTTCAAAATAATTGTTCACTTCTTATTTCAACCAATAAGAGGAGACTTTAGTGAGTGAATATTCTATTTGATTGGTTAAAAGATGTTGTAATCTCACTTTTATTAAACTGCATATTTTTTGTTGGTGGACAATAATTTTAGGACGAAAGGAGTAATACTTATTCCCTCGTCGTTCATAAAATGTCCTCCAATACTTTTTGTTGGGATTGAAATATGTTAAAGAAATGTCAATTTCACCTTTATATTTAAGTCAAGTTTGACAGAATTTACTTAAAAATAAATAATAGAAAATAATAAACGAAGGTAATATGAGAAGTTAATGATATTTAATAGTTATTTTTTGTAAATGAATAATTATCCTTAGACATACATAAATAGTAATGTTAAAATTTCTTTTTAATTAATAAAATTATATTAGTAATTATCTTGCTTAATCACACGTGTAGGCCTTTTAGTTGCTAACTTGTCCATATTTAGGGGTCTTAATAGTAAAATAACACCTACAAGTTAGGATTATAGTTATTGACCTAGTCATTATATCCCTCCATTTTCACTAATCAACTTCTAAATGATTCCTTCCTTGCAACCCACTCACACACTTCCAAGGGTATTTATGTAATTTCACTGACACTATTGAATCGCTAAATAAACACACCCACAGGACGGAATTTCTTGAGGGTATTTAGCAAAGTTTTATTAATATTAATTCTAATAATTTATGTCACTTAATGACTTTCAGTTGAATTAAGTCATTTACAATAACCCTTTTTCTTCAATTTTTGTAGCATAATTTTTAAGTAAAATTACACATAATCTATCTCAATGGCTCTTAGCTTCCACCAAAATTGGCTAAACTATGATCTTACTTACTCGTATGATCTTTTCCATGATCCTACATTCTACGAAGCCGAAATCAACCCGATTTTCGACACAAATTTCACTAATAACC
This sequence comes from Pseudognaphalium luteoalbum, assembly GCA_963422505.1. Classification (NCBI taxonomy): domain Eukaryota; kingdom Viridiplantae; phylum Streptophyta; class Magnoliopsida; order Asterales; family Asteraceae; genus Pseudognaphalium; species Pseudognaphalium luteoalbum. The sequence continues at coordinate 3,979,130 of OY730194.1, forward strand.
TAAACCTAATTCCCACAATTGTACCATCACAACCTGAAGTTTTTCAATATCCATATAACAATAACTACAAGTTATTACCATACTCAACAACTTTTATTCATGGGAATTATTTTCCGGTGGAAAATAAGTTACTGCCTGCATTGCATTATAAAGTTGAAGAAAGTAGTAATCCCGTGCAAGTGAAGAAACAAGAAAATGGCGGTTTATCGCCGCAGAGTATGGCGGCAAGAGTACGTCGGAGGAAGATAAGTGAGAAGACGGCGGAGCTAGGGAAGCTGATTCCCGGCGGTTATAAGATGAATACGGCCGAAATGTTTCAAGCTGCTTATAAATATATAAAGTTTTTGCAGGCTCAAATTAGTGTTCTTCAATTTATGGCTTCAATTCCGGTAATAATTTATGCATGCATTAAACACAAACACAGTTGTTATTCATTTTTAGCATAATAATGCTTATAAAAAGCTAAGAAGTTAATTATAAGCAACTTAAAATAAGTTATATATAACTTTTGTATAGTTGGTGGTGTTTAATATATGTAATTAATTAATGTGTATGAATTATACCACACGAGAAATAAAAATATTAATTGCTAGCTATATCTGTCTTGAGTTTAAATTATGCATGAAAAAGATAATACTCCGTATAAAATAAAAGGGCTAAGTCCCTCGAAATGCAACGAACTTTGTCCAAAAGTCTATTGTATGTGATCAACTTTTGAGGAGGCATAAGAATGCAACCAACTTTCAAAAATGGTGTTTAATGTAATTTGCTGATGTGTCGCTCGTTGAAGGTGACACTTGGCGTACGGATGTGCCACATGGCTTCCGGAGAGTTTGACAACTCATCGACACGTCAGCAAATTACATTAAAACACCATTTTTGAAAGTTGGTTGCATTCTTATGCCTCCTCGAAAGTTGATCGCATACAATAGACTTTTGGACAAAGTTCGTTGTATTTCGAGGGACTTAGCCCAAAATAAAACTGAGATTGTAACGGAAACTATGGATATGTGCAGGATTGTGAAGAAATTATGGGAAATGGAGAGATGCATGCATTGGTGACATGTACATTGATGCAAGAGAAGTTGTACACCGATGAAAAGTGCATTAAACCCGAACACTATGCAAAAACCTTTGCTGATCATCCTTTAACTTATTGTTACTAACATTAATTTAACTGCTTTTTGGTTTTAAGTCTAATTAGTATGTTCCTAATTATGCTAATTATGTTTCTAATTATCTGATTAGTAGCTTAATTAGCAGGGTATTTAGTATTTAGTTTGTGAGTGAGTTTGAGTTAAGAGTTGATTTTTCCCCCAATTTTTGTGGGTGTGTTGGATCGTGATCCTTCCCTTTATCTTGTAAACATGTCATCTCATTTTCAAGAGAAAGGAATTTATGTTTTTTTTTCTTCATATCATTGACATTAGCAGTTGATTCTACAAATATGTCAACCTTTTTGTCGATGCATCGATCAAAGAAAGTTGAAATATCATCATGCGGAAATATATATAATTACTATTATTAAATGACGTATTTTAGTTAGGATGATTTAGTATTTTATTTGGTTAGCCCAATAATTCAATCAAATATTAAATTTAGTTCATTAGAGTTTTTATTATGTATTTGTACATTATAAATAGTTGATCAATAAACATTATTTCTTACGTCTCAAAATGATTGTCACTCGACAAAAAATAATAAAAACACAATCATTACTGTTTTCTCTTTCTTACTTTTTGTTATACGTAAGGCAGTAAGGGTAACATAGTAATTATGCAAGGCCGGTCCTGACACCGGGCCAACCGGACGACGGTAAGGGTATCACGATTTTGGGGGCATCTGAGGATAGGTCCGATTTATATTGAAGTAGTTCCATTTAATTCAAGTTTATATGCAATTAACGGTGGTTAAAGATAAACTGAACGTATTTAATTTTATATATTTTGAAAAAGATTGAAATCACAATTGAAAAAAATAAATATAAAGAAGCTTGCTTGTTTTTGTTGATGGTGGAAAAAACAATTGGGGGAATTTTGGGGGAAGACGACGTATAGTTTACTGACTTTGTGCAGCTATTATAACTTTACAAATTTAGCCCCTAATGTTGGTTGAAATTTCATTTTAAACCTTATGCTTTATAGGAGTAATTAAATAATATAGTCATGATTTCACAAGTACATATATGATTTATTAAAATATATGATGCGTTCAAAAATATATTTTCAATCATGTAAATATAATTTTAGGTTGTTATCCAAGTTTTGAAGGGGGAAAATGTTTCCAAGAGAATATTATACGAGCATTTTTTAGAGTAGTTAATAGAAATTTGAAGAGAAAAACTGAACGCATTTATTATTTCACATAATATTTTTCAAAAATATACTTATGAAAGTCTTATATTGTAACACCCTCAAATTTATTGTTTGACGGAAGCATACTTGGGGTGCTACTAATCAATAATCACAAGCACATAAGATAAAGTGAACGACTTTATATGCGTCGTTTTAACAAAATGCATTGATTGTAATAAAAGTTTACAAGAGTTATAAGGATTACATAAACTCGGTATCCTAATCTGAAAGATTCTATGGCATTACTACTTATACAAAATATAATAATGCAGAAAAATCTCTTGATGTTCGTGTTTGCATGCGACTCGAGCTATATAATTCCTGAGTAGTCCTACTACTACTGTGTACCTGAGAATACATGCTAAAAGGTCAGCTAAAAGCTGGTGAGCTGACAGGTGTAAATGATAAACATAATGTATGAACCACAAGATTTTAATAATGTGCTTGAAATTAATCAAATAAATGTGTATATTACTGCTATGAATCCATAGTTTGAGCTTAACTGAGGGGTCATGATCCGCCTTTAAGGACCTGAGCGAGGTGCCTCCGAGCGAGTGCCTAATCTACACTCGTGTTAACAAATGATAATGTGCCCGTTTGACATCACAGTCATGGTAGCGCGACTACCCCGGACAGGGATTGTCAATCCCATATGGTACCATACACTAACATTCACGCTAAATCCATATTAACAAACTATGTGGTGGAGGACTTTATGATTAGTAAAACAACTCATGCAGTCAATATATCGAGTTTTGTACTTGTGTTCACGTGTAAAAAAACAAATCTGAGCATGTATTCCCACCCCGGGAGTAAAAACAGTAAAAATGCGGGGCTATGAGACTCACCTGAGTCTGATACGTTTATCTCAATAAACGTGCGTTGCTAAACCAAGCAATGATGTCCGAAGACTGTAACCTGAGGGCGTCCAAGACGCGCGTTGGTTAATACGTGAGTAGGTATCTCGAAAGATCACCTATGTTAGTTGTTCATCCAACTAGTTATGTCCAAATACATTGGTTTGTTTGATTGTTTGTTTGTGTTTTGGAAACATGTACGGCCCGTTGGTGACGGTTTATAATAATAATCTTACATCCTTATTATCATGTATTGTATTGTATATAAGTGTTGAAGTATATGTGTATCGTGTACGAGTACATCGTATGTGATTTGGTTGTTGTAAATGTTTGACACTCAGTGTATAAAGTATTTTCAAACTTTAAATGACGGGGTCCGGGGGCAGCGCCCCTGGTAGCGGGGTCCAAGGGGTAGCAACCCCTAGCGGGGTCCAAGGGGCAGAGTCCCTAGCTGGGTATTGTAAGTGATAAAGTTTCAAGTGTTGACACTTAGTAAAAATCCATGTTTTCAAGATTCTGATTTGTGCGACACTGGATGCGACACCATGTGCGACATAGGCTGTTGTGTCGTAGGTCAAGATTGTGACATAGGTCTTTGTGTCGCTATGTGCGACATCGCAATTTAATGCGACATAAGGTGTTGTGTCTCTACTGCGACATTCGCAATTTGATGCGACATAGTGGCTTGTGTCGCTATGAGCGACATATTCAATTTTTTTTGGAGACATAGTGACTTGTGTCGCTATGTGCGACGTAGCCTATTCTTAGCGACATAAGGGCTTGCGTCGCAGAAGGTCCAGCCCTTCTGCGACATAACAGGCTGTTTGAGTTTTCGAGTGTCGGGTTTGTGGTCAAACGACTTCGGTTTGACCCAAAACTGTTACACAAGTCTTAGATGAGTTTATAGAGGTTGAAGAAATTATTGGTTTGTGTCGAGAGTAACCCGAAGTGTCGTTTTTATAAATTGGCCAAAACCGAAACTTTTGACATAGGTTTAGAAAACGTGTTTTAACACATTATTTAGAAAAAATCTAGCTATGTAAACAACTAGACATGTATATAAGTATAATATAAGTAGTTTCAAGGTGTCGGGAACTTACGAGGGTCGGTTTCAAAATCCGAAAAGGTATAAGTGTAGCTCGTGACTTCGTGATCGTTTTCTTCCAAATGAGATAAGTGATTCGAGGTGGTTTCATGGTGATTTTGGTGGTGGTGGTGATGGTTTTAGAGAGATAGAGAGATGAAGAAGAGAGAGGTTGAAGAAAGAGTGTAGGTGGGTGAATGATGAATGAGTGTGATGTTGGAGTGTAAGGAAAAAAAAGAAGAAAATGGTCAACCATGCATAGGCATGGCTTGGCCGATTTTTTTTAGGGTCCCAACAAGTGTGGTGATCTCTAATCTTGTTCCCTAAATTTGTGGTCCATGCGGTGTTCGTTTACCCGTTCGTTTAAACGTTTATTTATGCGCGTATCGTTATTTAAATGCATTTTCATTTTTGCTTTGAATCTCGATATTTTTAATTGAAGTATTTTATCAAAATACTTACTAATGAATTATAAGAATACAATTTGGGTTTATTTCATTTGTCGGGCGTGTTTCACGCGTTCTTGTCGCGTACGGTTAGTTTTAGACGATACGAAATACACTTGTATATAGACAAAATTGCGTGGATCATCCCTGTGGTTTGCCCAAAATAACTAACCGAGTCCTTGTGGTTTTTTTTTACCTGAGGCATCCCTAAACTTGCAAAAAGTTACATGGGTCGTCCCTGGACCTAACTTTCGTTAGTTCTGACGTTAAATACGAGGGTATAATGGTCCTTTCATTAGTTAAAGGACTGCGAATGTAATTTTGTAAACCACAGGGACCATTCGTGTAAATTTTTAAATTTCATTTAATATTTTTTTATTGTAATTCTAAATAGTTTTTTTAATTGTGTTTAATTAATTAATTTTTGAAAATTAAATTTATTTAATAACTAAAGATGTTCAAAAATTTTTAATTGTATGTATTTCTCAAAAAAAATTATATTATTGTATATATGCAATTCTTTTACTCCATATTTTTTATTGTAAATTTAATAAATTTCAAAGGTTATTTTTAGGGGTGAGCATTCGTACCCACAGGAACTATCCGTATAAATTTAAAATCGGGGCGTTTCAATTACGTTTATCTAAGTGAATTACGATGTTCGAACAATTTTTTCTAGCGGACAATTTTATGGGACGGAGGAAGGAAATATTTAAGGTAATCATTTCAATTTGCAACAAGTAAAAATAAATGTTAAAAAAACAAACAATATAATTAGCTTATTAATTTTAAATTTACACGGATAGTTCCTATGGGTATGAATGATCACCCTAAAAATAAACTTTGAAATCTATTAAATTTACAATAAAAAAATATGGAGTAAAAGAATTGCATATATACAATAATACATTTTTTTTAAAAAAATACATACAATTAAAAAAATATTGAACATCTTTAGTTATTAAATAAATTTAATTTTCAAAACATAATTAATTAAACACAATAAAAAAAAATTTAGATTTACAATAAAAAAAATATTAAATAAAATTTGAAAATTTACACGGACGGTCTCTGTGGTTTGCAAAATTACGTTCGCAGTCCTTTAACTAATGAAAGGACCATTATACCCTCGCATTTAACGTCAGAACTAACGAAAGTTAGGTCTAGGGATGACCCATGGAACTTTTTGCAAGTTTAGGGATGCCTCGGGTCAAAAAAAAACCGCAGGGACTCGGTTAGTTGTTTTGGGCAAACCACAGGGACGATCCACGCAATTATGTCTTGTATATATTATCCAAATAATATATAATAAAAATAAGTTAATTAAATATTTTCATATTATCTAATAAATTGTTCACCAACGTCCGTATTTAAATGTACCGGAATCCATCCGATATAAAACTGCACGACTTAATCAAATCGCTTACGTGTGTGTGTATATATATATATATATATCAATACACATAATGATACACATAATTAACCCTAATTACATGTACTAATACAATGATTAGGTACTAAGTACTAGCCCTAATTTGTCGAGTGTCACATATATTCATAGTACACTAAGTCAACAGACGTTTAACAAGTTAACAATTTTTAGTATGGAATGTATTTGATATTTTCTCAAACACACACATTGAGACATCGATACCATCTACGTTGAACTTAACTTTACTAGGTATCAAAAACATAAAAGATAATGTGATTTTGTTTACAAAATTTGGTAGGGGGCATTTTTCGATTGAGTCATCCGGGGCATCAAATAACTCAGGATCGGCCCTATAATTACGCTTAAACTTTCTTATCTATTTTTGATAGTGGATAATTATTTTGGGACAACCCGAAATGAAAAGATGGACAATAACATTGGGGTGGAGGGAGTATAATTTCGGAGTTTCGTTATTCATCATATACTATACTTTAGAAGAAATCATCATTGCATTATACTCTCTAGGAGTCAATAGATTGTACTCCATCCGTCCCGTATCTATTGTCCAGTATTCCTTTTTGGAATGTCCCAATTTAATTGTCCACTTTCATAAATAGAAAAGAATAATGAGATAAAGTTCATTTTTGCCCCTAATTTATACATGTAAGACAAAAAGATAGGTAAAAAATAAAGGGTAAAATTGTCTTGTTACCAAAAAGTAAGAGAGATGGTGATATTTTTCTTAAACTGCGTGTTTTTTGTCTGAAAACAATAAAATTAGGACGGAGAGAGTAGTAGTTATTATTAATTTATTACTATTATTATTATTATTATTATTATTATTATTATCATTATTATTATTATTATTATATTTAGTTTGTACATGTATCCATGATGGGGTTAACAAATATCCTAATTCAAAGGAAGAAAATGACCAGTTGAGACTTGACAAGTTGACAGTAAACTTAGGTAGTGGAGAATGGAGATACCCGTTCAATATTGACCAAGTCTTAATTAGCAACAAAATAAAATAGAAAACATTTAATATTTAAAAGATAATAACAAATTATAAATTAAAGTATCATAGTTTTATTCCGTACCTAGTGACCAATATGTGTCATTGACTCATTTCTAATTTTTTTTTTAATACTCCGTATAAGTTAATTAAATAAAACAAGTGATAAACCGCATTCTTTTCCTAGTTAATAGGGGATCAGTTAGCTTCTAATTAATTGACTAATTCCAACACGTTTTTATACGTTAATAATTAGCTTAATTACATCTTAACCCCCTCCCTAAATTTTATCTTCTATATAAGAAAAAGGTAATTAAGGTCCAATGTTCTTCAACAACAACACTTCTTTCATTGTCATTATACATAATGCCGGGTCTAAGCTTCTACTCCAACAACTGGCCAACATTCCATCACGGCCACCACAACACCGCCGTCCCACCACCACCCGAACTCTCACCTTTCCATGACAACTTCGCCTTTTCGGATACTGATCACTTCTCAAGCTTCAACAATGGCTTCACTACCACCAATAACCACCTCCCATTTCACAATTCCATCAAATTCCCAACTGTATCATCATCTTATAGTCCACTTACTACTCATCAATGTTACTCAAACTCGCCATTCGTTCCAAATTACGAATATGGTCATGAGGAATTATTTCATGGACAAATCCAGGTATAGCTAAGTGGCCTCATCTAATCACACTTCTTGCTTTCTCTTTTTACTTATTAATAGTTCTGTATAACTAACTCTAACGTCGAGTGGAATCAATCGGTCTCACTGGTTTTTTGATGGTTTATTTAAATTTTGTACACCTATTATTTTTTTTCTTATATATTTGCATTTCAGGATAATTTGAGTATAGGGCTCGAAGCTAGTTTCGGCCCTGATGCTTTCCCATTAAACCCAATGGAGCAAATGCAACCGGAATATTATTATTCATCTCCAACATCTTATCCAATGGTTCCGGATGTATGCTCCATGGAGCATACGCAGCCGGAACCGCCACCATTGCCAGAAATCTACCAATACGGTGGTTCCTCCAGTGAAGTCTTTTCAACACACATTGGTGGACACAAGTCTAATATGAATCAGGGGGAAGAGAAAAGTGGTGGAGAAAGGCGGTTATCGGCACAAAGTATGGCGGCGAGAGTACGTCGAAGGAAGATAAGTGAGAAGACATTAGAGCTTGGGAAGTTAGTTCCTGGTGGACATAAGATGACCACTGCTGAGATGTTTCAAGCTGCTTATAAGTACATAGAATTCTTGCAAGCTCAAGTTGGTGTTTTGCAACTCATGTCTTCATCTAAGGTAAATTCTCTTATTGTTTTCTTAAATTTAATTTGTTTACTACAATACGAGACAATTGTTGAAGGGGAGAATATGTTGTTTAGAAAACGAGAAGGACTAAAAGTGAAGTTTGATGTAATGTGCAGGAACTGGGTTCAGAACTCCAAGATTTGGTAACGTCACATTCCGTACAAGAGAAGTTATACACTGCGGGGAAGTGCATCGTATCCCAAACACTTGCGAAAACTTTAGCCGAGGATCATCATCATCAAGGAATATGATATGAAGAAATAAAAGATATTAAGTATCTAACAATTACTTGAGTATTAGAGTGTTTAGTATTCTTGGTTCTTAGATTGATTTTTAGGTTTAGTTAATATTGTTAATTGTTATTGTATTTATCACATTTTTTGTGCTGACAAATGTGTGATGTAATACTTGTGCTAACAAATTTACTATATTGGTTTTTGATTCTTAGCATTTAATTGAGTATTAAAGTTATTTTCCTATGAGTATGGCCATATGGGTTATTTCTCTTAATTTAAGCAATTTTAATATGTTTACTTTGATTGATTTATTTATTTATTGGAGATATATTAGGATTCACTCATGACGAAACTTCGTCGTAGGTCAAAAGAAAAGGGGTAATAACTCATTTTGTAAAATATCTAAATATTAATAAAAGAAAACCTCTTCTAAAAAATTTCTATACAAAATTGAACCCTATTAACCAATCAAATTTCATAATTTCATCTAACATCCAATTAACCAATCAAACTCAATAATTTACCAAAAACTTCTCCTTTGAAAATTAATCATTATAATCATCTAATTCCCTTACCATTTAAATTTTATTAATTAATATTAATAAAATAAATAAATTCTACGCCAAATTGATAATATGATGCTTTCCTATAAACATTAATTTAATTTAATATTTATAATCTATCTATTATTATATATAATTCAACGTAATAACAAAATTATATATATTATCAAACGATATAAATACTAAGATTAATTAATTACTATTTGCAACACATTAGGTGAAGTATTTATTATATTACTATACATTCAACCTGCGTATACACACGGACCTTTGAATATGTTAATGATTGTTATAAATACGAACATTTTGTATATGATAAAGTTGTATCGTTTTATATGTGGTAAAAAAGATATGCAGGTTGTAAATTAAATTATTTTAAATAATATTTATATAAAGTCTATCGGTGGTACTAATTTGAGTGAGTAGAAAATAGGTTTGTTTAAGATAGCATTCATGATAAATCAAAGAGCATTGAATCGTAAATGAATCGTCTTATAAATAACGAAAATGAAAGTATATAGGACAAATTATAATAAATCGAAAGTTGTTTCTAAGTTTTTTTCTTTTTTTTATGTTATCGGAAAAACAAGCTTTATTTTGTTAAGTTCTTCATGTAATTGTAGTTTGGTAAGTAAGATTTTTTAACAAATCAATTTATTATAATTTAAGTAAAAAATGTAAACTAATAAATCAATTAATAGGTAATTGCTTGAACCCGTATGTACATACACGAGGTGTTGATTTTTTTAATTAAAATAGGGGTTATAATTTTAAATTTAATTAAATCAGAGGGACCCAATTGACTAATCTGATTTTTGATAAATAATTTAAGAATTAAATAAATAGAGGGATTCGATTGATTAATTAAATTTGATTTAAATAATGATGTCATAAATGTGTTTCCTATATATAATTTAAGATATTAAATGATAGTTAATTAACTATAATGATTATCATTAGAATTCTATGAAACCTACTAACATATTTATTTAATACAATCAAAATGTAGTTAAGTATTTATAATGAACGAAGTACGTATTCATATAATAATAATCGTGCATACATGGGGTTAAAACTCTATATTAATAATAGTTATAAAATTTATACTTAAGTTTTGTTTACATTAACTGTGTCATGGGTATACACTAGTTTATAACTCAACATATTAATCATAATGAACGGATAAAGTATTCATTTAACAGTTTCCGTGTATATACAAGGAAACACTAAAAAAACTGAAATATGTATTAATTATAACATTAACCCGTAGAAAATATTTATTCAACACAAGAAAAGTTTAGATAGAATTTACAATTGAATGAAGAACGTACTCATTTACAATAATCGTGTGCATACATAGATTTAAAATTCTATATTAATAATAATAAAAAAAACTATATTTAAGTTTCATATTACGTTAACGAACTCTATATTTATCACAATGAACGGATAAAGTGTTCCTTTAACATTTTCCGTGTACATTCACGGGTTTAAATTTTAAACACTAGAAAAACTGGAATATGTATTAATTTTTACATCAACTCATAAAAAATATGGAAAATGATATACGTAGCTCTAAAGGCTATGAATAAGAAATTCAGACACGCATTAAATGTTTGTACCTTAATAATAACCACCCAACCCTTGAATATAACTTCCCCCAACCAACCTAATATACAACTTTTCAATGCACGAATTTAACTCTTAAATATAGACCTTAGAGCTACAAATAGCAAAATTCAAAAAATATTTATTCAATACAATCAAACTTTAGTTAGGTAGTATTTACTTACATTAACCGTGTGCATACATGGGTTTAAATTTCTATATTAATCATAATTAAAAAAAAAAACTATATTTAAATTTTTTTTTACATTAACTGTGTCATGTGTATACACGGATTTTACAATCCACATATTAACCACAGTTATAGAAAAACTATTCATTTAACAATTTCCGTGTACATACACAAGTTTCACTATATTAATTAAAAAAATAATGTTTAGTTTTGTTTTACATTTATCGTATGTATACATAGGTTTAAAACTCTATAGTGATCAAAGAGAAATTATCAAAAAACTAGAATATGTATTCATTTTTATATTATAGTGATCAAAGAGAAATTATCAAAAAACTAGAATATATATTCATTTTTATATTAAAACGTGTTTACACACGGGTCTTTAAACTAGTATATATAATAAATAAAAAAACATTACGAAAAATGTTTTATAATCATATCGTTTCTTGTTGACAACTATTTTATAAGTCATCAACGAACAAAAGAGGGGCATAATCACAGAAAACATTACATAATCATAGAGAGTCTCCATCCATCCCACCTTAAATGTCTCATAATTTTTTTTGTTGGATTTAAAATAGATTGAATAGATGTCAATTTTGTCATTACATTAAAAGATAAGTTTGATAAAAGGTTTGTAAGAAATTAATGAGGTTAAAATTGAAAGTATAATGATTTTAATTAGTTATTTTCAGCGGATGGACAATTTTTTTAGACAGACAATAATAAGGTGTACCATTAAAATTGGGATTAGGGACGAAACTTGAACAACAAATTAAGGGGTGCCAAAATAATTCAAGTAGAACATGTAGTTTCTTATATTATATGGTGAGAAGTGAGGAATTTAATAAACTAGTTTTAAGACCCGTGAAAACACGAATTTTCGTTAATAAATTGATTAAATAAATAAAAATTAGTATATATTTTTTTATACATATAATAACAGATTGGTATATAAACAACTATTATAAAAAGTTATCATACAAAACAACTATTATTTTGTTTAAGAATTTATAACTTGTAAGTATTGTAAACAACTCATGATTGTAAACAACATATACAATCGTTTGAAACCGGACTAATATCATAAAATTTGACATGAACGAATATACAGGAAAAAAATTAAAGTAAATGATAACCATTAATAGAACAACATATGAAGAGCTTAAAAATTTTTATATGTAATATGTGCTTACTTTTCTAATATTACTTTTTGTATAGTCATTTTAAAGTCGTTTATTTTTCGCAACACACAAAAGGTTATTAATATAAATACTCTATTCATTTAACACGAATTATATAAGTGTTACATTTAAAGTAATAACATGTCTATAAAATTATGATAACATGTGCAAGTTTAAGATTTTATTGAGTGACAATTAATACAGTTAACCAAATCCTGATCATCACAAAACTATAAAACTATGATAACATATGCAATTTTATGATTTCATTCATCCAAACACTGATTCTTTCTAACAAATCTTTTAGATAGTATAGTATATAAATATATTAAAAACAAATCTTATAAGGTATCTTTATAATATATATATATATATATATATATATATATATATATATATATATATATATATGAAACAGAAGAATATAATGGAGCAATCTGAACCTTAGATTGTTTCCATCTCTAAAGATCCTACGGTTAAAATTATATCCTTCATTTTCTTTCAATTTTTATAATGTGTACCCAGAACTATTGTAATTGACACTTCCAGTACTTTCCTATTTTTTTAGTCCTTATAATTTAAATATGATAACATTTCAAGTGGTAATTAATAAATAAACCAATCGTATTTGAAATATTTATCTATATTGATTAATTACATGAATTTTCCTATCAACGTTATGAAACTAAAAACTGATCATCCATTTAGCCAAACAACCATAATATGATGAATACATTAACATCGAAAATAAAATATTTTATGATTTTAACTAATAATCCTTTAAATAACGTAACTAAAATATTTATTATTTTAACTAATAATCCTTTTTTAATATTTCCTCCGTTCCAAATTAAGTGTCCTAAATCAGATTTGGAAATCTTTCTTTTTTAACTTTGATCTTAAATCTATTTTTTATTGTGTTATATATTACTTTATGAAAATTATACTATTGAAAATACATTTAAAACTCAATCCATTCATATATTTTGCATCAAGTATTATATAACACAAACAAAAACTATTTAAGGTCAAAGTTGAAAAAAAAAAGACTCAAAAAGTCAAACCAGGACACTTAATTTGAGACAGATGGAGTACACAATAAACTAAACAATAGACAAACATATGTCATATTCAACCATAATAACATTGTTCTATTTTCTTTTTGTGATTCATGAATTTTATATTTTTACAAGTTGTGTTTAAAGCATTGCCAAAAATAACGGTTTTACTATAAAACTATTAAATGATAATGATCATTTTGAAAATCATGAAACTTCAATAAATTTTGAAGGTATTAAATTGAATGTAGATTTTCATATTAAAATATTATTTTTCCTTTTCATACACACATATTTGAATTTATAATAACAAGTTTTAAATGTACTTGATAATAAATATGCTATTGAGCATTTTATTGATTTGCTAAAAATTAATGCATACAAAGATCAAGTTGGCGACTATGGATTATTATTATCGCAATTCAAAATCTATTGTTATTGCTTATATATATGTGTATATATGATTACAACAATGTACGATTTTGATATAAATTTAGGTTTGAATTACGAAATACAGTTATTTGAGTTACACTGAATTTATAGTTAATTTAAGTTCTAAAAAACTGTTTTATGGGTTACAATAATTCTATACTATCTTCTTATTATATGGATATTATATCAATTAATGTTTGACTATCCACCCTTTCATAAAATGGATAACTGATATAACTAAAATGTTTACAAATTACATAATATATAAAATTTACAACCGACGTGTATTTTTAATAACTTAACTTAAAAAAATCAAAAAACTCGAACCGTACCAAACTGATAAAGCATATACTAGATGTTATTGGTTGATGATTATATTATATAAAAATTCCGGTTCATGTATAATTTCGTTTGACTTAACTTTTTAGTTATACAATTTATATAATCAAATGTCGAAATCCCGCGTTGTCACGAAACATCACCTAGTTACTTTTATAAGACAAATCTACCTTAGATTACTTTTATCCATCCTTTTTAAATACATACTGAACATGTATAATAATTAATAAAAACTTTACATGGAATGGAATTAAACAATATAGCAACATAACATAGTATTAATTACTCTTAAATGACTTTTATTCATCATTTTTTATAACAACAATTGTGGCACGCCCATACAATGGAGTCGATCACTCTTTACTCGGGATGAGAAAATTACAATCAAAAGTACCTATTGAACATTATTTTTTCAAGACCCAATAACAAATATAATATTCGGCGTACCTATATAGAAATAACTTCCATAATAGAAGAATCATACTTCTTCCATAGAAGTAAATTCCAAATTTCATACGTCAATCCTTTGTAACCTTTACAGAGTTCACCAAGAGTTATAGCTGCCACTAAAATATTCACATTCATGGGCCTATTATATGCAAAAGAATTACAGATAAAACCATATTTTGACAGCAAAATATTTGTAGCCTAATGCAAGATAAGTCTGCACAAAACTTATAAATCAAGTTTATTCTTCAAAATAATAAAATGTGAGTATCAGATTGAAGTCACGAACTGTATAAAATAGAGTAAAAAAAAAGCAAGTTCTTTAACTATAGGAGATTGTACATTATATTTATAATTTGATAGGCAATGCATGGTAGAAGATAGAGCATTTTAGTCCAATAAACAACATAATCTTACATGCCATTATGCCAAATGGTTGAACAACTGAAGCTAATATCAATCGCTTGTTTTCTGAAATCAGAACACAAGCAAATTTCAATATTAATAAATATTGCGAACAATATGTAAAAGTTAACCAAGATAAAAGTGTAAAAACCAAGTACCTGGGCTCTTTATGAAGTAAGCCGTATCAGATAGAACAATCAAGCCTAACCCACGAGGAGGAATCTATTGTCAGTTAGTATCAAAATAGACAAACATTGGGTCCAACATTCTACGATCGTTGTACTTTCTTTGGCGAGTTCTACCATTCTTTGAATACAAATTTGAGCCCATACTTTTGGTATTTCAGCCTCTTCCCTGTACATAATACAAAACTACTTAAAAAAAAGGTACAACAAATTCATGCATGCTATCGAAGTACAACATTTTTATCTTAAGGGAGGAATGACAATAACCTGGTCAAAAGGGAAGGATCTTTCACATCTAACCACTTCATTGATAGTCCCCCTTCCTTCACATCTAACCACTTCATCCACCCAATTATGATGTGCTTCCCCTCGCTCATCATCTCGTTCAGTGTTTGTAACGGGCTCATAGTTACTCAAAGTCACATGTACAATCTGCATTGTTGAATTTCACAATAAAGGAATTGATTATAGTCATAAATGTATTATTTATATTTGCAAAAATTATAATAAAATCTAATATAATAGGCGGAAATTGACACATCTCATAAACCAAATCACAAGTAGATGGGTCAAAATTACCTATCAAGGCTTCTCAATCTTTAATTGCCATAATCCTTCATTTTATAAAAGAATTATGTCCAATCTTCTACATATTAGCTCTATTCATCAAACGTTTTGAACCGGTGCATGAGACTATTTAAACCAAATGGATTCCTCAAAACAACCCAAGAAAAAGAAGTTCCACCTGTACAAAGACTAAAAACAGGTGCATGAATCCGTTGTTGTGAGGCTAATTCCAACTCTATTTCACTACCTTTATGGTAAAATGCCTATCAAATGTACCTTAATATTCATGAATAAAGCCTCGTACAGTGTCAGGCTAGATAATAAATAAAAATGGGTACCATACCATGTACACTATCAGTAAGGTACCAACTGCACAAACAAACTAAAGCATGAGATCAGACCTAAACGTCAATTCGTATGCATCAAACTTATGTTCATTTATGTTAGTGCAACTCTGATGATAGATATAACAATCAAAAGCATAAAAAGCTAATTTATTTAAAACTTTGTAGAATATAAGTCCACCTGAAAGCAAATTTCAATCAAACTTATCCACAAAAGAAGAAAGACAATACAAAGCTCACTCAATTCAAAAAAGACAAACTTACTAACACCAAAATGGGCAATTTCATGTAAATATTGAGGCAATTTCCATGCATCCATTTTTACTTATAAATGAAAATGGGTCAATTTTAGTTGCATAATGTATCTATATCAAGGTTAGTATTAGTAAAATTAAATAGCAACAAAAGAAGATACAAATAAGTTCATAATATACCTACAGGGTACTAAATGGGCTCTATCTTAACATAAACTGCTATATCATTATTCCATGCCCTTTAATTGAAAGCAATCCTTTATCAATATATTTAATCATTTATTAGGAAGTATAACCTGAGCATGTTCAGAAAGTAAAGATATGAACTAATTAAACAGCCCTACATCTTGGAAAACCAAACAGTACTTACTATACAGCCCAATTGACACTATTATATGCAAACGCCAATTATGCTGCTACGGCAATTACAACTCCTACTTCAATTTTTAAAGCAAAATATAGATGACAAACATGTAAATACTCCAAAACGTATGAGTTGGCAAACTGAACCCATTTGTAATCCAGAGCACTAATCTACATGCATACATATGTATAGATATTATTTCAAGAAAATAGAACAATTAGAAGCATAAATCCAGCGCACTAATCTAGAAATGAAAACAGGTGTAAAAGAAATCATACCAATTACTCTATTTGTCTCGAGCATTTCATCGAACAACTTTCAGGCATAGCAAAATCACCATTTTTGAACTGGAAATGAAAAGAAAAGTAGAAGAATGAAAGAGCATTTACCGAACGACATACTGTAATCAACATCTTTGAACATTCATCATCATCATCACATTCTTCCAAATCTGATAGACTATACCTCAATCCACTATATTAAACCTCCGAGCACACAGAAGAAGATTACAAAATCATAAATCGCATAATAAATTAGATGATCGAGTTTGCAAAACAAAAACAAATAGAAGTAGGTGAGAAGATCACACAAAATATACATGTGAAAAATTGCATACCTTAAAAGCAATGAATTATATGCCCTAACTCCTCGAGAAGAGAATAAAAATGATGAAAGGTGTTCGCATGAACGGATCTGAATGACATCAGCGCAAGTCATTCAGACATGGAGTAATACCGTCGAGAAATAGTCAGTATTTGTGACTATGTGAGCGGGCCATTGGGCCAAACGGGCTGAGATTGGGCCTAGGTTTATATTTTATGAATCCTACCTTAAGCTCCTAATTTGCTTCAACGAAATTATTGTTACGATAATAGAGAGATATTTTAATGATGATGATATTATTTAAAGCTTGCACTTTTGTGGTATTTTAGGTTCGAAACGCTTGATTAGGACTTGCAACGAGATTTAGGGCTCTTTTGTTTGAGCTTAAAATGTTTTAAAAGTGGTAATTGTATTAATGGATAAACTAAATATCCATTAAGATGTTTTGATATTTTTCTCTAATCAGGTCTTAAACTAGCTGAAAAATGACTTATTCAATAAGTTATTTACAATTGCTTAAAACTTTTAATTGATATATAAATCCCATGACGTTCTGTCTTTTTTCTCGTATAAATTAATTATCGTATGTTAATTTATGTAAAAAATATTTCTTTCAATTTTTGGGTCATGTATTTTAGTTTATTTATTATTTCATGACAAGTTATTTATTCATGTTATTATTGGTATCTAGAAGTCTCGAAAGTTGTGTTGGAACTCGTGTAAATTATATTTTTTCTTAAGTTAAATCGTTTGAACCTCTGTTATATTCATTCAATTTGTATCACGTCAAAAAATAGTGAAACACGTGCATTCAGATGTTTGTATTTTTTATTTATCAAACATCTTAATGATTATGTATTCAGATTTCAGATGACATGTCTTATTATTCAAAACTGATTTTCAGATTTCAGCTATCGGTAATCAGAATAAACAAAAGACCTCTTAGATTTAAAAGAACTTGATTAATGTATTCCCAAGTCAATCAAATATAAGCTTTTAGCGTTACAAAAATACCATAGACCGTTAAAAAATTTAAAGCCTATTAATTCTTGTTAAAATAATACTTTTATAATCTCTAGATTTATAAAAGAATACCAAGAGCCGTGCAACAAAGAGTACAGAAAATTGCATATGCGAAAGAGTTTAGTAGACGATCATAATGTAGTACAGGTGAGGTTGAATTCGTTAAGGTTGCCGAAAAATCAACCTTTAGGCGAGACTGAATTCATTAAAATCAACCTTTTGATAGTGTTGTTTACCGGTTTACCTCATGGTTCTATATTATGTGTGGCAAATTAATTTTGGATTACTATGTTTGAATAGGCTAATAAAACGCTAGTTTTTTTGGTTTTTTAATTGAATTTACTGAAAATCGAACTAAACCATTCATCTAACCATTAACTGATAAACTCATTAATGATAAACGAATGAAGGTCTTAAGAGTTTTGGACTATAGTCGTGCCTAACCGGCTCATGCTCAGCCCTATGATTTCGCACATTTCATTACTTTAATCAGGAAACCCTAGTTTACTCGTGGGTAACATTAGATGGAGATGCATATTATTTATGAAGCTAACACAGCTTCTCTTTTTAAGAATAATAATTTTAAATGCATGAAATGTAGACGGGATTTTTTGATATTTAAAAATTTTCATCTTCAAAAATCTCTTAAAAACATGTTTAGTCACCACCACATGCTCCTTATCATAACTTGTAATATATATATATATATATATATATATATATATATATATATATATATATATATATATATATATATATATATATATATGTATCAGTAAATTTCTTGCTATGCAAATGCATAGCCCTGACTTCCCATTATTTATTTTATAAGGTAAGTATGATTTTTAATATGTGTTCATTCATGTTTGAATTTTATACCCTTCGTCTGAAAGTAAGTGTTCTTTTTCAATTTTTACGGAGTTTAAGAAATTACATTGTCTAATAGTGAAACTGACAATTTTATCTTTACTTTTTGCACATACTCCATTTATCAGTTTTGAAAAAAATTATATTAATTGTAAAATGGTAAAGTTATTATACTATTTTTGGAAGTTGACACTTATTTTGGGACAGACTAAAATTGAAAGGTAGACACTTATTTTGAGACGGAGGAAGTATAAACTAAAAAGTTAATTATACGATTGTTTTCTTGGCACAAATGTTGCGAATTAACTACCTCCCACACATTGCGTATTGTGTTATGATTTACTAACTACTTGATGAGAGTATAAAGTTTCATATCACAAAAGTCCAAAAATAAAAATTACATAAAAAAGTGCAAATGAAGACATATATATGTCAAAAGAAAATCATGTT
Organism: Pseudognaphalium luteoalbum; assembly: GCA_963422505.1. NCBI lineage: Eukaryota > Viridiplantae > Streptophyta > Magnoliopsida > Asterales > Asteraceae > Pseudognaphalium > Pseudognaphalium luteoalbum. Next base: position 3,998,763 of record OY730194.1, read on the forward strand.
AACTAAAATTTTCAAGATGTTAGTTATTGGGAAAATATGTCAAAATAGTAACATAAGTATCACTAATTAGTAATTACTAATTATATATATTGGGAAAATATGTCAAAATAATAAAATAATTATCACTTATTAGTAATCTATCTTCATAAATAAGGGAGAAGACCCTTAATTATTTGTCTAAAATATACACATGCCACATCATACAAATTTTATGTGTCATCACCATATAAAAAAAACTTAATGATGTGGATTTTCCTACACCCTTATTCCAAATAAAGTAATATTCAATTAAAATTTATATTATAACTATTTTCATTTAATAAGGTAATTAATAAAATTAAATTATACTATTTTAATTCAAAATAATGTGTCATATAATAACACTTATAACTTTTTATTATAGTCCAAACTCATGACATTCTTTAATCTATTTTTTCCTTCTAATTTAAATTTTTTAGTTTTTTCATTTTAATCTTAACTCTTATTACTCTAACTTTCTCTTTTTAAAAAAAATAAATAAATAAACTTTTAGTAAATTATGAGAACTTACTTTTAATGTAATTATATCTTTCATTAAAGTTTTATTAATTTGATTTTTTTTTATTATCATCTTACAAATTAAGGGAATTCAATTTCTATTATTTAGTAAACTGAATACAAGCTTTATGGGTAGGCAGAACAAGGTCATCATCTATTTTTTAAAGAGTTTTTTCTATTTTTTTAATCTCACACAACTTAATTACAATTCAGTATGCGAATAGTAAGACGTGTACTTCTATTAATTATATATTACTTTTCAAATCTATATAATGTAGGTATATATTTGATTGTTGTAGAATGATTTATATTTTGTGCATATATATGTACATTAGTTATTCAATAAAACGTCTAAATTGTTATAGTAATTTTTACAATTTATTTTTCCCAAGACTAGTAACGTACACATTGTTTATCAATTGTTGCAAGGTTAACATATTGTAACTATAGGAAACGGAAATGTCATAATTACCAGACAATTTTTGTTAGCTAGAAAAATGTCAATTTATAACATACACATCTTTTTTAACCTTCCCATTTCATTGATATATTGTGGGGAAAATATGTTGTTATTAATTCATTTTTGAAGGATTAAAATTTATAAAGTATCATTAATACCGATAAAAAAATTCCTTTTATAATTTGAAAGTTTTCACCATTTCATATATCATTTTGACTTGTGATTCACATATTACGACATTTTATAATGTTAGCCGTGCATCGCACGGGTTTAACACTAGTTACTAATAACACATAGTATTAAAAATAAAATAAAATTATAAAACCTTTAAAAAGTGAAGAAGAAAAACGAAGGAAGAGTAACATAGTGTTAAAAATAAAAAATGAAATAAAAAAGTGTGTATGTGCAAAGTGCTAGAATCGGCCTGAACCGCGAAATTACAAATATTAGAACCGAGAACCGTATTGTAGAGAAGCGGTTCGGTATGAGATCGTACGGTTCCGGTACGGTTTGTCGGTTTTCACGGTTCGAACCGTGTTTTGCACACCCCTAAATGTAGAACCGGCCCGAACCGAACCACGAACCGTGAAACTACAACTATTAGAACCGAGAACCGTACCGTAGAGAAACAGTTCGGTACGAAACAGTACGTGTCGGTACGGTTTGACGGTTTTCACGGTTTCTAGATACCGTGTTTTCCACACCCCTAATAAAAAGCCGAAAAGTGAAAGAAGAAAAACAAAGGAAGAAAATAAACTCCTCTACGTCGAACCACCAATCTTAAGTTCATATTTTAACACCCCTACCACTCCACCTACAATCCATATATACTATCTTTTTCTAATATATTTAATTTGATTTACACAAACCTACGGCTGGTTTGTTAAGTGAAGCACATATCTACTAACGAGGGTGGTCCAATAAATTTTTGACACTTGGCACAAATTTACCGGTGAACGGTAAGAAAATGACCTCTTTCTATAAATAGATGGCCATATATATTTTTTTTGCAATCAAGTCTATCGTGACCAACTACAGAGTACATGTATAAAAGACATTCAATAGTCATAAAGACAAATAAAGTCATTTACAGTTCACATCCAATCACCAACCGAGCAGTGAATTCTCTCTCTCTCTCTCTCTCTCTCTCTCTATATATATATATATATATATATATATATATATATATATATATATATATATATAACTAAAAGAATAGTAGCTAAGTCCTATGTAACATCCTTCTTATTTTTACAAATAAGCAAAAATCTTAGGTGTTATATTGATAGCCTTTCAAAAAATTTATTTGTCATGTCAACATGAGTTAATTTAGTTAAGGATTTGTATGATCTTAGATAATAATAATAATAATAATAATAATAATAATAATAATAATAATAAAACTAGATGTAACTACTAAACAAAGTAATGGATCCAATATAGAAAAGTTGACCAGTTACAATAAAAATATAAAAATCGTAGACTACTAATTTCATGATATACCCCTATTCATCTATGTCGTGTTGCAAACCATTTGAAGGAAAAAAAATAAAATAGTATTGATTCGACATTAATAATTTAGCTATTTAGCACAAGCTTGAGGTACGGATTTCCACACTCTTAATTTGTATTTATTATTGTTCGAATCTCTATTTTCATTGTTAAGACTTCTTTTATTCGTATAATATTTTGTACGGAACCTGTTCTTTTGTTTGGAGACATTTTTATAACTAATTAATAAGATATTTAAAATAAATGGATTCTCTTACTGAATATCGTTAACGTAAAGTCTATTTTCAGCTACGAAAATGGGGTGCTCCAATATATCATATATATCCCACACGACTTGTAACAAATCATTGTATATATCACAATAAATGTTTAATTATATAAGATGTAAGATATAGTTTCTTTTCTTTTCTTCTTTTTTTTTTAAAAAAAAAATGGTCACTACTCACACATAAGATATAGACTATAGATAGTAATAAACATACATAGCCATGCATTACATGGCAAAAAAGTTCATCCGTATCTTATGGACACTATGTTCATCCATGTGTTTGAAGATTCATCGTTTTCTTTAACATTTTTTGCATTTGAGTGTTGATTAATTATACTCGCACGTTTGTTTTGTTATTATAAGTTGCGTGGAAAGTATAGTTCAAACTTAAACTTTTAACATTTAATATACACACTCTTAAGAAAAAAAACATTGTTTACTCTACACTGTTTATTAATATATATATATACATATATATATACTAATGATTAAATTACAATAGATACATCATAAACTTTAAAAGTTTCTACTATATACTATGTTTAAACAATTGTCATTTCATAGCAACAACATTTTCTTGAATTCTAGTTGTGCATCGCACGGGTAAGCAACCTAGTATATATATATATATAATAACGATACAGTCATTATAATATTATTATTAGTATAATTACATTTAATATATAAACTATGAAAGTCTTTTTCTAATACATGATATATATATTTATATTGAATATTGATTTTATTTATTTATTTATTTATTTTCTTTTAACGGCAGATTAAGGATGTGTTTGGCAAAACTAGTTGGAGATGGAGATAGGGCTGGAGATGGAGATGGAGCTAAAAGTTTGGGGCTGGAGCTTTTCTTTTTAAATAAGTGTTTGGCAATGTAGATGGAGTTGGAGCTTATAACGTAAAATGACAAAAAAGGACATGATATTTTATAACTCCCAATTTTTAATAAATTTAAAAAGGGTAATATAGTAATTTAATCATAAGTAGATGGAGATTCTTAAGATAAACTAGTTTTAGGAGATTCTACTTGAGTAGATTATTTTTTAGAGAATCTCTATTTCAATTTTTATGTCAAACAAAGATTGTAATTATATAAGAGATTGAGCTTCTAAAAATTAATATCTCAATCCTCTAGAATCCCTTGAAATTGTGTTGCCAAACACACCCTAAGTTCACACGTACCAACCATTTTAAAAAATTCATTTTTTACACGAGAGTCACGATGTTGACGGATGTTATCAAACATTTGCCGCATCACTTCACTTTAACTTTTTAAGTAATTAAATTAAATTAAATAAAATATAATAGTACTCCGTATAAGATAAAAATGGAAGTATATTTTTTAAAATATAAAATACAAATATAACAATAATGGAGTATATATATAAATATAACAATAATTGGAGTATATATATAACATCATCATCATGAGTATCCATAAAGCAGATGAGATTACATGTTATCACATATCTCTTTCACCAATTACATTTTCATAAGTAAATTTTGGACCATATGTTTTGCACACTCTCCATATGTATTACTTTACCAAATTATTAGCATACATTTTTCATCTAGATTTATACTATAATTCTTCATAATTTGAGCTACTCGTTACTAATATACCGCAAATTTTGTGTTGATCGATCAACAGGTTTCCGATCAGATTCATCACTTGCTAAGTAATTTCAGTCCAGATCCTTCTTTTAGCTGAGTAAGTAGTAGATTACATTATTACTATATTTCTCATACATATATATTCATATATTATAAATTGTGTGCTGTAAATCTTGTTGATGTGGAGGTTTTTGATGTGATTTGGTTAATTTAGAGTTAATTAGTATAATTCATAGTTGTGTAAACGAGTAATTAACAAGTAGTAGTAGTAGAATTTGTTGATGGAGATGGTTAGATTCTGACTTGAGTGTTATCGTTGTGCTTGGATTCGGATTCGTGTAAATGAGATACTTTTTAGGTACATTAAATCTCGTTGATGCTGACGGTTTCTTTTTTAATTCGATTAATTCGGTAGCAAGTTGTTGATGTTTCATGTGTGTGTGGAGTATGAAAAACAGGTGGTTAGGTATTACAGAGTATTTTTGTTGTTATGACCGATTTTGATGTGTAACTTATGCTGCAGGTTAGGTAATGGCTCAGATATTGATTCATGGTACTCTTCATGTAACGGTTTACGAAGTTGATAAGCTTCATGCTGGTAGTGGGAAAAATATATTCAAGAAGGTACACCAAATTTTTATGTTTTGTTGTTGTTGTTGAATTGTTAAGATCAGTTTCTGGTTGTAGTGAATGAACAGGTATGTTGGTTCAGTGTAAGTCCAGCGAAAGTTCAACGTTCGAGATAACAGACCTGTAACTCACCCTCCATATCTAACCTAGTTGCCACGGAATCAACCTGTTTACCTAAACGGGTTATGCGGGTTGGGTACTTTTGACCCGCCAACACGTTTGGCAAATAAGATCCGGTTTGGTTGGGTGATTTATACTCACCAACGAATTCCCACCCCCAATTAAAAGATAAATAAACGATTAGTCAGTTACTTATTTATTACATTGATTGAATCAGAATTTTGACATGTATTTTCCACAAGTCAATGTACATATCAAACTAGTCATCTTAACTAGAAGACTCGTGTTTGTGTTTTGGGCTATATATTGGTCTGTTTTGGTGATTCAGTATATTGCCTTTAATGACGACCTACGGGATATAAATGGATCTATGCTTACATCGATATGCTATAGATGCTAAATGATAATAATCCAACAATAGGTTTGCAAAACGTTTTTTTGATTCACAATCCTCATGTTAAACGGTGACACTGTTTCAAGAAATGTGAAATATTGACTAGTTTCAGTATATCTATTTTTTCGGGTGATCTGTATTGTTTCATTGTTATTCTTTAAGTTGTGGTTGGATTATGCAACTGTCTAGAGTGGCATAATATTTAGGCTTTTGTAGCACGAGATTGCTCATTTGTGTTATTCTTGTGGCAGCTCGTGGCTAACATAGAAGAGACTGTTGGATTCGGGAAAGGAACTCCCAAAATTTATGCGACAATCGATCTAGAAAAATGCAGAGTCGGACGAACTAGAAAGATTGAAGATGAACCCGAAAACCCAAGATGGTACGAGTCTTTCCACATTTATTGTGCTCACTCAGCTTCTAATGTCATATTCACTGTGAAAGACGATAATCCCATCGGGGCAACGTTAATTGGAAGAGCTTACGTTCCTATTGAAGAACTCTTGAACGGGGAAGAAATAGATAGATGGGTTGAGATTTTAGATGAAGACAGAAATCCCATAAGTGCAGGTTCTAAAATCCATGTAAAGTTACAGTATTTTGATGTTACACAAGATCGTAACTGGGCCCGTGGAGTTACTAGCGCGAAATATCCCGGAGTTCCATACACGTTCTTCTCTCAAAGACAGGGATGTCGGGTTTCGCTATATCAAGATGCTCATGTGCCTGACAATTTCATCCCCAAAATCCCACTCGCTGGTGGTAAATACTATGAGCCGAAAAGATGTTGGGAAGATATATTTGATGCCATAACTAACGCGAAGCACTTCATTTATATTACCGGATGGTCGGTCTATACTGAGATAACATTGATAAGAGATTCTAGAAGGCAAAAGGAGGGAGGTGATGTCACACTGGGTGAGCTGCTAAAGAAGAAAGCAAGTGAAGGTGTCAGGGTTCTTATGCTTGTTTGGGACGATCGAACTTCCGTTGACGTACTAAAAAAGGACGGATTAATGGCAACCCACGATGAAGATACCGAGAACTACTTCCAAAATACAGATGTTCATTGTATTCTATGCCCTCGGAACCCCGATGATGGTGGAAGTTTCATTCAGGACCTTCAAATTTCGACAATGTTCACTCACCATCAGAAAATCGTGGTGGTGGACTCTGAAATGCCCAGTGGGGGATCACAAAACCGGCGCGTAGTGAGTTTTGTTGGCGGGATTGATCTTTGTGACGGTAGATACGATTCCCCATTTCACTCTCTTTTCCGAACACTTGACACCGCTCACCATGATGATTTCCATCAGCCGAACTACACTGGTGCTTCAATAAGTAAAGGTGGACCTCGTGAACCGTGGCATGATATCCATAGTCGACTTGAGGGACCCGTTGCTTGGGATGTTCTTTTTAACTTTGAACAAAGGTGGAAAAAGCAAGGTGGGAAAGACATTCTCGTTAATTTACGAGAACTCGATGGTGTCCTGACTCCCCCGTCACCCGTCATGTTTCCTGATGACCAGGAGACGTGGAATGTTCAAGTGTTCCGTTCTATTGACGGTGGGGCTGCGTTCGGGTTCCCGGACACTCCTGAAGAGGCGGTTAAATCAGGTCTAGTAAGTGGTAAGGATAACATAATCGACCGAAGTATACAAGATGCGTATATCCACGCTATACGAAGAGCAAAACGCTTCATCTATATAGAAAACCAATATTTTCTTGGAAGCTCGTATGCATGGGAGTTTGATGATGTTAAAGGTGAGGATGTCGGTGCTTTGCATCTAATCCCAAAAGAACTTTCTTTAAAGATTGTTAGTAAAATCGAGGCAGGGGAGAAGTTTACAGTTTATGTTGTGGTCCCAATGTGGCCCGAAGGGATCCCGGAGAGTGCATCAGTTCAAGCGATATTGGACTGGCAAAGGAGGACTATGGAAATGATGTATAAAGATATTGTCCGGGCTCTTGAAGCTAAGGGGCTTCAAGAAGACCCGAGAGATTACCTCACGTTTTTCTGCCTTGGCAACCGTGAGGTGAAGAGGAGCGGAGAATATGAACCTTCTGAAACACCTGAACCCGATTCGGATTATTTGAAAGCCCAGGAGGCCCGACGCTTCATGATCTATGTGCATGCCAAAATGATGATCGGTAAGTAGCAACTCTTGTTGCTTTTCTTACAGCATGCAATTACTACCCATTTGTATGTAAACGGGTCAACCAGTTTTAGAAATAATGGTAAAGGTAGAAGTTGGTTGTAAGGGAAGCATGTCAAATGGGTTGAACGGGTTAAAGGCTGACTAAATTTTAAGAAGTAGATTATTATTCTATCATATAACTTTTTCTAAAGCATATAAAAACAATAATAAAAAAAAAGTTCTCTAGTCAACCCGACGACAGCAAACCGGATGCTTTTGTACCCATACTTGGCAGTTACCCGTTTTAATCCATTTGTACACCATTTTATTACAGCTGATTATTTGATTTCAACTCAATCTGATCCTTCTGTACCCATGTTTTAGTTGATGATGAATACATAATAATTGGATCCGCCAACATCAACCAAAGATCCATGGACGGGGCTAGAGACTCAGAAATAGCAATGGGAGCCTACCAACCTTACCATCTCTCTACCCGTGAACCCGCAAGAGGTGAAGTCCACGGTTTCCGTATGGCACTGTGGTACGAACACCTCGGCATGCTTGACGACAGCTTCCAACTTCCTGAAAGCACCGAATGTGTGAAGAAAGTTAACCAAATCGCTGACAAGTACTGGGATTTGTTCGCTAGTGAGAATCTTGAACAAGACCTCCCGGGTCACTTGCTTCGGTACCCAATCGGTGTTGCTAGTGAAGGCCATGTTACTGAATTGCCTGGAACCGAGTTTTTCCCTGATACGAAAGCTCGTGTTCTTGGTGCTAAATCTGACTATCTTCCTCCAATTCTTACATCATAAGAAGAGAAGTCGAGTAAATTTCAAAATGTTTGTGGTTGTGTTTAGTGTGTGTGATTGGTGGAATAAGGTGTGGTTGCTTATTGTGTGTGTGTATTATTTGATGCTCTATGTAAGTCATGTTATCATGTATGTGGTTTATGGGGACTTCAATATCTCAACTCTGTAATCTATAGATTGCTAATCGTATCTCTCTGTTTTGAAGAATTTTTTTTTTAAGTCAATTATTTTTAATTTTAATAAAGAAAAGTCTTCAATTTATCTTTTTTATCCTTGGATTGACCGTTACGACCACGGTTGACTAACATTGACTTTTACAACCGCGTTTGACCCACATAATGCCCAAACCACCGAGTCACCGACTAATGCATACCTATATGACTATAAAAATGGCTCTCTCATCCAAACAAACCCTTTGCCACCTTACATTATCCAAAAAGATGAAAACTCCATTTCTAGAGCATCATCACAAACCGAGCACTTAGGGTATGTTTGGCGCAAGTAGCTAGTAGTTTGTAGCTGGAGCTTGTAGCTGAAACTTTTAGTAATATTTGTGTTTTGCAGAGTAGCTGGAGCTTGTAGCTTATGAATGTAAAATGACATAAAAGAACAAATATATTAATTTTAATAGACGAATATAATTATTTGAAAGGTATTTATGTAATTTCATCTTCCATAAGCTACAAGTTACTTCTATAAGCTACTTCAAGTAGCTTATGGTTTTGGAGCTTATGGAAACCATAACCTACTTAAAATTTTATCAACCAAAAGGAGCTTATGAAAACCATAAACTACAAGTTACAAGCTCCCATAAACTCAAAAAATGAGCATGTCAAACATAGCCCTAGTAAAGTTAATATCAATACATCTTTGATCAAGATTGATCCTTGTCTTTGATCACTCTTTTTTGATTCTTAGATTCACATTTTTGTTACCGGATATCGATTTCACCAAATCCTAGGGTTTCTTTTTTTGTTAATTCGTTATCAAGATTTAGGTTAGGGCTCATTCACATCTTCTCGTAAGGGTTTTTTGCCGAAAAATGAATCAATAGTTCAATTTTTTTGCATTTTCAGGTATCAACTAATTTTTTTCTTTAAAAATGAACCACTAATTTAAAATCGATCATTTTCGTGTATATGCTAACATTTGAAACGATCGCAGAGGATTATACAACTGAGGATTTTTTCTTAAAGATGTATTTTGAATCGATCATAGGTGTTTGAATTGCTATATAATCCTTGGCGATCGTTTCAAATGTTAGCATATACACGAAAATGATCGATTTTAAATTAGTGGTTCATTTTTCAGCAAAAAAATTAGTTAATACCCGAAAATGTAAAAAAATTGAACTACTAATTTAGTGGGAAAAAAACCCTTCTCGTAATCATATAATTCAATGGTTATCTAGTAGTTTTTTCAAAAGGTATATAAGTGAAATTTAATTAAGATTTTGTAATTTTTTTTACAAGAATTGTTGTTGCTATTCTATAAATAATCACATGGCATTTGACTTAGCGGTATCAGAGGAATCTTTCAACTATGAAGTTGTGGGTTCAAGTCTAACTTAAGGAGTGGGTATATATATTTGCAATAGTTGTATATAACATATGTGTTAGATTGTAGGGTCATTCTGAAAAAATATATATATTCTTTTAGTAAAGTTGTATAGTGTGTTAATTTTTTATTTATGAACTAGGTGAAGACCCCGCGATAACGCGGGTTTTTACAAATTTGTTGTTTTTCAGATTTTTAATTTTAGATTTTAAGCATAGGTTTATTGGGATCAGTTTAATCTTTATTTTGTTTTTAACTTAAAAACCCTTAAACATTAATAATCTTAACGCAATCCAAAGAAAGATTTTGTAAAGTTAAATTAAATTTTTTATTTTGTTGTTAACTTAAAAACACTTTAAAATTAATAATCTTCTGCTATCTCTCACTATTACTACAATTTTGTTATATGTATTTTTCCTTTTTTGGGCTTATTCATGAGATTAATAATTGTGTATTTTGACCCATATTGGTTAATAGGATAAAATTTAATCCAGACCTCAAAAACGTGTTGGGCTAAATCAATATAAATAATAATATTAATGAATGTGAAAATATAAGTGTTAAATTTTGGATAATGAAAAGCATAAATTTTATTAACTAACAATGGGAATGTAATTCTTAAATCTATTTGAACAAAAAAATAAAAACACAATGCAATTCACATAGTATTCTTAAACTCTATTTGATATTAAAGAAGTTGAGACCCACCACAAGCGAAGTTCTTTGATTAGTTGATCCGTCTTTAGTAACTTTCCCATGACATTTTTAACAGTTTCTTCACCACCATTGTCTTTAGAGATGTTGAATTTAATCCAAACAACAAATGCTTCTTAAACGAAATTGTCTACAAATAACGTGTAATAAATATGAAGGATCTTCAATTTATAGGGAACAGTAATTTTAATTAAGGATGTTATTATACCTTCTAAATTGTAGATGATGGTGTCATCTTCTAAATCATCATCTTTTTGATCTACAAATAAAGAAGATGGGAACAATCATTATGGTAACAAAAGTTTGTGGAACAAAATCGTCTACAAATAATTTGTTACAAATATAAACGATCTTCACTTTAAAGTGAGGAATATAATTTAATCAAGGGTGTTATGATCTTCTGAATCATCATGTTTTTGATCTATAAATTAAAAGGATGCGCACAATTATGATCGTAACAAAAGCTTGTGATTTAATCTCTAAAGTTTATATTTTCTAATGATTTTGCCTTTTTAACCTTTTTTAGTTTAATAAATCTAACTTTCAAAAATTTGATGGTTTAACCCTCCAAGGGTTAAACTAAGAATTCAATGTAAACTTAAAGAGTTAAATCATTACGATAAAAAAAGTGAAACTCTGATGATTAAACCATTATTAACCCTAATATATAAAAGAAAGATTTATTAATAATAATATTAAGTATTTACTATATTAATATTATTATTATTTAATTTAATATTTATAAATAATCATATATGTGGGATAGGAAAATGCCGAAAGATTGCTCCATGTTTTTGGGTTGTTTTTTCCCCTAAAGAAATTGTGGTTTATTAAAATAATAATTAATTATCAATAATAATATTTAGTATTTACTATATTGATATTTAATTAATTTTCTATTTAATATAATAAAATAATATGTGAGGAGGAAAGTGTAACTATGGAAATTAAATATATATCATTAGATCGTATGGAAGGAACCTATCGAAGGGCTCAAATTGCTCAATGGTATTCTGTTTATATATATATATATATATATATATATATATATATATATATATGGTAAAGTTTCGGTAAGAACACCTTGTAAATAAGAACAATGAGAACATGGGTAAAAAGGTCTTTTGTGTATCTTTTATTTTCACGCGCTTGACTAATTCCTTCGATCAGACGTTCGTGACTTCCAAAGAGTAAACCTTTTTCATAATTTGTTATCTACGTACGTGATTAAATTTTTAAAAAATATATATAAAAAATTCATCATTAATTCATGTTTTTTATTATTTTCAATTTAAGATCCATAATTCACTGTTACAATAAAAAATCTCAAAAATGAACAACAAAACAAGATGTTCATCTAACGCATCACTAGGTGATATTTTATAAATGCACATTTAATATGTTTAGGCATATGAGCATTTTAGAAGAAAAATATTAGTGCATGCACCGTAAAAATTAAAAATCTAAAAAGAAAGAAGTAACCTGATGCACAATCAAAGAATTGATGCATTTATTGAATCTGAAGAGAAAATATACAAACAATTAAACACCAATATACACAATGGTTTCAAGATGAATACAAAACTTCGATAATAAAGATTCTCAAAAAACTCGATGTTGATGCACTAAAAATCCGATGCACTAAAATACTGTAGCTGGCCAGAAAAATGATTTGGTGAGTTGCGAATCACAGAGTGTGACTGTGTACCGTGATGACAAAATCTTGGTAGAAAAACAGGCTGTGATTGCAAGATCTTCATGTGAAAATAACTCATCAAATGCTCAAATAAAAGTTTGAGTATTATTTTTGAAAGAAATTAATGACGGGTGATAATTTATTTTTTAAAGAGAGATTAGATTTAATTTGAGACTTGAGAGAGATAATGATGATGAACATGTGCATGACAGATAGAGAGAGGATAGATGTGAATCAAACATACCTATGGTTCGCGCGTGAGATTGGATGGAGTTGGATAGTTTCCAATTTTTCCCTTTTCATCCATTTTTAAATTATAAAAAATCATAAAAATTGTAACCCCCTCTCTCTCTCTCTATATATATATAAAGATTAGTTGATGACTTTGGTGTCTGATTATTTACCTCATGTTAACTAAGAGAAATTTAGGTGTTTTTTTGGTTATTATTTGTTCCACATAGTAAATTAAACTAGCGGTTATGTTTATATGTTAGAAGACGGATATAATTTATTCTTGTTTCTTTGGGGAACATCAAATTTGGATAGGTTTATAGATCGAGATTTTAAAAACTCGGGATCACTTTGTTGGAAACTATGTTCTGCAACTCATTTTATAAATGTGTCGGCACAATATATAAGATATATGTTGTTGGGGCTCTTGTTAGCTGAATGCAATCCTACCAAATTGCCAGATTGTGGAGCTCGTCATTTCTTATGATAAACTTGGTACGATACAAATCAAAACCCGCTTTAACCTCATTTCCAAGCTTTAAAGCGTATTCTTCGTTATGTTCGCGAGACTCTTTCTTATGGACTAGAGCTTCATGCTTCTACTACTTCCAAGTTGATCACTTATTTTGAGGTTGACTGATCCGGTGGGATCTTAATCCACCGAGAAACAAGGATTAAATAAAACAAAGAAAAGAAATGTGAGAGTTGTGGTCTATCGTTCCTATATTCTTGCATGTTGATAACAATGCTACGTGAGTATCATGGAGAAAAAACAGGGCCTTTCATTTATCTTTATGTGATTATAAATAGGAGATAATGGAAGAGAGTTATAGAAGCCTCAATAGGACGTAAAAAAACTCCGTAAACTCCAAAAAGAATGTATTGCTTATTGAGCGATATATAATATACAAAGGAAAATTCCTTCAAACGTCTTCTGTTTACGTATTGCTTATCTGCACTAGTTTTTTTGTTCATTCAATCATTATCTTGTTCATCTTTTATATTTACGTTTCATACTTTAGCATTCGTTTAAGATCGATGTGTTCATAAATCTTGAATGGATCAAGTGGTATTAGAGCATCATTCCTAGCTGTGTATGGTGCAAACAGAATCCGACTACAAAGCTTCCGGTGAACCTCTGTCCGAGTTAAAAAGTCATCGAAAAACAGCAATCAGTATTCGAACGGCGTCAACAATGGCACCAGAAGGAAGTAACACGGGATTGACTGAACTTTCCGCTAAGGTCGATCAACTAGCAACTCAACTTGAGTCCGTGCTTGCATGGATTCAAACCCAACAAAAACCAAAAGCTCGAGAAACACCGCTGAAGAAGATAATAGATGAAGAAGAAGATTTGAAGTATGATACAGAAGACGATGAAGAAAGTGAAACTACAGTGCCTCGACGTCGTGGTTCTAATCGACCCTTCAAGGTCAAAGCTAGGATCGATATTCCAACGTATGATGGTATTGTGGATGCTGAAAGGCTAGATTCATGGATCGATCAACTTGATACGTATTTCACTTTGTATGGGTTTAAGAGTGCTGAAAAGGTTTCGTTCGCAAGACTAAAATTAACAAGCCATGCATTGGCGTGGTGGAACTCTTATTTGAAGACTACGACGATGACACAATTAAATGGGCAGAATTCACTCGTCTCATGCGTCAAGAATATTATCCGATGGGATATGCCCAAGAACGATGGTCACGATGGCACAATCTTAAACAACAACGAGGGCAGTCGGTTCAAGAATACACCACGGAGTTTCGACGTCTTGCGGTGGCATTGGGAATTCCTATTGACAATGAAGATGTCATCACCAAGTATGTGGTTGGGTTACATCGTCAAATTCAAAATGAATTACGGCTACATGTGTTAGGAGATATCTCTAGTGCAAGTTGTATTGCAATGGCCATCGATTTGAAAAATAAAAACAGTGGGCAAAGGATGGAAGACGGTGTCAAAGAACAAGTGTTGGAAGGCCATCGATTTGAAAAATAATATCAATTGGAAAAATAATATCAAGTTGTATTGCAATGGCCATCGATTTGAAAAATAATACAAATCGTTTCGAGAAGAATGCTAAGAAAAATTTGACAATCGCTAATAACGATTATTGTACTTATTGTAAATTTGCAGACCATGTTGAATAGAAGTGTTGGAAGGCACATCCCGAGCTTTTTCCAAAGAAGTGGGTGAAAGGTGGTCGTGAAAAGTATAAGTCTGCTACAACAATTGCAAATGATGTAGTCGAGCTTGGCCAAGTTGAAGTGGTAGACAAAAGCTTGGCACTAATGATGCAACTGAGAGAGAAGAATCCAACGAAAGAGAAGGAAGAATTGTTCACATTAAAAATCCAAGTGAAACAAGAGTTGGTTAAGGCTATTATCGACACCGGGAGTGAAATGAATTTAATTTCAGAGAGTCTCGTTCAAAAATTGGGTCTAGAAACAGTGCCACACCCACGTCCTTATTCATTGGGGTGGATTAAAAATGATGTGGATACACGAGTCAACCAATAATGCAAGTTTTGATTCGCTATCACGAACCAATTTATCGATGAAGTTACATGCGAGGTGGTTCCACTCGATGTGTGTCAAGTAATTCTTGGCAGCCCATATCTTTGGGAAAGAGACAGTTTACTTTCGGCGTGCACAACAATATCAATTGGAAAAGAATGGCAAGAAGTATGTCGTCAACAAAAACAAGTCTACAAACTGCATTGATTTGGTTACTTGTGTTCATGCAAGGTGTACAAATGCAACAAAAAGGGTTTCTAAGCAAATTGGTAAAGCCAATTTTCATCCTCATCAAGTTTAGGATCAACAGGAGTTGCTCGCTTCCACCGGAGAAGGGGAGGTGATGCATCATCAGCGGTCGGTAAGGATTTTACCCTTGTCGTTGCACCGACAACTGGCGATGGACATCAGTGAGTGTTTTAAATTTGTAATTGCGGGGCCTTAGTTTTCCATAACAATGCTAATCCTAAGGGTGAGCAAGTGGTAGATATGACCTAGAGTCGTTCTTCAAACCAACTGAATTGAAACTAAGGCGTGGCAGATGAGGGCTTTCAAACTAGTGAAGGGTTTATAAAAAGCGGGGGAGTTTTGATTTTTCTATTAACTAACTTAGGCAAGTAATAAATAAAAGCGAAATAAAAGTAAAAGCTAAAGCAGATATATAAAGATAGTGTTTGCTGAGACTTCGTTAATTAAGTTATGGGATAATGTTTGGAGAAACTATTTTGAAAGATATTAGTTAATTATCATTCTTGAATATTTGTATGTAAACACTAGATTCCATACTAATTAAAATTCCATTAGCATGTCACACCGGGAGCTAGGTTAAGGTAACATTACAAAGTATTTAGAATAATAAGCAAAATCTTAATTATGGTTTAATAATACTTTCATATGAACGGGAACAAAATCTTAAGGTACTAGACATAACTGAATCATATAATGATTCCTCGTCATCCTAACAGATTCGTATATTTAAAAAGTTCATTTATGACTTTAAACTAGCCCTTTGCTTAAGGCTACCCAATAAATCCCCTAATTATCCACAACATTCCTCACTTAAAGTGGTTCCGCCGCTTCAAACCTTGACCATGTCTTGTCCTACGATAATCCCCCATGTAGTAGTCTTACGGTTCTATAGTTTCATACCTTTGACAAATTATATTGACATAGATGACTGACTACCTTTCAATTGGACGTCATTAAAAAGGTGTTGTAATCACGTTTATTGGTGGAAAGACGATTAGATTAATTTGAAGTTTAAAAGTTTATTTAGAAAGGTTAATTAAACTAGGTTTCTCATTTTATATGTTAGTCCGTAATATAACTACCTTAGATCGTTACTCGACTTCCATACATTTGTACTCCACCTTGAAGTGTTTCCAGTACTGTATCAAATAACAGTCGGATATGGGCCATCATATTACTTCGTAATATTGTACCGTTTCGTAATATGACTACCTTCGGTCGTTCCTCGACTTCCATACATTTGTACTCCACCTTGAAGTGTTTCCAGTACTATATCGAGTAACAGTCGAATAGGGGCCATCGTATTACTTTACGATAATTAAGATCGTTTATATTTTACCACTATGATGATCCTAAGGCAACAATCAAACAAGAACATGCAATAAGACGATCAAAGCAATACTACCAATCTTTAATATTTAATTATAAATCATCCCATAATTAATTAACTACATCGCAAGCAAACACAACAAGTATACTACTCTCTAATCATGGTAATAACTAAATCTAGCATAATCAATATAAACATAATTAATTAAGATTGATAAGGATTAGAAAGCACCAGGATTGAATGCGGGAGAAAGTAGACTTGAATTAATTGATACAATTCCAAGCTTACACCTAAGATTTACAATGCGTTTCGTACTTTCCTTCTATTCTAAACAAGCTCCTAAACTAGCCTAAAACTAATTTTTAATAAGAAAATAGAAAGAAAGTAGAAGCAGTATCTTAAGAGAAGTATATTGTTCTAAGAATGGTGTGTGTTGAAATGAAGCCTCATGCCTCCTATTTATAGGTGAAATTCAGTTCACGTTAGCAACTTGAGGAGCATTTTAGCAAAAGGTGGAAAAGGTGGTGCACCAGGTACGTACAATCGCGTAAAGGTGTGGCACCGGGTACGTACAATCGCGTAAATGTGTGGCACCGGGTACACGCAAAGACCAAAAAGCGGAAATGGGATGGGGGATAGGCGGCAGGCGCCGCCCACCAGCTGGCCGGCGGCGGCTGGTGGCTGGCCGGCGGCTGGTGGCTGTCACCCGCCCCGGTTCGCCGTCTTTTGTCTCGTTTCTTAGTTTGTGCGTATTTTCTTCGTTACGCGTCCGTTTACGTCGATTCTTTTTGCGTTGAATTCGTAATTCAAAAACAAAGATTTTGATATAAAGAAATCCCCGAGATGAGTTTCCTATCTCCAGATATTGCGTACGAATCATTTGAATTTTCCGGCGGACGTAGAATCTCCATTCTTTATCCGTTTTTGTTGATTCTCCTTCTGTTAGACTAGTATTTTGAAAACGAACATCTTGGATAAGATGGATATTGATGATGGGTACTTTAGTCTTTAAATCTTGTTTTGATGCCCTGAATCTTCAAACGTGCGTGAAATCTTCGTTTTTCATCCGTTTTGCTTGATTTTTATCGTGCAACCCATTTTTGACCATCTCAGCATAATATCACTGATTTGAACCGTATTGGAGTTCAATATGCTAAGAATCGTTCCAGAATGAGAAAGATATCGGTAGTAAAAACGTGACTTTTTACGCGATATTAGGAGGCGTGATCCAGTGGGATCTTAATCCACCGAGAAACAAGGATTAAATAAAACAAAGAAAAGAAATGTGAGAGTTGTGGTCTATCGTTCCTATATTCTTGTATGTTGATAACAATGCTACGTGAGTATCATGGAGAAAAAACAGGGCCTTTCATTTATCTTTATGTGATTATAAATAGGAAATAATGGAAGAGAGTTAAGGGAGCCTCAATAGGATGTAAAAAAACTCTGTAAACTCCAAAAAGAGTGTATTGCTTATTAAGAGATATATAATATAAAAACAAAGGAAAATTCCTTCAAATGCCTTTACGTATTGCTTATCTGCACTAGTTTTTTTGTTCATTCAATCATTATCTTGTTCATCTTTTATATTTACGTTTCATACTTTAGCATTCGTTTAAGATCGACGTGTTCATAAATCTTGAACGGATCATTGACTGGGTAGTATGTCCCTCCGCTAGTCACTCCACCTCTGGTTATTATGTGCTTCTTTGTGACAACTTGTTTTCTTGGTCTTCGAAATGACAATACACGGTGTCCCGCTCTAGTGTTGAAACGGAGTATCATGGTGTTGCCAAAATGTTGTTGTTGAGACGCCTTGGCTCTGTAATTTGCTTTACGAGTTGCACACCCCATTGACTTTTGTTTCATTTGATTTTATTGTGATAATGTTAGTGCCGTGTAGCTGCCTACCAATCCTCTGCAGCAGCAACGGACCAAACACATTGAAGTTGACATTAATTTTGTGCGAAATTTTGTTGCTATGGGATAGTGCGTGTTAAATGTTCTTCGCGCTATCAGTATGAGGACATATTCGCTAAACGTCTTTCTTCAACATTGTTTTAAGACTTTCGTTCCACTTTGAGTCTTCATTAACCTACCACTCAAACTGCGAGTGTGTAATAATGTATATTATTATTATTATTATTATTATTATTATTAAATAAATAGCCTCTTATTGTGTAAGGGTTTAGCCAAATTACAATTCGCGTAGTCTTCAAGCTATATGTTCTCTATAATATTGATTGATTCATTACTAGGGAATGAAGAAAACTATGGAATGAAGATCAAGTAACTTACTAATAAGAATCTTATAATCTATTTAAATAATGACTTTACAACATTTCATTTGGTGTACATGTATGTTAATTTATATTTATGGTCAAATATATGTATATTATACTCGTATATATGTATTCGGGTGATAATGGATTGATGTGTAGATGACACATTCATATACATATCCACTATACATTCATTTACACGTCATTTACATCATCATTTACAATGTCCATATGTACCATAGTTAATCGGATCAAGTGAATATTTATCATATCAGGTGACGCTCACCTTACCCAATAAAAAGTGACACAAGTTCATTTTTACATTGTTGTGAGAACCAAAGTGCAAGGTCGTGTTTAGTTATGGGAAATTCCTCCACTATTTTAGAAATTTATGTTAGTTTATATTTATGGTCATATATATGTATATTATACTCGTATATATGTATTTTTCGGTGATAATGGATTGATTCGTATATGACATATTCATATACATATCCACCGTACATTCATTTACATCGTCCATATCTGCCATTAGTTAATCAAATCAGGTGACGCTCGCCTTCCCTAATAAAAAAGTGACACATGTTCATTTAACGCTGTTTGTGTGACTCAAAGATTAAGGTTGCACTCCACTTTTTTAGATTTTTTTTAAAATAGAAAATAAAAAAACTTTTCAAATCCAGGATTTTTATAAACTTTTCGAAGAAAATAAATTTTCCATTTTATAACTAAAAAGGTGAAGAATATTTTTTATTGTTAGTATAAATTTTCATCTTTATTTTCTTCCGAAAAAGGAAAACTAAATCACTGACCTTTAAAAGCATTTTTAAAAAATTTCATATCTTATTTAAAAAGAAGTAAAACACTATTCACTCGCTACAAACACAAAAAATAATAAATGAAGAATTTAATAGTAAATAAACGAACAATATATTCCCATTCTTGGGGTGTTTGGGTTTGCTTACTTTTAAACAATTATATGGGCATTGATATATACACCACCACTTTTGTTTCATACACCATATTGTATGCATTAATATACAGTACAGTACAATATTGTACTGCACAATTTTGGTGTATGAAACAAAATTTGTGGTGTATATAACAACACCCCAATTATATGCTTAAAAATAAGTTTATGACTCTTTAATTACTTTTAAATGCTTATTCCTTAGTAAATAAACAAATAAACTGTTTTTATAAAGGTCTTTGAATTTGGTTATCTGATGTCAAAAACTCAAAATAAGCAAATAAACAGTTAAGTTATTATTTAATCAATGGCAAACACCCTTACTATATTCAATTTACTAACCATAGTTGTTAAGATTCCGATCTTAATTTTAAGATCTTACGATTATATGATCTCTTTGGATGAAAACAATCTCGATCTTACATAAGATCTTAAAATCATAGGATCTACTTATGATCCTGATTTTATGTCGATTTGCGCATAGAATCTTATGATTTAGAACTGATTTGATCTTACTTAATATAAATTTATGAGTTAACAAAATATATATATTAGTTGATTTTTGTCCAATAAAAGGTTAATAGGTTTATTCTTTAATCAATTACTACATGTAAACTATTCATTTCTTAAACTAAAATAGTTTATTACGTGAAAATTATTATGTTTAGTAATAAATATAGTAAATAGTAATATAAGTCGTTATGATATGTATAAATTGACGTTATGTGTTTAAACTATAACTTTTTTTTTATTTGTCATGCATTTTCATAATGTATAAGTAGAATATTACGATCCTAATCCGATTTTACTTATCATGTAAAAACAATCCAAGATAAGATTCAATCTTGACAACCTGTTACTAAGGGGGTGTTTGAATTAGCTTATTTATAAGCACTTATGTGCTTAAAAAATAAATATGTCACCTGTTACTTATTTTCAAGTACTTATTCCTTAGTAAATAAGCAGATAAGTAGATTTCATAAGAATTTTTAGATCTGCTTATCTGCTATCAAAATAAACAAATAATCAGATAATTGCTTATTTAAGCTAATCCAAACACCAATTGTAATGGAAAATAACATATCAACTTACGTTTCCGATATCGTCTTCTCCGATCTGCGTTTACTCACCAGAAATTTATCAAACCAGAACAATTAGGGTTTCGAATCCTTTCCGTTTCAGGTCCCATTTATTTATCAAATTCACACTTAAAAAAAGGAGGAAATTAATCAAATGTGTTACCCTTTCAGGTACTTCTATATCTATCCCTATTTATCTACCTATATAGATCTTTCGTAATCTTCTTTATATCTTCTATATCTATATATCTATATAATTCAACATATATTATCAATAACAGTAATATATATCTGAGATGTATCTAATTTAATGTTATTCTGAATTAGGGTTTTATAATTTTTCCTTCCGCTGTGATTAAAATCGATGTTTCTGGTTGGAACGCTGCTACGTGTTGGATTCGTCACTGCTTGGTTATTTCACCTTGTTGCTTGTATGGGGTAAGCTGTTTAAATTCATTAATTTCATAGTTTTATTGAATAATCAGGTCTTAATCTTGTGAAAATATGAATCAGTATGTTTTGTTCAATTTTTATTGTTTATATCTATCCTTTTGTTATGTTAGTTGGCTTTATCTATAATCTATAATCTATAATCTATAACTACATATAATGCATCTTAGGTTTCTAATTTTAGAAAATTTTAAGAACGAAAATTAAGACTCAACATTTAAATATTTATAAATTTAGAAATCTAATTATATAAAAGGTTTAACTATTATAGTAGATAACAATTAATACACTTTGTCATTAACTAAACATAATCATTCCAACACTTCAAATGAACAAATTTTTACACCATAACTAATCTATTGAAAAAGAAAACAAACAACATAACATTATCAGGGGTTACTACTATAAACAGATTTTGTATTCCGCTGCATTGCGCGGGTTTTTTGCTAGTGTTTAATTAGAGGTGTTTGGATTAGCTTAATTTTTAGGTTTATAGACTCATTGAAATTTGCCAAAAAATGAGTGTTCGGGCTTTCGAGCTTATGAGCTATAATACGGTGTAAGGTAAAGTCGATAATGTCTTATGCCGTTAAAAATGAGCTATGGCTTCTTCTTTTATTTGAAAGTTCAGTAAGTTGATAACTTTATAAAGTGATCCTAACAGTACTTTAGTTAGGGAAAATTAGGAACCAAACGAGGATGGTTGTCATTTGTGACAAGTTTCTAGTCGACTTGTTGAGAGAAATTTTGTACCAGGATTTCTTGAATTTGGTTTCAAGTAAATATTCTCTGTTGTGATTGGATTTTTATGGTGCAATGCTTTAAAGGTAACCAATCTTCAATGTGTGTACCATTACACCATTTTGGTGTAAAAAGTGAATATTGATAAAATATATTCCCACCAAATATGTTTCATATCTAATGTATGTACCAAATTGTCACACTAAGTGTTTATATCAACTCACTTTACACTATATTTTCATAGTAAACTTGTTTCAATAAAATTATTTAACACTAAATTCACATTAGCTAATTAGTTAAACAATTACTTTGATAGTTTGTCAACTAAATTATTAGTAACAACTAAAATAATAATAATAATAAGAAATTAAGAAAATATATTCAATATAGTAAAAATTTTGGTCTCAAATAGTTTGTTCAAAGTAAATACTTATTATGACCTATTAATATTTATTTCTTATTAGATACCTTAAATTGATTAGAAAAAAGTTGAGAACTTGAAATGAGAAATCTGTTGATTGGTACCTTTTTGTGCTGTTTACACTTCTTGTAGTGTGTTCGCTATGGGTGTGAAATCTAGATGCTATGATCTGTATTACCGTATGTACCCATTTTCATTAGATATCTAGTTCCTAACGGCAAATGCTTCATTAAGTCTTTATATAAAGGGGAATATCATATCTACATATAATTACTTGTAGGATTAGCATTGACTCAAAAGGTTAACTAGGATAAATCTTGCTACCAGGTATAATTCCTATGGCAATATTACTTTATTGTATGTGGTTTCTTACAGAATTAAGATAATTTGTAACAGAGCAGTGGCTGTCTTGGATGTGATGCGAAGAACAAACTGATGAAAGGTCAAGAAAGTCAACCTCACCCCACGTCAATACCTAGTATGACGGAGGGTGTCTGGACAACTAATAAATGTGACATTGATAATAGTGTGCTTTCTCATGGCAATCCTTCTTTTGGTTCTCATGGCATTGGGAATATGTCTCATGGCTTCATAAATCATGGTAAGCTTCACAACTTATTATCTTTTACTTCTCTTTTCTATGTATATATAGTTATAATGGCTGCAATGATGTTGCTGTAGGTTTTCTTCTCTGGAGTCAAATTAGGCACCAATGGGTTGGAAATAAAAGGATGTTCAAGCAAGAAAAGCAACATCGTGAACCCAGATTGAGGTGACATTTTTTTTGTTTCTTTTTAATATATACTTGTGCAAACTAAAGGTTGCCAAATGTGGTGGTCATGAGTCATGACGATTGAGTAACAGGTCAAATTGGGTAATTTTGGATACCAATGGTGAGATGCCTTTTGTCCAATTTTTATCATAAATTACTAGAGTGCCAATAAAATTACAAATTTGTATTATTTCAATAAAATGTTTAGAGCTTCTATGCATTGAAAGTACACTTGAGCAACTTTTTGGCCCATATTCTATTAAGTCAATTGTATTTTTATTTTTATTGGGTTGACCCGTTAGAGATAATAATAACCTAAATCGACCCGTTATAAGTATCCAGGTTTCAGTTTTACCCAACTATAAGAACTTATTAGTTAGAGTTCTTATCAACTGAATATAACCCAAATTGATCTATTTTAAAGACGTGTAGCAATTCATTGATGTAATAAGGTCAAATCAGGTAGTATTTTATTGGTAACCGGTCAAAACGGGTAATATCTGAAAATTAGCTAATGAAACGAGTTAACTTGGTCGAAAGGGTTAATTCGATTTGAACTTGGGATACGTTGAGTTGTTTTATTGTGAAGTAGTTATAGTACTACTCATATTATCTAGTATACAATTTTTAATTTAATTATATATCATAATTATATGATCGATTTTGAAATTAGCTAATGTAAAGGAGGATATTAATGTTTTTGTATTCATATTTAACATATAAATTATATAACAAAAATGAAAGAGACAACAGAAGGCTGGTCTGCGCAACCTTACCCAACTCGACCCATTATCCGACCCCCGGACCAGCCATTCTGCCACTTCTAATTTTTTGGAAATGGGTCGAGATTATTACATGTAATATACAAACTTGACTTGAATATTCAAAGTTGTATATAAAATTTGATGAACCCTATTGGAACTTTTTGTTGATGTACTTTGGTGTATGGTTTTGCAGTTGGAATGTAACCTATGATAGTTTGCTCGGCAGCAACAAACCGTTTGCCAAGCCTGTTCCTCTCTCTGTAAGTTATCTGTTTCGTTAATATAATGTGTGTTAACTAATACTGAGTAGTAATTTATATTTCTTTTGTTTTATTTATTATAAAGTGAAAGTAGTTGTAATGGCAGGAAATGGTTGATTTTTTGGTGGATGTTTGGGAGCAGGAAGGGATGTATGATTGAGAAATATAGTCCGAGTTCGTGTTTTTGAAATAAAGGCAAAGTAGGTTGTGATCAGGTGAACCAAAAGCTCAACTGTAACTTAATTTTTCACCTAAAATTATTGTTAAGCTTTAATACAATTGAACAAAATTATAACACCAAAAGTAATAGTGTTAACAATGTAACATCAAACTATGTATACCAGTTAGTATACCACCCAAGACGAATTTATACCCTACAGTAGGTATGTTCGTGTATCATAACTTTCAGGAGTCGATGTGCCAAACGAGCAGTTTGGTGTAGCCACAAATTTGATTTTTGCTGGCCCAAAACGTGTATCATACACATGGTCGAAGAATTTGTAAGAAACCTTCAATACAGCGCGATGGTCGGTGGTGATGGTTTAGAAAAAAGTGATGTCACATTATTATTTACATTAGCCGTATTTAATCTTAGCATATGGGGGATTGGGTCGACCGAGCGAAAGCTTTATATGATATTAAGGAGAACTAGATTTGAATCTGATCGACCATTCTATTAATCTACATATTCTTTATAACTTCATGGTTTAGAGATTGCAGTATATGAATGCATCCAACTTGGGCGGGTACAAGTTGGATCCGATTCATACACTAATTTCTAAAACGAATGCTGGTTGATAAAAACAAGGGTATGTTTGCTCACGCTTTGCGACGGGATAAATTATCATGTAGAACGATTTTAATGTATAACAGTTTATTTTAAATCAAATGCTTTTCAACCTAACGACATCGATGTTGTCTTGCAAATATTGGGTTGTGAGTTCATGTTTCATTTGAAGTAGACGTAAATAATTTTGTGGTGATTATGTGTAAATATTTGTCGTCATTAATAAACGATAAATTTAATAAATCAAAAACTATGTCACTTTATATAGTGTAGATATATTCAATATTTAATAACTATTATTTTGTGAGATAAAATAAAGAAACTCTTTATTAACTTTATATAGTGTAGATATATTCAATATTCAATAACTATTGTTTAATTTAGAAAGAAAAATAAAATGGAACAAATATTTCAAATGAACTTTAATTAATTTTAATAATATTAAAGTGATCTTACAAAATTCCAGTTTTGGTTGTATGGTTGTA
Organism: Pseudognaphalium luteoalbum; assembly: GCA_963422505.1. NCBI lineage: Eukaryota > Viridiplantae > Streptophyta > Magnoliopsida > Asterales > Asteraceae > Pseudognaphalium > Pseudognaphalium luteoalbum. The sequence continues at coordinate 4,024,573 of OY730194.1, forward strand.
TTCATTCATTGTAATGATGTATATAATTATTTAATGAGAAGATAAAAGGAAAAAAATTAGAGAAAAAATATAGAAGCAAAGAATTGAACTTGCATCATCTCAAACTTATTTGCTTTAAATGAATGTTAATCACCACTTACTCTACTTACTCAATTTCCATGACTTTACAATGTATATTTATTTACTTATAGATATATGTCACAAAAAAATAAAGTACTTACTATTCATAACTACTACAATACTACTCAATTGATATTAAGAGATAATAATTTCGGCGCCAACACTTTATTTATATTTAAAGTTTTTATACCCCGTGCATTTTTTCAAAAAATCAGGAAGGGGTCAAAGATGATTTAAAGCTGAATAATTGACCAGTATTTTAGTTATTGCAGATTATGTAAATTAATTTAAATTTTGATCCCATATCCTGAGAATGACTAGCATTATCATATCTACTGATGTTACATTAATTACCAATGTTTCTGTCCCTATCGGCTTTACTATTAACTGGTGTCAAAATTGGTTGGCAGCTAGATTTTGGTCATTACTTATTAGTTACAGTTTCAGTGACTGACTAGGACCACTTTAACCGGTAACTAGTAATAACCTTAATGACAAAGATTTTACTTGGTAGTGACTTATATTCTTCCACGGTCACCAAGGACCTACCATAAGATTTTTGATTCGGGTATTGTTAACGACAATAACATGTTGGTTGTATTTCAATCGGCGTTTTTGAAATTTAATCGAAATTCAGGAGTCGGTGAGTTTATTATAACATGAGTGCATGTAAATGCATGTTGAGATTATTATGATATGAGTGAACGTAAATATATGTCCTAAACTCTTATTGAGAGCTGTCATTTTCATTTTCGACTTACTTATCTCTAAAAAGTACTTACTTAAGAATAACCGCTCCGGAACACCATATAAGCTGGCTTTTAAGGAAACTGCGACCAACTAGCATTGGGTTTTCGATATATGCATAACTTTTAATTTACTAAATGAGAATTTATTTATTTTTGGAAAAACAGCAGTTATATGACTTTTACTCGAATAAATTTTAAATTATTATATAGCTCTATATATACACTACAAACTTATACGATTAAATATATTCAATCGTTTTTCACATTTTCTCATCACATACTACATACATATGCAAATTCTACATTTATACAAGAATGGATTCATGTTCCAACAACGATGTGAATATCTCGGTCGGACTTCATATAATTAAAGTTGCAGCAACTTACAAAACGACCCTTCCAATTGAATATTTATAGATAAATATTATATACTACTGGTGTTTTAATTATATTGTTCAGTTTTGACTTTACGAAGTCTTTCATTTTTAACTTTGACCTTAAATAATTTTGTTTATGTTATATAATACTAACTAGACTTTAAACCCATGTATACACGCGAACCGTTGATTTTTAATATGAAACTTCGTATTTAGTATCTCTTTCTAATAATAAAGTGTGTAAGTTAATATGTATATTAAACATTTAGTTGTATTCATGATAATATTACTTTATGTATATGGATATATATAAGTAGAGATTAAAAAAATTAAAAGTTTTTGAAAGCAAGTTGATGAAAAAAATTTAATTATTTTAAGTCTTTCTGCCCTTAAAAGGAGTTAGTATATTATTTATTTATATATATCATCAATGGACATGGATAGACCCGGTAAATAAATATTATTTGATGGAATACTCAATGTGTTTTGAAAGGTTACCTTATAAAGTATAGATTCATTTAATTTCTTATCATATAGGTACAATTGATTGTTTTTATTTATTACTCTTGCAACCATATCATGTCTATAGTCTTTTTCATCTTTTAACAAATATTCTAACTTCTACATATGGATTACACCCCTCTTTTGATGAACAAGTAAAGTTGTTCACACGTTACAACGGATATCAGAATAATACATTCTTAAGTACATGAGATCATAATCATTCAATTTGATTTCAGTATCAGTACAACATGTTAATGCATATGTGTTGTGAATTTATCAATTTTGATGGTGAATATATCATTAGCCTTTATCTTTATTTACATCGGTTAAAGTAATCAATATAAGATGTCAATGTACCGATAAAACTGATTGAAAGAAATTCTTTGTTACGATTTGATACGCATATTTATCAAAAATAAATACTATTAACATCATTTGGATATAGTTATGAGTCGTAAAGTGTGTTAAAATATCAATTGTAATCCACAAATAAAGAGAGATGGACAAGATTTGAACTCGTGACTTTCCTCTATATGTTTTATAAGTAAAAATTCTAAACGACGCACTTAAGTAATATATATATATATATATATATATATATATATATATATATATATATATATATATATATATATATATATTACAAAAGTACATAATTAACCTTTTGCATTGGAAGATTCTGATGTAATTTTAAAGGCTTACAAAAATCAGATTGGCATGATCATTTACTCTGTTTTATGGGGTCGTACGGAAATTTAGAAACGAGATGGTTTTTAACTCGAAGAAACCAAGGAAAGTTGTTCGTGGAGAAGGCAATCGGTTTCAATCCTTTATATATTTATCAAATAGATCCTCTAATGTAAATATAAACGGGATGGAATGGTTATGTGATCCATGCCACATAATGTAACTCTTTATCTAGCTACTTGCTAGATTTCATGAATACAATTTCAGTTAAAAAAAAAAAGTTACCGGCCAGCTTCCATCGTTTTCTGATTGATGTACTAGACATGCTTAATATGGAATATTGATTAGATGTAACTTGTTGGTTACTGACACGGGTAAAACTGGAGTATATAGAAAGGGTTGATGGGAATCATAAATTACTTTGAATATAATACAATGTTTTAATCTATAAACTGTATTCCTGTTCCTGTTCCTGTTCCTGTTCCTACTACCAAACAAATTTCACACATAATAATAACTATACCACAACTACAAACAATACCTTGATCGATGAAGATCTTGTAAGATCATATATGTTGTTGTGGCTAGCTACTACATTAAACACAACGTTAATGATTATTCATGTAACAAGATCTTGTGGGCTTCTCTTGATTAATAGCAATTCTAATTTTAGCAATCACATGTATGAATTTACTACTTTCACCACTTTTTTTATATATTTTTCCCAATGCATTTTCTTAATTACCAAAATATACATAAAATCTTTACATCATACTCCCTCCGTCCCAAATCTATTGTCCCCTTGTTGACTTTGGAGTCTTTCTCTTTCAACTTTGACCTTCAATATTTTTGTTTGTGTTATATAATATTTGATGTAAAATATATGAATTGATTGAATTTTGAATGTATTTTCATTGGTATAATTTGCATCAAGTATTATATAACAGAAATAAAAATATTTAAGGTTAAAGTTGTCAAAGAAAGACTCCAAAATCAACAAGGGGACAATAGATTTGGGACGGAGGGAGTATTACATATCATTTTTATTATAACTAAATAAAGCATATAAAAAAAAATAAAAGAAGCAAAAAAGAGACTCAGCATACTAACCGCTATTAACCCAGTGAGGCCGCACCTAGCCCCTTCCAAGTTGGTATAACAATGATGAATCGTATAAGAATCGGGTGTTAGTCATATTCATATCCAATCCATATACATTTAAATTATCTATATCTATATCCGTCTAATTAAGAGGGTAAATGGATTATCTATTCAATATTTACAATTATTTCAATAAACTAATTTTAAATGAAAATAGAAATTATAATTATTACAAATATAATCATAATAATATATATAGTACTATACTATCATAAATAATAATAACCGCTTATATTGAATAGAGTTTAAGAGTATAATTTGAAGTTGGGTTTATTATTTCGTTATTTATTAAACTTTACCCTTTTTATTATTGTATTCGTCGAACTTTAAAAACTTATATTTTATGTATTGAACTTGTAAATATGGTCTATTGTATGTAGAATTCCCATTTTGGGTAAAGTTCAAGTAGGAAAGTTTCTTTTTTGGCCTAACCTAAAAAGGAAATAATATATACAATAGACCATATTTATAAGTTCATTACATACAATAGAATAAATGAAGGTATGTTGCATACAATAGCAAAAAGTGTAAAGTTTAATGCATAATGAAACAATAAACCCTTTGAAGTTTATTAGATGTTTACATAATAAACTAGGGGTGTTCATCGGTTCGGTTTTTGGTTTCCTCGGTTTATTCGGTTCGGGTTGTTCGGTTTTGATTTTTTTTAGCAAAACCGAAAACCGAACCAAAAACAAATTCACATTTGAAAACCGAATCGAAAACCGAATTCGAATTCGATTCGGTTTCGGTTTAAATTGAAAAATCGAATATTTTTTTAATTTTTTTTAATAGTTAATCGGTTTCGACTCGTAATTTTTCATATGTTAGGGTTTTACTAGAGTTGAAAATGAAAGACGTGAAGTTAATTTAAAGTTTTTATATAAATATACTTGTTTAGAAATTCTAAATATCACACATATACTACATATATTAATAATTTTATATATTATTAAATTAAATACGGTTTTGAATTCGGTTTTCGGTTAAACCGAAAACCAAACTGAAAATCGAATTCAAAAACCAAAACCGAACCGAAAACCGAATTTGAATTCGGTTCGGTTTTTTTTGGTTTTAATTCGGTTCGATTTTCGGATTAAACGGTTTCAAACCAAATATTGAACACCCTTATAATAAACAATACTTTAAATCCACTAATTATTAATGTTGAAATTATATTGTATTAGATAATTAACTTGGTATTACAAATAAAATTTCATTAATAATTAGTCATTTCAAAACTAACCTAAGATTAAAAAATTCATTTTATCCTAATAGTTTCAAAAAATATATTTCTGTTTTTTTCCAGATGGTAAATGCATGCATCTCTGAATGACATATTGATATCCACATCCAAAGTTAATAATGGTTTAATCATAAAAGTTTCACTTTTATCATTTTAATCACTCAAGTGTTTTTTTTATCATCATGATTTAACCTTTCAAGTTTGTATTGACTTATCGGTTTAACCCTTCAAAGAGTTAAACCATTGATTTTTAGAAAGTTAGATGATTAAAATAGAAAAACTTAAACATCCCAAATCATTATAAAAAATAAAGTTTAGGCTTTAAACCATCAAATTTTTGAAGTATAATCAAACTTTAGACTTAACCACCAAAATTTCGAAACTTCAAGGGTTAAATCATTCAAAAATAACCTGAGTGGTTAAAACGAAAAGAATGTGAAACTTTAATGATTAAATCATTAGTAACCTCACATCCATATCCGTTTCTTTTATCCATATCCACTACCGATGAATCAAATCGGATGAATATTCATTGAATCGTGTGATGATTGACTTCCCTGCTTCCAAATTCCAACCCCGCGCCCACTACTTATGCTATTACAAATGTATGACCTGTCGTCTGTCGAAGATTGATGAAGCCCGGTCTAATCAAGCAATTAAAGTCTCACCACACTTCAAACGATCGAGGCAGGTAAATCCACCATTAGCATGAATGATGCAAATACATGCATAGTCCTTTTTAATAAACCCATAATTAAATATATACCTGACTTTATAAGTCTTATTCATCTTTTCCTACCTCATACAACGCGCAAAATATAACGATCAATGCTTAGTCAACGTCATCGTCCAAATTTTCTTTTTCTATTGGAACCTAAACATTCCAAAAGTACCTTTTCGAGGATGTATATTAGCCGCTATCGAAGATCCAACCCTTATGACTAAATCAAAATCTAAAGGTGGTGGAGAGTGTGTATCCTTCTCCGAATCAAATGGTGATGTGTATATACAAGTGATTACCAAAATGTCCTATATTATATTAAAGATAAGATATTACTTCATCCGTTCCAAAATAATTATCCAGATTTGACTTTCTTAAGTTTACATTGTTATAATTTTCGATAAATATTATATAACACAAACTCTAATATATAAGCTCAAAAGTTGGAAAAAAAGAATTCAAAAAGTTTATTTTGAGAAGGAAGAAGTAATATTACTATAAAAGATATGGTTGACAGATTTGAATAAAATGGATAGTATCACCTGATCTACATTTGTTTAACAAACGATATGTATCACGTTAGCGTATTAGCATCACTTAATTATAACACCTTCGATTCGAAATTCAACCAGAAACTCCTCACTCAATTATTTATTCGATAGGTAGCAGACGTCGGCACCCTTATAGCTAGCTAGGTTGAAAGTTTGCTCTACATCACTGTAGATATATGTCATTTGTTGTTGCCTAATTGATTACCACATTAAATTGATATTTTAACTACATAGATTGCAAATTTATACCCATCACCAACCAACATACAACACTTTCTCCATATAAATAAGTACGTACCCTTTGAAGCATATATCATATCAAATAGTTAACTAGTCCCATTTATTCGTTCATCGTTCGTTCGTGCAAAAATGGTAAACTTGGTCACCATGTCGGGAGGTGTAAAGGAGGCAGATCAATATGCGAAAATACTGCTCTCTGATGTGAAGGTTACGAAGAAGAGAAACGTCTTCATGGGTCGTAAATGGAGGACCATTGACGTTCAAATGGGTGTAGGGATGTTAGCTATTCATTTGCTTGCACTTTTTGCACCATTTACGTTCACTTGGGGTGCGTTTTGGGCTGCATTTTTCACCTATGTGTTGTGCGGAATTTTTGGGATTACGCTCTGTTATCATCGTTACTTAGCACACCACAGTCTAAAGCTGCCCAAATGGCTCGAGTACACCTTTGCTTATCTAGGAGTCTTATGTTACCAGGTTCGTATTAATTTATTTCATGTACGTGTTAATAATTACTCTTTTCATCTCAAAATATTTGTCCACCAAATGAAAACACACATTTTTATATGAAAGTTTTAAGTTTTAAGCTTTTACTACAAATAAATCTTCTTTAATTTTTGTATAGTTTCATTTCTTAGAGTTAGTATTAAGGTAATATGGGAACTCCTTATATTTTAAAGATGGACAATAATTTTGGGAAGGAGGGAGGGCCGGGTAGTTTCTTTCATGCACGTAAATATGTATGCATTTCGTTTCGTCTTAATTATATTTCATTCGATCAAATCTCAAACTGAATGTAAATTGATCGATCGATATGATAGAGGGATCCAATATTTTGGGTGAGCATTCATAGATATCATCACCAATACGTTGATTCGGAGAAAGATGCACACTCTCCCATCTTTGGATTTTGGTATAGTCATATGGGTTGGCTCTTTGATAGTGGCTACATCCTTGAAAAGGTACCTTCAACATTGGATCATGTCTAAAATTAACAAGCTTCTAGCTTTCATTGCCTAATCGATCAAGTTGATATATTATTGTTTATTTCTATTTTGCAGTATCAAGAACGTAAAAACGTAGAGGATTTAAAGAATCAAGTATTCTATAGGTTCATCAAGAAAACCTATATATTTCACATAGTTGCACAAGCGGTCCTCGTTTATGCTTTTGGTGGATTTACCTACCTTGTTTGGGTTGTGGTAACAAATCCTACTTATTTGTTTAGTTTTGTATTATATTGCTTACTACTCTACAAGTTTATACAATCTTATTTACATTATTATAATCATAATGTGAAAATGTAGATTAATTAGTTAGTTATTTAATTTTATAATGTATATATATGTGTGTGTGTAGGGAGTTAAAACCGTATGGGGGTATCACATAACATTTCTAGTGAACTCAGCATGTCACATATGGGGAAATCAAACTTGGAATACTGGCGATCTCTCCAAGAATAATTGGTAACTAAGCTATTATCATAAACTTAACATTCATACGTATTATTATATTAAGTATTTAGTATGCTTTAAATATATCAGGTGGGTAGCGTTGATCACTTTTGGAGAAGGTTGGCATAATAATCATCATGCATTTGAGTATTCAGCTCGACATGGGTTAGAATGGTGGCAAATCGACTTTTGTTGGTATATCATAAGATTTCTCGAAGCAGTAGGGTTAGCAACCAACGTTAAATTGCCGTCTGAAGCTCAGAAAGTTAAGAAATCGTTTGCTTCGTCTCAAAACAAGTTTCAATGATTCTAATTAACTTCGATGTCATTACATTCGATTTGCGATCAAATCATAGCACTTTTTATCGTGTCTATGAATGTGTATCGTATGTAACGAACATTATTAGCTAGTACCACTCACTAATGTGATTTAGGCTTTAATAGCTAAGCTAATTCCAATTTTATTATGTTAAACAAAGTGAAGCCTGAAACTCTATGTGACGGGTGCTTCTAAAATCAATGCAGTATTTCTTATCATTTAATGTTACCAGGTTTTCTTTGTTTGTAGTGTACGTACTACTCGCTTTGTTATCTGCTACATTTCTTATTAATTAGTTGGATTCATATTAACCTCATCGTAATTGAATTGAAATCATCTCAACTCGTGAAATGGCGATAAATTGATAATACACGGTATACTTACGTTAATGAGACTGAAAATTAAAGGGTTTATTGTTTCATCATGTATTAAACTTTACATTTTTATTATTGTATGTTTCATTTGTTCTATTGTATGTAGTGAACTTGTAAATATGATCTATTATATGTACTATTATTTTCTTTTTGGGTAAGGCCAAAAAAGGAAACTTTCATATTTGGGCCTTATCCAAAAAGGAAATTCTACATATAATAGACCATATTTACAAGTTCAATACATAAAATAGAAGTTTTCAAATTTCGACTCATACAATAGTAAAAAGTGTAAAGTTTAATACATAACCAAACAATAAACCCAAAATTAAATATGTGTGGAATTTCTATGTATTAACACCTTCATTTTGGATATCATAAGAGTACGTAGTTAATTAGTAGGATTTATATAATATATACTAGTAGGTCTTCAGTTGTGCCGATGCACAACCCATTCAAGGATCAATATCACGTCGACTTTTTGAATCATGTTATATACTTATACTAGTGTGAAAACCCGTACGATGCACGACAGCTTAATTTGTTTTATATTTATTGGTTAATGTATGCAATTTTTGAAGTTTATGCGTAAACGAAGTCATGTATTTGTGTACACAGAGCTAAATGGTATGAAAGTGGCATATAGACAACCATGTATATTCAATTGTGTATGTGTCACTCAGTCACATGATGTACACTAACTTGTTATCGTTTTCCTCAAGGTGAAATAATCAAACAGGTAATACGTGCTCATCATTAATAAATGCACGGGAGTAAAGTAATGGCAAAAAAAGCAGCAGATTGAATATATAAAGTAAAAATCTTATGGTATGAAAATTAAATAGTAAACGACTTAATAAGATAAAACAAACATGAGAATGAGTTTAACCAAAAGAAATGGATGGTAAGATTCCTACAAACCCTGAAGTACTTCTTTAAAGACGACATTTGTTGTTCGGTTGGTAACTTTGACATCTTTATCGTATATAAGGACTTTCAAACCACCACGACTCCTAACGCGTGACAACGCAACATATAGTTGACCGTGACTAAAAACAGATTTTCGTAAAAACAATCCCACTCGTGACAGAGTTTACCCTTGGCTTTTGTTGATAGTCATTGCGAAAGATACAGTTAAGGGAAACGGTCTCCTTTGATATTTAAAGGGAATTTTAGTATCAGATGGGCTTAGGCGCATTCGATGGATGAGGGTGATGTTGCCGACGTTTGTGCCTGATAATACTTTTGCTTCAATGTAACGGTCTCCAAGTTTGCGAATCTGCAAGCGGGTTCCATTGCATAAACCAGCTGTTTGATCTATGTTCCTCAGAAGCATCACTGGAACATCCTTTTTGAGAACTAACCTGTGCTTTGGAATACCAGATGCTTGAAGAGGTAATCGGGTGTGTAGAATTCCTGATTGACATCTAGTCCGAGATCTGAAGGACAAATGGTGTGTAACACCCGCCAAATTAGGACTAGTGATTGAGCCTAATTCTTCAATAATACATGTAATTAGTTCGGTTTTAGGCTAATTAATGTATCAAAATATATATTGTTGAATATATACAAGTATGCGATTTGATTAAATCGTACAAGTTTCAAATCGAATGCAATTTGATTCAATTAATACGGACGTTGGTGAACGATTTGTATTAAATAATATGACATTATTTAATAACCCGATTTTATCCAAAATATTATTTAGATAATATTTCAACTCAAATTCGTATCGTATAAACAAGGGTTACGCGATTAAAATAATAAACACGCGAACAAAACGAAACAAGTTAAGTTATAGTTTATAACTCAATTACTAAGTATTTGGTTAAATACTCCAAAAAAAATATTTATAAAACATTCGTATTTTAAAATGAACATTTAAACGTATAAAATGATTAAATTAACGTTTAAACAATCGGGAAAACGAACACCACACGGAGCGCAAATACAGAGAGTTAAAATGGGAACCAACCACACTTGGGTGGGGCCCAAGTGGGCCAACCCCCATATCACCACCCTCACCATCATCTCTTTCTCATTTCTCTCATCTCACGCTCTCACTTTTCCTCTTTTACTCTCTAAAACAACAACCACCACCGCCACCTACAACCACCGATTTCTACCACCAAACTGCCTCGGATCGTTAAGCACCTTTGGAGAAAAACGTTCACCACATCACGATCTACATTTCCATCTTTCCGGATTTCTCCGGCGTTAAGTCGTAAGTTTTCTGACAAAACTCGAAACCCCCCGATTTTACTTGTTTTTACTTGTTTGTGGGTTATTTAAGCTTAAAATGTCTAAATATGGGTTGTGTAAATGTTTCAAGTCAAACGGAAATCGGAAAACACATTTTCAGCTCATTTTCCGGCCAACAGCTCGTTATGTGGCAGAGGCTCCAGGCCACCTGCGAAATAAGCTCTTATGTCGCCAAATCAGGTCTTATGTCGCATATAGCGACATAAGCCTCTATGTAGCACTACATCACGGATGTCGCATATAGCGACACAAATGGATATGTCGCAATATCTATGGACGTCGCATATAGCGACGCAAAACACTATGTCGCAAAACTTATTCCCGTCACACATAGCGACACAACACCTTATGTCGCATTAAATTGCGGATGTCGCACTTAGCGACACAAGCACTTATGTCGCAGTCATGATCTGCGACACAACAGACTATGTCGCACTTAAATACACAAAACCTTATGTCGCACCTAATGTCGCATTAGACAGAACTTTGAAAAAATGGATTTTTACTAAGTATCAAACTTATGTAATTTCAAACACTTATACGATACGACTTTTTAAACGTATCGGAATACGTTTATGAACATGAACACTCGAAACCATAATAATAATAATGAGAGTATTATTACAACCAATCACCAACGGGCCGTACACGTTTTCAAAACATAAACCAATCAACCAAGTCGTAGTAACTTGGACAAGTTAAACAACCAAATCGTAGTAATTTGGGCAAATTCAATCAACCAAATCGTAGTAATTTGGACATTCTAGTTGGACGAACAACTACAAAGGTAGTCTTTCGAGATACCTACTCATGTTTATAACCATCGCGTGTCTTGGACACCCTCAGGTTACAAGTCTTCGGACATCAATTCACGGCTAATCAAACAAGTTTATTAAGTTAAACTTCTCAAGACTCAGGTGAGTCTCATGGTCCATCTTTTATTGTTTTACTCAGGGGTGTGATTCATTGCTCGTTTTTAACATGTGAACGCAATTACAAACATTTTCATATACTACATGAGTTTTACACAACTAATCATTTCAAAGTCCTCCGTCAGCATAGTTTGGTAATACGTTGTAGCGTGAATATTAGTATATGGTATCATATAGGATTGACCCTCCTGGTCCGGGTTAGCATGCACTAACTGGGTAAACGGATGTACTAATATTTGTTCAGACGAGTGTTGATTAGGCACTCGTGGAGGCACCTCGATCAGGTCCTTAAAGGTGGATCCTGACCCCTCGAGTTAAGCTCAAACTATGTGCTCATGGCTGTATACATTATCATTATCTTTATTTGCTGGATATAAATCAATACTTAAATCTTGCGATTCATACGACATTATTTGATATTCAAACCTGTGAGCTCACCAGCGTTAGCTGACCCATTTTAGCATGTATCACAGGTACTCAACAGTAGATTTGGACTGCCCTCAGGATAACTATAGCTCGAGTCAACATGCAGACAATAGATATTTCCTTGCATTAGTATATTTTGTACAAGTATTTATGTATTGGAATCTCCCATTTAATCGAACACGAGCTATGTATGGATTCAACTATTGTAAACATTTTAATATTAATATATTTTGTTAAAACGATGCATATAGAGTCGTTTGCTATATATCTGTGTGTTTTGATTATTGATTAGTAACACCAAATTATGCTTCCGTCAAACAGTAAATTTGGAGGTGTTACATGGTGTCTGCACTGAGATAAACCTTCTCTTCCCCATCAATTTTATCTAGCATATGATCGTTTATCAGATCGACATATTCGTGTGTGGGTGCAAGAATTGCTCTTTCTTGAAAATATTCCGGAGAGGATAAGTGTTCTAAGAAAGCAGGATGTATGGCGTTGATAAGTGAGTCTACGGGTTTATCTGGATCAGTGATTAGCATATCGGCTGGAATGTTGATTTCTGATTCACCATAGTAAAAAGTGTAAAGTTTAATACATAACCAAATAATAAACCCAAAATTAAATATGTGTGGAATTTCAATGTATTAACACCTTCATTTTGGATATCATAAGAGTACGTAGTTAATTAGTAGGATTTATATAATATATACTAGTAGGTCTTCAGCTGTGCCAACGCACAACCCATTCAAGGATCAATATCACGTCGACTTTTTGAATCATGTTATATACTTATATAATTAGGTTTTTAGCTCGTGCGATGCACGGTCGTTAAAAAGAATACAATTATAAGTTTATTTGTAAGTAGTCAAATAAATTACCGTTGTTAACTTTAAATGTGCAATTATGATTGAAAATCAAAAAAATATTTTATAATATAAACGATACTATATAATAAATTAACAAACTATTCTAACTAATTGTAGAAATTAATATATGAAGCCAAATAAAACACAATTTGTACGAAGATAAATAATAAGTATCACATGTATTCGTAAAAAATCGTAGGTCCTTAAGCCTGTGCAATGCACGGTAATTCAGACAAAACTATTATATATTATGAAATAGTAATGTCAATATTGTAATTGAAAACTATAATTTTGTTATTGAAAATAGAAAAATAGTATACAACAACCAAAACGTATGTGAATCAAAAGTTCAAAGTTTTTGTAAGTAACAACATAATAAACAATGACAACACGTTAAATATTGTTAACGCAAAATATTACAATAACAAATGTTGTATAACTTTAACATAAGCAACATATTAATAATTTCTAACATTTTTGTCTCAACTCGACATCTCAATCTACCAATGTGTTTAACTCGTGAAATGTCTACATATAGTTGATCACGAGTGAAATTCGATTGTTGATGAAATAAATTCAATGAGAAAACAAGTGTATTTCACTCTTGTGTTAATCAATGGAAAACATACATAGTAAAATAAAATTAAATGATTAACTTTTGATCAACCTATAAGTTAAGCTGTTTAAACATTTTTATAAGAAGTTAGAAGGGTTAAAACGAAAAAAATAAAAGTATGAGGATTAAACTATTATTAACACTTTTTAAAAATGATTTATAATAATATTTAAATTAAAATTAATAATAATAGAAAGCCATGTGACATCTCTATAATTTTAGGAATAATGTATTTTTGACATGTCATCTTATGATGATTAAAAAGATGACACATAAGCAAAAAAATCTTTGTTTTATAAATATAGATAGATTATAAAATTGTTGAAAAAAGTTAATTAACAATAATATATACTATTGCATTCTCAATATAATTGTCAGTATTTTCTTTTCGAGTTGTTCCAAATTAATTGTTTACTATAAAAAAAATAAGAAAGCTTAATCTAAATTACCATGCATATTACCATTACTTGAAATTATTATTACCAACCATAAAAGATCGTTTGATGTTTTTTTTAAAAGTCGGTATATTATTTAAAGAAGATGGCTATGGTTATGATACTCAACTTCATCCCAAATAAAATGTCCACTTTTCTATTTTGATTTGTCTTAAAATAAACTTTTAACTAGTTAAAACTTTTTTTATAAGTCGACATGGAATAATAGTTATTGTAACATTGCTTTGAAAAAATATAGTTGTCATAACTTTGTTTGTTAATAAAATTAGTTAGTTTGTTAAACGTGAACTTAGTAAATAATAAAGTGAAAAAGATAGAAGAAAAGAAAACAGATCTATAAAACAAAAAAGAAAAAAGGAAGTTAGCGTCAAAGTTTAAATTACAAGGTTAGGCGCGCATCATAACAAACGTACTCATCTTCCTGCCAGGGCTTTTTTTGTGTGTGTGTGCATGTTTATATTAAATAGTCTAAATTTATGATAAAAATGAGGAAAAAAATGTGTTTGTGACGGTGATAATATGTAACTAAATTAATTGGTAAATTATGTTAGTTCGGGCTATGTAGATGGAGACAGTGAAGTATATACATAATTTAAGCGTGGACGAAGTATTTGGTAAGGAAAATGTTTTTGACACATTATTATTACTCGTGTTCGTATGTGATTAGACCCTCTTAAAGTTCTTATCAATATGTAAGTTTTAAGTGAAACATTTTTCATCAATAGATATGTTGATCTTCATTAATGTTTATGTTAGAATAATTGATGTATGTTGTCCTTAGAATTAAGTTAGAGAGAGTAAAATAATAATTATTACAATAACAATTGTGAAAATGGTAAATCAAGTAAAATATAATTAAGGTAAACAGTAAAATATATCAAATCTCAGATCTTAAACTACATAGCCAATCTTTTTCTTTATAGTAAAGTATAAAAAGTGAAAAGGGTAATATATAAAAGTTAAAAGATGGCTGGAAAAAATAAAGAAGAAAAAGCTATGTTTTGAAAGGAAAAAATTGAAATGCGCATTAATCAAAATTATAATTTAATAATCTTAAACATTTATTTATAATAAATATTAAATTTATGTTATCAATATATAAAAAACTCATATTAATCATAAATGCGTAGTTGACGCCCTGCATTTTTCCTGACTTAAAAGTGAAGCTATATTTTTCTAAAAAATAAAAATAAATTACTTTATAAATTGAATATTTTGTGAAGGTTTAACACTTTACTGGTCTAACATATAGTTTTTTTAACATTAAAAAATTGCATATATATATTAATTCTTCTAAGCATTGATATCGAAATTTAATATGATTAATACTACATATGTTGTTAAAAAAATATTATTACTAATTACAATTAAAGTAGTAATGTGTACTTAAAAGAGTTAAATATACAATTTAATACTTTTATTTCTAATTACATAATAAATAAAATAAGAAATTTAAGGGTTGGTAGATGAGTATTAGGTTGTGACAAATGACAATGGTATTATACAACATTTGAACGTTATTTCATATCAGGCATAAATAAGTCGAAATATAAAACATAGTATGTAAAATGAAAAGATTATTAGTCTAGCGATATTGTGTTGGTCTTCCAATCTTGAGATTGGGGGTTAAAATTCGGGGAAGACAAATTAAAATGTAAATACTACGACCGTTCCATTACAAGTATCCACTTTTAACTTATTGAAAACTCTATTTTTTAACTTTGATGTTAAATATTTTTATTTATGTTATATTATACCTGATGCAAATTATATCTGTGAGAATACATTTATAAACCTAATCTATTCATATATATTTCATCAATTATTATATAATACAAACAAAAATATTTATAGTTAAAGTTTTCAAAAGTCAAAACTGAACACTTATAAAGGGACGGAGGAAGGGAGTAGATGATAGTTACACATCTTTTAAAATAGAGTATGCAAAACTATTTAAATAAAATGCTGGTAATATTATTGACACTAACGCAATGTATTACATTCACAAACTTTAAAGTGTATAAAAAGAGATAGAACATTAAGGAAACAGCATATAATTTGTTCATAGAAACACGTAGAATTTTCGTTTCTTTTCAAAAGAGAAAACATGAAACTTCTCATAGCTTCTACCCTATTTATTCTCTTTCTATTTCTTAGATTTTTTTCTTCTTCTAATAATTACAATAATAAAAATAAATAATTATATATTCCACCACCAGCTAATTCAATTCCCATATCATATCGTAACAAAAACAGACGTTCACCACAATGGCCATGTCTCGTTTCATAGCCAACAACATCACTCACACTCATAGATCACCTCTCCCATGTGCTTCCCATCTCTTCAACCGCTTCTCCGCCACCACAACCGTCGAAAACCACGAGAAATCGGACACCAAGGAGATTTCGGTCTCCGATTCCACCAAGAAACCCAAATTCTTGTCTCCAAGAAGACACCGTAGACGATCACTTTGGTCCGAAAATGTTAACCGGAGCTTCCCACCACTTTCCGGTACTAATTTCAATTATATAAATCTATCATGAACCACCGCGCTATCTATGATTGTGTACTTAAATTTTTATGGAATATTCTGACGTTGCGTTTGGTTCTTGGAATGTTTTATATGGAATTGGAATTCATAAAATGAATTGTAATTTCAAGAAATATATATTAATTCCTTTGAGTGAAGAATTTGATGATTTTCAAATCATTTCATTCGTGAACCAATTAAACACCTTTTGGAATGGAACTGAAACTTCAATTTTATCGAATTTAGTTAGATTTCGTGAAATAAACGCAGCTTAAAGTTCACAACTGGCCTCTCAAAAAATTCAATGTAATGCATAATATATTACGGTAAAATTGCAATTCTATAAAAAGTAAGAAAAAGAAGCAATAATAATTATGTTTTTATTAAACTGTGTGTTTTTGTCTAGTGACTATTATTTTGAGAAAGGAGTGTTATGGTTACGTGTTTAGCGATCTTGACACGTTACTAAAACCCCTTAACTTATGCACCAAGATAACAAAATATGAAGAAACTGATGTACTAAAGAATCACTTAATTTATGGGTTAATCATCGAAAAGCACGGTCATCTTTAAATTATTTCTACCCTGTTTAGCCAATGTATTTTTTAAGTCTCATCACTTTCAACTTTTGTTCTGTTTACGTATACTTTACAATTTTAATCTAAAAAATTTGTTGATACAAGGATTTGGAAATGCAATTGTGGAAGCTGCAACAAACATGAACAAACTACTCGAAAACTTATCGCCTTCGCGTTTGATAAGGAAATTCAAAGAGAAAGATGAAAGCTATAGCATAAAGTATCAAATGCCAGGGTTGTCAAAAGATGATGTGAAGATTATAGTTGATGATAGGATGTTGATCATTAGAGGAGAGCGTAAAGAAGAGGAAGAGGGACAAGATTCCGATGACGACGAGTTTTGGTCGACCGCAATGTACGGTTACTATAGCACAAGTTTGATGCTGCCTGAGGACGCTAAAGTGGAGGAGATTAAGGCAGAGATGAAAGATGGTGTGTTGCATGTTATAATACCAAAAGATGACACCAAAAAGAAGCATATCAAAGAGGTTGAAGTTAACTAGTTTTTTATTTTTTTAATTGTTTTTTAAATAAGAGTGTGATATGATATAATATATGTTTAATAGGATACATACATAGGTTATAGTAATATGTGTAAAAATTAAGTATACAACCTTTATATATGTTTGTGTTGGGTATTTTTACTAGACCATAACGTATAGTACCTGTTTTTCATTCGTCTTCTTTCTTTATTTTCACCAAGAATTTTATTTATTGTTGTGTATTATATTAACCAATTATTATTTAGACAACATATTTAAGGACCCCCACCACCATTAATTACACATATAATTTATTGCCAGATTTCCGGAAAGTTTTATTAATTAATTTACTAGTACATTCTTTAATAATGGATTTAGTCATCAAAACCCATTTCTAGAATAAATTTATCAACTACTATCATAAAAGGTACTTATAATGATGTATAAATAGATCAATAGGCTAATTTCATGTGTAGTCAATAAGTGATTATATTTTTTTAAGAAAAGGAATAAGTGATTAATTTGACCAACACTTTTACACAGTTACTACGAGACAAGAATAATATATATAGAACTTCATTATAGGGAACAGATAACATGTATAGTAGTACTACACCAAAGACATTGATAAGAAATACATGGTTTTTTGAGTTCCCCTGTTTTAAACTTTCTAACCAAACGAAATTACAGTTACATGATCTAACTCACATAGGGATCGCTTAGAAAGATATATCGATCCGTTACAAACGGTAGGCACGCATATATGATTTGAACATCTAAACGGAATGAATCGTATCACTTCACCTTGTTCTTATCACCAGCAAAAGATTTCTTAAGTTTGTGAGCTTCTGTTGGCAGCTTAACATTAGTGGCTAACCCTACTATTTCAAGAAACCGTATGACATACCAACCACAGTCAATTTGCCACCATTCTAACCCGTGCCGAGCTGAAAACTCAAATGCATGGTGATTATTATGCCACCCTTCTCCAAAAGTAAGAATTGCTACCCACCTGTATAAGTATATGCAGATTAAAGCATATGTACATTAGTGGCTAACTCTGCTTTTTAAAAGAAAAACCATTCATCCTAATAACATGTACGCGTACAACAAATATTGGTATACCGTAATGTACACATGGTGTCAAAATAATGGATACAAAATCTATGTAGATAGTGTACAATTTTTGTGTTCGTATATGAATCAAGTTATATGGAGTATATGTTTCTAGGAATGATCTTAAGCACATTTCTTCAAAACTTACCAATTATTCTTGGAGAGATCACCGGTGTTCCAAACTTGGTATCCCCATATATGACAAGCCGAGTTTACTAGGAATGTCGAATGATATCCGAATGTCATTGCAACTCCCTATATTTGCATATAGTCAAAATCTTGTATTTCAATTTGCTACAAGTATTATATACATTTGAGTGAAGTACTCGTACCATAACCCACGAAAGGTAAGTAAATCCACCCATATAGTAGAAAAAGCCTCCAGCTGCAATTGGATGGACTAAATAGGTTGTTTTAATGAACCTATAGAATGCTTGACTCTTTAAATCCTCAACATTTTTACGTTCCTGATACTGCAATATAAAATGATCGAAACAATGTGTATATAACATGTGTAGTTGCATATATACATGTAGGGTTGTCTTACTAAAAATATATACTTGGTTGAAAGAAAGATAATTAATAAATAGAACATGAATATACAGAGTACGTACGTACCTTTTCCATAATGTAGCCACTGTCAAACAACCAACCCATATGACTAAACCAAAATCCGAAGGTGGGAGAATGCGGATCTTTCTCAGAATCCACGAACTGATGGTGATATCTATGCATGCTCACCCAGTATATTGGATCCCTCTGTATGCATTTACAGTTTAACATCATTTGAAAGTTTAAGTAAGTAAAGATTACAACCGTCTTGCTAGTTAGTTGTGATGCAAGGGTGCAATGGCAGCAGAAGCTAAATACGACAGTGCCGTCTTGCAAGAGCAACATCGCCACGAAGATATTGTCCCCTTTGGAACAGTCGAGCCACCAGCGACTCAACTGCTCTCACGGATTTAAAACGCGTCTAGTGAGGAAGTGGTATGCACCCTCTTATAAGGAAGACAACAATTCCACCTCCAACCGATGTGGGACAAGTTGGGGTAGGAGAAGGTTAACCCAACAATCCCCCCCTCCCACATCGGTGCGATGCCTAGCTCTGATACCAGTTGATGCAAGGGCGCAACGGCAACAGAAGCTAAATACGACAGTGCCGCCTTGCAAGAGCAACATTGCCACGAAGATATTGTCTGCTTTGGAACAGTCGAGCCACCAGCGACTCAACAAGCTGTTATTTTCAATAGGGGCAACACGCGTCCTAATATGTAACAAAATATGTATTGTGGTGTATCTAACTTTCAGTTTATTGCTATTTGCATGTAATATTATGACAAGTCAATGTGTATGAACGTCACTTGGTGGCTAATATAAATGACACGTCTGTCAAGTTACATACGAATGACATTAATCAAAAAGTTGATACATACAACAGAAGTTTAATAATTACTCTGTACATTGCAGGATGTACGCTTACCCCTTTTTAATACTCCCTCCGTCTCAAAATTATTGTCCACCAACAAAAAGCACACATTTTAATAAAAGTGGGAGCACAACAGTTTTCAACTACTCAAATGGAATCTACATTCACTATAGTCTCTTTCTATTGGTTTAAATGAGAAGTGGACAATTATTTTGGGACGTCCCAAAAAGGAAAGGTGGACTATAACTTTGAGACGGAGGGAGTACTACATTTTCCTTTATGGATTATGATGCTTAAGAAAACGGTAAAGATAACATGTAGCATGAATAAAAAAGATGTATATCCACAAACCTGCATACTTATGACTCCAAGATAAGCAAAAGTGTACTCAAGCCACTTTGGCAGCTTGAAACTACGGTGTGCTAGGTTACGATGAAACGAGACAGTTATACCACAAATTCCACACAACAAGTACATGAAACACCCAACAAAAAATGCATCCCAAGTAAAATAAAATGGTGCACAAAGTGCAAGCAAATGAACATATAAGATCCCAATAGCCATTCTGATGTCCAGAGTCCTCCATTTACGACCTATAAAGAGGTTTCTTTTCCTCGTAACCATGACATCGGAGAGCAATATTTTGCCATATGCTGCCTCCTTTGCACATCCGGAAACTGCGATCAAATTCACCATTTTTGTATGGTACTTATGATAGTTTTTTGATATGTGCTTAAAGCTAAGCTTGTGTATGTATTTATAGGGACGTAGCTCTTTATGAGGTTTGGTGAGTGTTGTACAGAAAAATTGATTGATTTACAAAATAGCAGATGGCATATATATATAAGCTTTCAAACCCATAATTAAGAATGTTTAGCTAGATATGCAATTATGCAATTAACTACTTCTATAGTACTCCGTTTATACGCATGATCATGTCGGAGGTTTTGCATTGTGCTTGAATTTGTAGGTGTTGATTAATTCCTATCGCCGAATACGACAACCACAACCTACTGTAAGTTAAGTTAAAGTCGAAAACGATCAGGTTGGGTTTTGTATATAGCCATATAGGTATTGAATTAGGATACAGAGTATGTTAAACAGGGGATACAAAGTGTATGCGTCGTGGATAGAACAGAGGATTCGTCTTGTTTACCAATAACATGAAATTAACTCGTTTTAATTGTACACTTTTTCATATGTATTCCCTCTTTATTAACGTAACAATACCTAAGTTAGTTGCTCTTAATCGCAAAATAGTTTCCGCATTCTAAGGGTGATGCAACAGACTACATAAACATTAATTTTGTACATAAACATTAATAGTTGCTCTAACCTTTTTCATAGTTTTCAACTGAGCGACAGACCCAACGCATTTTTTTGTATAAGTAGTTCAGATTTACGATGAAATTTTTTGTATAAGTAGTTCAGATTTACGATGAAATTTCTGAAGATTGAGCCACGACTTTTTATTCTGTGCAAAGGAATCCTGTCTAACTCACTAATTCCTGGGAAGATACTAACTTTTGTATTTGAAAAACGTTTCAGGAGGAATCTGTAAGGTAGATGGCGGTCGATAAAGGAATCATTGATCATAAATTTTCGAAAGCTTAAACCAAAATCTTATTTTTCGTGAAAAAGTGCTTGTATAGTTTGTTGAGAGAAGTATATGATGTTTAGAATCCATATAAGATAAAACCGGTCAAAAATGTAAAAATAAGAAAATTAAATGTGATGATTTATGTCTTTTTATGTCACGATTTCAAAGTGCGAGTCCTTGTAAGTCATCTATAATAATTTATATTTCTTTTATTATCAAATTTTAAACAACTGATTACCTTTCGGACTATTACACCTTTAAAACAATGGTTCTAAGTTCTAACGGTACGAAATACACAATTTAAGGTATATTTTGCACACTAGCTATTAGTAGGAGCTAGGACCTTAGTCAAAGAGGGTAGCTAGAGGCCTACAACTTATTTTAGGAGTTTAGAAAGCTTTTTTTAGTGTTTAGTAAATTAACTGGAACGAAAAGATTATAAATGTGAATTAACTTAAATGACACACAATTAAAACGTAAAATAATAAAGTAAATCGCTTTTGGGTAATTCATGTTCATAAACTCTGATTTTTTTTTAAAGCTACTTTATTTTGGAAATTATTTATTTCATAAACTCTAGAATAATGTCATCCAAACAATGCTAGTGGTCGATAACGTTTCATTTAGTCGGTAAGGGCGCATTTAATTAAGGAATACTCTATTTTTTTAGAAATTTTTTTTAAGAAACTGAAAAACTAGAAAAGGTGTTCAAGTTGTGATTTTCTAAAAAGGATTTTTAAGAAAAATGAATATAATGATTATGGTTTACTTTGAAAAACACCTTTACATTTGAACACGTTTTCTAAATTCACTTTAACTTTTCAAGAACACAAAACTATAGAAAAATTGAAAAAAATAATCAGAAGATTTTAAATAACTAAACACACCTAAGTCTTAAGAATTCATTTGCATATAAGCCTTAACAATTCATTTGCATCAAGATTAGTTGCGCTTAGTAATTGAACGCTTCATTTTCATCAAGATTAGTTGGGCTTAGTAATTGAACGTTTCGTGCCTAATATGAGTAAATTATTAAAATTTAACGTGAGGATAGTTTGTTTTCGGCCCCTTATTTGGGAGTACTTTGAATACTTTCTATCGGGCCCTTTGAGAATTGAGAGTACTGGAACATAGTTCTCCGGTATTAGAGAGAACTTCAATTTTTAGTTATGGAATTATAATTCCTTTTATGTTTGGCTGCTTCATAATTTTTAAAGATATGCAAATGAACAATCATGTTCATATAATCCGCCCTAGAGGGGCGGATTTTTTTTATTATTATTTCTTTTATGGTTTTTTAGGGACGAAATTCGTATAATGTCATTGATACCTTTAAAAAATAATTCATTTTTCCGTGATTTAAAAATTCTTGTAGAGACAGCTGCCTACGCTGCTCCCGCTCTGTCTACGTCCCTGGGTAGCGCTTGCTACTAGTCCTTTTTTCTTGAAGTATAATTTTTTTTCTAAAAAATGATTATTACTATTGTTACGGATACAAATAAGTACTACTACTGGTTTGATATTTGATTATTCTATTTAGTATGATTCTAATTGAAAAACTACTAACTAAAACTTGCTTTTATGAAATCATACATGTTCATGAAAAAAGTATTAAATTATTACTATGATTTTTTTTTTGTGTTACGGGTCAAATTTCTGAATCCGCTACTAATTATTAGGTGAATAACTTTTTGAATTTGATATAACATATTGTTTTGACGCAATAAGTATTAAATTTAAATATAAAAGTTATATTAAAGCTGAATTGTACTTTTGTTAGAAAGTAAATGAAAAAAGAAAAGAGATAAACAACTTATAAAATTATATAGTGCTCAACTAAATCGTTTTCATTAAAGCTGGTATTTCCAAAAACAAACTAGTAATTAAAGGCAACCAAATCATTTTATTTTGTGAAGTATATAGAAACTATTACAGGTCGACATGTAACGATTATAAGTTTATTGAACAAGCTTAGACAAACCACTTATAAACACCTCCAATAATTGTCCCATTTTCGATGTGGGAACAAACCAAAACCCATTAACTTCTTGTTTCATATGACTCACTTTGAGCTTCGATATCTTATTCATTTCTTAATAACTTTGGACATATAATACGTCGTTTCAAAGCTCTTGTCAAGAGCTACATAACCATATAAGATATTATATTTAATTACATATAGATAATTAAGTTCAAAGTTTAGGAAGAATACATGTTTTAACCCCATTTTTCCAGTAGTTTGTACCCTAATAATAATCACTCACACTTGAATTAAACTTCTCTCAACCAGCTTAATATACCACTATTTTAAGCGTTAAATTATTTCTTAAACATAACATTTACCAAAATCCTTATTGTTATTCTAAATTCTAAATATGCTGATTTAGATCCCATGTTTTTTATATATTTCAATTAATCAAAACGATATATTCCAGATACTAAAAATATGTCTCTACTTGGATTGCAATTGAACTTATCGAGATTTTAAATTTACAGACCTACCTATGTTTACCGAGTTATATATTGTGAATTTTGATTAAACTCTTTGCATAATCTAAATCTATTTCTTCAAGATCACGGATCAGAAGCTCTTCCAGATTTAGCGATCGAGTTCGGTAAGTTTTAATAATACTTACTGGTGTCGTGTGTACAGTTCGATTGATATCATACGTTTGAGTTTGATTTCCGTTCCCTCTTTCAGTTAGATCGCCTATTAAAGTTATATCCATGTAAATCGACTCTTGGCATTTATTTTCTTCAGTTCTATGTTTCAGTTTAACCTTGGTTTCCTTTTTCTCAGAGATCCATTTTTGGATTGTTTTGCTCCTGCTTAAAGCTCTGGAATAATGTAACAATTCATTATTCCAAGTTGATGCTTGTGGTCTATTTTCTTAGACTTTTTTTTTTAATCATGTGGGCGTGGAATACAATGACTCGACGTAGTTCTATTTTATACACTTTTTGGAATGAAATACTTGTGGTTATGCAATTTGTATATACACTTTGAAACTTATTCAACGGCTTATTTAAATTTAAAAATGTATCAGTACGCTCTTTTGTTATACGTACACGGAAAAATCAACTAAACTATGAGAATACTCGACTCGAGCATTTTGGGTAAACTCTTTTGATGTTACATTCTCTTTTTTGAACATAGACAAGCATATACATATTTAGTAACTTGGTGGATTAAAATATTCCAAAATATAATATAAGTTCTACGAACTAAATAACAGTTTTCCTGGTGCACCGTCTGGATATTTCACTAGTTAAGTAAATGAAAAAACAAGATCAAGGTATCCTGCGATTAGTGGTTAAAGAAAATTCATAGAGGGAGAACTTAATAAACAACAAATAGCAACACACTGTTTTGGTGGTAATTAAGTAAAGCATAGCTACTCTCCTCTCTAAAAAATTTTAAATCATACTCACTCCGTCCCAAATTAAGTGTCCTGAATCAGATTTAGAAGTTTTTATTTTTCAACTTTGATCTTAAATATTTTTGTTTGTGTCATATATTAATTTATGAATATTATACTAATGAAAATACATTTAAAACTCAATCCATTCATATATTTTGCATCAAGTATTATATAACACAAACAAAAATATTTAAGGTCAAAGTTGAACAAGAAAAACCAAAAAAGTCAAAACAAGGTACTTAATTTGAGACGTAGGGAGTACAAAAGAAATAAAAAACTATTTAAAAGATTGTTAACTACATTGTAAAATTTCTCCCTAAAAATATAAATAATAGAAATAAAACAAAATTTTCCCCTCAGCTATATTATCTTAACTCGGCCCGAGCTTATGGTATTAAACGTATCGTAAAATTAATATCATTTGAATGGAATATATCAATGCTAAAGGGGATAGGAGCATGAAGAAGCATCAAGCATATTGCTTTTGTTGGATCAAATGCAGGCATAGTACAGTTCAATCATGTACACCAGTGAAATTCAGTTGTAAATGTAATAGTTCGGTTGGTATGCATAGAACTAATTATTAAATTCAAACTTGCATAAATCGACTATATGATAATGTATCATCTGTTTTTATCTTATGTTTAGATATTGTTTTTTTCTTACTTTCTTTTTGTTTATGTACATTACTGATTACCATTCTATTAACTAAAAGAAGACTATTTGTGTTTTCTTTATTTTTCCATTATTTGATTTCTTTCTATTTAATTTTTTATTACCTTTTATTCCTGATAGAGAAGAAACAGGCGATCATACCATTTTCTCTAGAATAGTTCTCGAATGATCAGAATCATGTGCCGAGAATTAAGAGGCATAAGTTTTGGAGTCTTACTGTCCGTGCAGAAGAATGATACGGAATTCAAGGAATGAAGCAAATTTTAGTTGGAAGTAATCGTGTGTTTCTTCATTGATTCATAAGATTAAGATGAAAGCATTTATGTGTGCTACTTTTTCAGAGATGTGTCAAGCTTATCATTTTTATATTTGGCAAACTTGATCATGGTTTCTACAAAATGCTTAGTGACGGTCTACTCCATGTCCTACTAAGTAGTTAGATGTAAGAGTTGATCACGTTTCTTGTTCTTCTATTTACTATGTAATCTATTCTCTAAATGTTAGAAGAAGTTATTTATAACATATTTTGTTTTTCGCCAAAACAATGCGAAGAAGAAAGAAATCAATGCACTTTTGACTTTTGCTTTGTTATTTTTACACACCATGTGTTCTATTAAATGCTCTGTTTATTCGTCGTGACTTGCAAAAGTAAAAAGTAATTCAGCCCATTAGATTTCATGGATCAACATCAACCATCCCATTTATGGTAGTACATTATAAACATGACTCATTGTACTTGGAACAAATTCTCTTTAGCATTTTTATAATCCTTTTAATATGTTACAATAGAATGGTATTTAGGTAGTTATTTTATTTCTATAAATCACTAAGCTAATCTCCACCATCAATAAATTAAAATTTCTAATCTAGACCATTGATCTTAGTTTGGTAAACTGACTACCTAAATAGTGAAGAGGGGTTTACCAAATGTCTAAATTACCCCAAAGTATATTTATTAAATAAATGCATGTTTAATACAAACATAATTGCTAAAACATGTGTTTTATAAAATATATACCAATCTGAGTGAATTAAAGTTATTTATTCCCTAATTGTATATATGAGCTTAAATTTGATTAATTTAGGTTGAGTGAATTATGCATGTGTGAATTTATAAGCTTGATGATGATTGTTTGTTGTTATAACATGTTATAGTTGAAGTTTATGGTTAATTAATGGATAAATTCGTGTATTGCATTTGTTTGATGATGAAAATTGAGTTAGGTTCGAGCTGAATGTGTTACAAGTCTGGGTTTTGTTGCTGTAAATCGTCGAAACGCGATCCAAGCTCCATGTCCGGATCGCATTCCTTAGTTATATTTGTGATCAGGCGAGTTTTTACTTGTGAACGCGATCCTATCATGTAACTCGGATTGCGTTATGTAGTGTATTTTGATTTCAATCGAAATTGTTCTTGGGAACGCGATCCCAACACCTTGTCCGGATCGCGTTTCAGTGTGTAAATCGGTAACAGAATAGTTTTGAACTGTGGAACGCGATCCAGCTCACTCCTCCCCGGATCGCGTTTGCATGTTATAACTTGACAAAATTGATAACTTGTGACTTGTGTACTTGTGTTATATGAATTGTGTACTTGTGTTATTTAAATAGTATTGAATGTATATTATATGCGTTTATTTGACATTATACACTTGAATAGAATACTATTAATCATAATATGAGAATCTAATTCGTGTTTTGATTGTGTTCTCAGATAAACCGAATACTCAATAAAATAAGACCTTTGAGTAGAGACAGTGATCATCAAGGGTGAGTGGATCTTGGACTTTCAGTCTAAATTAGTTGTAATATCATGATTACAACGGGTAAATTTGGTTTAATATTATATATATATTAATCGCGTATCATATATGTATGTTGCCATGATGGTTGTGGACTAAATTGAATGTCGGAGGTCAACATGGATTGGGTTTGGATACTATTACTTTGAAAAACATAAGTGCTTTGTATATGTGTTATTTATTGTAATTATGTTGTATGTAGTATTAGTACCAAACTATCGGTTTAACCACTGTTTGGCCTTCAGTTGATTTTAAGTGTTACTTGGGGGCCACCGCAGCAAGAGGGTACCTCAAGGACCACCGTTCCTCTCTGAAGTTAATTGTATATGATGCTTAGCTGTAAACATTTGTTATTCTGAGTTAGGTTGATAGTTAGAGATCTATTCACTTAGCTTTGTGCTAATCCCCCTCATTACTTCTTGCAGGTTAAGCTTTTGATTGTGGGTATCAAGAAGTTTTGGGTGATGGAATGTTTGAAGGCTTAAACTCTGAATTAGATAATTATGTTAATGGTTTAACATTGTGTTTTGAAGTAGTAAAATATCTAAATCTAATGTCTGTAAATATTATGGTAAACTAGTTTTTAAAATCATGTATGAGTGGATTACCCTTTTGTATTGTATTATATGCAATCTAAGATGTAATTATTTAAACATGCGTTTTTGATTTTTTTTAAAAAAGTATGGTCTTGGAATTTGTATCGGGTGTTATAAATTGGTATCAAAGCTTTGGGTTTGGGTGAATTGAGCATGTGTTAACTGTTCAATCCCAAACCCATTTGTGTTAGTCAAACATTCCAGAGTGTGGGATTTAGCTATGATAGAAGAATTAATTATTATGTAGGTACTAACAATTAACGAGTTGTGATATGTTGTGTTGTTGCAGATATGGCAGATAATGAACATCCAACCGATACTCCCAACAACGTCTCTAGAGTGGGAGTTACTCCTCCAGAAAATCCTATTGATAGACGAGGTCAGTTTGGTACTTCTTTTTCAGCAGGTGATTTAGATCGAGATGGCTATGTATTACAGTTAGAAGAGGAAATACTAAAACTTAGAGGTTTACAACAACAATCCTTGCTTGATCAACAAGCCCGGTCATCACAACAACAACAACAACAACAAAACCTAAGTTATGTTCCTTTAAGACTTTCAAATCTCGTGGATCATCCGAATATTGTGGTAGCACCAATCCTTCAATCACACTCGACTGTTTAAGGGATATGGAAAGAAAATTTGACGTTTGTCAGTGTAAGGATGAGATCAAAGTTCCATATGCGGTTCAACTTCTGAAAGGTCCAGCTATGGATTGGTGGGATTCTATTACATCGCATTTAACACCACAGCAAAAGGAATCTATTAGAAGACCCGATTTCTACAATGAGGTTTGTAAGAAATACTGTTCAGATTTTGATATGACTCGTATTCGTCGTGAGTTTATGAATATGCATTTGACGGATAATATGACCATGGATGAGCTTATATCTCAGTTTTCTAAAAAGTTAAGGTTTGTGCAACAATGGATTCTGGATGAAAGAACTAAGATTGATCATTTTGTTGGGATGTTACCACATATCTATCGAATAACTGTGAGATTAGCGAGTCCTCTTACCCAAGTTTTTGAATTAGCCCGTTCTGTGGATTGTGATATTCGGGCTCATGATTTGGAAAACAAAGATAAATCTTCTTCGAAATTCAAAGGTGATTCCTCGGCGAATCAAGGGAAGAAGAAATGGCATGGATCTCCTCAAAGCAAGAAACAAAGTGGTGGTATAGTAGATAAAGAGAATTGGTGCCATACTTGTAAGGCTAAACATACCGGGCCATGTACTCCACAAATGGCTAGATGTGTCAAGTGTGGTCAGTTTGGGCATGATGTCAAAGATTGTACTTTCCCTAAGCATGTGTGTTGGAATTGCCATAAGGAAGGTCACCGATCGGGTCAATATACTGAGGCAAGTAAGTAAAGAACGGGTACGGTCGGAGGGTCTTCATCTTCTGGCCTGAAAAGAAAAAATCCACCATCAGCGACTGGCAGGGCTTTTCAAATGACAGCTGATGAAGCGATCAGAACAGAGGATGTCATAACTGGTACTTTTCTTATCAATTCCGTACCAACAAGTAATCTATTTGATTCAGGAGCCAATTGTTCTTTTATATCCATGTTTCTCTGTGATAGACTGAAATTTACTCCCACATGTATTACTAATCCTATTAAGGTTGAGGTAGCTGATGGTAAAATGGTTTCGGTTACCACATCGGTGACTGGAGCTAGCATATTGATTGAGGGTTATAGTTTCCCGGTTTCTTTTCTATTAATGCCTATTCCAGGTTTTGATGCGGTTTTAGGCATGGATTGGTTAAGTAAGAATTAAGTCAATATAGAATGCCATAAGAAGTTGGTAAGAATTCCAATCTCGGATGAGTCGTATGTTGTGGCTCGAGGAGAACGAGAGAAGGGTAGTATTCCTTTTATTTTAATGATGAAAGCTAGAAAATCTTAAGCTAAAGGGTGTGGATCGTATTTGGCTTATGTTATTGATGCTAAGTTAGAAAAGAAAACTGTTTCTGATATTAAGATAGTTTCTGAATACACGGATGTCTTTTCCGATGAGTTGTGTGGCTTACCTCCCATTAGAGAAGTAAAATATAAAATTGATTTGATTCCCGGTTCTACTCCTGTAGCTAAGGCTCTTTATAGATTACCTCCCTCAGAAATTCGTGAAATGATGAGTCAGATTCAAAAGTTGCTAGGTAAGGGTTTTGTTAGGCTCAGTTCTTCACCATGGGGTGCACCAGTGTTATTTGTTAAGAAGAAAGATGGCACTTTTCGTATGTGTATTGACTATAGAGAGTTGAATAAAAGAACCGTTAAGAATAAGTATCCTTTGCCCCAAATAGATGAGTTGTTTGATCAATTACAAGGGTTTTCCTATTTCTCTAAGATTGATTTGAGGTCATGTTATCATCAAGTACGGATTTGTGAGGAGGATGTTCCTAAGACAGCTTTTCGCACTAGATATGGTCACTATGAGTTCTTGGTTATGCCATTCGGGTTGACTAAGGCTCCGGCGGTTTTTATGGATTTGATGTATAGAGTTTTTTGACCATTCCTTGATAAATTTGTAATTGTGTTTATTGATGATATCTTAGTTTATTCTAAATCTGAATCTGATCATGCGATGCACTTGCGTTTGGTTCTTGACACTTTGAGAAGGGAGCAATTATATGCTAAATTTTTGAAATGTGAGTTTTGACTCTGTGAGGTTCAGTTTTTGGGGCACATTATTTGTAAAGACGAGGTTAAGGTAGATCCGTCTAAGGTTGAGGCAGTTATGAATGGCATGCACCTAGGTCTCCTTCTGAAATTAAGAGTTTTCTGGGATTAGCGGGCTATTACAGAAAGTTCATTAAGGATTTCTCTAAGCTTGCGGGTCCTTTGACTAAATTAACCCGAAAAGATGTTCAGTTTCAGTGGAATGAACAACAGGATTCAGCGTTCCAGACTTTGAAACAGTTATTGTGTCAGGCTCCGGTGTTAGCTTTACCTGACGGGTCCGATGATTTTATTGTTTATTGTGATGCATCGTATGCGGGTTTGGGTTGTGTTTTGATGCAGCGTGATCGGGTCATTGCTTATGCTTCTCGCCAGCTTAAGCCTCATGAAAAGAACTATCCTACCCATGGTTTGGAACTTGCGACTGTTGTGTTTGCATTAAAAATCTGGAGACACTATTTGTATGGTACCAATTGTGTTATTTGTACGGATCACAAAAGTCATCAGTATATGTTTTCTCAAAAGGAATTGAATATGCGTCATAGGCATTGGTTTGAATTGATTAAAGACTATGATTGTGAGATTCGTTACCATTCGGGTAAGGCCAATGTTGTTGCGGATGCGTTAAGTAGACTAGGGAATCCGGATAAAATTTATTTTATGAGATTGGAGGTTTCTTCGGATTTGGTTGAAATATTGAAAATGGCACAATTGAAGGCATTGTTGGATCATAATTTGAAATCCGAGATCATGTTGAAAATAAAAGATTTGTTATGTGACAATTCTCGTGGATTAAAGACTTTTCAATCACGCGTTTGGGTTCCTTTGCTTGGTGATCTTCGTGATGTGATTTTGATGGAGGCTCATAAATCTAGATTATGGATTCATCCGGGTAGTACAAACATGTATAATGATTTGAAACCATTGTATTGGTGGCCTACTTTTAAATCGGACGTTGCTCCGTTTGTAGAATCTTGTCATATATGCTCTCAAGTTAAAACCGAGCACCAGATCTCTTATGGATCATTGAAACAACTTGAGATTCCCGAGTGGAAATGGGAGAATATATGTAACACCCCCAAATTTCGGGTTGCGGAAGTGGTCGGGTCGGGTGTTACCAAATCAAATATCACAAGCACAAAGGTAAATAATAAACGACTCTAAATGAAACGTTTGAAAATGGTTATACATTCCCATAATAAAAGTGTATACAAGTTGCAAGTTCGAAAAATAAATTCAATACATAATTTGTAATACAAAAGTTATGCAGAGAAATCCAGTTGTTTGAAAACATGCGACTCGAGCTAGCATATCTTGTAGCAATCATAATCCTGCTGGGCACCTGAGAACACATGCTAAAATGAGTCAGCTATAAAGCTGGTGAGTTCATAGGATTGTTAGTTGAAAACATAAATTATAAACCTGTATGCTTTGTAAAGTAGTTCAAATCCACGACTTTGATTTGTATTGTTTAAAGTGTGTAACACCAATGTGTATACAACTATTGAAGTATCTAATACCTAAGTAATTATGGTTTGTACCTAAGTACACAGAAGTAGTGGCATATCATGCCTGGATACCTATCAGGTATGAGTGGGTCTACAATGTGAGGCATTACATGCCTAAGTATTATCGAGTGTGTGTATGACCACGTCATATCGAGGGTGTGGCAATCCGTGCCTTGATATCTATCAAGTATAAGTAAATCAACTAATGTGGGGCAATACATGCCTAAGTACTGTCAGGTATATGTGTACGACCATGTCGTATGATAACAAGTAATAGAATTATTAGTTTAGTAGTAAATTGTGGGTGTGCTCCTAGCACGATGTGTTGCATCCAGCAACATGAAGTTGTAGCCCCACAGAACTATGATTGAGTATTTAAACAAATACTGAGTTAACGACCTTGCGTGAAAGGTCACTGATCTGTTAACTATTGCGAATCTCGAATGTAAGCTCGCCGATCCGTGAATGAGTGCGGATCATGAGCATAAGCTCGCCTATCCGCGACTGAGTGTGAACCCCGAGTATAAACTCGTTGATCCATCGATTGTATCGCTTTACCGCGATATCGTACTTGTGCCCACTTCTAACCGTGGCATCGTTTTGTGCCCACTTTACCGTGGCATCGTTTTCTGCCCATTTGGCATCGACCTGATTGCTCGCAAGCAATGTATGAGAGTCAGCAGTACCACGACATGCCCGACTTGAGTAACTGAGCCGACCGTACTACGACATGTCCGACTTGATTAAATGAGAGTCGGCAGTACTACGACATGCCCGACTAATGTAAATGAGCCGACAGTACTACGACATGTTCGACTTGAGTATTCGCGTTTGTATAAGTGTATGTATACCTATATACATAATTAGATTGTATGTAGCACCAAGTGCTCGGGATAGAGTACGAGTATGAGTATATATATAAGTCAATTTACAAACACAAGTAGTTTATTGTATCTAAGTATGTATACACACTACTTAGATATAAGGTGTAGCATAGTAAGCTTAGGTATGAATTACTCATCACCTTGTTGTTTCGTATTAGTATAAGAAGTCTATACTAATGTGTGTTACTAATATATACTCCTAGCCTCAGCCTACAAGTATATTGCTGTCTCGGGGAAATGTTCACTTAAGTACAATTTCCATTCTATTACTCATAGAGTGTATTGGCAGTCTTAGTTCCTAAAAGGAAGACTAATCCTGTAAAAGTCTAGCTACCACCCAGTGTAGGTAGAACTAATCAGTTCTAGTTTATTCGATAAGGTTGTCCCGCAACAATACGGTCAAAGTGTAGTGATAACCTAATCAGGTTATAAAATAGTAGTCATTGTTTAAGATCTAGTGAAGTACAATCGTAACCTACCTAGGTTAAGTATTGATATTGTTCTACGACAATATGATGGGTGTAATCCTAAGCATTACACATTTCGTATTACATACAGTAAAGTAGATAAGTGTGAATTATAAAAGTTTATCATTATAATTCAAAACAGTAGTTATGCATGTGTCTCACCCCGAAAACAGTAAAACAGTTGAAAGAGTGGGGCTATGAACTCACCTGTGAGTTATCAGCGATCCGAAGATACGTGTGTTGCCCGATGGTAACCTCCTAGTGTCCTAAACACGTGAGGTTATATGAGTACGAGACAAATCAGTTTGCCTTAGCTAGTTGTGTAAGTATTCATTTGTCGTTCAGGTTTGGAAACCGTGTACGGGGGTCCGGGGCAGCGCCCCTGGTAGCGGGGTCCAAGGGGTGGCAACCCCTGGCAGGGTTCGGTTCAAGAGGCAGAGCCCCTGGCTGGGGTCGAGCAAATTCGGAATAAAAAAAAAACATAGGTTTTTAACATATCCGAAATCCAAATTCGGAATAAAATCAAGTGGTAAAATCTGGTCCCGACACTTAGTGAAAATCATACGTTTTTAACGTTCTGTGACCTGCGACATTAGGTGCAACATTAGCTGCGACATTAAGGCTTGTGTCGCTTTGTGCAACGTTCGCAATTTAATGAGACATTGTATATTGTGTCGCAATGTGCGACATTCAGATTTACTGCCACATCCTGCTTTACGTCGCACCATGCGACATTATTAGATTTTTGCGACATTAAGATTAATGTCGCAGGTGTCGAAATCGATTGGTATGCGACATTATTAGATTTTTGCGACATCGTGATTTTGATTCAACCCATCTTCCTCATATCACTATCATCATCATTGTAAGTTCATTTGCCCTAATTGCACATATATGTTGAACTTGGCTAAAATTAGGTTGAATGATGATTCATGTGTAGAAATTGAAGTTGGGTATGTGGTTTATGCAAACATCTGGACTTCTTCTTCATCATTTTGTTGTCACCTTGAATTTAAAGTTATTTATTCCCTAATTGTATATATGAGATTGAATTTGATTGATTTAGGTTGAGTGAATAATGCATGTGTGAATTTATAAGGTAAATGATGATTGTTTGTTGTTATAACATGTTATTGTTAAAGTTTATGGTTAATTAATGGATAAATTCGTGTACTGCATTTGTTTGATGATGAAAATAAAATTTATGTTCGAGCTGAATGTGTTACAAGTCTGGGTATTGTTGTTGTAAATCGTCGAAACGCGATCCCAGCTCCATGTCCGGATCGCGTTCCTTAGTTATATTTGTGATCAGGCGAGTTTTTACTTGTGATCATGTGAGTTTTTATATTTGTGATCATGTAACCCGGATCGCGTTATGTAATGTATTTTGATTTCAGTCGAAATTATTCTTGGGAACGCGATCCCAACACCTTGTCCGGATCGTGTTTCAGTGTGTAAATCGGTAACAGAATAGTTTTGAAATATGTAACGCGATCTAGCTCACTCCTCCCCGCATCACGTTTACATGTTATAACTTGACAAATTTGATAACTTGTGACTTGTGTACTTGTGTTATTTAAATAGTATTGAATGTATATTATATGCGTTTATTTGACATTATACACTTGAATAGAATACTATTAATTATAATATGAGAATCTAATTCGAGTTTTGATTGTGTTATCAAATAAACCGAATACTCAATAAAATAAGACCTTTGAGTAGAGACGGTGATCATCAAGGGTGAGTGGATCTTGAACTTTCAGTCTAAATTAGTTGTAATATCATGGTTACAACGGGTAAACTTGGTTTAATATTATATATATTAATTGCGTCTTATATATGTATGTTGCCATGATGGTTGTGGACTAAATTGAATGTCAGAGGTTAACATGGATTGGGTTTGGATACTATTACTTTGAACAACATAAGTGTTTTGTACATGTGTTGTTTATTGTAATTATGTTGTATGTAGTATTAGTACCAAACTATCAGTTTAACCACTGTTTGGCCTTCAGTTGATTTTAAGTGTTACTTGGGGGCCACCGCGGCAAGAGGGTACCTCAAGGACCACCGATCCTCTTTGAAGTTAATTGTATATGATGCTTAGCTGTAAACATTTGTTATTCTGAGTTACGTTGATAGTTAGAGATTTATTCACTTAGCTTTGTACTAATCCCCCTCATTACTTCTTGCAGGTTAAGCTTTGGATTGTGAGTATCAAGAAGTTTTGGGTGATGGAATGTTTGAAGGCTTAAACTCTAAATTAGATAATTATGTTAATGGTTTAACATTGTGTTTTGAAGTAATATTATCTAAATCTAATGTTTGTAAATATTTCGGTAAACTAGTTTTTAAAGATCATGTATGAGTGAATTGCACTTTTGTATTGTATTATATGCAATCTAAGATGTAATTATTTAAACATGCGCTTCCGATTTAAAAAAAAAAAATGATCTTGAAATTTGTATCGGATGTTATAATTTATGTATATAAACATCAAAATAAATAACAAATTGATTGACAACAAACTAATTATCAATCACATAAAAAACCAATCAAATTACAATTCAAAACCAAAGGTACCAAATAAATTCTACACTTGAGAACCAAAGCAAATTTAGTCAATAGCTTTTCAATGTCAACAACTTTTTTTTCTAAACCAAAATTTAAAAAATAAAATAAAATTAATACACTAAGTGAATCTTCATCTTTTTTCCT
Organism: Pseudognaphalium luteoalbum; assembly: GCA_963422505.1. Lineage (NCBI taxonomy): Eukaryota > Viridiplantae > Streptophyta > Magnoliopsida > Asterales > Asteraceae > Pseudognaphalium > Pseudognaphalium luteoalbum. The sequence continues at coordinate 4,061,121 of OY730194.1, forward strand.
GAAAAGGAAAAAATTATGATATAATAAAAGAAAAAAAAAATGTCAGTCATATTACTTTGGGTCCTAAAGTTACTACTTCATTATTTAAACATTTACTATTGAAAGTCAAAACTTTATAGACAATATAGAAGCTACAATGATATATTACAAATGTGTGGCCACCTTAATCCATTCATTCATCTATTTACCAAAAAATAATAATAATAATAAATAAAGGGAAATATGTGTCAAGTTTTCATTGGGTACCCACTTTTCATTTAATAGTAACTTTTCAATACCTCCTGGTAAATGTCGTCTATTTAAATTTATGATAGGATCTGTTTAAATTTACATATTATCACACTCCTTCGACTGTGCTTTCTTTCCTTTTTTAATCAATTTTTGTAGACTTCTTGCTTTTGTGTACAGAATGCACCTTTTCACACAATGTGAAGTGCATTAAAACAAGTCATCAAGAAATGCAGCAGGATGTAAAGAAGTAATTGTCATACTCAAAGAAAGCCAAATTATGTTAAATTGATTCATGAAAACATTTAGCTAGTTAATTAGTTAAAGGCGAGGATAAAACCACACACAGTCACGATTCTTTTCAATCATGAGTCCAACTGAATGAAAATGACTTTCATTTCACTTAACCATCCATCATATGTTCATCATCATCATCCTGGAACGATTCTCGTAATAATGTATGAACAATGATGCTAAAAGTGATTAAAATTCATCAATCAGAATAAGTTTAACGATCAATCTCACATCAAGTAACAAGGTCAGTATGGTAATTGAATCAAAAAACACGACAAATGAATGACAGAATAATAATAATAAAATTTAAACAGATCCTATCATAGATTTAAACAGATCTATTTTACATATTTTTAGTTTTAAAGTCGTCTATTGAAATTTAAGTGCACACGATGGATTTTCGATCATAGATTGTTACATCTTGATGTATTTAAACCTTAAGATTATTATGTAAAGGTAAGGAGATTGAATAAAATAAATGAAATTCATGTATAAAAAAAATACTATTTAAACATGTTTTTATTCCATAAAAAGCGTATTATGTTGCCCGTTAGGTATCATCCATAATGAACTATAACTTTCCCTTATATTAATTGGTTGTCATGTGATTTCATGGAAGTACATTTTAACATGCTATCATAACAGTGAAAAGGTCGGTGTGTATATAACAGTCTTTGTACTTTGTACATACAATAATGATGATCATCGGAACTTAATTTAGAGGTAGAAACGACTTTCATATAATTAATAATGATGATTATCAAATGATAATTCACAAATGTAAATTTGTGGATATTCAATCATCATGATCATTCCAACAGTGACCAAAAGTCTGTTATTATATATTTGTATCTAACTTCGTATTCAATTATTGATGATATATATGTATTCGAAATCTTATTACTTGCAACCACTTGACTTATCACCCAGTGATGTAGCAACTTTCATGGTTGTCATACATCAAGATGAAGTTGGATATAGACACAATAGTCATTACGTGTGGCATAGTCGAATACATTACGAGACACTTGTTCGTACTCAAATCATTTAAAGCTTGAGTTAGAGGTTGGACATTTATATAGGAAGAGTTCTTTTGGGTGGTTGTATGAGCTTTTAGTACTCTTGTAACCCTGTTGATAACGGTAGATTGGTTTGATGTGGACTTAGCCCTTATTATGTATGTTAGTTTCTAGGAACCATGTTAACAAGTACTAGTACATCGTCCTTGTGTTGGTAGCTTTGTGTTTGAGATGTCATTTTCATATTCATTGATGCATCAACTTAAAAAAATTGTTGGCTGTAAAACGAAGTACTGTTTTGAAACTTTGAATCTTTGATGGACTACTCATATCGCACGCCATTTAGTGAACGGATGAAATCTCATGTGGTTTTATTGACGGCTCTAATTTGGGCTTATATACGTAATGCGTATAAGTTTAACGAGATATATAGGCTAGATCGACATGGTACTAATAAGTTTGCATACAGTACAATAGAAGTTTCAAAATGTGTAGATCGTACATGATATAGATAGAATCTGTGAGACCGGAATATGGGCACGTTTAGGGCACAATGTATAAAAGCTCGAGTTTATGGTCTTCGATTGTGATCTCAAACTTATAAGCTTTGTTTGGCTCACAAAACTTTGAAGAATTTATGTATAAAAACTACTTATTGGCCTCAACTATTTGATATATCTTTTGAAAAGTAATCGGAGCTTAATCATGAAAGCGTAAATTACTCATGGATTAAGTATAAAAAAAAATACAAGTAATTCTGTTCTGTCATTCATAGTGTTTATTTAACTATTCAAGCTTCCATTGTGTGTAAGGAACTACTTATTTCATGCTACTGTATCTAATTTTCGGTATTTTTTCCGCGTGTTATCATGTGCCACTTGTCATCTTAAGAGCATCTCCAATGATCATTTTTGAAAAACTTTTTGTAAGGCTTTTTACAATCAAAAAAGCTTTAGAAAAAGCTTTGAAAAAAACTTTTCACATTTTACACTATCATTTTAAAACAAAGCTTGAGATATATCAATTTATAGACTCCTAGATTCCCTTATTTTTCATTAATATAATACATGTTTAATGAATTTTTTGTACTTTAAAGCTTTTCCTCATTGGTGTGAAAAGCTTTTTCTAAAGCTTTTTGAAAAAAGCTTTAGAAAAAGCTTTTGAAAAATGATCATTGGACATGCTCTAACAAGTTGATACGTCACCAAAATATATACAATGACAAGAAATAACAGTTTATTACACAAAATGTACATCTGAATAGTTGGATACACATTAAGAATGTCAGATCATAGTTAATTGCATTTTATGTACTTACCCAATTACTTGTATACCTTGTAAATACATATATTCTATATTTTACGTGATAATTTGTGTCATTTTAACCTTATTAGCTCCAACTTTAACTATTTGTCAAGCATATACGTTTTATACAAATAAAAACTCTCAACTTAAATGGAAACTCTACTTCTAGCTAGTTTCGGCAAACATACATTTTCATTTTCCTTGCATTATCACGGTCCTGTAATTAAGTTTTTGGTGCTCTTTTAGTATATACACTTCATTTGAATCAAACAAGGACTATAATGCTCATGTGTTGCATCGGGATTTTCAAATAATCACATCAAGTACTTGCAAACTCGTTTTAAACAATTACATCGTTGAAAAGAAATAGTATAATGCATCTAAAATAGAAATTGTTTTAATGCTTATGGTATTTTTTGTTTCGTTTTATAACATAACAACCAATTAACAATACATATATAAATTATGCCTTGAATGATCCACTAATTAATTACGACAATATAATTAAAAGTAATAGTGATTATGTATATACTATAAGTAAACATACTTTCCTCTTTAAAAATTTAAATTTGAATTCTATATATTATTAACTTCCTTTTTATTAAAGTAGTTCGGCTATATTTAGATTCATTCTAGTTGATAATCGATAATCTAACTAAACTAATGGCAAGCAAATGGTCAATTTAGTTGATATTAAAAAATTAAAAAAACATGCTAGGAGTTGAACCATAGACCTAAAGGTTAGACCACTCGTACTCGTAACACCAGAACACCACTTTTTCAAGTGTCACGTCAGCATAACACCATAACGCCCCTAATCATAACACCAGAACGTCACTTTTTCCCTCATTCTGGGACCCACCCACCACTAACTAAATTTAAATTTTATTTTTTTAACAAACTAAATACAACTTAATTAAATAGAATAAAATACAATACTTATATAAATAGACGTAAATAAAAAGTACTTAAATTAAAAACGTTACAATCATATGAATATGTTAAATATACAAATTAAATATGTTTACTTTTGTAAACTAGGAGGACTAATCGTGCAATTAAGTCAAAAAGTGAAGACCAAGACTACCCATCTTCTTCCTCCAGCCTTTCCAGCAACTCCCTTTTCTGTTTTTTTTTCTCCACTTCATTGAATCTGGCCTCACTTCATGAATTAATCTTGTTTTTCTTTTTTTCCTCGGCAACAAAGAAATCAAGCAAAAGAAAAATAAAAAACGAAAAGAATAAAAAATTAAACAACGCCCGTTCTTCCCTCGTTGTATCTCGCACGACGCCACCACAACGCCCGTCGAGAACGCCCGATTAGGGGCGTTCTGGCGTTCTCGGCTATCTAAACGTCGGCCACGTGGGACCGTTACGAATGGTCTTGTATGAAAACAACATTACCATTACCATCAATCTAACTTGCATTTACTACATGTTACCTTTTATAGATATATTTATTAAGAGATATAAAGTAAGTTGAACGAAAAGACAAAAAACTTACTATTTATAAGTGTTTGCCAATTGATATTAGGTGATAATGGGCTCTTTTGCTTGATTATTGGATTACACCCTTCGTCCCAATTTATAGTTCAGTATCCTTTTTATGGATGACCCAATTTCATTGTCCACTTCCATAAATAAATAGATAAGAATAAGAAGATAATTTTTTTTTATCCTAGTGAGTTGTTGGTGTTCTTTTAGTATAGACACTTCATTTAAATCTAATGTGATTCTACTAGCTAAATAGAAACATATAAATATTACTCTCTTCCGTCTCAAATTTAAAGTCCACTATTTCTTTTATGGATGATCCAATTTTATTGCTCACTTCTATAAATAGATAAGAATAATGAGATAAAATTCTTTTTTATCTTATTGAATATATGTAAGATAAAAAAGTATGTAAAAAGCAGAGGGTAAAACTGTCATCTTACCAAAAAGTAAGAGACACGATTATGTTTTCTTAAACTGCTTATTTTTTGTTTGCGAATAATAAAACTGGGACAGTGGGACTACGTGATTCCACCGTTTGTAATTAACTTCTTAAGAGAGGCAATGCCATTAAAAACTTGACCTACCAAGCAGGCCGATAATAAAAAACAGAGTCAAAAAGTCGATGGAGCAGGGTCTGGGAGCTCCTAGAAGGCTAGAACCACCGAAGTCGCCCAGGCAATTAAAGACAATATATGAACTAAAATTCTTAAAATAAGAATAAAATTGATTAAAAAAAGTGTTACTGTGCATATTTACGGCATGCAATCTACCATAATAATGTCATTCGAATATAATATCACTAGCTTTGAGATCCATGTATACAAACAGTCGATTTGACGTTAGTAGCACATTATAGTATACTTAGCATTTCTATAAATGGGTGAAACATTGATTAATATATTCTTTTGTTATATTATAAAGGTTTTATTGTAAATAAGGTAATACCACTAATTAAGTAATTGTTAACCACCATGTACAAAAACATTTTGAATCCTCTTATATTGAGTTCAATATGAAAGGTCATGTTCACTTGCAAATAAACGTTTTAAAAAATATGTCGAAATTTAACAATACCAATGTTAGTTAAGAACTTGTGATGTAAAGTAAATGTTATAATTTTTTATTATCTCTACAATTTTATTATTACCAATGATTACTCCCTCCGTCGTATAAATTTGTGAAGACGTGTTAGAGCATTCACAGTGACCTTAGGTGACAAAGTTTAATAGAAGCAAAATTATGACAGCTGTCGTGTATTTGCATTGTAGAGTGGTCATGTATTAATGCGTACAATGGATCGTGTGTCTTTGAACACATCCATCTTAATACGATATTGATGGGCCCATAGTTAGACTTTATTGCAATGAGCTGCTTATATCTTTGAAATGGTGGGGTCCTCCCACTACAATAGGAGAGAGATAATATATATAACTAAAAATAGTACAATTCTTGTGAGTATAATGAATTTTATAAAACTTTACATTGTAGGACTTTCACTTATGAAACGCTGATATGACAGTTATTAAACCAATTTAACATCTAGCTCATTGGAGATGCTCTTAGGTAAATGTAACTTTTACCTTTACAATTAAGGTATTTTTAACTTAATTTTTTAATATAAAGGAGCTATTGAGAGTGATAAATGAATGTAAAATGATGAGTTTCATAAATTATAAAACTTATTTCTAGCAAATGGACAATCCTTTTAGGAGAGATATAAATAGTAACATGAATATTGTTTTTGAGATGTACATATGAGTAATAAATAACAAAATAACCATAAACTAGATGACTAAGAAGAAGCTACTAACGTGTGTTCTTAATAAAATAAAACTAAGCATACTTCACCAAATAAAAGAAAACTAGATATGTTTATCATAAACTTCCAATTACAATCACTACATTTGCGAATAAACTTACATCTACGTGATACTTGGAAATGAATGATGATATAATTGTTATTGTTATTATATTCTTTAGAAATGAATGAGGTTTTTATCGTACTAAATAATGTTTACCATAAACTTCCAATTACAATCACTACATTTTGCAAATATGGTTACAAATAATATAATTGTTATTGTCATATTCCTTAAAAATGAATGAGGTTTTTGTATTATCATGACTAATAATCGACCTTGGTGAATTTAATTACTAAATGTAAATAAAACAATCTATTTTATACATTTGTTAGAAATAAATTATAATCGATATAAATTTCAAAGGTCATAATCAGTACTAATATCGTATAAAAGAATGTATGCTTTAGAACCCGATGCAATACGCGAGTATACAATTGATGAAAGAATACAAGTTTATTACATGCGCTGCGAAGTGCATACCCGCTCACTAGTTAGCTAGTATCATTAATCTTATTGGAAGATTTCGTTTTATTTAGTTGGTGACCAAAATGAAAAAAATCTTCACAGTTGTGAAATAAAAATCTAAAAAACCTGAATGGCCTAATAGTATAAAAAGCTTGTATTTTAGAAACAGGGCCGTTAAATCCTTTTATTTTAAAAGTCTAACACCGCATTTGATTCGCAAATGATTTTTGTTTGATATATAATTCATCAAAAAAACAGAAATTCGAATTCCTGTAGCCAGCTAACCAAACAAATTTGATGGATTATAATGTCATCAATGAAAAGTTATTGTAAATTTCACTAAATTTCTATCATTTCCGTGAACCAAAAGCGACTTAAAAGTTTGAGCGATGCTATAATCACATAATTTTCACCAAAGAAAATTCACAAATCGATGTGGCATTTAAAATGAACCAATCAAATCCACATCTTTTTTCTCTCTCATGATTCTCTCACTTCATCCCATTGGTATGCATCATTTTATGGGTAAAAATTTGTAAACTTTTATTTTATTTTATCATTTCTAAAAGTTTTACCTATTGATTTCATGTCAGTCATTATGGCATATACATACAAACTTTCCAAGGTTATTATTGGTTTCACGGTAAGAAAAATATGTGTGGGGTTGAAGAAAAAACCCACTAATTCGTTTGTCAGCTATTAGAACGGTGTAGGTAGGCATGATCCAGGCCCAATTCTGGGCCACCTTATATCGGGTATTTCCGTATTTGAGAGAAATTTAAAATCTAAATAACGTAATTTCAAATTAAAAATGTTCACTTTATACAATATATGTACTTTCTTTTTCTAATGGGTTAATTGTTTCATTTATGTATTTAACTTTACCTTTTTTACTATTGTATGTAACCAACTTTCAAACGTTCTATTGTATGTATCGAACTTTCAAAAATGTCTATTGTATGTATCGGGTGACCTGTTTGCTGACGTGGCACCGGTCATGATGACGTGGCGCTGATTTGTCATCCTACATGGCATTTGGTTGCAAACACAGAAAAACCGGCTACCTGCTGAGCAGGTCACCCAATACATATAATAGACATTTTTGAAAGTTCGATACATACCATAGAACGTTTGAAAGTTGGTTGCATACAATAGTAAAAGAGGTAAAGTTAAATACATAATGAAACAATTAACCCTATTCTATAGCATTAAAATAATAAGGGGTTAAAGTCATATATTCGTAACGTACTTTCATTTTTGTTCAAATGTTGATAACGAATTAATTTTATTATGTGTTTCAATGTTGGTAAGTACTTATGAATCATATTATCAACACTAAGACACTTTTACAACGTACATGTCCTACATTGATAATAATACTTGTTCTTTACCTATATTGGAACAAAATTATAAGTACATTACCAATTTATAACCTTAATTAACAATTTATAACCTTAATTAACCCTCAATTTTATTTATAAATTTATTTCAATGACTTCAACCCTTAACATAAATATGTGTTATAAACAAATTTTCTCTTACAAATTTAAACATTTGTATGTAATGTACGTGATCGTTAAAGTTGGTTCCATCTTTCGAAAGAGGTAAAGCATTCTTCCTTTCGGAATATGGTTGTTTGTTCAATAACAGATAACCAACCAATTTGATCTACTTAAGCTAATTATTTGTGGTATATTGGCCGGTATGCTAGAAAAATGAAGAAATACTTCATAACTCAGTTATAGAGAAACACGATATCAACCTGACAACCTGTTAATTTCGTATAGGGTCAAGTGAGAAATGGGGACAAGGACGGAAATGGGGAATGCGATTATTCAGTTTTTGGCACTCTGTTTGCATCTTCATCGTGTCCCTTTTTCGCTTTTTACATGACTAAAATAAAAATCAGTTACATCCATTTTGTGTGTGTGTGAAACTATCCTAACATAAGTTCACTACAATATATTACTATTATATATTTTTCCTACACTAAATTATAATTCCACAACACGATACAACTTTATATTTTCTTCTTTTATTGTATGAGCAACATCTCTTTGTTCTCGTTGAGGGCATATTTTTAGGTTACATACCTATAAAAAATAAAATCACATTTTCATTTATGTTTATCATGTTAAATATTTTGAATACTTGGTATTCTAATTCATAAAATTGTAAATTTTTTCTTTAATTTTCTTGATATAATTTTTATTTTCTTTTAAATATAAAGAGATCGAAGTAGTAGTATAAAAATGTACGTTGTCAATGTTGTTTGTGTATTTTTGACAAAACTGTAATCAAAGAGAAAGGAATCTTGCGCCGACTATCCAGAAGTATGTGACCAAATAAGCCAACACTAAAAAGTTACATTCCCCAGTAGTAATAATAATTAACTCAAGACAAAAAAAACTAATTACTACAGTAAAACTAAATAAAATACAATATATTAAAAAGACCCCTCCCTTATAGTTCATACTCTTTGATTCACTGCTGGTACATCACACCTGGATATCTTACTGCATCTCCCAACACTCTTTGTTGCTCTATCTGCACAATATTTAAATTTTTATAACCAATGAGACCTAAAGTATATAAATATTATATATAAAAAAAGCAATGAACAATATAATTACTTGAAAAAGCTCATGCAACTTATTCTTCAAATAACAATATTCATGTTCAAGCACTTCCAATGCTCTCATGCACCTACATTTCAACAATGGATCACAAAAACTGAGTTTAAACAAATTCGATCGATTTGTATATTGTATCGTATCGAAAAGTTCATAAACTGTATACTTACGCTGAACGATTATTTTGTTCAACGGCACCACGAAATGCAGCACAGATGTTTCTAACTCGTTTCGCACCAATGCTTGAACTACTTCCCATTAATTGATTCAAATGTATTCCGAGCTTAACGTAATCCCACATCTCTCTATCCAACCTTTAATTATCATCATACATCATTTCAATAACAAAATTAAAATGTAAACAATACTAACATAAGGGGACGATAAAATAATATAAAGCAAACATCACTTAAGTTAGGTACTTTCTACAAATAGAAAATAAAAATATATTATATACTCACAATAAATGTCGTAGGTTGCGCAATTGCTTTTCGGATTCATGAAAGTAAATGGTGATAACTTCGGATACGAAGTTTGGGGAGGTTTGATCTTGAAGTTGTTGGAGTTGCAAGAATTGTTCATCTAGAACACCTTGATGAAAGAGTAACGACAATAATCGATTCATATCGGTTCGCAGACGAACTGCACCGAATCCAAGTAACCACAGTGGAACACCCGTTTTGGCTTTTGGTTCAACCCAAAATTAGGAACAAGTTAACTTGGTGTCTTTTGTGTACGAGGATAAGTGAAGTTAATGGTTCTTCAGGTGGTATTCTATTTATAGCATCAATGAATGCTCTTTTGACTTGTCGTTTTCTATGGTGGAAGTATGTTTGTAGTATGGTGGTTCGGGTCACTTGGAAAACGGGCCAAAATGGTTGAGTTACAAATAAATAACTAATTACAGAATTTAAGACGGTAAAAGACTTATGTAAATCAAAATAATTTAAAAGTTGTAGAACCTCTAACCCAAATGTAGATGACTTTTTGACTAATTTATTTTCTAGTTATTATTTTAAGACAACAATGTTGACAGGGTTGAAATTATCATTTAACATTTTGTTCGATTTCTTAATACAAATTATATCTTCTGTTTTAGTATAAAAATAGACATCTTTAATCGCTATTTTATTGTAAAAACTAAAAACACATAACTTAAGTGTAGAAAATGTCTCAAATAATTGTTTATTTTTAATTTCAGCAAATATCTAAGTGTAGAAAAATGAATTCTTATTAATCAATAATATAATTGGTGTAGTTTTCTAAAACTACATGATGTGAACATTTAAATTGGGATAGAGAAAATATAATTTTATATACCAATTCTTAAATATCTCCTACTACTGATGAGGATAATTAAACTCGTTAAGGGCGTAATATAAAAATGAGGTGTCTCTTTTTTGACATGAAATGGATGCATGTATTCGTATAATCTCTTCGTCTCAATACAACTGTTCATATTACTATTTTGGTATATTCTAAATAAGTATCCACTTTTATATATCAACTAATCAAAAGAAACTTGGGTTTAGGGTCTAGAAATGTACCAAACTTTGACCAAATATCTATTGTGTGTACCCAACTTACATTTTCTAATTTTAATGCATCAAACTTTCAAAAAAGGTGTTTTGATGTACTTTGATGACGTGACGATGACGTGTCACTCTCTCCTAACACCATGTGGTGAGCTATGAGCTCACCACATCATACTATTACATCAAAACACCCTTTTTTGAAAGTTGAGTGCATTAAAAATAGCAAATGTAAGCTGGGTAAACACAATTAACATTTGGTTAAAGTTTGGTACATTTCGAGACCCTAAACCCAAGAAACTTTAGTTAGTAGAGAGTTATTTGATTAGTGAAGAATATAGTAAGTAGAGAATACTAAAATTTTGTGAATAGTCAAACTCAACATGTAAAATCATAGGAAAAAAATATCTATGACTTAATTAATAATGAGTTTATTCTTTTTACTATTATATGCGACGTACTTTCGTTTGTTCTATTTTGTGTAGTAAATTTGTAAATATAGTCTATTGTATGTATTGTTTTCTTTTTGGGTAAGGCTAAAAAAAAACTTTCTTATTTGATTCTTACCCACAAAGAAAATTTTACATACAATATAGGGTTAATTGTTTTATTATGTATCTAACTTTGCATTTTTTACTATTATATGTAACAAACTTTTAAAACATCTATTGTATGTAATAAACTTATAAAAAATACTATTGTATGTAACAAACTTTCAAAACATCTATTGTATGCAATAAACTTGTAAAAAATCGCTATCGTATGGTGCGATAGTCAATGATCTGCTAGAGTTTGCTCGTGCCGCCACAAACCAATGTTAAAGAGCCATTTTCAATTTGGCATGTACACATGGTAACCCGCAACATACAATAGAGATTATTTACAAGTTAATTGCATACAATAGATGTTTTTAAAGGTTGTGACATACAATAGTGATTTTTACAAGTTTATTGCATACAATATATGTTTTGAAAGTTTGTTGCATACAATAGTAAAACGAGCAAAGTTAGATACATAACCAAACAATTAACCCTACAATATATCATATTTACAAGTTCAGTACATATAGGAATAAGTACCTGAGAATGCACTCAACTTGTCGCAAATGTTTATTGTGTGTACTAAACTAACGGTTGCCCTATTTAATGCATCCAACTTTCAAAAAAGTTTATTGTGTGTACTTTGCTAACGTGGCAATGACATGTCATCTTCTAAGGATGCCACATGACATCTTAAACGAACGACACATCATCAAAGTATACACAATAACCGTTTTTGAAAGTCGAGTGCATTAAATAGGGCACCCGTAAGTTGGGTACATACAATAGACATTTAGGATAAGTTGAGTGCATTCTCAGGTACTTATCTCATACATATAATAGAAGTTTTCAAAGTTCGACACATACAATATTAAAAAATGTAAAATTTAAAACACAACAAAACAATAAACTCTAATTAAAATGATTTAACAATTACGTCTACTTGGAATTGGATGAAAGTCATATACATACAAGTTAATGATATGAAAAATAAAAGAGATACTCAAAACAGTACAAAGTGTGAGAAAATAAATTAAAAAACAGGAATGGTGGAAAAGGTAGACATGATTTGTAAAGGGAATGGTTAGTAAAATCGATGAGAATGTTGGCCATAAGCTAGACAAGTACAAGTATATGTGTTACAAAAAATATATTTGAATTTAAATTTTATTTAATCTAAGGTGGTTATGGTGTGTGTTTTGTAGAAAGAAATAGGCACAAACCAGAAGAGGGTTAGCCGCGTGCATAAAAAATAGGCAGTGTGCGACAAGCCTCTGCAGCCGCTAATGTCACCTCACACTCGGTCACGTACCCATACCATACCATAAAGTGGCCAACACCTACTGCCACTACGCCACCTTTCTACATTTTTTTTTATTATACTAATATTAATTTAAATTTGATTTAAATTCTATTCAATTAGAGACATTTAAATTCCAATTTTTAGGAAAGTTTAATTAAAATCATTACATGACGATCAAATGTTGGGTGTGTTTGGTAATAACAGGCTGAAGCTTATGGCTGAAACTGGGGCTGGAGTTGAAGTTTGAAGCTAAAGTTGGGGCTTCTATTCAAAAGCTACTTCAAAAAACTTCTTTTTTAGAGGCTTCGGGGAGCTTATTTTTTCAAGAATCCCCATTTTTTTATGTTGCCAAACAAAGCTTATAACTAAGGCTTATAAAAAATAGAAGCTCAAGCCCTCAAAATTCCCTAGAAGCCCCTCATTCAAACACACTCGTTGTTGTAAGCCGTATAAAAGGCTGGTCTGTGTAATTCTACTACCCTCTTTCAACAATTGTTGGAAATGTATTCTAATTTAATTTACGTTTTTCGGAAAAAAAATAAAAAAATGCAATGTTTAAAATCATAACATGTGGTTCAAAGTTGTGATAATTTGATATTCAAACAATTATTCGGCTATCAGAATGTTTAGCATACCAAATATCTTGATTTTCTAATGGAAAAAGACATAAATACCAAGAACGCTCATTGATTCATGCATTTCACTTTGAATATGAGAAAAAAAAATGTTTAAGGGGGTGTTTGGGGCGGCTGTAAGCTTTTAGCTTATGGCTGTAAGCTGCAGTCCAAAAATTGGGGCTTTTTAGCTTTTAGCTTTTTTACCCTTAAAAACCCCTAAAGCTTCGTATATCCAAACACTAAATAGAGCTTTTTAACGTTAACATACCGCAAAAGCTAAAAAACTCCCCCTTACCGCTCCCCCAAACACCCCCTAAGTCGAAACCGGACCACCGCTAAGGGAGTGTGCATACCTAATGGTGTTCCATCTATTTATTACAAACCTCCACCTTGAGGTTTTCATCATTTATGAATGAAACAATACATTTACTTCCACCAGGAAGGAGATCACTAGTTGATCTTGTGACGTACAACTGACACTCGTAAGGTGCCCGCTACCTTCTGGGGAATCGTCATCAAATTATTGTTATCCTTTCGACCTCCACCCGGAGGTCCACACGTCGCTTTCTCAGATCTAACAGAATTTAGTGTGGGGATCAATCTCAAATATACATTAGATCTTTTGGATGGCTCAGATTAATCCAAAAGGAATCATTTGGTAGTGCTCACTTGTGATTAGTCGATGAAAGAATCGGGGAACAAGGCATAACAACTATAAAAGGGACTCATTCTTCACTTTAAGGTATGTTCATCTTCTTCACAAAAACCCTAATTCCCCACTCTCATTTTCACCATTAAAACACATAAAACTTACTCTCATGCCGAAGGTGGTTTACAGGGGTCATCTCTGTACTCCACTGTAACGCAGTGTCTGCATCTGTGTTGCAGGAGCTCTCTCGTCAGAGATATTGAACTGAAATTATCGGAATAATGCACTTGTGCGGTTGGACATACAATCAATACCCATACTAGCTAGGCAACAGCTCGTCCATTATTTTTTTGAAACATGCTTAACTAGGAAAAGTATCACCTGAAGTTGAAGATTGTGTTAAATAAACGGTGTCTACAAGTACTATTACAACCGTTGTATATCATTTTCAGATTTAACTTCTAATATTATTATATACACAATTTTAATTTTATAGAATGTGGAAAAATTTTTACATTGAATACTGAATATATGGTTACATCGTTTTGCTGATTTGTGTCTTTAGAGTTAATTAACTCCTTATTAAAGTTAAAAATCATCTTAAAAATGTAATTTACGTTATTAAATTTACTTCATGTATATCAATAGCATTTTTTATATAACATGAAAACTTTAAATTTAACCGTAGCATTTTTTTATATAACATGAAAACTTTAAACTTAATAAACCTTACTTGATAACTTATGTCTTTAAAGTATATGTTTAGAAAGTTTATGGTATGACGCTATAAGTTAAATTAGATGAAGTTAACATGCTATATATTGTTGATGAACCAAAGTACTAAACTAGTTGTGTATCAGGTGAATTGAAATATTAGGAAAACATAAGTATTCATATGTCAAATTCTAGATGTTAAACATGTTTTTAGGTCTATTAAACATGTTATAATAATTCTCTTCCCCTAATATATTGTGAATGATTAGACCTTAAATGAGAGGAAGGACGGGCAAGCCGAATTGCTGCATTTTATAATTTTTTCTTTTTAATCCACGCATAGATTCAATGTATCTTACTAACGACTGTATTTTTTAACAAAACAATATTACTCGTACATTTTACATCTATAGAAGTTGGCTGCATTTGAATAATGCATTTTATCATTTACAAATTCACGTTAAACACTTTAATTATATATACTCATTCTGATTACGAGTATAAAATACCTCGTATTAATTAATTAATGTTTATCATAAAAGAACAATGGATGACAAAAGTGTGCGGTTTAGTAAAGTAGCTTTTGTTGCGATTATTCTATTGGTCTTGGTTTGGCAAGAAGCATGAGAGTACTTTTATATTTTTTTTATAGCGAACCCATGCTTGCTTACTCTAGGCATTACCTTATCTGATTACTGTTTTTTTATTACTTGGTTTCTTCAATTTTACTTTACGCATTGATTCAACCAAAAGTTTGTTTCAAAATTCAACTATAATTATGCATATCATTCCAATAATTACTACTACTTAGTTTAAGTGCGCGCAATATGATGTCATTAACTCATCATTAAACGAGAAACATGTATCGTATCTGGCTAATTCAATCGTGGATGTTAATTAATCATTCTTAGTTGATTCCGTATAGCACCATATAGACAGGTTATTACATGTTCAAGGTTTAAGCGTAATTATGTACAAAATCAATTTATATCATTTTTACCTTATTAGCTATCAACCACGACTACCAAGAAATTAATGTACTAAATTGTTTTATAGTTGTACATCAAGCATTGAAATAAAGAAGAAAAAACAATCGGCATTCACACCCCGATTCATCTTTGCCGAACTCGATGTGAGTAAGTAGCCGTGAGACATCGACCTACATCGGTAAGTGCAGAAACCGAGGCATCATTTGATGATATAATACAATGCAACAAGATGTAACAAGTCCAATATAATTTAGCTTGACTAGATTTTTAAGAGAAATTCTACACTTCAATACATATGATACTAGGAGCTAGCGGATCTAAGGGCCGCTAAGGTGGCATTTGCCCACACAGCTGCTCCCTCAATTTTGAGATTAGGTAAACAAACTTATTATTAAGATATTTGTTGCTACAGAAAAATCTGCAGCAGTGCTTCGAGGTGATTTCGGGTTGAAGTTGAAGGGTAGGGCCCTCCGACTTTCAGGTGGGAGTAAAGTGATCCTCCGACTTTCGGATGGGAGTAATATGATCCTCCGACTTTCGGAAGGAGAAAATGTATACATTAGGTTAAACCTGATCCTGCAAACGAAAGCACCGTGAGCCTCGTCAAGAAGGAGAAGGGGATTTCTCCTCTTGACCAACCTCCGGCGTGAGAATAAATATGGGGCTTCGACAACAGAGCAAAAGTAGTGAGAGTGTAATAAATGAGAATTGAATGCATACCTTTGTGTTGGTTGAGGAGTATTTATAGTGCTCTGAGTTGTGTCTCTAATCTATTTTCGGTAAATAGATTTAACGCTTTCGGTCAAACCAGAATTGGTTGTGTCCGTTTTGATGTATGTCTCTGAAATAACTATTTCTCAAGTTCACGAATCTTGCATCAGTATCAGTGCGATTTCAATTGCTTTACTTTTGGAATTAGGGGTCTGCCATCATCTGGCTTTTGGGTTTAGGACCCTTCGATCAACTGACTTTTGGAGGGCCCTCCCATCTTCCATCATTTAGAATAATACGGCCCTGCCATCTTCTCATATGACTTATGGAATTTAGCATTTTTGGAAATATAGCCCTGCCATCTTCCTATATTTGAAACTTGTATGCTTTCGGCGTTTACCTTAGCCGAAAGATGCTAGGTACGTCATCAGCCCCCCAATCTAGTTTGGTGTGTTTATTAACATATCGAACTAGATTTAAAATTGGTTTCGTTGGCAATTCCCATATTGGTGACCACAGGGTTTTACCCTTTGGTTTGTACGCCTTCGATAACTTCGTGTTCAATAATTTTTTTTTTTTTAATTTGAAATTTGAAATTTGAATTTCGAAAATCAGTTAATGTGATCGAAAATTGGTGGAGGGAATTTGTTGTTGATGGGGTGGACCCTTCGGCCCGTTGGGCTTTATGATGATCCAACGCTTTAAAATTGTGACTCAAGAATGTGCATATATAAAGCACTCAATACCTCTTCATTTGTTAAAAAAATTTCTTTCACCACAAAAAGTACTCCCAAACCGAACCCCCCTTTCCCTATTTTTTTACTAGTGCATCAATTGATTATTGGCCCATCGAAAAGCATTTGGCCCTTCGGCCATTTGTTGGCCCTTCGATCTGTCAGAGGCTCGAGAGGTTGTTATTGGGTTTGGTTGGCCCTCCGATTTGCAAGCTTCAATTAGTTATTCATCTTCAACAATCGGTTTGGTGTTGGTTTGATTTTTCCCTCGGTTTGTGTCCTATGATTTGCGAGGTATGATCGTGTTTAATTATTGTTTTGATTTTTGCTTTC
Organism: Pseudognaphalium luteoalbum; assembly: GCA_963422505.1. Lineage (NCBI taxonomy): Eukaryota > Viridiplantae > Streptophyta > Magnoliopsida > Asterales > Asteraceae > Pseudognaphalium > Pseudognaphalium luteoalbum. Next base: position 4,078,545 of record OY730194.1, read on the forward strand.
GGCTTGTGGCCCTTTGGATTTCACATTTCGAGTGTCAAATTATCATGGCTTTTCGGCTTTGAAGTAAGTGTTAAATAATTTTGATCCTTCAACCTTCGATTACATGTTTAATTATCAAAATCACGTTCACCCCTTCGGTTTTCCCTTTTGCCCCTTGGCCTTTGTTTTTGGCCCTTCGGCTTTCATTAGATATAAGTGGTAAATAAGTGTAACTATTAGATCAGAATTTTAATTAGTTCTTTAAAATTTGTTTTTGATCCCATCCGTTTTCAATATGTGTATTGACCGTTTGATTTGAATTTTTTTGTTTTTTTTTGTTTTTGTTTAGTGCTTCCATCGACTCATTGCTTCTTTTGGATTTTTGGGTATGCCTGCATCAAGATTGGTGGTCCTTCGATTTGCTGTTTCCATCTAGGGTTTTAGTTTTTGAAGTGTTAGATCTTCAAGTTCTTGAATTATCAAGTGTTAAATAGTATTTGGCTGTGGCCCTCTGATTTTCTCATCGGGCTTTGGGGCCTTCGGATTTCCGCTGGCCTTCGGATCTCCGATTATACATTGATTGGGTTGTCATTTTGCGAGTGCTAAAAGTTGAATCCGAAAGTCCTTCGGATTTTTCATGGATGTTTGCTCAGTCCGATTTGTGGCTTCAGTATAGGATAAAAGCATATTGGTTTATCGAAGCTTTGGTTAAATATCCTCCCGTTTTCAGGTGTGCTAAACGTATCCTTCCTCTTTTTCCAAATGTTTTTAGAATTATAAGTTTGAATTAGATGGCTAAGGATAATTGGGATAAATGTTTCTCCATATTAGATCAAAATCAACTTGATTCGTTTTGTGAGAAATTCCATATTCCACGTGAGATAAATCTTTTAAGTCCCGATCCCGATAAACTGATATGTCAACCACCTGAAGGAATGGTGGGTGTGTATACTCGTTTCTTTGATTACTCGAATATGTCATTTCCCTTTACACGTTTCCTTTTGTCCATTCTCCAATATCACAATTTTCATATATCACAGTTTTCACCCTTAGGTGCCATTAAGGTTTCATGTTTTGAAATTCAATGTAGGGCATTTGACATTGAGCCTACGGTTACCTTATTTAGGAAATTTTATACCATAGGTCGGGCAGGATATTGGGTTACCATTAACCTTCAGGATGAAGGTTCTGCTCCTCGCTGTATCACCGATTACCCAACTAATTTAAGACTTTGGAAAGATCGTTTCTTTTGGATTAAAGCCTCAGCCGTACCGATTTTCATGGTTTAGAAACCGGAAAAAGTGTCTTTAAAAGATGATATATCTACTGATTTGGAAGCCGGAGAGGTAGCCATTGCCCGATTAGTAGCTAGTCCGATTCGCGTTCGACATTTGAGTCTTCATGCCTTAGTTGTTGCAGGTATAAGTAAAAGGTGGGATGATCCAGATGAGATCCCTTGTTTTGGTTGGAAAGGGGAAGGTAGTACCTTTGGAAGTTTACAATTTTATGCCTATATTTAATTTTTAGTTAGTTAATTTCGTCTTTTGTTGTTGTATGTTTATTATGATTTCTGACACATGCCTTGTTTGTCTTGTAGAGATGAGTTTGGCCTCCTACATTCTTCGCAAATCGATTAAAGGTGTTGATGTAGGTGCTTGCCCTTGGGAACAAAATGAAGTGTCACATCTTGAGCGTTATGAGAATTCTGTTGTTCCTCCTTCCGACCAGTTTGTTCAGTTGGTGCAGCCAGCACCACTTCCCGGGCCCGCTAGTACTGGTGGGGGCAAACGGAAGACTTTCCGCACCATCAGTGAACCGAAAGTCATCGCTTCCAAAAAACCAAGATTGAAAAAGTTGGTAAGGAAGCCTAAGGAGAAGCTTACTTTCGGGTTGACTGATGAGGATTCTGCTGAGAGTAGTAATTCTCGATCTGATGACAGGGGTCCTTCCCCCGTTTATGTTTCTCCTTCTGAGGGTGTTATCGCGGAAAATATTGAGATTGAAAATCCCAATGATGATGAAATGACGAGTAATGGCAAGCAGCCGAAAGTTGGTAATTCTAAAATACACTTGCAGAGTAAACAATCAGAGGATGTTGAGGTCGAAGATAATTCACTTTCCTCTTATGAAGATGTCAATGGTTTGAGTTCTGAGTTTGCCGCTGAAATTTTTCAACCGGAATGGGATATTAAAAGTGGTGATTTAATTGATAATGAGAATGCTTCTCGAAAACTCCTCCGTTATCTTCCTACCAAGGCCCACGAGATTGAGTTGTCTAAAAATATGGATTACCATGTCATAGCGGATTACTATACAGGGCAAGCCACCACTTTACTTAATGCCGGTGAAGTTATTCGAAGATATGAATCATTGGATATTAATTTGAGCAAGGCGAGGGCAGAAATACGAGTGTTGCGTGATGATCGTGATAAGCAAATAGCCGAACTGAAGCAGAAGTTGGAGAATGCTACTCTTCCTTTAGAGAGCGCTGATACTTTGACGGATAAATTAACAAGTGCCAAGAAGAAAAGGAAAAAGGATTTAAAGGAGTTAGATAAGCTACAAGCGGACTATTCTGAGGTTGAGGAGAAACTAAAAGTGTCCGAGAATCGTGTTCTTGAGAAAGAATCCGTAGTTACTACTTTGACGAATCGAGTTGCTGAATTAGAAAGTTTGTTGGAACTTGAGAAGAAGAAATCGGTTGAGGAGGTTTCGGGACTTCATTTTCAGAATGCAAAACTGGAGGAGCGGATTACTGGTTTGTCGGCTCGGATTTCTGAGCTTTCTGATGATAATAACCGGTTGAGGGAGGATCGTAGGTGGTTTGCGAAGAATGCTGCTATTCAAGCATTTGAGACTCTTCGCGTTAGTCATGAGTATCTTGAATCTCTTGGCGATGTTCAGGTTTCTAGTTTGGAATATGGGAAGCACGGGGGTGTGAAGATGGGTTATCATAACTGCCCTTTAGGTACCCCAATGGAGCAATCATTATTTAATGATTCGGAGGCTGAAAGTAGGATGGTCACGAAAGCCGATGGCCTGGAACACATCCGGTACCCGTATATGGAGAAGTTGAGTGAAAATTGCGATATCACGATTCAGGTTAGTCTTATTACTATTATACCTTTTCTTCATCATAATTAATGATTAAATATTGTAAAGTAAGTGTACGTAATAATTCTAATCGTTGTTATGTTTGTGATTATTACCTTTCAGGAGTTTCTGGCTATTAAGTCGGTCGATGCCCCCGATGTGGATACTTCTACTCCCACTGACCATGATTCTGTTTCACCTTGAAAAGCTTAAGGATTAGGAAGCTTAGAAGATTGGAGGCATGAAGACACTTTTGTGCTAATTTGACTATTAGCTTTTGGATGTTATTTTTTGTTTCTTTCATATTTTGTATTTGAAGCTTAGAAGATAGTACTTGCGAAGGTTGGATCCATTCCAAGCGCGAGGGAGTTTCTTCCCTCATGCATCCACCAACTCATATGACCCGTTTCCAAAAGCTGTCACGACCCTATAGGGCCCTTCCCACTTTGAACCCATTTTTCCTTCATTCATTACTCTGCTTGCTTCATTTTTCCTGAGTACATAGTCTCCTGGCTTGAAAGTGGATAACCGGACACGTTGGTTATAATATTGCTCAATCTTCTTCTTGTAGTTTGCCTCCCGTATGGAAGCAATTTCATGTCGTTCCTCTAGAAGATCAAGATTTTTAAGCAATTCGCCTTCATTATCTGCTCCTTCCATTTGACTATGGCGGTAAGTGGGTATCCCGATTTCTGCAAGAATCACCGCTTCCGACCCATAAGTCAAACTAAAAGGGGTTTCTCCGTGACTTGTCTTAATCATTGTTCGATGTGCCCATAAAACATGCGGGAGGTGTTCAACCCAATTTGACCCGTCGGTTTCTATTCGTGTTTTTAGGCCCTCCACTATACTTTTATTGATTCTTTTAACTTGCCCATTGCCTTGTGGATATGCCACAGAAGTGAATATCTGTTTCACAGACATCTCATCACACCAAGTACGAAAAGGATTATCTGAAAACTGCTTCCCGTTCTCAGTAACTATCTCCTTTGGCAATCCGAAGCGACACACAATATTATCCCATACGAATCGTTTGACATTTTTCCCGGTGATCTTTGCGAGTGGGATTGCTTCAACCCACTTTGTGAAGTAATCTACTGCCACTAGCAAGAATTTCAGCTTCCCTGGCGCTTGCGGGAAAGGTCCAACTATATCCACTCCCCATTTATGAAAAGGCCAGGCCGAAGTAACTGAAATCATGTTTTGTTTAGGAAGCTTGGGAATTGGGGAGTGAACTTGGCAAGTGTTACACCTTTGGATTTCTGCCAAGGCATCTTGATGCATTGTGGGCCAAAAGTAGCCAACATTCATGTTTTTGGCGACCACTGAACGTGGACCTGAGTGCATTCCACATGATCCCTCGTGAATCTCTCTAACTATGTAGTTAGATTGAATTGGACCTACACACCGTAATAGTGGTCCCAAATATGACCGTTTGTATAGGACTTCATCTTCCAAGACATATCGGAGGGATTTTATTTGCAGCTTTCGGGCTTCACCCACATCGATCAGCAATATTCCGTCTCTCAGATAATCCACTATTGGATTCATCCAATTTGGACCCTCTTCCTCTACAACGAGGTGCACTTCGCTTTCATTGATCAATGGTTTTTCCAAAATTTCAACAAGTACTTTCTTTGTCAAGTGGTTGAAAGCCACCGAAGCCAACTTGCTCAGTGCGTCAGCTTGATGATTTCGGCTCCTGGGTACCTGCTTGATTTTTGCCTCCGTAAATTGTTGCATCAAGTCTTTCGCCCTTTCCATGTAGAGTTTCATGGTAGCATCTCGTGCTTCATATTCCCCGTTGATTTGGCTAGCCACAAGTTTTGAATCAACATGAATTTTTAGGTATTGTACATCCAATTTCTTGCCCAACCGAAGACCAGCAAGTAATGCCTCATATTCAGATTCATTGTTAGACGCTGGAAAATTGAAGCGCAAGGCGTATGTGTATTCCGTTCCCTCCGGATCTACCAATATCAAACCTGCACCAGAACCTAGATGATTGGATGCCCCATCGGTATGTAACGACCATTCATATTTTTTTACTAACTTTGCTTTGCAAGTCTTTCGGGAACACTCTCCTTCCATCTGTTTTCTTTCTGAGGACATTTCGGCTAAGAAATCAGCCAAAACCTGCCCTTTAATCGCACTCCTTGGTTGATACTCAATTCCGTGTTCCCCAAGCTCGATTGCCCACTTAGCAAGACGCCCTGATATTTCTGGCCTCTGTAGTGCCTGTCTGATGGGTTGATCAGTTATCACCATGATTTGGTGTGCTTGGAAATACCTCCTCAGTCTTCTCGATACGTTAACCAAAGAGAGTGCCAACTTTTCTAGAGGTGGGTTACTGACTTCGGGCCCTTTTAATGCCTTACTTACGAAATATATTGGCAATTGTTTTGACTCCCTTTCGTCCATGAGTACCGCACTTACAGCTTCGTGAGCAGCTGCTAAATAAAGGTATAAAACTTCTCCCACTTTTGGAGCTACTAACATTGGAAGGGATCCGATCATTTTCTTCATTTCTCCGAATGCTTCCTCAGCTTTTTCCGTTCACACGAAATCTTTTTTATTAAGACACTTCTTCAATGTTTTGAAAAATGGGAGGGATCTTTTTGCAGACTTGGAAAGATACCTATTTAGTGCTGCGAGCTTTCCATTTAAGCTTTGTACTTCTTTCATTGACTTTAGTGATTTCATATTGATGATAGCTCTTGTCTTATCTGGATTAGCCTTCATCCCTCTTTCGGTTACCACATGTCCCCAAAACTTTCCTTCCTCCATTCCGAAGGTACACTTCTTAGGATTCAACTTCATATTGATTTCTCTTAAGTTATCGAAGGTTTCTTGGATGTCAACCAACATAGCGTGGGGTGAACGACTCTTGATGACTATATCATCAACATAGGCTTCCGAATTTCGCCCGATTTGATCCCTAAAAACACGATCTACTAAACGTTGGCATGTTGCTCCAGCATTCATTAAACCGAATGGCATTTTCTTATAACAGTATACCCCTTGATCCGTATGGAATGCTGTTTTGTCTTCATCATCTTTTGCCATCTGAATCTGATTATAGCCTTTATATGCATCCAAAAAACACTTGTATTTGAAATCGGAAAGCGATTCCACCTTCCAATCTATTTCCGGAAGAGGGTAGGGGTCTTTTGGACACACACTGTTAATATCTTTGAAATCTATACACATCCTCCATGAACCATCCATCTTCTTTACCATTACCGGGTTTGCTATCCAGGTCCGATAACGTACTTCTATAAGTATATTAGCTTCGACAAGTTTGTCAACGGCCTCACAAGCCGCTTGACTTCTTTCTGGAGCTAGACTTCGTTTCTTCTGAACCACTGGTTTAGCACTCTTATTGACGTTCAACCGGTGCTCGATTATGTTCCGAGGAATTCCAGCCATGTCTGCTTCCGTCCATGCGAATACGTCCGCATTTCGTCGAAGTAAACCGATTAACTCTTCTTTGAACCGCGCGGGTAAAGCTTTCCAAATTCCCACCTGTTGCTTTGGGTATTCCGGGTTGATTATTACTTTTTATTCGACTTCCGGTTCGGGAGAATATCGTGTACTCATTTCCCCTTCTTCAATTGACTCCTTCGGTATATCACCCTTTCTGTGGATCATCTTTTCGATTTTCAGACACTCTTGGACCTCTCTCCTTTCGGCTCTAAGTGTCACAATTCCAGCCGGTGTTGGGAATTTCATCATTGCATGCATTGTGGAAGGGATTTCTCTAAGTATAGATATCCCAGGACGCCCTAAAAGTATGTTGTATGATGAAGGGGCGATCACTATGATGAATTTAATCATTATAGTTCTGTAAAGGGGATAATCACCAAACGTAACTGGGATTTCGATTTGTCCTATCGGCCAAACTTTTTCTCCTGAGAATCCGAACAGTGGGCTTGTGGGTTCCCGAATTTCCCTCCTGGTTCCAACGCTTGGAAACAATGCCCATACATGATTTCGGAGGCACTGCCTCTGTCTACATAGATGCGATGTACCATCTGGTTGCCAACTTCCGCTATTATTACCAGAGGGTAATCAGTGGGCCATACCTCGCAAGCTGGAGGAAATGTTATAACTTGATCCAACCAACTTTGTGTTGGCCGTTCTTTCCGTTTTCCTCCGTAGGTTCCCAAATGCGTCATCATTACCGCTTTCCCCTTGTGGGAGTTATCCTTGGGTTTTCCTTGTACTTTGGCATTACTTTGTCGTCCTCCAGCAGCTTTCACTTCCTTGACAAGGTGTGCTAGTTGACCAGATCTCACAGCTTCTTCAATTTGCTTTTTTAGTTGGAAGCAATCATTGGTATTGTGACCTCTTTCACCATGAAAATCGCAGAACTTATCCAAATTTTGACGTTCAGGATTTCCAGCCAATGGTGGTGGCTGTACGAAGAGAATTTTTTACTCCTTCGGTAGCAAGAATCTCGCTTGGTGTCTTGGTTAGCGCCGTGAAGGATGGGTTTCTTCGATTTTGTGTTGGGGAAACCGAAGGCAAAAGATGATTTCTAATGCCTCCAGTCTTCATCCCACCACCGTAAGTTATGAAGGGCCGAGGAGAATTATTAACTTTCCAAGGAAGATTGTTTTTGTGAGGGATAACTGACTTCTTGTGCGAGACATCAGGTACTTGTGAAGCCGCCGCCTCTTTGCCCCTGATGAATGCTTTCGTTACTTCAAACATCTCTTCAGTGGTTTTCGGCACTTGATTGTTCAACCTTTCAATCAACTGTCGATTCTTGATTCCATGCATGAAACCAGAGATCTGCATCAGTTCAGTCGTTCCTTTGATTTCCAGGCTTTCGGTTTTGAAACGATCCATGAAATCATGTAGGGACTCATTGTCCTTCTGCTTAATATTTGCCAACTCCACTGCGTGACGGGTATACCTTTTTTGTGAGGTAAAGTGAACCGAAAACTTCTGGCTCAATTCCTCAAAGCTATCAATTCCCCCCTCCGGGAGACTATCATACCAAACTCGTGCTGCACCCGAAAGTGTTTGTGTAAACATATGGCACCATAGTGGCATAGACCATTGTTCCATTTCCGCTACTCCCTAAAACAAGCTTAAGTGGTCGTCCGGATCTGTTGTCCCTTCATAAATTCTCACGTGGGAAGGCATCCTCATTTTTGGGGGCCTTCGACAATTAGCTATCCGAGGAGTGAACCTTCTGGCTATTGAAGGTTTATATGGTGAGTTCAGCTCATCATCCGAGCTACTTTCGCTATCTTCTGAGCTTTCCCCTTCGGATTCATCAGAATCTAGCGAATAGCCTCTTTTGTAGGACTTCTTCGAGGATTTTCTTTTTCGTGGCTTCTTTGAGCTAAAAACATTTTTCTTTCTTCCTTTCGAATCCAAACGAGATCGTCGCTTCTTGGAGCGAAGTGAATGTTCGGAAGACGAGGTGGCACTTCGGTTTTCCCTTCGTGCCATTGTTAAACCGGAGGCTCGTCCAGAAGTTCTTAGGGGCGATGCTGAGGTGTTGGAAGTTTCATCGGTGGTTTCTGTTTCTTCACAAGAAAGCGTCATACTAATACCTTTCATCTTTTCCCTTTTTTCCATGGTGTCCATCAACGCCTTAAGTTTACCATAATTACATTCGACGAAAACCGGCGTGACTTCCTCATTTGGTTTTGCAGTTACCACTTCCTCTTCCGGATTCTGACCTTCAAGTCCTTCAGGTTGGTTTGGAAGCGTAGTGTTTTCCATAGGAAAATGTTTCTTTTTAACGGATTAGGTTCAACTTTCGGTCCCAAGGATGGCGCCAAATATTGCTACAGAGAAATCTGCAGCAGTGCTTCGAGGTGATTTCGGGGTGAAGTCGAAGGGTAGGGCCCTCCGACTTTCAGGTGGGAGTAAAGTGATCCTCCGACTTTCGGATGGGAGTAATATGATCCTCCGACTTTCGGAAGGAGAAAATGTATACATTAGGTTAAACCTGATCCTGTAAACGAAAGCACCGTGAGCCTCGTCAAGAAGGAGAAGGGGATTTCCCCTCTTGACCAACCTCCGGCGTGAGAATAAATATGGGGCTTCGACAACAGAGCAAAAGTAGTGAGAGTGTAATAAATGAGAATTGAATGCATACCTTTGTGTTGGTTGAGGAGTATTTATAGTGCTCTGAGTTGTGTCTCTAATCTATTTTCGGTAAATAGATTTAACGCTTTCGGTCAAACCAGAATTGGTTGTGTCCGTTTTGATGTATGTCTCTGAAATAACTATTTCTCAAGTTCACGAATCTTGCATCAGTATCAGTGCAATTTCAATTGCTTTACTTTTGGAATTGGGGGTCTGCCATCATCTGGCTTTTGGGTTTAGGACCCTTCGATCAACTGACTTTTGGAGGGCCCTCCCATCTTCCATCATTTAGAATAATACGGCCATGCCATTTTCTCATATGACTTATGGAATTTAGCATTTTTGGAAATATGGCCCTGCCATCTTCCTATATTTGAAACTTGTATGCTTTCGGTTTTTACCTTAGCCGAAAGATGCTAGGTACGTCATCAATATTAATGAAGTTTTTATAATTCCCCCCCCCTCCCCCCTGAAAAACATAGAAGAAATGAAACATTTTTTTCCACTCAATTAAATTATATTGTCTTCACCCTTCTATGATACCGTATGGCGTATGTAATAAAGTGAGATAAACTGGTTGTTAGTCTCATAACCTTGCCTGTTTGCATTGATATATTAAAATGCCTCTAAAAACTTAGCTCATTTCCTTTATCGGTAACTTATATACGTTGCATTTAGCATAGAAGACGATGCCAACAATTACATATTAGGTTTATTTTGTCGTTATGTATTAAATTTTACACGTTTTACTATTGTATGTAGGGTTAATTGTTTCATTATGTATTTAACTTTACTTCTATTACTATTGTATGTAACCAACTTTCAAACGTTCAATTGTATGTATCGAACTTTCAAAAATGTCTATTGTATTTATCAGGTGACCTGTTTGCTGACGTGGCACCGATCATGCTGAAGTGGCGCTGATTTGTCATCCTACATGGCATTTGGCTGCAAACACAGAAAAATTGGCTACCTGCTGAGCAGGTCACCCAATACATACAATAGACATTTTTGAAAGTTCGATACATATAATAGAACGTTTGAAAGTTGGTTGCATACAATAGTAAAAAATGTAAAGTTAAATACATAATGAAATAATTAACCCTTGTATGTAACATACTTTCATTTGTTAAATTGTATGTAGTGAACTTGAAAAGATGGTCTATTGTATGTATTATTTCATTTTTGGGTGACGCCAAAAAAAAAAAACTTTCATATTTGAGCATCACGCAAAAAGGAAATCTTACATACAATATACCATATTTACAAGTTTAATACATATAATAGAAATTTTTAAAGTTCGACTGATATACATTATACAAAGTATAAATTTAATATATAATGAAACAATAATCCTTTGAATATTTGACCACTGACTTGAAAGAAATCCAATTTGTGGGACTTGCAGAGACAAGCCAGGTTTTGTAACCGGTTCGATATATTTATTTATGAAAGTTGATAGATGCAACATGGAAATTATTTCCTAAAACACACTGTACAACAACAAAAGCTTACAGTACAACTTATTATAACATAAATTTGGGTATTTGAATCAAAATGTTTGGTGTATTTATCACCTTCATTTATTTATGACTTTATAGAAATTGATTTTTGAAGAGATACGGAAATGATTCGAGTTAAAAACACATAGACCATTTCTTATATGTTTATATTGGGCCGAAACAACTATTAACGACTATTTTCATACATTTTCTTTTATTCTCTTTCTTTATAAGTCTTTAGAAATGCACTCAACTAGGGATGGTAATGGGCGACAAAAAACTCGCGATCTGTGGGTATCCGCACCTTTGACGGGTGGGTAAATTCAAAAAACTTCACCCGTGGGTACGGGTCGGGTAAAAATTTGCACCCGTCGATGGGTCGTGGGTGGATCATGGATATAGCAGATCCGTTGCAATTAAAATCCGACCCATGATTCCATGATACCCGTTTGAGCAACCCGCGATTATACCTGTTAGATGATCCGTGAGCCCGCATATACATGCATCTTGCTATACATTTATCATACTTATATTTCTAATTACTATCAATAATTACACACCTTGAAATCTTAATCCCTTGGAAGTAAAAGTAATCTAAGTTTTTTCATTTTATTGTATCGTGAGCATGAACATGTGAATGCGGTTGTTTTATTTTTTATTTTGTGAGTTTGAATTATGTAATGGTATTGTTTCTAAATCCTTTGCAGTTTGGTTGAACCCTTTTATTAAGAGTGTTGCTCCATTTTAAATTTGACTCTTGTGGTTTTTGAAACAAGTAATATTTGATTGATGCTGTGATGAATCCAATAATATTGACTACAATTTCATATGTTTCATAATTTTGTTTAACCCGTGGATTTACCCGTGGGTCGTGGATATCCGCGAATCGTGGGTATAGATAAAAATTCAACCCGTTGATGGGTACCCGTGATCCGACGGGTCAAGAAAAAATCACATGTCGCAGGTCATGGGTGAGGGGGATCTACGCCCGTCGCCCGCGGGTACCATCCCTACACTCAACTTGTACTCAATGTCTATTGTGTGTACCCTATTATGGGTAAGGTTTTTAACGCATTCAACTTTTAAAGAAAGTGTTTTGGTGTATTTTTCTGATGTGTCGCTCGGTTGAGATGCCACGTGGCCTGCTGATGGTTTGACACATCAATTCACATCAGCTAAATACACTAAAACATTTTTTTGAAATTTTGAATGCATTAAAAACCTACAAGTAAGTAGGGTACACACAATAGACATTGAGTCCAAGTTGAGTGCATTCCCAGAGACTTAGCCCTTCTTTATATATAAAGAAACTACATTTTTCTTCTATAAATGACACATCATCATCATCATGTTTCATTCATTTTTTTAGTAGTTTATTAATGGAGGCCCAAGTGTAGAGGAGCGGGCTCTTGAGTTTCTGGAGGCCCAAGATTGTGTAACAAAACAGACATCATGAAAATGACCATAACTTGAGCTACATGGCTCTGTTTCAGGCCCATGAGTAGGCGAATCGAAGCTTAAAGCAAGGCCCACCAAGTTGCTAACAGCCATACGCGGTTAGGCTCACCCTCGAAGCCTAAAAATGCCTCCATTTGGAAGATATGGGCCATTTTAGGATTTTTCTGTTCATTTTGAAATTTTTGTTTTGGGTTTTATGTTCGGCCCGTTAAAATTTCTGCTTGTTATTTATGCTTTCTTATTCATTGTAATGAACTTAGTTTTCAATTTCAAGATTTTGGATTTCACTCTCAATTTTGTGAATCAAAGTTACCCATCCACGGCATTCTTTGTGAATCAGCGTGTTTTGGAAGAATTATTCCTGACTATTCCTTGAATCGACATGATTAATTTGTGTTTGTTATTTTATCGCTACATCATTTATTCCTAAAACCATTTGTGTTTTTATTAATCTTAATTATGTTTTAAGTCTATTCTCTGCACATTAAAAAAGTCTCTAACACCTTAATAATATATATCATCTTATACAACTCTATAAATTTACAAATTATATTAACACTCTAAATTATTTTTAGAAAAAGCAAAATCAAAAAACACATAAAAATCAACAATAAATTCAAATCAACATTATTGACGAGATTGTCTATACACTTTAAAAATGAACACATTAACACTTTTGAAATATTTTGAACATCGATGTTAAGGAGAATGGTGAATCGGGTATATTTTGGTGCTAGAAATCATCTCATATGCTGCTGACTTTTCTTGTTTTGGTTGTTTGTACTCGAAATTACATTGTATCTCCTTGTGAACTTATGGATATATACATTTTGATGGTAGTATTATATCAAGTATTGGCCATTGTCTTTTATGTGGTGATTTGTGTTGGATATTGGTTAAAATTGCTACTAAAATTATGCCGAGGTTATATATTAACAGCCTGAAACTGGATACTGTATGTGTATAAGCATATTTTTTTTTAAAAAAATTGGTTTAGAATCGGTTTTTTGTAAGTGAACATGTTTTCTTTGTCAAGAATAGAAACCGGTTTACTACAAAAAAACATTTCTTTTTGACCCCGGCATAGGGACCTGTATCGAACCGGTCTTTAGTTTTAAAGCCTCCCCATAAGGAAACGGTTTTGAAACCGGTCTCTAAGGCCCTTAAAACCGGTCTTCATGGCCCAAATATGTACTAGTGATCAACACATTTAAATAGTTTATCCATATTTAGACATAACAATAAACACATTGATACTTTGAAATATTTAAACTAAAAGAAAAATAATTAAACTACTCTAATTAAAATTAATTTTGTGTTGAATTAGATTGATATTCTAATTTATTATATTTAGGTGTATTTAAACATGAAATTTGTGTATTTAAACTATCTAATCTTATATTATAACTAAGTGAGGAGACCTCCAATTATTTGTCAAATAAATACTCATGCCACATCATACAAATCTTATGTGTCATCACCATATAAAACAACTTGATGATGTGGATTTTCCTACACTCTTACTCTAAATAAGGAAATATTAATTAAAATCCATATTATAACTAATATCATTTAATAAGGTAATTGATTAAATTAAAATTATAACCAATTTAATTTGAATTATGTACCATCTGATAACACTTATAGTTTTTGATTTAGTCCAAAATATAATCATGATATCATTTAATATGTTTTTCCCTATAATTTTAATTTATATAATTTTTTAGTTTTTTCATCTTAATATTGACTTTTCTCTCTTCAATTCTCTAAAAAATAATAAATAAACTTATAGTGAGTATTGAGAACTTGCTTTTAATGTCATTCTAGTTTTCATTATAGTTCTATTATCTTTGAAATTTTTTGTTAAGCTTTAGGATAGGTAGATCAACTAAATCATCTTTTTTTCAAGTGTTTTTTAGTTTATATAACACAACTCAATTACTCAATATTATTTATTTATTTTTTAAATGTTAACAAAAATGATTATTTAAAGATAAGTAATTCGTACACCATATTTTTTTAGTCGTGCACCACAAACATGATTTACACAGTTATACACTACAATACCTTAAAGTATAATTGATGGTGTATGGATACAAAATTACAATGTACTAATCGTCACTCTTATATAAAGTGTATACAACATAAAGTTGAATATGATTAAAACATTTTATGTATCGTTTTAACTTATGATCCACATATTACGATATTATATATTTCTAATCGTGCATCGCACGGGTTTAATGCTAGTAATGACATATTTGATGAGTGACATTTTAGTGAAGATGTAAAATATGTTTTATGGATTGTGAATGATGTCCACATTTTAGTCAAATATATATAAAGATTTTATTCTATAGATACATTGGTTCATTATTGGGCAAATTACCTAAAATAGAAATGAACTTTGACTGAATTTTGCGTTCTAGAAATGAACTTTCAAAAGTTTTAATATTAGATTTGTACTTTCAATTTAGTTTCTATTCTAGCAACTTGTTAACTTTTAACCAAACTTCTATTAACTCAATGCTGATAGGGCAGCTGACGTGGTGATATCGCTGATGTGTCAATCCACGTGGCTGCTGATGTCAGCGAGAGAAAAAATTTTTTAATAAAATTTTAATTTTTTTTTAAATTTTATTAAAAAATGGCTTCAAATCGATGATCTTGGATAGTAAAACACGCATTAATACTAATACCCATAAATATTAATCAAAGTACAACCATTTATGCACGTTATTGACAGCCCTTGGGGTTGTCATTAACAATCTATATATGTTTTAAAATAATAATAAATTTTTTCTTTTAAAAAATAAGTTTAATTTTAATTTTTTTAAAAAAATTTGGCTATGTCCCATTGGGGTAATAAGAATTGGGATTCATCACCTACAATATTAGACTGAATAAAACTAGAATTAAAAGGAGAATTGAGATTACCTGCATTTAAAGTAAGGTGTGAAGAAGCTCTCGTATCCAATAAGCCATTTTAAAAAAAAATTAATTAATCTTTTTTCAAAAAAAAAATAATTATTTTATTTATATTTTTTTTTCTCTCGCTGACGTCAGCAGCCACATGGATTGACACGTCAGCAATATCACCACCTCAACTGCCATGTCAGCGTTGAGTTAACGGAAGTTGGGTTGAAAGTTAACAGGTTAGAATATAAACTAAATTGAAAGTACATTTCTAATATTAAAACTTTTGAAAGTTCATTTCTTAAACGCAAAATTCAGTCAAAGTTCGTTTTTATTTTAGATAATTTGCCCTTCGTTATTTGAGAAAAGAAATTTTTTTAATTTCTATTAAATCTTATATACTTTCATTTATAAATTTAAATGAATAGAGTTTTTTGTACATGAAAAACACTGTCTTTTCTCGATGACAAACTTAAAAAGATCCAGTCTTTGTTGAAAAATCTTTTGGTTATGTTTGTAGCTTTTAAGGAATTTAAATTACCTTAGTCATATGAAATAATAGATTGTTAAGAACACAACATTCAATGTAATTACTTATTTTTATACTTTATAAGAAATTCACCCGATTCTTATTACAATTTTTCTATTCATCACATGATCTAAGATTAAAGTTCGACAAGACGCACTTGTATATAGTATTTATGTTTGGCATTAGTGGAGAATACATATATGGATTTTTTTTCCGATTAACCATTATTCTTAGTCATGTAAAACAGGTCTAATTAGATAGACATAAAAGTAGACATAATTCTTTTATTGGTAGATAGCTCCCTCCTCTTAATGTTATCCGATCAACTTTTTCACATCTATCAATTACATATTTAAGTCTATCAATTATTTTTTATAATGTAATTGTAATATTAGAAAATTAACGTTAACCTTTTTGAACGTGGGTTGTGCAATAATGTCAACATGATGGGTGTTGATGTCCCGTTTTGCAAGTGTATAGAAATATTACAAGATTTTCATAGATGACTTGTATTTACCATTTATTACTTGTAACATGTTTGAAGACATTTTGGTAATTTATAATGTAATTAAGATGGTTAGGATATTGATGTAGCGTGAATTAAGTAACACAAATTAAACTTGTTGATTCAAAGAATACCCAAAAATAATTTCTTCCAACAAACGTTGATTCTAAATGAATATCGTCGCTAGGATAATTCAACTCAATTGTTAACACAATATTGAGAGAAACTTGAACTTTCATAAAAAAACATAAATTTCAACTTCCATTCTATTACAACTTAAAATCCTTATAAAGGGAAATAAAAGAAGCTTTAACCTATGGAATATCAAAAGTCTAATATTAATGAAAACTTAAAATGCAATTAAACATAGATTAGTTAATAAAAGAAGTTTTAACCTATGTAATATCAAAAGTCTAATATTAATAAATACTTAGAATGCAATTAAATATAGATTAGTTAATTTGTTTCCAAACTAATCAAAGGTCTTCAATATAATTCCGCATCAGATATAAAGAAGTCTCTTAATCGTAATTATCAAAAATAACTTTGGCTAATCATTTTCCAACATGTTCTTCAATATTACAGCCGAATTATTTCTCATCTGTGTTCTTATTTTGATTATTAAATCAATTTCGTAAGACTAGTTATAAGAGTCCGATCAATTTTAGTAAGACTAGTTATAAGAGTCCGATCCGATATGGACTATCTCTCAAAAACAATGAAAAAAATATACAACTTTTAAAAGGGCTTATGTTGTGTATTAAACTTTACATTTTCGACTATTGTATGCGGCATACTTTTAATTGTTCTATTGTATGTAGTGAACTTTTAAATATTGTCTATTGTATATATTATTTCCTTTTCGGGCAAGGCCAAAAAAGGAAATCTTCCTATTTGGTCTTACCCAAAAAGGAAATTTTACATACAATAGATCATATTTACAAGTTCAATATATACAGTATAAATTTTTAACATTCGAATCATACAACATAAGTTTTTTTTGTTTCATGTCTTCATTGTATGTACTTTCAACTTTTATCTATTTCTCTACGGGTTTAAATAAATATAAAAAAATAACAGGTGCAACTACAAGAAATACCTAAAACATAAAAACTTACATTATACAAAAAAAGGTAAAAAGAAGTTATATTATTTGTTATATTACTAAACGATTAAGGTTTAAAATACTACTATGGCAAGAACTAAATATGTTGGATACTTGGATTCGATGCTACATTGAACAAATATGATCTAAATATTAATAAAAGAAAACCTCTCCTTAAAAATTTCTATACAAAATTGAACCCTATTAACCAATCAAATTTCATAATTTCATCTAACATCCAATTAACCAATCAAACTCAATAATTTACCTAAGACTTCTCCATTGAAAATTAATCATTATAATCACATCTAATTCCCTTACCATTTAAATTTTATTAATTAATATTAATAAAGTAAATAAATTCAACGGCAAATTGATAGTATGATGCTTTCCTATAAACGTTAATTTAATTTAATATTTATAATCTATCTATTATTATATAAAATTCAAAATAATAACAAAATTACATATATTATCAAACGATATAAATACTAAGATTAATTAATTACTATTTGCAACACATTAGGCAAAGCATTTATTATATTACTATACCTTCAACCCGTGTATATACACGGACCCTTGAATATGTTAACGATTGTTATAAATACGAACATTTTGTATATGATAAAGTTGTATCGTTTTATATGTGGTAAAAAAGATATGCAGGTTGTAAATTAAATTATTTTAAATAGTATTTACATAAAGTCTATCGGTGGTACTAATTTGAGTGAGTAGAAAATAGGTTTGTTTAAGATAGCATTAATGATAAATCAAAGAGCATTGAATCCTAAAGGAATCGTCTTATAAATAACGAAAATGAAAGTATAGAGGATAAATTATAATAAATCGAAAGTTGTTTCTAAGTTTTTTTTTCTTTTTTTCATGTTATCGGAAAAGCAAGCTTTATTTTGTAAAGTTCTTCATGTAACTGTAGTTTGGTAAGTAAGATTTTTTTAACAAATCAATTTATTATAATTTAAGTCAAAAATGTAAACTAATAAATCAATTAATAGGTAATTGCTTGAACCCGTATGTACATACGAGGTGTTGATTTTTTTAATTAAAATAGGGGTTATAATTTTAAATTTAATTAAATTAGAGGGACCCAATTGATTAATCTGATTTTTGATAAATATTTAAGAATTAAATAAATAGACGGATTCGACTGATTAATTAAATTTGATTTAAATAACGATGTCACAAATGTGTTTCCTATATATAATTTAAGATATTAAATGTTAGTTAATTAATTATTATAATTATCATTAGAATTCTATGAAACCTACTAACATATTTATTTAATACAATCAAAATTTAGTTAAGTATTTATAATGAACGAAGTACGTATTCATATAATAATAATCGTTCATACATGGGGTTAAAACTCTATATTAATAATAGTTATAAAATTTATACTTAAGTTTTGTTTACATTAATTGTGTCATGGGTATACATCGGTTTATAACTCAACATATTAATCATAATGAACGGATAAAGTATTCATTTAACAGTTTCTGTGTATATACACGGGTTTAAATTTTAAACACTAAAAAAGCTGGAATATGTATTAATTATAATATTAACCAGTAGAAAATATTTATTCAACACAAGCAAAGTTTAGATAGATATTTACAATTAAATGAAGAACGTACTCATTTACAATAATCGTGCGCATACATAGATTTAAAATTCTATATTAATAATAAAAAAAACTATATTTAAGTTTCATATTACGTTAACTAACTCTATATTTATCACAATGAACGGATAAATTATTTATTTAACAGTTTCCGTATATATTTACGGGTTTAAATTTTAAACACTAGAAAAACTGGAATATATATTATTTTTTACATTAACTCATAAAAAATATGGAAATGATATACGTAGCCCTAAGGGCTATGAATAAGAAATTTAGATACACATTAAATGTTTGTACCTTAATAATAACCAGCCACCCCCTGAATATAACTTCCTCCAACCAACCTAATATACAACTTTTTAATGCACGAATCTTATAACAGCCCTCATTCTTCATATTATTATAATATGATTTATAACGGAAGCGTATAATTTAAAATATACTTCATTATTAATTAACACAGGTAATGTACACAACCTGTTTAAAACTTTCATACACAACCATTTTAAACATGAAAACCATCATTACACTATTACACAAATGGGGTATTACATTGTACCAAACTTTAGTTTATAACAAAATTTTATCAGAGTAACATGGCTGTCAAACACTCCCTGCCAATAACACTAGTTTCCTGCTACCCACATTCCCAAAATGTAACCTGCAGGAAGTAAAATGAGGGATTAGCACAAAGCTAAGTGAATGAATTCATCACGCACAACTCAACTTAGCTTAACCACCTGTTTACCCCAAACAACCGTAAACATGTATTACAACTAGTCAACAATATAGTAATGAGGATCGGTGGCTCTGGGGAAAACCATAATACCCGGGTGGCTCCCCAAGAACACTTATCCAACCATATCCGTATGACCATAACAGAAGAGACCGATGGTTAGTGGTTACTATACTCAGACACAAGTTCTATACACACAACAAATGAAGCAAGACCCTGTGTCATTCACACAACAACCAACTAGCCCAACAAACCAGTTCAACCTGTTGACCTCATTAACAATTGATGCCCGTAGGCCACACATAGCACGTAGACTTATAATCAATAATGAATATTAAATACAACAACATATTTACTTTTACTTGTTGTAACCAAACAGTTACAACTAAATCAAATGGTGAGTTCTGAATCCACTCACCTGATTTGTGTCAGTCAACTTACTCAACAGTCTTATCTCGCTGAGCCCTTGGATTATCTGAGAACACAAATCAATTATAAGTTAGTATAGTATTTCATAAATAGCTAACTTATACAATACATAATTTAAGAACAATTATTATTTACATATTAATAATAAGTTTCTAATTATGTTCCATCATTCCCAAAATTACAATTTATAAACATGTAAATTAACCTTTGAATGAATTAAGATTAAAATCAAAACATATAAAAAGAACCAAGCTCCCGGCTTGTATTTGTTTTGTCCCAAATGTATCTTCAAGCCAATTCAACTTAAAATTCTAAATACCAATTCCTTCTAACAAGTGATAAAATGAGTTTCTAGGATCTATTGGTACCATACCACAATAAGTTATAATCTTCCCATTATTACTAACTCCATTTATGAATCATTCATCAATCTAATTCAATAATTTCAAGATATATATATATATATTTATATATATATATATATATATAATATCATACGAGAGTTAGAATTTGAACTACACAACTTAATTACTAACATCAATAACTATCAGGTATTAACTAATCAAACTTTCAATTCATTTTAATTTACTAGCTCATAAATTTAACCCAAAACAAAACAATTGCTAATTAGGTATAAAATACTTACACCAAGAAAAGAACACCAAGATGTGGATGATGAGAATTACTAATATCAATCAAAGCCACAATTTAATTCTTCACCTTAGGATTTATGGTTTCCGTAGGGATTAAGTCTCAAGGAAGAAAGTTTCTATTTTTTGGGGAAGTTAAAATATAAAAGTTGGTCTCATCCATTTAGCCGACTTATATTGCTAAATATCTATCCTCTTCTAACCTTTATACTTAATTCCCATCTAATCCATTTCAACTCAATAATAATAAAAACAAAGTTCCTACTACTAACACTTTCATACTTGGGTACAACCAATTAAAGCAAGTAGTTCACTTACTATTTAAGAAGAACAAAGGAAGTGATGATGATACAAGTATTTGACAAACAAAGCCTCCACTTGCTATTTAATCACAATAATAAAGATTGTTTGCTACATGTTTTGGTGTTCTGTGTTTGTGTCGAGATACAAGGGATACTTTCCTAAATGGGAAAGTGATAATAAAAAGGTCGGCCCATCTAAGTTAAACCGTCTCAACTTTTATTTTAATTCAATCCCATTCTTTAACCTATTGTCTGGAACCTAAAATCATTTCGTAATTCAATATTATTACTTTTCTTATAAACATATTAGTTTAACAAAATAAGTTATTTAACCCACAAAATAACTCATTAAATCTTTTAACTAATTTTATCGAGAAACACAATAATATTAAATTTATCTTAACACAATAAATAATATTTAAAGTTTAGGAAAATACCGGACCCATAGAGAGGATGTTACAAAGCTAACTCTTAAATATAGCCCTTAGGGCTACAAATAGCAAACTTCAAAAAATATTTATTCAATACAATCAAACTTTAGTTAGGTATTTACTTACATTAACCATGTGCATACATGGGTTCAAATTTCTATATTAATCATAATTAAAAAAACTATATTTAAATTTTGTTTTACATTAACCGTGTCATGTGTATACACAGATTTTACAATCCACATATTAATCACAGTAAATGAAAACACTATTCATTTAACAATTTCCGTGTACATACACAAGTTTCACTATATTAATTAAAAAAATTATGTTTATTTTAGTTCTACATCTATCGTGTGTATACATAGGTTTAAAACTCTATAGTAGGGGTGTCAAAAAAACTCAAACCCAAATAGATCACCCGACCCCAACCCGACCCGAATAACCCGCTTATTATTTGAGTCGGGTTTCGGATAAAAATTTTTCAATTCGGGTAACCCGAATAAGCTGATAAATTATTTAATTTAAAAAGTATAACTATATATAAAAGTTATTTATGGTTTATCCATATATAATATACATATATAAGTTACTCATGATGATTTATGTAAGCTATTAGTGTCATTTTGTATAGTTCAAGTTTTATTTAAAATACTCAAATTTGAAATATCATCTTATTCGAGTTTAAATGAATAATCCAAACTCAACCCGAACCCGAATAACCCGAACAACCCGAACCCAAATAACCCGACCTTATTTGAATTGAGTTTTGTGACAACCGTCACCAAACCGTAATCGTAATTCAAGCTTTAAAAACTCATTTATTTTTTGTAAGACTTATTTCATGGATTTATTTACATCAAAGTATTCCTTTTTGAAAAACGAATCCAACGCAAAAACAATCATTACAGACGAACGTATAACGAAGGAGATACGAAGCAAAATGTAAAACAAACAAAGAGTATCAATTATTTTTGGACCGCGTGACCTAAGTTTTTGTGTCATCTTGTTTGGCCCAAAGAAAACTGACCTAAATTCCCATTTGGAGGATCTGGACAGCCCAACCCTTTTTCCAAACCCAAACCCATTCAAACTCAAGTAACCCTAAAACTATAAATAAAAACATAAACCGAAAACTGATTTAATTTCGCAGTCAACTTCAGAGGCCGTTTTGATCTACATATAATCGTTTTCAGGCTTCGGCCAAAACTAAAAAGTTGTAGATCTCGATGTTTTACCTAAATATTGAAGGTTTCGGCCTCTGAAACCAACTAGATTATTTTATAAAAATTGTTTTGTAAACTGCTGCAGTGTATTACGAATTTTCTGAAACTTTTGGTTAATTTAAGTTCGTATATAAACATGTTTTAACCCCAAAAACGAATGGAAACCCTACTAAACGAATTTCAGCCTCCCTAAACCCTATTTACGAAAATCAAACCCCAAGAACTCAAGTTTTGATCTCCTCATTCAATCTAGCAACCGAAATCCTTCGTTATTCGTATTCGTGAGTAAGTTTTCGATATCAAACACCTATATCTACTAATTTCTTTCTTTTAAAATGTGAGCAAGGGGCTTATAAACATGTATTGACAGATTCTAAGGAGGTTTTCTCGCGTACTCGATCGTTAGTTAGTATAATATTTCACTGTATCTTGATCATTGTACGTATATTCAATCCTTTCGTTTATTATCGTTCTTTCGAATCATTCTATTAGTATCCCATCATTTTGATCATTTGGAGGTTGGTAAAACTAGTATAACATTTGTTGGAATGAGTTATTGTGATTACATAAACGATTTAGACATGTAGATATGCGAGGAATTGGATTGGAACATAAACCCTAATCTGGACAGATTATTGTGTCGGGTTTAGGGAATTGTAACTTGGTCATTTTACAATGATTTTAAATGAATCTTGAGTCTAAACTTAAGTATTTTGAGTCTACTTTCAAATGGCATTGGTTTCATGGCTAAATGTTGAGTATAAGTGGGTCAAAACTATTTTACAAGATCGAGTGTCATTTCTGAGTTTTTTAGGACCTGATTTCGATTGACTTGTCGATTTTTGAAACGTAGGTTAACTAATAATTGAGTCTTGAAATTTTTACTTAGGTATTTTTAAAGTGTTAAATATTTTATTTAAAATATTATAATCATTGTAAGTTTTAAGTATTCTTAATAAATTGTGACTTTTTGGTACGCGGAGGTCGTTATTATTTCTGAGCAGATTGTTTATTGAATTTTTAAAAATAGTTAACTATTAAAACTAATCTTGAAAAAATTACAGGTTATTCTAAACATATTGAAGTGTCACTGGTTAAAATTGTAGAGTCAAATGATTTCATTAAGTCATGTTTAAAATCGGTAAAATGGTACAAAAAATTCTGGACAGAATCTGAATTTCACAATAGGGTTGATTTTGAGATTTGGGATGTGACAAAACTTTATGTAGGAATGACTTGGACTTGGGATAGAATGGAAGGACATAGTTATGTCTAGGTTGTGACCCATATGCATTATATGATTATTGTAGATTGCGGGATTGTTTGATGATACACTTAAGGGCGACACTTACTTTAATACTTAAGGTGAGTTTTGCGGCCCCATTTTCTTACTTATTTTCAAATTGGGGGAGAAGTATGCTCGTACGTTTTATTATCATTTTCTGTTGTGAAACGTATTTGTTTTCATTTTTGGACATTTGCATGAAATGTATGACACTATGTGAAGTATGTGCATTTGGTTGTTGGATTCATTATCATTATAAGGCCTTGCTCTTTCGGGAGTGAGTACCTGATGTATACATTATTCTTGGTATACATTAAAGCCATGTTGTTTCACAAGGCCTTAGTACCTAATGTTATACGTTATGTATACATTAAAGCCATTATTGGTAGCTACTTCATTCACAGGGTTTGTTTGGTCATACTTTTTCGTGGGGTGATGACAGTGTGTTGAGGTGTTTCATTTACATTATTTAACTTATGTGTAAATTTTCATTGCATTGTCCTAACTCGTATCTTTATCACAGCAAATGTTTATTTTGTGTCATTTATAAACCTGCGACACTCACCAACCATTGTGTTGACACTTTTTGAGCATATCTTTTCAGGTAGCACTAGTGGAACTAAGATTGAGGACAAGAAAGCTTAGTCGACCGATTAGGTTGCATTAAGTGTTACTTCAAGACATATGACATTTGATTTTAGTATTTCGGTGGTTTGAGAAATGCATGTTTTGCTTTAACATTTATATTGTGGAATATTTGTTTGCTAATTTGTTTCCTTGTTGATATGTACGCGTAGCGTGAACCACTATTCATGTTACAAGTATCATAACACATTGGAGTTTTATTTTCATATAGATTATTTATAATAATGTGTTGTGATCCTATCATGATTACATTCCGTTGTTTCTGCTTTAGACGGGGTGTGACAAGTTTCGGGTTAGATTATAAACTTGAAAAACCGAATAACCCGACCCGAATAACTCAAAACCCGAATAACCTGACCCGTTGACAACCCTACTTTATAGTGATCAAAGAGAAATTATCAAAAAACTAGAATATGTATTCATTTTTATATTAACCCGTGTTTATATACGGGTCTTTAATAAACGATTTACGCCACACAGTTTACATGCCAACATTGCACGATACTTAATATTGTGGTTAATGTTACAAGATTAGAACTAATACCGTATTGGAAGATAGATTATACATCAACCTATAGAGGGAGATTGAACATGTACACCATGACTCCAATAAAAATCCTTCACATGAACTCACCAAATCATCGATACCACATTTAATTTTCTTGATTATTATTTTCTACATAGTTACATGTATAAAGGAAACGAAGAACATGTTATGTTTAAACTTATTCATGATTGAATTTATTACTAGTGTACTCGGATGTAGGCCGGTCTAGAATATATAAAAAAAAAAGATAAACATTTTTAACGGCTAATGAGATATACTATATCCGAGCCAATTTTATATTGTTATATAAAAACAACTCGCAATTTAGAGGAACGAAATTAATGCAACTAAAACAATAGTTTTAGTACAAAAGGTGGCATCATAAATACTGTAAAAGTAGTACAAAAGGTGACATTAGTAACCGCTTAGAAGATTTCTAGTTTAGCGGAGTGTGTCGTTGAGCCCGTCCTTCAGCTATGACCGGTTCAACCGAAAACCCGCCCACATCAACCCGATTCTTTACTTGTGTTCAACCCAGCTATTTTTGGAGTGCTCTAACTAGGGGTGTTCATCGGTTCATTTTTCAGTTTAATCGGTTTGAATTATTCGATTTTGAAGTTTTTGGGAGCAAAATCGAAAAATAAAACGGACACCGAAGTCATATTCAAAACCGAACCGAAAACCGAATTCGAATTCGGTTCAGTTAAAACCGAAAAACCAACAAAATTATCATTTTTTCAAAAACACCCTATAACATACAAAATTTACGAAATATGCACGATTATTTAATACAAAACCCCTAGCTCTAACCATGGTCCAACCGACCGGGTTGACCCGATTCTGGAACATCGCTAAAAACGAATCCCACTCCCCCCCCCCCCGGTATGAATTTGTCCCAAGCTCTTGATCACAAAACAGTTGAAACTCATGACACGTTACTCTTAGTTAATAGGATGTACTTGATACATGGAATTTGATAGGAACTGTTCACATTTTTAGGAATCTTACGACACTTCCTTTCATATTAAATGAATTATGTAACAAAAATCGACAAGACACTGAAAAGTAATGGACGAAACATATAGAATTATGAGTCAATTGAGTTTGTCAGTGTAAGTGGAAATTAAAAAATGTGTATGATCGAATTGGAGGTGGAAATTTAATTTAAGACCCATTGATTAGTTGTGGTTTAGTTGGTTAATTTTTATAATGTGATGGGTGTCATTGATTTTGTCCTTTTACTTTTTTTGATGCATTTTTTGTTCTCGTGGTTTTCAATTTCGCCTCGTTTGTCCTTCCATCCATTTGTAGTTAGTTTTTTTCGTTAGATTGTAGAATTTGACTAAAATACCCTTCATCTTCCCTCTGTCTACTCAATATCTTATTCTCAGACCCTCGATTACCCCTGTACTAGCTTTAAACTCACAATATATCCTCTTAATTAACATCATTAAGAGCACTCTTAACGGGGCTCGTCGGTTTGTCACTCACAACCGACAAGAGTGACATTGTTGGCACCAATTGTCACTTTGCTCCGTCACTTTGTCTTCGTCGGAAAACCGACGAGGCGTCGGTTATTTTTTTTCTTTTTGTGTGTATATAACTAAAAGTAAATTGTTAAATGTGGGCCCAAAAATTAAAGTGACGGAGTTACTGATGGTAGGGGTCCGTCAGTTTCAGTCAGTTTCTGTCAGTTGTGTGAAAAAGCTGATGTGACGCAGACGTGGCACGTCGGTTTCAGTCAGTTTCTGTCACTGTTGGGAATGGTCTAACAACAACAGCTTCTAATGTCATTCATTTTCCACCGTATAAACTTTGATCGGAGTATTAATATAATATATAAGTGGCAAAATGAATGGGTCGGGTCAGGTCGGGTCACGGGTCTAGATGGGTTTGAGTCTAAATGAGTCCGGGCCTAGATGGTTCATTTAGAAGGGTGGGTCTAAATGAGTCCGGCTCAAATGGGTCTCAGGTCGGGTCGGGTCATCGGGTTTTTACCAAACTTTTTTTTATTTAAGTGAAAAATGAAAGAAATGAAAAAAATAAATATCCGCTAGACCTGTCTAAACCCGTTGGTTAATTGTTACACAATTGTAGGTTGTATTGATAAACCCATTTAGACCCATCCAAAAAACGGGGAGGAGACTCAACAAACCAAATTGATCCATAATTAACTAATGGGTCTAAAATTGTGTAACACCCGCCAAATTAGGGCTAGTCATTAGGTCCTAATCGTTTTTGTAATACATGTAATTAGTACTGTGTTAGGCTAATTTGTGTATCAAATAATATATATTGTTGAATATATACAATTGCGCGATTTGGTTAAATCGAGCACATTTCAAATCGAAGGTAATTCGGTTCAAGTAAATACGGACGTTGGTGATCAATTTTATTAAATAATATAAAATTATATAATAACGATATCATACCCAAAATATTATTTTGATAATATTTTAATTACATTCCGTATCGTATAATAAACGTCTACGTGACTTACACATTTAATGCACAAGCAAACGAAACCATTTAAGTTTATTAAGTATTTGGTAAAATACTTCAACAAAAATATTGAATAAATCTCCATATTTTAAAACTTGTAATTAAACGTATAAAAACAACTATTTAACGCAAAACGACCGAAAAACGAACGCCGCACGGAGCGTGTACGCAGGAGAACGAAAAACTGGTGAAGTCCACACTCGGTGGACCCCACCAGCCGTCCCCCCCTTTTTCCCCCTCCTTTTCTTCTCTTTTTTCCTTTTCTTCCCCCTCATTCTCACCTTCTTCTTTTTCTTTTCATCTTTTTCTCTCTAAACCTCACCACACCACCATCACCTAATTTCCACCAAAAGCACCACTAAACATGATCCTCTCGATTAGCTTGTTTGGAGAAAAAGAACCACCTCGCAACGATCTACACTTCCACCTTTCCGGATTCTCCACGCGACGATTTGTAAGTTTCCGACAAAACCCGAAACCTTTTGATTTCGAGTATTTTTAGGTTCTAGTTGTTCCTTTAAGCTTAGAATGTCCCTATAAGGGTTGGGTAAAAGAATCAGACCAAACGGAAACCCGAAAACTTATTTTTGGCTCAAAAATTCGTTAACAGCCTTAAGTGTCGCAACGAAGGTGCAGTATAACGTCACTTCATGCGTCACTTAAGTGACGCATTGAGTGTCGCTAAAAGCCCTAATCATGCGTCACTTGCATAAGTGCCGCATAAAACCTTTTTTTTCCCCGACACTTACCTCCGTCACTTGTTTAGTGATGCCTAGAAGCCTTAACCGACACTTATACCCGACACTAATGGAGTATCGCCACCTTATGCGTCACTTACTTAAGTGACGCCCTAGACTCAGAATTTCCAATTTTATGCGACATTTCCTAAGTGTCGCCCAAGCCACCTAGTGACGCCTCACTATGCGTCACTTCCATAAGTGACGCCATAAGTGACGCCCTTACCCAGATTCTGCTATTTCACGCGTCACTTCCTAAGTGACGCCTAAGACCCTAAGTGTCGCTATAAGTGCCGCATGAAACAGAACTCAGATTTTTACTAAGTGTCGAGACCTAAAATCTTATCACTTGATTTTACCCAAATTCAAATCTTAGATGCGTTTTTCCCTATAACAATATGGCATCTCGACCCCAGCCAGGGGTTGCCACCCCTGGGACCCCGCTAACCAGGGGCCCTGCCCTCGGACCCCCGTCACCTAACGTTTGTAAATACTTTTTAAGTATAACACTTTGACATAATAATAATATTATTGCAAATAATCACCAACGGGCCGTACACGTTTTCAAAACTCAAACTTACCAATCAAGTCAAATTATTGGACATCACTAGTTGGATGAACAACTATCATAGGTTATCTTTTAAGATAACTACTTATTTTATTCGACCTTGCGTTTTATAAACGCCCAGCAGGTTACAATCTTCGGACACCCCATTTTACTTCACTACATTTGCTTCATTGCAACTCTCCAGACTCAGGTGAGTCTCATAGCCCCGACTTTTTATTGTTTTTACTCCCGGGGTGGGAATACATGCTCTAACTGTTTTACACGTGAACACGAGTACAAAACTCGCTATATTCTGCATGAGCTGTTTTCTAATCACTTTTAAGTCCTCTACGATCATAGTTCTGGTAATACTTTATGTAGCGCGAATGTTAGTGTATGGTACCATATAGGACTGACCATCCTCGTCCGGGTCAGCAAGCACTGACTGGTTAAACGGACGCATTAACTTTTGTTCATACGAGTGTGGATTAGACACTCGCCCGGAGGCACCCACGATCAGGCACTTTATTGTGATCCTGACACCCACGTTAAGCGCAGACTATGACCTCATGGCAGACATATACATCATTTGATTCATTTCAAACGGTTATTATTAAATCTTGTGGTTCACACTTACATATTTATTATGCAAACCTGTGAGCTCACCAGCGTTAGCTGACCTTTTTAGCATGTATTCTCAGGTACCCAACAGTAATATGACTGCTCAGGATTAGCTAGCTCGAGTCGCATGCAAATCTCAGGAGATTCATATGCATTTCTACATTTTTGTAAAATAGATATGCCTTAGAATCTCTTACATTTTGGCTCACGAGCTTTTGTAACTATTATAACATTGTAAAACTTTTAAATTATCAACGTAATGTTTAAAACGACGCATATAGAGTCATTCATTATATGCCTTGTGTGTTTTGATTATTGATTAGTAGCACCCCAAAGCTTGCTTTCGCTAAACTGTAAATTTGGGGGTGTTACAAATTGCCACCTCTAATATAATAACATCATTATCAACCACACAAAAACATTAATTCAAATGTAAAGCAAGGACTGATAGCAAGGACTGATATGCAAAAAAACAAATTCATTTATCAAATTTCATCTCATCATCTTCAAACAAAATCGTTTAGACCTGGTTCCTAGTTTTTTGCAAAAATAAATCGTCTCGATACCATTTCAAAGAGTTTAGGTTTGATTACGTCGACTTAGAACTCGATTTCGGTAAGTGTTGGGTTTTCTATTCCCTAACTAGATTAATATACGCAGCGGAATATAACAAAATTAATCTAATGCAATTAGAAAACTAAACCCTAAGGGATCTTAACTTGAATAAATAAAAGCAATAAAATAAACAAGACAAATAAGAAATTACTAACCTTTGAGAAAATGATTTCTCACGCGTAGACCACCTTGCAGAACCTTCTTGCTTTGGAGGCGAGTCCCCAAACCAGAACACCTCTAATGCTTCAGTTGGCTCGTTCCACCGCCTCAAATTTATTAGACTCCAGCCGCCGGTTGAACCTTCCAACCGGCGGTTGGATCCACTTTCCAGAATATTCTATTAATTAATCCAATAATTAATTATTTCTTATTTATTTCTCTTACTGTTCATTGAGGGCGACCCAAAAAGGACTCCACTTTTAATGATGTACTTACCAATTAGTTATGATATTGGACACTATTCCAACAGTCTCCCACTTAGACAATTCATCAACTATTATTGGTCTAAGCTTATCCATTAACTAAGCAGAGAGTGCCATCCAACGCAATTGCCGAACTCTGATTCTTATCTTAGAGTTAGCCCTTTAGATAAGTGATCAACTATTCCTTTGTTCTATTGATATCGTATGAATCAAGACATGGATTTTAATCAATCTCAAGATTCATAATTAGTTTTTCTGATTTCCGATTACATTGACTTTATGAGACTATTGAACCATCAACTTAGTCTCGGCCAGGCCTAGCACTTTAGAGTCAATCTTTAATCATCAGAGGGCCCAAGATATCGCTTTTCCCATTTAGGCAAAAGGAACAAATAAATTTTGACTACATAGTACTAGTCAACTCATCATGTCATACCTAGCATACCCTTTATGACTGGCAGTTACGCACAGCGTTTGAATAGACTAAAGTATAACAGACTTGAAAAACTAGAAACTCAATGTATCTCCATTTTAAGAATAGAGGATATTATCATCTCAGAGTTACTCATGATTTCAATCCATGAAGTAACTTCCATGAGTGCGGGTCTCTCCTATACTTAAATCTCCATTAAGTACCCATGAGTGTTGCAGCAATCTCCATTCCATGTCTAATCTCCATAGACAATCTACAAACACTCCATGACAGTCTTGATTCACCACTTACTTCCATGAGTGTGAACGACTGAGGAGGTTTAAGTAAAAACTGTTTTACTTGGGAAGTGGTGTCTAAACATGCAAAACAGAAACACAATGACAAACAATAGTAAATGGTAGAACTCCTTCCAATAAATAAATCTCCATTATTTAATCACCAAGTCTATTACAATTTCCATCATTGTTTACAATGTTTCAAAAAAAAACTAACAACTAAAACTTTACATTATCTCTTAAGCCTATGCTTCTAGCATGCTCATCATGTTTGGACTTTCCAAGTGGCTTTGTGAACGGATCAGCCGGATTATCCTCTGATCTTATGCTCTTCACAATCACGTGTCATTCTTCTACTTTTCTCAGAACAAAATGGTATTTTCTTTCAATGTGTTTTGACTTTCCGTGATCCTTGGGTTCTCTACTCAAGGCAACCGCACTTTCGTTATCACAAAATATTTCAATGGGGTCTTGAACCGTTGGGACAACTCCAAGATCTCCAATGAAATTCTTAATCCATATAGCTTCCTTTGAAGCCTCGCAAGCCGCTATGTACTCAGAATCGCACGTTGAGTCTGCCACCGTATCTTGCTTGGAACTTTTCCATGTCACCGCTCCCCCATTCAGTAAGTATACCCAACCAGACTGTGAACGGCTATCATCTCTATGTGTTTGGAAACTTGCATCACTAGAACCCGTTACTCTAAGTTCCTCTTCTCCACCATAAACTAAGAACCTGTCTTTAGTATTTCTCAGATACTTAAGAATGTTCTTTACAGCTGTCCAATGACCTTCACCAGGATTCTGCTGATGTCGACTCACTAAGCTCAAAGAAAATGAGATATCAGGCATTGTACACGTCATGGCATACATAATCGATCCTATAGCCGAAGCATATGGGACTCGACTCATTCTATCCGATTCTTCCTTAGATTTTGGACAAAGATCCTTACCAATCTTTATGCCATGATGTAAGGGTAGATTCCCTTTCTTAGAGTTCTCCATTTTGAATCTTTTCAAAATTTTATCTAAGTATGTGTCCTGGCTAAGTCCTATGAGACGTCTCGACCTATCTCTATAAATCTTTATACCAAGAATATATGCTGCATCTCCCAAGTCTTTCATAGCGAAACATTTTCCCAACTAATCCTTTACACTTTGTAATGTTGGGACATCGTTTCCTATGAGTAGTATATCATCCACATATAATACTAGGAAGACTACGACACTCCCACTGAACTTGACATATATACAGGACTCATCTTCGCTTCTAGAAAATCCAAACTCTGTGACTTTTTCATGGAAGCAGAGATTCCAGCTACGAGAGGCTTGTTTAAGTCCATAAATAGCCTTTTGAAGCTTGCACACTCTATTAGGATACTTTGCATTTTTAAAACCCTCCGGTTGTGCCATGAACACATCCTCTGTCAGTTTCCCGTTAAGGAAGGCGGTTTTGACATCCATCTGCCAAATTTCATAATCATGAAACGCAGCTATGGCTAGCATAATCCTAATTGACTTTATTTTAGCTACTGGCGAGAAGGTTTCCTCATAATCAATTCCGTGAGTTTGAGTATAGCCCTTCGCTACCAACCTAGCTTTATAAGTGTGTACTTTCCCATCCATGTCGGTCTTCTTCTTGAAGATCCACTTACAACCCACTGTCTTAAGACCGGGTGTAGTGTCAACCAAATTCCAAACTTGGTTGTCATACATGGACTGAATTTCGCTTTTCATAGCTTCCTTCCACTTGGCAGCCTCAGGGCCTGCCATCGCTTCCTTGTAGTTAGCAGGTTGATCTAAGTCATTTAGTGTACCATCACTAATTTTATCCTCTTCTTCTACATGGTAACCATAATAGAACTGAGGAGGCTTGCTAACTCTACAAGATCTGCGAACGGGTAAGGATATGTCTTCAGGTTCAACAAGTGTTTCCACCTCTTGTTGAACGTCAGTGTTTACTGTAGGTTCTTCATCGGTCGACTCTTGAATTTCTTCAAGATCTATCTTACTCCCACTGTCCTCTTTAGATATCATTTCTCTCTCAAGGAACACTCCTCTTCGAGCTACAAAGACCACATTATCCGCGGGTCTGTAGAACAGATATCCAAATGACTCTTGTGGATAACCGACGAAAAGATACTTTTCAGATCTGGAGTCTAGTTTGTCCTGAGTTTCTCGTCTAACAAAAACTTCACAACCCCATATTTTGATGTGACCAAGAGAAGGACGTCTTCTCTTCCACATCTCATAAGGTGTCTTTGAAACCTTCTTGGTGGGTAAAAGATTTAAGATGCGAGCGGCTGTTTCTAATGCATAACCCGAAAAACTTATCGGAAGTGTAGCCCGACTCATCATAGACCGAACCATGTCCAACAAGGTTCTATTTCTCCTCTCAGCAACTCCATTAAGTTGTGGTGTTCTAGGAGGAGTTAAATGTGAAACTATTCCACAATCTCTAAGATGATCGAGAAACTCGATACTAAGGTATTCTCCTCCCCTATCGGATCGGAGTACCTTTATCTTTCTGCCCAATTGATTCTCTACTTCGCTTTGATATCTTTTGAATATCTCAAAAGTATCTGACTTATGCTTAATCAGATAAACATGTCCAAATCTACTGTAGTCATCAGTAAATGTAACATAATATCGATTTCCATCTTTTGTGGTGCATCGGAATGGTCCACAAACATCTATGTGTACCAAGTCCAACAGTCCTTCACCTCTTTCACACGACCCGGTGAATGGTGATTTAGTCATCTTGCCCAATAAACAAGATTCACATACATCATCCGATTTGAGGTCGAATGATTCCAACACTCCATCCTTTTGGAGTTGGCCGATGCGTTTCTTGTTTACGTGCCCAAGACGATAATGCCACAATTTGGATTTATCAAGCTCATTAGACGAATCATCATTTAAAATCAAATTGCTAACATATTCAACATTTTCATATATGCCATTGTAAGGAGAAGCTTTGAAAATAAAACCACCATTTAAATAAACCAAAATATCACCATTCTCATTATCAAATGAAAATCGATAACCATCCTTAAACAAAGCATAAATGAAATAATGTTTCTAGTCATTTCTGACGAATAACAGCAATTATTCAAATCTATCCTAACTCCAGAATTCAGCACGAGCTCATACTTTCCAATCTCGGTAACATGCGTGATTCCTTTGTTTCCCATGACTAGATTAAGCTCCCCATGCTTCAACTTTCTACTTTCCTTTAGACCCTGCAATACAGTGCAAATGTGAGTACCACACCCTATATCCAGAACCCACGAATTAGAAGTTGTAGTATTATGGAGTTCGATCATGAACATACCTGAGTGAACACTCTTTTCAACCTTGCCATCTTCAAGTCTTTCAGGTATTTCGGGCAGCTACGTTTCCAGTGTCCCTTAGTGTTGCAGTAAAAGCACACTGCTTCCTTCGGATCATTCACTGGTGCAATATCATAATCAATCTTTCTTTTGGTCCCACGATTGGACTTTCCATTCGTAGTCTTTGCTTTCCAATTTGACCTATTTCTTTTCTTTGCAGTTTGACCAATTGCCAACACAGGAGCTGCTGAGTTAGAGGACACATCATCCTTTTTGATTCCTTGCTCAGCAGTTTGCAGCAAATTATGGAGTTCCATTATTGAGCCTTCTCTCTCATTCATATTCATCTGATATGATATTACAAACTGATTGTAGACAGCTGGCAGACAAGACAAAATTATGGCAATGGAAAACTCTGTGTCAAACATCATATTCAATGATTCCAACCTATCAAAGTACCCTTTCATCTCCAAGACGAAAGCACAGATAGATGCTCCAGGTTTGGGTTTGCAAGCCATGAGTGACTTAACCACATCAAGGCGTTCTTTGCTCGCCTTTGCCTGGAACATTTCCTTAAGCTGTTGGTTCATTTCATAAGCCCAAGTATTCTTAAAAGTCTTTTGCAACTCGGGGTTCATGGAGGATGCCATGATACAAGAAACTTTATTCGCATCATCATAATGTTTCCTGTGTGCCTCAATCTCCTCTTGGGTTGAATCTTCATCAATCACGGGAATCTGCTCATCGAGAACATACTCCTTGTTCTCGTACCTCAAGGTAAACCTTAGGTTACGCATCCAATCCATATAGTTTGGACCAGTCAGTCTTTCCCTTCCAAGAACTGAGAGAAGTGAGAAGTTCGAGTTATGTGTGGAATTGGGGACGGGAGGATTATTACCATTTGTAGAAGACATCTATAAGATAAACAGTTTTAGTTAGTTTGAATATTCCTTAATTAATTACCCAATTACAAAATTAAGGATAGGATCCATATTTTGGATTCGTTTTATGAAAACGTTTGCCGTAATCATATTGCGAATTTATTTTAGGTAGACAATGCCTTTGTCAATTTCATTCTCTATGAAACTCCTAGTTCTTTTGAGATTCATTGATTCTTATCAACGACATGTTAATCTCGGATATGCTCATCTACCATTCATGACTGGTATGCCGAGGATCATGAACAAGATGGTGAACTTAACCATGCAAAACCCGCGTGGTCCCCGACCCGAGTACGCTCGAGAATCGCGAGTTCCACATCACCTCTCAATATGTTCTTATATTAATGTGCCGGTAAACCACACACGCTCCATTAACAGACCATACGAAAGATGTGCGGTTTTCATGGGTTAGCATACTATTCACATTTTAGTATCTAGAACGGGATTTTATTTTAGTACTTTTAGGTCATACTTTTGATCTTCATATCATCCTATCAAAAGTCCTCGGTAACTCCATTGAACGCACAAAGAAGCGGAGAAGCAGGTCAGCGCGAAGCCTATTAAAAACCTGACTTCTTTAGGGAAGCTGAGCTACCCGCCTTATACCTCTCTTATAGTTTGTTCACTATGGGTGAGCCGATTTATCAATTGACTAACGATGTATTTAACTTTAATGATACATATACTTATAGCTCATAATATATGTAATGTCTCTCTTTAAACTCTTAAAGTCTACGGTTCTATTTTAAAACATTTTAAAATTTGAGGGTATATTTTAAAACAATTCAAAATATAGGGTCTAAAGTGTAAATTCATTTTACCAATTTAGACAATTCTATTTCCAATTTATCCTTACCTACATACTATTTTAGATAATTAAATGCTAGTATTTATCAAGCTAAGGCTCTGATACCACTGTTGGGTTTTCTATTCCCTAACTAGATTAATATACGCAGCGGAATATAACAAAATTAATCTAATGCAATTAGGAAACTAAACCCTAAGGGATCTTAACTTGAATAAATAAAAGCAATAAAATAAACAAGACAAATAAGAAATTACTAACCTTTGAGAAAATGATTTCTCACGCGTAGACCACCTTGCAGAACCTTCTTGCTTTGGAGGCGAGTCCCCAAACCAGAACACCTCTAATGCTTCAGTTGGCTCGTTCCACCACCTCAACTTTATTAGACTCCAGCCGCCGGTTGAACCTTCCAACCGGCGGTTGAATCCACTTTCCAGAATATTCTATTAATTAATCCAATAATTAATTATTTCTTATTTATTTCTCTTACTGTTCATTGAGGGCGACCCAAAAAGGACTCCACTTTTAATGATGTACTTACCAATTAGTTATGATATTGGACACTATTCCAACAGTAAGATCCAATGATTTCGGTTGCGGTGGTTTGAAAATCTGAATGTGTTGGTGGTGTAAGTTGTCCCCGATGAAGAACCTGATGATGGTTATGGTTTCAAAACCCGATTGGTGGTGGTGGATTCTGAACCTGATGGTGGTGGTGACGGTATTTAATTCGGCGATGGTGATGGTTTTTACTCCAGTGGTGGTGTTAATGTGGATTTTGGTTTTGTAGATTAGGGAGATGAGAGAGATTGAAATACATAGAAAATAGAAATGGAAGATGAAAAAGAAGTAAACGATAAGGTTGGGTTAGGTGTAAAATTAGGGTTTAGTGAGGGCATTCTTGTCATTTTACACTAACTTAACGGTATGTTTGTTAACTTTAACGAGAAAGGGACAAAAATTGCAAAAATAAAGATCACAGGGACAAAAAATGCGTAAAAAGTAAAAGGATGAAATCGGAAAAATGGTAAGACCACAAGGATAAAAGTTGCAGTTAACCCCAAAAAAATTTGTTAGACCCGGATCCCTTTAAAACTCATCCCCCAAATAACCCAGTACATGAGACCCAACTCGACCCGACCCGAACTGTAACACCCGCCAAATTAGGACTAGTGATTAGTACCTAATCAGCTGTTAGTACATGTAATTAGTTAGTTTTAGGCTAATTAATGTATCGAAATATATATATTGTTTAATATATACGAATATGCGATTTGATTTAATCGTACAAGTTTCAAATCGAATGTAATTCGGTTCAAGTAAATACGGACGTTGGTGATCAATTTTATTAAATAATATAAAATTATTTAATAACGATATCATACCCAAAATATTATTTTGATAATATTTCAATTACATTTCGTATCGTATAATAAACGTCTACGCTACTTAAACATTTAACACGCAAGCAAACGAAACCATTTAAGTTATTAAGTATTTGGTAAAATACTTCAACAAAAATATTGAATAAACATTCGTATTTTAAAACATATATTTAAACGTAGAAAATAATTATTTAACGTTTAAACGATCGAGAAAACGAACACCGTACGGTGCGCAAATACGGAAATTAAAATTTGGAGCCAACCACATTGGGTAGGACCCAAGTAGGCCGACCCCCTTCCCCTTCTTCCCTCTCTTTCCTTTTCTTCCTCCTCATTTCTCACAATACCTTCTCTTTCTTCCTCTCTTTTTCTCTCCAAACATACCACCACCACCCTCATAAAATCAACTAAAAACACCATCAAACGTCATCAAATCGTTAAGCTCATTTGGAGAAAAGTGACCACCTCGCAACGATCTACATTTTCATCTTTCCGAAATTCTCAAGAGTTAACTTGTAAGTTTCTGACAAAAACTCGAAACCTTTCGATTTCAAGTGTTTTCAAGTTCTAGTTGTTTCTTTAAGCTTGAAATGTCCATATAAGGGTTGGGTAAAAGAATTGGACCAAACGGAAATCGAAAAACTCGTTTTTGGCTCAAAAATCCGTCAACAACTTTAAGTGTCGCAACGAATACTGCAGTATAGAGTCACTTCGTGCGTCACTTAAGTGACGCATTGAGTGTCGCTAAAAGCCCTAATCTTGCGTCACTTGCATAAGTGCCGCATAAAACCCCTTTTTCCCGACACTTACCTCCGTCACTTGTCTAGTGACGCCTAGAACCCTTACCCGACACTTACATCCAACACTACCTTAGTGACGCCTCACTATGCGTCACTTCCATAAGTGACGCCCTCACTCAGATTCTGCCATTTCATGCGTCACTTCCTAAGTGACGCTTAAGCCCCAAGTGACGCTATAAGTGTCGCATGAAACAGAACCAAGAAAACACAGATTTTACTAAGTGTCGAGACCTAAAAATTTAGTACTTGATTTCACCTCAACTAGGGGCCAGCCCCTTGGACCCCTCCAGGGGTTGCCACCCCTGGGACCCGCTAACCAGGGGCGCTGCCCCCGGACCCCCGTCACTTAAAGTTTACAAATTTTTTTTTTAAGTATAACACCTTTCTAAAATCTAAATAATAATGTGAGATTATTATTGCAAACAAATCACCAACGGGGCGTACACATTTTCAAACACTTAGACAATCAACCAAATTGTGATCATTTGGACATTCTAGTTGGACAAACAACTACGAGGTAGTCTTGTTAGATGCCTTCACATGTTTATGACCATCGCGTGTCGTGGACACCCTCAGGTTACAAGTCCTTGGACTTCGATTATTGGCTAATCAATCTCAGTTTATTAAGATAAACTCTTCAGGCTCAGGTGAGTCTCATGGTCCCTCTTTTTACTGTTTTACTAGGGGTGTGATACATTGCTCTGTTTTTAACACGTTAACGTGAGTACATATTTCAATATACTACATGAGTTGTTTTCAACTAATCAAGTCAAAGTCCTCCGTCAGTATAGTCTGGTAATACGAAAGTAGCGTGAATATTAGTATATGGTACCATATAGGATTGACCCACCTCGTCCGGGTTAGTCGCGCTAACCTCTGCAACGGACGTACTAATATTTGGGAAGACGAGTGTAGATTAGGCACTCGTGGAGGCACCTCGCTCGGAATTTTCTATATGGGACCCGACCCTCGAGTTAAGCTCAGACTATGTGCTCATGGTTGTATACACTATCAGTATCATTTGTTGGATGCAAATCAACATTTAAATCTTGCGATTTACACACTATTATTTGATATCTAAACCTGTGAGCTCACCAGCGTTAGCTGACCTATTTTAGCATGTATCACAGGTACTCAGCAGTAGATTTGGACTGCCCATCAGGATGTATATTAGCTCGAGTCTCCATGCAAACCTCAGAGATTTCATTGCATTATTAGATTTTGTATAACTAATTATGTACTTAAATCTCTCATATTACGAACACGAGCTATGAATGAGTTCAAACTGTTGTAAACCTTTTTATATTAATATATTTTGTTAAAACGACGCATATAGAGTCGTTTGCTATATATCTGTGTGCTTTGATTATTGATTAGTAACACCCGAATTATGCTTCCGCAAAACATTAAATTTGGAGGTGTTACACGAACTTTTTGCCACCTCAGATCACATGCATAATCATATATAGTGATTGTGGTTTTCTTCTTTTTTCTAATGAGTTTTTGTAAATTTCATTTCATTCTCTTTATGTAAGAAGAACCATCATGTTCTAAAAAAATAGCCACATAAGTTCTTAAAAATTTGCCTCTATTGTGAACTAAACTGGACCTAAATGGGTTACTTGTTCCAGACCTGATCCAGTAGCAAAATTGGCCCAATAGCAGCCCAGATGACTAAGTAATTATGCACGTTAGGTTTGTTGGAAAGGTGGTAGATGTGATCAGCGAATAAGGAGGAAGTAGTACCTAGTCTTCCTTCCACTATCTATTCAGTTTTGATTTTCAGTATCCGATTTCTATTTAAATAGCAGGTCATAGTAGGTTTATTTTTATCAGTTAAAAAGCATTATAATTCTCTCTTTACTGAAAAAGCAATTCCATTGCAAATCTCTTTTTCCTTAATTTTCACCTTCTTCACATAAATACACAAATGATCCAATTCTTTAAAACCAACATTTGGTATCAGAGCGCTTGTCCTTATGTATGGTCAAGTGTATGACAAAAACAGTCATGTTGAGTTCAACGTCATCTCAAGTTGAAGAAAATTTCCAAAGGATAGGGAAAGGTGGTTATGTTACTTTGCATTATCTGATGCTCACAAAGACGAATTATTCGGTGTGGGCTCTGAAAATGCGAGTGAATTTCCAAGCATAAGGAGTGTTGGTTGCTACTCAACTGGAGAATATTGATGAATGATAAGATCGCATGGATCTCGCCTCGATTTATCAAGAGGTTCCAGAATATGTGATAATGATGTTAGCTGAGAAGGACACATCTAAAGATTAAAGAAGCGTGGGAAACGCTGCGTATGATGCACATGGGAGCCGATCGGGTAAAGGAGGCTAAAGTACAAACCTTGAGAAGTGAATTCGAGGTGATCCGGATGAAAGAAAGTGAATCGGTGGATGACTTTTCCATGAGATCGAATAAACTTATGACCGGTATCCGATCTCTAGGGGAGAAGATTGATGAGATTTTGGTAGTGAAGAAGTTTCTTCGGGCTCTTCCAATACGATTTATGCAAATTGTTACTTCTATCGAACAGTTTGGGGATTTGAAGAACATGATAGTGGAAGAAGTTGTGGTTCGTCTCAAGACTAGGCCTGTAAGCGAACTGAACGTTCGATAAACTATTCACGAACCATTCGGTGGGAAATTCGTTTACGTTCGTTCGTTTCATTTTATGAACGAACATGAACAATTTTTTTCGTTCGTTTAATTATATGAACGAACATGAACACATGTCTCGTTCGTTCATTTACGTTCGTGAACGTTCGATAACATGTTCGTGAATGCTCGGTTAAATGTTCATTTATTAACTAACACTTTAATTAAATTAATACGTATTTGTATATCTTATTTTGATTTAAGCTAAATTCTAAATATACTATTATTAAATATTTAGATACTTTCATTCAATAATATTAAACATCTATACATTTTTACCTCACATTTCCCTCTCATATTTACCTCCACTAATTCCAGATCTATTGCTATTACCTACGACCGGACCTAGAAAATGAGTTTATCTTCATATTGTGATCGTTTTGTAATGTTAAATATACATTGGAAACTTTCAAGTTCTATAGTATACGTGTGTAGATGTGAATATAGATGTTTGTTGATGTTCGTTTCAAGTATTAATGAAGTAATGCGTTAAATTATGTGTTTGTTCGTGTACGTTCGTTTGTGTTCGTGAACAAACAAATTTTCTTAATGAACGAACATGAACAACAAAATCCGTTTGCTTATCCGTTTGTGTTCGTTCATTTGTTCGTCAAAACCTTAATGAACGAACACGAACAGACTCTGTTCATGTTCGTTCGGTTCGTTTACAGGCCTACTCAAGACCCATGAAGAGAGACTCAAGAGTTATGGAGATGGACAGGGAGAACAATCACTATTGCTCACTCATGCTGAGTGGTCATCACGATCATCCAAGAAACTGAGGA
Organism: Pseudognaphalium luteoalbum; assembly: GCA_963422505.1. Classification (NCBI taxonomy): domain Eukaryota; kingdom Viridiplantae; phylum Streptophyta; class Magnoliopsida; order Asterales; family Asteraceae; genus Pseudognaphalium; species Pseudognaphalium luteoalbum. The sequence goes on from OY730194.1 coordinate 4,120,503, forward strand.
GAGGGACTTATCGAATTCTTCTAAGGGAAGAGGTGGCTCTAGTGGTTCTAGTGGTCGAGGCCGAGGACGAGGCCGAGGCCGTTGACGTGATCGTGGTCGAGGTGACGGTCGTGATTACAACACAAACCGCAAAGATCAGAGACCCTTGCAAAGACTTAAAAGTAAGATCAAATGTTTTTCTTGTGAACAGCTTGGTCATTATGCATCAGAATGTCCAAATAAAAAAACAAGGTAAGGAAACAAACCTCACACAAACCATTGATGAAAAACCCAAGCCGATGATAGCAATTGCACAAGAACATACATTAGTTGAGGTGTCACTAAATGAAGAGATTTAAGTAAATCTTCTTGCATCAGGTGAATCCTGAGTTGAGTCAGATGTGTGGTACCTTGACAACGGTGCTAGCATCAACATGACAGGAGACCGTTCAAAGTTTCACGAACTAGACGAAATGATCATGGGCCGAGTAAAGTTTGGGGATGCCTCGACAGTAGCCATTTTAGGGAAAGGGTTGATCTTATTCGATTGTAAAAATGGCAACCAACGACTTCTTAATGAGGTATATTACATTTTGAATTTAAAAAAATAATATCATAAGTCTTGGTCAAATGGTAGAGGTAGGGAATCGGGTAGAAATGGTTGGGACATTGTTAAAAATGTTTGACAAGAACAACAATTTGCTTATGAGGGTAAAACGATCACTGAGCCGTCTGTACAAAGCTCTTTTGAAGATGGGTCGCCCGACATGTCTTCTTGCAACACAAGATGAACCTGTTTGGGTATGGCATTCAAGACTCGGGCATGTCAACTTTCATTCATTAAGAAGATTAGTCGAGAAGAATATGGCATTAGGTGTCCCTCTTTTCAAACATCCAAATCAGGTGTGTGAAGGGGGTGTTCTTGCAAAACAAACTCGAGTTCTGTAAGTCCCTAGTTCTATGGATCGGTAATGAGGTTATCTTATGTATTAAGGTGCAGAATCCCTTAATACTTAGTTATACAGATATAACTTTGATATCACGATCTATTCGTGATTAAGAACGTTTATAAGCTTTAATCTTGATTATTAAAAGAGTTAACCGATCAAGAACGAAGCTCTAAATACTTATGAGTACTTAGAAATTCGTACGGTATTGTATGCAGAAGGCAAATCGCAGATTGTAATCCTTAATTCGTTCTTAGGTTTTCTGAACATAAAATAAAATAAATACTCGACTGAGTTCGTAGGTCTGGGCTCTGCGAATCGAGTCACTTCGCATCCCACTAGCCCAGCGAACTGACTCAGTTCGCAAGTCATCCTTGCAAACTCAGTTCAATTCGCACAGCATGTTCAGATCGCAGTCCATATGATTGTCTTATATATATATATATACATATACTTATATAACAAGCACATTAACCACAAACTTAATATCATTTATATATCAAAACTAAGATTAATGTACCAAACTTAATTACAAACTAAACAATATTACAAGCTAGAACTGTTGTCATACAATCATGTCCCAACAGACTCCCCCTTAACAATAGCTTTAGTAGTCTTCAGGTTTATCTTCAATCCTTGTATATCTTGCTTCCAGCATATATCTTCAACTGGATGCAAAACTTCACCATTCTCTGATAATATCTTGCTGCATCACCCCATCCATAAGTTGACATGATCTTGTTCTTGTATAACATCACCAGATCACTCTTGGAGAGATTCGTCAAATGTCTTCGATCATATATGCGCAAATTTTTTTTTCACCATTTGGAAATTCATCATCAACTTTAATCATTACAACTTCACTAGTCTCAGAATCTACTTCCCATCTCTTCAATTTGCTCATAATATTCTGAGGCATAAGCTTCATTGGAATCTGCTGAACACATTTGACATCTCGATATACTTTTTGTCTTAGTCTTTTTCCTGTACGTTGGTTTCTTTCTTTTAACTTTTTGGTTTTCCCGACTCTCGGCTTAATCTTTTCAAACCTCATAGTTCTACCTTCAGTTCTGATAATCTTCTCCACATACTTAGCATAATCGTCATTAATGGGGTTAACCATCTGCAATCTAGCCAAGTCTCGACTTCATATCTAGGTAAAGAACTAAACACAGCGAGATTTCTCTTGAAATACTGGACTCCATGATATCTTTTAATTGCAAAAAGTCTCAAATCAGAATCATGATACCATCCAATAATGCCAGACTTAAGTTCAAGCTTGCCAGTAATATCTACTTCTTTCATCACGCGTGACTTCTTTTCTTTCTTCTTCTTTAGTATCTCTTGAATGTATAATGGATTTCCGACTCAATGCTTAAACTTTTCATCTATCTCATCGGTATCCTCATTCTCTGAATTTGTAGACTCATCCTCGAAAGCCTTTAAATCAATTACTGAATCACCATCATCATTTCTAAAGACATATCCAGTCTTTGCATGACTCACGACGTGTAAATCAATATGTATATCCAGATCTACAACGTCATGTACCTCAGATTCAGGAACTGAAGTCCAATCATCAGGAAGTACAAACTCTCATTCCTCTAGATCATAATCCATTTCAGCTTCATTTTCATCTCCATAATCACTTTCAAAATCACTCAAATTTAGTCTTAAACAATTATTATATAATTTTAATCCTTTATAGATTTTAAAAATTTATCTAAGATTATAATTAATATAGCTCTGTATATTATAATTGTTTTGCAAATAATTTCTAAGTATATTTATGATAATAAAATAAGTTCTTTAATTGATTTCCCAGAATCAATAAGAATTTCTTTATCTTTACTAAAACAAACACATAATAATTTTATAAACAAAACTTTCATTGAATATATACAAGTTATATTACAATCAATCCAAGTTTTACAATTCTAATTATCTAAACATCTTCTAACTAACTTCCTTACCAACATCAGTTGGTGCAACACCACTTGCACCAGCATCACCTCCACTTGCAGGCACAGACTCCCCCTGAAGAGTAAATTGCTCACTAGTCGTAGAAGGATCAGTCGTCTCTCTCTCTGTATGTACATCGGGATCACGGTCTGTATCATCACGCCGAGTTATCCTCAGCTCATCCCCTCGACAAGTCTCATCTAGTACAATAATCTCCCCCTGAGACGACTTGCTCTTTCGCAGCTTAGCTACCAGGCGATGTAGCCTATCGATCAGCCTTTACTTATCAACAACATCAGCAACCAAAGTCTTGTTGTTCTTAAGCATTAGACCGTAGGCTTCACCCTACTTAACTAGCTGCTGTGCAAGTTTGAAAACTTATGAAGTCGGAAGGGAATTGGACTCCTCCAAAATCCGAATCGTGCACTCTAAAGTGGCAGTCACAGGTGGAGTAGTAATAGTGGTAGAAAGTAGAGCAGTAGAAGGAATAGGCGGTGTAAGATGCTGAGCGACTGTAGACGCGATGTCAGAAATACGCCTAGCCACTGCTCTGCTGGACTTGGCTATCGGATGAGACTCTGAAAGAACCATAACAGCTATCATCTCAGCCTAACCACATATATAAGAGAAATTAATGATTGTTAGGGTCTCTGCTGTCAAAATATTTAATTAATTATGACAAGTAAACAAATAAACTCGTATCTTTTAGCTCAGTAGGTAGTGATATTGGTACCGTTGTCGTTGTCATCATCATTGTTGTTGTTGTTGCCTCAACTGTAGGTGTAGCCTGAGGAACTGTCACAGACAAATCCGTCTCAGTATTATAACTCCTGCATAACCTTAAACATTTACTAATTGTATGATTAGAAAATTAAACATCACCGATAGTCAAATTTGAGGTAAATCCCTCAAACGTTTTCTTTGTTGAGTTTGAAGGGGCTGATCATCATCCGAATCAGTAGGCTCATCGATCAGATTGAAATCTGGATCAACTTCCTTAGCTTTTCGCTTTTCTTTCAGAAAAGAACTGGAATCATCTGAGAGCGATATCGGAAGTAACCCGCAGACGGTGGTGGAGAAGGTGTAGAATCATCATCAGAAGCACTCTCACCATCACGTCTGCCAGAAGGACCAACATCCGTATCCTGTATATTAATTATATTAAACCTTTATGATTAGCATTAAGCTCTATCATACAAGTTCTATATATAAGTTTAAAAATAATAATACCTGAGAAGGTACAACTTCAGGTCTAGAACCTTTCGGTCTATCAACCTCCAATTGTGCATCCTCCGGTTCCTGTTTATAATGATATTCAAACTTTATGATTAGCGTAAAGCTCTATCATCTAAGTTTCGATTTATTTAATCATTAAAAGCATACATAATATAAAATAAATACCTGAGGTGGAGCAACATATTGCTCAATTGCCTATAATACAGGATCGGTCACATCATCATGGTGTCCCAGCACCTCTTGTACCACTTGTGCTGCAATCTCAGGCACAACCTCCTGACCATGCTGTCCAGCCTGAATCAGTACATCTTCAATAAGCTCCTGTGGTTTAGGTTGTGGAACCACATTAGCAACAGGAGGAACAGCTGGACCAGCAATAGCACCTACATCTAACCAACCATTGTTTGGTCACGTGACGTAGTGAGGATCGATCAAAAATCCAAACAGGTCTCTAGCCTGTGGTCTTAGGTGCTTAGGGCAGCGAGAATCTACGTTGAATGCCTCGTTGTATCCACGAAGCCCAATCGTATCAACAGAAGCCGTGGGCTGATATGCTGGTAGATCATGAAGAAAATATTGAATAACCATCATACAAAAACGCGGATATAACATAAAGGTCGATTTGACTTGTCCAGTGATCTGAGTGCATATATTCTCAGAAATGTAAGAAGAAAAATTGTAGTTTTATTATAAACCAGGGACAGTACGCCAGACATCAACGTCGGCGGAAACTCGTCAAAACCACCCTTCTTGGGTGAAAAAACGATAATAAGAACGTTCCAAAGGAACCTCCATTTCCCAAACACAAAGGCTTTTAGAAACTGACGACCTCGTGTAGGACCTAGAGCTCCCTCAATAAAAACCGCAGGAAACTCCGTAGGTCCATCCTCTTGCTCTTCTGCTCCGAGACGTAGAATCTCACGCAGATCAGAAGCAGAGAATACTATAGGACGTCCACCCACAGTTGTCCTGATCACCGGTGGGTTGATAGAAGCATCATTGACGATGTCAGTCCAAAAATCCTGAAGAATAGCCAGAGAAAGCGGTGGAGAAGCAGTAATAGCATGTCGAATACGTGATCGTGCCAAAAATGTAAGTATATCCGCAACTGTAGAAGCACCCTTCTTCTCAATATCTAAGTCAACAAGTACATTGTGAGTACTCGCAAACTGTCTAGCTGCCATATCTGTATATCATACATAAATGACAGATAATTAGTATAAGAATATTATAATTTATCTAGCTTAATTGACCTATTGAATACACAAGTCTCAACTATCAATTATTATATTTTATAAATTTATAACATTCATAATAGAAGACGAATTTAACTTGTTATTAATAAATCTCAAGTTCTAAATCGTATACCTTGGAATTAACTTGTCAATATTATTAATTCTCAAGTCTAATCCATATAAGTTATCTTTGAGAATTTGACCGTTGATATTAAATCGGGACACGCCGCACGACTACTCAATGAGTCGGAAGAATTTCGACAAAATAATCTACTTAACTTGTAAAAATATGTTTAATACTTAAAATTATTTCAAACGTATTTACTTATATAAACTTAAGTCTAATACGAAATAATTTTAAGTCACAAATAACTATATACAAAATAATCTAAGTCAAAACGTGTATGAAATAACTTGTAAGCTTGTCACAAGTTGAAAACTATACACATTTAAAAAAAAAAAATTATGCCTGCTGAGCTCGCAGGTCAGCTCGTAGCTCCTCAACTCGCAGGGCTTCGAGTCAACTTAAGTCAACATTTGTTCATCTCGCAATACCAGTCAACTCACAAGCATACGGGTCAACGAGTCAACAAACGTCAGATTGCAGCTCATCTCGCAAGGTCAACAAAAGTCAACTTCGCAAACGTTTCAACTCTTAGAGTTCACTAGTCAATGAAAGTTGACTTTGCAATACGCGTTGCGAACTGTAACACCCTCAAATTTCGGATTGCGGAAGCGGTTGGGTGCGGTGTTACCTAATCAAATATCACAAGCACAAAGGTAAATAATGAACGACTCTAAATGAGATGTTTGAAAAGAGTTATACATTTCCAAAATAAAAGTGTATACAAGTTGCAAGTTCGCAAAATAATTCCAATACATAATTTATAAATACAAAAGTTATGCAGAGAAATTCAGTTGTTTGAAAACATGCGACTCGAGCTAGCAAAGCTTGTAACAATCCTAGTCCTGCTGGGCACCTGAGAACACATGCTAAAATGAGTCAGCTATAAAGCTGGTGAGTTCATAGGATTGTTAGTCGAAACATAAAGTATAAAACCTTATATGTTTTGAAAAGTAGTTCAAAATCTACGATTTTGGTATGTATTGTATTGAAGTTGTAACACCAATGTGTATAGGTATCTCATACCTAAGTGACCGTGATGTATACCTACGTACATAAAGATTGAGGCATTCCGTGCCTGGATACCTATCAGGTATTAAGTAAAGCTATTAATGTGAGGCAATTCATGCCTAAGGACCATCAGGTAGTTGTATGACCACGTCATATCATGTTGTGTAATAATTGGTGTGCCACTTGGTATAGCGTGTTGCATCCAGCAACATAATTGTAGTCCCACGGACTATGACTGAGTATTTAGTCAAATACTGAGTTGACGGCCTCGCGCGAAAGTTCGCTGATCCGTTAATTGTACGGATCACGAGCATAAGCTCGCCCATCTGTATAAGTGTGTGGATCTCGAGCATAAGCTCGCCCATCCATCGAGTGTATCGCTTTACCGAGATATCGTACTTGTGCCCACTGCAATACCGTGGCATCGTTTTGTGCCCACTTTACCATGGCATCGTTTTGTGCCTATCTGGCATCGACCGAATTTCTCGCAAGCAAAGTATGAAATTGAGCCTGCAGTACTACAACATGCCCGACTTGAGTAATTGAGCCGACAGTACAACGACATGTCCGACTTGAGTAATTGGGAGCCGACATTACTACAACATGTCCGACTAGTGTAAATGAGATCCGACAGTACTACAACATGCCCGACTAATGTAAATGAGAGCCGGCAGTACTACGACATGCCCGACTAATTTGATTGTGTTTGTATGCGTGTATGTATACCTATATACATACAAGCATGTATATATATATATATATATATATATATATATATATATATATATATATATATATATATATATATAAGTCAAACCACAAATACCTCAGATAGGTAATCATGTGGCACATGAAATTGATTTATTGTAGCTAAGTATGTATATACAGTACTTAACTATTTGTTGTGTCGCAATAAGCCTAGGTATGACTAATCATCACCTAGTTGTTTTGGTATTAGTATAAGAAATCCATATTAACACATAGTTTTAATGTATACTCCTAGTCTCAGCCTAGCAAGTATATTGAGATCCTTGATTGTTGTTTACTTGAGTTCAATTCCAATTTAAAAGTCCTGGAATATATATGAGAAGTTTTAGTTCCTAAGAGGAAGACTAATCCTGTAAAAGTCTAGTTGTTGTCTTGAGTAGGTTGGACTAAACAGTCCTAGTGTGTTTGATAGCATTGTCCCGTGACAATATGATCCGGGTATAATTGATAACTTAGTCAAGTTATGTAGTGATAATTGTTTGCCAACAATCTAATCAGTGTACGGTTATAACCTATCTAGGTTAAGTTTTGATATTGTTCCAAGTCAATATGATGGGTGTAATTCCTAAGTATTACACATTTCGTATTACATGGCAGTAATATAGAATTGTGTGAATTGTAAAAGTTTATTATTATAATTCAAAAACAGTAGTTGAGCATGCGTCTCACCCCGAAAATAGTAAAACAGTTGAAATAGTGGGGCTATGAAACTCACCTGAGGAGTTAGTGATCCTACGATACGCGCGTTGTCCGATGGGTAACCTCCTAGTGTCCTAAACACGTGAGGTTATATGAGTACGAGACAAATCAGTTTGTCTAAGCGAGTTGTGTACTTTCTGTTTTTAGAGACACTAGGCTAGTGTCTCTATAGGCGACACTTAAGATTGGCGTCACTTGGGAGTGACGCTACAGGCGTCACTTAAGGCGACACTCAAAGGCGTCACTATTTGCGTCACTAAATGCGACACTTCCATGCGGCACTAAGATACGTCACTAATATGCAACACTTACATGCGGCACTAAGATGTGTCACTAATATGCGACACTTACATGCGTCACTTAGGCAAGTGACGCTGCGCTGCTGGTCTGTGGGCGACACTTCCGTCTGTTTGACGGGTTTTCACCCAAAAACGCAATCTAGCCCATTTTTAGGCCGAATCTTGTTGTTATAATGTTAATACATGGTATATTAAGTGTTTTTAACAAGAAATAACAAAGAAAAGTGTGTAATTCCTTACGATTTGAAGATTGAAGGTTTGAGGATGATGATGAACTTGATGAAGAAGATGAAGATGAAGATGATAATGATGATGACGATTTGCTGCTGTTTTTGATGTTAATCTTGTTGTTGTTGTTGTTGTTAAAAATTTAGAGAGAAAGATGAGATGGAGAAAAAGAAGAAGATGATGAGAATGAGATGAATGAGGTAGGGGTTTGGGTTTTTGTTAAAACTCAGATCCCCAATTTTGGGGACTGTGGTCTCCAACCACAGTATAAAATACCCGTGTTTTGTACCCGATCCTAATTTAAAATAATATTTTAAATTCAAAAATATATTTGTATTCTTTCTAAATGTTTCCAAGTGAAAGTATTTCATAAAAATACTATTTTGAAATTAAAATTTAGTAACTTGTTTTCGTGCGGTTTCAGATATCTACAATGCGTTTTTAATTAAAATGACTTACATTTTTGAACACTTTGTTATAATCGCATATAAAAATACAATTATTTGAAGTTTAAATTTGGTGAAAAAATTAACTTTTTGACCAGGTGTTACACTAACTGAGATGAAGCTCAGTTCATAGATGTAAGTCCGTATGTATTAGGATCGATAACGAGGTTATCTTTAGGTATTAAGGTGCGGAATCCCTTAATACTATGTTTACGGATTGTAAACGGTTCGTTTCACAAGTATTAGTGAAATCAGTAATCTAATATGTCTTGTATTGATTATAACAGTTGTTAATCGATCAATACCTAACCTTTAGACTATGTTGAAAGCTCTGGAAAGTTAATTTTGTTTGGAGTAAACAAATGGCAAAAGTTAATTAGGTTTCAAACCTAATTTGTTTATAAACACGTCTCGGTTCGCAGGTTTTGGGCTCTGCGGACCGACTTGGTTCGCAGCCCACCTTGGCCCAGCGAAACCAGTTGGCTCACTTCGCAAACCTGCCCTGCTAACCAAACTCAGTTCGCATCGCAGGTTTAGGTCAAACTTGGTCAACATTTTTCAGCATTTAATATTTAACTCTAAAGTGTTTACCAACCAATATATTCATTACAATTCAAAACCAATTTACAAACTTGATTACAATAATCTCTAGTACTATTTCAAGCTAGATCTGTTGTCACAATAACATGTCCCAACAGACTCCTCCTTGACAATAGCTCTAGCATCTATATCTTCAAGTTGTCTTTGATCTTCACTTGTAAAGTTTACTTCTAGCATACATCTTTAGTTTAATGCAAGTTTTAACCATCAGCTGATAATCTCTTCCTAAATCTCCCCATCCTTCAATAGCAGTGATCCTGTTCTTGTATAACATCAACAGATCATTCTTGGAAAGATTCACTAAGTGTCGATGAAAATATATTCTCAAAATTTCTTTTTCTCCATCTTCCACTTCATCATCAGCTTCAAAAATCACAGCTTCACCAGTTCCAGCTTCTACATGCCATCTCTTCATATTTCCCAGAATATCCTGAGGCATAAGCTTTAACGGTATCTGCTGTACACATTTAACTGCTGGATAAATCTTTTTACGCAGTCATCTTCCTGTTCTTTAACTTCTTTCATTTAACTTGATAGTTTTTCCGACTCTTGGCTTAATTCTTTCAAATTTCATTGACCAACCCTCAGTCTTGATTACCCTTTCTACATATCTTCCATAAGGATCATTACTAGGGTTCTTCATTTCCATTCTAGCCAAGTCTCGTATTTCAAATCTCGGTAAAGAACTAAAGACTGCAAGCTTTCTTTCAAAATATTGAACACCGTCATATCTTTTGATTGCAAAAAGCTTCAAATCTGCGTCATAATACCAACCAATTATACCTTTCTTAGGTACTCGCTTTCCAGTAATATCGATTTCTGATATCGAAGTCTTTGCCTTTTTCTTCTTCTCCAAAGGCTTAAACATTGGATTATCTTTATGACAATCAGGAAGATCTTTTTCAGAATCAGAATCAGTTGAATCATTCAGATATTCATCCAAATCTATAACTCTTTCTCCTTCTTCATCCAGAATAATCACATTAGTCCTTGAAGAGTTTATGATATGTTCATCAATATCAGCATCAAAATCAACACCTTCAACTAACTCAACATTAACAACAAAAGTCCAATCTTCAGGAGGTACAAATTCACCTTCCTCTAGATCATAATCAACTTCTACTTCAACCTCATCAATAATCTCAATATCAGAATCACTTTCAACATTCTTTTCTGTAATCATTTTAAATAACACGAATTAGATAATATAATATAAATCCTTTCATTGATTTCCCTAAATCAATCTAAGAATTTCCTTTATTTATCTCAATCGTATAATCACATCTAATCATTAATCTTATATAATTTTAAATTGTTATAAAAACATCTCAAATTCAAATCTTATATAATTTTCACTTGTTATTTATTAAATCACAAGTCTAAATCTTATATCAACTTAACTTATATACTTACAAAACATTAATCTTTCAAAGATTATAAATAATATTACAAACAATCTAAGATTACAAGAGTATATCAGTTTCAAATACAAAATATAACTACTTCTCACCAGCTTAACTCCCACTAGCACCAGCACCAATACCAGCAGACTCAGACTCCCCCTGAAGTGTAGCTTGCTCACTAGTCTTTGAAGGACCAGTCGGTTCACTATCTTTATATGCACTGGGATCATCATCTCTGTCATGTCTCCTCTTCAGCTTCAACTCATCCTCTTTGCACGCTGCCCTATAAACCCTAATCTCCTCCTAAGCTGACTGTTCCTGATGCAAACTCAAAACAAGTTCTTCTAAGTTGTCAAGCTTCAGTCGTTGGGCAGTGCAGTCATCAAGCAAGGTTTTATGAATCTTCATCAAAGTTTGATAAGACTCACTAACAGTGACCAACTGCTGTGCTAAAGATAGATTTTCAGCTAACAACCGTGGAACCGATCCCGTCAGTTTCTCTAACTCCTTTACCCTAGACTCTAAGGATGTAATCCTTTCAGCATCAGTCATAGGAGTTACTGGAATCGTCGATGGTCCAGGCGGTGTCACCGAAGCAAGATAAGACTCACGAGTAAGCGGTGGAATGGCTTGAGATAAGGCAGTCGTGAGAAGGCCAGCTGCAAAACGGCTTGCCTTGGTCGTAGGAAACTGTGCTGAACGCACTAATTCCACAACCCCTTCTTTGATAGTCTGAGAAACCGATTCAGGTGTCGGTAACTCTGTCCTTAGCTCAGCCTATTAAGATAGACACAATTACATAAAGAAAAATAATTGTTACAGATAACTCTGTCTCAATTTCTTAAGTAATTATATAACACTTGTAGTACTAAACGTTTATCTCATACCTCAGTTGGTACAGATACAGGTTCAATAACCACCGGTGTCACCAACTCCACCTGCGGTGTATCTTGAGAAACTGTTACAGAATGAACTGTCTCAGTTTAAATCCCGATAAACAACAAGTTAAAATTATCTAACTTTAAATTAAAGATTAAAAATTTACCATCTCTAATGGTCAAAGTCCTCGTACGCTTTCTGCGTTGACTAACCAGAGGGGTCTCAGCCACCTTAGGACCTTCATCAAGGATACTGAAGTTAGGATCGACTTCTTTAGCTTTACGCTTTTCACGCACAGCTGGATCAGGCATCAAGCGGGAACCATAAAAGACCTGTCCAACTGGAGGTGAAATAGGTCTGACATCATCAGAATCTGTTGAAGAATCTGAGTCAATCTCACCCTCTTTACCACTAGACGTACCGACAACAGTTTCCTGAATAACAAATATATTAAACATTTATGATTAGCATAAATGCTCTATCATACAAATTCGATATATATTTAAGATTAATCTGATATATTACCTTTAGAGGTAAAACCTCAGATCTATCACGCTGTCCCTGCTCACCCTCAGGTCTTACAACCTCTGGGTCCGCAGTCTCAGCTTCCTGTATTATATTAATATTTTATGATTAGAAAAATAAAGTAATCAACTAAATATCTATATCTATATCATTAACATTATATAATTATATTATACGTTTATGAATAATAATATAATCTATCACCTAAGTATCTATATATTTATATAATATACCTCAGCAGGAGTAATATAATGCTCAATATCCTGTAAAACAGGATCCGTAGCATCATCATGTTGTACAAGCACCTCCTGTACAACCTGTGCAGCAACCTCTGCATCAATCTGTTGTCTCGGATGTTCTAAAACATCATCCAGAAGCTCTTGTGGATCTTCAGGAAGAATCACATCAGCAGCAGGCTCAGGTACCGCAGTAGCAGGCTCAACATCTAGCCACCCATCATTGGCCGGAGCCACATAGTTCTCCTCCAGAAGATATCCAAATAAATCTACCGCTTCCGGCTTCACTACATCTGGACGTCTCGAGGAGTAGAGAAAACATGCGTTGTATGTACGCAAGTTGACTCTATCTACAAAGCGATCCGGAGCAACTGCTGGCATATCTGGAATGCAGTGGCTAATAATCAGCATACAGAATCTAGGATAGATCAAGAACTTTGATCTAACTGCTCCAGTAATCTGACCAATGAATGAGCTGAAGATATAAGAAGAAAAACTGTATGGTTTGTTATAAACCAGTGACAGTAACCCTGAAAATAACTGAGGGCTAAGCTCATCATATCCTCCCTTCTTGTTACCGAAGATAGTAACAATGATGTGGAATAGAAATCTCCACTGCCCTAGAATGAACGCCTTGATAAATTAACGTCCACGTCTGGGACCAGAATATCACATTCTGCCCAAAGCTCCCTCAATAAAATCCGTTGAGTAAGCAGATGGACCACCTTCCTGCTCGACAGTGCCTAAACGCAAAATCTGTCGTAGATCATCAGCAAAGAAGACAACGGGATGTTCATTAACCCACGTTCGGACAACCGGAGGGTTAGCCGCAGCATCAAACTCAATATTGTCCCATAACTGGGTCAATATATTCTGAGATATAGAGGGTGACTCAGTAATGGCATATCTAATCCTTGATCATGCCAAATATGTCAAGATCTCAGTGAATCGCTCAGCATCGCGCTCACTGGTGTCTAGACTTACCAGAATGTTGTGATCAGGTGCAAAAGCTCTATCCGCCATATCTATTATTATAAATAACACAAATGGCAATTAGCATTAACTAACAAACATTAGTTAATTTAAACTTTAACGTATTATGATCGAATGATCATCAAACATCTAAGTTTACTATTAACTAACAACTTAATCTTCAAAACTTAATTGAACGATTAAACAAAGTTAAATTTTCAATTATATTTGTTAAATTATATGACATTCGTTAGTTATAATAGAAAATTTGAGTAAATATACCGACGATTAACAATCAGGACACGTCGCTCGACTTCGCTATGAGTCAGAAGACTTTCGATATTAATTAACCCAAAAGTTCTAAGGTATTACATATATTTAACTCATTAACGAAAGTTCATAAGTCTAAACATGTAATATAAGGTTAACTTGTCAATTATTTGTAACCTCAAGATTCTCAAATCGAAAACAAGTTATAACAAATATCATGTAAACTAAATATCGATTAAATCAAACATTTAGTTCACAAATCACATTTGAAAATAAAAAATTTAAAAATTAAAATTAATTTTATTTTCAAAGTTAATAAAATTCACTTCGCTTCGCAGACGCCTATGCGAAGTGAAGTTCATTTCGCAATGGTCAATACAAGTCAACCATCACAACTCGCTTCGCCATTATTAGCTGCGAAATGAGGTTCATTTCGCAGAGTAAACTGCTATCCGAGTTTTCACTTCGCATAAATGATGTGCAATTCGAACTTAACTATTGAGTTCGCTTCGCAGATTCAAGTTGTGATGCAAAGTCAAAGATTGGATTCGCTTCGCAGAAGTAATCTGCGATCCGAAATCAATTGGTTTACTTCGCTTCGCAGGAGGTGGTTGCGAACTGAGATCACATTTTCGCAGGAGCGGGTTGCGAAGTGAGTATGAATCTCACTTCGCAGACGCAACTGTTGTGATTTTTCAAACTCAAAACAATGATCATGTAGATTTAAATCAGATAACTGATTCAAATTGTTTTAGATGGCTTGAATATCATATGTTTAATAGTTTCACGTTGTTTAATTCATCAATTAACTTATAATTCTATGAAAAACGAGACCGAAACCTTCGAAAACCTAAAACAAGCAATTACGAGTTAAATACACGGTTAAAAACCACAAGATATACCTCTTTAGATGCGTAATCAAAAGTTTTATAATAAACACGGAGTGAAAATCCCTTCCTCTTCCTCGAAAATCAAGCAAAAATCACTCTCGGTTCGCTTCGCAGATGTTCGTCTCGTAGGGGATTTGGTTTCGCTTCGCAGAATGTGTGAAAAGTGTGGGGTTGACTCGTTTGACTTGGCCCTTTTATACTCTAAGCTCACCTCGCAACGTTGACTGGTCAACTTCGCAATTTTGACCAAAAATGCGATTTTAGCTTTAAATATAAATTGGACTTTTATTTATTTTTACTAGTCAAACGTTTTAACTTCCCATTGCGTTTTTGTCACATTTATTCAACACGGAATGATAAAATGTATTTTAACTTAATTTCAAAGGATAACACAATAAATAAATCAATCCAAAATTTTATTGAATTATAATAAAATAGACTTTTACAAAATCAAACTGTAAACCAAAATACTAAGCAAAAATAAATTCTATACTTAAATGATTAAGAGTTTATCTGCTTAGGGATCATATTAGAAAGAATAAGCTAAACTTAATTGATTTTTAATAAGTCTAAGACGATTGTTAATATTCATACCTCATGAAATTCATATAAGCACAATAAAATTACAATTTTAACCAGTAATAAACTTATATTTATAAAATTATATCTTATTTACCTTTATCCACACGATATAACACATTATTGAAAAATAACTTATAATTTCTTTAGAACTTATTCACGAAGGTGAATGTTCAGTGGTCATAGACAGATCAAGACGATTACCGATATTATGATCCACATAAACAAATTATACGCAGATTTCTGAGCAAACCTTTTATTGTTAATGTTAACAATATCTAGTGTGTTCCACTATACAACATACTGAGAAACTCAAGTACAACTCATAACACCGTATCCTTTATTTATAAGGTAGGAGTTACTAAATGATGTCCTTTAGAAGCATATAACTTACACTTGACACTAGATACTTTGTATCTTTCATATGTAATGTAGAGGTTACTAAATGATGCTCATTAGAAACATATAACTCACCTTGTAGTCTTTTGAGACTTTGTATCTTTTTATTTTTTGTTTTAGATAACAGTGCATGGAAGTACTATCATTCAACAATTAAGACTTGAGTCATACATGGTATAGCAGTTTCACAAAAGATAAGACACGCATTTAGAATTTCTTAAACGCTCAGAAATCCTAGCATAACCTGCCTATCAATATATCGTATGATGAAGCTGACTAGACTAAAGTTATTCTTATCACTTATGAAGTAAGAGACGGGTTATTATAAGTGGATATAGGTGTATAATAAGATAAATATAAGTCAAGTTCTAGTTAAAATCGTTATCTTAGAGTGATTTATAGGAATCTATTAACACATCATACTTAATACTTAAGGTATTATTCTTAAGCTTATTCTCCTAATGTACTATCATTTTTCAAGTTTTTGCAAATAAAAAATTAAATAATTTCTAAAAGAACTACGGTTGTTCTTTTATTGGAGGTGATTCTCCTAAGGTAACAAGCAAATGAATGCCATACGCCCCCCCCCCCTTTTAATTTTTTATTTTTTTTTATTTTGAATAGAAAGACTTAAACTATTACATTTCCTTTGGAAGACTAGTTATTCTGGATTCTTCATTCCGTTCAGTTGAACCAATGTCTTAAAACGATTCCTGTCAAAAGCTTTTGTGTACAAGTCTGCCAAGTTATCCAATAATGGAACCTTGACTAACTGAATAAGCTTCTTTTCAGCACAGTCTCTTATAAAATGATGACGAATATCAATATGCTTTGTCTTGCTGTGCATCACAGGATTATTGGTTATTGATATGGTGGATTCATTGTCAATCATCATCGGAGTGTTGGTTAAGTTTAATCCATAATCTCTCATCTGCTGTTGAATCCACAACACTTGAGAGCAGCACCTGCCTGCAGCAACATACTCAGCTTCACATGTAGAAATGGCTACTGAGGTTTGCTTCTTGCACTGCCAAGACACTAATCTTCCTCTAAGAAACTGACATCCACTAGTTGTGGATTTTCTATTCTGATTGCATCCTTCATAATCAGAATCAGTATGAGCAATAAAATCCAAGTCTCCTCCAGTTGGATACCAAAGTCCCAGCTTCAGTTTCCCTCTTAGGTAACGAAAGATTCTTTTAACTGCTTGCATATGAGACTCTTTAGGTGAGGCTTGATATCTTGCGCAGATACATACTGCAAATATTATATCAGGTCTGGATGCAGTGAGATACATTAGTGACCCAATCATGGCCCTATAAAGAGTAGGATCCACATTTTTGTCACTCTATGTATCCGGTCCAAGTCCATGATTTTCTGGAATAGGAGTATGATATATGCGTGTTTCATCCATCTTAAATTGTTCTAACAGTTCATAGGTGTACTTTGTTTGATGAATGAACATACCATCTTCTTTTTGATCAACTTGTAATCCTAAGAAGAAATTTAACTCTCCCATAGCAGACATTTCAAACCTTTTTCGCATGACTTTCTCAA
This sequence comes from Pseudognaphalium luteoalbum, assembly GCA_963422505.1. Classification (NCBI taxonomy): domain Eukaryota; kingdom Viridiplantae; phylum Streptophyta; class Magnoliopsida; order Asterales; family Asteraceae; genus Pseudognaphalium; species Pseudognaphalium luteoalbum. The sequence goes on from OY730194.1 coordinate 4,137,747, forward strand.
ATTCTTGACACATCTTTTCGTCAGAAGACCCAAAAATGATGTCATCAACATATACTTGAACAAGCAGAAAGTCATTCTTCTTCCATTTAACAAAAAGTGTACTATCAATTGAACCTCTTGTAAAGCCATTCTCAAGTAGGTACTTTGATAGTGTCTCATACCATGCCCTGGGTGCTTGATGTAATCCATATAGAGCCTTATTCAAACGATATACTCTATCTGGATTATCTGGATCAACAAACCCTGGTGGTTGAGAGACATACACCAATTCTTGTACTTTGCCATACAAAAAGGCACTCTTAACATCCAACTGATACACTTTAATTTCCTTGTAAGTTGCAAATGATAAGAATACCCTTATTGCTTCAAGCCTAGAAACAGGTGCAAACACTTCGTTATAATATGTTCTTTCTTCTTGATTGAATCCCTGGACCACTAAACGAGCTTTATTGCGAGTAACAATTCCCTGATCGTCTCTTTTGCACTTAAAGACCCATTTAGTTCCAATAGGATACTCACCAGAAGGTAAGTCAACTAGCTCCCAAACATTCAACTTTTTAAATTGAGTCAATTCTTCTTGCATAGCTTCTACCCACGAATTTCCTTTTAATGCTAGTTGCACATTTTTAGGTTCAACTTGTGAGATAAAGCATGCATAAAGACATTTATTGGTGATTCCAGTTTCTTTAATTGAAACGTATAAGCTAGTGTATTCAGAAATAATAGCTTTAGCTTGACTCCTGGTTAACATTGGAAGGTTTTGATCACCAATGACATTTTCCACAGGATGATTCCTACTTGTTCTAGTCACAGTTACTGGCTCAACAAGTATCTCATCATCCAAATTGGTGCCAATCTCTTCCAATGGTGGCATATCCTCATCAGTACTATACATCTCATCAGAAGTTATTCTTTCCCTCAATTCTCTTGTAGGAATAAAGATATTATCTAATACCCTTTGAGTAACTTCCGATAACTTGTCTTGCTTTTGAGGTTGATCCACAGATGGCTCTTTTGAAGCACTAGCAGAGTGATTAATTTCAGACGTCCCATATGAAGAAGTATTCGATGTATGTGTCGGGTCTGTGTCCCCGTCACCACACAATAAATGATCTGGGATTTCTGAATTAACCACATAGTCACTTATAGGGACTTTAAATGACTTAAACAGATCTGAATAATCGAATTGCCAATCTAATCCCTTGTGTTTGTCATGAGTATAACTGGTAACTTCAATGTTGAAGACAGTTTCCACACGTCCAGTGACTTTATTGAAAACCTTCTTGTTTGGTGAATTAGGAATATAACCTAGGAAATATCCTTCGTCAGCCTTTTCCCCAAACTTAGGTTGATTGTTAGTCTTCAAAAGTGTGCATGAGACACCAAAGGGATCAAATCCCTTCAAATTAGGTTTCTTTTTGTTCAGAAGTTCATAACAAGTTTTGTTATGCTTCTTAACAGTTAGTACCCTATTCAAGACATGGCATGTTGTATTCACTGCTTCTGCCCAAAAGATGATCGGAAGCCCTGAATCTGCAAGCATGGTTCTTGCTGCCTCAATAAGAGTTCTATTCTTCCTTTCAGCAACACCATTTTGTTGTGGTTCACAAGGTGCATTGAATTGATGTTGAATTCCTTTACTTAAGCAATAGACATTCAACGTAGAATTTTTGAACTCTGTACCATTATCACTACGAATTCTCTTAACTCTCGTGTTATAGACATTCTCTACTAAATCTAAGAACTCCATAAGCATTCCTGGAGTTTCATCCTTAGATTTCAAAAAGAATACCCATGAGAATCTAGAGAAATCATCTGTAACAACCAGACAATACCATTTGCCACCTATGCTTCTATTGCTTATTGGGCCAAAGAGATCCATATGTAGCAATTCAAATGGCGAGGATATAGAGTTTTCTGTTTTGGACTTGTGTGGTTTCTTATGTTGTTTTCCTTTCAAACAAGAAACACACCTGTCTTCAAACTCAAAACGTTTCTGTGGTACACCCAGAACTAAACCATTTTTGGTTATGTAATTCATTTTACGAAAGTTCAAATGTGCCATTCTCCTATGCCATAGAATAGAATCTGCTTCTGAAGCCTTAGATAATAAACATGTAGACTCCATTGAAGTATTTGGAGCACCCATGTTAATAGCATAGATGTCCTTCTTCCTTGGAGCCCTCATTAATATCCATTCTTCGAGAATAACAAATCCAGGCTTCAGGACCAAGGCTTCCTTTTCATTAAAATGAACTGGATGACCTTTATCGTAGACCTGGGAAACACTCACCAAGTTGTGAGTTAGTTCTTCAACATAATTCACATCTTCAAGAGTCAAATTTCCATTTGAAACTTTCCCTTTTCCCGTAATCACTCCTTTTTTATCACCAGCGAAATTCACTCGCTGTTTCAAACCACCTTTGAAGTCTTTCAGTAGACTTCTTTCTCCTGTCATGTGTCTTGAGCATCCACTGTCTACATACCACCAGCTGTCTTTGTTCACAGTTTGCTCCTGCACATGACACGTTGCACACGGTTAGTTTTCAAGAGGGACCCAAGCCATTACGGTCTTGGGTTGTCCCTTATCATCCACAATCTGAACTTCCTTAAAGTAACCATAACTATTCCCATCGGGAGTCTTGGTGACATTTACTGGAGGTTGAGGTTGTTGATGATTTATAGTCTTATGCCTGTGAGGAGAATGAGTGGAAAACCTTCTAGGCATTTGACTGTGTTGTTGTGCACGAGAGGTAGAACCATTCTCATATTGACTATGGTTTCTACTTGGTGTTCTAAACCTTAAGGGTTTCTTATCTCTATATTTATTGACAAAATTATTACTTTGAGAATTAGGTCTTTTAGGTTTAGGTGGAGAGACACTAATAGTATTGTCTCTCTTCAACATGTTCACAGGTTTGCTTCCCAAACTGGGTTTAGCACTAGACCTGTCTACAGGTTTTTGTTTCTCGTTATTCACTGGCTTATAAATTGCTTCCAACTTCTTATTAGGACAACAAGAAGCCACATGCCCCTTTTGATGGCATTTGAAGCAAGACATCTGCCTCCGTGACTTAACATCTTTTGCCTTAGTTTCAATCTGAGTCTTAGATACTAAAGGTTAATCATTATGTTCTTTAATAACCTTATCATCTACTTTGGCATCATTCACCATTCCACCCGATACAAATTGTACATTGGTGAAACCTGATATCTTACTAATTTTAGATGATTGTTCTTTAGGAACATCCTTCTGTATCGTAGAAACTTCAGATTCTTCGGGTATTTTAACATCAGAATTAGCAGTCGCATCAATTATCTCTAGGTCAACATTAGTAGTAGTGTAATTAGCATTAAAAGGCGGAGGTACATCACTATAGCCTAAGCCAGTCTTGTCCTTTACACTACGTTGAGCATCAATTATATTGTCCATAGTTAAAGAAGATGTTCTATAACTCTCAAACTTACGATTAAGCTCAACTAACTTGACCTTAGATTCAGCTAATTCTTTGTCCTTGTCAGCTATTCCTTGATTTAAGTCCTTTAGGTTTAAATAAAGACCATCTATTATCACAGATTGTTCATTTATTGTATTCCTAAGTACAGTCTTATCAGATGTATAGGACTTAATCTGTTTCTTAAGGTCTAGCTTGTCCTCACTTAACCTACATACATCAATTTTGGCCAATTCTAGTTCAGATGTTAAAGCCTTATGTGATTCAGCAAAGACATTAACCTGGGCTTGTAAACTAGTCACTAATTGACATACATCTATAAGTGTAGGAACATCAAGACATACCCGTTTCTTTTCAGTTTGGAGTTCAGCCATTTGTGCAATAAAATCTTCTGGACATAGATCTTCAGTTGATCCCAAGTCCAACACATCATCTTTAACTACCAGCATCTTCAAATCAGGAATCTTCATTTGATAATCCTCAGCAGTAGGCATGTAAGATGGTGTCTCTTCAGTCTGAACTGGATCTTCAGTTTCAGCCATTAGAGCTTCTTCAGTCAAAGCTCTCCAGTCATAAGAGCCATCCAGTTGTTGAACGACCAAGGCTTTAGAAGACAGAGTAGCACTTGATTTTTCTGGATTTGCAGATTTCTCAATTTTGGGTCTTTGACATTCCCTAGCAAAATGTCCATAACCTTGACAGTTAAAACATTTTACTTTGGATTTATCAAACCCAACTTTATTTCCCACCATCTTTCTTCCAGTACGCTTTAAGAAATTTTTAACTCTCCTTGACACCATAGCAAGTTGCCATTGGAGATCCATTTCTTCTAAGTCGTCGGGGTCTACCTGATCATAATCTTCATCAAAAGTAGCTGGATCATTGATCTTACCCTGGATGTAATTTTCATATGAAGCAACAAATGAAGCAAGAACTGAAAGTTGTTGTTCAGCGGATTTCACACTCATGGGCATTTTGATGCTCTTGAGTTGACTTCCCAGTTGTCTTGCTTTTTGCTTCACCACCGGATGAGCTTATAAAGCATAAATCTTCAGATATTATATCACCAGTTACTTCAGTATCACCAACTAGTAAAGCAGTCGTCGAACTGGATGAACTATTAGAGATAGTAGTTTTTCCATGATAAAGCCCAGGATCCTGTACCTGATCAGAATCAATATCTCTTGATCTCTTTGTGAAATCATATCCGCGGAGCTTATCAATTGCCTGCTCCAAAGACATAGCTGCATCAAATTCATCGTTATCCTTAAGCATAACTCCATACATTTCCCATTTCGAAGGAAGACCTTCAATAAACTTGTCAGTCTTCTCCGTATTAGAATAGGTAATGCCGTGGTCATCTAGCTCACTTAACAGATGGTAATATCGGGTGGTATATGTATCAAGATCTTCACCTTTCATAGTTTTGAAAACTATGAATTGTTTCTTCAACAGATTACACCTACCTGCCTTAACTTGAGGACTTCCATCACACCTTTTCTCTAGAGCTTCCCATAGCTCTTTAGCGGTATGAAAAGACTTCAACTGATGGTTGATTTCTTTTGGAAGACTCATTTTAATTGATGAGTGAGCTTTATTCCCAATTTGATAATCTTTCTTTTCTTCATCACTCATTTGAGTATAGGTAAGTGCCACTGTCTTACTACCAACTTTAGCAGAAGGTGCAGTATATCCATTCTTAATGCACATCCAAATAGACAAGTTATGGAACCGACAGTGTGATTCAAATATGTCTTTCCATCAATAGTATTCTTCAAGTCGGAGCAATTTAGGTGGAACATTAGATTTCCCAACCTCATGATCCATCTCAATCATCTTACTTATGTCAGACATTTTTGCAAATTCCAGAAATCAATAAATAAGCAGAATGTGCAGTTCGCAGGAACTCAACTCGCAGAACAAACTCAGTTCGCAGACCAGAACTCAGTTCGCAGGGGAGAACTCAGTTCGCGGAGAAGAACTCAGTTCGCAGAACAAACTCAATTCGCAGAATCTCAGTTCGCAAATTCAGTTCGCTTCGCAACTCAATTCGCAGAATCGGTTGAAAACCCTAAAAACGAAAATTTTAGGTTTTTGAATGTCTAAACCCTAAGATTTCGGACGTAAACAAACCCAAAAGCTTCCAGAGTATGATTTTGATCGTTTTTACGCAACAAATCACGTACAAACAATCCCAAATCAACCGTTATTATCCGAATAACCTCGAACCTACGCGTATCTAGCCATAGGCTCTGATACCAATTGTAAGTCCGTATGTATTAGGATCGATAACGAGGTTATCTTTAGGTATTAAGGTGCGGAATCCCTTAATACTTTGTTTACGGATTGTAAACGGTTTGTTTCACAAGTATTAATGAAATCATTAATCTAATATGTCTTGTATTGATTATAACAGTTGTTAATCGATCAATACCTAACCTTTAGACTATGTTGAAAGCTCTGGAAAGTTAATTTAGTTTGGAGTAAACAAATGGCAAAAGTTAATTAGGTTTCAAACCTAATTTGTTTATAAACACGTCTCGGTTCGCAGGTTTTGGGCTCTGCGGACCGACTATGTTCGCAACCCACCTTGGCCCAGCGAAACCAGTTGGCTCACTTCGCAAACCTGCCCTGCGAACCCAACTCAGTTCGCATCGCAGGTTAAGGTCAAACTTGGTCAACATTTTTCAGCATTTAATATTTAACTCTAAAATGTTTACCAACCAATATATTCATTACAATTCAAAACCAATTTACAAACTTGATTACAATAATCTCTAGTACTATTTCAAGCTAGATCTTTTGTCACAATAACGTGTCCCAATAATAGACGCTCCTACGGAGTGAGTTTTGAATCAAATCGAAAATCCTTGAAGTTTTATAACAATCCATTGATTAAGTCGTGATCTACATAGTTCATTTAATATAATTTTAAAGTTTTATGAATTTTAATCCACTAAACCTAAGTTAATCGAACGATTATGTAAACTGAGGGTTTCGATAATTAAAACGATCGATTACTGAAAAATTACGCGGTGAAATCGAGTATGATATACCTCAAAATGTGCATAATTCAAAGATGAATATTATCCGCTGAGTAAATAATCGTTCTTGTACACGTAAAATCGAAAATAATATGAAAAGTCACTCGGCTCGCTTCGCAATCTCGTGTCATCTCACAGATTGTGTGGGGAAGTGAGGTCAGTTTGCAGGAACTGTTTCCTTTTATACTCGAGTCTCAATTCGCAAGTTTGACCAGTCAACTTCACAATTTGGCCAAATAAGAAAATTGTGCACTTAGTGTAACACCCCTAAATTTCTGATTGCGGAAGCGGTCGGGTTGGGTGTTACCAAATCAAATATCACAAGCACAAAGGTACATAATGAACGACTCTAAATGAGACGTTTGAAAATAGTTATACATTTCCAAAATAAAAGTGTATACAAGTTGCAAGTTTGCAAAATAAATTCAATACATAATTTTAATACAAAAGTTATGCAGAGAAATCCAGATGTTTGAAAATATACGACTCGAGCTAGCATATCTTGTAACAATCCTAATCCATCTGGGCACCTGAGAACACATGATAAAACGAGTCAGCTATAAAGCTGGTGAGTTCATAGGATTGATAGTTGAAAACATTAAGTATAAATCTTATATTTTTTGAAAATTTGATTCAAATCCACAATTCTGATTTGTATTGTTATAGTATTTTAAAATCCGTGAGTAATTCTCCTATCGAGGTATCCCGTATCTAAGTGATTTAGTAGTGTACATAAGTACATCGAGGAAAACGTCAATCCATGCCTTGTTACCTATCAGGTAATGGTATGTCTATGATGATGTCAGGCAATCCATGTCTAGATACTAACAAGTGTGTGTATGACATAGTCATATCGAGGGTATGGCAATCCATGCCTAAGTACAATTTGAGTATGTGTATGACTACGTCAATTTGAGTATGTGTATGACCACGTCATATGGTAACAAGTATTAATATTACTTATTCAGTAGTAAGGTGTTAGCGTGCCCCCTGGCATAGTGTTGCCTCCAGCAACATGAAATTGTAGTCCCGCATGACTATGATTGAGTATTTAAATCAAATACTGAGTTAACAACCTCGCGTGAAAGCTCACTGATCCGTTAACTAATACGAATCTCGAGTGTATACTCGCCGATCCATGATTGAGTGTGAACCCCGAGTGTAAGCTCGCTGATCCATCGTTTGAGTATGAACCCCGAGTGAAAGCTCGCTGATCCATCATTTGAGTGTGAACCCCGAGTGTAAGCTCGCTGATCCATCGATTGTATCGCTTTACCGCGATATCGTAATTGTGCCCACTTTGCCGTGGCATAGTTTTGTGCCCACTTTACCGTGGCATCGTTTTGTGCCTCCTCAGCATCGACCGGTTGCTTCACAAGCAATGTATAAAATTGAGAGCCAGCAGTACTACGACATGCCCGACTAGTATAAGTGAGAGCCGACAGTACTACGACATGCCCGACTATAGTAATTGTGTATATATAAGTGTATGTATACCAATATACATATGTTGATTGTACGTAGCACGAAGTTCTCGAGATAGAGTACAAGTATGTGTATATATATACATGTATATATATATAAGTCAATTCACAAACACAGGTAACAGAGTATCAGGCAGCGCATGATAGTAATTTATTGTATCTAAATATGTGTAGACAATACTTAGATATAAGGTGTATCACAGTAAGACTAGGTATGAATAACTCATCACCTAGTGGTTTCATATTAGTATAAGTCTATACTAATGTGTGTTACTAACGTATACTCCTAGCCTCAGCCTAGCAAGTATATTGAGGTCTCGGGGAAATGTTCACTTAAGTACAATTTCCATTCTAATACTCATAGAGTGTATTGGCAATCTTAGTTCCTAAAAGGAATACTAATCTAGTAAAAGTCTAGCTGTCATCCAGTGTAGGTAGAACTAATCAGTTCTAGTTTATTCGATAAGGTTACCCCGCAACAATACGGTCAAAGTGTAGTGATAACCTAATCAGGTTATAAAATGGTAGTCATTGTTTAAGATCTAGTGAAGTACAATTGTAACCTACCTAGGTTAAGTATTGATATTGTTTTACGACAATATGATAGGTGTAATCCTAAGTATTACACATTTCGGATTACATACAGTAAAGTAGATAAGTGTGAATTATAAAAGTTTATCATTATAATTCAAAACAGTAGTTGTGCATGTGTCTCACCCCGAAAACAGTAAAACAGTTAAAAGAGTGGGGCTATGAACTCACCTGAGGAGCTAGCGATCCTACGATACGCGCATCGTCCGATGGGTAACCTCCTAGTGTCCTAAACACGTGAGGTTATATGAGTACTAGACAAATCAGTTTGTCTAAGCGAGTTGTAAACTTTCTGTTTTTAGCGACACTTATAGCGACACTTAAGGGTTTAGGCGACACTCAGGAAGTGCCACATAAAGTGGGAAATTCTGAAGTGTTAGCGTCACTTGGGGAAGTGACGCATAAGGAGCAACACTTAAGCTAATGTCAGGTGTAAGTGTCAGATTCAAGTGTCGGTTCAAGTGTCGGTTGTTGCATTTGCGTCACTTAGGCACTGACGCAAAAAGAGGGTTTTATGCGACACTTAGGCAAGTGACGCAAGATTAGGGTTTTATGTGACACTTAAGGAAGTGATGCTTGTTGCACCCGTAACCGTCAGTTCAGTGTCGTTGTGATTTCTGATGGTGGTGTAGGCGCAGCAGGGGTTTTAAAATTTATATTTAGCTGGGCTTAAATTATACGTACTACTTACTCTGGTTAGCAAGCGGTAAGTATGACCTAAGATCGATCTATGAATCTAAACGTGTGGGCGATTAAAGCTGGTGTTTTCGGTAGGAAAATATTTAGGATGGAACAAAGTAGGTAGGTTTGGGGGTTTTAAATTAAAGACAAGTAATTAAAATGCAGAAAAGTAAATTGCAGGAAATTAAAGTGCAGGAAAACAGGTAAAGATAAATATGTGATTGCTGAGATTTTGATAATTAATGTTTCGGGATGACAGATTAAACAGGAACAATGCTAAATGTAATAATTTAAACTATCAGGTGTAAACTCTAGAACCCTACCAACTAAATTTCCCATTGGCATGTCACTAGGAACTAGGTTATCGTGATTCTGATCGGAGCAATACGCAAACTTCCAATACTTATCTAGTTAAAAGATAAACAACCTATCTTGGCTTGACGCCGAGGTGCATGAATCAGTAGCGTATCGTCTCATAGGTCCGACCGTTCTTAACCCCTAAAATAGTTTAGTATTTCGTTAGCATGCAGATTAATAACTTTGTATGTTTAGACCGCTGATTATGTAAGACTTAGTGTTTTAAGGATTCCAGGTCACTAGGATTTTATTCTTATTCCTAAGTCTTGTTTTGTGCATTAAGGCTTGGTTACTTCAACTTATGACTTGAGCTCTCCTTTTCAAACAGTTATACATCCCTAGATTATTCGCAGTTTATAAAAACGTGTTTCATATGCAGACCATGCCTTTCAGTAATCGAACAGTGTACTTTACATGGTAGTTCAACTGCTTCTTACATCAGACATGCGGTCAGGAGTAATTGACGGTGAACGTGACACTCTAAACTAACTAAATGTAAAGCGATGCAGAAATGTAAACCTAATATGTACAACGAGTGGGTTCACTGTGTCTTACTTGTTGCATGTCATGGGCACAGATAACTACTTACCATAATTAAGGTTGATTAAGTCCTAATTACTAGGTTGCAGTCACGTGGATAACCAGAAAGGGTACTCCATAAATTAAACTCAAGTTCATAAAGTCTTAACGATACAAAGGTCATTAATTCCTATTTTATCTGAACGCATTTTCGAACATCATTTTATTGTGCATTGACTTTCGTAGGATATACAAGTTAGTTATGAAGTTGTATTATCCTTTCGGAATTTCAACTGTTAAACCAGAGCTGATTCCAGTGATATAACTACCTTCGGTCGTTTATCGACTTCCATACATTTGTACTCCGCGTGAAACGTTTCCAGTACTGTATCAGATAAACTGTCGAATAGGGGCCGTTATATCACTTTTACAATTGTCGTACACTTAATTGTATAATGTCATCCTTACTTATAATTATCTACATCATCAACAATCACAATAATAAACTACTCGCAATTCATGGTAATAGACAAATCACATACAAGGCAATAATACATAATTAAAATATGAAATAAAGCAAGTATGATAAAGGTTTCGATATCACCCGCAAATAGATGCGTAGCAGCGTATTATTATGATTGACAACTCGTTCACACGTACAAAGGTGAATCTCCAAACTCCTAACATTCGTTCTAACCTCTATGTTAATCCGTAGATTAATTACAATAATCCTAGACTAAAATATAAGAGAATTTCTAGAGTGAGAAAGTGGAAACGGAAGAGTGAGAGTATATGTATGAGTGTGAATATGAGAGTGTGTTGAAATGAGCTACGGGCTGCTATTTATAGGAGAGACTTGGCTCAAGTTAGCATCCCAAAGCTCACAATAGCAAAAGGTGGAAAAGGTGGTGGCACCGGGTACGAAAAAGGTGGAAAAGGTGGTGCACCGGGTACCAAAAAACACGTAAAGGTCTAGTACCGGGTACACACAAGGACCAAAAAGTGGGATCCGTGTAGGGGGTGGCAGCCGGCGGCAGCCAGGTGGCAGCCGGTGGCGGCCTGGTGGCTGGCCGGCGGTGGCTGGCTGCTACCCGCACCAGTACGCCACTTATTGCCTCGTTTCTCGATTTGCACGTGTTTCCTTCGTTATGCGTCCGTTTGTGTTGATTCTTTTTGCATTGGATTCGTAAATCAAAAACGAAGCTTTTGATGAAAAGAAATCCCAAAAATATATCTATGAACTTTAGATGTGTCGTATGAATCGTTTGGATCTTCCGGCGTACGTAGAATCTTCATTCTTCGTCCGTTTTTGTTGATTCTTCTTCTGTTGGATTCGTAATTTGAAAATGAACATCTTGGATGAGATAGATGTTGGTGATGGGATCTTTTGTCTTGAAATCTCATTTTGATGTCTTGAATCTTCAAACGTGCGTGGAATCTTCGTTTTCTATCCGTTTTGCTTGATTTTCATCGTGCAACCTTGTTTTGACCATCTTGACATAATACTATTGATTTGTACTGAATTTGAGTTAAAGTGTCAAGAATCGTTCCAGAATGAGAGAGATATTGGTAGTAAAAACGTGACTTTTCATGATTTTTCATCCAAAACCAAGATCTAACCTATTTTCATCCAAGAATCGTTCCTGAATTTGAGTTTACGTCTGTTCGATGATTTTTCATCCAAAACCAAGATCTAACCTATTTTCGGGCTAAATCCGCTTGTACAAAGCTAGTATATGATAATATAGATGTTATTAACACGAAAAAATAAAGAAAGAGGGTGTAATTCCTTACGATTTGAAGATTGAGGGTTTTTGGATAATGATGATGAACTTGGTGATGAAGAAGATGAAGATGATGATGAAGCTTGCTTCCTTTTCCTTGAGATGATGATGATGATGTTGTTGTTGTTGATTATTGTTGTTATTTTTTGTTGTTGTTGTTGATGGAAAAAGAAATAGAGATAAAAAGAGATAGAAAGAGATGTGTTTTGGTGAGAAAGAAATGAGGAAGGGGGGGGGGGGGGTTGGGTTTTGTCTAAACTCAGATCCCCAATTTGGGGACTGTGGTCTCGAACCACAGTACAAAATGCCCGTGTTTTTGTACCCGATCTCGAAATAAATAATATTTTTAATTTATAAAATTCTTTTATATGTTTTCGAAATATTTTTGAGTTGGAAAATTTTATAAAATAAATTGTTTGGGTTAAAGTTTTATAGCTAAATTTCACGCAGTTTCAAATAACTAGAACGCGTTCTATCAGATTTGTTTTTCTAGTGGTTATGAAATAATCATCTTGCATTACATATATATAATTATACATACATATATATATATATATATATATATATATACATATAAAGTTTTCGAATACTTTGTTATAATCGCGTACTAAGTACGATTAATTGAAGTAAAAATTGGGCGTGAAAATTGACCTTTTTGATCGTGTGTTACATTCCCCACCACCCCCCCCCCCTCCCCCCCGTTAAGAAAATTTTGTCCCGAATTTTCAGTGAAGTCGTGATTCGTGTGGAGTCTGGGGAGAAGTGTTCGTACCAGAAGTTTATCGAGTAGATAGTAGACATACCATGTCTATGACGGGGTTGAAGAGTAGTCAATCCATGACCGTGTCGCAGTTTATCATTGTAGTCACATTCTGACTATATTGTTTGGTCAAGGTATGATTAAGTCATGGTTACAGGGTAACTATTTACATTATAGTCCATTCGAGACTAGATAGTTGTCACACGGTGACCGTTTAGTGAGTAGTCCTATCAGGACTGAGTGATAGGTAAACGTTCAGCTCGTCCAGTCTGCTGAAAGCAAACTTTGAGTTCTACGCTGGCTTAGGTTAACTAGTCCTATGATGCACATTAAGTCGGTAACATGCAATATTGAGGAGTGAAAGTACATGCTTGGTGTAAACCAGAATTGAAAGATTATGTTTTCGAGGAAGGATGTACCTATATCATTGTCGGAGATTGGTTTGGTTCACTCGGAGCCAATCAGGTGGATTTTGCATTTCCTTTTTGGGAAATCCTTCTTGTAATGTCCGGGTTCGCTACATTTGAAGCATATCCTTTGTGAGTCGGGATTTGTGGGAACTCTGCAATCCCAGATTTTATGTCCGTATCGTTGGCATCTTTCACAAGGTACACCACATAAACCATCATGATGACGTTTACAGCTGTGACAAAATGGTTTATTACCTGCATAGCCTCGTTTTTTTTTGGGTTCGGTTTGATCTGTTGGGTTGTGACTAGTGCTAGAATCTCCATTCCATTTTCCTTGGTTGTTTTCGGTTGCAGGTGTTCCGCGTCGGACATCCTGTGCCATTTGTTAGTGAGCCATGCGAACAACATCGTGAATAGTGGAGGATTTGGAGGATGTGACCATTCCCTCAATTTGCATTGGGAGTCCTTCGATGTACCTTTCTATTCGTTTGTTTTCAGGGTTCACCATGGTTGGGCAAAGAAGTGCCAGTTGGTGGAAGCGATTGGTGTATGTCATGATGTCGTTATCCTTCACGGTGAGGTTCCAAAGTTCATCCTCGAGTTTGTATAGTTCCTCACTGGGACAATACTCGTCCCCCATGATTCGTTTTAGTTCCTCCCAAGGAAGTTTGTGACCGGTATCGATCCCTACAGTTTGAGCGTAGGAATTCCACCAGGTAAGGGCATTATTTTGGAGGGTGTAGGTGGAGTACTTAACTTTGTAGTCATCGGGGCAGTTGCAAATGTGGAATACAGATTCCATTCTCTCGATCCATCGAATTAATCCGACAGCCCCTTCAGTTCCAACGAAGGTTGGTGGGTTACAGTTCAGGAATTCCTTATAGGTGCATGGTCGCGCTCCGTTTCGAGTAGCTAAAGCATCAGCCACTCTTTGTTCAGCAAATTGTTCAAGCTCGGCTTGAGTGTACGTTTGTCGTCTAGGCGGCATGATTCTTAAATAAAATGAAACGACAATTATGAGATCTTTATTCAAAGATCATGATTATTATAGTTGTACACACAAGTAGGTATTACACCGTTGCCTCACGTGGCAATCACGGATGTAAAGGTATTAATGACCCAAAAACCACTCAAGGTATTTGTTTGAAAGTCCTCCGACTTTTAAGTTGTCATGACGTGAATAGCTCACGAATGCTTAAAATGAGTAAGTTGGGATGTTGTAGTTTCAGTGCGTAGTCGTGATAACGACTAAATAGTGTTTCCTATGTAGGTCAACCATGACTAGGTTATTGTGGTAGTCTGACAGACTATATAGCAGTACTAACGTACTTTGAGTGTAGTTCTAACGAGTCAAAATGCAGCACCCAAAGTACTGAAGTGCAGTGCTAGTAGCACCGTAACGTAGTATTAATGTATCATGAATGTAGTACCAAAGTACTATGAAATGCAGCACCACGTGCCGTAATGCAGTGCCCGAAGCACCGTAATATAGTACCCATGTACTATGAGTGTAGAACCAATGTGCCGAAAAGGTAGTACCGAAGTACTATGGAATGCAGCACCACGTGCCGTAATGCAGTATCAACATACTGGGAGTGTAGCACTAATGTGCCAAATTGCAGTACCAAAGTACCATGTGTTATGCCCGCAACACGATGTAGTCAAAGGTGTTGGTATGTATGACACTCACGGTATATTCTGTAGTGCCGAAACAGAGTTGTGCCTAAAGCATGACATAGCACCACATGCCATATATTGTTTGTTTTAGTTTTGTGAACAATTAGCATGAGTGGGTTTCTATCCCAATAGATAACGTTTATGCCTCCTTCCCGAGGTTTGGTGATAAGTATGATATTCTCCTATGCGTACATACATAGAATGGGTTGAGTCGTGATGGTGAGGAAGACGGCAATGTGCCTCTTCGCGAGTATATGATGGTACAGTGGAATGTGTTATAAGCGATTACACGCGTAGAAATGGATAGGCGGTAATAGGTGAGAACAAATCCTGTTATTTGTATTGAATGATGCTCATATATATATATATATATATATATATATATATATATATATATATATATATATATATACTTACATATATAATAGCATAGAAATAGTACACATGTAAGGCCTTATCATATATACCTACAGTACATATAATAGCCTAGGTTGTCTAACACAAAACAAGCAGAGTCAACTAGTGCATTCCCGACCCAATATAACCCCTTTCAGATATCACGTCATCTTTATTTAATTGTACATAGTTAGCTACGCTATGTTAGATTAAACTTGTATGATGTAATCCCTGAACCAGTTATACCTAATGAGGAATATTGCCTAATGGTCATAGTCTAGGCCCACTATATATATATATACATATATATATATATATACTTACATATATAATAGCATAGAAATAGTACACATGTAAGGCCTAATCATATATACCTACAGTACATATAATAGCCTAGGGTGTCTAACACAAAACAAGCAGAGTCAACTAGTGCATTCCCGACCCAGTATAACCCCTTTCAGATATCACGTCATCTTTATTTAATTGTACATAGTTAGCTACGCTATGTTAGATTAAACTCGTATGATGTAATCCCTGAACCAGTTATACCTAATGAGGAATACTGCCTAACGGTCATAGTCTAGGCCCACTAAATGCGACCTAGTTCACTATAACCTTAGGCTCTGATACCAATCTGTAACACCCCCAAATTTTAGGTTGCGGAAGCGGTCGGGTCCGGTGTTACCAAATTAAATATCACAAGCACAAAGGTACATAATGAACGACTCTAAATGAGACGTTTGAAAATAGTTATACATTTCCAAAATAAAAGTGTATACAAGTTGCGAGTTAGCAAAATAAATTCAATACATAATTTTAATACAAAAGTTATGCAGAGAAATCTAGATGTTTGAAAATATACGACTCGAGCTAGCATATCTTGTAGTAATCCTAATCCTGCTGGGCACTTGAGAACACATGCTAAAACAAGTCGGCTATAAAGCTGGTGAGTTCATAGGATTGTTAGTTGAAAACATTAAGTATAAATCTTATATGTTTTGAAAATTTGATTCAAATCTCCGATTTTGATTTGTATTGTTATAGTATTGTAAAATCCGTGAGTAATACACCTATCGAGGTATCCCGTATCTAAGTGATTTAGTAGTGTACATAAGTACATCGAGGAAAACGGAAATCCATGCCTTGTTACCTATTAGGTAATGGTATGTCTATGATGATGTCAGGCAATCCATGCCTAGATACTAACAAGTGTGTGTATGACATAGTCATATCGAGGGTATGGCAATCCATGCCTAAGTACAATTTGAGTATGTGTATGACCACGTCATATGGTAACAAGTATTAATATTACTTATTCAGTAGTAAGGTGTTAGCGTGCCCCCTGGCATATTATGTTGCCTCCAGCAACATGAAATTGTAATCCCGCAGGACTATGATTGAGTATTTAAATCAAATACTGAGTTAACGACCTTGCGTGAAAGCTCAACGATCCGTTAACTAATACGAATCTAGAGTGTAAATTCGCCGACACGTGATTGAGTGTGAACCCCGAGTGTAAGCTCGCTGATCCATCATTTGAGTGTGAACCCCGAGTGTAAGCTCGCTGATCCATCGATTGTATCGCTTTACCATGATATCGTAATTGTGCCCACTTTACCGTGGCATAGTTTTGTGCCTCCTCGGCATCGACTGGTTGCTTCGCAAGCAATGTATAAAATTGAAAGCCAGTACTACGACATTCCCACCTAGTATAAGTGAGAGCCGACAGTACTACGACATGCCCGACTATAGTAATTGTGTATGTATAAGTGTATGTATACCAATATACATATGTAGATTGTCTGTAGCACGAAGTGCTCATGATAGAGTACGAGTATGTGTATATATATACATGTATATATATATAAATCAATTCACAAACACAGGTAATAGAGTATCAGGCAGCACATGATAGTATTTTATTGTATCTAAATATGTATGCACAATACTTAGATATAAGGTGTAGCACAGTAAGACTAGGTATGAATAACTCATCACCTAGTGGTTTCATATTAGTATAAGTCTATACTAATGTGTGTTACTAACGTATACTCCTAGCCTCAGCCTAGCAAGTATATTGAGGTCTCGGGGAAATGTTCACTTAAGTACAATTTTCATTCTAATACTCATAGAGTGTATTGGCAATCTTAGTTCCGAAAAGAAAGACTAATCTAGTAAAAGTCTAGCTGTCATCCAGTGTAGGTAGAACTAATCAGTTCTAGTTTATTCGATAAGGTTGCCCTGCAACAATACGGTCAAAGTGTAGTGATAACCCAACCAGGTTATAAAATGGTAGTCATTGTTTAAGATCTAGTGAAGTACAATTATAACCTACCTAGGTTAAGTATTGATATTGTTCAACGACAATATGATAGGTGTAATCCTAAGTATTACACATTTCGGATTACATACATTAAAGTAGATAAGTGTGAATTATAAAAGTTTATCATTATAATTCAAAACAGTAGTTGTGCATGTGTCTCACCCCGAAAACAGTAAAACAGTTAAAAGAGTGGGGCTATGAACTCACCTGAGGAGCTAGCGATCCTACGATACGCGCATCGTCCGATGGGTAAACTCCTAGTGTCCTAAATACGTGAGGTTATATGAGTACAAGACAAATCAGTTTATCTAAGCGAGTTGTAAACTTTCTGTTTTTAGCGACACTTAGGGGTTTAGGCGACACTCAGGAAGTGCCAAATAAAATGGGAAATTCTGAAGTGTTAGCGTCACTTGCGGAAGTGACGCATAAGGGGAGACACTTAAGCAAATGTCGGGTGTAAGTGTCGGATTCAAGTGTCAGTTCAAGTGTCGGTTGTTGCTTTTGCGTCACTTAGGTAGTGACGTAAAAAGAGGGTTTTATGCGACACTTAGGCAAGTGATGCAAGATTAGGGTTTATGCGACACTTAATGCGTCACTTAAGGAAGTGACGCTATACTGGATCTGGTCGTGCATCACTTACGTCTGTTCGATGACTTTTCACCCAAAACCAAGATCTAATCTATTTTCGGGCTAAATCCGCTTGTACAAAGCTAGTATTTGATAATATAGATGTTATTAACACGAAATAACAATGAAAAAGGGTGTAATTCCTTACGATTTGAAGATTGAGGGTTTTTGGATGATGATGATGAACTTGGTGATGAAGAAGATGAAGATGATGAAGCTTGCTTCCTTTTCCTTGAGATGATGATGATGATGATTCCGAAAACGATGATGATGATGTTGTTGTTGTTGATTATTGTTGTTATTGTTTGTTGTTGTTGATGGAAAAAGAAATAGAGAAAAAGAGAGATAGATGAAGATGAGTTTTGGTGAGAAAGAAATGAGAAGAAAGAAATGAGGAAAGGGGGGTTTAGGTTTTGTCAAAACTCAGATCCCCAATCTGGGGACTGTGGTCTCCAACCACAGTACAAAATACCAGTGTTTTGGTACCCGATCGCAAAATAAATAATATTTTTAATTTATAAAATTCTTTTATATGTTTTCGAAATATTTTTGAGTTGGAACATTTTATAAAATAAAATGTTTGGGTGAAAGTTTTATAGCTAAGTTTTGCGCAGTTTCAGATAACTAGAACGCGTTCTATCATATTTGTTTTTCTAGTGATTATGAAATAATTATCTTGCATTACACATATATAATTATATATATATATAAAGTTTTCGAATACTTTATTATAATTGCGTACTAAGTACGATTAATTGAAGTAAAAATTGGGCGTGAAAATTCACCTTTTTGACCGGGTGTTACACTTAGTGTAAATCGAAACGCGGAATATTATTTTCATCTTAGTTGCGTAAATATTTAATCACTATCGATTAATAACAGTTTTACTTAATTCAAAGGGGAGAATATAAACTATAAAATAAAAACTTTATTGAACATAAAGATAAAAATTAAAGTATAAAAAGAAAACAAAAATATACACAAAGATTAGTATCGAGTACCATTTTATTAATCATCATAAGAATACATAAAGAAACTAGAAAAATACATATTTTGGAGATTAAGATTTTATTTGCTAATGGATCATTTTAGTAAGAATAAGCTTTAAATCATAATATTTTAAAGTCTAAAATGATTGTTAGTATACTTACCTCAAGAAGTTTATATAAATACCACTTATTTTACCATCTACATACTTATATTTATAATATTATATCTTAGGACCTTTGTCCACATAGTATAATTCAAAACAGTCTATTCACATATGTGAACATTTATTAGATAGTTCAAGACAATTACCGGTATTATGATCCACATAAATAATTTATACTCAAATTTCTAAGCACTACATATTATTATTAGTATGAGTATTAACTAGTGATTTCCACTACACGACATACTGTGAAATCAAGTAAGACCCATAACACTGTATTTATAAAACAAGGTATATAATGTACACTTGTATTTATTTAAATTTAGACAAATATCAAACTCACTGTGAAGATACTAGTGGTTCCAGGACTGTACTCACGTACAACAGAGGATCCCTTAGTATGAACACTACAGATCTGAGACTATTGACCTGACTAATAGCTTCAGGTCTGTACACACGTACAACAGAGAAATCATTAGCTAAGTTAATAACCATATTTTTATATACCATTTGTCATTTTATGCAAGTTCACAGTGTATGGCAATACTATCTTTCAACAATTAAGTCATGTGTCATACATCACATAATAGTCACACCAGATAATACCCATGTAACTTAAGACTTCTTAAAAGCTTTAGAAATTTTTATATAAATTGACTACCAGTATATCGTATGAAGAAGCTATCTAGCTTTTAAGAAATAAAAATTATAGCCTGTGGAACAAGGTGTATAATAAAATAAATATAGATATATACTTAGTAAAATAGCCATAATCTTTAAAGAACCTACTAACATATCATACTAGGTACTTAAACTTATTATAATTAAACTTATTCTCCTAATGTACTATCATTTCCCTTATGCAGACAAAAACTCAAACTTTTGTTTTTGTATTTTTGTAAGGCGACGATTCCCCTCAGGTAACAAGCAAATGAATGTTATACGCAAACCTTTTTTTATTATTATTAAAATGGAAATACTCACTACTAACTATTACAATTACAGAAATACCCCTAGAAGAGTAGTTACTCTGCGTTCTTCATTCCATTAAGCTGAACCCAGGTCTTGAACTGCGCACTATCAAAATCCTTTGTACACAGGTCTGCTAAGTTATCCGCATTCGGAACCTTAACTAACCTTATCATCTTCTTCTCAGCACAATCACGAATGAAATGATCTCTAATATCAATATGCTTCGTCTTACTGTGCTTGACCGGATTATTGGTGATGGACATCGTTGATTCATTGTCGATCATCATAAGAGTGTTTGTTAAATTTAATCTCTAATCTCCCAGTTGTTGTTGTATCCACAGAACTTGCGAACAATAGCTGCCAGCTGCAACATACTCAGCTTCACATGTAGAAATGGCTACTGAGGTTTGCTTCTTGCACTGCCAAGATACCAATCTTCCTCCTAGGAATTGACATCCACCAGTTGTTGACTTTTGATTTTGATTGCATTCTCCATAATCAAAATCTGTGTAAGCAACAAGATCCAAGTCTCCATCAGAAGGATACCAAAGTCTCAGCTTAGGCTTCCCCTTTAGGTAACGAAAAACCCGTTTTACATCTTGCATATGAGATTCTTTAGGAGTGGCCTGATATCTCGCACACACACAGACAGCGAACATTTTATCAGGTCGCGATGCAGTTAGATACGTTAGTGATCCAATCATGGCCCTATAAAGAGTAGGATCTACGTCTTTAACACTCGATGTATCGGGACCTAGTCCATGTGCTTCTGGAATGGGAGTCTTGTAAATACGAGTTTCATCCATCTTGAACCGTTCTAATAGCTCAGCAGTATACTTCGATTGATGAATGAAGAACCCATCTTCTTTTTGATCAACTTGTAATCCTAAGAAGAAGTTCAACTCTCCCATCGCAGACATCTCAAGCTTTTTCATCATTACTTGTTCAAACTCAGTGCCCATCTTTTCGTCAGATGACCCAAAGATGATATCATCTATGTAAACTTGAACCAGTATTGTGACACCCCGCAAATTTAAACGCAATTATAAACAATAAACACTTGCATTATTAGGCTAATTCCCTACTTGAGTGAATTCACAACTATTTTTATGAGATAACTCTAGCAAAGTCCACTATTTTAATACGTAGAGTATTACTATTTTCGTAGTTAGTTTTAATTACACGCGAAACAATCGGAACGAGTTCAACAAAAACACATGTTTACGTTGGTGATACAAAACTTAAAAATAACGTAAAACTATATTTATAGAAGTTATTTACTCAAAAATATTATGCTAACGATAAAAGCATAACGATTGAAATTAAACGATTATACGTTTTAGTTAAAACGTAACGTACGCGACAAAAATACACCAAACGAACCCAACAACCAAACGAGTCGAAAATTATATTTTTGAAACTCAAAATAAAGTATTTAAAATAATACTTCAAAATATACTAACGCGAAATAACGCTATCGAACTAAATAAATTATATGTGTTTTAACATATAACGATCGGGTTCACGTATGCGGGTTGAATACCAAACTAACAACACAAAAATCTTTGACACATGTGGTGGACCCATGGGAGTCGATTTTTCCACAACCACCAAATCAAACACCATGCCATATTGTTTTGTTTTTCAAACTCACAAACACATTCTTTTCTTTCATAGCACCATAATCAATAATTGAGCCAACACTCTCTCTCAACTCTCTTGCTTTCATTATCCACGGCTGATCAATAGCCCTAAATCATCATCATCATCATCTGTCACAATATTCATCTTCATCATTTACAAAGAAGTGCAAAGGATAGAGCAAGGAACAAGTTTCATCATCAATTCCATTCATTCTCCATTCTTTTAAAGCTTTGTCAGGAACTCTTTATTATTCATTAATTATACTTGGAACATATATATCTACATGTTAGTATATTTACTCAACTATAAAATGTCCAAAATATAAAACGAAACGCGTTTTAAAACTCGAAATCTATAATTTTGTTTCCTATCCAGATTACTATTCTAAATTCAACGAATTATTTAAAAATCATTTCTCCATCAAATGATGCGTTTCTTAAGCCTAGAATGTAGTATAAGAAGTTATCTTTCCAACAAAATTAGTCTCGTGACTTTTTGACTCCGTTTGCTACTCGTAAACATTTTTCTCCGGTGACATAGGTTTACTGTTCTGGCAGATAGGAATTTTCAGTAACTTCTCGGGACTATATCTCGAGTTCTAAACCTCAAAAACGTGTGAGACCACTTGGAAAATCTTGGTAAATTTGTTATCTACAAAAAGTCCTGCTTTGGATCATACCATAAATGCACCCATTTCTCCAGAAAATTAGATTAGTGAGAAGTGGTCTAATCTCGGATCAAACTGAACCCTGACAGTTAGTGAATTTTTATAAAATATCAAACGACCTCCAAAATTCATATAAAAATTACAGGAAGTACATAACATATGTGGGAACATCGTGTAAAAATTTCAGAACGATTCGATAAAATTTACTATTTTATATAAAAATCACAAGGAATCCGTGAATCACACTATTGCATGAACAGTAACTTTGACTTTTGTTGACTCACGCATGAACAGTAACTTTGACTTTCATTAACTTCGACTAAAATATACACTTTCGGAAAAATAAACGTAAACTTAATTATACTCTCGCATACACTTTTATAAGTGTACAAAACAATGAAACACTTAATAATAATACTTGAAATTATTATTACAAAAACTCACCAACGTTCTGTATACAATTTTAAAACATGAACAAACAACTAAACCATTTGGACATATCTAGTTGAGAGAACACTAGCATGGATGGTCAACTAAGACATCCACTTACTCATACTTATAAATTTTATACGTTTAGGGCGTTAGGAGATTTCGGATTAGACTTGGACTTTAGGCTTTGCTAGCTCTCGCACTATTACTTAACTCAACAGGTGAGTTCACAGCCCCTACTTTTACTGTTTTAACTGCTTTTGTACAGGGGTGGAAAACATAGTCAAACGTTTGAAATACATGATTGTATACTGATTTACTCGAACAATTAGAGTACATTGAACTGTTAAACTGTTACACAAACTGACGTTTATGAATAAACGTTTTCATACTACAAACATTGTAAACGTATTAAACTTGTTTTGGAAACGCTGGAGAACGACCAGCAACGCTTCTATGAAATTGACTAGGTAACTAATGGGTCCTTCTGACATGGACCAGATCCTACTGACATGGATCAAGGGACACTGACACTCCCTACTATTTGAACCCTACTGACATGGGTACTAGATCCTTCTGACATGGATCCGTTATACTTGTAGAACAGGGGACACTGACACTCCCCACTAGGTGAACCCTACTGGCATGGGTACTCGATCCTACTGACATGGATCCGTTAACAACTATTAGGATACTGACATTCCTACGAACAACCATTAGGATACTTACATTCCTACAAATACTAATAGGATACCGCTTTCCTACGAAACTTAAACTAGGTTTTGGGTAACATCCCACGTAACTACATCTTTGGGCTACATCCCACTAAACGTACACATTGGATAACACTCCACGAAACTTTATTGGATCGTGATGACGATAACGAATTGTGAACGCTTTGAAACAACTAACTATAATTGTAAACATAAAACCTGTGAATTCACTCAACCTCGTTGTTGACTTTTACTATGTTTTTCAGGGAATTAGCTGCATGTAAGACGACCTGCACACATGGAACATAGGCGACCCATGAAGGAATAGGATGCCAACTTTTGACAACTGGATTTCTTTTGTATAACTAAAGTGATTTTAGTGATATTTACGAAATCTACTTTTGTAAACTTAATACTTTTAACTTGTACGATTCGAGGAATCGTAAACTTTGTAACTAATACTTTGGCATCTTAATATATTTGTTCTGTTGTAATCATATGCTATGATACGTATGCATGTACTGTATTGTGGCACTCCCCATACTTAACTAAATGCTTCCGCTAAATTAAATCAACGAATTTGGGGGTGTTACAAGTATGAAGTCTTTCTTCTTCCATTTCACAAATAGTGTACTATCAATCTTTCCTCTTGTAAAACAATTTTCAAATAGATAGGTTGATAGTGTTTCATACCACATCCGAAGTGCTTGATGTAACCCATATAAAGCCTTATCTAAACGATATAATTTATCAGGATGTTTTGGAT
Source organism: Pseudognaphalium luteoalbum (assembly GCA_963422505.1). Classification (NCBI taxonomy): domain Eukaryota; kingdom Viridiplantae; phylum Streptophyta; class Magnoliopsida; order Asterales; family Asteraceae; genus Pseudognaphalium; species Pseudognaphalium luteoalbum. The sequence continues at coordinate 4,162,199 of OY730194.1, forward strand.
CACTGAACCCTGGTGGTTGAGAAACATACACCAATTCCTTAACTTTGCTATACAAAAAGGCACTCTTAACATCTAATAATTTAAAAACTTTAATTCCTTTAGATACTGCGAATGTTAAGAAAATCCTTATTGCTTCCAGTCTAGCCACTGGTGCAAACACTTCATTGTAATCAATCCCTTCTTCTTGATTGAACCTTGAACAACTAAACAAGCTTTATTACGAGTTACGATTCCTCGATCGTCTCTCTTACACTTAAACACCCATTTAGTGCCAATTGGAACTAACTCCCAAACTTCAAGTTTCTTGAATTGAGATAGTTCTTCTTGCAGGGCTTCAACTCATGAGTTATCTTTTAAAGCCATTTGTACATTCTTTGGCTCTTCTTGTGAGATAAAACAAGAGTACATACACTAATGATATCCTCCTAATTCAACTATAGAAGTAAACAAACTAGACCTTCTAGATAACTCACCTCTTGTTCGTACACCTAAATATATATCACCAATACTTTTACTCGTTTGATGATCCTTATTTATAAGTGATGTAGAAATAGGTTCAACTACTAATTCATCTTCCATATTAGTATTGATTTCCTCCAAAGGCGGTATCTCACTATTTTCATCAACATCTTCAAAAGTATGTTGATCCGAATTTTGAGGTATGTCCTCTGTTTCAGTGGCAGCAGTAGTTTCTTCAGTAACAATGATAGGAATATTTGACCTAGGAATGAAGATGATTTCTTCATCCACATAGATAGTGTCATCACATTCTGAACTGATTACTTCATCACTGAGAGGAATGTTGAATGATTTGAAGAGATCCCAGTAATAAAATTGTCAATCCAATCCCTTATGAGTATCGTGTGAATAGCTCGTAACTTCAATGTTATAAACTATTTCCAGACTTCCAGTGACAATATTGAAAACACGCTTATTTGGAGAATTAGCAACATAACCTAAGAAGTACCCTTCGTCAGCCTTCTCACCAAACTTTGGTTGATTTTCTATTCTCAATATTGTGCACTTAACTCCAAAAGGTTCAAATCCCTTCAAGTTAGGTTTCTTATTGTTCAATAGCTCATAACACGTTTTGTTAAGCCTTTTAACCATAAGAACCCTATTTAACACATGACATGTTGTATTCACTGCTCCAGCCTAAAAGATGACCGGAAGCTTTGAATCTGCAAGCATTGTTCTAGCAGCTTCGATCAATATACTATTTTCCTTTCAGCAACACCATTTTGTTGTGGCTCATATGGTGCACTGAATTGGTGATTGATTCCTTTACTTAGACAATGGACATTGAGAGTTGAGTTTTTAAACTCAGTTCCGTTGTCACTACGAATACTCTTAACTCATGTTCTATAACTATTCTCTACTAAATCTAAGAACTCCATAAGTATTCTTGAAGTTTCATCTTTAGATACAAAAATAATACCCAAGAGAATCTAGAGTAATCATTGGTAACAACTAGACAATACCATTTTCCACCTATGCTTCTTTTGTTTAATGGGCCAAAGAGATCCATATGTAGCAGTTCAAATGGCGAGGAAATAGAGTTTTCTGTTTTAGACTTGTGTGGCTTCTTGTGCTACTTCCCTTTCTTACAAGGAACACACTTGTCTTCAAACTCAAAACGCTTTTTTGGAACACCCAGAACTAAACCATTTTTGGTTATGTAATTCATTTTGCGAAAGTTCAGATGTGTCATCCTCTTATGCCATAATAGTGAGTCTGCTTCAGAAACCTTGGATTACAAACATGTCAACACCATTGAAGTATTAGGAACACCTATGTTTATGGCATAAATGTCCTTCTTCCTTGGTGCCCTCATCAATATCCAATTTTCAGGAATTTTAAATCCCGACTTCAGGACTAAAGCCTCCTTTTCATTAAAATGAACTGGATGACCTTTATCACAGACTTGGAAAATACTCACTAGGTTGTGAACCAGTTCTTCAACATAGTTTACATCGTCAAGAGTCAAAGTTCCGTTAGAAACTTTTCCTTTCCCAGTTATCACTCCACCCTTTTCACCAGCAAAATTAACACACTGCTTCAATCCTCCTTTGAAGTCCTTCAGTAGACTTCTTTCGTCTGTCATGTGTCTTGAGCATCCATTGTCCACGTACCACCAACTATCTACGTTTACAGCCTGCTCCTGCACATGACAGTTACAAAGGATTAGTTATCAAGAGGGACCCAAGCCATGACGGTCTTGGTGTGTCCCTGATGTGCGAAATCTAGTCTTAAAATTTTATCGTTGTAAATGAACAAGAAAATACCATGCTAGACCAAAACACAACCGGGTAGTGGACCTTATCGTGTAGTAGTATAGTTGGGTAATTTCGGGTTCGTACACAGGGAACTAGTATTTTAGATGTTCAATCTAAGTGTGAGTAATTTAGAAAATAAAATAAAAGTGTGATTTTGTGACCGAGTTGTCACGATGCTTAAAACTACAATTTTTAAATTAAAGCAGGGCAAGTGGACTCTTAAGAGTCAAAGACATTGATGAATCTTTCTTATAGTAAAAGCAATACTTGTTTGGACTAGGTCACTAGTGATTTCGGGGTGAAGACTTAAAAACCGGTTTAAATTATGCAAAGATAAATTTCCATTTAAATAAAGGCTTAACATTCGCCATCACCTAATGTTCAACTTCAATAGTGTCCCTATGATTTAATCAAGCAACAGATATTCATCATGGTTACCAACTTGCACAATTGAGCTTAAAGTATCTAGCTTATTCCAAAGTTACAACCACAAATTTGTTCAACCATTCAAAGACAAACGATTGATAGTAAATTACTAAATAAAAGATGTTCACCATATTCACTAGCAATCTACCAAATTAGTTTAGATAAATGTTCAAAAGCTCAATCACACAAGTTTCATTGACTAAACACAAGAGCCAAAGTTATGGTTTACAATTCACCCAATTGAAAGACATTCACCATTATCACAAGCTCATATGTGCTTAACTCTCTTGTTTAACAAAAACCCACGTTCATGATCATGAACAAAGATCTATTTATATTTAGACACACAAACGAAAGCTTTCTAACTTAACAACAAACATCCGCTATAGTTATCTAGTTAAAATCACCAATTTGTTCCACAAATTTTGTTGAGCTAAACACACATGAGTTCATGGATGAAACATAGAACCTAACATAATCAAACACCAAATATATCACCCCTAATCACTAGCTAAATCATCCAAACAAGTAATTAATCAAACTAGCCACTCATCATATCAATTATCATCAAACAATTGCAAATAATTAAAGAAATCATAAATTACTTGAATTAAATAAAGAGTTATAATTGTACCCATATGATTATACCACAAATTTAAGTAATTGTTCTTGATGCAATTGTTGCTAGCTTGTTCCCCACAAATTTCCAAGTAAAACCCAGGTGAAATTAGAGGTAAATATGGAGGTTTTTTGAAGTGAAGTGAGCTTCATGAATTTTCTTTTTTGAGAAAAACCCAGTAAGTGAAAATGAAGTGTATGAATAATATTCTTCTAATGATGAAATTAGGGTTATAAAAACCCTTCCAAAATAATCTTCATTCTCTAGTGTGTAAGGGTGAGCGGGAATGGCATGGACCAAGAATTGATTGGAGTATTTAATGCTTCTCCATTAAAAATTGCACACGCACCTAAAACCCATCAGACATCGAGCTCCTTTTATCCCTCAGAGAAGATCTACAGTGGCCCGCCAAGTTACTCGATCGGGTGAGCAGACGTACCTGGTCGGGTGAGCTGCCATACTCGATCGGGTGGGTAAACATACTCGGACGGGTATCAACTCGACACATTCAGCTTCAACTTGGGCAAGGGTCTGTAACCGAAATGAACTAAAACACCCGATCGTGTAGATTCACCCGATCGGGTTCATCTCCTCACCCGGACGGGTCAGATTCCATACTCGGATGGGTATGAACCTTTTTCAAGCTATCCAGACTTTAGCTCCACTTTGGCTCCAGAATTCATCTAAACTTCACCATTTGCATGCCTTTCCGAGTTTCGACCTGAGATAAATTTCCAAACAAAAAAAGTATCGAAAGTCCTTGAAATTTACTCAAATACATACGCAAAACAATGATATCGCGATAGATTTATATAGACAAAATGAGCGATATCAGTCCCTCATCATCAACAATCTTAACTTCTTTAAAATAGCCATAACTATTCCCATCAGGAGTCTTGGTTACTTTCAAAGAAGTTTGAGGTTGTTGATGATCAGCAGCTCTATGCCTATGAGGAGAGTGAGCAAAAACCCTCCTGGGCACATAACTATGGGATATATTCCCAGAATTCTGAATCTTATTACTCCCATATGAACGTGAAGTAGAACCATTTTCATATTGACTACGGTTTCTTTTGGGGGTCCTAAACCTCGAAGGTGTTTAATCTCTTGATTTTTCATTTTGAGTAAAAATCCATTTAGGTTTAGGAGGGGAAACACTATGTGATCCTTCACATTTCAAAATGTTTACAGGTTTAGTAGCTAGTTTACTTGTCAAACCCGGTTGTGGATTTACCCTGTCTACATTCACATTCGGAGTAGCAACTAACTTTTCTTTATTTACAGACTTATGTAATGCTTCAGACTTCTTATTAGGACAACAAGAAGCCACATGCCCTTTTTGGTGGCATTTAAAGCATGACATCTGTTTGCGATGACCAGACATTTTTGCTTTCCCTAAGTCAGTTTTGCTTTTGAGACACTAATACCCTTATTATCTTATACCATTTTATGATCTTCAGATCGTAAGTCATTGATAACATACTTCTCTGTCTTAAGAACCTCTGACTTATCAGTATATACTTTCTCATAATCATTGGATGCATCAGTCATATCAACATCAACAAATCTAGAGTGATTATTATTAAATGGAGGTGCTACATTATTATAACCTATTCCAGTATCATCAGTTACCCTACGTGTAGAGCTAATCATAGAGTCTAAATTCAGCTAAGAAGTAGCATAATTTTCTAACTTACGATTAAGCTCTAAGACCTGTAACTTAGATGCAGTCAACTCACAATCTCTACTAGCTAAGTTCTTCTTTAAGTCTACTATAGCTTGATAAAGACCGTCTATTTTAACAATCTGCTCATTTATTGTATCTTTTAAAGTGGTCTTATCTGCTGCATCAGACTTAATCTTAGCTTTAAGAGATAATTTGTCCTCATTTAATATCCGAATATCACCTTTTAATGTGTCTATGTCTGATTTCATAGTCAAATTAGATTCTTAAAATACATTAACCTGAGACTGAAAATCAGTAACTAAATAACAAACATCAGCAAGAGTAAGAGTATCAAGACATACCCTCTTTTTATCAGTATTGATTTCAGCCATTTGAGCAACAAAGTCTTCTGGACTCAAATGCTCAGTTGAATCCATGTCAAGCACATTATCTTCAAAAGTCTTCACTTGCATGTCTGGTACTTTCAATTTAGAATCTTCAGCTTCAGGCATATAAGATGTCGATTCAACAGTCTTCTCTTCATCCATAATTTCAGCCAATAGAGCTTCTTTAGACATAGCTCTCCAGTCATATGACCCATCCAATTGTTGAACTACCAAAGCCTTGGAAGCTAGAGTCTTACCCAAGCTTTGGTTATTCACACTATTTTGATCAACTTTTGGTCTTTGACATTCCCTAGCAAAATGTCCATAACCTTGCAATTAAAATACTTCACTTTCGACTTATCAAACCCAACTTTATTACTAACCATCTTTCTACCAGTACGCTTCAATAAATTTTTTACTCTCCTTGACACTATAGCAAGTTGCCACTGGAGATCCATTTCTTCTAAGTTGTCAGGGTCAACTTGATCATAATCCTCATCATATGTAGTTAGATCTTTCCCTGGATGTAGTTTTCATATAAAGCAACAAACGAAGCAATAACTAATAGTTGTTGTTCAGCCAATTTCACACTCATAGGCAACTTTTGATGCTCTTGAGTTGACTTCTCAGTAGGTTTGCTTTGTTTCTCACTTCCAGCTGCAATATAGCACAAATCTTCAGATACAAGTTCAGCATTGTTTTCAGTAACATCACAAACTAACAATGGAGTGCTAGAACCTATAGAGGCATCTGAGGGACTAGCCATACCAAAGTATAACTTAGGATCTTGAACCTGATCATTATCTGAATCCCTTATTTTCTTAGTGAATGCATAATCTCTGAGTTTGTCAATTGCATCTTCCAGAGTCATAGTTGCATAGCGATCCTCGTTATCTTTGATTATCACTCCATGCATTTCCCATTTATGTGGTAAACCTTCAAGAAACGTATTAATTTTCTCTCGATCAATTACCGCAATCTTATACTTATTATGCTCACTTAGAAGATGGTAGAACCTTGTGATATACGCATCAAGATCTTCTCCTTTGAAAGCTTTAAAAGCGACAAACTGTTTCTTTAATAGATCCATTTTGCCTTTTTTCACTTGAGGACTTCCATCACATCTTTTCTCAAGAGCTACCCAAAGCTCTTTAGCAGTGTGAAAAGATTTAAACAGGTGATTAACTTCCCTAGGAAGACACATTTTAATGCATGAATGAGCTCGGTTTTCAAACTTATATCCTTCCTTTTGTTCTTCAATCATACGATTATATGGAATGACCACTTGTTTATTATGTATCATGGTAGTTGGAGCAGTATATCCATGAGTAATACTTTCCTATATCATAAGATCATGAAAATGACAATAGGACTCAAAACGGTCTCTCAACCCATAATAGTCATCGAGGGTGAGTAACTTAGGTGGAACATTGGACTTTCCCACCTCATGGTCCATCTCTATCATTCGGCTAAGATTAGACATCTTAAAGTTGTTCAAAAACACAAAAATCAGTCGAAATTGCGAACTCAGAAAGTTCAGTTCACAAACCACAGCTCAGGTTGCAAATCTCAGTTCACTTCGCAAAACTCAGTTCGCAAGTCCAACTCAGTTCGCAAAGGCAGTTCAGTTACCAAACCCAATTCAGTTCGCAAGCTCAGCTCACTTGGCAAATCTCAGTTCGCAAAGTTCAGTTCGGCTCGCAACGTACGTCTCAGTTCGCAAATACGGATATTAACCCTAAAAATGAAAATTCTAAGCATTTTTATGTGTAAACACGAAGGTTTCGAACGTAAATCGACCATAAATCGACCAGAAACAATTATTGATCGTAAAACTTACATAAAACAACCCAAATTTGTTCATTACTAATCACAATATCCTTGAACCACAATGTATTAAGCCCAAAAGCTCTGATACCAATTGAAGTCCCTAGTTATATGGATCGATAACGAGGTTATCTTATGTATTAAGGTGCGGAATCCCTTAATACTTAGTTATACGGATATAACTTTGATGTCACGATCTATTCATGATTAAGAACGTTCATAAGCTTTAATCTTGATTATTAAAAGAGTTAACCGATCAAGAACGAAGCTCTAAATACTTATGAATACTTAGAAATTCGTAGGGTATTATATGCAGAAGCCAAATCGCAGATTGTAATACTTAATTCAATCATAGGTTTTCTAAACCTAAAATTAAATAAATAGTCGACTGAGTTCGCAGGTCTGGGCTCTGCGGACTGATTCGCTTCGCAGTCCACTAGCCCAGTGAGCTGACTCAGTTCGCAAGTCATCCTTGCGAACTTAGTTCAATTCGCACAGCATGTTCAGATCGCAGTCCATATGATTGTCTTATATATATATATATATATACATATACTTATATAACAATCACATTAACCACAAACTTAATATCATTTATATAACAAAACTAAGATTAATGTACAAAACTTAATTACAAACTAAACACTATTACAAGCTAGAACTGTTGTCAGACAATCATGTCCCAACAAGTTCCTTTCCATGATCAAGCAGATTTTCGAGCTCAGAAACCTCTCGAACTCTTACATGATGATTTGTGTGGTCCTATTACACCCACGTTAATCGGAGGAAGTTAGTATTTCTTTCTTCTAGTTGACGATTTCAGTAGGTGGACGTGGGTTTATGTGTTAACGGGAAAGTTCAAAGCCTTAGAAACGTGTAAACGATACAAGATGATGATCGAAAAAAACTCGGGTCATAAAATAGAAACCCTACGTACAGATCGAGGGGGAAAATTCACATCAAATGAGTTTGCAAAATTTTGTGAAGAAAGTGCTATAAAAAGGCATCTAACAGCACCTTATTCACCACAACAAAATAGTGTTGTAGAAAGGCGAAATCGAACATTAATAGAGATGGCACGGAGCCTTCTTAAAGGAAGAAATGTACCAGTAGAGTTCCGGGGTGAAGCTGTTAGACATGCGGTTTTTCTTCTGAATCGTTTACCATCAAAGTCACTACCCGACATCACTCCTTATGAAGCTTGGTTCGGTAAATAACCAAACCTTGAACATTTACTGTGTTCGCTAAGCATGGAGGTGTTCATTTAAAGAAGTTTGATGAGTGAGGTAAAAAGATGGTGTATTTTGGAGTTGAGGATGGAACGAAAGGTAATCGTTTATATGATCTGAAGTGATGTTGTCTTCGATGAAAAAGAAAGTTAGAGTTGGAATAAAGATGAGAAGGAACAAATGAAGAAGGAATTCGAAATAAGTGACTTGTGGTTGCTAGCTTATTATCTTGGTATTGAAGTGTCGCAATTGAAGTGGGGAATTCATAACACTCCTCACTCTATATACCATTATTATATTATTTGACTCGGAAGCTTAGGTTTATAACATATTTCATTACTATACAATATATAAAATGTACATAAACTGTTTCAAAACATGATACACAACAGTTTAAAATCTCTTAAAACATAATACAACAAACTTGGTGTTATATAATTACGACATATTTGTATTATCAAAAGTATATCAGAGTTTTAAAGTGGGTCAAACATTCCTTCCAAAAACACCAGCTTCCTACCCGCCCTTATCTCAAAACATGACATGCAGGAAGTAATTTGGTGGGATTAGCACGAAGCTAAGTGAATGAATATGTCGCGGAACACCAGCTTCATACCCGCCCTTAGCATCACTATTAGTTTACATCAAATAACAGTAAATACACTTTAATAATCAATGAGGATCGGTGGTTCTTGAGGAACCCTACTGTCGCGGTGGCCCTCAAAGAACACTTACCGTCCATCTGTATGGCCAATACAGAAGAGATAGCTAATTGTTATTATTACTAAACACAGGTTCTACACACAACACATGTACAAAGTCCCTGTGTTAAACACATAATAACAACTAGCCCAACTATCATTTTGACCTCAATAACAGCTGATGCCCGAAGGCCAGATAGCACGTATATTCATAATTAACAATTCGGACTAAACACTCTAACAATCATATCTACGTTTACTTGTTGTAGCCAAATAGTCACAACTAAATCAAATTGTAAGTTCCAGATCCACTCACCTGCCTGTCACAGTCTCCAACTCAAAAGTCGTATATTATTGAGTCTTCGGTTGATTTGAGAACACAATTAAAATATAAGTTAGTAACTCATTTTATAATTATACAACTTATTCCAAAATGTAATATCCAACCAAATCAAAATGATCATACCAATTATCAATTAAATTTAACTAAATTAATACAATTCATAATTGGCATAACTTAATTTGGTTATATAACAATCAACCAGTTAATATAACACTTTTATAGCATATATGAAACATATATAGCATATATGAAACATATATAGTACTATTATTAAGGTTATACAAAAGTCACTGAAGTTTATAAGTTAGAACTCAAAATTTCTAGAAACAGCTAGTACCCGCCGGGTACTCATACTACTCGTCGGGTAGATGAGCAACCAGCCGGGTAAAGGACAAATCAGTCGGGTGAATTAAATTTCCGTGGTAATAGAAACAAGTTGCGTTTTAAAGCCTAGAGAATCAGCCGGGTGGCTCATTTAGCAGCCGGGTTCTTAACCCAACCCGTTTACTCGTCGGGTAAGGGTTGTACCCGCCGAGTACTTCCTCTACACCAGCAACCTACAACAGCTTAATACTCATCTCTGAATCCAATCCCCAAAACAACACAACTCTGTTTCTATTCACAAAGTACACCCAGAAATAATGATAACTAACATCATATATCATCTAGTTACAATTAACTAACCACTTCAATAACAACTACCATCAATTATCAATACATATATACTCATAACCTTAACAATTTAATCAACCCAAAAGTTGAAGAATCGATCAAGAAATTTGATTTAATAGCATCATATAACATTCCTATCATCAAGTAACAAGCTTTCAAGCTTCAATTTACTAACCCATACAATTTCAACCTAATTAACCAAAGTCATGTATAAACTTAAAAGAACAAGAACACTACTTACAATTTGAAAGTAGCAAGATGATGATAATGTTGAAAAAGCTAATCTTGAATCAAAATCACATAAATAATTGTGTTTAAAAACTTTTGTTTAAGGTTTCTTTACAATTAGATTTTTTTTAGTTGTATTAGAGAGAGTAACAAGAATCGGGGAAAGAAAGGAGTTAGGTCGGCTCCAACAAAACGGACCCCAATATTCTTTAAATTATATTCCCCTTTCAACTCAATTGTCTGGAACCTAAAATCATTTGCGAGAACAATTATTTTATTTTACCGTCATCTATAATAGTTTAAAACAAGTAATATTTTATTATTCACAATAAGTCATTTGACTTATTTACCTAAGTTTCACAATCAAACAAATATTATAAATATTCCTAACACATTTAAATATTAATTTAAAGTTAGAAAATTACTCGGACATTATTAGATCCCTAGGTAGGCTGTTACAGAATTGCCTTGCGACAAATAGGTTATGCAAAAAGGATTTTGGAACAATTCGGTTTACAATACTGCAACCCGACAAAAATCCATATGGAACCATAGTTGAAGGTCGATAAAGAAGAAGGTGGTAAAGAAGTTGGCCCCTCATAATATAGACGGGTGGTTAGGTGTTTAAGGTACTTGACTCACACTCGCCCTGATTTATCATTCTCTGTTGGTTTTGCAAGTCGTTTTATGGATAAACCAACAACTTTGCACTTTCAAGTTGTGAAACACATATTAAGGTATGTTAAAGGCACCCTATATTATGGGATTAATTATATATGGGAATGGTCAGGTTGCTGAATAGTTAGTTAGGTTCACTGACAGTGATCATGGTGGTGACTTGGTCGGTGGAAAAAGTACGGGTGGCATGATTTTTTATCTCGGGAGGAACCCGATTACATGGCAATCTCAGAAGCAAACGATTGTTGCTTTATCTTCTTGTGAAACCGAGTTTATGTCAGCAACAATAACAGCATGCCAAGCGATATGGCTTGCAAATCTGGTGAAAGAGGGTCAACACATGGAGCAAATCACTTTGTATGTTGACAAAAAATCTGCAATTTCCTTGATGAAAAGTCCTATGTTTCATGGACGAAGTAAGCATATCAACACCCGTTTGCACTTCATATGAGATCGTGTTGAAGACAGACAAATCGTAGTGGAACATGTGAATTTAAAGGAGCAGCGGACAAACATCTTTACTAAAGCTCTTGCACAAGTCAAATTCATTGAAATACGAAACATGCTTGGTGTGACAGATATCGAGTTTGGTCGAGTTTAAGGGAGAGAATGTGAAGTAAATTGGACCTAAATGGGTCACTTGGTCCAGACCTGGTCTAGTAGCAAATTGGCCCAATAGCAGCCCAGATGACTAAGTAATTATGCACATTAGGTTTGTTGCAAAAGTGGTGGATGTGATCAGCGAATAAGGAGGAAGTAGTACCTAGTCTTCCTCCCACTATCAATTCATTTTTGATTTTCAGCATCCGATTTCTATTTTAAATAGCATGTCATAATAGGCTTATTTTCATCAGTTAAAAAGCATTGTAATTCTCTCCTTAATGAAAAAGCAATTACATTGCAAATATCTCTTTCTTTAATTTTCACCTTCTTCGCAGAAATACACAAACGATTCAATTCCTTATAACTAACAACTATGTCTTCAACTAAAAAAATTAAAAAAGGAGATAAATAACAATAATGATGATGATGATTATATTAATAATAACTCCTAATTAAAATTTATTAATAATATAGTATAATAATAATAACTCTTAATTGAAATTTAATATGACTTAATAATCTAAATAATACATCTCATGACCTCTTTGTTTGACACATCAATCTTTTTGAACAAAAATTGTTAAAAATATATCATCTAATTATACAAAACATGCCTATCAAATTTTTTTTAAATTAAAGTTATGTAACCTCTTTCACATTTTTCGTAGTTACTATTTTGATACTCTATATAGTCTTCTTTATAAAGACACTCTTTCCTTTTCAATCTTTAATTTTCTTTTACCTTCTTATTATTGCAATACCTTATTATATATGTAAAAGGAGACATACTACCTATTTTTTGTAATGACATATCATTGATTTTTATAACAAGAGTCATACTAGCTCTTACGCAATTTATTTCAAATACATTCATGGTCATGTCTATTTTTTCGACACAAACACGCTACAACTTATTAGGTAGTATTATTTTATCCAATGTTTTAACTGATCTTATATCAAAAATTCTCACTTTCTCACTCTATATATCTTTGTAAATTTTGATAAAGTTTTCCATCTCTTATACACATTTCAAATGTAATGCTTTTTATATAAGTTTTTTGACATAAATTTCTTTATAAGAGTTTTTTCGCATTGTAGACGATTTTAAGTACTATGAATAAGTTTGGAAAAATTGAAACTTCGCCTGAATGCACGTGTGTGAAACTTTTGAAGAAATGTAATTTTGGCTTCTTTTTTTTTTCCTCATTTGAGTATATCGCTTTTTAATAATTTTAAAAGTTAGCCGATTAACAAGAATCAAGAAATTTGACAAAAAAATCACAATAATAAAATATAACATGAAAACTCTTTTTATGCATGATGTTCTTTTTATATAATAAGAATGAAACTATTTGTAGATTATTTTGGCATTACCATTACGTATTTTAGCTTTGTTTGGATATCCTGGATTCAACAACTAAAAGCTTCGTAAGTTGTTGTTTACTTCCTGTTAACTAATGAAATTAATCATTAAAAGAATATTTTTGAGTAATTATGCATATCATTGTCGAAATCTTTCTTATTTTTATTAATTATTTCTTGTGAGAGTCATCTTCCATAAATTCAATTTTTCACATTATAATGGGTTCTACATACATATTGATCATATATGTAAATCATATTCTTTGATTGTTGTAGCTTATTGGTCCATGTATATAACAACTATTATGAATGTATGAAAGTCCCTTGTGAAGATCTGATTGGATCGTTTGTTTGATTGTGAATGCGGAATAATAAACAATCAATAACTGATTCACAAACACACAAATCTCTATAACGTTTTCGTATATATTCACACTTGAAAGTAAAAAACGTTTACAAGCTTTTTCTCTTCCTCTTTCACTCTCTCCATGCCTCACACACTCTCACAGAATGTCTAACCCTAAAACTGAATTCGACTCCTCTATTTATACTAAATCTGCCCTACCTGCGACACTAGCCAAGTGGCATAGGAGCCGACCCATGCGACACTAGCTAAGTGTCGCATACTGCGTCAGTGCTGCATGTCAACATTTGTGTATATTTTCTATTTCACTATTTGTTTACAGACTCGCATATACACACTAAACACTATACATATGCAGACTAATTAACTTTGACAATAACAAACGTTTGACCAACTGACTGACACACAAAATACACCAACAAACTCCCCCATGTCAGCAGCTTGGTCAAATAAGTCTTCAATTAGTCTTCATCAACAAACTCTTTCATGTCTTCAACAATCAAAAACTCTTTCATGTCTTTAACAATAAGAATCTCCCCCATTAAGATAGCATGGTCTTCAAAGAAATCTTGATGTCCAAATTCATGTGACTGACACAAATTTATCATACAATAAGATCTTCAAATTCAATGACCATCTCTCAATCATCAACTTCTTCTCCGATAGAATTTATCTTCACAGTCTTTGTAGAGTAACCGACATCCTTTATATCTTCAATATTTGACTTTGACAAGATATGTGATATCGAAGAAAATAACATAGAAACAAAATCTTTTTGTATTTTTCTATATAAATGAAAAACAAAGAATACTTAAAAATTAAGTAATCGGGGATAGGATTGTTTTAAGTCTGCTTAGGGATCATATCAGGCCAATATGCAATTATTAGGAAATAGTAAGTGTTATCTCGATTATCAGTATATTTGTCCTCTTTAAATTTACTTAGCATATTTAAAACATCTTTTATAAAAATTATTTCAAGACGATTACTGGTATTGTTTGTCCACTAAAACATGTTACATCCGGGTCTGTGAGTTAACCTTTTATTGTTAGTATGAATATTTCTCCATGGTCCCCACCTATGACATACCCCTGTTACACCTGTAACTCATACAGGAGCATAGCTTCCTATTCTAGAGAGAATATAAGAATATCATTTTTAAGAATCAAGTCAGCTGTGACAGGTCTGTACAAACGTACAACAAAGCGACATAACTTGATTCAGGTGTAAGCAAAACCAGACTTGGTCAAACCGTTTTGGTGACCTTGTTAGGTATCTTATGATTTAAGACTTTTTCAAGTTCATTGACTTGTGTTTGCTTAACTTTTAAGCATATACTAATTGAGACCAGGTCTGTACTTATGTACAACAGAGGAAACAATCAGTATAGACCCCCAAATGATTTCAGATAAACTTCCGGTATAGAAATATGTCATGCTATGTTAAGGAATTAAGACATTTAGTCGTACATCATATGGTGTTTACCACAAGATCATAGACACATATTAGAATTACTTCTTAAGAACTCAGAAACCGGTGTGTATCATGCCTACCAGTACATCATATGATGAAGCTAATATTTATAAAAGTTATTTTAAACATGCCAGATAAACCTACTAATACATCAAGGATAAACCTTAAAATTTCCATTTTGTGCATGTCATCTGATGTACAATCATTTCCCATGTTGTTTACAGACACAATCCAATATCTTTTTGAGGAATAAGAATCTTGCTGTTCACATTTCTGATCCAAATAGTCAGAATTTTAATTACTCCCCCTGAACAGCAAATTCTTTTCAAAAATCCAATTCAAAGGTACCCCCTTAAATATTAAACATATTTTTGTAATTTTTGATTTAAGATATTTTGCAACATTGCATTTCTTTGATACTAAAAAGTACAAAGAATGGCTGTTGCATTAATTAACAAATAAGGGAAAGTATCAAAATCACATATCAAATCAAATCAAATGCCTTTTAGCACTTTTACCACCACGAAACTTCAGAAATGTCATCCAATCACAAATCATCATAACATTCTTCCAACAATATCCACATCCATGCAGTCACTAAAAATATATTACTTTACAAGAATCTGACTGCATCACCACAAACAATCAAACGTTAGTACTTATGGGACACCCAATCCTTGATAGACTTGGGTTGTCCATGATCATCCATAATCATCACATCAATGAGTTTATGATGTTTTAAAAATTCAGAAGATTTCATTGATGCGTTGTTTGTGGAATTGGGTTTCCAAACCTGTTTAGGTTCAGATGATTTGTTTTCAACAATGTTGTGCTGTTGAACTTGAGGTCTACTAGGCACAACTTTGTTTACTCTTGCCTTAGATTTTGGAGAGTTTGATGCACAACTAGATACAGGCGTATACGAACGACGCCTTGAAAAAGGTTTTGAAAAAGAATTACTGAAAGAGGAAGTTCTTGGCATCCCTCTACCAAACCTATCTAGGGATAATAACTTACAATCCCTAATAATATGGCCCTGTCGACCACAACGATAACAAGAACGACGCTCCACAAAAGATGTATTCCAATGAGTTCTCTTAAATCGTTTCGGTGGAGGACAGTACACAGAAGGTCTATTAGCACGAACATTTGTTGAACATGCACTCTTAGGTGTACATGTTGAAGTAGATGTTCCCGAGGTTGAGTTAGTAGATTTAGAATCCTTGTTAACATTTTTAACTTTGAAAGATTCATTATCAACTTTAGCACATTTTTAACTTTGAAAGATTCATTATCAACTTTAGCTTTGCCTTTGCATTTAACAGTCAGGTTTGACAGTTATTTTCTCAACCTTAATGGTAGACACTTCAGGTATATCTTCTACCTCTTCAACACTAACGGAAGGTGAACTTTCTGGCTTAACAAACTTAGGCAAGGGATACTCTGGCCTCTTGGTTTTCTCATTTGCCTGTTTGTTTTCCTTAGCTTCTTTTGATTTAATACCATAAAGCAATGCATAATCGACTGGAATCTCTTCAGTTCCTTCCTTAACAGGCATAGGACAGTATTCGGCATGGGAAGGTGGTGGGACTTGAGTATAACCAAGTCCTGCCTTCTTTTTACCGCCTGTCCTTTGCTTATTAACAATTTCATCAAAGACAACTGTTGCTGAAGAAGATCCTAAAATTTTGTTCTTATAATTATCATACTCAATTTTTAAATCGGAAAGTTCTTTATTCAACAACTCAATTTCAGTAAGATAACTGTTAATAGCGTCTTGTTGACTAAAAACTTTCGCTTTATATGTTTGAGTATCTAACTTATGAGCCTCAATATGTTTTTCGTAAAGACGTTCATTCGCTTTTAAAAACTTATTAGACTCAGTAAGTTTCTCAACTTTTTCCTGTAAATCTAAGTTGTCTTTCTGAAAAGCGTGCAAAGATTCAGTCAATTTAATGCATGAGATACAGCTTAAAGGTGCTTCAGGTTCAATGTGTACCTTAGGTGCATTAGAATCAACGTCTTTTATTTGAGCCACCATTGCAGTATGTTGATCCTCTTCTTTATTTACCACTATTTTCTTTTGACCATAAGCCTCTATAAGAGCGTCCCATAACTCTGTAGAAGTTGTTTGATTTGTGAATTTATTTACCACAACTTCTGGAAAGCACATGGTAATCATCTCATATACTCTATTGTCTTTGTCAAACTCTTCCCGTTCATTGACTGACATTTGTGCTTTTGACTTAAGCACCCCATTGAGTCTTGGTTGCTCATATCGATCAATAGTATTAAACCAGTTCCACAACTTTAGATCTTTGTGTTCAATGAAATTGCATAGTTTAATCTTCCAGTTAGCAAAATCACTATAGAACAAAGATGTAGAAGGAGGCTTTTTCGTATCCATAGCCATTCCCTCAAAAATTGAATTCGACAATTTCGACGACTTTCCGAGTATGGCGAAACTTTTCCGAGTATGGCGAAACTTTCCTGACGGTAAAATTAAGCTCTTTTAAGCTTAAAAACAAAATTTAAAATTACCAAAATTTTCACATTTTTTCCGCCAAAATTTCGTCTGAAAACGTCAAAAAACGGTCGAGTAAAATCAAACTTTTTCCAGGCTAAAATTGAACACTTTTAAGCCTATGGAAAAATTTTGAAAACGCAAAAATTTTTCGAAGTAAAATCAAATTTTTTTTTACGAATCTAGAGCGACACTAGGTAAGTGTCGCTAGGAAGTGTCGCTAGAAATCACAAGTGACACTATGAAGTGACGCACTGAAGTGACGCTAGAGGGTAAGTGACGCAGGTAAGTGACGCACTTGAGTGTCGGAAAAACCCTAATTGAAACTTACAAAGTGACGCACTTGAGTGACGCTCGAAATGACGCGTGAAGTGACGCAAAAACGGCTGTGAAGTTCCAAAAACCCTAAAAATCGAATTTTCTTGAAACCCTAACGAATTTTGAAGAACAAATGACGAACCAGCACCAAAAACTCGTCCAAAAACACAAATCTTCAATCAATTACACCCGAACAACAAGATCAAACTCCAAAAACTTCACGAATCGATCGAAAAACGAACAAATTACGATCCGATACCACGTAATCCAAAGATTGTGGCTCTGATACCAGTTGAAAGTCCCTTGCGAAGATCTAATCGGATCGTTTGTTTGATTGTGAATGCGGAATAATAAACAATCAATAACTGATTCACAAACACACAAATCTCTATAACGTTTTCGTATATATTCACACTTGAAAGTAAAAAACGTTTACAAGCTTTTTCTCTTCCTCTTTCACTCTCTCCACGCCTCACACACTCTCATAGAATGTCTAACCCTAAAACTGAATTCGACTCCTCTATTTATACTAAATCTGCCCTACCTGCGACACTAGCCAAGTGTCGCAGGAGCCGACCCATGCGACACTAGCTAAGTGTCGCATACTGCGACACTGACCTAAGTGTCGCATGTCAACATTTGTGTATATTTTCTATTTCACTATTTGTTTACAGACTCGCATATACACACTAACACTATACATATGCAGACTAATTGACTTTGACAATAACAAACGTTTGACTAACTGACTGACACACAAAATACACTAACAATGTATAATCAGAAGGATGATATTTCTACCATTGAATTTGATAAATGGAAGTGGAATATAAAAAGATAAGTTTAATGAGAATAAAACATAGTTTTATAATGACAATAAAGCTAGTAAATATACATAGGTTATCTTACAATGAAAGGTCAGATTTAAACAAAGACATTAATTGATTGGATCGTCAATTGATACGTATTATTGGTACTTTGCACTTTGTTAGATTTCATTTCATACATTTAACATTTCAACAACCATCACCAACCCTCATGAAACATAACACCTCTTGCTTATAAATATATATATATATGTAAAGCCTTCGAGCATATAACTAAACTATCATATATACTAGCTATAGAACAAGGCCTACACTCATCTTATTCACCACTCACAGATGGTAAATTTGATCACACTTTCGGCCGGAGGTGTAAAGGAAGCAGAATATAGCAAAATACTTCTCTCCGATGTCATGGTTACGAGAAAGAGAAACCTCTTTACGGGTCGTAATTGGAGGACCCTTGACATCAAAATGGCTATAGGGATCTTATCTATACATTTGCTTGCACTTTGCGCGCCATTTTATTTTACTTGGGGTGCATTTTGGGCTGCATTTATCACATACGTGTTGTGTGGGATCTTAGGTGTAACTCTCTCATATCATCGTAACCTAGCACACCATAGTCTCAAGCTACCAAAGTGGCTTGAATACACATTCGCTTATTTTGGTGTCCTATCCTTGCAGGTTCATTATTTCTTATATCTTTCATTTCATGCATGCATTATTTACTCAATGAAATCTAGCTTCAATTATGTTTGAATGGTTAATGTTTACAGAGGGATCCAATATTTTGGGTGAGCATGCATAGATATCATCATCAATACGTTGACTCCGAGAAAGATCCACACTCTCCCACCTTCGGATTTTGGTTCAGTCATATGGGTTGGTTGTTTGATAGTGGCTACCTTCTTGAAAAGGTAATTATTTCTTACGTTATGTTTTGGTGTTGTAATTGAGCCGCTAGCTTGTATAAACAATTTAAGCTCGACCTTGATAAAGTCAAGATTTTTCATGAATTCGAGTTTGAATTGAACTTTTATTATATATAAGGCATTTAGCTTT
Organism: Pseudognaphalium luteoalbum; assembly: GCA_963422505.1. Lineage (NCBI taxonomy): Eukaryota > Viridiplantae > Streptophyta > Magnoliopsida > Asterales > Asteraceae > Pseudognaphalium > Pseudognaphalium luteoalbum. The sequence continues at coordinate 4,181,783 of OY730194.1, forward strand.
TCAAGTATTACGTGATATGTATGTGTGTACATGAAGTCATAAGTATATGCGTACTTTGAGTTTGGAAATGGCATTATCATTATATTCTAATAACTCTTTTAATTTACCCATGCCATCATTAATTATCATGCCTCAACAGTGGTAATTTGTTTTCTACTGTGATAGTTATGCATTTTAGCCGAGCTCGAGCCTTCTTAAAATATTTTCGAGCCAAACAAGGTTAACTAACCTTGCAACCTGAAAGGCTAGCTAGTCAAGCTCTTTCCGAATTTAGGAAAAGCATAAATGAGTTGAACAAAGCTCGAGTCTCCTATGTTCCATTTAACCTTCATCTTTTTTCTTATTTTAGATTTACATATATACATGTTAATCTGCAGTATCAAGAACGTAAAAATGTGGAGGACCTAAAGAATCAGGCATTCTATAGGTTTATTAAAAAAACCTATCTATGCCATACATTTGCGTTTGCGACCACCGTTTATGCTCTCGGTGGATTTACCTACCTTGTGTGGGTTCTGGTAAGATTTTACTTAATTACTCTGTTTTTAGTTTCAGATCTTGTACGTTCACTTCTATATAAACAGTGTTTCATTGAAAACTATAAATAAATAAAAGGGTAATTTAGAGGGTATCTTTGACCCTGTACTACATTTCAATGTTACGCATCCGTCCTACCCACATGGAGCATTAATGGAGGAAAAATCATTTGTCCACAAATCACTCACATATGCTGAGACACGAATGCGAAGCCTTACCTATATGTCACATATGTGAAGTCTGGACGTTTGTTGTGGTTGTACCACTTGGGCAATGCCCAATTGGTTTGATAAGTATAAATAAAATGATTATGTCCATAAAAACTCGATCAGGTAGTAATTATCATCAACTCGTATTGGATTAGTGGCTGAGTCATTTGACTCTGAACAAAAGGTTGAGGGTTTGAATCATATCCCCTGCAAAAGGCTGGAGGTCCTTTCTACCTTTACAAGCCTCTCTACCTTAGGGTAGGAGGAAGGCTGTCTACATCTAACCTCCTCCATACACCGTCCTAGACAGTATTGGCCCTAATCCGTGGAAGGCGGTATGAGATGTTTCTTGCTTTCGTATTGTTATATCATAAGTTCTAGAGGTGGCAAAATGAATGGGTCGGGTTGGGTCACGGGTCTAGATGGGTTTGGGTCTAAATCAGGGGTGGTTCAAGGGTAAGGCCGATCAAGCTAAGGCTTTAGGCCCCCCGATTTTTTAAGGCCTCAAAATTTTGATGTCATGTATTATCTATAGGAAAACGATTAGGATCCTCAACATTTCATAGTTTTCTAAGGCCTCAAAAAGTATATGTTCAAAGATCTAATACTCGCTTTATGTTAAAAAAAATGACGTTATAAGGCCTAAAAAAATTTAAGTTGTGAAAGATTAGGCCTAATTTATGTGAAAAAAGCTACTAAGCCCATCTTTTGTTATTTCGTTAGGAAGATTCGTATTATAAGTATATTTTTTCATAATTAATTCCAAGTTAGTCTTTTACCAATTATCTATCATTATATTGTTCAAATAACCAGCTCAATTATTTCACATATAACTCGTGGTTAAGTTTAATAGGTTATTTTTAATTGTAGAATGAGTTTAATCTAATGTTTTACTTAATATATTATCATTAGATGTTATATAAAATTAAGCACCATGTAATGTCATTGTACAAGAAAGCATGACATACATGATATCGATATAAATAAATTTGTAGAGTATTTATAGAATATATGTGATAAAATAGTTATAGTACTGTTATGTTTAGGAGAAAAAATATAGATTCGAAGTCTATAATTAGTCAATAACTCAAACCAGTTTTCAAAACATTATATTATGTAAGTAAAAAGTTTAAATATGGTCATTCTTTTGGAAGAAACCCTTGATTTGGTAGAAATCTTTTATCAAATTATACTAAATTGGTAACACATTATTAAAGTCGATGTAAGATATCACAACAGAATGGATTAATTGCGCTTTTTTAGTTTAAAAGATACATTTTTCATACTACATCGAATGTATTTGATTGAATTAGCATAAAAATTATTGAAAAATGAGTAAATATATCAACTCGATAAGGCCTCATAGTTTACACTTGCTCTAGGCCTCCTAAATTATTGAGCCGCTCATGGTCTAAATGGGTCCAGGTCTAGATGGGTCATTTAGAAGGATGAGTCTAAACGGGTCCAGGTCAAATGGGTTTCGGGTCGGGTCATCGGGTTCATCAAACTTTTTTTTTATTTGAGTGAAAAATGAAAAAATTGAAATGAGGTGGAAAAAAAAAGTTACCTGTTAGATCCGTCTAAACCCGTTGGTTAATTGTTACACAATTAGAGGTTATATTGAAAAACTCATTTAGACTTATTCAAAAAATAGGGAGGAGACCCAACAAACTCACCCCTCCTAAAAATTAACCAAATTTACCCATAATTAACCATTGGGTCTAAAATTGTCACCTCTAATAAGTTAGTAAGTTTAGTTAAGATTACATAAAGATCTAAACGACTAGGCGTATATAACGTGATCGAAATTTATAATGCGAAAACGCTCAAAGTTTACAGTAATCGCGGACACTGTGTTTAGCGGGACTTCGATTTAGACGGAACATTCTGTTATTAATCTTGTCCTTGAGGGGTCTATGGACGGATGGACCTGTAACAATTTAATTACATGTGACCGGCCCCATCTTTACTGAACTCAATTAACTTGTTCGTACGTTATTACATAAATTATCCTCAAACTGAACTGTACAAATTATGGTAGTTGAATTTACTTATCTTTGTCGATCTGTAATAAATTATTTTTAAATTAACTGTGAGCTCATACGTAGGGAGTTGCAACTACATGGGGATATCATGTGACTTTTCTAGTCAACTCAGCTTGTCATATATGGGGAAATCAAGCTTGGAACACTGGTGATCTCTCCAAGAATAATTGGTACGTAACTAATTAACTTTAAAAAGAACTCAAATATTCATGTAATTAAAGTATATAGTTAGTACTATTGTGTAATTACATGTTATTATGCATATATGCAGGTTAGTAGCACTGATCACCTTTGGAGAAGGTTGGCATAATAATCACCATGCATTCGAGTATTCAGCTCGGCATGGATTAGAATGGTGGCAAATCGACTTTTGCTGGTATATGATCAGGTTTCTCGAAGTAGTAGGGCTAGCCACCAATGTTAAATTACCGACTGCGAACCACAAAAATAAGAAGTCGTTTGCTTCTTCTTCTAAAAAGTACCGACATGTTACCCCAACATGAAACGCAACACCAACAAGTAATATACGTTCCATAGCATTTCGTTAGCAACATGTCATGCGTTCTCAAATACGAAGTATCACATTTTCTTTCTTCTGTAGCACATCATATATAGTAGAAGTTGCTAGAATAACCAGGAGTTGAAAAAGAGGTTCTAAGTGTTTCAAAATGTATCGAAAGTTTATAAATAGTATTGTGTTGTATTAATTGATCCAACAACCATGGTGTCATCGATGTACATACAATAGTACGGGTATGACAATTCTAGTTATTATTCAAGTAATATAGAAGAAAGTGGTGTAAGATCAGAACTATACACTCAAGAATACATGTGTTGTCAGTTCTATTGTATGTATAAAACTTTGTTAATTTATGTATAGAAGTTACAAAAAATGTTACTTAAGTAACAAATTACATACAATAGACGGTATGATGTTTCAAAGTTGAATGTGTTTAACAATAAAATGTGTAAAATTTGATACACTTTCAAACTATACACCCAAAACTTCATGACTATTAATTTATATATATTCCTTTCGTAGACTATAATAATATATGAGAGAATAAAAAACTTGAATCTACATGAAAAGAAAAAATTACACAAAAAGGATGGACCGTCTTTAGAATTTAGAAAAGCCGGAATATAGGCTTTTAAACTTTGGGCTTTTGTGGGGATCTTCAGGCTTAGCCCAGCACTGCCTAATCTCTTTAGTGTATTTTGGGTCAGGCCATGCTTTTCTGGACTTTTCCTGGCCGGGACTAGGCTTGAACAAAAAAATCGGGTTTTAAACCCTACCCGGTTTCAAACCCGAAAACCCGACCCAGTCAAACCCGGTTCGGTTTTTTTGAATACCCAGCGGGTACGTACTCGGGTAGGTTTTTAGAATTCGAAATCGGGTTGAACCCGGGTTGAAATAGGGTCGGGTTGGAAACCCGGTCAAAAACCCGATCAAAACGCGGTCAAAAACTCAAAACCCGGTCAAAAACCCGAAACCCGGTCAAATACCCGGTTGAAAACCCGAAATAACCCGGTTCGGGTTGGGTCCAACCCGGTTTTTGACTTTCTTGACCAAAACCCGGTTCGGGTTTCAAGTCGGGTTGGGTGAAAATCCGATTTTGTTCATGCTTAGCCCGGGACTAGATATTTAATTGACCCAAAAGGTTCCTTGATGGACTTGGAATAACATATAAAATCCAATCTAAAGATCTAAAAAGAAAATATTCGAATATTATCAACAATCAATCTACTCTTAATTTGTAATTAAATAAGGAACGTGTTTTATGTGAAATTCAACAAATTAACTTAATAGTTTCATATACATGTATAGCTTAGAAAAACTCTTGCATCATTTTAATACTCCTCCATCCCAATTTAATTGTCCACTATTGAAATGCATATAGTTTTATGAAATTATATTGATTAATAAAATTTAAACTTTACCCATTCAAACTCTTTTTGATTGCTTGAAATTAAAAGTGTACAATAAATTTGGGACATCCTATTATGATATACTGAACAATTAAAATTGGGTAATTTTCGTAAAATTACATTGTTGTGAATGTTCAAAGATTGGTATAAGGTGTGTTATTAGGCTAATAGAAATTAGATGGTAGTTGAGGGTGTAAGAATTGTAAAAGTTGATTGGTCAACTCGAGTACGAAAAAGTGTATAATTATTAGAACCCCGTTTTCGATCGGTTGATCCACATACACCGTAGGCAATGTTTGAATTAAAATACCTAAAACAGAATGTACATGCAATTAAATACTCTTTATCCCATCCCACGATATAAATAACATAAAATAACATCAACTAATGGGCAGTTTATGGGAGTGTGTGCCTTCGCTAGCTAGATTTCATTAACTTCATACATTTCGCAGCTCAACGACTCTCACCAAACCTCATAAAACGTAATTCTCTTGTATAAATATTAAATATTTATGTATATTAATATACGCTCCGGAAGTATATAAAAAGTATCATCACATATATATAAACCAAGCTAGCTAGTAATTCTCTTCACAAATCAAAGATGAGAGATTTGATCATTATTTTGAAGGAAGTAGGGGATTCAAAATATGGCAAAATACTGCTCTCTGATGTGAAGGTTACGAAGAAGAGAAATGTCTTCATGGGTCGTAAATGGCGGACCATCGACGTTCAAATGGGTGTAGGGATGTTAGCTATTCATTTGCTTGCACTTTTCGCACCATTTACGTTCACTTGGGGTGCGTTTTGGGCTGCGTTTCTCACATACGTCTTGTGTGGAATTTTTGGAATAACTCTATGTTATCATCGTTGCCTAGCACATCATAGTCTCAAGCTGCCCAAATGGCTCGAGTACACCTTTGCTTATCTAGGAGTCCTATGTTACCAGGTTCGATCATACATACTATATATACGTCGTTGTTTATAACTATATTCTTGTTATTAACTTTCTTTCATCCATGTAAACTTCAATGATTATAAGTTATCTGATCAAATCTCAAACTGAATGTACGTACATTGATATAATCATAGAGGGATCCGATATTTTGGGTGAGCATTCATAGATATCATCACAAATACGTCGATTCGGAGAAAGATGCACACTCTCCCATCTTCGGATTTTGGTATAGTCATATGGGTTGGCTCTTTGATAGTGGCTACATCCTTGAAAAGGTTCAATATGATCATATTAATTTCACAAATAAAGCAGCCTAATATGATATGAGTTGAAAGGTTAAGTTTGATTAATTCTTATATAATAATTTTTGCAGTATAAAGAACGTACAAACGTAGAGGATTTAAAGAATCAAGTATTCTATAGGTTCATCAAGAAAACCTATATATTTCATGCACTTGGACAAGCAGTCCTCGTTTACGCTTTTGGTGGATTTACATACCTTGTTTGGGTTGTGGTAACAATTTTCTTACTTATTCTCAATAGTACGTATTTCGTGCTTAATATAATATTACCCTACAACATTATCTTATGTTTATTGTTATTATGTGTAGATGTACTAAATTTATTTTATTTTTATTTTTTATTAATAAAAATATATGTAGGGAGTAAAAACTGTATGGGGATATCACATTACATTTCTAGTGAACTCAGCATGTCACGTATGGGGCAATCAAACTTGGAACACCGGTGATCTCTCCAAAAATAATTGGTAAATTTATATAAAAATATATAAAAATATATGTTCTCATGATATATACATACATACGTTGATACGTACGTAATAGCCATTATAATTTTAGCATCGATAATTATTATCGACATGATCGATGATACGTACAGGTGGGTAGCATTGATTACTTTTGGAGAAGGTTGGCATAATAATCATCATGCGTTCGAGTATTCAGCTCGACATGGGTTAGAATGGTGGCAAATCGACTTTTGTTGGTACATCATAAGATTTCTCGAAACGGTAGGCATAGCCACCAACGTTAAGTTGCCATCTGAAGCGCACAAGGTCAAAAAATCGTTTGCTTCTTTTAAACAGTACTAACGGCATCTTACCCGACCAATATGCTAACCACGGATAATATAGTATATGAATGATAATATATATGCCGGTTAGCTACACATTCTCATAATATAAATCCGTAGTTGCATGTTGTAACAATTCGTGTTAAGAAAATGTAAGGTTGGTAATTTTTCGAATTTGCAACTCCCAGTCTGAATATGCAAAATCAATGGATTCGTCGATCGTAACCCTACTGATCAAGGCGTCATTTCATCTCTTTGATGATGAAGTTGGTTGAGTGTATTACTTTTGCTCATTTTGTTGCGATTGTTTTGGTGGCTTGAGATATCCATCTTCTTTTGTATCATCCCTCTTCCAGTTTTTGGTTGAGGTGTTATTCAATAAAAGTTTATTGTTAAAGGTAGATGTTTCAACAAGTAGTAATATATTTATTGCCTTTTAAAAATATATAAACTTATGGTTTGATTTTGATGACTAAAATTATATATGTAATTTGACAACCCGTACTTAGGCGTATTAATTTACTTTAAGCTTGCTTGTAATTACTTGTGAATAGTTTGAAATAGAACTATGTTGCTTGTAATATAACGTATATTGAATATACACACTTGAACCGGACGAGGTCCGACACCGTTTAACATGGACGTTGGTGACAAACTGTTAAAAATAATGTGGATTTATCCAAACAAACATTATTTACTTTAATATATTACTTTAATATATTACAAGTATTAAATATCGTATAAAACACTCAGTACGCGACAAAAACGCGCGAAACGCGCCCGACAGACGAAATAACGTCAAATTATACCTTATAACTCATTATTAAGTATTTCGATAAAATACTTCAAGTAAAAATATCGCGATTGCACGCGTACAATTAAAACGTTTAAAAACGTTACACAATTTAAACGAACGTCTAAACCGCAACCGACTACCGATCGACGACCGAAATATATTATAGTAACTTAAAATATATTAGTTGAGTAAAACTTTTATTTAAAATATCGTGTTTTAAAATCGTTAACAAAACGTACTAAATAAAACGCTATACGATTAATCAAACAATTAACGAAACGATCGGGTAAACGGGTACCGCGCCTAACGTAAAGTTTGGGGATTAAAAGTTGACAAAGATCTGCCTTGTGGGACCTCTCAAAACTGATCAAGGGGGAGGGTATGGCAACCCATGCCTCTCCTTGATTTCTTGCACTTCCACACTCCAATTCCATTTCCATTTTCACACTCTTTCTTTCCCTCTCATTTCACTTCACTCTCCTCTCCCTCTCCTCTTAATTTCGGCAGCCACAACAACCCTTCCACCACCATCATCCACCATTGGCCACCACCTCATTCTTGAAGGAAAAACAAAGCCGAAGACACCAAAACGACCGCCTACGCGTGTACATCACTCCTACCATCTCCGTTTCTTCATACACCATTGTGAGACTTCAAAACTCTAGTGTTTTACTTATAATATGTATATTATCATGTTATGTTGCTTGTTCAACTTGTTAATGTCCAAATAAGTAATCGAAACACAAATAAAAACTCGAAAACAGGAAGTTAACCTTTCTGTCCAGATTCTGTTTCCAATTCTACGAATTTTATAAAAATCATTACAACACCAAAATGGACATTTCTTAAGCCTAGAATATATCTCAAGAAGTTATCTTTCCAACAAAATTAGTCTCGTGACTTTTTGACCCTGTTTGCTACTCGAAAACATTTTTCTCCGGTAACATAGGTTTACTGTTCCGGCGAGCAGTAAAAACCGCCTACTTTTCGAGACCATATCTCGAGTTATAGACCTCAAAAACGTATGAGACCACTTGGGAAATCTTGTTAATTTTGTTATGTACAAAAAGTTCTTCTTTGGCTCATTCCATAAATATACTCATTTCTCCAGAAAATTAGATTTGTGAGAAGTGGTCTAATCTCGGATTAAACTGAACACTGACACTTTGTAAATTTTTATAAAATATCAAACGACCTCCAAAAATCATAAAAAACTTACAGGAAGTACATAACATATGTAGGAGCTTTGTGTACAAATTTCAGAACGATTTGATAATGTTTACTATTTTAGATAAAAATCACAAATAATCCGTGAATGTATTGTCGCATAAAAACTAAATTCCGGGAATACATACTCATTATCGCATAAAAACTAACACTTGAAAGAATTCCGTCAATCCTTATTGATGCATGAACAAAATTCCGTGAGTACCATTGTCGCAGGAACAAAATCCGTGAATATCATTCACGCACAAACAAAATCCGTGAATATCATTCACGCACAAACAAAATCCGTGAATATCATTAACGCATAAACAAAGTCCGTGAATTACTATTCTCGCATGAACAGTGTCCGTGAATTCCCATTATCGCATGAACAGTACCCGAGAATCCTATTGACGCAGTACCCTATTGTCGGATTAATTGTGGCCTTTGACTTTGTTTGACTCACGGACCAAATGTATTGTCGGGTCCTTTAGACTGTCGGACTCACTTTTGGAAAATTTCACTTTTATAATTCTAAGTTTCGAGACTCTACACTTTCGGACTATAAAATTTTCACACACATATATATATATATATATATATATATATACCTTAGTGAATCCTAAAGCTTAAACGTCGAGAACAATAATATTACAAGAGTATTATGAATCAACTTGACATAAGACAACTAAAATGATATTTGCGAAACATTATTATAAACCATCACCAACGGGCCGTATATATTTTCAAAAACTCAAACTAATCAATCAAACAACCAAATTATTTGGACATAACTAGTTGAGTGGACAACTAGCATGAATGATCTTTTGAGACATTCACTTATACATACAACCTTATATGCTTAGGGCATTAGAAGGTTGCGGGTTCGCGGAACCTACGGATTACTACTGCTTTCAGACTTTACGTTTATTAAGTTAAATGCTTGCTTGCTTGATTCAGGTGAGTCTTACAGCCCCATTTTTACTGTTTTACTTACGGGGTGAGATACATTGCTTACATTTTTCTTGAACACAAGTGCTGAACTACTTACTTTCACATACGGGCTTGCATGAGTTACTTACTAATCCACTGAAGTCCCTCCATCATAGTTTCGTTAGTTATGGACTTAAGCGCGAATATTAGTTAATGGATCCATTAGGGACTGACCCTCCCCGCCCGGGGTAGTAGCGCTACCAAGAACCGTTATGTATAAACGAGCGACTTTTATTTGTTTCATACGAGTGTTTGGATTGGGCACTCGCGGGGGCAGTATACGGTACTTGGTTGTACCACCGATTTGCGGGTTAAGCTTCGACTATGAGCTCATGGCAACGGTATATACATATTTACCTATTATTTGCTTGGTTGCAGATACTTGATTTACGCCTGCGGGCACAACTGATAAAAATCTTGTGTTCAAACTATTACTTACTTACAAACCTGTGAGATTCACCAACCATTTTGGTTGACCCTTTTTAGCATGTATTCTCAGGTACACATACGGAGTAGGATTACTTCAGGATTACTAGCTAGAGTCGCATGATTTCCAAACTGCATTAATGGAGATTCTTTAGCGTTATCTTTTGTAACTTTGGTTATGTAACAAAATCTCCCGTTACGTACGCGGACTCTAGAGGACCTTACTTTTGTAAAGAAAACATTATGTTTTCAAACCTTATTTTATAATGGTATGTAACTATTTTACAAACGTCTCATTTAGAAGTCGTTTGCTATACTTTGGTGCTTGATTATTGATTAGTAACACCCAAAGCTTGCTTCCGCGTAACATTAAATTTGGGGGTGTTACAGTAATCATCTACATACTGTAAATGGGTTTTATGTAATATTGTTTGATTAGATACAAGCAGAAAGAATAATTTTTAAAAAGAAATGTTACATCGCATGATTTTCATGAGAGAGAATTAACAATAACAATTTAATTTAATTAGAATTCTTTTATTTTTTATCAAAAAATATATACAAAATAACTTGGATCAATTACACTAGGATACAGAATGGAAGATAAAAATTAGTGCAACTTAACTGATATACCAATTATTTCATGTGAGTTTATACGGTTTTTATTTTTTTTGTAACTTTAGTATGTCTTGTGATCTATCAAATACATTTAAAATGCGATTAGGTCACGTCTACATGGAAGCCTACATGGACCCATGTAAGCAATAATCCGTTGATTAAGAAATCTATCTATCTTAAATATTAAAAGAAAAATTTTGAGAGAATAATAACCATTAGATGAATATCAACTATTAAGATCTAACCCTTAATTTAATTCATGACATTATTAATCCTATTATTATATGACTAAAAGACTAATTAACCCCTCTATATTTACAATATACACCCTTTAATATCTATCTTATATATTAAAAGAAAAATTTTGAGAGAATAAGGACCATTAGATGAAGATCAACTATTAAGATCTAACCCTTAATTTAATTCATGACATTATTAATCCTATTATTATATGACTAAAAGACTAATTTACCCCTCTATATTTACAATATACACCCTTTAATATTTACTATATAAATCCTTCGTTTTTCCTTTAATTGTAGATAATCTTTCAAATATTTTATAATTTATTATTCTTTTTATAATTTAAACTCTTCCTACAATCTTATTTATTTTATTTTTATGAAAAAAAACCCAATAAGTTATTCAATTTCAAAAAATTTATAACTTCATTTCATCGCTCAGTGATTTAAATTCATATACGACTTACTCTTTTTAATTATTTTATTAATTTATAATTTATAATTTTTGGATCATGGATGTTAACGGGTCGGGTTCGGTGGATTTTAGTGTGTTTGTACCCATACTACCGCCTTTTTAATTCTTTTATCAATTTATAATTTACAATGCTTTGATTATAGATGTCAACGGATCGATTACCGTCGGGTTTTAGTGTATTTGTACACATACTGCCATACCAGTTCAGAATATTCGTACTGATACCCGGCTCAATACCCGTTGTGTACCCAATTAATATTACCCATCGGTTTTTCATATCTATTTGCGAGTTTCGGTTATCCTCATGTATGTAACTTTAGCGAAACAAAAAAAAATAGTTATTGAAAATACGACGCAAATTTAAAACACAAAAAAAGGGTTTTTTGTCGAAAAATGAACAACTTATTCTCGTTTTTGTGTTTGGGGGTATCAAATATTCTTGACTTTTTAAAATGAACAACTTATTTTAAAATTAGGATTAAAGGGTATATGGCTAAAAAGTTCAGAATATTTGATACGCGAAAACATGCTAATGTCAGTGATTTGGTAAATATGACATAGATCGGAGAATTGTTAAATGCTTCTTTGGGAAAAACGAGAATTATTGACTCATTAATCTTCCACAAATGGTTAAAAATTCTGAACTTTTTGACCATGTACCCTTTAATCCTAGTTTTAAAATAAGTTATTCATTTTAAAAAGTTAAGAATATTTGATACCCCAAAACACAAAAACGAGAATAAGTTGTTCATTTTTTGGCAAAAAACCCAAAAAAAAAAGGATACCGAATTACAAGATTTGAAATCTTAAAACTAACAATTTAACTTTTTAATTAACTAATTCAAAGTTTCAATACATAGTTTAGTATTATTATTAAGAAACAATACAAATGCAAAAAATGAAGTTGTATGATGCACAATATTATCAATAATTGATTAATTAATTTACTCTGTTGTCACTAATTTCTCTATATCTCGATTTACATCCCTAAAATAATTTACTATTTAATCTTCTAAGGACGTGTTAACGTCATTTAGGTCAGTAGAGCCTGCATTTGATGTATCATATTTTGTCATCTTTCGTCAAAGTTAAAAAGACAAAGTAATGCATTATAGGTTGTTAATTTTAAATTGCAGAGAGTAACTTAGATAGACGAAAAATGCACTGCAAATAGCATTATTTTTTATGTATCAAATAGTATTAACCTGTTAAACCAGTATATATGCTTATTTGAAAAAAAAATATCAAAATATTATCCCTATTAATACAAATAATAAAGTGATATCATACATAATATTATCCCTATTAATTAGTTTATATATTTGGACTCATCAATTCAAAATCTATAACAATTCAAGCCCTTAATGCATTTTTCATGTAAATTTAAAACAATACAAACCGATGTACCGTACACCAACACCAAAACTATTATTAAATCTATATAACACATCCATATATAAAACATATCTAAAGTCAACCCGTAAATTTTGCGGGTTTTAAACTTGTAGTAATAAAATTAAGAAAATCAAGAGTATCCATAGTAATAAAATCAAGAGTTACAAAAATTATATAAAAAGATATGTACAAGATGAGGTGGATCAATCAAATGAAGGTAGAAAATTAAAAAATTAAAAATGTGGATACATTACTCACTTTGGTACAAAAAGGTAAGTACGTTATTAATTTATAGCTTTAACCCATACGAAATTTAATAAGTTGTACTCTCTTCGTCCCAGTCAAAGTGTTCGCTTTGACTTTGCACACAGTTTTAACTTTTTTTCACTAACTATATCTTTCACCAATCAAATAATATATTTACCCATTAAAGTTTCTTTCGATTAGTTGAAATATGAAAGTGAATACTTATTTGTAGCAACTCAAAATAATAATGTGGACAAATGAAAGTGAACACTTATTTCTTTCGATTAGTTGAAATATGAAAGTGAACACTTATCATATTTAGTAAGTTATATTACATACAAGATTGTTATCTTAACAATAGAAGATATAATGACTTTTAAATAGAAAAAAGCTTTTTAAATGATGACTCTCATTATTTACTAGGGGCAATGCAAACATGTACACACTTTCAAATGACCATCTCAAATCATCTTCATTTTTCTATCTCCAAATATGTAGTAAAAACTGCATCTTTTTAAAATATTCTTCCTTTAAAAAAAAATTTTTCTAACCATCTCACTCCAAAACCCTATCTCCAAAACTTTTATAGTAATTTATTCTACCTTTTGTACAACTATTGATTACTTAATAAGAATAAACATAGATATTTTTATTTTTATAAAGTTCATATTTGAATCATTAATCTTATATATTTAGTTGAAGTTTTAATAATTGATCTGGATAAATATTATTGGACACTTACCTAAAAAAATTAATAGTAGTCAATTTATATAATTATTAGATCATACCCCGCAAATCCACGGACTATTACAAGAATTCATATAAAAATTACGTTATAGCTACTTAATTTTCAGATATTTGATTAATTGACACGATTGTTCTCTTGTGAGATAAAACAGAATTCAAATTGACAATTCTCTAGTAAATTGATCTAAATTTCAACCTACGCACAATTTTGAACTACAAACAATAGTTGTTAATCTCTAAACTGTGTAACATGGAGACTTTAGCTAGGGGTGTTCACGGACGGTTAACTAGAGGTTCACGCGGTCAATCAAAGACCGGATAACCGAATCTTCAGTTCAACATTTTCTTGAACCTAAACTAAAACTGAAAAGTTTAACTAATCGATAATGGATTAAACGAAAATTTTCAGGGTTAATCAAATTAAGTGTTTTTATTTACTACTAATTCAATTTATAAATATTAACACGCAAATACACACTCATTGATGAATATTTGTTATAAATTTTACACACTGATCAATCTAACAATAAACATTAAACATTTTGATTACGTACAAAACATAAATGCATGAACACCGAACAAGGTGTCACAAAACTAAAAATATATTCTACTAAAAATGTATAAATATGAACATTCATACTAAAATAAATACAACAATATAACAATCATATTCTAACATAGAATATATTTATTAATATTATCTATATATCTAGACGCATATACACATATTAATTTATAGTTTTTGGTTTGTCAGTTAACCTGTTGTGACAATATCATGAACCGAAAATAAAAAATACCGATTCGATTAATCGAAACTAAAAATAAAAAAACTTTGTGTCGATTGAAGTTATTAAATGGAGTTATTAATTGGTTTAATCACATGTAAGCGGAGAAAATGCTTTTCAATTATATTTTCATGTGCACAAATCATGTCCTACCCACTGGAGTTCACTTCATGCCAGGAAGAGTGATCAGACACCCTGAGTTTGGAATGTTTTACAATGAGCTTTCAAAGAGCCTCTAAGATTCTCATTGCTAAAAAAGAGCATCTTGTTGCTGTAAGATTCATAGAAAGGGCTAGCAATGCTGATGAAGAGTTTGTGAAAATGATCAAAGAAGAGTTAAAGCTTAGAATGGCTCAAGATACTGAAAACAACTATCTCAAAATTAAGCAAGATTATGGAGATGCAATTTTGTGAAGTATCTATTGTAAAACTTTTGATTATGATATAAAAATCAAAGTTTATTATTTATTGCAATTCATTTATGTTTGAATTGTACTTGTAAAATTATCAAAATATTATGAATAGCTACTAAAGATAGGTAACAATTGTCTTGTCACAAAAAATAGGGGAAGATTGTTGGGTCATTGATCCTGCTTCCATAATTTATATATAACAAAACTGTTACTTAGACGTTGATCTAGTTTCATCAGTGTCCCTTTCAAGACCTTTGTGGTTTCCGCCATACGTTGGGCAGAGTCCATGATAACTTGTACATTTTCATCAGAGTATGTATACACTCTGATCTACTCTTAAAAGATTACTCAAGTTATGATAGCTGCTGAAGATCAACTGATACCTTTCTGTGAAGTCAAAGACTGAAGAAAAAGATAGATGATCACTGACTAAAATGGAAGATTAATAGTGATTATTAAATTACTCAGTGGTTATTACCCATCAAAGTACACGGGTCTGACAAATACCTGTGTACCTAAGAAGGTTCATTCAAAAAGGTGAATATAAGCCGTATATTTTGTGTGTAAAAATTCATGAAGTCAACCATGCTTCTTGCCTTGTGCCAATACTTTAGTCGTATTGAGATCACTGATAACCATCAGTGTCCCTTTGCTGAGTGACTTGTTATATTTGAATGTGTCATCAAGTTGCAATTACTTACATTAGTTTGTCTTGTCTACTTCCACAGTAATTGTTGTAAAGTATTCTTTGAATATAATCAATAAAATTATTTTAAACTTGAAAAATTGTATTCACACCCTATAACTAATTGTAGTTAGTAGTTGTTAATCGTCATAAATTAAAAGAGGACCAATATTAATGACTCCATAAAAATTCTTCACTATTTGGAAGAATCATTATTAAAAGTTGTATGTGGCAATAACTTTGTTATTAAACAGTGTAACACTCCAAAATTTAAAGGTATTATTTTAGTGCACGGGGGTATAATTATCTTAAAGTGTTACTATTTTAATTAATATAAAATAATAGAATACGTGAATGGTTTCTCAGTTCCAGACAATAGAGTATAAAGGGAAATAAAATTTATTAAAACCTTTACATAGACTATTACACTCATACGTGCCATATTATTCCAAAAAGCTCCAGAACCTTATCAAGAAGAAAGAAAATCGCAGAGGCTAAATCCAAACACTAAAATCATTTTCTGAATTATCAATTCAAGCTAGAGAAATCAGAATCATCATTCTTTGTTCATTCTTAACTTCAAGTAAGTTGAATTCTTTATGATTTTAACCTAGGTTTTTAGGTTTGATAGGTTTTGAATAAATGATGGTTGTAATCTGAAATTGAGGTTAGAAATTGATTGAATTGATGTTAGTTAGTGTTGTTAAGGTTTCTGCCATACGTTGGGCAGAGTCCATGATAACTTGTACGTTTTCATCAGAGTATGTATACACGCTGATCTACTCTTAAAAGATTACTCAAGTTACGATAGCTGCTGAAGATCAACTGATACCTTTCTGTGAAGTCAAAGACTGAAGAAAAAGATAGATGATCATGTAGTCACTGAACCTAATTATACTTAATAAGGAATACTGCCTAACGTCATAGTCTAGGCCCACTAAATGCAACCTAGTTCACCATAACCTTAGGCTCTGATACCAATCTGTCGCACCCCCAAATTCGGGTTGCGGAAGCGAATCGGGTCGGGGCGCAACCAATCAATAATCACAGCACAAAGATATAATGAACGACTCTATATGCGCCGTTTTACAACTTGTATTGATAAAATCAAAGTTTACATCAAAATATTATTTACATTAGCTTGGTTCCTTGAAATTGAGAGATTTACATTACATAATTACTTTATACAAAATATAATAATGCAACTAAATCTCTGTTTGATTGAATGAAGACTCGAGCTAATGATTCCTGGTTTGGGCAGCCAACCTACTGCTGAGTACCTGTGATACATGCTAAAATGGGGCAGCAAAACGCTGATGAGCTCACAGGTTTGTATGTCAACACATATTTGTATGAATCGCAAGATTTTAATTGAATTTAAAATGCAATTAAGCAAAATAAAAGTTTTACAGCCATGAGCACATAGTCTGAGCTTAACTCGAGGTGTCAGGTTCACATTTAAGTTACCCTGATCGAGGTGCCTCCCACGAGTGCCTAATCTACACTCGTCTGAACAAATATTAGTACATCCGTTTACCCAGTTAGTGCATGCTAACCCGGACGAGGAGAGTCAATCTCATATGGTACCATATACTAATATTCACGCTACAACGTATTACCAAACTATGCTGAGGAGGGCTTTGAAAAAATTAGTGAGATAACTCATGTGGTATTTGTTTGATTTCGTACTTGCGTTCATATAGTAAAATAAAACGAGCAGTATATCACACCCCTGAGTAAAACAGTATAATAGAGGCTATGAGACTCACCTGAGTCTTGAGAGTTTAATTTAATAAAGTTGAATTGATTAGCCGAATTGTGATGTTCGAAGACTTGTAACCTGAGGCTTTTCACGACACGCGATGGTTATTAATTGATTAGGTATCTTAAAAGACTACCTTTGTAGTTGCTCGTCCATCTAGAATGTCCAAATGACTACAATTTGGTTAATTAACTAGAGTTTTGAAAATGTGTACGACCCGTTGGTGATTTGTTTGTAATAATAATCCCAGATTATTATTTTGATTTTCGAAAGGTGCTATACTTAAAAAGTATTTATAAACTTTAGGTGACGGGGGTCCGGGGGCAGCGCCACTGGTTAGCGGGGTCCCAGGTGTGGCAACCCCTGGCGGGGTCCAAGGGGCTGGCCCCTGGTTGGGTGAAATCAAGTGAACTTCAATTTGGTGAAAAACGCATCTGAACTTGAATTTGGGTGAAATCAAGTGATAAAATTTTAGGTCTCGACACTTAGTAAAATCTGTGTTTTCTTGGTTCTGTTTCATGCGACACAGTGTGCGACATACAGCTTTGTGTCGCTAAGTGCGACATAGTCTGTTGTGTCGCAGATCATGACTGCGACATAAGGGTTTGTGTCGCTAAGTGCGACATCCGCAATTTAATGCGACATAAGGTGTTGTGTCGCTATGTGCGACGGGAATAAGTTTTGCGACATAGTGTTTTGTGTCATTATCTGCGACATCTGAAGGTATTGCGACATAGAGGCTTGTGTCGCTATATGCGACATAGGCCATGATTTGGCGACATAAGGCCTTGTGTCGCAGGTGGCCTGGAGCCTCTGCGACACAACGAGCTGTTGGCCAGAAAATGAGCCGAAAAGGTGTTTTTCGGTTTCCGTTTGACTTGAAACTTTTACCCAACCCATATTTGGACATTATAAGCTTAAATAACCCATAAACAAGTAAAAATAATGGAAATCAGAGTGTTTCAGGTTTTGTCGAAAACTTACAAACTTAACGCCGGAGAAATTCGGAAAGATGAAAGTGTAGATCGTGATGAGGTGATCGTTTTTCTCTAAAGAAGCTTCGAGATTGGAGGTCGTTTTGTGTTGTTATTTTGAGAATTAAGATGATGGTGGTGTGGTGAAGTTTGAGAGAATGTGAGAGGAAAGAAAATGGAGAGAGAGAAAGGAAAGTGAAAAATGAGGAGGGGAGGGGGAAGTTTTGGGCAGATTTTTGGGCAGGGAGGGGAGGAAATCTTTCAAATTTTAATCCCCCGCGTTTGCGCTCCGTGCGGTGTTCATTTCCCCGATCGTTTAATCGTAAAAATAATTATTTTAAAATACGAATATTTGTTAAGGTTTTTGTTGAAGTATTTCATCAAATACTTTTACTTGAGTTATAGAATATAATTTATTATTGTTTCGGTTGTTCGCGCGTTTATTATTTTAATCGCATAATTGTAGTTTGTACGATACGAATTTGAGTTGAAATATTATCTAAATAATATTTTGGATAAAATAGAGTTATTAAATAATGTTATATCATTCAATAAAATTGTTCACCAACGTCCGTATTAATTGAATCGAATTGCATTCGATTTGAAACTTGTACGATTTAATCAAATCACATACTTTTATATATTCAACAATATATATATTGATACATTAATTAGCCTAACACAGAACTAATTACATGTATTAACAATTGATTAGGCACTAATTACTAGCCCTAATTTGACGGGTGTCACAACCATTGTTGTTGATAGTGATTAGTTGTTGAATTATGTGGAGTGAGCATATGTAGAGATTCAGTATTGTATACGTATACATGCTTGTACGTTATGATGACCTTGGTATGCATACTCTTGCTGACGTAGCTGGTATGGTACTAAGTTATGTTGATCTTGGTATGCATATCAACATGATATGGTGCCAAGTGTACTTGTTTCTATTAGTCGCGGATTCGCATAGTGTTCAGAATAATCTCTACAGTGCCCAGTAGATATGTGTTTAAGAAGATATGTGGTTAATATGTGATAAGTGTTGTTACAGTGTTGATTATATGCATTATTCATATAATTGCCTATATGCTTACTAAGCGATTCGCTTACCCCTTTCGTTGTTTCGTGTTGTAAGTGAATGGTTCGATTGAACCAAGTGGATAAATAGTGATTTCAAGAAGGTTACGTGGATATGGAGCTTGCTTTACGGTTAGATGAGCTCCATTCCTTTTGAATTATTGTTGTGGGTATCGCTTATGTAATTCACCCAAACAAAGAGTTTTTGAAATAAACATGTAGGTCAATATGTAGTATATGAGGTTTATGAATTTGAAGTATTTGACTTTGAAAGTCAAACCATGATGAAAAGTCTTATGTATGCGTTTTCGAACTCGTATGAAGTTAGTGTTAATGTAGTTAGTCTTGATTGGTTGAAATTGATGAAATGTAGTAAAGAGTCAAAGATGATTGGTTGATCAAACTTGAAGTTGACATTTAGTCAAGTCTTTTGAATCAGTCAAACATGTGTGGAATTGAATGGTAATTTGGTTGAAATATGATTGATTTCTTAGGCGCGTCAAAAAAATGTGTCAAAATGGGTCATAAGTATGCATATGAGTGAGATTGAGTCAAAGTTGTATTTTGGTTCCTGTGTCACATGTTTTAGACTTGTTTTAAAGTGTTAAAAATGTGTGCAAAGAGTCAGAGTCAAAGTGCATATAGTTTGTGACTTAGGTTGTTACCAAAAAGTAGTTAAATGGTCATAAATTGGTGAGACATCCAATTTCTCATTAAACGTGTATTTTGAAAAAGTGTTAAAAGAAAAGGTTTTATATTATCATAATGGAGATGCATGCAAAATTTCAGGTCTTAACTCGTAACGAGTTAAAAGGTATAGACGTTTGAAATTGGTCAAAAAGTTGAATTTTGCAGGTTGTTGAAATTAGTCTTAGATACACGATCCCAGCTGGTTTCTAGGATCACGTATCCCTTTGTAAATTGATCACAATCGGGTTTGCTCTTGTATACACGATCCCACCTGAAACGCCCTGATTTTCTTTTTTTTACTCTAACTTTTGTACACGTAACGAATTGCAAAAACTAAACAATACTAGAACCCATCTTAGGACACATCAATCAAAGTGTCCCAAAATTTTGAGAAATAAGTGTCCCAAGAACTACTACTAAATACTTATGCATTTTCAAATTTTGCACACATATACGTGATCCTGCTTAATCATACGCGATCGCGTATTATCCCAAGATACGTGATCCAACCAAAAGTCCCGGATCGCGTATTTACTCACGAAATGCAACTGTTACTGAAATGAACTAAAATACGCGATTCTCCAAAAGTATGCGATCGTATTAAGCTATGTTTTGAAAGTACGCGATCCTCTATATATTACGCGATCGCTGTTTATAAAAACTCGGAAAACTCAGTTTTAAACCCAATTTTGAACGCATATAATTTTTAACTCGTTAAGATTTCGACTACCAAATTTTGCAGTCACCTCCACTATACCATAATAGAGGTTTCCCTTTTTACACTTTTTCGAATCTCGCATTAGCGAAGAATTCGGATGTTTAACCATAATATTGTCATTTTAGACCGTTTTAACACCAAGTCAAGATTCAAACTAACTGACTTCTGACTTGCACTTTTTGCCAGCACTCTAGACCATACATATTGACTTTGAATCAACCATAAAAGTTAGCATACTATCCTTTTAAATCATTTTACCATTTTAACCCTTTGCCCAAACATTATACCTGCATTCACCTACACAACAATAATACAACTACGGGGTAAGCAAAAGATGCTTAGTAAGTAAAGAAAATAAGACTACAATTATAAATGTATATGAAATGGTTATACTCATATGATCCATTTACTACCAATCATAGAACATACTTGTATGTTCTATCTACCATACTACTAGGTAATCATATTCACATGAATCACCTACTACATAGATCATTCTCATATGATCCATCTACACATACATAAGGATCCTTGGCTACATTGTTTCTATTCATAGAAACCATCTCTACTACTACTTTGTTCCTATGCAAAGGAACACTACAAGGAAACCAAGTCATAGGCATCGCCATACTTGAACCCTCCATTCCATACCTGCATAGAGCAACATACAATGTGCTATATCTACAACAAGCTACACAATTAGCATTCAAGTAGCTACATTTACAATAAACTACACAATTAGCATACGGTTTACTACATAAACCACAAACTACACAATTAGTGTACAATTTACTATATCTACGATAAACTACACAATCAATATATAATATACTACACATACAAAAACTACTCAAATAACATACAAATACCACATATACATCAACTACACACATAACATATTTGTATGTCACGTCTACAACAAGCTACTTTATCATCAACTAACACTTATTTGATCATCATGAATGATTCACAAACAAGCTTAATCAATTAACTACAATTATATTCCTACTACTTACCTTTGCCACATGTGTGAATGATCAATCTTCCATGATGAGTCTAACATCTCTTCTTGTCACCTAATCGTATAATCATACAAATAAGGTTATTTACTATTTCAAGTTACAACCTTTTATATAACATTTTTCTTATTAATATTCTAATTCAAAGTGGCATAATCATCACTAATACACAATTACTCAAATGGTCTCTACTAATGATATTTCTTTATTCTCATGATTTACACATAAAATTAGTTGATTTAGTATACAATTTATCTACCACAATTCAATTACTACGAAACTACCATCATTCTCAAATTCTACACCTTGGCTAAAATCAACATATTTCACTTACTACAATAGAACTCATTCAAACTACTCAATTTATTAAGTATTGTTGCTACATGGTCATAACTAATCAATATCTATTATTCATCATCTTCTACACCATCATACATACAATTTCTTCAAGTTAGCTAACTTGATCAAAATCATAAAAACTCAAACTTTATAACAAAACTTACTAATTTATACTTACACAAGTTTCTTTTGCACACAATAATCATCATCAAGCTTCTCCACAATAATTTCATAGCACTACATCATCATCCTATAATTACTCAATTTAGCTAAATCATCAATATTCATGATTCTTACTAAAACTCATCAACTAACATTAATACATACTCTATTTCACACTACAATCATCTATTAGCATTTATACTTCCAACTACTCAACAAATCTATCAAAACCCATTTTTAGGGTTTATAAAAAATTATTTAAAACTACAAATTGATGGTATTAATGTGCTTCTCTTACCTTGCAGATGATGAATATGTATTTGTTTGACTCCAATTTACACGATTAGGGCTTCAATTTGATAAGTTTCAGTTTTCTTCTTCTTCATCCTTTCCTGTCACTCACGCACGACACACACATACTTCTGTATTTTTGACTTCCAGAATTTTCAAGAATGATGATTTAATTAAACATAATTTTATTTTACACCCCTCTATTTTCCTGATTTGTTATATAAACCCTTCAAGTCACTTAACTACCATTTAACCGACTAACTAACTCACAAGTTAACTTTACAATCTTACAATATAGATGTTACTACATAAAATATACACTACAAAATTTGGGGTGTTACACCACCTCAACCTCAGGATCGCATAAGTTAGTGAAATTTGTTCATCGTGAGTTTTCAAGTGTGGGTACGCGATCCAGCTCAATAGCTGGGATAGTGTATATCTTGTTTATTTAGATTTTATTTTAACTTTTAATATATGGGTTTAGAGTTTATATATAAGTTTAATAAACATTATAATATTTAAAAAAGGGGACCTAATTTACGATGATATATATATATATATATATATATATATATATATATATATATATATATATATATTGGGGCGTTTGAAACAGGAAATATACTTGATATATATAAATTATGTCAAAGACTTCCACTACGTTTATAAATGACTGAAATAAGTGATTCCTCAATCTTCATTGAGTAGTTTCTAATTGCTTGAAGGTATAATAAGATATCGATATTTTAATATCGAAATGTCTTCACTTTCATTCATCGTATATATTCTTCGTTCTTCACAATATTATTTGCATTTCACATAATATAGTAAACAAATGAGTATTATGAAGTAAAATGAAGAATCCAAAATCATAATAAATACGCATAGGGTTTTTGAATAAGTATTTATATACTATTAGTGTCTTCTTATTTTGTTGTTAGATAACATTGCTCTTACATAATAAGGAGTAAATGATGATCATGAGGTAAAAAAAAAACTTCAATAACAAAATTTTACTTAATTATTGTATTATACGAACAATCAATGTTATAATATTTATTTACATGAATTCATGATTGGTTGGTATTATTAAAATTAACCAGAAACATAAATGGTCAAACGAAGATACTTATGAAAAACGAAGCATACCTCATATATGAAGATGAAAACTTATATAGAATCTTAAAATAATTTATTTATTAAATTTTTACTATTCAGTTTTTATAGAACTTTGAATGTTTATGATACATTATATCTTGAATCATTATTCTAGCATATACCTTTTTTATGTATATGCAATGAATTTAATTTAGAATAACAATTTAAAAAAATGTTACGTTTGACTTTATAATGTATATCATTACTAACATAATACGTTGATCAGTAGTTACTTTAAGTGCCTGTCAAAATGTTTATTTCATTTAGTAGATGTTGTGTTTAATATCTACTAGGAAATTTCACTTTTTAAAATTGTTGTTTATTTAAGTTAGCATAGTTGTGATTCATGAGACTTAATATGTAGTATTTTTATTATATTATTAAGCTTTAGATTCAAATAATTATTAATCATTTGATATGCGTTTACAATTAATAAGATTGTGATTCATTTTGATATCAAATTCTTTACTAATAATTTTATAGATATAGATTTAGATTTTAAAGGTCATTAATAAAAATTCACTTCGTATATGACAAATATTTTAAAAAGTATATAATCACAAATACTAAACATAAAAGAGATTACAAGATTATATATATGATCAAAGTTTAGGAACCTAATTAGAAATGGGTAAGGTTCCTGGCATAGTTGTCGACTCGTGACTCGTATTGTGACTCGTTTTCCTAATTTTCAACTCGTGACTCGTATCATGACTCGAATTGTAAGAGCCACGATCAAATATTTTTATATTTTATATATTTAAATAAATAATTATATATAAATATTATAGAATAAAGTAATGTAAAATTATTTTTTAAACGTTATTAAACGGTTTTCAAGTACCAAAAGAAGAAAATTTTCATATTATATAATAGGATAAAGGATAATTATCACTAATATGATTTCCTTTTATAAAATAATTGAAAATAAATAATAGTTAAAGAACAATACAAATGTTTTATGTTATAGCCGTTCGTGAGTTTTGCAAGTAAACATAATGTGGGCTGAAGCCCATTTAAAAAAGCAGGTCATACATATTTTTGATTTATTAGACTCCTCTCAACAGTGACTAACTACTGACTGGTCAGTTTGTGCCATATCTGCGTTACGTTAACTTTTTTCAAAACTGACACAAACTGATATTAACTGATATTTCACTCCCTACAGTAACATCACTTTCTCTTTTTTCCAGGGCCCCACACACTAATTTCTTAATTTATTTAATACACAAACTTAAATAAAACATTTTCATTATAAATAAAAAATATTACATTGATATAAAATAAACGAGTACAATTCCTAAAAAAAATACATTTATTGAAAATTAAAACATTTATTAAAAAGAAAATACAACTAGCTAACGCGTTCGGAAATTTGGTGGGAGACCCTCAATGTGTTGGATGAGAGCTTCGCGAAGTCGATGATGCATGACGTTGATGCAAACGTTGCACGTCTTGGAGTGTTGGTCTTCTTAAATACTCAGTTGAATATAGATGAAAAAAAACATTTACAAAAGTTGTCCAAACAATCGTACGATGTTTGTTGACCCATATGTAAGTATTCATTAAATGCGTCGGCGGCACAACCGTATGCCAATTGACATAATGCTGACGTGACTTTTTGGAAAACATTAAAACCGAGTTTTCCGGTTGCGTCTCGACCTTGACGAAAAAAAGCAAAGTAAGTGGGTAACGGAAGGTGGGAGTACGATAATATACCTTGACATATACGAATAAACAATGGGCGACTCATTCGAAAGCGACGACGAAAATAATCAAGTGGAAATGTCGGGTTCTCGGCAAAGTAGTCTTGATATAAACGTTGTCCGGCACCATGACGATCTCTAGGTAAATAACGTCTTTCTCGTGGAATATGAAATTCGGTATCCTCGTCCGAATCGGATGAAGAATCTTCTTGATCGAGACGATTTAACCTAGGTAAATATACGAATCGGATCGTATATTGCAAGAACGGCATTCACGTCGTCTTTATCGGAATCGGATGACGACATTTTAAATTTAGAGTGTTTTTTAAAAAGTATATGAAAAATGTGTTTGAGAATGTGTATATATTGTGGGTGAAATGATAATGGATTGCGTATGAAAATAAGTTTGGAAATGGGTATATATATAGTGGATGATAAAGGGTGAAAAAAATTTATTTGAAGACCGTTGCATCCGAACGGTAGGAAATTTTTAATTTTTTTTTTAAAACCGTTAAAAAAAAAAAACAAAAAAAACCACCGAAGTGGGCCCTAATCTTCCTCGTCTCCCGTTGTCAAACCGAAGTTTGCTACCGACGCCGGACAACCGACGGACCGTGCCTATGACGTCGGTTCCGCGGTGCCAAACCGACGCCCACCGAAGTTGCCATAAGGAGAGGTCTTAGGGTTTCTTTTTCTCTCCAACTCCTTTACGCCCCCTTTTCTCTTTCTCTGCAACTCAACGATTTTCATAATCTTCTACCCACCTCTCTCTCTCTCTTTTTACTTTTGAAAGGTACATAAATTCAAAGCAAGTGATGTAAACGACGGGGAAAGAATAAGAAAAATGGCTTGTGCGATGACGGTAACTGGCTATGAAGCCTTTTGCTCTTTTCTTTGACTCAAACGAGTTCCGAGTCGAGTCGACTCGGAACGATCCAGGCGTTATTTTGCGATTCAGCCTCCGAGTCAATAAGCGATTCGTCTCGTTTTAGGTGTAAATCGAATCGACTCGTGACTCGTACGAGTCTAACAACTATGGTTCCTGGGAGAATGGGTAAAAGTGAGGGAAGGGAGAGAAACCAATAAGGAGGTGACAAGTGTCTCCTCATTTTTTCACCTTTTTTATTCATTTCCATTTCCCTTTTTCATTTATCCACTTTTTTTATCCAATTCTTCTTTTTCTTTATTTCTTCACTTTTTTTTCTATTTCCTTTTTTTAATTTATCTTTTTATTAAAAGATTGTATTATAAAAAAAATTTAATTTTTTTTAAAAAAATTTTTTTGTTAAACATGTAAAAACTACTATAAAATTTGTTAAATTTAAAATTTTAAAATTTGTTAAAAAAAAAAATAATTAAATAAAATTTGTTAACATTTTTTTGGAAAAAATTATCACTTTAAAAATCTAAAATTTAGTTTTTAACCTTTTTTCCTGTTTAGTTTTTTCTTTTTCTTATATCATTTTCAAATTTGTGATGCTTCAGATATTATATATAGCGATGCACATGAATATCAAAAACACGATGCAATAAAACTAAATTATTATTGTGTTTACCAACATTATAACTATGATACACTGATTTTTTCTAAATATGGTGCATCGAGTATTTAAAAATCATGCATCAACTTTCAAATTATACTATAAAACATCGTTATTGAATTAAAAAGTGGTGCATCATAGTTATAAAACACGGTTCATCATAGTCATAAAATATGGTGCATCGATTGTTTAAAAATTTCATGCATTGACTTTCAAACAATACTATAAAATATCGTTATTGAATTAAATGGTGGTCTATCATAGTTATAAAACATGGTGCATCATAATTATAAAATATAGTGCATCATAGTTATAAATATGACGCTCCGAATTTTAGATATACGATAAACATCATTAGTGTATAAAAAGTGGTGCATCATAGTTATAGAATATGGTGCATCATAATTATAAAAAGGGGTGCATCATAGTTATAAAACATGGTTTATCATAGTTATAAAACATAGTGCATCGAGTGTTTAAAATATCATGCATTGAATTTCATAATATATTATAAAACATTGTTATTGAACATGGTGCATCATATTTATAAAATATAGTGCATCATAGTTATAAAATATGACGTTCTGACTTTTAGATATACGATAAAGATTGTTAGTGTATAAATCTTGGTGCATCATAGTTATAAAATATGGTGCGTCATAATTTTAATATTACGATGCATTGAAGTTATAATTTTATTTTATTAGAATTTATTTTATTCAAGGTAGAATATGGTGCATAACATAAATATTTTTTTTTGTTATACTATATATAGAATTGTATTTACATATAATAATGTGAGGTAAAACAACAACAGAAAAAAGGTAAAAACGCAAAAAAAAACAAAAAAAAACAAAAACAAGTATAAACAAGTCGGTGAAAAAGGTTAAATGAAAAAGTTGAAAAATGCAAAAAAAAACAAAAAACAAGAACTCAAAAAAAAACAAAACCAAAAAACAAGAACTCAAAAAAATGAAAAAGCTTATAATAAGGAAAAAACTAATATAAAAAAGGGAAATTTGCAATTTTTATCCCCGTGGTCTTGCGTTTTGGCCGGTTTTATCCTTAAAGACTTTTTTCCGCAATTTTTATCCCTGTAATCTTTAGTTTTTGCAATTTTTGTCATTTTGGCTAACTTTCGTTAACTTTCTCCGTTAGGTCCATTAAATTGACAAAAGTACTCCTATGTTTTCTTATTTTATTTTCAAAAAGCATATTTTTCATTCCATATCAAATAAACAGTCAGACAACAATCTTTCATCTTCATCACATTTCAAAAAATCAAATTCCCACTATATATGACCAAATCAAAAACTTGAAAGAAGTGAATCAATACATAATTGCATATAGCAAATCGTCATAAGCTGATAAGCATGAACCATAATTCAACAACGTAGACACCCAAATCTATCACAAATAGAAAAACCTAACTCAAAACCCAAATCAATATTAAAGTAAAAATTCGAATTCGAAATTCATAAACTCAAATTGGTCTTAGGAATCAGATTTTGGTTGTAGATAATGTCGCCAAGTCCACCGGATATGTGCATTACTGAAGATCGAATACCACAACCAATCGAACATCATCGTTTTTTTGTCGCCTGCCATATGACGGTTCTTCTCAATCGGTTTTTTGTCAAGCTTTCAGATCCAAAATCATTTTTCCGACCAGAAAACACGCCGTATTTTGAGGGCCATAAGAAGAATGATGGTGTACGCCTATGCTAGATCCGGTAGTTGAAAACACGTCGTAGAATCAGATCAAATCGGAGTTGGTGAGATCCGGTGAACCTTTAAACACAAAAAAAACTTTAGAAGATGACGGCGATGTACACCAACGCTAGATCCGCTGGTGATGGTGGTTGTTGTACACTTAATTTCGTTAGGTTGTTTCACGGATTCGATGGTGGTCGTATTTGTTGGGCAAGGATCTTGTTCGTGATGATGATTAAGTGGTGGTGGGGAGTTGGTTTGAAGAACGAAAGAAGGGTAAAAAGCAAAAGGAAGGGCTTTTTGGTCTTTTTATTTGACTTAATGTAATTTTTAACGAAAGTTAGCTAAAGGGATAAAAATTGCAAAAAATAAAAACTACGAGGATAAAAATTGCGGAAAAAATTGTTTAAGGATAAAGTTGGCCAAAACGTGAGATCACGGGGACAAAAATTGCAAATTTCCCTATAAAAAATAAAACTATAAAATTTTAAGAAAAAAATGAGGGAGAAATGATAATGGTAGAGAAATGAAGAAGATGGAGAAATGAAAGAAGTGGAGAAATGAAGGTAGGATACTTGTCACCTCCTTATTTGTTTCCCTCTCTTCCCTCCCTAAATCTCTTCATCACAAGAACCAATATCATTTGAAATAACGTATATTATCATTTGAATGTCATATACTGATATACGAATGAAATTAACATAAATATATTTTTAGTTTATCATATTACAGTTAAATAAAAAAAATTGTAAATTTAGCATGCTATAATAACATGTGTAGCATGTTTATGTTCTTGACAACTAAGAAAATATTGCACATATTGCCTTTTCATTAACTCGCTAAATTTATGTGTCACTTCATCGAAACATATATTATAAATCTGACCTAAATTTCTTGAAACTATCATTACTATATTCTAGCAGTATACCCGCGTATAGTGGTCGGTTCTTTCAATAGGCAAACGTATCAACGTAACAAGTTTCGTTTGACTTATGTGAACTTCTTTCAATAGGCATTATTACCATGGATGCATACTAATACAAATTACATATCTTGCTAAAACTAACCTTAATTTTCTTATGTGGTCATTTATTTATTTATTGCTTTTCATAGTTAATTAGTTAATTGCCTTACTAATTCTGTAAGGTTAATATAGTCATTCTTTAGAGTTGAGTACGATTTTAACACATATTATAAGATGCTTTGTATGTCTTAGAGATTATATATATATATATATATATATATATATATATATATATATATATATATATATATATATATATATATATGGTAAGGTTCCAATGAGAATACTTTAAAAATAAGAACGGTAAGAACACTTCACAAATGCACAATTAGCCAACAAATTCATTAAATTCACACTCATACATCTCAAATATGTGTAGAAAAATTGATTAGAATAGATACGAACGTTCGAAAATACACAAAAATCAAAAGAACGATTGATGCACAATTATAGAGATAATCGTGCATCAATCATTTTTTTTATTTTTGTACATTTTTAGAAGTGTGCATTTGTTTTTCTTTGCATATTTGAGATGTATGACTGTGAATCTAATGATTTTTGTTGGCTAGTTGTGCATTTATGAGGTGTTCTCACCGTTCTTATTTTTAAGTGTTCTCATTTGATCATTACTATTTATACATATATGGATTGGGATCTATGGAGAAGGGAATTTAGGTGGAGAAGAGGAAGAAGCAATATGATTCACTATTTTTATTATTATGATTCAAGTTTTTATTACTTGAATTATAATAATAAAAAATAAATCATAGTAATAAAAATACTGAATCATATTGTTTCTCCCTCTTCTCCACCTAAAATTTCTTCTTTTTTTATCATATATATATATATATATATATATATATATATATATATATATATATATAGTGGCATGATCCAAAAGGAAGTGGTTTAATAAAAAACATGCAGTTTAATAAAAAAACATAATTATTACTGTTTTCTCTTTCCTACTTTTTGCAAAATGACATTTTACCTTTAAGCAATGATTTATTGCTTTCTTTAAGGTATGTAATAATAATTACAAGTGAAGGTAATATGGTAATCACGACCAAAATTTCCTTCTATTTTTAGAAGTGGACAATTAATTTAGGACGTTCAAAAAAAGAAACGTGGACTATATTTTTGAAACGGAAGGAGTACTACGTAGTAAAATATGTCATATAGAGTTAGTTTATGTGTGATATATTATCTTTATAATCTGTAGAAACACACATATTTCACATAAGTAAATTGTCACTATACCTAATTTTTGTAAGACTTAAGTTTTTATAACATACTTACTATTTTTAATCGTACAATGGACGGGTTTAACATTAATTTAAAAATAAAATCCATCGATTAATGGCTCAAAATTGAAAAATGCTTTGTCAAAAATAGATGCACTTCATGAGAAAATCGTCGTACAAGACTTTATTTTCTTTTTCCTTTTTTTATCAAAAAATTTATGAAAAAAACTTTTATTGTTGATGCGCTTAATGAGGACGAAAATGAATGTGACTTTATTAGTTTTAATTCACGGGTGTTTAAAATTTTTATTTTAAGTGATTTTCTTGATTTGCTTATTCTAGAGCACATAGGTGAAAAAAAATTAGGAAAAATTATTGGTAGTCTAAATGTGTAAGGCTATATACAAATTTAAGATGTGATTGGTAGGTTTGAAAAATTAATTGAATGAGATTAAGAGAGAGAAAAAATTCAACCAATCAGATAACTAGTCATACTTATATATATATATATATATATATATTTTAAAAAAAGACGGAATATTACTAGAACTCAAGAACCAAGGTACCAAAACAATGTAAAACAAAATACTAAAGCCAAACCCATGCTACAAGATGTAAACTAGTGTATATATATGGGTCATTTGTGTTAATATACAAAATTTAAATGGTTATGTAAATTTAAGAGGATTATATTTACTATTAATATTTAATACAAGGGCTAAACTTTTACTCGTATTTGTACTTTTGTAGATAAAGAAAAGAAAGACTGAATAATTTAATAAAATAATTTTCAATTTTGTTAACTTTTAATTAAACCAATCTTATTAAAATACTAATTATTAACTATAACATCACCATGTCCTATATTTTAACTGATTAGACAAAATAAAATATAAAATTATTAGCTAATTGAATCTTTAACGAGGTATTGTATACCCTCACGTTGCAACGGGATGAATATAATATTATAAAACTATTATGCTATATATAATTGTTAAAGAAACGATGATAGTAATAGATTTAATTATATTTTGGTTCATATTCGACGCGTGTTAAAAATTTATAGCCACTCTTTCGTTGACATGATATAATAACAATAATTTTTAAGATATTTTTCATACTTCTTATATAAATCCATTTAAGTTTTTGAAAGAACTGTAAATATTTAAGTTTTATTGAAATAGTAGTTTCGATTAAATATATAATTTGATTAACTAATTTAATTTGTAAAATGTTAAACAAATGGTTAATAAAAAATTGCAACCTGAATTTTAGAGTTTTTAAAGAAGATAGTTGAAATAAAGATTTACAAAATTAGAATTCATTATTATATAAATTAATAAAAGGTAGAGTAATTTTAGACTACACTAAAAATAATCAAAACGTAAGGAGAAAAAGTGATTCTTTCTTGAATTTAGTTATTAAAAAAGATTAAAAAAAAGAGCTGCAATATGGATCTAAATGTGGATCAATGAAAGATACTACTTCTTTCGTCTCAATTTTAGTGTCCATCTTTTTTTTTTTGTTA
Source organism: Pseudognaphalium luteoalbum (assembly GCA_963422505.1). NCBI lineage: Eukaryota > Viridiplantae > Streptophyta > Magnoliopsida > Asterales > Asteraceae > Pseudognaphalium > Pseudognaphalium luteoalbum. The sequence goes on from OY730194.1 coordinate 4,214,532, forward strand.
TGTCTCAAAGTAATTGTTCACTTCCAATTTCAACATATAGGAGAGCAGCTAAACGGAGAAAAATAAATTTTTATTGATTAGCACTGTAATCAATGCACTTTTCTTAAAATGTGTACATATTAAAAGGTTATTAAATTGGAATGAAGGAAGAAGCATCCTTTTTGAGATGTCTCAAAGTAATTGTTCACTTTCAATTTCAATCAATCAGAAAGCAGCTAATCGGAGAAAAATAAAATGTTATTGAAAGGTTATAACGCATAACAGAATAAACAAATAGTAATAATGGCAGCTGCTAACCACGAACCAACACTATTTTATACAAATGGAGTCAAATCTAAATATGCTGATGTTATTAAAGCGAAAATATGAAGGAAAAAAAAAGTAATAAACAATATAGTTTAGTTAATTAACAACAGAAATAAAGTAATAATAACAACAAAAACAAAGTATTAATATACAAAAAGAAGCAATATAAAAACAAAAATAAACAACAAATAAATAAAGTTCAACAAAAATATATTATTGATATAAACAAAATAAGTAATATAAAAACGAAAATAAACAACAAATAAATAAAGTTTGATAAATTAATAAATAATAATAATAATAATAATAACAATAGAAACAAAGTAATAATAACAACAAAAATAAACTAATAATATACAAAAATAAGCAAAATAAAAATAAACAATAAATAAATAAGGTTAAAAAACAAATTATTAATGTACAAAAATAAGGAGTATACAAACCAAAAAAACAAATAAATAATGTTTGATAAATAAATAAATAATAATATAAAAAGTATAATAATCAATAATACCAATTTAAAAGAAGTAAAACAACCATGCTGACCATGTGGCTCAAACCCCTAACCGTTAGAAATAAAACATATGGAGGAGACCAGCAAACTACTAATCCACATGTTAATATCTTTTGCATGTTAAATATATATAAAATAAGATAAGCCATATAAAACAAAAAAGTTACTATTCATAACAACTACTTAATTGATACTAATAACTACTTAATTGATATTAGGTAGTAATTACATCATCACACACTTCTTATATAATATTTATTTAGTTTAATAGAGTTTTTTACTAAAAAAATATTATTATCTTAGAGTGTAGTAGTGTACTGTATTATTTATACATTAATAATTAATAATTAATGTACTCTATAAGATGAGTTGGGCCGCGCAATTTGACCATCAGAGTGAGTTATAAGCCTATAACATGTTGAAGTTGAATTTCATGTCTTAATTACCGGTCCCAAATATTAAAAATTGGGCCATTTTTAACATTATGAGCATCCTTAGTTGGAATAAAAAGTTAAATTTATATTCACGATAGCTTCAACAATTTAAAAATGACATTTATAATCGTAAAAAGGTCTTGAATTTTAATCGGCACCTTACAATAAGTCAATAACCTTATTGTACAATAAGTTATGACTAATTATTATTTTTTTCTTTTTTCTATATAACTTTACGAAGTTTTCTCCATATTCAAACACAATCAATTATTACTACCATCCTTATTACCAACTTTTTTTCTATATAAACTTAACGAAGTAATCTCTCAAATCAAACATAATTAATTAATTACCAACACTAAAAAAAATGTCGGACTCAGAGGAACACTTCAGCTACGCAATGCAACTTGTTTCCTCTGTTTCATTGCCAATGGTATTGTTGTATGCAATCAAACTCAAGGTACTAGAGACTATAGCCGAGGCGGGTTCAAATGCTCAACTTTCATCTCATGAGATTGCAACCCGTTTGGCGATCTCAAATAAAGATGCCCCTGCTATGATCGACCGTATGCTTAGGCTACTTTCAAGCCATTTGATTGTCACTTGTACACAACGTGAGGTTGAATCTAAGTTGGTTAGAGCGTATGGACTTGCACCCGTTGCCAAACACTTTATCCCGAATGAAGATGGAGTGTCGTTAGGTCCAATGATGGAGTTGCATCAAGATAAGTTTACTATTGACACTTGGTACGATTAATTTGTTTTCATGTCATATCAACCATTGTAGAAATGGTTATTTGGGTTATGTTGATGTATTTCATACCCGTTAGTAATAAGAATTGAATACTTACAATAGGTTAGAACGACTAATGATTCATATTTGCTCAAAATCGAGAAGTTAGTTGAGGAGCAACCATTTTTATCTGTTAAGGTTTGAATTTACTAATGTTTGCATTTTTTTTGGGTACTCAAGGTTTAAATTTCAAGATTTGATATTTCAAGGAGACAATTTATTTGAAAAGGTTCATGGAAATAACGGATTTGAACATATGGGTATTAATGAAAGGTTCAATTCGGTTTTCAACAAGGCTATGGTAGATACTTCTGCTATCGTTGTCAAGGAAATGCTCAAGTGTTACCGTGGTTTTGATAACCTCAAATCGTTAGTTGATGTTGGAGGTGGTTTCGGAATCACCCTAAATATGATTCTATCCAAACACCCGACGATTAAAGGGATTAATTTAGATTTGCCGCATGTGATACAGAACGCACCGCTCTATCCTGGTATGTTTGTTGTTCTTTAGATAAAAGTGAATTTATTCAAAACTACTAACCGGTTACCAGATGAAGAAGAAGTTAGATACATAAGAAATATGTTGAATTTGATACGTACGTACATATATAATACAATCAATAGCTAGCAATTAATTTGTGAGTCGAATTTTGAACACTTTAATTTCAAATACTTCACCTTTGTTAATCCCTTTAATGTAGGTATACAACATGTTGGAGGAGATATGCTTGACAATATTCCACAAGGTGATGCGATTTTCATGAAGGTAATGACATATATTTAAACATATGTTTACGTTTTAACGTATCACTGTACGTACGTCTTCATGAATAACGTAAAACAGTATCTGATATAGTGGGTATTACATGGTTGGAGCGATGATAATTGCATAAAGTTGCTAAAAAATTGCTACAAGGCTTTACCAGATTATGGAAAGGTAATCGTTGTAGAAGCAATTCTTCCTGTTGTGCCGGATACAAGCTCTTGTGTGAAACATGTCGCACAGGTGGACACAATGTTGATTACTCAAACCCTTGGAGGAAAGGAACGAACTGAAGATGAGTTTTCAACGTTGGCTAAAGCCGCTGGATTTGGTGGTATGAGAAAGAAATGTTCTGCGTGTACATACTGGCTCATGGAGTTTTACAAGTAAAACTACGTATCCGGCCTTATACGCATTAAACATTATTGTTAGTTTCTTAATTACTCGTATGGATGGAACAGTAAAAGCTGAGAGCCTGAGACTATATTTAGTCAATGAATAAAATGATGCTTTAAGATGTGTGATCTTGGGTGTAGACAATCACATAATTGTATCTTAGATACATGTAAGAAGTTTTATTTTTCGACTCTTGTCCAAGAAATCATTGATGCCAACCCATAATTAAGAATAACAATAAGAACAATACGAACAAAGGGATGAACCCAAAACCGGATATATTTACTTACAGAATTTGGGTTACAAACTGTTGTTCAACAATATATATATATATATATATATATATATATATATATATATATATAGAGAGAGAGAGAGAGAGAGAGAGAGAGAGTTTGGATCAAATAAGAACACTTCAAAAATAAGAACGGTGAGAACACCTCATAAATGCACAACTAGCCTACAAAAATCATTAGATTCACAGTCATACATCTCAAATATGCAAAGAAAAACAAATGCACACTTCTAAAAATGCACAAAAATCGAAAAAAACAATTGATGCTATCTCTATAATTGTGCATTAATAGTTTTTTCAATCTTTGTGTATTTTCGATAGTTCAAATCTATTCTAATCAGTTTTTCTACACATATTTGAGATGTATGAGTGTGAATCTAATGATTTTGTTTGCTAATTGTGCATTTATGAAGTGTTCTTACCGTTCTTATTTTTGAAGTGTTTTCATTGGAACCTTACCCTCTCTCTCCCTCTCTCTCTCTCTCTCTCTATATATATATATATATATATATATATATATACTACGCTAACTGTCACATACGAATCGTTGCCATGCTTCAACAGACTGTTTCACCAATGGTTATTTCCTATGTCGTTCCAACCCCTAACTGAAAGAACATCCCAAAATTACTTGTTCGGATCATTGTTTGAATATGAAATTAATTGCGGAAGCGTACCTGATTCCATTGAATCGATTCGAGTAATGGGTTTGTGATTGATTCGATTGTTTGTACGGTTGGCCTTAATCCAAGAGATTGATGGAAATCAATTTGGGAGAGAACCAGAAATCTTCTGGCACCAAGAATATGTACACAATCAGGGACCACACCCTTATATATGAATCTCTATAACTGCCAATTTATCCATCACCAATTGGCAATTATAACCCAGGAGTTCTAAACATTGTCACATCAAGTCCATACACTTTATATTAGATGACATGGACCAAAAAAATAATTAGATCACTTAAGGTCCAAACTATATATTAGTGATAGATATAATACGATTATTTAACGCAATACATGTACGTCTACATGTATGTATGCACTTAATACTATGTATGTACATAACGTGTAGTCCACATTCCAACAATTTTCCACTTGGACTGCACAATCATGTACTTACATAGTAAAACTGTATACCGTATATATAAAATCACTAAAATAAATTACACGTGTAAAGAAACTTAAGGAATGTCATCTGAACCAATCTTGTCCATTAGTCTCACTAACATAAGGAACAAGGGAGCATTCGTGGCCATTGTGCAACTAAACCCACGATGATCACATGTGTTAGCCTGACCAAATGACATAGATCAAGTGTAAATGTGTAGCATGGGAATTACATGTGAAGCGATCTATACATGCCTATTTCCAACTAGTCCAACCTTAACCAAATGAGATCAGAGTTCAAAGTAAACCAAAAATAAAGCTTAATAACCAAATTAGATAAATGAATAATGTCATGACACTGAATTGTATTCTGAGCACAAGTACACAATACAAACTACTATGAAATCAAAGACCATCAATCAACTTTACACCCATATGATCAACATGTTCATGAAAAACCATAGGTGGCAACGCCTTCGTAAGCGGATCCGCAAGCATAGAGTTTGTCCTTATGTGCTCAATACTTATATAACCACTTTGAACTCTTTCTTTAACAACAAGAAACTTAATGTCTATGTGCTTAGACTTAGATGAGCTTCTGTTGTTATTTGAATATAGGACTGTTGCATTATTATCACAATATAACTTTAGTGGTCTTTGTATGCGATCGATTACTTGCAGTCCCATAACAAAATTACGCAGCCAGATAGCATGATTGGATGCTTCATATCACGCTATAAATTCAGCTTCCATAGTAGAAGATGCGACAAGTGTCCGCTTAGCACTTTTCTAAGATGTCGCTCCTCCAGCCAGGAGATAAATGTATCCAGATGTCGATTTATAGCTGTCTTGGCATCCAACAAAGTCAGAATCAGAATACCCAACGATCTCAAGTTCATCCGACCTTCTGAAAGTGAGCATATAATCCTTTGTTCTTTGAAGATATCTTAAGACTCGTTTGGCTGCGACCCAGTGTTCTCTTCCTGGATTGCTTTGATATCTGCCGAGCATTCCCACTATAAAAGCCAGGTCTGGACGAGTAAAGACCTGTGCATACATCAAACTCCCTACTACTGAAGCATAGGGAATATCCCTCATAAACTTGGATTCAATCTCATTTTTCGGATATTGCTTTAGGCTTAACTTATCTCCCTTAGAGATGGGAGTATCATGTGGTCTACAATTTTGCATGTTAAATCTTTCAAGTACCTTCTCGATGTACGCCTTTTGCGACAATCCAAGAATTCCCCATGAGCAATCACGTAGAATTTGTATTCCAAGCACAAATGATGTTTCACCAAGATCTTTCATTTCAAATTTCTTCGAAAGAAATTTTTTAGTTTCACGAAGCATCTCTACATCGCTACTAGCAAGCAAAATGTCATCCACATAAAGAATCAAGAAGATAAATCTGTTCCCACTGAACTTATGATACACACAATCTTCAACAGGGTTAACTTTAAATCCAAATGAGAGAACAACCTGATGAAACTTTTGGTACCACTGACGAGAAGCTTGTTTGAGACCGTAAATGGACTTTTTGAGTTTACAAACCATTTGATTTTCTTCAGAAGCAAACCCCTCGGGTTGTTTCATGTAAATGGTTTCCTCAATGTCTCCATTAAGAAACGTTGTCTTTATGTCCATTTGATGCAACTCAAGATCAAAATGTGCTGTAAGTGCCATAAGAATTCTAAAGGAATCCTTTGAAAATACCGGAGAAAAGGTTTCCTTGTAGTCAATGCCCTCTTTCTGAGTAAATCCTTTGGCAACAAGACGAGCCTTATATCTCTCTACATTGCCTTGCGCATCCCGTTTGATTTTATATACCCATTTACAACCAATTGGTTCTGCATTTGGAGGCAATGGGACGAGATCCCAAACGTCATTGTCTTTCATAGATTGAATTTCCTCACCCATGACATTGATCCACTTTTGAGAGTTAGAACTTTCAGTTGCTTGGCGGAAAGTGAGTGGATCATCTCCCACTAAGTCAACATGATCCCCATGTTGTTGAAGAAATACAACATAGTCATCCGGAATTGCACTTCTCCTTTCTCTCATAGATCTTCTTAGTGGAACAGAAATCTCTTGATTTTGAGGTTGTTAAATTTGATTTTTATGCTCTTCAAGAATGGGTTGATGAGCAACTGGATGATTTTGAGGAACTACATGAGCATCCTGATGGGCAAGAATATTGACATTGTCTTGTATTTGCAAAGGATATTGTTGAGACACGTTAGGAATGATAACTTGATCGTGTTCAACAATGGAGTGACCAAATCCTCCTCAAGGACAAAGTCATTATCTTTATCAACCCCCCCCCCCCCCAAATTCAACGTCCTCATTATTTTGGATCATTGAATTTATATCCTCTTGATCTTTTAGCATATCCTATAAAGAAACTACTAATGGTTCTTGCATCCAACTTTTTTTCATTAGGCTTGTAAGGTCTAGCTTCAGCTGAACAACCCCAAACTCGTAGGTGTTTCAAGACGGGTTTCTTTCCCGTCCATAATTCATAAGGAGTTTTAACAGTAGCCTTTGTAGGAACCCGATTTAGGATATACATTGCGGTTTCTAATGCATCTCCCCATAGAGAATGTGTAACACCTATTCTTCGGGTCTAGCAGTATTTTAATATTTTATGATGGTGAGTTATTATTTAATGTGTCAGAAAATAGTTTCATTAGTTATATGAAAACAAATGAGAAAAGAGTCAAATAATTTATTGTGACTAATAAATTATTAACTGTTTTAAATTAATTCAGTTGACGGTAAAATAAAATAATGCTTCCCCGTAAATAGTTTTTAAGTTCCAGATAATAGATCTAAAAGGGGACCAAAGTAGTACACATGTTGTAGGATATATGTGTAAAATACGTATTAAACATCCAAAACATTCCAGTTACATCGATTGAGTACGGGGGAAAGATCAAAACCCTAATTTTACACCTAAATCATCATGTTTCTTCAAGTTCTTGAGAAATCAAAAGTATTCTTCCCTCCTGGTTGTGTCTGGCTGAACTGGAAAACCCACAGGGACGATTAATAATTTACAAAACAAGTATTGAAGTGAAATTGGGCTTATGAAACATTGATTCAAGCTTCCAAAACGTGATTGAATCATCCTTTCTTCATTTTAATCATCTTGTAAGTGTTGATTTCATGATTCTTTATAAACCTAGAAATGGGTTTTTGAGTATTTGATGAAATTAGCTTGATTAACTTGAAATTGAAGTTTGTAATGCTTGTATAGTTGTTATTTGATGCTTATATGAGGATTATAAGCTAAGCTCTAACTAAGAAATGAAGAAAATGATATATGATCATCAAGGGTTTAATTGATTATTTATGAATTATGATTTATAAGCTTAATCTAATGAAGTGTAGTTGATAAGTATTGTTAATGATCATATTAAGGGTGAGTATTGATGATGATTAACATGATTCAAGCTAAAAGCTATAACTTGACTAAGTGTTCTTGAGGTTTATAATGATTATAATGGCTATGACAGGTTATATGATAAATAAGAATGATGGTTATGGCTAAGAACACTTAATCATTAATGAATGAGTGAAAGTTAAATATGGTTGGTTAAGTATTCCTTAAACCTAGTATATAGAGGTTTTGAGGAATTCATAATGTTTGATGTAAATAACCTTGTTAATGATTTAACCATGTTACTTAGTGATAATTAAAGTTGGTTAAAGTGATGTTGTAATCTTAATGATCATAACTTGATGAGTAATTATGAAATTATAATGTGAAAGTGGTTGTTCATAATCTAAGAATAAATTGTGTTAAATTATTATGAGGGAGTGGTAACTTATTTGACTTGTAGTTGAATGTGATTATTATGATAATAAGTTATGATTAAGTAATAATCCATGAAATTGGATAATTGAGTTAAATGTGATTAATCCAAAGAGAATGATGGATTGATGATTATGAGTAGTCGATTGATTTAGAGATTTGTTGATGTAAACATATTGAAATGATGTTATATTCACATTAAGACAAGTAACTAACTTGTGTTATTCTATTGTATTCTCGAATGTGGAGAAGACTCAGTGACATTAGACTACTGAGTGGACGACTGATGTATTCGGTGAGTGGATCTTTAATCCTCAGCGTGATTTAGTTGTAACAAGTTTGGTTACAACGGGTAAACGTATTGTTACTGCTTTTGTTTGCCATGATGATTTTGGTTTATTAGTAATAATACTGTTGCTAGACTATTTAGTCTGATAAGTTGACTTGATTGAGTGTGTGAATATGTGATCACGTGATATATTTGACCTTCGGGCATCAGTTGTTAATGAGGTCAACGGGTTGAAGTGGTTGATTGGGTTAGTTGGTTATTATATGAATTACACATGGTTTTGCTTCATTCGTTGTGTGTAGAACCTGTGTTTGAGGATAATAACCATTGGCTATCGGTCTCGTCCGTTATGGCCATATGGATATGGTTGGGTAAGTGTTCTTTGAGAGCCATCGCAGCAGTAGGGTTTCTCAAGAGCCATCGATCCTCATTATTGAAATGTGATGTTGTTGAATTGTTGCATTGCTGAAAAATTGCATTGTGTACTTATGTGTTTAAGGATAGTTGTTGTACACAAAGTTGTTATGCTAAGTTGGGCTGTTGATTAATTATTCATTCACTTAGCGTTATGCTAATCCCCCACATTAACACTTCTTGCAGGTTATAGATATAATATGGGTGGGCAAGAAGCTGGACTGGAAGGAATGTTTGACAACTAGGCGTTACTCTGATATTTGAATTGCATAAATCAATGTTATCTTTTGATTTTGAAATAACACCGATGTTGATAAATTATGATTTAAAAAGGTTGAATTTTATATGTTGACTAGATGATATAAATTATTAATGTCTATTTGGACTTACGCTTTCGATATATTATATTTAAATGGATGGTAAAATGAGGGGTGTTATAGAATGTGGTAAGGTCGAATGACAAATCATACTTCTAACCATGTCCTTTAGAGTCCTATTTCGTCTCTCGGATACACCATTCATGTTTGAAGAACCCGACATGGTGTATTGAGGTACAATCCCAGACTCTTCAAGGAACTTAGCAAAAGGGCCCGGACGTTGTTCACCTGATCCATCATATCTACCGTAATATTCACCTCCACGATCAGATCTAACAACTTTTATAGTCTTGCTAATTTGATTCTCAACTTCGGCCTTAAATGACTTAAATGCTTCAAGTGCTTGTGACTTCTCATGTATGAGATACAGGTAACCATAACGAGAGTAATCATCAATGAACGTAATAAAATACCGCTGGCCATTCCAAGAGGCTGTAGGGAATGGTCCACGTATGTCGATATGTATTAGTTCTAAGACATCACTAACTCTTTCAGCTCTTAAATTTATCTTGTTAGTAATTTTTCCCTTTATGCATTCAACGCATACATTGTGGTCATATTCGTTAAATGCTTCAAGAATTCCTTCTGATACAAGCTTGTCAATTCTCCTTTCGGAGATATGACCCAAATGCTTATGCCATAAAGTAAAGGAACTCTCACTTGGAAACTTACGTTGTGTACCTTTAGTTTCGGTATTATGGGACTCACTGGATGAATTGATTGTATCAAGCAAATAAAGATTATGCTGATCTAATAATTTAGCACTTCCAAGAAACACAGAATTTAAATACAAACTACATTTTCCATTTTTAGTCATAAAAGCATATCCTTATTTGTCTAGTACAGCAGTTGATAATAGGTTTCTTCTAAAAGAAGTTACAATAAATGTATTTTTCAATTCTAGATATAATCCAGTACGTAATAATAATCTAAATGTCCCAATGCCTATCACTTTAACCGCATTTCCCGCCCCATATAGATGTACTTTTGATCATCATTGGGCTTTCGGTAGTTCAGGCAATCCTGCATAGATACACTTATGTGAGTTGTGGCACCCGAATCCAACCACCAAGTATATTTAGGTACTGAAACCAAATTAACTTCGGTACAAACAAGAACATAAGTTGTACCTTTCTTCACGCGTCATGCGTGATATTTAGGGCAATCTTTCTTAATATGAGAAGCTTCCTTGCAAAAGTAGCATTTCTTTTCCTTTTTCTCATCCTTAGAACGCTTGCGCTTCTTCTTTGGTTGTGAATCCGCATTGTTATTTCCTTTCCTTTTCTTATTGCCATTTGAAGAAGTTGATGCATAATGAGCGCTTTCAATCTTGTGGTGTTCATCCTTTCTTCCTCTTCCACCAAGTGTGAGATAAGTTCATTCAATGTCCACTTATCCTTCTGACAATTATAGCTTACCTCAAACTGACTGAATTGTGAAGGAAGAGAAATCAACACTAAATGAACGAGCAAGTTAGTTGACAACTCTAACTTTAGTGTTTTCAATTTGCTTGCAAGATGGAACATCTCAAGAATGTATTCCCTAACGCTTCCATCACCCTTGTACTTCATGGAGACAAGTTTCCTTAGAGTAGAACTTGTCTCAGCCTTCTCGCTTTTTGCAAAGCGTTCTTCAAGTATGTCTAGAAACCCTTTTGCATCAGTTACTTCAGTCAAGGTGTCCGAAAATGTTTCAGGGACTGCATTTCTCATGATTATTTAACTTACACGGTTGGAACGTTCCCACCTCTCGAAAACTTTCCGATCCTCAGGAGAGCTTTCTGCTATAAGAGAAGCGAGACTTGGAACCCTTAAGGCAAGATCCAAGTCCATGCAACCCAAGACCATAGTGACCTTATTTTTCCAAGTTTTAAAGTTCGTGCCATTGAGCACCGGAATGCTATTGATAGTGGCACTAACAGAAGAAGCATTCAGAACATCGGCTGAATTGAGAAGAAACAAATAGAACAAATTTAGCTCACTTATATATAGATACGGAAGATTGAATATGGTGATTATGTGTTTAAAGTTAATAATCAATTCATAATGAAATCGATGCAACATTGAATCCAGTCTTTGGACAGAGAAACAGCTTGCAATATGATTTCATTCAAGTAGTAACTAAACAATGATAATCGTCAAATCCAATTAAATGCAAAGTCTTCCTTTGGGCCGGCTTTGACATCTAATAACATATACAAATAACTACCATAGTTTAATTATACAAGATTATTAAACTCACACAATAATGACCTTCCTTTGGGCCGATCATTATTAACATGATCCAAGTCAAATAATTATCACAATAGAGGCTACTTTGGTAACATTTTGTGTTAATTAATCAACTTGGACAGCCAAAGTATTCACAAAATTTAAGCATAAAACACACATAATCACCAATCAAGTAGATTGAAGAAAGTATTAAGTAATCTGTATATTTCAGTGAAGAAGGTATTAAGTAATCTGTATATTTAGAACGAGGAACGCCAAATACAGAAATAATATACAGAATAATATGGCCTTATGATGAATTCAGGCCAAATAAAACGAGAATTCCTAATATGCAATTCACATAAAGCAAATGCATAATATAGAATCAGGAATTCAACTATATCACCACATAAAATTCTGCCATTCCATGTGGATTGCCATAACATAAATTTTCCATACCAAATAATAATATAAAATAATAAAGACAAAAGAAATATGTAGTTCACTTTCTTTTGATCAAAATTTATATAAAAGAATGTCTTCTGATTGTCGATTCAATCAAAAATTGCCCAAATTTATTGTTTAATAATGATCCACTCACAACAATAATATTTGATGGAGTCATACACAGTTTAACTTTCGGCAATCCATATGGTCGGCAGACACAAAATTGAATTTTTCAATTTCATTCGATACTAATTAATTCCAAACGAATGAAACCGTACCCAATTCAATTCACGGTAAAATAAAACTAGATATCAAACAAGTCTGAAACAAGATGGCTCTGATACCAATTGAAAGAACATCCCAAAATCACTTGTTCAGATCATTGTTTGAATATGAAATTAATCGCGAACGTGTACCTGATTCCATTGAATCAATTCGAGTAGTGGGTTTGTGATTAATCCGATTGTTTGTACGGTTGGCCTTAATCCAAGAGATTGATGGAAATCAATTTGGGAGAGAACAAGAAATCTTCTGGTGTCAAGAATATGTACACAATCAGGGACCATACCCTTATATATGAATTTGTACAACTGCCAATTTATCCATCACCAATTGGCAATTATAACCCAGAAGTTCTACACATTGTCACATTAAGTCCCTACACTTTATATTAGATGACATGGACCAAAAAATACGATTAGATCACTTTAAGGTCCAAACTATATATTAGTAATAGATATAATACGGTTATTTAACGCAATACACGTACGTCTGCATGTATGTATGCACTTAATACTATGTATGTACATAACGTGTAGTTCACATTCCAACACTAACTACTAACTGCCGCTTTGTTTCTTGTTTCCTGGGCAAGTGTTTTGTTGCCCCATGGCCCAAAACATAACACATAACAGTCCTTTATTTAATATTATTAACTTGACCCATCCCTAATTACTTTGGTCCGTTTACTAATAAACTTGGGTTGAATAATTAAGTCCAACATCGACAACCTCAAACAACTCACAGATCACTGTCTCAAGCGTCGCATCACGTGAGAGGTAATCCAAGGTAATCACCTAAATTAAACCACGTACCTCAGCTCGATCACAAAAAGAAATCTCAAACTTTTGTATCATAATTAAAAAATTCCCTTACAATAAAACGATTTTATTGGAAATGCATATTATAATTGTACACACAACAAACTTGGAACATGATAGCAAGAGGACGAAACCTTAATCGAAACAGAATCATATATAAATTACTTAATCATTGTACGTGATCAACCTTGGCCGTTAAGTTCAAGTCTTCTTTTTTTTTGGAGTCAAACGTTAAAACCTTCCTTCTTTTGTCGGCCTCGGTTGCTATCTTAACATCCGTTGCCAATCCCACCAATGCAAGTAACTTTATCACATCCCACGTCGTGTCCACTTGCCACCATTCCAATCCAGTTTGAGCCGATTTTGGGAAAGCATGGTGGTTGTTATGCCAACCCTCACCGAAAGTTAAGACCGCTATCCACCTGTTTATCAATTTCATTTATCATATAATCTGGAACAAATTTACATGTATATTGATGGAAATATTATATATGCTGCTAATAGTATATACAGTAGATGATGCTAAGCCATATTTTCTAAAAATATTAAGTTTGTTAATCTTTCAAATGTTATATTTAAATGTAAACATCAGGCCCCTTATTTACAATTGAGTGCATATAAGATTTAAGTACAGCTAGCAGCACACTTCATGCTATATAAAGTTCCATGAACAACAAACCAGTTATTGGTTGAAGTATCTGGCGTGTTCCACGGCCTCGCACCCCATAAATGACCGAACGAGCCTATGCTAAAAGTGATGTGGAAAATTATCACTAACCGCATACCCTAGACGCATGATCAAAATGAATGGTTAATTAATCCTTACATTAAAACTTAATTATATTTTAATGATGCAAATCTTCAAGAGTATACATGTGTATTTCATACCATTCCCCAAGCCAAGTAAGGAAAGCCTCCATACAGATATAGTAGTGCTGCAACTATAAAGTGATGCCAGAAGTAAGTATCATGAAGAAACCTATAAAACCGTTGTGCCTTCAACTCTGGTACGTTCGAGTATTCCCCACTTCTTGATTCACCACACTAACTCATAAATGTAATCAATTGCATAACAGTTATCACACTAACATTAACCGATCGAAGAATACAAATATATGGAATATATTACCTTTGAAGCAATGTAGTCATTGTAACATACCCAACCTATATGACTGAACCAAAATCCTTCTATTGGGGAATGGGGATCCCTATCTGTATCAGCAACCTTGTGATGGTACTTGTGTGTGCTTACCCAAAATATTGGATCTCTCTGCACATTTAGTTTGAGCATTAAACTTGCTTCTTCTTTTTTTTAATCGTTGTTACTACGACGAATGAAAGGTAACAAATATACAAGTATAAATATGCATAAAGCAAGCACCATATATATAAATACCTGGCCACCATGAACACCACAATAAGCAAAGAAATACTCAAGCCATTTCGGGATCTTGAAACTGCGGTGAGTAAGAAGTCTGTGATAAGCTAGACTAAGACCTAACCCGTTCATCACGGCCAAGTAGCCGCCTAACCTGAAAGCGCCCAAATCAAAGACAAAAGGAGCACACGCAGCCAACATATGTGTACCGCTTAACCAACAAAGGTTAACTACGTCTAACGAATCCCATTTCCGCAACCAAAACCCTCCCTTCTTGTCTAGATCCGACGTCATCTTGGTTTTGTTACTAGTTGAATCGAGTGATTCCGAATTATTCTTAGAATTGATTAAATGCATGAGTGAGGACTTTGCATTGATAGATAAATATATAGATAAATAAATAGAGCATTAGATGACACGCTTATCGTCATCATATAATGTATGGGGCCTAATTAAGTCAGGATAAAATATACCCATGCTGTGGAAATTAATATGCAACCCCCAACGATATGATAAGATGTTAAAAAAAAAAAAAAAACTTATTCATTTAAATAAGTATTTTGCTTTACTTTTTGGGTTGATTGCATCGAAATGCGTATAATTATGTGTTAATCTTCACTCTGTGAACGTAACTAAATTGATCTACATTGTATGTACGAAATTATTATTTGATCTCCATTGTGTGTATATATCGCCCATTATACTGCAATATGATGAGCATAGCCATGTTTGATGAAATTTGTGAGTTGCAATTGTACAGATGCCAAGTGTCGCCGTATAACTGAGAACGCGTCATAAATATAAACAGAATGGAGATCAATTTAGTTACGTTCACACAGTGAAAATTAACGCATAGTTATATGTATTTTCAGGCATTAAACCCTTACTTTATTCTGTTACACAGAAAACGCAGAGTATTAATTAATACCCTTAATATAATTAATTTTTTGATTAAATTATAATATAATGTGAAATGATATATTTTAAGGGGTGTTGCCCCTTCTACGTTAAAATATACATGTTCATTCCTGGACTGAACCCAACTCTTTAGTTGAATGATCACTACGATAACGCTAGATCAAAGGTCATTTGGTCATGTTAGTTTTTTATCGTTAATATTTATTAATAGTTAGTATCTTTATTTGAAATATATATAAAAAAAAAAAAGTTAAACTACAAGCTACCCCAATTATTGGCTCATAAAATATATTGTCTCATGCGCATGATATGATTGATGGTAAATTAAGCTCATTCAAAGTAGGGTATACTTTACGAAAATGTTCATCTGGATTACTAAACTATAAAAATGTTTAATTGGGTTACTGTACTTGTAACACATGTTCAATTAGGTTACCAAACTTTCGATATAGTTTAATTAGGTTACTGTACTTGTAAAAATATATTTACAATGTTCAATTGTGTTACTAAACTTCTAATCAGTGACTTATTTGTATATTAACCAGTATTATATTTATTAAATACTTTTTAAATTAATAATGTGGCCAGTTTAGTATATAAACAATCATGATATAATAATTCGATGACGTTAATTACGTATAAACTTTTTCTTTAGAACAACGTACTGCTGTTATATTAAGGTAAGAAAACTTCTTACACATGCTCGATCTCTAAAGCTAATTCGAAAACTTTGATATAGGAAAGCCCGAGTTGCTGACAAACACATCTTGATTGCAATGAGACTTTCGAACTGGGGGGCGATAATGAGGATCGTCTCTCGATTGTAAATAATGCGACTTAGGCATTATCACATCATAAAGATTCTAGATATGAAAAATATCCCTTATTTGATAAGAAGGAACTGAAGAACTTAGCCAAAACTATAGTCTAAATTTCTCTAGCAATGGAGTATCAAATATAGGACTGTAAAAAAATGTAGAAGTAATGTGTTTTCTATTCAGATGAACTATGTATAGTAGACACTGAACCTAGACTTTAGAGACGGGTGGCTCAAGAGTCGAGAGTAAGGCCGATGAAGCTAGGGCTTTAGGCCCCTGATTTTTTAAGGTCCCAGAATTTTGATGTCATGTATTATTTATATGAAAACGATTAGGATCTTCAACATTTCATAGCTTTTTAAGGCCCAAAAAAATATATGTTCAAAGATATAATACTCGCTTTATGTGGAAAAAAATGACGTTATAAGGTCTCAAAATTTTAAGTTGTTAAATATTAGGTCTATTATATGTGAAAAAAGCTACTAAGCTCATCTTTTATTATTTCATTTGGAAGATTCGTGTTATAAGTATATTTTTTCATAATTAATTCCAAATTAGTCTTTTACCAATTATCTATTATTATATTATTCAAATAACCAGCTCAATCATTTCACATATGACTCGTGGTTAAGTTTAATAGGTTATTTTTAATTGTAGAATGAGTTTAATATAATGTTTTACTTAATATATTATCGTTAAATGTTACATAAAATTAAGCAGCATGTAATGTCATTGTAGAAGAAAGCACGACATACATTATATCGATATAAATAAATTTGTAGAGTATTTATAGATTATATGGGATAAAATAGTTAAAGTAGTGTTATGTTTGGGAGAAAAAATATAGATTCGAAGTCTATAATTAGTCGATAACTCGAACCTGTTTTCAACACATTATATTATGCAAGTAAAAAGATTAAAGATGATCCTTCTTTTGGATGAAACTCTTGATTTGGTAGAAAACTTTTATCAAATTATACTAAATCGGTAACACATTATTAATGTCGATGTACTATATCACAACGGAATGGATTAATTGTGCTTTTTTAGTTTAGAAAGATACATTTTTCATACTACATCGAATGTATTTGATCGAATTAGCATAAATATTATTGAAAAATGAGTAAATATATCAAATCAATAAGGCCTCATAATTTATACTCGTTTTAGATCTCCTGAATCATTTAGCCTCTAACTAAAAGAAAAAAGAAAAAGGTTTTGATCTTCCCAAAAAAAAATTAGCTGAACCCGTATAACTTACCCGACCCAAATCATCCAAGCCTTAATAAATATCTCAATTAATCATCAATGATAAGTCAAATTCACAATGGTATTACTTTCCTTTGAGATGTTTATACAGAAAAAAGAAGAATAAAAATCTTCTAGTAGGTGTTGGCTTTTTCTGTGTGTTGAAATACACCACACAAATTTCAGAAATTTTGAGGTATGCATTTTCACACAAGATATTTTTTTCCCAGTAGTTTGTTTTTTAGTTGAAGCCATTGTACATTATCCTTTAAAAAGCTCAAGATGCATAACATCTTTTTTATAAAAAATAAAACTTGAAAAATGTCTGCAACAAGTGCTCCCATCTTCAAGTCATGGACACAGATTGTATCAGCTTCTCAAGCTACATCTAGTAATAAAATCAGTCTTCCCATAGCAAACACTCATGGTAAACTGTTACTCTTTTAAATTATTGATTGATGATCTCATTTTGAAATATATTTTTTATATTTAACTATTTGTGGTATCTTAAATGTTTTTGATGATATATGCACTTAATATATATATATATAGGTAATAAAACAAGTTTCATGGGTTCTTCCTTACAAGAAAATCAAAAAAGATCAAGGAATTTGATAAAAACAATTGGGAAGATAAGAGCTGCAGCTGTTGTTGCTTCACCTCCACTTGAGGAAATTAAAGAGTATGATATGATTTCTATTCTTAAACTTGCATGTTTCAATTAAAGAATATGAATGTCCTTCAAAATATTTCGATTTATGTAAAAAAGAAAATCGGGTACTAATGACAGTTTAAAATTTTTACCCCCTCATAACGTAGTAAAAAAGAAATATAAAAACAGTATCCCCTTGTAAAAAAATCCAAGCTCCGCCCTTAGTAAATAACTAAATATGCAGTATACGAATCATCTTCGATATTCAAAGTTCGAAAGTACGTCTGACATACTAAAAATCCTTTTTTTTTTATGATGGGTAATTAAGGTGGAAACTGGAAAGTTGAAATCTGTATGGTGGAATTTGGGTTGTCATAGTTTTTCTTAATTAGAAGTTATGTCCTTTGAAGTTAAAATAGTTAGCTGTTAGTTAGAAGATACATCATACATCATTTTGTTCAACATGTTCCGCATCATTTTAAATGAAGTTTTTCTAATCTCATGGGATTAAAAAATATTGTTTTCAGATCTGTGCTACCCTCGTGGGCTGATTTCGACATCGGCCGAGCTCCAGTATACTGGAAAACAATGAATGGACTTCCCCCTAGTTCTGTAAGTTTATGCCATCAACTTTTGTTGACATCTAGCATGTCTATTTTTAATCTATACTCTGTTCACGTTGCTAAATCGACAATCATTTTGTCGAATTTGCAGGGTGAGCGAGTGAAGCTCTTTTATAACCCTGCCGCTAGCAAGCTGACCCCAAATAAAGATTTTGGAATCGCTTTTAATGGTATCTTCTCAACTAAATAATCAGTTAAAAGACTCCTAACCATTAGTTACTTGAAGATTTTTTGTATACTTTGTAGGTGGGTTTAATCAACCGATCATGTGTGGTGGTGAGCCAAGAGCGATGCTTCGCAAAGATCGTGGCAAAGCAGACCCTCCTTACTACACTATCCAAATATGTGTCCCAAAGCATGGTAAAGCTGTTTTTGGTTATATTGGGTCATCTTTTTGTGTCAGTCTTGTATTGACCTGCAAACACTTTTGTCCACTTCTCTAAAGAAATTTCAGAGATGATATTATTACAATGTTATCCGAAATCTATGAACACAGCGCTTTAGCATCCTACTTATAGCGAAAAAATTTGAACGAATTTCGCCCTGTTTTCCTTTTAGCTGGATTTTAAGTTCGACCCATTTGAGAAAAACATGACCCAAAACGACCCGTTCATCATACAGATTTTAATTGGAAATTTATAATTGCAGCTGTGAACTTGATATTTTCATTCACAAATGGGAGCGAATGGGATGGTCCATATAGACTACAATTTCAAGTCCCAAAGGCATGGCGTAATCGAGATTTGGACTTCTTTAATCAGGTAAAGGAATCTTGACTTTCTTTCGTCATTCAAACCTCTCTATAGCACTCATTAAGATATATACAAATAACGTCTCGTTCAAATTATGGAAATAGGGTCTCACGGAAGAGTTGAGCCGAGAGGGTGCGTGTGAAAAGGCAATATTTCCCGATACAAGCATTGTCATCGATAGATGTCAATTGAGTGGTAACTTGACTCTCGAAGGGGTATGTATCAGAGTTATATACAAGTACCTCATTCTTTAATTTCGTATAATTATTTTTGTAATGAACGTCAGAAGATCCTGGTACCTCTTGTATTGACATACCGTGATTTCAAATTTGGTGCAGGGTGATCGCTGTGAACTTGATTTGGTATCAGGGTGCACAGATATAGGCTCTCCAGATTATAACCCTCTTGCAAATGTAGACGATGGATCATGCCCTCCTTACTCGGATAACGAAGATTAAAATCACTATCTCTCCTTATTTCATCACATATACGAACCTACCTTATAAGAAGCGATTCACTAAAGTCATTGTTAAGAGGTACTTGTTCATGGATATGCCTCTTGTTGTTAATATGATCGAATACAATATACTTTATGGAGCTAGAGTTGTCTATCATTTTGTATAGATGTGGTAACTTCAACCCTTTTACGCATAAACAGGGAATTAAGGGGATTAAGGTTCTGAGAAATGTCTAACGGGTCAAACTAAAAAATATAAATGCTAAAGAGAAAATGGGTCAAATGGATCGAATGGGTCGAACATCTCCAAAAGAGCATTTATATTGTTACTATACTGATACATTCTTTAACCTAACTACTTAGCATAAAAGTTACTTATAGAAGCCATTCGACAAAAGGTGTTTCAAATCATTGAGATTTTTAGGAAAACCGAACCTAGTGAGTCTTAAAAACGTATACAAATTTACATTTTAGGAACAGATAAAAGGAGACTCATTGTGTCCCATTTCCAAGCTATGTAAAGGACTTACGAGGATCATTTGGATTGAGATCGGGTCCATTGTAGGTGGAGGAGCCTTGTGGGTTTGGTGGATGTAGGTTTCGGCTAAGGAATCAAATAAGATGGCTGCACCGATTCCAACAACTAAGTCGATTGTATAGTGACCTCGGCTGCTTAATAACCGCAAAACTTGTAGTTTGTTGAAGATGACAACAATAAAAGCCAATTCCACCCTTTGCATTCTCCTCATGTCAAGAGATGTTATAATTGATGCTGCTACATGACCAAGAAGAATGATTCGTTCCCCACCAGAAAGTCAACTCCAGAACCTAAAAATCCTTAAGGGAAAACAAACTTATTAGACCACTCTCAATGCTTGGTGTCACGTTAGTGTCAGCTTTTACCATTTTAGCACTTCCCAAACTGACACAAAGGTGCTAACAGTGACCGTGTCACTTCAATTTTTAAAGTTACCAATATATACAATTTATTTCTATACACTAAACAAAAAATAATAACAAAAGCATCACGTCGCCAAACCGTCGAAAAGCAAGTGACAACGTAAAGAAGAAACCGAGGGTTTGTAGATGGTGGCTGACATTCTTGTTCAACTTGAACACTTGAAACTTCCATTTTAAGTTAAATTCAAATCCTCCTATCCATTAGCACAAGGTATAAACAAATTTGAAATCTCTCATAAATAATACGGAGTATTTGGAATCCATTTTCATAAACCAACTACGATGACCTGCGATTGGGCTCGATAGGTTACGGGACGTCGTGACATGAGCCCAATTTACAAGAGAATTAAAAGCTCGTACCCAAAGCCCAAACAGCAGATAAAAGGCCCATCAGAAAGCCCAAACAAAATTCAAACATGAAACAAACAAACATTGAAAGCAAAGTGCAGTTCTCGTGATATACATTCAATGATTTATGCCCCACACTTATTTCAAATCCTCGTTTTCTCGTGAAACCCTTTATTATTCTCTAACTACTAAATTCTATAAAACCTTCAAAAATACCATAATGTTTCTAGTACCACAAATATGACTCTCTTTTATTCTATTCTCATAATCACTTTCATCATATTATGTGTTCCAACATGTCTCTCCTTTACCGTCATTATGTCCGAATCGGGGGTCCCTTCTGCCCTTGTCGACGCCCCTCAAACGGGCTTCTCCATGAACAACAACGGTGCTAAAACCGACCATGATGAGCAACGAGCGGTGTATGACATCATGAAGGCTACGGGTAACGAATGGGCCACTGATATCCCGGATGTATGTAGAGGACGTTGGCATGGGATCGAGTGCATGCCCGATAAAAATAACGTATTTCATGTTGTCTCGTTATCTTTCGGGGCGTTATCTGACGACACGGCTTTTCCGACTTGTGACCCGGCCCGATCCTACATTTCACCTTCCATCACTAAATTACCACACCTCCGGACTTTGTTTTTTTACCAGTGTTTTACTGAAAAGCCTCAGCCCATTCCAAAGTTTTTGGGCCTAATGGGCCCCACTTTGCAAACTCTTGTTCTTAGGGAAAATGGACATGTGGGCCCAATCCCTAATGAGCTTGGTAATCTAACAGGTTTAAGAGTTCTTGATTTTCACAAGAACAATCTCAACGGTTCAATACCGGTTTCTTTTAACCGGTTCACCGGTCTAAAGTCGTTAGATTTGAGTTGTAACAAATTAACCGGCTCCATTCCGAGTTTCTCTTTCCCTCAACTCACTATACTAGACCTCAACCAAAACCACCTCACCGGTTCGATTCCGACCACCATCGGAAAATGCAACTCCCTCATGAAAATTGATTTAAGTCGTAACCGTCTCTCGGGCCAAATACCCGATTCCATCAACGGGTTAACAAGTGTAATCTTGATGGACTTAAGCTACAATAGCCTCTCGGGCCCAATTCCAAATGCCATAAAAAGCTTAAATTCCCTCCAAACTCTAATTCTCAATGGGAATGCAATCAGTTCAATGATCCTGAACACCACATTCGATGGGTTGAACAACTTAATGATCTTAATTCTCTCGGACACTGATTTACACGGGCCAATACCTGAATCAATAGCCCAATTACCAAACTTACGTATCCTTCACCTGGATAGAAACCGTTTAAACGGGTCAATTCCAATGACTTTTCGGAACCTAAACGGGCTAAGTGAATTGAGGCTGAATGATAATGAGTTGATCGGGCCAATTCCGTTTGCGAAAGAAATGATTTGGAAAATGAGAAGAAAACTGAAACTTCAAAATAATTTAGGGTTGTGTTACGATGGTCGAAATGGGTTCGGAGGCGATTTGGATTTGTTATCGGATTCGGGTGTCGATCATTGCGACTTGCCAAAACAGGGTCCGGCTCAAATGGTTCAACATGTTGCCATAACAAATGAAGGTGAACCTGTTCGACCTACAAAATCTATATCAAACGGTGGAATTAGTTATAAGGGGGGTTTAATTCGGTTATTAATGATAGTGGTGTTTTTACTATAATTAATTAAATAGCTGCATTTAATTTACTTATTGTGGTGATAGTGTTATCGTTGTAATTAATGTAATGTACAGTTTGCATATGCTATTGCATCTTTCTGTCTATGTTGATTTTATAGCGCCAGTAACTTAGAAATGTTTGTTTTGAACTCACTGCCATATGCATTAAAACAAAAACAAAATATGACGTTCTTTTTACTTACCCTTGGCCCCGTTTGGTTCGCGGAATTGATTGTAATTTGATGGAATTGGAATTTAAATTCCCTTAACATGTTTTCCAAAAACCATGTTAAAACATGTTTGCCAAAAATATTCCCTTAACATGGTTTGGAAAACATGTTTTTGGCTCAAAATCCCTTAACAAATTCTCTTAGGCCCCGTTTGGTTCGCGGAATATTTTTGAAGGAATTGGAATTTGTTAAGGGAATTGGAATTTAAGGGAATTGGAATGCGAAGAAAGTAGAATCCCTCCATTTTTTATAATATGTTTGGTTTGCAAATTTTACCAAAGGAATTGGAATTGGAATGTCAATCTCTCTTTCTTTCAAAATTAAGAACTTTTTACTCATTTTATTATTACGTAGTATTTATTATAATATATAATAATAATTATATTTTTTATATATTATAATGCCTTGTCAATGTCGTATTCTTTCTTTACTTATATATATATATATATGATCAAAATACTTGTTTATTTTGGTAAAAAAATCAAAGTATTTATAGACCGTATTAAATGATTAATTAATTGCTTATGGTATTCTTCAAAGTCCAAACCATCTCCTATCACAACGAAATTGAATCACCATCTATCACAATCAAATCGAACCGCTAACAAATCGAAGAAGAAAGATCTTGATGAAGTATATCAAACGCGGAAAAATCGTAAATCGAAGAAGGTCGGAACTGTGAAATGACGGTAACGGTGGTGCGATGGTGACGGAACGATGGTTAACGGTGACGGATGACGGCTACAGTGGTGCGATGATGGTGTGAAACGATGGTGCTGTGTGAAATGATGTGGCTGGAAACGATGAACTTTTGATTATTTAAAAGAAAATGTTGAAGTGGTTTGATACAAGTGTTATTTTTATCGATGGCGTGAATTCCATTGAATTGATAGGTTTTCCTTCTTAAAACTGATGGAATGTTAATTCCCTCATCTAAAGGAATGTGAAGGAATTCAAAAAATTCCAATTCCTTTCATTTTTCAACCAAACAACCCATTGAATTGGAATTTAAATTCCAATTCCATCAAATTACAACCAATTCCGCGAACCAAACGGGGCCTTAGTCTTTTGCTCTCTTCGTTTAACCAGATACAATGTAAGTTTCACCATATAATACCTCAAGATACTATTGCAAAGTTGCGATTTTAAAACTACAATCCCGTGTCTTTAGGATTTTCTTTTGGTTTTCACTAAATGAAGGTGGAATTTTATTGGATGTCATGAGTTCTAACTGGTATAAAAAATGATGGGATAATTTAGAGAGATAAGGGTAAAATGGTCTTAAACTTTTGATTTGAACTTTTTAAAGACTTTAATATGACTAAATTTAGAAACTGGGTAAATATGAGATTAATGATTGAATTTGGTGATGTATCTAATTGTCGTGTTTAGATGATTAACAGTGGGACAACATTCCTACTTCCTACGCTACATTGACAACATTCCTACTTCCTACGCTACATTTCAAGTAGCTCTGAACTGTTTTATAGTGAGATGTCAATATGAGCGAGTCAAACGAGTTAGATAACAAGTTGCAACACAACAGAACATTTGTCTTTGGTAGTCGCCTGATCAAACTTGTAGATGGCAAAAAAAAAAAAAACCTTCTAACCTAAATACTCCGTAGTAAATACCGACACATCAAAGAGCCCAACTCTGCCATCGCATTGAAGAAAATTCTGCAAAATCAGACACGCAAAGCTAGAAACGGACTATAGTGGAGAAGAGGCAAATAGAGCAACTCTTCTTGTTCACTTGCGCTCATAACCATTCAAAGAAAACATTACTATTCTGAAGGTGGTTGAACCCCAAAATAAGTGACAAGAAGTCGCACAAACTACAGAAAAACAAGCTTTCTAAAGGTAGAAGAATAGATTGCAGTCCGCAAACGCTAACAAAACATCATACTGTAAATTTTTTAACTGTTATGTCAAATATCTAGGCTTCAACAATGTTAGCCCAACGAACATAGTCGTCAAAAACCTACAAAATCTCAGACTAACCCAGTTTCTTAGCAGCGGGTTTGGACGATACAGGATATCAGGATAATCAAAATACATATTTACATTACAGTATATCGTTGTATAACAAGCTGATAAAACAATTCCAGCTTAAAAGTACAGCCCATAATCTAGCACGCTAAAGCTGCAGGTTTTTGTTCAAGAGAATGTGTCCTCACGATCTCCCTCTGCCACATCACCCTCTTCCAAATTACTAAACTCCAAGAAATGGGTGGGCCTGTGATCTTCATGATAATATTCTCGTGGGGTCCCCAGTTTTATTCCATACCTCATGCTAACTGTATGCTTCACTCCCATGAAATTGTAATTCCAAGGACCGTTATCAGGGACCTGAGCCACATAATCAAGAGCATAATTTAGTTAGAGACAGAGATACTACTAGTAATATACAAATAAGTTGCAGACTGGAATTAGCAAGTTCCTTACCATATAGAAACCAAGAAAACGGTCACTTAAAAGCATTTGAACCTTCTCATAATGAGTTGGTAAGTAACCATGAGGATTGCTTCCTGTATCCTTGTTTGCGCGACCCCATTCATAACCTGTTGGAGTGAGCTTATACGCAGTCAACGAGCAAGAACCAGGAGTGAAACTGCATGTCAGTATGATAGATTTCTCCCCGTCCCATTGCTTGTTGTTCTCCAAAATCCGAGCATGAAACGTTAGGTCCTGCAAAATCCATTCATATACACGTGATTACCAAAAAAAGGGTGCAAAAAAAGTGTCACTGCTAAATGTCATGAAGTTTAAGCAAGGACCTGGGGTGAAAGCTGAGGGAGCTCATTTGGCTGGGTGTGCATCCATCCCAAAGGTTCCAGGTCATTAAGGAAGTCATGTTCAGGGAGAGCAGATGGAAGATGTACTTGTTGATGAGTACCCCACTGAGGTGGCAGAGCAATGCATCGAATTTCTTTCACTTGAGGATTATCAGGAGGACTCACACCATACAAGTACCCAGAAATCTGAGTTCGCAAGTCAGCAATGCATATGAATTTCTTCAAAATGTTCTTCGGCATGATGTATGTATACCCCGCTTGCTGCTAAAAAATTTAATCCAACAATTAAGATATAAGACCTATGAAACTTAAATACACTACACATCACAAAGAAGTGGAACTACCTGTACCTTTATGTCCTCTGAATTTACATATATGTGGTTTACACGGAGATAAAGATTTGTAGCTGATATTGCTCTCACACGCCAATCCGTCTTGGAACCGAATGCAGCTTGTTCGTAAGGACTTGTGGTGGTTACAATAAGTTCATCACCATGAACATTTGTGGTCCTGGTGGTGACAGCCGTCAGTTGACTAGCTTCTTTGGCCTACAGGATACAATTCAAACACCACACATGAGTAACAACCCAAAATATTTAATCGGCGCTAGCAAGCCGATTTAATGTGATTACACAGAGTATTAGAACATATTATTCATGACATATTTTTCAAAACAAGAACGAGTATCGGAGACAAGATCAATTTAGTAATAGGCCATTGAAACTGCTTTTCATGTAACGTGTAAAAATATGATTCGCTATCCAACAGACTGTTAGCAAATACCTGTTTCTCTATCTCAGCTATTTGCTGTCGCTGCTGAGAAGGTGGAGTAATTTCAGCTCCAAGTATGATATCACGTATCTCAGATTGTGTTAGTGCTGAAGTATTTACATTATTCTTCTTCGCATAATCAGACAATATAAGATCTCTCAAAGCAACTTCAACCTGCACCAATAGAGGCCTTAGCTTCCGCTCAGATAAGAAACAAACCAGCAGTTCTATATAATGTGAAATCATTAATTTATGAGGCTTACCTTCACCCATTGATCATCCGTCAGGGATGGCCAGATGTGATGGGGCTCTGTGACGATTGTTTTATCAGGCTTGAGCAACATCTTTGCCTTCTCATTGTTCACATGTAGAGCTCGCAAAATCAAAATGAGCCTGGAGAACGCTGTGTATGAAGATATACTCTTCAACCAATCATCATATATATTGAAGAGAACCATTTGTGGTTCTGATGCCTTGAGGATCAGATCACCGAATTTCTCAATTTTCAAACACGCTTGGAATGGAAGCTGCAACTCGCTTCCCTTAATAACGATATTTGGAAAATCGAGCAAATGGACCTCAAGAGGATCCAACATGCCTTTACGAGTGACAATGATCTGCTTAGGCTGTTCCTCGACAGGCAAGGAACGAACAAGAGCAGCCACTTCTTCTGCTGTTTTCCACTTAGCCAATTGACCAAGACGTTTTTGACCTGCCCACACACTTGTGTGGATAACCTGCAAATTTAACGTTGAATAAATGAGTAAATTAGACTAGTAATTAACATTTACATTCATAACTAAAGGTTCCAAACTCGCCAAATTTACTTATGAAGGGGTCAATACAAGTTATGTTTTGTTACTAACAGGTCAAGCAAGCACAACTACAAAAAAAAAATAGGCCAGACGGTTGAAAGTCACCCAAGGTATATCTTTTAGGCACATCAAATCATTTCATTGAAAAACTGAAAAGCAGTATACGATGAAATCACTTTTGTAATCAGAAAGTGTTCCATGTCAACCTGACCTGACTGGCTTCAATTTCAAATCACAATGGCCATTTCGACCCAATACCCGACCCACCAGATACGCCCATTATGCAACCTCTACCAAGTGAGTGTCACAGAAAGGAAATACCTTCAAAAATAGCTGCCCTGTGCGCGGATTGAATATGAAGATAGCCCCATTAATGGGTTTTGTTGTAAGATTTCCTTCAAATGTCTTGTGGATGGTCACACGGTACACATTTGTATCATCAACAAACCATATGATCTGATTGCTGAAGATTTCTCCGTAATTCTGAGATGACAGATACGGTTCAGTTGGCTCCGAAGAATACAGCTGCAATCCTTTCCTTATACGCTCCCTTAAAACATATAAAGCTGGATTTGACTGCATAGCAAAAAAATATCATCAAGTTCGACATACCTAAATCTAAATCCCAAATAAGAAGTTATATACCATAGCAACCAAAATATCAAAGAAGACAGTGTAGAATACCTTCATAATCTTATTCATAGCCTGAGCAAGTAGTGGCTTTGACCCAGGGAACCAGTTACCGAAAGCAGAATGCAAGTTGTACGCAAGATCTAGACCAATCATCACTCCTACAAGTGTAAATTGAACAGCTTTAGTCTATGCTAAACAAAGAAAACACATGTTTACAAATGAGCACGTAATAATAGAAGCACAGAACTCCAATGATGTACCTGTTGGTGATGGATAGATAGACATGTTATCCGTTGTGTAGTCCATAAACTTAGCCCTGGTATAACGCTCGATATCATGGGAATCATAATCACCCCAGCGAAGCTGCACGTCGATCCAATACTTATTACTTGCTTTCTGATCGAAGACATCTTTTGACTCAGCTACCAGGCTGGGTTTTGACATTGGCCATCTATGTGCAGCAAATAGAAGAATATCAGCACAGGAGCTGTTCATTTTGTAACTCTTTCTTGGATGAATTGTTTCCTTCTGCACAGTTTCGATCTCCAATGCATCCAACTCCTGATCCAGTACCTGACAGAGATCCATCACAACACTCTCGTGAACCTTTTGCCACAAGTGAGCACGAAAGATCTGGATAAGAGAGATCTTAAGGGTTGGGATCTTCCCGTGCATGAATATTCCAGTCAAATCCAGTTGCACTTGAAAACCGACGTAAACATTAGCTCGGTTAATGGTAGGCGACCACCAAAGTGTGAACCTACGGTTAGGAATTTGGTTCAACCCTGATCTCTGAGCATTAGTCAGCTTCTTGTACTTCATCGACTCCTCAAACCCTGATGCTTTCTCCCAAAACAGACCCTCCCAAGTTGGGAAACTGTAAAACAATAAGAAAAGGATCACAATAACACTCTGGAAATTCATACTCAAAAACAATAAAAACTTGGTGGTTATAGTTGAATAAAAGAGTTGAAAAGAAGCAGTAAACCGTACTATGTTCCCTTGAACAATGTATGCTCCAGAATTCCCTCAACACCACCAAGTGCTTGGATAACATCAGTTCGGTAATTATTCAAGTTCCAAAGTTTACCATCATGCCTCTGGTGAGTCCACCAAAATGGATTTTGTTTCAGAACCTGATATTGTTTAAAATCTGTCCGCACCCTCCATCCTTTGTCATATGCTAATGTGTGTCGATCCTTCTGGAACAAGGTATTAATTCTTGGTATTCCACGATCCCATGAGTCCTAACAATTAGTTATAGAAAGTGTTACTTTATACGCATTTAGCACATAATATGAATGTCAGTCAATATATTTACCACATAATATGAATGTCTACCAATATCTTCTACCACATCATACACACACACACACACACACACACACGTAAAATGAAATAATGTATAGAAATATATGCAATTGATGCTCACTTCCAAGTCCTCGAGTGTTAAACGCCTGTTCTGTGACTGAGCTTCCTGCCGCTTCAGAGCATATTCTGCCCATACACGTTGAGAATCAATGAACTCACTCTCCCATGGCTGTTGAAAAAAAAGAACAGTCAGGAAAGGGATGCCACATACGACAGCATAGCATCTAACAGTTTGGAGAGCACAATACCTGTATATAACGATAGAGATTCGGAATCAATTGGTCTTCTTCATGACTCATACCACTCCTAAAGTGCGTCACCCCAACATCTGTCTGCTGACTGTACCGGAGGTCACTCTGTGGAATCAATATGTGACCCATTGACAACATACCAAGCCCTCCAATCTCCTTGGGTGTGTAGAAAATCACAGGAGGAAACCTATAAGCAGAAATCATTACATGTTATATGATAAAAAGATCAACATACCGCAAACAATGACTTAAATCAGCATCAACAACTACCTGCTAGGCATTTTTGAATTCAAACCAATCTTGATACGGGTTTGGATCTTGTTTTCACATTTGACCAACAGATCTAGAAGTTCCTGCGTATGCACAGTCGCTTCACGAAAGTACGTCATCAGGCCTGCAAGATAACAAATCTATTAGTTATTCCTGATTACAAGAGGAAGCGGATTGAAAAGCAAACAGAAGTCTGAAGTCCACACCTATTAGAGCTGTGTTCCACTTGTTAACGATTTTTGTGAATGTTGTAGACCCTGAACTCATAAGAATCTGTCTAACACGATTTTCGAAGACTTTCATGTGTTCGTCATCAACCCGTAAGAACGCCACTGCTGTACGCTCTTTTGTCTGTTCATTCTGCAAATTCCAAACTCCGTCTCTTGTGTTGCTGAACGCCTCCTGAGTCATCCTTATTTTTGGTAAAATACGAACCTCAAACCCACACCTGCACACCGTGAACAAATCTGTTACTATAAGATACTAAAGATTGGGTCATCTTAAAAGATAAAACTAAACTATATTATGTCGCTAAGGATTAAGAAGTATACATGCTAAATAGCAGGTTTGGATTATCTTTGCTATAAACAGAAACAAAACTGTTCTCCCACTCCAGGGTTGTGATGCTCCGAGGAAGACGATTCTTCATGTCCCAGAAGACACTTCTCCCAAGATTCACTAAAATTAAAAAAGCACATAATAAAATAAGTCTTGGAAATCAACTACTGCATGTAATATGTAACATTAAATGGTTTACCATCATGTTTCATGAGCCTCATTCTTGCGTCTCTAGGCCAGCACTTCTTATTGTTGTAACCAACCATATTTTCATTGTTAGGATCAGGGTGCTCAGTAAGATAACGTTGGATAAGATCCCTAGCCTCTTCATGTGTAAAACGAAAAAGAATGTGCACTTTATCAATGTAACGAGAGTACAGTCGTATTGGATGTCGTGTTTCAACTTTGGTGTCCCAGAAAGTGATGAACTCATTAGGCATTTGTGGTGGACCAGCAATCTCACTTGCACGGGTTAAACCCAGAAGTAAAAGATCCAACACAAGTCCATAGTACTGTACCACAAAGGAAGCAAACTGAAGACCACGTATCAGCCCATACGAGTTTGTGTGACTCATATCTTTATAAGACAACACAACATTGTTCTTTGCTGTCACATAATCGGCAATATTGTGGTCAAGGACCAGTCGTAGAAGCCTGTTGAGCATCGTCAAATCAATCTTTTCAAAAAACTTCTCAAACTTCGTTTGAAGCATCACCACACACTGCCCATCACCGGTGTCCCAAACACCCTGCAAATTGTTTATTCCCTGGCACCATTTGTAAACCAATAGTGGTGGCGGCTCTGAATCTGCAGGCTTGATCCAATTGGGAAAGAGATGACGCTTGTCACCTTCATACCACAAATATTGATCAAGATATGCATCTGTGATCTTCTCAAGTGGCTCAATCTCATAAACTGGAATGAGGTAGCTGTATAAATCCATAAACTCAATGCCAACCTACAAAAAATAACCCGCTTAGTACACAGATATAAAAATAACCACACAAATGGGGCATTTCAAGAACTTACTTCTTTGAAAGCACGTTGAGTAAGAAGATGACGCTTTATTCTTGATAACGCCTCGTGTGGATTGTCATAAGCTTGTTCAATCAAACCCAGTTCTTCTCTCTGTAGCTGATTTAACCTCACAGCCACACTATAAGATTCTTTGAGTCTCTCAAGAGCAAGAATAAGAAGCTTTGTGTCATGCTTGTAAGACAATGGGGGAAACGGTATGGGTGAAAACTTTCTTGATTCCAGCCAATGTACAGTGGTGGTATAAATAGCCACTGCTTCTTCTGGGGTCACATAGGGACCGTCTTTCAAGTAATTGTGCTGTCGCTCCTGTAAAAACAACAGAATATCATAATCATTAGTATATACCATAAGCCTCTTCTCATTGAGAAATATGAGCTTTGCTTTTACATTGCAAGATGTTCAGACCGAAATATATATACACACAGACACATATACATACCTGTTCTGCCTTCAGCCAAAGACGAGTCAATCTCCCCAAATTTTTCCTACAGACAGTCTTATCAACAGTAGCACCCCTTCTTATACGTTCACGATTATAGTGAGCAACATTTGTCCACCAATCAGCCTTTGACTTCACATACCGGAGAATCATGTTCTCAATTGGAACCGGTAGACCAGGAACCTATAAACACCAATATTAGATGAAAAAAGCAACTCTAAAGGCATGCGAAATGTGAGAAAAAAGTTCACACAAAGGTACCTTCCAAGGAATATTTGCCTTCCAACAACGCCATGCTTCACTCAAGTGCTGCAAAATGGTTCTTGCCTTGTTCTGCTTAATTCCCTCTGAAAGTTCATAAGTAAAGATTGTTCAGAGCCAACTTCTACTCCAAATTAACTATAACAAAAACACAACTAGCAAAGCAACACATCACACAGAGATATATATTTAAGATTATCACCTGGCATGGCATCGAGGACATCATGCATCACAGCAGCACGAAGTTCCAGATCAAAGTGACTTTCAACACGTTGCTTTGTAACAGTCTTAGCCACCCCTTTAGAATGCCGTCCCTCAAATTGACGGGCAAGTAAATTTCCCAGCCACCTCTCCAGTAGAGGCACTATACCACGAAGGAAAAACAACCACACCCGCCACATGGGAGCCCAGAAACCACATCCAGGACCCTTTCCAACAGGCCCAGTATTAAACCGGTAATAAATCAAATGCTTCAAATCTTTACACATCCGAATCTGTCTCATGAGTCGGTACTTATAACGATACATACCAGTCAACTGGCCAACATGTGAGAACGTATATTGAAGACCATCAGCCAACTGGAACGCGTCCACATTCCCCAACCGGAACTGAATATTCGCATCAACAACAAGCTTTGTTAGACGCAAGATTTCACGACATAAATGAAAAGCGTTTCCGAACCGTGACTTCTTACGCTCCTTGGTTGTAAGAGTCTTAACAGGTTTTAAGTTGAAATTATAGTCAAGATGGAGATAGTTAAGGTTCTTCCTATGAATTAAGAGATTGAGCATGTTGTATCCCTGCTTACAAACTTGTAGACCTGCTTCAGCCCAGTCAAGTTCTGTGGTCTGGAAAAACTTAGTAGCCTGGAGAGAGCGGAACAAGTGCTTCTTCTTTTGAGCTTTAGGTGGTCTATGGTGCAGCTCGTTCAAAACAAAACACTTCAATAATTTCTGGTAGCTAACCCGAACTTTTACTGGATACGAGGGAGGACTGCAAAACAAATCCACATAAGTAACATCAACAGGTAAATGGAAATGACAAATCCAAAAAAACACCCATATCCCATGCTACAGGAATAGGCTCAACGATCAAAGTAGAAATTATTGATAAAGATAAAATAATAGACCATTAAAAGAAACAGAATCCCTACCAGTGTTCTTTATACCACTCAGATACGAGAGGGATATCTTCGGCACGTCGCATCCGCCCAGACCTCATGTTGAAGGGGCGGGGTGCAAACAACAAAGAAATACCAGCAGCTGTAGTGTCTGTATATAAGGGAGTGCTAGTAAGCAAAGGCTCGACACCCTCTGGCAAACAGAAATCTTCCTCGTCTACATCATCCTCAGAGAGTTTCTTATCGCGCCGATCTTTGTTCGAGGAAGTTATGGGGTGTATCAAGGGATCATAATAAAACGCAGGCAAATCCGGATCCTCTGATTTTATATACATGACCATTGGTGTATGATATACGCATAATCTTACTTTCCTTGGCCTATTGTTATATAAATGAGGGAAGGCAATCCTGTACTCAGTCCTCAAAGGCGACCGAATAATGAGTTTATTGATATCATTAAACTCATTCCAATCCTCGTCACCTTTCTCCATGTCACGATACAAAGGTTCAAATTTTGGACCACCTACATACAATGAATTTACTTTAGAAAATGCTCAACAGAATCACAACATAAACAATTTGCCCACATCAAATTAAATGAACATACCAGGTATACACATATTAAGAGCTTTGGCAGTGAAAAATGACTCCATATCAAACAAGTAGAAGTAATTCCGATCAATTAGATCAGAAAGTAGCTGGCCTGCCAATCGATGGAGTGTAGCCATGATAGGAAGTGAAAGATGCCACTTCCGATAACTTGGTCCATTGATAAGTTTGGTCTTCACAAGAGGCTTATGGTCATAAAACCAAGTATACACAGCCGAATCTTCCTCCTCGTCCAACTCCAGCTGAATTGGTTCCAAGGGATCCACATCCAGAAGATTGTCAGCATAGTCCAATGGAGGCTCTTCATCATCAAATGGAGGAAAACGCATTCTCTTGAAATGTCTTCGATCTCTCTTTTCTCTTCGCATCATGATCCACATTGTCCCCCACTGCATAAATTTATCAAAATCAAGTTCTTTCTCTGACATGAGCAAGCAACTCAAACTAATTCCAACAAAAAGCACAACTGGTAATAGCTATAATACAAACATAGTATATAAAGGCGGCATACCTGAGCCAGATATATTGGTTCAACAACCCATGGAATCTCATTCACAAATGTGATTGCACCAGTGATGTGGTATAGCACCTTAACATCACGTACCTATGCAAAGAAAATATTAGATTACTCTGAGAAACGGGAATTTATAAAGCGTCTCATGCCATTAAAAAAAGGTTAAAGAGACAAGCAAGTGAAATGGAAGCACCGTACCTGTTCCCAGGGCATTGGCATGTTCTCTAGAAGCTTGTACACTGCATGAGGAACAAATTTAAGAGCCCCTAGGTATACACGTTTGTCATGTCGATATTTTTTTGATGACATATCACCATGATCCCTATAAATACACAAATTAGCAAACTTAGATGTTCATTCCAAAGAGTAAGGAACAAAAGTTTCTGGTTTCTTTCCTATATATGGCTGGAGGAGGTAGAAGGTTCTACTGTCTTGGCCCATTGAAAGATGAACAAATGACATAGATAAAGACACTAGAATTCTTGATTACTACAAATTAGGTAGCAGAAAACTATAGTATAGGGACGGTTGCAACCCAACCGATTGATCATATAGTCATAACTACTGTTCAGAGAGTAAAGCATATAACAATCAAAAATAAGAAATCAAGCACGTCCAAACACCTATACCTACTGCCCACCAAGTTCTCGATTAGAAATAGGCCACTGAGCGCTCCAGAATGTCATATACATGTACAACAATAAATTATCTAGACAGGAAATTCTGGTAAAATTCACATAATATAGATTTAAGATAATTACCAACTAACGTGTCAGTTTCAAAAGCAACAAGGAGTTAGTAAGTTAGCTAACCATCTAATGCATGTACCAATAGCTTCTAAGATAACAGACACCAATTAACGTGTCAGCATAATCTACTGAACGACTTATACTCAATTTTAAATGTGAGCAGCCATAAAAAAGACTCCAACGCCATCATACTATGGACTGCAAGCATAAAATCATAGAGGAAACTCGAGGAGCTAAAATCACTCGTAACAAACACACATCCAGCTCTAGAATGAAGTCAAGCAAAGCATATAAGCTCACCTAATAATCTTCCTAACATGTTCAGGAGGCATATCTTCCTTCTGAGTCTCAACGAAACCAAATTTCCTTTTGTCTCCATATCGTTTCGAGTTCAACTGCATCCACTTCCTCGCTTTTTCTTCTAACCTCGCTTCAGCTTCAGCAGGAGACGGTAACACAGTATACGACGGTTGAGCAGCCGGCGGTGGTGGTATTGAGCCACCAGCTCCACCAGTCCCCGGCGGAGCTAACGGCGGTGGTCCACCAGTCCCCGGAGGCGCAATCATACCGTTATTATTCCACATCGGTTCCCCGTTGTTGTTATTCCACATGATTCCTTAAAACCCAACCATAAAACCCTAGAAACTGTGGAAACGAGATTGTGAATGAAATCTACCGCAAGTGGTAGTTGCGTGTGATTTATGTAACGAGAGTGAGGATTAAAGGAATTAAATCGGAACAAGAAGGTGTGTTTTGTGAGGTCTTTAATGGCGGTAGCTAGGGTTTTGGATCTCGGTACGGAAGTGATAGTGTGTGGAGTCCCCAAATTAACGAAATGAGGGGGAAAATAAGATATGCGAAAGAATAAGAGGGTGCGAATATATATAAAAAGAGGGTTAAGGCGGTTTGATGGTTAGAATACGTGGTCGAGTCTTGTTGGACATATGGGGTGAGGCTATAGTCCAATAAGCGTTGAGTGACTTCGAATGCTTAAAGGCAGTTACACCTTGGTTAGGATACGTGGTCGAGTCTTTTTACGTTCCTCTTGTTTTCTTGTATCATTTGATTATTGAACCATATATAATTTAAATATTTTTAAATTAAAAAATCAAAAAAAAAAACAATTTTATTGTATTAATAATACTAGCCTTGTTCTCGCGCAAAGTAGCGACGACGAATAATTTCTAATGAGGGCAATATTGTCTGTGTGTTCCGTTTATATTCGGTCATTGTGCGTTCATATTTATATGTGGTCACCGTGCGTTCATATTTATATGCGGTGACCGTGCGTTCATGCTACTTTTGAATAGTTCCCGAACGGTTCCTTATTTCAGTTATATAGTTATACTCCCTTTTGTTCTATCTTTATTGTTCACAACAAAGAATACACACTATTTAAGAAAAACATACTCCGTTCGTCTCTGTCACAGTGTCCCCTTTGATTGGGCACAAAGTTTTTGGATTGTTCAATAACTACAGTTTTCACCAATCATATATCATATTTACCCACTAAAATAGGAGTATTTTGATTGGTTAAAATATGAAATGGACTTTTTGGGATAGAGAGAATAACAGATTACATATGTTTTGCATTTTTTTTGGTGTACATCTATATACAATCGGGATAATTATAAAAAAAATCTTGCACGTTTGTAGTTTATATTATTTTGTTTACACTATTTATATTTTAAACTTCGAAATCCATTATTTCATTTATAGCCACATTTATCTCATACAATTAATTTTAATTTTTATATAATAATTGAACTTTTAAGTTAACAACATAAATTTATAAGACATTGAGAAACTTATAAATTAAACACATAATTATAATTTAATGATCGTACATCACACAGACTTAATACCCAGTTGAAATATAAACTATAAAAATTGGGACGGATGGGCGGAGTATATCAAAGCCATATATGGTGTTAGTCACAAAAATATATGAGAGTATATTTTTAATGTTTATGATGGTAAACCATGTTTTATTGTGATATAATTCCATATAGATGTAGATACATTAAAATAAAATAATTATGAAACTAAGAGAAGTTTATATGGGCAAATAAAATGTGACTATGGTACAAAAGCAACTAACTCTCGACCGGCTATAGTGTATATAAATAAAACAAAGTAATAAATTCAAGAATACGTATAACTAAGTTGACACTGACAGTTAGAAATATAGTGGTCATGGTCTCAATTTATACTTAATTTCAAAGGTTCGAAATGCATACTTGGTGTTCATTGATAGGTAATAGTATGTATTCGGAGAAGGGTAGAGGCGATCAATTTTATACTTTTTTTAAGTATGGTGGTTCGCTGTTATATACTCCTTTCGTCCCAATTTTATAGTCCAGTATTCCTTTTATGGATGTCTCAATTTTATTGTCCACTTCCATAAATAAATAAGAATAATGATATAAAATTCTTTTTTACCCCTAATGTATATATGTAAGATAAAAAGTAGGTAAAAGGTAGATGGTAAAACTGTCATCTTACCAAAAAGTAAGAGAGATGATTGTGTTTTCTTAAACTGCGTGTTTTTTGTCTGATGACAATAAAATTGGAACGGAGAGAGTAACTTTTAACCTTAATTATTTATAAACATTTTTACCGTACTATAAAAATCTAACTACCATGTATATAGCCATCAAACAAATCCGAAACACTTTTTTGATGATTTCTAATGTAAGTATTTATACCATGTCTATTATTATCAAATTAAATGTTGTGGTGCTTCCTATTCTAGCAATCTAGCTGACTATACACAAATCAAAACCATGTACAAACTGATGTGCATAGCTACAACCCGATGCATGTTAACTTTAACAAATTTAGCTTCAAGAAAAAGTGGTACATGGTAAATTAAAAGGTTGTACTATTTTTTTCCTTTGGATTTCAAGATTTGAGGGTTTTCAAACTTTCAGATTTGACACATTTTGAAAGTTTCAAAATAGTCTTTAGATTTGAAAACTTGAAATTGAAACAAAAGAAGTTGAAAACTTATTTTTATTGCATCCAGCAACTTTAATTTTCTAGTTTTTCTACTCCATAATAAAGAAATTGTTCTAACAAGACAGTTTAGTGTCATACAGTTATGCAACCCTGGTAAAAAAAATAAGTTACAATTAATTAAATAAAAAAAATTCAAGTTGTTATTACAATTAAATAATTTACTCCTTTCTAAATGAGTAATACTAAAAGACAATTTAGTTACCATGAAACAAATAAAATTTCTAAGTTTAAAACTTGAAAACTTTTGACTTTACATACTCGAAACTTAAACATTTTGAAAATCTAAAAAACAATAAAATATTGAAGGATAATTTGACAAAGAGTTGCATATTTGAAGATTTTGACACTTCAAATATTTTTAATTAAACAAAATGGCCTAGATGGTTCTCGTCCATCTTTTAATGTTGCAAATACGCATAGTCGTTACCCGGTAGAGATGAGACTCGATAAGCATAGCCAAGAAATACATCAGTTGTCTCCACAAAACGCAAAACAACAAATAGTTATTGTCAAAGAAAATAGAAAACTTAATCACATGTCCCACGAAAACAACAAAAAAAAACACCCTTACTACATTTATAAATGTAAATAATAATAATAATAATAAATATA
Organism: Pseudognaphalium luteoalbum; assembly: GCA_963422505.1. Lineage (NCBI taxonomy): Eukaryota > Viridiplantae > Streptophyta > Magnoliopsida > Asterales > Asteraceae > Pseudognaphalium > Pseudognaphalium luteoalbum. The sequence goes on from OY730194.1 coordinate 4,253,708, forward strand.
TCATTATCTATAATTACATATCAAGCAAAAAAAATCAAAAGAAAACAAAATTAAATAAATCAAAAACCATCAACACAACAAAAACACAAAATCCCGAAACCCACACCAAACATTTTCTAAAAGTGTTGAGTCACTGATCGCTGAACTCAAGTGGTCACTGGTCTCAAAGATTAAGGGGGAGATTTTGTAGGAGATTTTGTAAGAGATTGTTGAAGTCACTGTTCGCTGATAAGTGAAGTCACTGATCATGTCATCTGTTCACAGTCTCTGATCTTCTCTATAATGCTCCATGAAGAAAATGATTCAAGTCAAGCTCCTGTTGCTGAAGGTCTCGAAGTCGCTGATAATATGATAAGCCAATAGATGAAGATCTTATCAAGATAAAAGACTCAACTATGTGTGTCGCTGATACTCATCTATCAGCGAGAGTCTCCAAGTCTTCTTGAGTTCTCTCTTCTGCTGAATAAAAGAAGTCACTGAAGATTAGCTGTTCAAGTCATTCTTTAGAGCATGTTGGCTCGCATCGAGAATGAGGAGAATTGTTGTTTCTATCAGTGACTGCAGCATTAAATGCCGCATTAAATAAGAAGTTGACATTCGGCGTTATTTCGGCGCAACACGTGTTCCTCGAAACTTGAAAAGAGTAACGTGGAAGCATTTGATTGGTCTATAGTACAAGGTGATATTTTCGAAGACAGAATGTCGTGCCATGATACATCACATCTCAACTACCTCTCCAATCAAGCAGCGACACGTGTCCTTCAGATCCGGAAATTAAGGATTTCAGCGTCTATAAATAGCGTAGTATGTTGTACTTCATTTTGTGTCGATTACTTGTATTGTCACTTGTTTGTCAGTGACTAGTTTGTCTAAGATACAAGTAACACCAGCGAGTGAACTAGTAGCGTGTTTGTCCACTACTAGTTTACCTCAGCGAGTGAGCAAGTTAGCGTGTTTGTCCACTACTGCTCATCTCCTTTGTAATAGCTGTTTTGTTTGATTTGGATTAGCTTTGGCTAATCTATTCCGCAATCAACAAGAGATAAATTTTAGTAATAAAAGAATTTATCTTTCAGCTACAATTGCATCAGCAACTGAACTGCTTATCTTATATATATATATTTGTGTTCATATTGCTGTTACTTTAATACGGTTAAAAACTTGCTAAACAAGATAACACTATAACAAAGAAAAGTTTTTAATTGTATTCAACCCCCCCTTCTACAATTAACTCACTGTTAACGATTCACAATCACTAACATAATAGTGATTAGGGACTCACAATTGGTATCAGAGCAGAGTTGGTTTAAAATATAATTTAACCAGATCTGCAATGGAATCCGTTAAATACAGTTGTGTTGATTCTGAGTACCAGAAGGGAAATGGCTCCACTACAAAACCTCCAGCCTTTGACCCATCAAGAATTGAAACCTGGATGTCCAGGATGATGATGTTCTTAGACCTTGTTGATGATCGTCTTTGTTCTATAATAACTGACGGTCCTCACACCCCCACTGTCATTATTCCTGTTGTTGCAGCCACTGCAACCACTCCTGCATTACCAGAAATGGTTATGCCAAAAAGGGAGGAACAATGGATAGATGAGGACAAACGCATGGTCAGACTGGATAAACAAGCTAAAATATACATAAGCATGTCACTTCCTAATGAAGTGTTTGAGTCCATTAGATTGTGCAGTACAGCGAAACACATGTGGGACACTCTGAGAAATATATATATTGGAACTCCTGATATTATTCGCTGTAGAGAAGTAAATCTGACTCGTCAGTATGAACTGTTTGCTATGGAACCCAATGAGTCACTGGCCTCCACCTATACTAGATATCAAGCTTTAATAAATAAAATGGAAAAGGCTAATATAGGAAAGGACCAAAGATTTGTTGTCGATAAATTTCTAGAACTGTTGCCTAGAAAAGTTTGGGGAACCATTGCAACATGTATCGCCAACGTAATGATTATACTTCTCTCAATCTAACTCAAATTTATGGTATATTGTTAAATTGGGAACAATCTGAGAAACAGGCTGATCAAAGTGAGCACATTCGTGCTGCACTAGGCAGTCAAAAGATTTCTAATGCCCTTGTAGCTGAGCTAGAAGAGATTGATCAAAAGCAGAAAGTTAAGATCACCAAGTTGAGTTCAAAGTCACTGATTGCAGATGAGGAAGGTTGTGCTGCTGATAGTGAGTCTGAAGTCAGCTATGAAGAAGGACTAGAGAAGCTGGAAAGAGATATGGCCATGATGGTTGCAAATTTCAGAAAGAACACAAGGTTCAACAAATTTGCTGGTGCATCATCAAGTGATATCTCAAAGTCAAAAGGTGACTGCTTCAAATGTGGCAAACCTGGTCACTTTGCAGCTGACTGTAGATCCAAAGCTGTCAATCCTCTCCCTGAGCATAGGCCTATCTTCAGAAATGACAAGTACAACAAGTACAAGTCAAAGTACAAGAAGCTGAAGGCTCTGTCCAAAGCTGGCAAGAAGAAGGGAAAAGGGTTCGTCGCTGAAGAAGGATCCTTCAGCGACTCTGACTCAACCTCATCATCTGATGAAGAAGAAGCTATGATTTGTCTAGATCGGGATTACTGCCTGATGGCTGATGATGCTAACTTCCATGAAGACATTAAGGAAGTAGCTAAGAAATGTTCAGCATCCGGATGGGATCCAGAGACTCTATACAAGGTACATTGCTTTAAATCAGCTTCAGTGACTGAAAAGGAGAATATCTTTGAGACTTTGATAGTTGATTTATCAAATGCTCATGATATTCAGAAAAGGAAAGAATGCATGATCAATGACTTAACATCAAAACTTAAACTTCAAGAAGAAAACTTGTTGAAAACGAAAGACCTAAAACTTGAACTTGATGCACAAATACATGCAAATCAAATGTGCATGCAAGAGAAAGTAAGTTTTGAAACCAAATTTTCTCAACTCAATGAAGTTATAAAGTCATGGTGCAAATCTGCATTAAACGTAAATCAGTGTGTCAATAATCAAATTCCAAAACAAGTGAAAGCTATCTTGGGAGGTGATTATGATACAGCTGCTTCTCTGGCTGATGCCACAAGCATTGATCAAATATTCAAACCTGATCAATCCTTTTCAAACTTCGTTTTTGAGGCAATGTCAGTCTTCAGCGAGATTAAACCAAATCACTTTGTTAGAAGCTCGCTGGTCACTGACAATTGTGATATAGCTGCAAGTATTGATGAACTGAAAGACTTGAGCATAAATAAGTCAACAACTAATCCAGTTTCCATCAGTTTTACTGCTATTAATCAAAAGTCATTCAGCAACCTCACTTCTGACACCCCAATGACTGATGATCTTGTCATCAGTAACTTGGAGTCAAAGAAACAAACTAGGATAGTAAGTCTGAACTTTTTTAAATCTCAATCAAATCAGCATACTGAGCAAAAGAAGTCTAAAGCCACAAATAAAAAATGCTATAAGTGTGGAAATAGACAACATGTGTCAACAGATTGTTCATCAGTACAAGCTTGTGTCCAACCAACCACCAGCAGTGAGTCAAATGTCTTGCTGGTCAGTGGAAGCCAAGTTCAAGGCTTGTCCACTATGAACCCATCTCAGGATGGGTTCATAAATTGAACTAACATTTTACTCCTGATGTAGGGCATTCTTAGAGAAACAATCTGGTATCTGGACAGTGGGTGTTCCAGACATATGACCGGATGTAAGTCCCTGCTCAGCGACTACCAGGATGAAAGAGGTCCTGATGTAGGTTTTGGTGATAACAACATTGGTAAGACCAGAGGGTATGGGGTATTGACCAATGGAAATGTCATGTTTAAAAGGGTGGCATATGTTGAAGGACTAAAGCATAATCTATTAAGCATCAGTCAGTTCTGCGATGCCAAGAATAAGGTGCTATTTGATCATGAAGCTGGAGTTGTTTACAACAAGAATGGAAGTGTTGTCCTGGGTGCTCAAAGGAAAGGAAATACATATGTAGTCAATATGGACTCAGCACAATCAGGAACATGCTTTTATTCCAGAACCGTTTCAGAAGAAAAATGGTTATGGCATAAGCGTCTTTCTCACCTAAATTTTAAGGCCATCAGCAAGCTCAGCAAGAATGACTTGGTAAATGGTCTTCCAAAGCTTACTTATGACAAAGACAAGCTTTGTTCAGCGTGTGAGAAGGGAAAGCATCACAGCTCCTCTTTCAAAAGCAAACATCTTCAGTGACAGAATGTTTTCAACTGATGCATATGGATCTGTTTGATCCAGTGAGTTCTCCCAGTCTTGGTGGTAAAAGGTATTGCTTGGTAATTGTGGATGAATATTCCAGATATACTTGGGTATTCTTCCTCAAAGCCAAAAGTGATGCAACACAGGAAATCATATCCTTTATTAAAAAGATGGAAAACTTAAATGATTGTTCAGTTAAACATTTAAGAAGTGATAATGGCACTGAATTTAGAAATGTTGACCTTGAAAGTTTCTGTGATTCAAAAGGTATTTCTCAAAACTTCTCTGCACCAAGAACACCTCAACAAAATGGTGTTGCAGAGAGGAGAAATAGAACCTTGATTGAATCAGCAAGGTCAATGCTCATAGATGCTGGTCTTAAGACCCATTTCTGGGCTGAAGCAGTTAACACTGCCTGCTACACTCAGAATAGGTCTTTGATTGTCAAGAGACATGATAAGACAGCCTATGAGGTGTTAAGGGGAAGAAAACCTGACATAAGTTTTCTTCATGTTTTTGGCAGTACCTGCTATGTCTTAAACAAAAGAGATCACTTAGGAAAGTTTGATCCCAAAGCTGATGAAGGTATATTTGTTGGTTACTCAATCATTTCAAAAGCTTTCAGAGTTTATAATAAAAGAAGGGAATGTATTGAAGAATCAATGGATGTTACCTTTGATGAATCTTATGATGAATCACTCACTGATCCAAAAGACTATGAAAATCTTATTTTTAATACAATCAGTGATGACAAGCATGAGGTTCATCCATCAGATTCTGAAAGGGAAGATGATGTCCCTGAAGATATTTCTAGCTCTACTTTAGCTAAGAATGATTCAGGAACTTCATCTTTGCCTATTGATATCCCACCAACATCATCTGCATCAAAATAATAACACTCACTGTCCAAATCAAAGCTTAAACATTAATCATGCTTCTAATGCTGATGTGTCTGGTGGATCATCTCTGAATAATCAAGTCACTGCTGAACCTCAGCGAGTGACTAAATGGACTAGACATATTGATAATCAATTGATTATTGGTGATCCTCAATCCAAGGTCCAGACCAGATCAGCATCTGCTAACTTTTGTTTGTTTGTAAGCTTTGTGTCACTGATTGAGCCCAAGAAAATTGATGAGGCACTCACTGATCATCACTGGATAGCTGCCATGCAAGATGAGCTATCTCAGTTTGAAAGGAATAAAGTGTGGAAGTTAGTACCTCAAGTAGCTGGGAAATCTGTGATTGGAACAAGATGGGTGTTCAGAAACATGATGGATGCTGATGGTGTTGTAATAAGGAATAAGACTAGACTGGTTGCACAAGGTTACTGTCAGCAAGAAGGAATTGATTACGATGAAACCTTTGCACCAGTTGCTAGGCTTGAAGCAATCAGGTTGTTCTTAGCATATGCAGCTCACAAGAAGTTCAAGGTATATCAAATGGATGTGAAAAGTGCCTTCTTGAATGGAAAGCTGCAGGAAGAAGTGTATGTGAAGCAACCACCTGGATTCACTGATCCCAAGCATCCAGGTTATGTCTATAAGCTGGAAAAAGCTTTATATGAACTAAAACAAGCTCCTAGAGCTTGGTATGACACTCTCTCCACCTTCTTAACTAACTGTGGGTATGTCAGAGGTAAAATTGACAGCACACTCTTTATTAAAAAGGATAAGAGAGATGTTATATTAGTCCAAATTTATGTTGATGTTATTATTTTTGGGTCTACTAACAATGACTTGTGCAAGGAATTCAGTAACCTCATGACTAAAAGTTATGAAATGAGCATGATGGGTGAACTAACATTTTTCCTTGGTCTGCAAATAAAGCAAACCAAGACTGGTATTTTTATAAATCAAGGAAAATATGTTAAAGATTTATTAAAGAAATTTGAATTCACCAACTGCTCATCCCTTGCTACACCAATGTCATCTGCAGTAAAATTACATGCTGATCCTGATGGTAAATCTGTAAACATCACTGCTTACAGAGGAATGATCGGGTCACTGCTGTATTTAACTGCTAGTAGACCAGACATTATGTTTTCTACTTGTCTATGTGCTAGATATCAAGCTGATCCAAAGGAATCCCATTTGCTCGCTGTCAAAAGAATATTCAGATATCTGAAGGGTACACCAAATCTTGGTCTCTGGTACCCATCTGGTTCAGATTTCTCACTGAAAGGATATTCAGATTCTGATCATGCTGGATGCAAAATGGACAGAAAGAGTACCTCTGGTAGCTGTCAGTTTCTTGGAGAAAAGCTTGTAAGCTGGTCAAGCAAGAAACAAAATTCTGTCTCAACTTCTACTGCTGAGGCTGAATATGTCGCTGCTGGAGCTTGCACTGCTCAAATTCTGTGGATGAGGAATCAGCTCGCTGACTATGGTTTTGACTTTGGCAATGTTCCAATTTATTGTGACAGTCAAAGTGCTATCGCCGTAGCAAATAATCCTGTGATGCACTCAAGGACAAAGCATATTGATGTCAGATATCACTTCATCAGGGACCACGTCATGAAAGGTGACATTGAATTACATTTCATTCCAACTGACTACCAACTCGCTGACATATTTACAAAACCTTTAGATGAGAAAAGATTCACTTTTCTCATCAGTGAGTTGGGAATGTTGAACTTAAATGATTAAAACCTGATTGTTTAATTTAAGGTAGTTACAGAATATATAGTTTATACTCTTAACTCGCTGATCTATTATTCTCACTGATGTATTCAGTAAGAACAATAAGTTAGCATAGTTATGATCAATAAATTATATACTTTGTAACTGCACATGAAAATTCTTTATATCATATAAATAAAATATATCTTATGCTTCACAAACTTGACTAGCTGATTAGATTAGTATTCTAAGTTGTAATTTGATCAGCGACATCAAATATGAAACATAATATTTATTTTATTTTAAGATATAATTTATTTTCATCTCGCTGAGACATAATGTATCAGCGAAAGTTTTGTTATTATTTAATATATCATTTATTTCGACATATATTCCTTACAATTAATACATTTTGTATTTAATTTTTAACGATTTATATTCTTAATAAATGCCTTATTAAAATATCTAATGGGAACTCGAAAAGGTACACTTTTTCTGACACCTCGTATACCTTTCCGGCGCACCACTCCCATCACCATTTAATGTTACCACTTATCACCATCATCACCCTACTCCCCTACCACCAACCACATTTTTTTTTACTTTTTGACTACGTACATACTCATTTTGACCACACTTTTTCAACATCAGTAACCGTATATAAGCAGCGAAACCCTTACCTTTTCATTCTTTACGCTTTCTAATTTTTCAAACAACGCTTACACACCGACCCCAGAGATTAAAGCTCTTCGAGCCTCTGCGGTCAGTGAGACCCTTGTCATTACAGTTCCCAAATCTAAGTATTTGGGAAATGTCTCTTGCCCTAAACCTGAGTATGCGGAGGTGATAAATTTTCTGAAAAATCACTTTATCCTCCCTGCTCTTACCTTGTCTCATGGGGAAATGAACCCAGAATGGCTCAGTGAGTTCTGGTATACCTGCACTCACTCTGTCGTCTCTGGTGTTTCCCAACTCCAGGGTTTTATAGACAACGGTACCCAACCCATCACCATAACTGCCAACACCATCCACTCCATTTTACAACTACCGACCTATGAGTCGTACGAGTCGCTGCCAGAGAGCGACGTTGCCAAACAAGGCCTCGTCGATCTTACTGAGATTGAGTGTAAATACTCAGTCGATGGCAGTGGCAACCGTAAGTACTCTACGGTCCACAAAACAAAAATGGATAGTGTTTGGAATGCTCTTTTCACTAATTTTATTCAATCTTTGGGTACAAAATCAGGGAGCTATGATCAATTCAGCTCCCTGGAGGCCCAGATCAGTTGGTTACTGGTCAACTCTCTACGAGTTGACTATGCAAGTGTGATCTTTAACGAACTGATCACCAAAGTCGCTGAGCCTGCCAGGGCAAAATATGTACCTTACCCTAGGTATCTCTCACTGATCTTTAGGGATCAGTTTGCTGCCTATGATAGGGTATCTTTTCAGGAATTTGAGCCCACTCTGGTAGGATCTCAAATTTTCGCTAAACCAGCGACTGCGGTGTTACCTGCTTTCATGAAACACCCGGGGATCCTTGCACCCCAGCCTGTAACTTCTGTACAAATGTCAGTTGCTTCCCCCCCCCCCCATCGACCACGTCACTAACCACACCCCCAGTGACTACTGTTGGTCAACCACCAATCAAGAAACCACCAACTGCTCGCAAGAAAAAATCCAAATTAGGGTCCCTGACATTAAAGGATCAGGAACATAGCAAAAAGAAGACATCTACGGATGTCAGTGGTGAATCAGTGACTGTACGTTCAGTTACTGAGGGCACCACTGCTGAACCCTCAACTTTACCTGCTGCACTGGACTCCCGAAAGTCCGGTGACTCTAAAAAGGGACAACTACAGACAGCTGCAGTGGATCAAACCACTATTAGCAGTGATTCGGGTGCACCCCATACCCTCAGATTGAGTCAACCTAGCCACTTGTCATCCTCACAAAAGGGTGACATTTCATTAAAAGGGCAAGTGACATCAGTGGGTGATAACACACTCATAGCTGATGTCACACCACTGGCTACAGACCCGGGCCATCTATCATCTATCACTGCACCGGTTGTCAATGTCTCACCACTGACCCATGGTGAGATACAGGTCGCTACTTCTATTTCCAATGAACCACCAGCTAAATCACAAGCTGATGATGAGGAAATCATGCCCATGGACACCTCTGAGGACACCCAACCCATTCCTCCACCCACATCCACCTCTCCCATCAGAGAGCTCACCCCCACCTCTTTCTCCAGTGATAACATCCAAGTCGCTGCTGATCAGACCACACTCCCTGATCATGTAGCCCAATCTACACCTACCCCCATTATTGTTACCCAAACTACTCCCCCAAACACCTCCACTCACTCCACATCAGATCAGCTACTGATGGAGTACATTGCCCAATCCCAAACCCAAATTAAGATGCTCACTGAAGACCGTGAGGCACTTATTGGCAATGTCTCTGTCCTCCAGAAAGCTGTTACTGCTCTCACTTATGTATACAACTCCATTGAACCATGGAGCACATCTGTTAGTGACAGAGTACAAACAGTAGCTGATGCTAGTGCTGCAATAAACCATGCAGTCACTGAGCTAGCCTCCACCTCCACCATCAACTTTACCAATCATGCTGCTGCCATTGCCCAGCTCACCACCAACCAAAATGACTTAGCCATTTCTGTATCTAACTACCTGTATAACACTGACAAAGTTATTAAGGTACTTCCACAGGTTGTCTCACAGCTTACAAAGACAAGAGCTGAGGTCGCTGCCCTGCGAGAGAAAAATGCTGATTTCACTGATCAGATACTTAGGGCAGTTGATCAGTTTGAGCGCACCAGTCAGGGGGAGAGTGAAGAAGAAGACTTTGTCTCTGATCCTGAGATGCCCCGAAAGATGACTGATCCGCTATCAAACAAAGCTCACAGGGACATTGTGCTCAACACCTATGCACTTCGTCCGATCGCTGAGCAACCGGAACTGGAAGCCCTTGCAGTTGCTGAACTGTATTGGGTAGATATGGAGATAGCCACTGATATGGTGGATATCACTGAGAGCTTTCCTGAGTTCAGTGTTGAAGAGCTCAGGAACTACAATGGGCTGGTGCAACAATGGGCAGTGGATGATGCTGCTAGGTTAGAGGGTACCTCAGTGAGCTATGAATTGGCTCGCTGGGAATGGATGAATAGGGAAGTGGTAGATGATGTATCTGATGATGAGGAAGATGATACCATCATGCATGATGCTGATGATAATGATGATGATAACAATGATGATGGCCAGGGAGGTGGTCATGGAAATGGTCAGTGTTCAGAAGATAAAGATGATGTAAATATGAAAGATCAACAACCCATATCATCTGTTATAAAGAGAAAAAGGACCAGTGACACATCTCCAGTATCTACTCCTCCATTAAAGAAACAACAGGTCAGTGACCCTCAATTACATATTGTCATATCTGAGGTAGCTGTACCTTCATCTCCACCAGCAACCCTAAACCAACCCTCACCCACAGCAACTACAACAACATAAAACCTACCCTCACCCACAGCAACCCAAACAACCCAAATAACCACACCTACCCCAGCAACAATAATACCAATCTCCACAGCAACTCCTTCCAACACAACCACTTCAGATACCTCCCTTACAGCATGCCTTTCCTCTGACTCAGCCTCAGATACCCCTTGTCCTGATGAAACAAAAGAACATAGAGTTGCCAGAAAGATAAAGGCAAGACAGGACAGGGAGCAGGAGATGATAATGCAAATAACCTTTCAGGCTGAGTTAAGAGAAGAACAAGAAAGGAAAAGGTTGCTGAAAGAGCAATCAGATGCTGACAGGGCATACCTATTGGAATTGAGCTCTAAAGATGCCAATGAAAGGGCCAGACTTCTTAAACAAAAGAAAGATCAAGAAGATTCTGATGCTGCAATTGCCAGGGTACTTGCTGAGATAGAAGAGAGTGAGCTAGAGCAACATAAAATGAAAACATCAGCTAGCAAGAGCTCTAAAAAGAAAGGGGGAGCTGTCAAAACAACAGTGGATAGGAAATGGGATGAAATTGATAGAAAAAGGTTTTCTGCCCGAATGACAGGGAGATCAAACCCTGCACCTATTACCAAGGTAAAATTGAAGAAGTCTAAGAATCAATCTCAACCTCAGCTGCTTATTCAAAGAGGTTCAGAGACTCAAGCCATGCTACTTGATCAAGTATGCAAGCTGCACAGAGAAGAATGAAATGAGATCAGGCTTGCTATCAGCCACTCAACAAGTGCAGCTAAAGCTGAGGTCCTGAAAGAGATTGATAGGCTATATCAAAAGATGGTGTCACTGCAACTTCTCAGACCAGAAGATACTGTCACATTTGGTGAAGAGATTGTTCAGCCACTAAGCCCAAGGTATAGGTCAGGCACAAGCAGCATCTATCGAATCCCCAACACTTCAAGGCTAAATCTTTCTATTCCTGCTGGTGTGCCAAAGCTTGAAGGACATGAAGTCACTGAAAGGGAAAAGGGTCTGGTATACAGGGACCTAAATGGTGCCCCTAGGTTTCAGAGAGAAGCTGAACTTGAGAAGGTTGATCAAGAACAACTCATACACCTAATCAGGTCAGCTAGCATGCTTCCTACAGATTCAAAGATCAGAAAAGCTATTCTCGATGAAGCCTTAGCAAGAAAATTCAGATACCTGCCCTCCAAAGACAAATATGAACTTGAAGCTGAGCTTGGCATAGTGAAAGAGGAGGAGATGTGGAGAGATAAATAATTTAGATATTTTGTAATAGTTAGCTTCTGTAAATATTTATTCAATGATATATATGAGGCTTGTCACAGAAAATCTACAAGTACAAGTCACTGGGCAACCTACTTACTATCAGAGACTCAAATCTTTTCAACAATAAAAATTACAAGTACAAGTCTCTGTGCAACCAACTTATCTTCAGAGACTAAAACTTTCCTGCAACTAGTTTGTCTAAGGGAGCTTTGACTTAAACCATTTAGGGGTAGATTGTTGAGTCACTGATCGCTGAACTCAAGTGGTCACTGGTCTCAAAGATTAAGGGGGAGATTTTGTAGGAGATTGTTGAAGTCACTGTTCGCTGATAAGTGAAGTCACTGATCATGCCATCTGTTCACAGTCTCTGATCTTCTCTATAATGCTCCATGAAGAAAATGATTCAAGTCAAGCTCCTGTTGCTGAAGGTCTCTAAGTCGCTGATAATATGATAAGCCAGTAGATGAAGATCTTATCAAGATAAAAGACTCAACTATGTGTGTCGCTGATACTCATCTATCAGCGAGAGTCTTCAAGTCTTCTTGAGTTCTCTCTTCTGCTGAATAAAAGAAGTCACTGAAGATTAGCTGTTCAAGTCATTCTTTAGAGCATGTTGGCTCGCATCGAGAATGAGGAGAATTGTTGTTTCTATCAGTGACTGCAGCATTAAATGCCGCATTAAATAAGAAGTTGACAGTCGGCATTATTTCGGCGCAGCACGTGTTCCTCGAAGCTTGAAAAGAGTAACGTGGAAGCATTTGATTGGTCTATAGTACAAGGTGATATTTTCGAAGACAGAATGTCGTGCCATGATACATCACATCTCAACTACCTCTCCAATCAAGCAGCGACACGTGTCCTTCAGATCCGGAAATTAAGGATTTCAGCGTCTATAAATATCGTAGTATGTTGTACTTCATTTTGTGTCGATTACTTGTATTGTCACTTGTTTGTCAGTGACTAGTTTGTCTAAGATACAAGTAACACCAGCGAGTGAACTAGTAGCGTGTTTGTCCACTACTAGTTTACCTCAGCGAGTGAGCAAGTTAGCGTGTTTGTCCACTACTGCTCATCTCCTTTGTAATAGCTGTTTTGTTTGATTTGGATTAGCTTTGGCTAATCTATTCCGCAATCAACAAGAGATAAATTTTAGTAATAAAAGAATTTATCTTTCAGCTACAATTGCATCAGCAACTGAACTGCTTATCTTATATATATATATTTGTGTTCATATTGCTGTTACTTTAATACGGTTAAAAACTTGCTAAACAAGATAACACTATAACAAAGAAAAGTTTTTAATTGTATTCAACCCCCCCTTCTACAATTAACTCACTGTTAACGATTCACAATCACTAACATAATAGTGATTAGGGACTCACAAAAGGTTCACCTTCAAACATGATTTACACACTGATCTAAGAAAACATGACAGATTGGACATTAAAACACCACAGATCTGACATTGAAACCGGCTTAAAAATGATATATCTCGATAGACCTCTGACATCGCGGAAAACGTCACGTTTTTACTACCGATATCTCTCTCATTCTGGAATAATACTTGACAAATAAACTCAGATAATGTACAAATCAATGAAACTTTGCCAAAAAGGTCAAAATAGAGTTGCACGAGAAAAATCAAGCAAAACGGACGAAAGACGAAGATTCCACACACGTTTGAAGATTCAAGACATCAAAACAAGATTTAGAGACAAAGTACCCATCACAGAGATTTCTCTTATCCAAGATATTCATTTTCAAAATACGAATCTAACAGAAGAAGAATCAACAAAAACGGATGAAGAACGAAGATTCTACGTACGCCGAATGATTCAAACGATTCGCACGAGACATCTAAAAAATCAAAGAAACATTTCAGAGATTTCCTTTCATCAAAGTATTCATTTTTGAAAAAATAATCCAATGCAAAAAGAATCGACGAAAACGGATGCATAATGAAGAAGATATGCGCGAATTAAGAAACGAAGCGAAAGACGGCAAACCGGGGAGGGAGCATGGCAGCCGCCGTCGGCCACCATGCAGCCGCCGCCGACAGCATGGGTGGTGGCACCGGCTGCACTCCCCCCATCCCCCGACTGCTTTTTCGTCCTTGCTAGTACTCACCTAGTACACGTGCTAGACCTTTTCGGCAACTTACTAGACCTTTTCACACTTTAGGGTACATGTGCTAGCAACTTTACCACATTTTGCTAACATGTGCTCCTAGTTGCTAAAGTGAACCAAATTTCAAGTATAAATAGGTGCCTTTGGTTCATTTGAAACACACATCACACACCATTCTTATCACAACTCATACACCTTCCATATCTTTCTCATTTCTCTAGCTTCTAGTTTTACTTTCTATTTTCTTACTTTAAATTAGCATTAGGCTAAGTTTAGGAAGCTTGTTAAAATAGAACGAAAGCAAGGAACGTGCTTGTAATCTTTTGTGTAATCTTGGAGCTACTCTCAATTAATTCAAGTCTATTCTCTCTCGCATTTAATCCTGGTTCTTTCTATCCTTATCTATCTTAATTAATTACATTTATATTGATTATGCTAAATTAAGTTATTGTCATGATTAGAGAGTAGTATACTTGTTGTGTTTGCTTGCGATATAGTTAGTTAATTATGGGATGATTTATAATTAAATATTAAATATCGGTAGTATAGCTTTGATTATCTTATTGCATGTTCTTGTTTAATTGTTGCCTTAGGATCATCATAGTAGTAAAATATAAACGGTCTTAATTATCGTAAATTAATATGACGGCCCCTATTCGACTGTTACTCGATATAGTACTGGAAACACATCAAGGTGGAGTACAAATGTATGGAAGTCGAGGAACGACCGAAGGTAGTCACATTACGAAACGGTACAATATTACGAAGTAATATGATGGCCCCTATTCGACTGTAACTCGATATAGTACTGGAAACACTTCAAGGTGAAGTACAAATGTATGGAAGTCGAGTAACGACCGAAGGTAGTTATAGTACGGACTAATATATAAAATGAGAAACCTAGTTTAATTAACCTTTCTAAATAGACTTTTAAACTCCAAATCAATCTAATTGCTTTTCCACCAATAAACGTGATTACAACACCTTTTTAACGACGTCCAATTGAAAGGTAGACAGTCATCTGTGTCAATATAATTTGTCAAAGGTATGAAACTATGGAACCGCAAGGCTACATGGGGGATTATCGTAGGACAAGACATGGCCAAGGTTTGAAGCGGCGGAATCGCTTTAAGTGAGGATCGTTGTTGTTGATGCATTTTGATATGTCTGTCAGTTGGTCTAGTTCGAGTTTGTTATTAGTTTTGTGTTTACTGATTTGTGCGACGTTGTAAGTAATGTCGCACATGCGACGTCAGTTAGTTGGGCCTGCGACGTTGGCTATGTCGCATGGGCCTGGACCTGTGACGTTGTGTGTAACATCGCAGGATAGAGTGTTTAGTATATAAACACGTTTTGTAATCAGTTTTAGGGTTGACGAAAAACCCTAAACGCAATCAGTCGAAAATACCTGTAACCTAGTCGATTATTATCAATAAACAACTGTTTGAATTCGTTTATATCACGTTTGTCTTATTGATTCGTTTGTGTGATTATTCAATTGGTGATTCCGCCATCAATTAATTTGTGTGACTTGATTCAAGATCGAGATTACGGACTTACAACTGGTATCAGAGCCACGGGGGCTCGTTTTCAGAGCATCAGATCAAGTTTTGGTTTCAACTAACTATTAATATTTTGTTTTTCGTGTGGTTTTTCGTGTTTTTCTTGTTTACAGGTTAAATATTGCGTTTTCTGGGCTATATTGAAAGGATTGTTCGTTTGACATTCGTAAAAATCGATTAGGGTTTGATTTTTTTACGAATTAGGGTTTTTGGCCGCAGTTGTTTGCGACTTTGCGACATAAGCTGCGACATCATTAGCGACGTCGCCTGCGACATCATTATATCTTACCTAATTTGATTTTTGCGACGTAGTGTTGCGACATTATAAGCGACGTCGTTGTTTTGATCTTAAGTGATTATTCTGCGACAACAGTAGCGACGTTATACTCTACGTCGCACTTTTGATTCTTAATTGAATTCTTATCCTTTTGCGACATTATTTGTTACGTCGCACAGAACTTTTGCGACATTACACCTATCGTCGCAAGTTTCGGATTATAATTTAATTTGACTATTAAATGGCCGCTGATAAGGAAGATATTAGAGGAATTAGGGAAATGATTTAACAGGGAAATGATATAGGTTCTAGCAATAAACCTCCGTTGTTTACAGCAGACATGGACTATGCATACTGGAGAGACAGATTTGAACAATTTGTAGACTTTCACTGTCCAGAACTTTGGGGTCCATTAAAACAACGATATGAGGCTCCAGTTGCAGAAGGAAACTATCGTGGAATTCCTCCAGCAAAAACGTACAATGCCATGACACCTCAAGAGAAAAAGGAACTAGAGATAGAAAGGAAGGCACATTCCGCTATATGCATGTGTTTAACAAAGGATGTTATGAGACTCTTTAAAACTCATGACACAACTTATGATTTGTGGAAGGCAATAGAAACCAGGTGTGGGGGGAATGAAAAATACAAGGAGGCTAAGTTGGAATTAATCAAGAAGCAGTATGATCTGTTCGACATTTTTCCTAATGAGACTACTTCTGGATTATTTACGTGATACTCGCAGTTAGTTAGTGAGTTAATTGATGGAGGATACAATCTCACTGCACTTGAGATACACAAGAAATTGTTGGATGTGTTGCCAAGTGCTTGGGATGTGAAGGTTCAATTCTTGAAGGAGAATCAAGAATTAGTTATGATGACTTTGGACCAATTGATAGGTGTTCTACAAGCTAATGCTATGGAGTTGAAAAAGAAAGAATGCAAGTCAAGTGGATTTGTACAGAATCCTACACTATATGGAGGACAAGTAAACTCTGCCAAGAGTTATGGTGGAATGGCATTCATGAAAGATACCAGTTCACCATCTTATTCAGCTGGGGCTCAACATGCAGCCTACGTATCTGGTACATCTCAAGGGTCACAACAACAACTTTCAGTATCACCAGCTATACAAAAGCAAGCTGCAATTTATACAGCTTTTCTAAGCTCTTACAAAGATTTGGTTACTCAACCAAATACCACTTTGGAAATGACCAAGGAGGACTATAGTCAGCTGGATGACGATGATTTAGAGCAAATGGATTTAAACTGGAACATTTCTATGATCTCAAGGAGGGTTCAAAAGTTCTTGCAGAGGACGGGACGAAAGAGCTTGGATGGAAATGGGAAGACCGGATTTGGTTTTGATAAAAGCAAGGTCCGATGTTATAACTGTCAGAACTTGGGTCACTTTGCTAGGGAGTGCGAGAAACCCAAGATGCCACCATCGGGTCTTACTAAGCCTGATCCGCCTAAGGTAAATGAGAAAGAAGAAATCAAATCGTTGGCTGTGGACAATGCTTTGGTCATTTTTGAGCCAACCGCTTCTGACTGGAGTGTTCAGGCTGCACAATTTCAATGTCTGATGGCTCACATCACACCCGAGGTACAAAATGAACCAATTGAGCCTTTTAATTGTGCTACTTGTATTCAATTGACTGAATCTCTTGAGGTCTATCAAAAGGACAATTTAAACTTGCGGGAAAAGGTTGTTAAACTTACAGAATCTAATAAGTTTTTGCTAGAAAATGAAAAGCTTTATGAAAAACATATTGAGGCTCACAGGTTAGATATTTAAACTTTTAAAGCAAAGGTCTTTAGTCAGCAAGATGCAATTAAAAGTTATCTTACTGAAATTGAACTGTTGAATAAAGAACTATCTGATTTAAAAGTTGAGTTTGATAATCATAAAAGTAAAATCTTAGGTTCTTCATCCGCAACGTTTGTCTTTAATGAAATCGTTAACAAACAAGGGACAAGTGTTAAAAAGAAGGAAGGACTTGGTTATAACCAAGTACCACCACCTTCTCATGCCGAATATTGTCCTGCGCCTGTTAAGGAAGGCCTTGAAGAAATTTCAGTTGATTATACAAAGCTTTACGGCATTAAAGCTAAAGAAGCTAAACAAAACAAACTGACAAAGGAGAAAACCAAAAGGCCAGAGTATCCTTTACCACAGTTTGTTAAGTCTGAATGTAAATCTTCAGTTTATACTGATAAGGTAGTTAAGATTGAGGACATTACTGATCAGGAGTATCCTGAATTTAAGAAGGTTGAAGTTAAACCTGAAAAAGTGGTTTTAAAAATTGAACCTGCAATTAAGGTTCAAACTCAAATAGGAAAATACAAGGTTTTAAATGCAAAATCACAAATTTTACAGTCACCGGTAAAGATTTTGCAACATAAAGTTTTAAATGATAAACCTTCCACTTCAACCTCTCCACCAAAACAAGCAGTTTCTAAAACGTGCACGCAATGTTCATGCTCTAGAAATGCTTTACCACCTCCTATGGTAAGTCCTCAGCCTCAACCTTTTGTTGAGACTCGTTCTTGTTTTTACTGCAAGAGACAAGGACACTTAATTCGTGAATGTCCAAAACTTTCTCATCAGCGCTATGGGAGAGAAATGCCTAGGACATCAGTTTATCGAAATTCATTTTCAAAATCACTTCTTAGGCGTTATTCAAACTCTCCCAAGCCTGCTGAGAAACAGAGTAATGCTGGGCAAAATCCTTTGTCAAAATCAAAGCCCGACACTACTCCCAAGCCAAATCCCGAACTATCTAAAGTTTGGAAGCGAAAAGAGTCTATTGTGGACTCTAATGTCATCAACAATAACACATTGGATAAAAATTCTGATTTGTTTAAAAATAAAGTTCTATCTGATGTGCTTATTGTTGATGATTTCGGTAGACCTAAGTCTGTAAAGGCTTGGGTCACCGTTTCTCACTAATCTCCTTATTTTTATGTGTTGCAGCAGTCTGAACGTGTGAAAGATAGCGAATGGTTTATGGATAGTGGCTGCTCGCGACACATGACTGGTGATGTGTCTCTACTTGTGGATATTAAACCATACGCAGGAGGACATGTGGCCTTTGCAGGAGATACGGGAGGAACAATTTCTGGTAGAGGAACGCTAACAAATGGGAAGGTTAGCTTTGAGAACGTAAATTATGTGGCAGAACTTCAACATAACTTGCTAAGTGTTTCACAAGTTTGTGATAAGGACTATACCACGTCATTTACAAAAACTGAGTGTGTTATACTGAAGCCAGAGTATGTCATTCCAGAGGAATGGGTGTTAATGCGAGCACCTAGAAGAAATGACACCTATGTGATGAATATGAGAACAGTGGAGACTACAAGTGAATTTACTTGTCTACTCTCAAAGGCTTCAGAAAAGGAATCACTCCTTTGGCACAGACGGATGGGACATATTCATTTCCGTAAAATGAATTTTCTGATTAATAATGACTTAGTGAGAGGAGTTCCAAAACAGTCCTTTACTTTGAAGGATGACTGTATTTCTTGCCACAAGGGCAAACTCCACAAGAAGTCCCATAAGTCTAAGGTAGTGAATTCCATTGTTGCTCCGTTGGAACTACTTCATATGGATCTTTTTGGTCCTGTTTCTACAAAGAGCATTGGTAGTCGGTCTTATTGTTTGGTAGTTACTGATGACTACTCAAGGTTTTCGTGGGTCTATTTTCTTGCTACAAAGGATGAGATAGCGGGAATTCTGGTTTACTTGTTGGATAAGTTGGTAAATTTGTGCAACTTAAAGGTTAAGAGACTGCGAAGTGATAATGGAACCGAATTCAAGAATTCAACTCTCGAGCTATTCTGTGCTTCAAGAGGCATTAATCATCAATTCAGTGCTCCAAAAACTCCTCAACAGAATGGAGTTGCAGAACGAAAGAACAGAACTATTATCGAGACAGCTCGCACTATGCTAGCAAATTCAAAGCTGCCTATTATTTTCTGGGCAGAGGCAGTTAATACTGCTTGTTATGTTCTGAATCGGGTGCTCTCAGTTAAGAAGAAGAACAAGACATGCTATGAGCTTTTCAATAACCGCAAGCCGAATCTGCAGTTTCTGGAGCCGTTTGGGTGTCCATGCATGATTATGGTTACTAAAGAACGTGTCTCTAAGTTTGGTGATAAAGCTGTTGAAGGGATATTTCTTGGATATTCGGTTAATTCTCCAAACAAAAGAGTCTACAGCAAATCGACTAATCAGATAGAGGAACATTTTGAGGTAAAATGTTTAAGGTATACGGAACCTCCTCAAGGCACGGGTCCGGATTGGTTTTTCAACTATGGTAAACTCTTTAACTCTTTCAACATTCCAGAAGAAGATGATACGGAAGAGTTGGTTACCTTGCTTCATGGAATCAACATTTCTCAAGAAACATTTGGTTCTTCTTCTAAACCATCTGATCCAAAACCCGATGCGACACCTAACCAACCTTCTCCAACACCTACTCTAATACCTGCATCTACTCCTTCACCAACACCCACACCTAAACCTACACGACCATCTTCTGATATTCCTTCTACTTCAGGAAATATCAATGCAATGGATCTTCCTGATGATCAAGACATGCCTCCTTTAGAAGAAGACGGAGCAGAAGAAGAAATGGTTTCTTCTTATCTCTTTACTGATGAAGCAGATGAAGAAGCAACTCTTGTCACTGAAGGAGATTTGAACAACTTGGGATTGACTCTTGTGCCGGAGGTTATTCCAGTTACTCGTATACATAAGGATCACCCCATTGAGAATATAATTGGTGATCCTTACTCTAAAGTTCAAACGCGAACTCAAGCAAAGCAAACAGCTGAAGTCAACCAAACTTTGGCTCAACAGGTTTTGGGCCTCATGGAAACTGTCGAATCATGCCATCTTTCTCAAATTGAACCTAAAAAGGTAGAGGAAGCATTGAACGATCCATCTTGGGTCGAGGCCATGCAAGAGGAATTGCAGCAATTTAAGAAGCTGCAAGTTTGGGATATTGTACCATTACCCAAAGGTGCTCATCTTACAGGTACTCGTTGGGTATTTAAAAACAAGATGGATGACCAAGGTGTGGTAATTCGGAATAAAGCACGTTTGGTGGTTCAAGGCTTCAGTCAAATTGAGGGTTTGGACTACGATGAAGTATTTGCTCCTGTGGCTCGATTGGAGTCCATTAGGATTTTCTTAGCATTTGCTTCTTTCAAAGGCTTTTGAGTTTACCAACTTGATGTAAAATGTGCGTTTCTTTATGGTGAGGTAGATGCTGAGATATACGTCAAACAGTCTCCAGGATTTGAAGACCCTGCGCATCCTAATCATGTGTGCAAACTAAGCAAAGCTTTGTATGGTCTTCATCAATCACCAAGACTTTGGTATGAGAGGCTTACTACGTATTTGTTGAAGAATGGTTTCACGAGAGGCCAAATCGATAGCACACTTTTCACCAAAGGAGAGGGAGAAGATTTGCTACTGGTTCAAGTTTATGTGGACGACATCATCTTCGGTTCTCCAAATGAGGCCTCGTGCAAGGAATTCGAGGTTTTAATGAAGTCTGAGTTTGAGATGAGTGCGATGGGAGAACTTACTTTCTTTTTAGGTGTGCAAGTTGAGCAATCAGTCAATGACATTTATATTCATCAGTCAAAGTATGTCAATGATATGTTGACTAGGTATGACTTGCTTGATTGCAAAACCTATGGTACTCCCATCGACATAAATCACAATCTTGGACCCGATGAGCATGAAGAAGACTGCAAGGAGAAAGACTATCGTTCAATGATAGGGTCTCTAATGTATCTTACTGCCTCAAGACCGGATATTGTGTTTGCGGTTTCGTTATGCTCGAGATATCAAGCGAAGCCTAAGGTGACTCATATGAAGGCTGTAAAGCGAATTTTTGGGTACCTCAAATATAGGCCAACTCTTGGTCTATGGTATTCAAATGAGAAATCATTCGCTTTAACTGCCTATTCGGATTCGGATCATGGTGGCTGCAAAATGGATAAGAAGTCTACAACTGGAGGATGTCAGTTTCTCTGATCGCGGTTAGTTTCTTGGCAGTGTAAAAAGCAGACCACGGTTGCAACTTCTACAGCCGAGGCCGAGTATGTTGCTGCTGCAAGCTGCTGTTCTCAAGTCCTTTGGATCCAGCATCAACTACGTGATTACGGGTTACTTCTTTCTATGACTCCTATTCATATAGATAATACTGCAGCTATTTCCATAACACGCAATCCCGTACAACATTCTAAAACCAAACACATTGAACTTAGGTTCCACTTTATACGGGATTGCTATGAGAAACACCTGATAGACCTTGTCCATATAGACACCCTTAAGCAAAATGCCGATCTTTTCACAAAAGCTTTTTCACGCGCTCGTTTTAACGAATTGGTCAACATGATTGGTTTGAGGTTCTTTCAAACTAAAAAATGATTTGTGACTTGGCTGTGTTTTGTAAATTTTTGATTGGAGTTAAAAAAATAATAATAATAATAAAAAAAACCGCAACAGCCACTCTTTATACTTTTTAGTATTAAAGAAATGCACCGTTGCTACATTTTAAAATCGACGTTGAAGTTGTGTCTGTAAACAACTTGGGATATGATATGCATAAAAATGGAATTTTAAGGTTTATCTTTGATGTGTCAGTAAATTTATCTGACATGTTGAAAACAGTTTCTATAAACATTGTCTTCATCATACGATATATTAGTAGGCATGTTATGCAAAACTCTTTGAGATCTCTTAAGAAGCCTAATACTTCATTGTCTATTTCAAGTGGTACAACATCATTAGATGTATGACACAAGTCTTAATTTCTTACTTATGCTAGACATGTTTTCGTGAAAGAAGTTTATTTGATATCATTTGGGGGTATATATTGACAGTTTCCTCTGTTATTCGTAAGTATAGACCTGGTCTCTGTTAATATATACTTAAAACTTAAGCAAACACAAGTCAAAGTACTTGAAAAGTCTTTAAAATTAAGATACCTTACAAGGTCGCCAAAATGGTTTGACCAAGTCTGGTTTTGCTTAAACCTGAATCAAGCTATGTCGCTCTGTTGTACGTAAGTACAGACCTGTCACCGCTGACTTGATTCTTAAATTTGATTTTCTTATATTCTCTCTGTAAATGGAAACATGGTCTATGTCTTAAGTTAAGATGTATATCTATGGTGGGGACCACAACGAAATGTACATGCGAATAATAATAAAATTAGCTCCTAGATGTGAGTGTAAATTTTAAGTGGACAAATATACTAATAATCGTTTTGAAATAATTTTTATAAAAAGTGTTTTTAGCATGTCAAGTAAATTTAAAGTGGACAAATATACTGATGATCGAAATAACACTTATTGTTCCTAATAAATGCATGTTACTCCGATATGATCCCTAACCAGATTAAATCAACTCCGTCACCAAAAAGAATGTGTTCATTATATATTTGTAAATTTGCATTAAGTTTGTGTTCATATATTTTTCTTTTTCTTAATTCGTATTATTACACCAAGTTACAAGTTAGTTTTACAAATCGCGCGTCAAAAATTTGAAATCAAAATCGAATTTGATATTTCTGTCATATCTATCATGCGACATCATTATCGACGTCGCATTCGACATCGCACGCCACGTCGCAGTTAGGGTTAGACTATATATAGTTCCACCCCGCGATGTCCTTTGGTACACTATTCAAATTATTTTTGCGACGTAGACTGCGACATTGGCTTTGGCGATTGCGACGTCGTGACCATCGATTCGATTGTGATTTCTGGCCTTTTTCACTTCTATTCACTTACGATTTCTTGTTCTACTCTCTTTCCTCGACTATTAGGTACTATTTTTACCTCCTTTAACAGTTTAATTTGGTGTATTGATTGAATATATATTGCGGTTTTAAGGGTTTTGGTTTACGGGTAAATTAAATATGTAAATGTGTGATGCATGCGGTAGCCTTTGTGTTTTCACGTTCCCCTTGTTAAGCCGCATCAACTGGTATAAGTGATTTCGTAAAAACCCCATTTTATTACTTAGGGTTTTCTGGGTTGGGATGCAGTTCATCTTTGCGACGTCGGCTGCGACGTAGCAGCTTATGTCGCATTTCTTTGGTAATTTCATACCTGATTGCGACGTCCTCATGCTACGTCGCATACACTGCGACATCACATGCTACGTCGCATCTATTGCGACATCCGGTGCTATGTCGCAAATTTTTGCGACCTCACAGGCGACGACGTGGGCTACGTCGCATTTTCTAACTTATGTGATTAAATTCACCACTAATTACAAAATGCGACGTCCCCTTTAACGTCGCTCCCGTTTTATGCGACATTGGGCTCTACGTCGCTATTGATTTTGAATTGATTTATGCGACGCCCTTGCAATTTGGCACTCTCACCTGCGACATCAACTGTGATGTCGCAGCACACAGAATGTTTTTCAATATGTTAAGTGCCTTTGTTTGTCGTTTAACCTAACGCTTTTCGAGTATATTTGTTGTACTGTCTTTTCCAGATATGACTTTAGCTTACGAACCGCGACATAATACGGTTGCATTTTTGGACGACACGCTTTCTAAGGCCGAGCCTTTTAGGCCAATTATTGCTTTTATCAGACGCTCACGGATTTTTCACGCTATATCAGACTCCACTGTGGTCTATAAGAATTTAGTGGGTCAGTTCTGGAGAAATGTGACGGTTGTTACTGAGAACGAGATTCGACGTTTGGTATCTACTGTGTTCGGAACGCATATTGTTATCACTGAGCAGGGAATTCGTGACCTTCTTCAACTGAACGATCATCCAGACATGCCTGTTCTCTTCGACAACGCTTTTATTACTGGCGGCATGCATAGGATGGGTTATCTGGGGATTCCGAAAGATCAGTATCGCAAGGCGAATCTTACACGGGTCTGGAGATATCTTATGCATATTTTTGTTGTTTGTTTAGGAAATCGAAAGGCTGGAACAGACGGTATCAGTCATCGTCTGGCTTCGGGTATGCTTGCATTGGTCTACAACAAGCCTTACAACTATTCTGGGTTCATTTTCAAAGCCATGGTAGACAATGCCAACGCTGGAACTAGTAAATGGGGTTTATATCCACGATTTGTGCAACTGTTCCTAAATCGTCATCACCCAGAGCTTCAACAACAGGGTGATGTTGATAATGTTCTGAAGATCACGCCAATGATGAATCGTATCTTTGCGGTTTGCTCCGCTCATGAAAAGGGGGTTCAGGCACCACCGGATGTTCCTTTATTCGGTGCAATTCTTGATGAGCATTATGTACCGCCGCCGGATCCTGAGTTTATGGATGTTCAAGCACCCCAGCAACCGCAGCAACCACTTGTGAATATTCCAGTACAAGCTGCGGGGGAGGATATTCAGGATGATTTGGTCCAGATTGAACAATTTGGACAGGTTCAGCAACCGGGTTCCCCTCAGGATATTACTGATGAATCATCTTCTTCTGATTCCGCTTTTGTGACACCGAAGGATGGTGGTGAGACGCCCACAGATTCTGATGGTGACGTACCCCACCCATCACAGATGGACCGGATTAGGGTACACGACTCGCGTCGATATTTGAGAATTCAACGACGTATTCGTGACGGCAAACGTTACATGGGTAAACATCCACGTGCTGACGATGATACTGAATTTCAACCTTCTTCTCGTCGTGCACGTCGTATCTCTACTGCTCCGACTCCTCAACCATCACAAGAAATGGTTGTTGAGCCCACTCCTGCATTCCTGCAACAGATGATGGAAAATATGCAGCAGATGAAAGAACAAGCTGAACGGAATGCTTCCCAGTCAGCAATCATAGAAGTCCAGTCCAAGCTGATAGCGGAATTGCAGACTAGGGTTTCTGTTTTGGAGGCTAGGTCTATTGCCTCGGGGGAGTCTGGGTCCGGGGTACCCAATGTTGAGTCAATAGGACCAGAGTCTGTAACTCCAACCCCTGTAATTGAAAATATTATTAATGAAAATGTTCAACGTTTGGATTATTTCAGTGTTGATGATATTCCAGGTCAGCCAAGACCATTAGCGGTAGATTACTCTTTTGCTGATTTGACATATATTCAGAGAATGGTCAATGATACTGGTTCGGAGACTGAACAAGGATATGTATTTGACATAGATGATGATGTGTCGGTTGATGATGAACATTTGGGTTCAGATGAGTATTATGATGATGCACCTGTTATTGAGACAGATTCGAGTGATGATGAGGGGCCTGCTAAAACTTCTCATAGAGAATCTAGTTCAGCTTATGCAACGCCTACTCAGGATTCTGCATCAGTACAACCAACTCAAGAGGCATCTAAAAGTGAAACTGCTGAAGAAAGAATAGAAAGAAATAAGCAGTGGTGGCCTCAAGGTATATCTGCAGAACCAGTACCTGTGACTTGCAAAATTTACAAGGTTCGTGGAGATTATACCGGTTTGATTAAGAGTTGGAAGGTTTGTCAAAGAATGATTATGATTAAGAGAATGGACGGCATTCAGTACTTCAAGCTTCGGTTCAAACAATTAAGTACGTTGCCTAAAGGAGAGATCAATCGATTGGCACAATTAAATTTGATTAATCCTTTGAAAGATGATTATGCAGATTATATTCAGAGAACTTTGCGTCAAGAGGTTCGAAGCAAAAGATATAACAAGATAAAGCCTACACTTGGTACGCAGTATACTTTCAAGAAGAAGCTGGATCCAACGACAGGGCAGTCTATGGTCAAAGTTCATTATTCGCCGGCTGACTGTTTGACAGAGATTCCTTTGGAATCAGTTCCCTATAAATTTCTCAGCAGATTCGTTAAATGGGAGCTCGATCCACATACTGGTGAAGCGGTGATTACTTTTGTTCCAGATTCTGAACCGCGATTAGAATTCGGAGGTATTTGGAACTTGCGACAAGCAACGTTCAGAGTTTTTGATCCTATGAGTCTGATAAATATGCATGAAAAAGATTTAATACGACTCTTCGATGATAGAATTCGGGTTAATGCAAACAATGAATTCAACAAGAAACTTGCAGATCAATTTCAGAATGTGGTAAAAGTTTGTGTGACACATGGTATTCATGCCGATGGAAAGTTTCCTGTTGGATGGGCTTAACTGAAGAAATTTGTGAAGACCAAGCTGAAGACACGGGGGAGTTTGTTGATGCATTTTGATATGTCTGTCAGTTGGTCTAGTTCGAGTTTGTAATTAGTTTTGTGTTTACTGATTTGTGCGACGTTGTAAGTAATGTCGCACATGCGACGTCAATTAGTTGGGCCTGCGACGTTGGCTATGTCGCATGGGCCTGGACCTGCAACGTTGTGTGTAACGTCGCAGGATAGAGTGTTTAGTATATAAACACATTTTGTAATCAGTTTTAGGGTTGACGAAAAACCCTAAATGCAATCAGTCGAAAATACCTGTAACCTAGTCGATTATTATCAATAAACAACTGTTTGAATTCGTTTATATCACGTTTGTCTTATTGATTCGTTTGTGTGATTATTCAATTGGTGATTCCGCCATCAATTGATTTGTGTGACTTGATTCAAGATCGAGATTACGGACTTACAGTTGTGGATAATTAGGGGATTTATTGGGTAGTCTTAAGCAAGGGCTAGTTTAAAGTCATAAATGAACTTTTAAATATACGAATCTGTTAGGATGACGAGGAATCGTTATATGATTAAGTTATGTCTAGTACCTTAAGATTTTGTTCCCGTTCATATGAAAGTATTATTAAACCATAATTAAGATTTTGCTTATTATTCTAAATACTTTGTAATGTTACCATAACCTAGCTCCCGGTGTGACATGCTAATGGAACTTTAATTAGTAGGGAATTTAGTGTTTACATCACAAGTATCCAAGAGTAACAATTAACAAATATCTTTTAAGACAGTTTCTCCAAACATCATCCCATAACTTAATTAACGAAGTATCAGCAAACACTATATTTATCTTATTTGCTTTATCATTTATTTTAATTTCGCTTTTATTTATTTACTTGCCTAAGTTAGTTAATAGAAAAAAATTAAAACTCCCCCACTATTTTATAAACCCTTCACTAGTGTGAAAACTTTCATCTGTCACGCCTTAGTTTCAATTCAGTCGGTTTGAAGAACGACTCTAGGTCATACCTACCACTTGCTCACCCTTAGGATTAGCATTGTTTGGGAAAACTTAGGCCCTACAATTACAAATTTAAAATACCCACTGGTCACCATCGCTAGTAGCCGGTGCAACGACAAGGGAAAATGTAACATCCTCATTTTAGGCCTAGGAGATATATGGTAATTTTCCTTATTTTATTTGGTTATTTAATTGTGTTTAGAAATTATTGATATTATTTTAAATAATCTAAATGAATAGGTTAGTTGATTAAATAATTTATTGTGATTAATAAATTATTACTTGTTTTAAATTATTTTAGTTATCGGTAAAATAAAATATTTGGTTTCGCAAAATGGTTTTAGGTTCCAGACAATAGACTTAGAAGGGGAGTAAAATTATAACATGTATACTGGGTTGAGGTGGTTAGGCCGACCTAACCATCTCAATTTCTCTAACTTCCTGAGATTACACATGAACACACATACACTCTTAAGAAATTCACAAAATTTGATTTCTCCAAGTGAAGGCTGTGATTTGGGTTGTAATTACTTATTCCATCTTCATCCCTTTCATCTTGTTCATCTTAATTCCCCATTTCAATTGTAAGTTGCATTTCTTAAAATAATGAGCTATTTGATGATTTAGGTTAAAACTTGATGCATGTATAGAAATTGAAGCTTGATGATGTTGTTTGTTGTTACACTATGTTTATGGATGATATCTGAAGTCATTTGATAGATATAATCGTGTATTACAACTGAATTGGGTGAAAATTGGGATTTGGATTCGAGCTGAAATTGTTCAGGTTTGGGTTTTGTTGCTGTAAAATGCAGAAACGCGATCCTAGCCATCATGTCCGGATCGCGTTCCTTGGTATAAAGTTACATCGGTTTGATTTTGTTCTTTGGAACGCGATCATGGTCCTTCATCTGGATCGCGTTTGATAGTTAAAATCGATTACAGAAGGTTTTGGTCTTTTGAACGCGATCCCACCTAAGCTTTCAGGATCGCGTTTGCATGTGTTAAAATGGTAAAAACTGGATTTCTTCTTTAAAACGCGATCTAGCTCCCTAACCCGGATCGCGTTCCACAATGTAAAATGGTAACAAAAGGATTTTAACTGGGCAACGCGATCCCACCTTACCTAACCCGGATCGCGTTTGCATGTTATAATTTGACAAATTTTGTAACTTGTGATTTGTGTACTTATGTTATTTAAATAGTATTGAATGTATATTATGTGCGTTTATTTGACATTATATATTTGAATAGAATACTATGAATCATAACATGAGAATCTAACTCGGGTTTTGATTGTATTCTCAGATAAACCGAATACTCAATAAAATAAGACCTTTGAGTGGAGTCGGTGATCGTCAAGGGTGAGTGGATCTTTGACTATCAGTCTAAGTTAGTTGTAACAACTTGGTTACAACAGGTAAATCTGGTTTTATTGTAAATGATATACATATATAGTTTATGTTAAGCATATTGCCATGATGATTATGTAATGTGTGCTTATTGAGAGGTCAACATGGATTGGGTTGGGATACTATTACTTGGACAACATAAGTGCTTTGTACATGTGTTGTTTATTGAACTTGTGTTGTATGAAGTAATAGTTCCCAACCATCGGTTAAACCACTGTATTGGCCTTCAGTTGGTTACAAGTGTTACTTGGAGGCCACCACGGCTTGAGGGTACCTCAAGGACCACCGATCCTCTTTGAAGTTATTTGTTTATGATGCTTTGCTGTAAACATTTGTTAATCTGAGTTAGGTTGATAGTAATGATCTATTCACTTAGCTTTGTGCTAATCCATCCTCACTACTTCTTGCAGGTTAATATTTTGAATATGGGTAGCAAGAAGTTGGGTTGGATGGAATGTTTGGCAGCTCACTCTGAGTGGATAATCTATATTAATAATATAATGCAATGTTTTGAGAATTTGTATAACACTTAAGCTTATGGTTTGTAGTTGTTATGGTAAACTAAACTAAGTATCATTTCAAGTAGATTGCACTTTTGAAAACACATTTTATGCAATCTAAGATTTATTTATTAAATATGCGCTTCCGATTTATGTTTTTTTAAAAAAAAAAATGATCTCGTATTTGAAGGGTGTTATAGAAAAATCCTTACCGACTGTTGGTGACGCATCAACCTCACCGGGTCTCAGCACCAAAAGATGAAAACCCACTGATTTTGACACACCAAGACATACAAAGAAGAACATACAAAAAGCTTATAATCGATGGATCTTGCCGAAACTCATAGGATCTCAACACCACATAGTGGAAACCCGTAGTTTTATTGAACAAAGTGAGATCTAACGAAGGAAGGAATTTAAAATGGCAATCGTGATTTCAATGAAAGAAGATGGTTGTGGCGAAAACGAATGTGTTCTTGGAAGATATGTTTTGAGAGAGGGTTTTGAGAGAAAATAGTTGAGAAGTGTTTTTTTTATGGTGTTTGAATGTGTGTATTTAGGGTTGTGGGTGTTTATATATGTATATTCTTTTGTTGGGGTTAAAGATAAAGGGTTGAGATGAGAACACGGTCAACAGTTTTCAAATGGAGGGTCATGACGAGAAATTGATTGAAACTTAAACTCTTAAATTTGAGGGGGGCAAATGAATTATATTGTATTAATAATATTTTTAAATTTTTACCCCTCAAAACTATAAAGAAACATAAAATAATTTTATTTTTGCTTTTGGTGTCGAATACGCCCTATTTGGTATCGAATACGCCCTATTTAGTACCGAATACGCCCTATTTGGTATCGAATATGCCCCTTTTGGTGTTGAATTCTATAGCTAGGGGGTGTATTTTAGTGTTAAAATGGAGCGAGGCTGTTAAGTGTAAAATCGAATCTTGGATGCCTATAAATAGAGGCTTAAACCTCCACCAATTCAACCATTCAACCACACAACTCACTACACAATCCACTCACCACTTTCTCTCTAGTTTATGTTAGTTAGTTAGTAGTTAGTCTCTCGTTAATATTTAACGGGACTAACGGAGGGGCTATTTTGTAATATTTGTTGAAGATACTTGGAGGGGTGCTTTTGTAATATTCGAGGCTCTGTTCGTTGTAATCTTTCAGCTTATATTCCAACTACGCATTTATTACGGTTATCTCTTTCCTTATCTATTATAATGCATGCTATTGTTATTATGCTAGATTTATGATTCGTTGCCATGATTAGTGAGTAGTTAGCTTGTGTGTTTTTTGTTGTGATGTAGTTAGCCGTTACAATGGGGGATGATGTTAATTTAAATATATAACTGAAAACTATGTTTGTTTAACTTTTCATCTATGATTATAAACTTTTCATCAAACTATCGCCTTTCCTCCAATAAACGTGGTTAAAACCCTAAAAGACAAGGAGTCGCGAACCTTGTTCTGAGGGTAATTAATTATCTGTGCTATCTATACATGGTCTGATTTCGAAGCTTTGAAAATACCGCTAAACCAAATGTATAGTACAACGTGAATAAATCAGGGATTTATCGGGTAGTATTAAGTGAGGGATGTGTTTATATCATAGATGGGTACGCTTTAATACAAACTAAGTTTAAGAGGGTTCAGAGTGACCTGAATGTGCAACATGTGTGGAATACAGTAAAATGACCTATTACTTAGTATAGTGCTGGAACCACCTCTGGTGTAGTACAAACGCATGGAAGCTACGGAATGGTGGTCGGTATATACACCCTAACTTGCATTAGTACGCAAGGCATGGAATGCCGTAAAACGTCTTAGTACCTCGTGTAAGTGTCGGAACCATCCTTTGGAACGGTTCCCATACACCCAAGCTATGGAACGGACGTCGGTGTATACATTCTGAGCAACATTGGGTCATCCACCAGCTCTGAACCTAACAAACCATCGATGAAAAGTTAGCAGACGCTTTCCGAATTAGTTCTTAAATGCTCTATTTGAATTAGAATACTTTATGGTATCAAAGAATGGCCAGAAGTTAAATATCGGTCTGTTACCTTATTCATGCGCCCAGGAGTTAACTCCAAAAAGGGTCACTAGTCTTCACAGACAGTGTTGGGGGTAGAGCAGCCTGATCTGATCAGAATCATGACAACCTAGTACTCAGTGACATGCTATCTGAGGAATCAAATAGTAGGGTGCTAGTGTTGACACCATAAAGTACCTAAAATAGTATAACACAAATACTTAGAAAGAACGTTTTCAAAATATCAAACCCAAACATCATCTCCCCTTTAGGCTAATGAAATCACAACAAATACTCATCTCCATACAGATTATCACCTATTATTTTATTTTGCTGTTTATTTAGTTTAATTTAGGACCTAAGTAAAAACCCAAAAATCAAAACTCTTGTTTACAAACCCTACTAAATCGAATCGATCGTCTTGACTGCTTGGTTTCACTATACGGTTGATCTTAAGAACGACCCTGAGTCATTACTTGTCGCTTACTATCCTTAGCTATAGTAAAACTTAGGTCCCCAGCTCTATAAATATAAAACCACCCGTCCGATCGCGCGGTCACGACTAGGAGGTCAGCAACGACAAGGAAGCAATTCCTTGACCGACCGTCTGGGACCCGATCAGGTTTTTGACGCCGCTTCCGAGGAATCAATCGTAAAACTCTTAGGCATCTTGACGAACTTTTCTATTTAGTTCCACCTGTAAATACCCATAGTTTTCTTTTCCTTGTTCCAACTGAAAATTCCTTCCCACAACACACAACGACAATCGACCAGATCATCCCGGACTGAACCACTTATCTTCACACCTGATCATGAGTCGATTATCCGCACAATCCGCAAAGAAAGACACTCTCGCTTCCAACAGATGGCCGCATGGATCACTCTCGCCGACCACACCAAACCATCTATCGAAGGATGAGGAGGACCCATCAGCTATCCAGTAATCGAAGGCGCATCTTTCGAACTTAAACACCACATCGTTCAACTCATCAAAGACAACTGTCAATTCCACAGTTTACCCCATGATGACCCCAACGCCCACATCGACAAATTCATTCAGATTTCTAACTCTTACAAGCAGAACGGGGTTGGGCGGGTAATAGTTCGCCTATACTTGTTCCCCTATTCTCTCGCTCTACATGCCCAGACATGGTTTGATGGACTTAAGACCGGCTCAGTCCCCTCATGGACGGATATGGCCACCAAATTCCTAACCAAATACTTCCCTCCGTCCAAACAAACCAAGTCCAAGAATGACATCACAAACTTCCACCAAGCTTGTGACGAATCTATCAATACGGCATGGGAACGATTCAAGATCCTTCTGAAGAAATGTCCAAACCACCAACTCGAAAAAATTGCCCAGTTATGCACGTTCTACAACGGTCTTGTTCCAAACCACCGCATCACCCTTGATGCCGCTACTTAAGGCAATTTCATGCAACTCACAGATAGAGAATCTTGGAACTTGATCGAGAATATGACGATGCACCATCACGACTGGAAGACAGATGAGCAATCCTCATCACTACCTCTATCCTCCTACAACCAAATCCAACCTGAGATAATCAAATCCTTGAGTGAGCAGATTGAGTCCTTGACAAAACAGCTAGGAGAGCTAAAGAAGCAACCGCAGCAGATCCACCAAGTTCAGGCTTGCCAGAACTGTGCTCACCTTCCCACGGAAGAATATCAAGTGGAGTATGAAGATATAAATGACGGCACGGTCTACTACGCACAATTCCTAGCTCGACCACAAAATCCGCCTGGTTTCGCACGAAATTCTCCACCTAGGACACGAGGCACTCAATTTCCTCCACGAAACACCCAATCAACCTTCCAACCCAAATACCAACCAAGATACCCAACTTACACACAACAACCCCAACTTACCTACAACCAACCCTTATCCTTAACCGCACCAGATGTAAGCCCACCTAGTGATGCCACAAATACCATTGTGCCTATCACTAGTCAAGATGATAATCTTACCAAATTTATCGAGGGTCAGACACAATTTAATCAGAGAACCACCGCCAGACAAGACCGAACTAACCTGTTCCTTAGAAACCAACTCTCGGTTCATAAAAACCTTGAGAACCAAATCGGTCAGTTGGCTCAGCGTCTTGACACTAGACCCCAAGGAACCCTTCCAAGCAATACCATTCACAACCCACACGTAGAAGAGGCCAAAAAAGTAACCTCCAAGGACCCAAAGGTGGCACCAAGCCAGCCTAATACTTCTTCTCCGATGAAGAAAGAATCTCCTGTCCCGAAGACAGTTGAGACACCATCCATACCCACTCCTGCTAGAGAAGTTAGAATCCCATTCCCTAATCGTCTTAAGCAAAGGTATAAGGTTAACTCCTTCAAGCTCAATGCCAAATTCTAAGACACCGTGTCTAGAATTCCCACCAGTGCCAAGAACATTAAGCGAATGCTTTCCACCAAAGATAGGATACCCGACGTATCTACTATCCCGCTAAACGCGGAATGTTCAGCCGTAGTAAGCAACCTGCCCAAAAAATTAGGAGATACTGGTCATTTTACCTTGCCCTGTTCTATCTATCAATCAGGCATGATTCGCTCCTTGGCCGATCTTGGAGTCAGCATCAATCTCATGCTTTACTCTCTATACGTCAAATTAGAATTAGGAAACCTTAAGCCTACAAAGATGAGCGTGCAACTTGTCAATCAGTCGATCCAATATCCACGAGGAATAGTCGAAAATATAATGGTTAAGGTTGATAAATTCTTTTTTCCCACTGGCTTCGTTGTGATGGATATACATGAAGATATCAATATACCAATCATCCTAGGGAGACCTTTCATGAACACTGCCCACACTATCATAGATGTATACTCGCAGACTATAAGCCTTCGAGCCAGCGGGGAAACTGTATCCTTCCAAGTTGATCAGGCTGATAGTTCTCGTCTAGAGCATGCTGAGATATACACCATATCCACTGGCAGAGTCACATGCAACGATGATACATCCGAATCAGGTCCTTCAAACACATATGTACCCGATGACCATACCTGTCTCATCTCATCAACAGAAGAATCTGAATCCGAGACAGAAGAGATGGAAGACTCAGAGTCAGAAGACAATGAGATGGAAGAATCTGAAGAGGAGCAAGAAGAGAATGAGCTAGAAGCTGAAGAGCAAGAGGAGGATGTTTATCAATCCACACCACATCACGAATATTTCCTTGATTCTCGGCATCCGACAGAAGAGATCATGCAGCTTGAAAATATTCCAATCAATCTGTCAGATGACGATTCAGATGAAGGCCAACCGATTGATCACTCCTGCCCTGAAGAAAAGGACATTGAAATGGATTCTTCTCAGCCTATATCACAAATCACCTACATTACTCAGCCACCATTCGATACTATTGAGTTCCCCGATTCTCAGAACACGGACACTCCAGTAACGGATAGTGACGAGGATGACATCGTCTTTATAGATGTTCCAATAGATGTCTGCTCTATCCACCTTCGTGCATCTCCAGTTATTCCTGATCCTCCTCTCGAGATCATCCAGGTTCAGGTCGTCTCTACCCATGAAGGGATGATCAGTGCTCTCGAAATATTTGAGGATGATTTTCGTATGATCATGGCTGTCATTTGAGACTCGACTAATGAGTACACTCCAAGACAGAGAGAGTTAATCGAGGAAATCAACGCTGAGTATACGGTCTATCGTGCTAATAACTCTAGGAGTCCTCAAATTCTACAAAACCGCATTCATGCCTTCGCCGAAGATCTAGCAAGTCAGCTTCTACAAGAACACCATATTGATGAGATACCTGCTGCAGACGAGCTAGAGTTCTTCGAAGAACGAAAAGTCATATATGGCAAGGTTTATGAAGCCCTAATCAGGTCCGCATTTCCATATTCTAACCAACAGATGAGTTGGCTACATTCTTACAGGTACAATTTGGACTATGCATCTGGGAATCCTGAGGAGGAAGTAGACATTCAGATGATGAATGATCTTAGAGGATAGATGGATTCCATAGCCGGTAACTACCATATTGATGATACCTTACCAGATAGGTTTTACATCGACTGCACCATTGAACATCACGCCTACAAGATTATCGAGAGGCTCGAATACGTTAGTTTGGACGAAAGAATGCATGCAATCCCTTCTTCTATCCCAAATGGAACAATGGTCAAAACTGCAAACTTTGTCACGGAACATCTCTCGGAGATCTTTGGTACCGTTCCTCTAGAAGAACCCAGGCAGCTATTTCATGACGGTCTACGTGAAGTCTACTATAGAATCTTAAACATCTTTAGGAATTCTGACCTCACGTACTCCAGTCACCAAAACCAGCTCCTTCAGGGTATTCAAGAATCCATCTATACACTAAGAAGAAACCCAAAAAATCATGAAGACATACATCTACGCTTCTTCGGTTTCATGGATTCTTTAAGGAGAGAACGTCCTGAGCGTGAGGTTGTTAGATCCAATGGGACCATCATCTTTGATCCCAACGGAGTCATCTCAAAGTCAGTCGATGATATCACCTGGAATCTTCTTCACTTGCAAAGGGTAGTTGAAAAACACTTTGATAGCTTCCCTCTTCATGTGGAAAGGATCCCAAACATCACTCAGGTTGTCACCCTCCACTTCTTGAGATTCTATTCCAGGGTCCCACGTTCTAGCACCATTGGCCCTGCAAGTTCCACCACCCACTGATTCTGAAGGAAGGAAAGTCGAGCTCTCGACTCTAAAAGCAGCGCTTCTCGGGAGGCAACCCGAATAATAAAACGTGTGTTGATTGTGTGTTAATAAGTGAAGATAAATCTCCGAATATCCTTCACACTTGGATATACCTCAAATATATTTTCAAAATATTTTAAAGTCAAAAACTCATCTTTTGCAAAATCACTTGTCTCAGACAAATAGGAAACACTTTTCAAAAATTAGTTCATCTGTTTCGAGCATTTGAGGTACTTGCATACTACTTTTATGCATTATGCTCGAACTCGTTTAAAAACATATGTTCTACAAAATGATTTGTAATAGAAAACATCTTTTCATTCTGAGACAGTGATTCTCTTTTCGCAAAAATTATGAAGATGAAAGTTAAAAGGTATATCCAACGTGTTCACACTTAAGAGATTGATTCACAAATGATGGCTGAAATGGAAGGCAAGGTTCTCATTTAAAGGCAATCCCCCTAAAAGCTGAATAATCCTCATGGAGTTACTGCAAAGACCTTTCCACTTATCGGCACATATTCAGATCTTCAGCTTTTAGTTATCTGGGGAGTTTCTTCATCCTTTATCTGTTTCTATCTTTTTTCTTTATTCAGTACAATTAATTAATAAAAGTAATCTATACCCTATCCTAAGCTTATCACTAAGTGTGGGATTCCAGCCCAAATTAACACTTGAGAAATATTTTCTTATATGTTTAAACTCTAAGTGTG
This sequence comes from Pseudognaphalium luteoalbum, assembly GCA_963422505.1. Taxonomy (NCBI): domain Eukaryota; kingdom Viridiplantae; phylum Streptophyta; class Magnoliopsida; order Asterales; family Asteraceae; genus Pseudognaphalium; species Pseudognaphalium luteoalbum. Next base: position 4,290,878 of record OY730194.1, read on the forward strand.
GGATTTTACTTCCACTAAAATCTCAACTGAAGAGAACATTAGGGATAATGTTCCTATAAGTGTGGGATAGCGGTATAGAATACCTTAGATAGATTTTTGTGTCCAAATAGCAACTTAGAAAATGTTCCTCACTTTAAAAATTGATCAAAAAATTTAAATTTTTAGGTATAAAACAAAGAAAAGCATGAGCTTAACTTTGACAGTAGATAGCTACTCATTCAGTTAGCTCTGCTATTTCTTTGAATTTTAATATTTCTAAGAGGAGCCATTTTAAATATGAGTAAGTTATTTTGGAAAGTAGTGTAAATAAGGTAGGAATTTCTCAAATTAAGAAATGATAATCTTAGGGGCAACGCATGACTAAGCACATACAACCCATATTAATTGCAGTGAGGTATCTTGAGCCAATTTAAGCATTCATTTTAAATGTTTCACTATTCATTTGTTGTGTGTGCCGATGTATGCATTTCTGAATTAGAAGTTGCTCCTGGTATGTATTTCGAGACCATATTGGTGAGTACCATACGCGGTATAGGTGCAATTAAATGACATTGACATTTCCTAGGAAATAAACCCATTTTCTCATATCTCTTCAAGCCTAGCCCTCCCGATACTCATTTTTAGTATCGATGATCCTCTTAGTAAACCCCGTTGAGCCTTAACCTTTTCGTTTCTTGAAAACCCAAGTTTTAAAACCCACTCACTTCCATACCCACCAAAACCTTATCTTGGAATTTTTAAATTTTTGAAAAATGCTATTTAGATATTCTTTTTGCTTTCATTCAAAAATCATAAATCTCGTGTTTTACTCAAAGTTTCTCGTGTGCGTTTTAAAAATCAAAATCTCAAAAAGATCGAGAAAGTCTAAAGGTGTGAAAAAGTGACACCAAGTAAAATTCGAAACAAGTTACCCATATGAGGAATGGTTGTTCTAAGAAATATATTAATTCGCAAAAAATCGGACTTAAAAACATCTTTTTTAAGTGTGGATAATTGAAGTATTGCTTGAGGACAAGCAATGTCTAAGTGTGGGATATTTGATTTTACGTAAAAAGTCACGTTTTTGCGTACATAATCCCCACCTTTTTAGCCCCAAAATGGATGAAATCATTCAATATCAATACTTTTTCACCAAAATTCATTATTAAGACTAAAAATATAGCATTGCTTCAAAAATCTAGTAAATGGCTAAATAACGTACAAAACAAAGCATAAACGATACGGTCACGTTCTGCGGGAACTTTTTAGTATACTGCCTTGAAATTATTCTTTGATTAGTTCATTATGATCTTTAGGTAATTACGATCACGTGGATATAAAGAACGCTGAAAACGGATCAAGAATGAAGAAGTTATGGTCAAACGAAGTTCAACCAGTGCACAAGACTTACGATCCAGCACACAAGGCAACGACCACGGGCTACACCCCCCCCCCCCCCACAGGGGTCGTATACCACCCTCTAGAGGCCGTATACCCCCTCTTTGGGGCCGTATACCCCCTGTAGGGGTGGTATACCCCCTCTACGCTGCCGGATACGCCCCATTTGCTACCGAATACGCCCTATTTGGTACCGAATATGCCCTATTTGGTATCGAATACGCCCCTTTTGGTGTCGAATTCTATAGCTAGGGGTGTGTTTCAGTGTTAAAATGGAGCGAGGCTGTTAAGTGTAAAATCGAATCTTGGATGCCTATAAATAGAGGCTTAAACCTCCACCAATTCAACCATTGAACCACACAACTCACTACACAATCCACTCACCACTTTCTCTCTAGTTTATGTTAGTTAGTTAGTAGTTAGTTTCTCGTTAATATTTAACGGGACTAACGGAGGGGCTATTTTGTAATATTTGTTGAAGATACTTGGAGGGGTGCTTTTGTAATATTCGAGGCTCTGTTCGTTGTAATCTTTCAGCTTATATTCCAACTACGCATTTATTACGGTTATATCTTTCCTTATCTATTATAATGCATGCTATTGTTATTATGCTAGATTTATGATTTGTTGCCATGATTAGTGAGTAGTTAGCTTGTGTATTTTTTGTTGTGATGTAGTTAGCCGTTACAATGGGGGATGATGTTAATTTAAATATATAACTGAAAACTATGTTTGTTTAACTTTTCATCTATGATTATAAACTTTTCATCAAACTATCGCCTTTCCTCCAATAAACGTGGTTAAAACCCTAAAAGACAAGGAGTCGCGAACCTTGTTCCGAGGGTAATTAATTATCTGTGCTATCTATACATGGTCTGATTTCGAAGCTTTGAAAATACCGCTAAACCAAATGTATAGTACAACATGAATAAACCAGGGATTTATTGGGTAGTATTAAGTGAGGGATGAGTTTATATCATAGATGGGTACGCTTTAATACAAACTAAGTTTAAGAGGGTTCAAAGTGACCTGAATGTGCAACATGTGTGGAATACCGTAAAATGACCTATTACTTAGTATAGTGCTGGAACTACCTCTGGTGTAGTACAAACGCATGGAAGCTACGGAACGGTGGTCGGTATATACACCCTAACTTGCATTAGTGCGCAAGGCATGGAATGCCGTAAAACGTCTTAGTACCTCGTGTAAGTGTCGGAACCATCCTTTGGAACGGTTCCCATACACCCAAGCTATGGAACGGACGTCGGTGTATACATTCTGAGCAGCACTGGGTCATCCACCAGCTCTGAACCTAACAAACCATCAATGAAAAGTTAGCAGACGCTTTCCGAATTAGTTCTTAAATGCTCTATTTGAATTAGAATACTTTATGGTATCAAAGAACGGTCAGAAATTAAATATCGGTCTGTTACCTTATTCATGCGACCAGGAGTTAACTCCAAAAAGGGTCACTAGTCTTCACAGACAGTGTTGGGGGTAGAGCAGCCTGATCTGATCAGAATCATGACAACCTAGTACTCAGTGACATGCTATCTGAGGAATCAGATAGTAGGGTGCTAGTGTTGACACCATAAAGTACCTAAAACATTAGAACACAAATACTTAGAAAGAACGTTTTCAAAATATCAAACCCAAACATCATCTCCCCTTTAGGCTAATGAAATCACAACAAATACTCCTCTCTATACTGATTATCACCTATTATTTTATTTTGCTGTTTATTTAGTTTAATTTAGGACCTAAGTAAAAACCCAAAAATCAAAACTCTTGTTTACAAACCCTACTAAATCGAATCGATCATCTTGACTGCTTGGTTTCACAATATGGTTGATCTTAAGAACGACCCTGAGTCATTACTTGTTGCTAACTACCCTTAGCTATAGTAAAACTTAGGTCCCCAGCTCTATAAATATAAAACCACCCTCCGTTCGCGCGGTCCCGACTGGGAGGTCAGCAACGACAAGGAAACAATTCCTTGACCGACCGTCTGGGACCCGATCAAGTTTCTGTTACAGCAAACTTTAATTCACCCGGCATGTCACATAAGGAACCCGGCTGGTGTACCTGGTTACCCGGCGGGTACTAGCCTTTTTCCTGTGTAGTTTGATTTTGAGTTTTAGAAATGTAGTAAATAATATGTATAGTATATAAGATACATTAATATAGATATGAGACCAAATCATAATGTGTTCTCAGATTAAAAAAAAATGGTTCAGATTTTCAGGGTGTTTCATTGCGTTGGATTTAGACATTATATATTTACATGTGAGATTTAAAAAATATATATTCATAATATATTTAGCTTGTTGGATCGATTTGGGAAACCTCATCGAAGGGGCCCAAATTGCTCAATAGTATTCTGGTTTAACTATTTGTTAGTGATAGATTTAAGAAAAATGTACTACTCAACAATCGTATAGTTATGCTAACATGACAAAATGATGACATATGGCTTACATGGAAGCTTACATGACATGCAATGTAGATAATAACGTGTCCTTTAATGGTGTAACCACCATCAAGGCCTGCCCCCGCTAGCAGCTAACCCTCTACCGTGAAACCCCCGAGGAGTGATACCTCGTTTTAGCCTAGCGATCGTCCCCGTGCAAACACAACATCCCAGGCAGCTAACATGGCCAAGGTTAGCCCTCCTCGATAAACGTTCCCTGACAAAAACGTACATGTGAACGGTACTATGTCAGCACCAAATCCGTTGTAAAATAAACAAATAACCGTTAAAAGCAGCATTTTTTTTTCTATTTTACACTCTATAAATATTGCACAACTTCAACCTAAAAAATACACACTAAATTCTTACAATTCATACAAAAAACGCAAAAATGGATGCGATCAACTTTCTTTTTGATTCTTCTTCGGAAGATGAACTTCTTTTGGAAATTACGCAAGAATACAGTGCTGGAAAAATAGCGAGGTCGGTCAAAGTTCAAGACCACCAAGCTGTTGTTTCATACGACATGTGGATATGACATGGTTTTTTTGCATGTCGGGATCGAACAACGACATCAACATTTTAAATCACTTTCTGTTGTTCGATTCCATAAAAAATGACACAGGTCCATGTCGCACCCCCAAATTCGGGTTGCGGAAGCGAATCGGGTCGGGGCCTGACTAATCAATAATGACAGCACAAAGATATAATGAACGATTCTATATGCGTCGTTTTACAACTTGTATTGATAAAATCAAAGTTTACATCAAAATATAGTTTACATTAGCTCAGTTTGAATTTGAGAGATTTACATACATAATTAATTTATACAAAATATAATAATGCAGCTAAATCTCTGAATGTTTGCATGTTGACACGAGCTAATGATTCCTAAATTGGGCAATCCAATCTACTGCTGGGTACCTGTGATACATGCTAAAATGGATCAGCGAAATGCTGGTGAGCTCACAGGTTTGTATGTCAACACATATTGTATGAACCGCAAGATTTAATTGAATTTAAATTGCATTTAAGCAAAGTAAAAGTTTTATAGCCATGAGCACATTGTCTGAGCTTAACTCGAGGGGTCAGGTCCACATTTAAGGTATCCTGATCGAGGTGCCTCCCACGAGTGCCTAATCTACACTCGTTTGAACAGATATTAGTACGTCCATTTACCCAGTTAGTGCATGCTAACCCGGACGAGGAGGGTTAATCCTATATGGTACCATATACTAATATTCACGCTACAACGTATTACCAAACTATGTTGAGGTGGGCTATGAAAAGATTAGTGAGATAACTCATGTAGTATTTGTTTGATTTCGTATTTGCGTTCATATAGTAAAATAAAAAGAGCAATGATATCACACCCCTGAGTAAAACAGTTAAATAGGGGTCATGAGACTCACCTGAGTCTTGAGAGTTTAAATAATTAAACTTGAGTTGATTAGCCGAGAATCGATGTCCGAATACTTGTAACCTGAGGGTGTCCACGACACGCGATGGTTATAAATGCGAGCAGGTATCTATAAAGATTACCTTTGTAGTTGTTCGTTCAACTAGAATGTCCAAATTACTACGATTTGGTTGATTTGATTATGTTATGAAAACGTGTACGGCCCGTTGGTGATGGTTTGTGATGATAATAATAATCTCTGAATTCATTTCATTATACTTAATAAGCTAGAAAATTGGGTACGGGGGTCCGGGGGCAGCGCCCCTGGTAGCGGGGTCCAAGGGGTGGCAACCCCTGGCGGGGTCCAAGGGGCAGAGCCCCTGGCTGGGGTTGAGCTGATGATAAACGAGTGAAAAATGTATCAAAGTTTTGAATTTGGGTGAAATCAAGTGATAAAATTTTAGGTCTCGACACTTAGTAAAATCTGTGTTTTCTAGGTTCTGTTTCATGCGACACTTATAGCGTCACTTGAGGAAGTGACACATAAGGGGCGACACTTAAGCAAGTGTCGGGTCCAAGTGTCGATATCAGGGTCATGCGTCACTAGGGTTAGTGTCAGATGAAATTAGAATTCAATTATAGGCGACACTTAGACAAGTGTCGCTAGAAGTGTCGGTTAGGAGTGTCGGGTATTGAATTTGCGACACTTAGGCAAGTATCGGGAAAAAGGGGTTTTATGTGGCACTTAGGAAAGTGACGTAAAATTAGGGTTTTTAGCGACACTCAGTGCGTCACTTAAGTGACGCTACGTTGCACTGGTCTATGCGACACTTACGTCTGTTGGTCGGATTTTGAGCCGAAAACGTGTTTTCTGGTTTCTGTTTGGTCCGAAACTTTTACCCAACCCATATTTGGACATTTCAAGCTTAAATAAACAACTTTTATGAAAAATCAATGAAATCTAAGAGTTTTCGAGAATTGTTAGAAACTTACGATTTAACGCTGGGAGAAACCGAAAAGATGGAAATGTAGATCGTGACGAGGTGAACGTTTTTCTCCAAATGGGTTTTGAAATTCAAGGTCGTTTGGCGGTGCTTTTGGCGGTTTAAGGTGATGGTGGTGGTGGTGTTGTTTTGAGAAAAAATAGAGAAAGAGAGAGAGAGAGAGAGAGATAAGATGAGAATAAGTTGGGGAGGGGGTTTCCCTCCCTTTTTGGCTGATTTTTGTGGGGGCCCACCGAAGTGTGGGTCTCCAATTTTTAATCACGTGTTTGCGCTCCGTGTGATGTTCGTTTTCCCGATCGTTTCAACGTTAAATAATTATTTTATATGTTTAAATACACGTTTTAAAATACGAATAATTATTTGGTATTTTTGTTGAAGTATTTTACCAAATACTTAATATTTGAGTTGTAAATTATAACTTAACTTTATTTCGATTAGTTTGCGCGTTTAATATTTTAATCGCGTAGTCCTTGTTTGTACGATACGAATTCGAGTTGAAATATTATCTAAATAATATTTTGGATAAAAAAAAGAGTTATTAAATAATGTCATATTATTTAATAAAATTGTTCACCAACGTCCGTATTAATTGAACCATATTACATTCGATTGACTTTCGTACGATTTAATCAAATCGCATAATCGTATATATTCTACAATATATATTACTTGATCCATTAATTAGCCTAACACATAACTAATTACATGTATTACTTATGATTAGGCACTAATAACTAGTCCTAATTTGACGGGTTTCACAGTCCACCCCACAACTTTTGAAGCAAATGGACATAACTACACAAAAGGGTATTACCTCGTTGATGATATTTATCCAGATTGGGTCACACTTATTAAAGCCTTTACGTCCCCTACTGAAGATAAACGAGTCAAGTTCAAGAGATTTCAAGAAAGTGCACGAAAAGATGTCGAGCAGACTTTTTGTGTACTTCAAGGTAGGTTTGCAATTTTAAAGATTGCGGGAATATCTATGAGTGTCAACAAGACAAGGTAGGTTTGCAATTCTAGCTTAAGTACTTTACTATACCCTAACTCTTAAATCATACTAAACCCTAAACCCTGATAAAACATAAATCCTTCTAAAAACTAAACCCTAAACCCTAAATCTTAAGTCCTAACCGTAACCCTAAATCAAATGTATAACCAAACACTAACACACGTCTTATATAATTAGTAAAACCTACCCAAAAAGTTGAAAAAACCCTCCTCGAAAGTATATCTTGTGAAATCTTAAATCGAAAAAGAGAAAATGCTGAATTTTATGGTTCAAATTTTCATAATTTTTTGATTTACCGTTTGTGAGATAATTAATTTTGAAAAGATGGAGTAAATAAATTTTTGTACACATAACACAATGATTTGTTATTTTAATGAACTTTTCTCTACCACCTAAAGCGACTGATACCAATAAGGTCCACATGGTCCACATGTCCTTCACATGTCTGCTTATCACAAATAATATTCTCGGCTTATAACTATATGTATAATCGATATTTTATCAATTTTGTCTAGTTTATTTAAACAGAGTTTTTCCAAATCAATAATTGTAATACCAGTTGAGGTTTTTTACCTACAACAATTGTATTCACAATTTAAACATCTCTTAGATTAGATCTACAATCAATACAATTTCGATATTCGCCAAGAAAAAGAAGAAAATAAATAGTACCTAATGGCCGGTTAGAGGACAGACCAATATTATTAGTACGAACAGGCAATTATACAATTATGTGTAATTCTCAAACCAAGTTGACAATACTAATAATAGACAAATCAAAGTTAACCTCAAGTTCAGTAAAACTGTTGTGTTCTACTTTGCCAATTGCAAATTATTACAATGGTAATTATTTAATTTGTTGTATACTTGAACTCATTTTATATCTAGTGATATGATATGATTAGGAGTGTTTAGATAAAAAATACGAAGTATTCATTATCTATTAGATACACTAAATTATAAGGTAGGTAATTTTAAACTACATTAACTTCCATAATATATATATATATATATATATATATATATATATATATATATATATATATATATATGAGTTTTTTAAGAATGCAAAAAAGTAAAGAATGAGATAACCAATAGGATTGTTCCATTTCTTTATAAAACCCACTTTAATTTTTACCCTCATGGTTAATTATCCCACAAACCGTAAATCCATAAATTATAAAAATTACATATTCGGAACCAACGTCTTTTTCTCTTCGATTAGAGATGTCATAAGCTATACTTTCGATGAATTTTTTTTCTTCGTATTTTACCGGATTTTACAATATAATCACATGTGATTTTTGATAAAAAAAAAATTAAAATTTGTTTACGATTATTTATTCATGGTATATGTTATTTAACACGTGATTACAACTTAATATCCATCCACATTAATAGTTATAATGAAAAAAATTAAAAATTGCATTGATTTTCATTAAAAATCACATGTGATTGCTAGTTGTACATTTAATCACATGTGATTTGTTATATAATCACATATGATTTTGTATATAATCACATATGATTTTTATTTAAAAATTGGTATTTGATTAGCAATTTACCGATATATGATAATTCATGTATGATTTCAACTTGATTTTTACTTGATTGTATAATTCTTAGTCAATGATTTGAAAATCCGTATTTGATTACTCTTTAATCACATATGATTGATACTTTGATGTTCAATCGCATGTGATTACATCTTAGTTTTTCATATCTTAATCTCTTTACATCATCAATTCTTTGAATTTAAAGTTTAATCGGAAATATAAGCGGGTGTGATTATTTTTTAGTGGTAAATCACATGTGATTTCACATTAAAAGTTTCAAAAACCCCCCAAAAATGGAAAAAAAAAACTTTCATCGAAAGTATATCTTGATGGATCTAGAATCGAAGAGAAAAATACGCTAATTCCAAATATGTAATTTTTATAATTTGTAGACATACGGTTTGTGATATATTTAGATTTGAAAAAAATAAAAGTGAAAATGGGTATTTGAAATAGAGCAATATTGGTTCCTCCATTCTCCCTTTTTTACCATTCTTTTTTGAACTTTCTCCTCTCTCTCTCTCTCTATATATATATATATGGTAACTGGGTAAGGTTTCAATGAGAACACTTCAAGAATGAGAACGGCTAAGAACACCTCATAAATGCATAGCTAGCCAACAAAATCATTAGATACACACTCATATATCTCAAATATGTGTAGAAAAATAGATTTGAATAAATACGAAGTTTCGGAAATGCACAAAAAAATCAAAAAAACAATTATTGCACGATTATAAAGATAATCGTTCATCAATTGTTTTTTTCGATTTTATGCATTTTTAGAAGTGTACATTTATTTTTCTTTATATATTTAAGATGTACGAATGTAAATCTAACTATTTTATCAAAAGTATTTGTGCATTTAAAGCATTCTTAATCGTTCTTATTTTTAAGGTGTTCTAATTTGATTTCAAACTCTTTGTCTATATATATATTTAGATTAAATAGATTTAGAAGATGGATGTATGTTTTAAATAAATACAATATAAGCATGATCATTAGCTAAAATAAAATAAAAAATCAAGTATTCATACATAATTTTCGTTCCATGCAAAATTGAATTTGTAACACATACAAACACCTCCTAACATAAAACACTAACCCTAACATCTGTTTAATTACTCAATTAATCGACGATATAATCACCATTAGAATTCGGTTCCAATCTTAAATTAATCAAAGATGGTGTTGGCAGAGTTAGGCAGGAGTATTTCAAGTGCTCTCGACCGTATGAACAATGCAACGATCGTAGATGAGAATGTTTTAAAGGATTGTTTGAATGAGATCACTCGCGCTTTACTTCAATCCGATGTTCAGTTCAATATCGTTTGCGATATACAGAAAAATATTAAGAACATCGTTAATTTCGATCATCTTGCTGCTGGTCATGACAAACGGAAAATTATCAAACAGGTATAATGTATATACAATTACAATTATATATACATATATATATATATATGTAAATTGATACATTTGCAGAAGTACTTGTGAATCTTATGCTGTTGTTACATGTCATTATTCCAATAGATAGTCTATGCTTTCTAACACCAAAAAAATGGGATTTCTAGCTCATAAAAATCGCTTTAATAGAAGGAGATTGTCTATTTCCTATCGTTTTTGTAAGTCAAAAGGGTCCGTTTATGCTTTAATATCAACAAAAATGCTGTAAGTTCGCCTGGTATAGAGCCAACTTGAATAGATTCTTGAAAGTTCGCCACTGAGGACATTTATGTTAGACATCATGCCGACGAGCTAAAGATGTTACTTATGTTTGTTCATTTTTTGTACATCCTAACATGCAATGGAAACAAATAACACCTTATAGTTCACCCTTTTATTTTGCCCTTGTACGTTTCGACATAATCCACCAAAAATGGACTAATCTTAGAGATGAATATCTTGTTTTTTTTTCAAAGCTATGGTTTTCTTAGTTCCGTTGATACACTCATTATCATTGCGGAAAATATAGTGTAGGTCCATATTATTCAAGACTTTGTGCTCATTGACGATAATTTACCTATTTCTTATAGGCTATATTTGTAGAGCTCTGCAAGATGTTAGATCCTGGGAAGCCATCTTTCACACCCACGAAAAGCAAACCAAGTGTTGTCATGTTTGTTGGTCTTCAAGGTATTTTGTTCATATATATAATCTTGTTTGTAACTTGTACTACTAACAATTTTGCAGTGTTTTCTGTCTTTACATTCTTGATGAGGTGTGTTTACTGACTGAATAATTCAGGGTCTGGAAAAACGACAACATGTACTAAATATGCATATCACCACCAGAAGATGGGCTGGAAAGCAGCTCTAGTTTGTGCAGATACATTCAGAGCCGGTGCGTTTGATCAGCTAAAACAGAATGCAACACGGGCCAAGGTTCCGTTCTATGGAAGGTTAGTTTGTTTATCTGTTGATTGTTTGTCCGAACACTTAATTATTGGATGATCTTGAGCCAACTTTTTATTAGTTAAGGCTTCAGTTAACTGCGTATAATGTCACCTCTTAAACCACTAATCTCTATATCTTGCCTACAGTTATATGGAGTCAGACCCTGTGAAAATTGCTGCTGAAGGTATTGAGAGGTTCAAGAAGGAGAATTGTGAGATGATTATTGTTGACACAAGTGGTCGGCACAAACAAGAAGTGGCCCTCTTTGAAGAAATGAGTCAACTTGTTGAAGCAACGGTAAACTTAATCTGTCCCATTCATTAAAATAATATTCATTTTTTAAACTTAATTGTTTCGGAGTTGCTAAAGGCTTGTGTATGTAATGTTGCAGAAACCGGATCTTGTTATTTTTGTCACGGATAGTAGTATTGGTCAAGCTGCATTTGATCAAGCTCAAGCATTTAAGCAAAGTGTTGATGTTGGTGCTGTAATTCTTACTAAAATGGATGGTCATGCAAAAGGAGGTGGAGCTCTTAGTGCGTAAGTGTAATTCTCTTTGTTATTAGTTCTTTTCGTGTGAAAACGTAAGTGCTAAATGACTAAATCAACTGATTTTATATAGTTGCGAATATTTTATTATTATACTGTGTGGCTAAACTCAATAGGTGAACTTCAACTCTTTTTTTTCCCTTTCATGTAATCATCTTTCTCTTTACTATATGCAGAGTTGCAGCAACAAAAAGCCCAGTCATTTTTATTGGAACAGGAGAACATATAAATGAATTTGAAGCTTTCAGTGTTAAACCGTTTGTCAGACGTCTTTTAGGTATGCAGTAGTTCTTTTGATATTTTTATATAGGTAATTGGCAAGAAAAAAGGATACCCAGCTCTACCAAATTTCTCATTTCGGGTAGTTAACTTTTTTATATTGTTACTTATGATATCTAACTTATGTTACCACACAAAAAGGATTCTTTCGATTAATTGGAAGATTAAAGGTATTTTAGTCGTTTTGTATGTTAAACAGGGGATTTTTTTTTGGTTGTCGTGATGCTTCAAAAGATAATGAAATCAACATCTGATGGTAAAGTATATAAAAATGTAGTCCCATGACCATCCAAATAGCTTCTTATTGGTATCATCATGATTCAAATAATAAAAGTCTCTTTTTGATGATATAAAAACTTAGATACATGTTATTGATTCAAAGAAGAAAAGACAGATATTACCCGAAATTAAAAGTTTGGTGATGTTGCGTAGTTTTATTTTTGTGATATTTACCCATACTATATACACTTCAAGTATATTTCAAGAATGTTTGGAATATGATTTTACGACTTAGTTTTTTCAACTAGGCATGGGTGACTTATCTGGATTCATGGACAAAATCCATGAAACCATTCCTATGGATCGGCAGGCAGAACTTCTGCAAAATATATCAAAAGGGAAATTCACAATGAGATTAATGTATGAGCAATTTCGGAGCATATTCAACATGGGTCCTATCAGCCAGGTTCACCATAAGTTTCCTATCATTGTTTTAGATGTTTAGTTCTGTAATAGAGGCGGCAAATTGGGCAGGTCAAGCAGTTGGATTCGGGTCAAAACATGTAACTTTAAAGTGCAGATGTAAACACTTTCTTATCTAAATTTTCAAGTTCTAATAACCAATGTTTTAAATATGGTAAAAAACCAAATTATTACTAAATAAACTTTTTTTTTCCTTTTCTAATAAAGTGATTTAATGCATTTATTTAAATAAGCTTCAAATGTCTAGCACCCCGTTTGACCTGTTTCCTTTTTAGTTAAATTTTTTAACTTGACCTGTTCGATCCATAAAAGATATACTGTAATAAATAGCCCAAATCCAACCCATTTAATATGTAAATGGGATAAAATTGCCACCAGTACTTGATATCATTGTCACTTACAGAAAGTGAGCAATCATGGTTTTTTTGTTCCATCGCTCGACTGTTAATAAGAAGAAATTGAAATAATGTGGAAATTTGCATCTTTAATTTTTTTCCCGCAGCTACATGTTTTATTCATTCGCTCGTATCATGCAGATTTTCTCAATGCATCCAGGATTTAGTTCACAATTGACGTCTAAAGGCTGTGAAAAGGAAGGCCAAGCAAAGATCAAACGATATATGACAATAATGGATTCAATGACTAATGAAGGTCAGTTAAATTTTAGAGGTGGCAATATTGACCTTCAAACACTTATTTGCATGTTTCTTGGTAAAAATATAAAAAAGTCATGCTTTAGTTATATACTTTTATGCATCAAAGATAAACCTTGGACGACCTTCAACGTGTTCAACCAGTTTGACCTGTTTGAGATATAAGTATAAAAGACAAACCAAATTAACTAAGTTTTAAGTAAATGGGTCAAAATTGTCATCTTTCATTAAACTATCTTAACCTTTTCATTCATGAACATCCTGATTAATATCCACATTCTTTTTGTTTTGCAGAGTTAGATAATACGGACCTCGAACTCATGAACGAGTCCAGAATCATGCGAATAGCAAAAGGTGCGGGATACCAAGTGAGGGAAGTCGTTGAAATGTTTAAAGAATATAAACGCTTAGCCCAACTTATGAGCAAACTGAAGAATCCAAGAATAAGTAGGGAGACCATCAGGAGACTGGGCTGGAGGGTTTGAGACCTTATAACTTTACATGAATATGTCTCGAGGATTGAAAGACGTAAGTGAAGCTGTTTTGGTATTGAGAAGCTGAAGCAAATTCATCATTCAACAAGAATCAAGAACATAAAATTGAGAGAATTATTATCTCAACTGATTGCATTCAAATGAAAATGAATGATCTTACATTGTTATATACAAGAACTAGCTTAAAACTATTCGTAACTAACTCTTAACTACCTTATTAACAAACATAACAACTACTTAATAATTTACAATTTACACCCCTGATCTTCCAGTAATTACAATATGAGAACAAAATTTGACTTTCTATATTATATTCCACAGTAATTAAAGTGAGGATCAGATTAATTATTCGTTACTATAATTAGTTATTGCAAACGTACATAATGATGATGTTAGAACGATGTAAACATGCTTATATATGGGCATTGACCTCGCTTTAAAGAACAGTAATTCCTTGTACATATGTTTGAATCAAATGAAAGTTTTGATAACTACTAATTTGTCTATATTTTTGTACATATGTTTGAATCATATGAAATTTTTAATAACTACTAATTAGTCTATATTAATTTTAGTTTGATCAACCCAATAACATACCGGCTTGTTTATGATTGATGGGATGGTGCAAGCAGTGGCGGATGTACACTGTCAAGTGGGTATGCACTTGCCCACCCTAAGTAAAAATATTATAGTGTTAACACTGTCAAGAAATAACCGAATTTGAATAACTCAAATTCGAAAATTGATGACAAATATGCATGTTTCATCATCTATAAGCAAATTCAAATAGCATGAACATTAAAACAAAAACAAAACAAAAAAAGTAAACAAACTTATATTACTTAAACCCAAAAAACTGACCCGACCTGACCCGAATCAAAATTTTTTTATACGAACTAGTATAACTTATAATAACTTGCACACCCTATTCTAAAATTCTAGATCCACCACTGGGTGTAAGTTAAGACTTGTGCTGTTGATTCAAACTAATGTTAACATTACAACTTTTCATCATCCTAATGATTTATGAAGATAAATAATATGTAGACCTAAATTTAGGTAAAAAATATGATTGAAAGTATTCAGAAAAAAATGTACTAGTATTCCAAGTACCCATAAAACTACTTTTAGGATCAAAGAACAAATAGTTTGAACCCAAGAATTAAAATTAGTACATCTTCATAACCAAGTTAGTGTCAAACCTTATATATCTCAACCCAATACCAGTTTGGATGATTTTATCACATTTAAATAGTAGGTGATAAGTACAACAATTCTTAATAATAATTTTTGTTATGATTGTCAAATTTTGATGATGAAAAACGTGTTAAAATTATAAAAAAATGGTTATACATGCTAAAATTATACAAACTCAATTCAACTTATAAAACATTACTGATTTATTTTTTTAGGGTCATCATTTTAACCAATCATTTTAATATTTGTACCGATCAATTCATTTATTTAAACTCACCTAGCATTTTCATTCAAATTACGGAGTATAGAATAAAAGTATTACTAGATGTCATATATGATAAAACTAGTCGTATATTAGATTAGACTTCCACTTGTTTTGTTTTGTTTTGTTAACTTAGTTAATTACAAAATAAAGTTAATAATAGTTTAATCCTTAAAACTTTAACATTTTTTTAGATTTATTTTTTCTCATAATTTAATCCTTGAAGTTTCCATTCACTCATTGGTTCAATTATTTTAAGGATTAAACCATTAAATTTTTTAAAGTTAGATGATTAAATCAGAAAAATTTTAAAATGACAAAATCATTATAAAATATATATAAAAAAATGTGAAACTTTAGGTAATATATATTTAATTATAAATTAAATAATTATATATATTCTGACCAAGACTCCAACTCCTATACCCTCCGGCGAAATCGTAGTTTATACCCTTTTTCATCCAAACCCTAACTGTATAAATCTGAAACCATACTTTTACCCTATTCACAAATTAAGACCAGATTCCGGTTCCGATTTCTCTCCGGAACAGATCATAATCACACATAGTAATCAAAGATGGTGTTAGCAGAGTTAGGTGGGAGCATATCACGTGCTCTCCAGCAGATGAGCAATGCAACGATCATCGATGAGAAAGTTCTTAACGATTGTTTGAATGAAATCTCTCGCGCTCTTCTTCAATCCGATGTTCAATTCAAACTCGTTCGTGAAATGCAAGTCAATATTAAGAAGATCGTTAATCTCGATGATCTCGCTGCTGGTCATAACAAACGAAGAATCATCCAGCAGGTATTTATTTATATATATATATATATATATATATATTTGCACATTTGTATTTTTTGTTTTGTTGATTCTGTATCTGAATTGTGTGTAAAGTAGGTTAGTGAATTGGACTATGTGTTTGATATAAGAATTTGAGTATAATTGAATGAATCAGATTGAAAGTGTATATATACTCTATAGAGATGGGAGTATAAATTATGATTTTGTTGATGAATGTGTAGTTGAATTTCATGTTAGTTAGTTGATTTAGACTGTTTTGCGTTCATTGATAATGTTATAAGAAATTGAATACAATGAATGAATAAACCCGACTGAGCGTATAATTCATTCATATGTAGAGTTTAAATTGATTCAGATCACATTGTTGATAGGTTCTTAGTTTCACTCTGCTTTGATTGAATTTCAAAACTTTGTATGGACATAGTGATCTGATTACTTGGACTTATTCCCTGTGTATCATACTCTGCTTTGGTTTCTATATTACCTTCATTGCCGCTGGTGGTCAATGTAATGTGGGTCGTGAAGTAGTTAATATTTTGAATTTCATAAAGGCTATGCTTACAAACACACACGTATGTGTATGAGATGGAAGTACTTTTGATTAGAATGTAACTATAAATGAGCGAAATAACCACCATATCCATAAAAAGCACTATACATGTGAAACAGTGTAAAGAGCAGTTACTGCAATATTTCCGCAAAACCTAATTTAACGTAAGCTACAGTGTGTGTGTGTGAGAGAGAGAGATTCTAGCTGATTAATTTGTTTATGTGATCAGTGGGTATTATCTGTTTAATATCCATATAATAGTGAAAACTGTTAAAGAAATTTTGTTAGGTTCACATCAGTAAAAGAATATGTAGTGGAATTTTGAGAACCTCATCAGTCATGACATTATGATTTGATTAATTTCATGTACGTAAGGCATTTGATCGACGAGCTAGAGCATAGTAACAATATCGCTAGACATCCCATCCTTTGCGTTGCAGAACTGGTCGGATCTCGATTTGCATATAAGAATTTACTTTCCCAATCGGCTTATAAATTCGTTCCAACCCATTGTAGTTCGCAATTAGGGTCGAGTAACATGATGTCCCAGAAACTTTAGGACCATGATTGGATTGCATTAATGGTGACTAACAATAAAGTTGTGCCGTTCTACTATTCAGAGATTGGGAAATTACCCGTTGCTGCAATGTTTAACACAAAGATCAGCGTTAAGTAGATATAGGTGGTGATTTGTATAGCAAAAATTGGCAGAACTTGACTGACTCACCAATTTTAATTGGGAAAGTTTATTAAAACTTAATGAATCGGTTTTTTGAAAACTGATCAAATGGACCGTTTCTAAAACATGTAATCGTACAAAAACATTTGATTGGAGAACCGACGCTCTCCTTGGCCCAGAAAAGTCTGAAAGTCAAAACTTCAAATAATTTGAAGTGCAATTAATGCATCCCAAAATCTGATTGGTTATGTCCTACGTATCAGACTATCGCTTAAGATTCTTGCTGAGTATGGTATATAATATATATTATGGATTAAAAGAATTTTATAACATATGTGCAAATATAAGATTACCAGACTGATCCAACTGAGCCTTTCCCCACTCGTACCAAATTTTAGGGGCATAGGGAGCTGTGTTCGCGACCCACATTCCCGTCCCAAAACGTTCTCAGTTCCTGTGCCGAAATGTTCCTAGTTCCATGTGACTATGAGCTAGAGATGCTAATTAATGATCATTGTTGGTGGCTTATAAAGTGATATACATAAATTTCTCTTTTTTTTCACCCTTTCAAAGGCTATCCGCTATCCTAAAACAATCACTTAATGCAACAATGGAGGTGATTGTTATAGATATTTAAAAGCAAGTTGATTGTAACACCTGCCTATTTTCATTTGCTCTTGTAAACATTGTCATCATCCTAAAATATGAGTTAGTTTTAGGAACGACTGCTTGGTTTCTGTTGGTTATTGACGTTTACCTCCTATATATTATTCATTGTTGGACAAAATTATGTGGTAGCTTATTATTTATAATTTTTCACTCATTTGATAATGTTTCATCCCTTTTTAGGCTATTTTTAGCGAGCTCTGCAAGATTTTAGATCCCGGGAAGCCGTCTTTCACACCAAAAAAAGGCAAAGCGAGTGTTGTCATGTTTGTGGGTCTACAAGGTATTTACGTCACATATATTATGTTGTTTATATATATATACTACGGTGCTACGACTTAATCATATATTAATTTGCAGTGATTTCTGTCTTTTCATTCTCGATGATGTGTGTTTACTGACTTAATAATACAGGGTCTGGAAAAACGACAACCTGTACAAAATATGCATATCACCACCAGAAGAAGGGCTGGAAACCAGCTCTGGTTTGTGCAGATACATTCAGAGCTGGTGCCTTTGATCAACTAAAACAGAATGCAACAAAGGCCAAGATTCCGTTCTATGGAAGGTTAGTTTCTTATTTGTTAAATGCACTTCCAAACATGTTAGATTTCTGACAGCAAGGACGATTATGAAGTATGAACCAAGTTTTAATAAGTTAAGGCTTGCGCAAACTTAGTAATTAGGGTGTTAGGAGAAATAATACAATTGATAGTTAACTGGACTTTACTGAACGATGCAAAGATAAATTTTAGAGTTTAGACATAAAGTCATGTTTATGCATCAAGGATTTGTCACCAGTAGGAATAAGTAGGTTCAATTGCTACATCTTAAATCTGAGACACTCATGCTAACTATCATCATATTAGTATGGGAAATGATCTGTACACGACCAAATTTGATGTCCACAATACAAATTTGCATATAGGGTGTTGTCGATATGCACTGCTAGGGTAATATTGTGGTGTGCACATGGTCTACACTCTACAAATTATTTTTTTATTAGTATATGCAATAGAGTATAGCAACCCTTATTTCTCAGAGACGAATGATACAAGATTCTATTAGACTGCTTGGTTTCACATTTAATAAGTCGCTAGTATATATTACCTCTTACACCACTAAACTCTATATCCTGCGTACAGTTATATGGAATCAGACCCTGTGAAAATTGCAGTTGAAGGTGTTGAGACGTTTAAAAAGGAGAACTGTGATCTGATTATTGTTGACACAAGTGGTCGTCACAAACAAGAAGTGGCCCTCTTCGAAGAGATGCGTCAAGTTGCTGAAGCAACGGTAAACTTAATTTTTCGCGTTCGTGAAAATATTTTCAGTTTTTATACTTGAATTCTCTTGGGAGTTGCTAAAGGCTTGTGCATGTAATGGTGCAGAAACCGGATCTTGTAATCTTTGTCATGGATAGCAGTATTGGTCAAGCTGCATTTGATCAAGCTCAAGCATTTAAGCAGAGTGTTGCTGTTGGAGCTGTAATCATTACTAAAATGGACGGCCATGCTAAGGGAGGTGGAGCTCTTAGTGCGTAAGTGTTGTTTCTTAATGTTGTGTTATTCTTATGCTATAGTAGAAGTAGCCTTTTTCTTACCAAATACTGAATAATAAAAAAATATGACTGATAGAAGAAGTGCAATCAGATTCTGCATTTGGTACCTAAGATCCATTTTAATGAGATTCAAGTTTTTTAATAGATCATCTTTTGTTGCTCTGTATGCAGAGTTGCAGCAACAAAAGCCCCAGTTATATTCATTGGAACTGGTGAACATATGGATGAGTTTGAAGTTTTTGATGTTAAACCATTTGTCAACCGCCTATTAGGTTTGCACCATTCTGTTTTTGTATCATCAGCTCTCTTGATGTTTTTCGTAAAGGTGTCAAAATGACTGGATAGGGCGGTAACAGGCCAAACCGGGTTGGGTCAGAACATTAAATGTAACTTGTAATATGGGTCAGGTCGGGTTAACTCTTACATGTCAAGTTGTCAACAACTAACGTTCCTTTTAAATTTTGTTAACAGTTAAATGTATTAAGTTTGACGAAGAAAAATTATTTGTAAGATATGTTACAATATCTTGAATATAGCTATCTAAGAGGTTATAGGAATGTAAGAGTAAGACACTACAGGTCAATTTTGACCTGTTTCGTTTATAAATAAGATTTTGAAGTTACTCTCTTGACCTACTAGATAAAGTATATAGCCAAAATTAACTCACTTTAAGTAAATGGTCAACACTGCCCCCTCCATATACATATGTACTTGCAGTCTATCTGAAAGTTGTTTTGCATCGAATTAGGCATGGGTGACTTGTCTGGATTCATGGACAAAATCCAAGAAGTTGTTCCTATGGATCAGCAGCCCGAGCTTCTGCAAAAGCTCTCAGAAGGAAATTTCACAATGAGGATTATGTATGAGCAATTTCAAAACTTGCTTAAAATGGGTCCTATTAATCAGGTTCACCATTATATTACATTATTCTTTTAAGTTCGATTTTTACGTTATATGATCAAGCCTGACTTATCATTCTGCTGTTACATGTATCATGTAGGTTTTCTCCATGCTTCCGGGATTCAGTTCAGAGTTGATGCCTAAAGGTCGTGAAAAGGAAAGCCAGGCAAAGATCAAAAGATACATGACAATGATGGATTCAATGACTAACGAAGGTTGGTTAAACTTAGAGGTGACAAAAGGGGTGGGTTGGGCAAGTTGGGTAACTAGTCATATTGGGTTCAGCGAAAACGAGTACTCTGGTAGGGTCCTGCAGTTGACCCAAAAGCTTTTGTCCAAAAATTTAAAACCTTTTTAAAAGTCAATTGTGTAAATAGGTAACACAACTTTGGTCTGATATCTGTTTTGGTTAGCACGTTTTTACACATGAAAAGGCTTAAGCTTTTAAAATGTCAACAGTGTCAAGTGACCGACGCATCATCAACTTGATCAGATAACCAGGTCAGAACAAAAGTTGTTTTTTTATGTAATCTGCCAATTTGTAAACAATGTGTGTTAAACAATGACAGAATTATATCAGCTCCATATTTATCGAGTATTGGAGTAAAATGATTAAGGAGGGTTTATGCATTTAAATTGTACATCGAGTGACTTATAACCTGTATGACCTGTTTCCTTTTTAGCTTCTTCTTTTACCTGTTTGGCCTAATAGAGATCAAACATCGCAGAATCTTCTCGTCTTTTGTTGAACATGTCATAGTTGCCACCTCCAATTAAAACCCACCTTTTCTTTTGCAGAGCTGGATAGCACGAACCCAAAACTCATGAACGAATCTAGGATCATGCGAATAGCAAGAGGTGCAGGTCGGCAAGTTAGGGAAGTAGTTGAGATGTTTGAAGAATATAAACGACTCGCCAAGATTTGGAGCAAGATGAAGGGTCTTAAAATCCCTAAAAAGGGTGATATGAGCTCGTTATCTAGAAACATGAACGCACAACACATGAGTAAGGTCCTTCCTCCACAAATGCTAAAGCAGATCGGTGGCATGGGCGGGTTACAAAATTTGATGAAGCAAATGGGTTCTGGCAAAGGCATGGGAGATATGATGGGCATGTTTGGTGGTGGTGATAAGTAGTTCACCCAATCTGTTAGCTTAGCACAATGGCTCGTGTGGCAGATGGGTTCGGTCATGGCTCAACCCCAAGAGAAGGTTAGAAATCTTGAAACAAGTTTCATCACAGATTGTTTTCAATATGAACGCGTTTATGAAGATGTACATGATCATTAACTTTGAAAGTTTAAATGCTACATATTTTTGTTGCATTCTCGAGTTTTTCTTTACATAGGTTCAGTATTATTTTTTTAACATAATATTTTTTGTTTGCAAAATGATACGTAGTAAAAGATTTGATGGTCGTTATATAAGATGGTACTCGCTAAGCTATTTTGATTGGCAAATGATATTTCCTCCAACAAAATTGGTACTTCTACCAAAACCGTGCATTAAGCAGTTATACCATATTCATAAACAAATGTACCTAATGGCGGATCTATCATTTTTAATGTTGGAAATATCAATGTGCATTTTGATTAGTATTATATACTAGGTGAGGTCTCGCGACAACGTGTGGTTTTGACATTTGATTTTATAAATTGTGTAATTAAAAAGTAAAGTCAAATGAAATTGTAGTATTTTACCATGAACCGGATTATTATATAATATAATCGTCAACCAATAATATCTAGCATATACTCTATTATATGCATATAATAAGAAGATAGTACAGATTTATTGTAACCCATAAAATAGTTTTTTAGAATTTAAACTAACTATGAATTCAGTGTAACTCAAATAAATGTATTTGGTAATTCAAATCTAAATTTCTATGCAAATTGTACATTGTTGTGATCATATATACACATGTATACATAAGCAATAACAATCGATTTTGAATAACGATAATAATAATCCATATTCAATGTTATTATGGTTGAATATGACATGTTTGTCTATTGTTTAGTTTGATGTATATTATTTAAGGGATTATTAGTTAAAATCAGAAAATATTTTAGTTACGATTTTAACGTATTCATGATATTACGGTTGTTAGGCTAAATGGATGTCCAATTTTTAATTTCATAATGTTGATAAAAAAATTCATGTGATTAATCAATATAAATATTTCAAATACGATTAGTTTATTTATAAATTGACACTTGAAATGTCATGATATTTAAACTATAAGGACTAAAAAAATAGTGAAGTATTGGAAGTGTCAATTTCAATAGTTGTTACTTGTTAGTACACATTATAAAAATTGAAAAACATGAAGAAAATAATTTTAACCATAAGATCTTTTTGGATGAAACTAATCTAGAGTCCAGATTGTTTCATTGTATTTTGTTTTATATAGATAATAAAGATAAAGAGTGTTTGGTGGAGAGATTTTAAGAACTCTTTATAGAGGCTTGAGATTCTAGTTTTACAAGAGTTTAATCTTGTAAATGTACAACTATAAGTTTCGGTTTGCAGCAAAAGAACGTTGTACCTAAACCTTACCCGACAAGATTGATTCATCCATACTCTCAACCAATGGTACTTAACTAAACCGTCCGTCAACCAATGATAATAAGGCATCGATATATCAATAATTATGTCGTTGGTTGGATACTTATGGTTGTATTGTAGGATGAATTCTAGAGAAAGCAGTCAGAGGCAGTCTTTTCTATGCTTCTTAAGGGCCCAAAAACCATTTGTTTTATTACCCAAATTTGGATCACTTCCACTTGCTTCAATTATAGACAACAATCTTTCATGGAGTTAAAAAACTTAGATATGGAACGCTTACGATATACGTTTATAAAAATGCCGAGATTAGATAAGTACTCTTGAAAACGTCACACAGACTTAGACTTGATCCAGGCAACTAATTAGATGTAAATTAAAACTCAAGTCGACACCGTTTTAAAATGTTTTAGCACTTTATGCCCTTTAGGTATTTGGTGTTTACTGTTTAGTACTTTAGTGAATTTTTGATGTACGAAATAAGGAATAGTACAATAGGGCTAGAGAATAAAGAGAAAACGTGTGGGTGTGATGCAACATATCAAATGGATCATCATCATATATCATATCAATATCATCATCATCAGTAAAATAAATAAACAAAACTATACAATATATAAATTTGAATGTATGAAAATTGTCATTTTGTTGAGACAACAGCCTGGGATATTATGTCTTGTCTAAAATTCAGGGCCCTCTCTCTATTATTACAAAATTTACGGTATTCTTTCTTAATTCGTTTTTACTTCTTTCCCCAAAAATAAGATTTTAATCCAATTTTACTTTTTTACCTGTTATTCTATTTTGGTATTGATAAATGATAACGGGGTTAATTGTTTCATTATGTATCTAACGTTGTCCTTTTTACTATTGTATGTAGCAAACTTTCAAAACATCTATTGTATGTAATAAACTTGTAAAAAATGCTATTGTATGTAACAAACTTTCAAAACATCTATTGTATGCAATAAACTTGTAAAAAATCGCTATCGTATGATGCGGTAGTCAATGATCTGCTAGAGTTTGCTCGTGCCGCCACAAACCAATGTTAAAGAGCCATTTTCAGTTTGGCATGTACACATGGTAACCCGCAACATACAATAGAGATTTTTTATAAGTTCATTGCATACACTAGATGTTTTTAAAGGTTGTGACATACAATATGGATTTTTACAAGTTTATTGCATACAATATATGTTTTGAAAGTTTGTTACATACAATAGTAAAACAAGCAAAGTTAGATACATAACCAAACAATTAACCCATGATAGTACATCAAAATGTGTTTGACTTTGCGCTACATCGGCAACTCATTATTAAAGTAGTTGAGAGTTCTAGTCTCGTTGGAGACGATGTATGTATATGGGTGCTTTATGTCTACACCATGTAAGATAGATTAAGTACAGAGTCATGGTTTCCAAAATGGAAGTTGATAAGACAGGGTAGTTTGATATTTAGTCACGGTAAAACTCATTTCTCAAAAAGTAAAGTAAATAAATATTCGTCTAGTTAAAACTGATCCAACACCCGATGGTATTTGGGTGGTAAAATTAAAAAGAAAAGGAAAGAAGTCTTGATAAATACACACACTTAATCAAAGTATTGATGTTAGGTTGTGGGTTCAAGTTTCACCATGATACAAATAAAATTAGGGGTGTGCATGGTCCGGAAATAGACCAAACTTTCTTGGTTCGATTTGATTCCGAGACCCGATTTGTAGCAGATTCTTGGACCGAGGACATAAGAAACTTATATGAAATTATATACTATACTATATCTAATGAATGTATACGGATATTCGGTTCGGTCCATTTCCCGTTTTTCTCTGGTTTGGTCCAGAACCGGACCAGGTCCCAAATATCTTAAAAACTATGGACCATGGACCGTGCCATATATCCTCGAGTATTTCAGTTATGATATGGTTCCTCCTCTATCCTCATGTATTTTCAATTATTCCCATAAAATGTAGAGGTGTAAATAAAACAACGATATATATATATATATATATATATATATATATATATATATATATATATATTATTAAGGAGGAATGAAGTGTGAAAGTTGAAGAAGCGGTAGAAGGTGAAATTGAGAGTTTAATCGTCTGCAAGTGCACGCTTGGTTGGCTCCATTACACACGCATCCTACTGTCCCCGTAGGTCCTTTTACTGCTGTCCTCTAAATTTTGTATGATTATTTAAAATAATTCTGACCATTGATCTGGAACGTATGGTGTGGTATTCTCACCCATACCATATCTTCACTTGTACTCGATCCATATTATTTCCAATCCTTCATGTTGCTTCGGTTTTTCACCCGTATTCTTTTTGTTATATAGGCCAAATATTTAGCTTCATGCTACAGTTTTTGACTTCATGTCATATATAAGATATATCATGATAGAGTGATTAGGGCTAGTTTAACTGTTTCGTTAAGGTACTAACGGGCATCGTTTGATTTCTTGTTTAAAGCTCTCTATATGCTATCAAGTAGTAGACGTGCGTAAAACAACTTACGTAAAGAATAGATCTATTCGGTAGTAATTCTTCTGATTTGTCTTAATCGGGCTGATTTGCAATCGAGTTACTTGAGTGATTCGGTTAATAGTAGATTGTTGAAGGTATAATAATATTTTGAAAACATCTAAGAAAGTAACATCAGTTTTTTAACAAAATTTAAGAACACTCTCACATTTGAGAAGTTATAAGGTTGAAATCTCATTTAGTGTAAATATTTACCAAGGGCCACGTCCGGCTCCTTATGATCGAGATCCCTCCCTGGGTAAACATTTATCAGATGACAAGGAAAGGTTCAGAAACGACCACGGTAATGATTAGGTCACTTACATTACAAACATAAGCTTGGCTACTTCGAAGGAACCTGTTACAAACGGGAATACCCTTTTACAAAAAAGTTGTATATATATGACCGTAGGGTTAATCCCCAGGAGATTAATAGCCTATCAAACTTAGTGTCGAAACCACAACTAAAACAACATAAGACAGGTTCATTAAGGTTAGATCTTTTACTCTATAATATTTTCATTTAAACACCATAATAACCGCTCTACCACTTAAAATTTTTTACATGTTTAAAATTTCCATGTTATTAGAGCAAACCATGGTATTGGTGGACTTGTTTCAACTTGGTACATACCTAAAAAATAAACATAAATTCTTGTTTCATTCATACACTAATTAGGCAAAGTGCACTAAAAAGTGATTATTTAATGTTCTTATATTAATTTATAGTAAGTATCTATCGAACTATTCAGTCATTCATTGTGTATAGTGTACTTGTTATTCCATTGTTATTGTACACAATTTTCTTACTTTTACTTGAGTGTCATGTTACATTATTACAAGTTGAGACGTCACTAAATTACATACAATAACAATTAATTAATTGAAAGTTTATTTGAACCACAATACACTTATTGCATTCTTATTCTTATAAATGTAACAGTATAGATAATTACTCCGTATATTTTAGTTCATATAATCCCCCTAATTAACATATGTATTTCATTATCTCTGGTTGTATTTACCAATCAAACTAACATGTATATCAATTACTTTGTTGGATCTATTTTTACACTTATAATTTTGAACATATATACATTTAGTCCACTAATTTGGCATTGCCCAAGTGATACCGTAAGTGCAAACGGTCATACCCCACATGTATGACTGACAGGTAAGGGGTTTGAAACCGTACCTCAGCATATATGATTGATTTGTGGATAAGTGAGATTTGTGAACATGTGATTTGCTCGTCGTTGATGTTTCTTGCGGTGGAGCGGATACGTATAATACCATTGAAATATGATACGAGAGTCAGGGGTACCCTTTCTCCCTATATTTTTCGTCCTATATTTGTTTGCTCTTACTTCATGGGATGCCCGGTTAATGATTGATATGGTTTCAGTACAAACAATCAAATACTATCATTACATAACTCATAGACACAGTTTGAGAGCTAGACATCACGATTAAGCCGCGTATATCATATCTATGTAAAAATATTCACTCTTATCACGGCTAGGAATAT
This sequence comes from Pseudognaphalium luteoalbum, assembly GCA_963422505.1. Taxonomy (NCBI): domain Eukaryota; kingdom Viridiplantae; phylum Streptophyta; class Magnoliopsida; order Asterales; family Asteraceae; genus Pseudognaphalium; species Pseudognaphalium luteoalbum. The sequence continues at coordinate 4,318,009 of OY730194.1, forward strand.
CTTCCGATATATTCACTTCATAAACTGTGACAGTGGATTTTTAAATAAAAATTAATATGAGTAACGTTAATAGCCACCACTTTAAAAATAGGGGTGTGTGAGTGTGGTATTATATGATTTTGATGTAGTAATAGTATAAAAATCTGTATATCTTTCAGTGCAAATTAATAAATTAAGGCTGTTTTCTTTTTTCTCCCATGTTACTTCACGTAGGCTTACTAGTTAGTGTACGTAGTCGTAGTGTGGTCCTCATCATCGATCTGATCGATCATCACTCACTACGTACCGTATCAATGTCCTACCTACCGCCCTATCCTATTCTCTCGCTCTCGGGTAACTTCATATATATCATCCGTCGTTCTGAATCATATATCACTAGATCTACTCGTAGTATGTCGTATATAATACGTATGCGGATGACATACGTAATATTAACATTACATAACCTAGACTCAGCTAGTCACCTCCTTCCGACTCGATAATGATGTTCACTTTGACTATGCATACATTTTTAGGTATCTTCACTAAGTATAGTCAAAACCGATCAAACAACATTTCTACCTACTAAAATTTCTTTTGATTAGTTTTTATAAGAAAATGAACATTTACTTCAGACAACCTAAGATAGCAAGCAAGACCCTTGAAATGGAGTGAAAAGAGTAATATTAAGGTGGAAAATATAGCAAAGTTATTTACGGTTTAAACACTAACGTTTTCATATGAACGAAAATAACTTCTCCTTCGCATTGACTTTACAAAGTTTGCGCAATATTAATAGGGATTAGTACCAGAAAATGCAACTAACTTGTATCCGATATTTATTGTGTGTATACAACTTATGTATTCTATTTTTAACGCATCAAACTTTCAAAAAAAGTGTTTTGATGCAATTTGCTGATGTGTCGCTCGTTTATAGTGACACGTGGCATCCAGAGACTTTGACAGGTCAACCAATTACATTAAAACGCCCTTTTTTGAAAGTTTGATGCATTATAAATAACATACGTAAGTTGGGTACACACAATAGATATCGAGTACAAGTTAATTGGATTTGTATGTACTTATCCCATATTAATATTATGGATCATTTCCTTATAATATTTACGTTGATTATACATTATCAATAGACATAAAACCTATAAAAAGTTTCGTACATACATTATATTATATATAGGGTTAATTGTTTCGTGATGTATTAAACTTTATAATTTTTATTATTGTATGACTCAAACTTTGAATTTTTTTTATTGTATGTATTAAACTTGTAAATATTGTCTATTATATGTATAATTTCCTTTTTGGGTAAAGTTAAAATTGAAAAGTTTTCGTTTTCGTGAAGCCAAAAAAGGAAATTGTATATACAATAGACGATATTTACAAATATAATACATATAATACTCCCTCCGTCCCAATTTTATTGTCCCCCGATAAAAAACACGCAATTTAAGAAAAACATCACCATCTCTCTTACTTTTTGGTAACAAGATAATTTTACCCTTTACTTTACCTACCTTTTTGTCTTACATATATAAATTATGGGCAAAAATGAATTTTATCTCATTATTCTTTTCTATAGATGGAAGTGGACAATTAAATTGGGACATCCCAAAAAGGAATAGTGGACAATAGATATGGGACGGAGGGAGTAGAAGTTTTCAAAGTTCGACTTATACAATAGTAAAATGTGTAAAGTATAATACATGACAAAACAATAAACCCTTATATATAAACTATAAAATTAATACATGCATTCTAGGATTTCTAGATAAACTTTCATACAAACAATTTAATTTATAAAAATAAGTACATACATTACTAAAAAGGTGTAAACTATAATACGTTTTGATGTCATTAACTTTTTAAAAAAGGTTTTTAGTTTGTAAAGAACTTTACACCTTATGCTATTTTGTGCATCTAATTTTAATTTTATTGTATGTATTTATCTATTTATCTATCAATCTATACATATAAAAGAAAGATTTTTTCTTGTTTTTAAATATGCAACATCATAACATTTCCATATCTTTTCCCTTCTATATATCTAACTTGCACATCATCATATAAGTTTTTCCTTGAAAACCTTAAGCAATAATTGCTAAAACTATTATTTATCAGTTATAATTTATTATAATAGTCTTTATTATTCCTATATTATATTTAATATATAACAATTTTAGCTACATAAAAAAAAATTATTTTCTAATTCAAATCTTATACAATACAAGTAACAAATATTATTATCATCAACTTGTATGTTTTTTAAAAAATTAGTTTTAATAATATTTGAAATTGATTATTTTCTGTATATGTTGGTATATATTACTGTTGAATTTCAATAATAAGCTTTAAACTTTCAACAATATTAAAAATACAGTTGAAAATCTAAAAAATATATAATTAATTTTTATTTTTTTTAATTACATTGCATTGCATATGCTCAACAAATGTATTAAAACTTAACATAATAACTTACAAATTAATTTAATTGTATTATGTATTCAAACTTAAACATAACAACATACAAACTAATTTAATGGTATTATATAAATGGTCGCGCATCGCACGAGCTCAATGCTTAGTTTTTATATATATAATAAAGTTTTTTAATTACATATTAGAGCGTATTATTTTAGTTAACGATTACAAGTTATTAAATTTACAAACTCTTGAACATTGTTTGCAAAGTAGTTTTTATATATAAAATAAAGCTTTTTAATTACATATTAGAGCGTATTATTTTAGTTAACAATTACATGTTATTAAATTTACAAACTCTTGAACATTGTTTGTAAAGAAGTTTGGTTTATAACTTATGCTGAAAAGTAAATGAATGATATATATATATATATATATATGAAAAATATTGAAATAAACGTAAAGTAATTGGTCAACACCATAAATTAATTGTGCTATCGATAACACTGATTATATGCACATTAATATATTCGGCTGCTTACAAATTACTATATTACCGCACTTTTCAAACGACTGTATATCGCACGGGCTCAATGCCTAGTGTATTATAAAAGTTAATCTATTAGTTTATTTTCTTTTAATCCATACATATTCTAATTAATTAATTTGTTTATTTTCTTTAGATACATATATATAGAAAGTACACATATTGATATCTTTTGTAACTCAATTACTCAATACTCAAAGTAATAATAAAATGAAAAGTAAGTAATCAGTAATTTGATATAACCCACTCTTTGTTACATCACCTATCAAAGTACATAATATCACTCTCTCTCACACAAAATATACCCTATTAAATTGTATTATAAGTAACTTCCCTTTCTAACTCACAACCTCACCTTTTCAATTCTTCATATATCCTTTTACACACACTCTTCTCTCTCACTATCTCCAAGTAACGTTTGTAGTTGAAGTATATACACAAGACAAGATGCATATATGTATGCAATTGCATAATACACAAGTCCTCTTCATGTTTTTCCACAGCTTTCTTGAACTTTTTAATTACGCATACCATCGATTTTATGCATGATTAACTTGATGAATTATGCGGTTTCGCTAAGAAGCTCAAGAAAGCTGTGGGAAGAAATGACGATTCATAGACTTATAATTCTCCAAATCGATCTTTGGGATGCCGCTCCCACGGTGGCCTCAAAACTAGAAAGTATTGCACTGTATTTAATTGTAAGTTTTTTTAAATGATTACTAAGATTCTTACTCTATTCAATCGTAATTGTTGTACCTTAATCACATATTTACATGCTAATTAATGTTAATTATATCTTCGAAATTAAGATCCTCATCCTCTTATTTTGTTTCATCTTTTTAATTTTTTTATTTCATGAAAATGTACGTAAAAACTCTATATATTATTAAGAAGGTTGAGTTTCAGTTGTGGTCCAACAAAAGGACGACCGATATCGTCGTTGGAAAATCAGCTATAAGAAATTATTGCTTGGAGGCATTAATGATTACACACTGTAAGTTAACTTGCAGTGCTAGTAATTTAAAATTTAAGAATGTGTACTAGTCATGTACTAGTGTTATAAGTAGTACTACTATATACGAGTACTTGATAATTTTCAATTTTACGTTTTTAATATGGGCCAAGTTATTAAATTTGGGCGTGGGATAAGAAAAACTAACATACTTTTAGAGTGTGTTTGGATTAAAAGTTTTGGCATGTGAGGATGAGAATAGAAATAATATATGGTGTTTGGTTGAAAGGTGTAAGTTTAGGAAAAGTGGGATTCAAACCTTTAAAATCGGGGTTTTTTCAAACTCACCTATGGTGATGGGTTCAGAATTAATAGTCAGTTCATTATCATTCCCACCTTTTTACTCGGAGATTGAGGTGACAATTTTAAATCCATTAAAGTCATTTATGATCATATTAGATAATATTTAACTATTAGATGATGAGTTTTTTAAGTCTTTTTTTATGGGTCTAATTGGGTATTTAATATAACATCTAAAGGTATAATAAATTAATAATTAATCAACGGGTCAAATAAGTAAAAAAAAAATTTGAACACCTCATTTCATTTTTTTTATTTTTTCACTCAAAAAAAAAAATTGGTGGAAAACCAATGGGTCAACCCGACTTGAGACCTGTTTAATTCAGATTCGTTTAGGTTCATCCTCCTAAATGATCAATCTGATTCGGACCATTTAGATTCAAACCTATCTAGACCAAAAACCCATGACCTGATCTGACTCATTCATTTTGCCACTTATGCTCATAGTGATATCCTTAAAGGAACCAAATGCACCTTTAGCAAGTGTTATCAACTTATCATCATTTGTTTCAAATAATCCATTGAGAAGCCCATACACAGTTAAGGAGTTGCATGCTACTAGAAGATATACTTCGTATAAACTACGGAGTAGGGTAAACTATATTTTTCATCTTTGTGGTTTTTTATTTTCTAACTCTCAGTCCTTTTATTTTTTTAATTACAATGGTCGTCCTTATGTTTTATGTTTTTCTCCAAGTTAGTCCTTTTACTTTTTTAATTACAATGATCATCCTTATGTTTTGTACTTTTTCCCAAATTAGTCCTTTTAGTGTATAAATGACTAAACTAACCTTTTAAATTTATTTTTTGATTTCGATATCTTATTCTATAAACTTATATATACCCCTTATAATTCATTTCCTCTTCTTCCTTATAAACTTATCAAAAGAAATATCGGACCAAAATATTGAATCTAGTTATTCTCCACTAACTACACTTTTCATTAATCAAATATTAAATCTACCAAGTAACATCTTTTTTGATTGGTTAAACATACACTATTTTGGGTTGTCATGTTATAAGTGTATGTTTAACCAATCAAAAAAGATTTTGTTGATAGATTTAATATTTGATTAATGAAAAGTGTAGTTAATGGAGAATAAGTAAATTTAATATTTTAGGATTTTTCGATATTTCGATATTTCTTTTGATAAGTTTTTAAGGAATAGGGGTATAGATAAGTAAAAAAAATTATAAGAAAAAATATCAAAATCAAAAATGAAATTTAAAAGGTTAGTTTAGTCATTTATACACTAAAAGGACCAACTTAGGAAAAAGTACAAAACATAAGGATGACCATTGTAATTAAAAAAGTAAAAGGACTAACTTGGGAAAAAACATAAAACATAAAGACGACCATTGTAATTAAAATAGTAAAAGGACTAACTTGAGAAAAAGCACAAAACATAAAGATGACCATTGTAATTAAAAAAGTTAAAGGATCGAGAGTGAGAAAATGAAAAACCACAAGGACGAAAAATGTAATTTACCCTACCGAGTATTATTTATTTATTAATTTATTTTGTGTGTGGAGAAACCACAAAGCTTCACTAAACACAAACAATAATTGTTTGATTATGCTTAACTAGTTTTTATGCCCGTGCGATGCACGACTAATAATTATATGAAGATGAAAAAGATTGAGGATATGTACTTATATAGTCAAGTATACATAAATAACTGAACTAAGCGCTTATGTATTGATATATTACAGTTTAGAAGGAATGTAGACCCTAACACTATACAAAACAACATGATGTCTAGTTCATCGAAGTGATTCTACAAATTAATAATGAGTGATAGTGATCAATATCTTAATATTATCAAATACCGAACTTTCATGAAATGACATATCAAAAGCCGTATTAGTTTTAACCTGTTCGACGCACGGGATGATTCATGTTCAACAATTTTCGATATTAATTTGCAAAAACAATTTATCTTACATAAACAACACAAAACGACAATGAGCATGTTGATAAACCACGTGAATGATGAGTAAAATATATAATTAATCAAAACAAAAAACTTTATATAAAAAATATTTAGTTAGAAGATAAACTAATCATCTAGAAAGCAAAGAGTAGGCAATGAAATTTTTTCTTCATAGTCACCTACTGATGAGCTGCTCTCCGTTATTTGTTCAAATAAACTAATCAAATTTATCATGAAAACTTGTAGAGGGTAATAAGATCGGAATGCATATAAATCTTTAATTTTTGAAGGAATTATTAATTATATAGAAATATATATTAGGAATAGATTTTAAGTGAAACAAAAACGCCTACTATTTATTTGTTGGAATCTACGTGTTATAATTTTTTTTTTAAGAGTTTAATAGCTAAAAAATAGATGAGTTTAGAATTTTTTCAATTTGAATAACACATAGGATTTTTTAAGAAGCTAAGGTGATGATACCTAAGATTTTTGCTTAGTTGTCAAAAGAATAAATATGACACGTAGAAGAGAGACTATCTTCTATTACTTATATAGGTAGATTTCTGATTGTTAGTAAATCACAAACATGCATATACAAACCCCTCTTTTATTTCATTTATAAACTAATCAACAATAATTTAGAGGGTGCTTCAATAATTCAGAATGCTTCGATTGTTTGAATTGTATGTAGTTTAAAGGTTCTGTTTTCAAATGTAAAAAGTATGGGTGTTTTTTTTTCTACAGAAAAAATTGGTGAAAGTTGCATTTTTAGTTCGCTACGATAGATATTACATTTTCAAGCACTTTTTCGTACATAACTATTAAAAAGTGTGTAAAATGACTTTGTTTGCACTTGAAGTGTTAAATAAATTTTACACACGTGATTTCTTTGTGGATTCATCTTTTTTGTTGTGCGAAGAATATAGGTGCGTAAAATTTGGAGTGTTTAGAATTACTCACTTTAAAAAAAAAATCTGTTTATTGCTTGTTTTATTTATTACTACGTAACATATTATTGCTTGTTTTATTTATTACTACGTTACATATAAGCAAATTTAATTCAAATACTATAATATAAAGATGTTTAATTGCTTATTTTTTTTCTTGACAAATAATGACAAAGTACTTATAATATATAATAAGTATGTCGACACATATGTATTTTCAACATACGTTAACCACTTTAAAAAGTCTTAAAAATAAATTAGTTTCTAGGTTACAAAAATGAAAACATTAAGATTAAGATTCAAGTAATTAGATATGAGTTAAAGCGAGCATATGTGTATGAGTATATTCACAACGTACCGAGTATTCATCCGGTCATCCCTTAATTTTTTTTAATCTAAGGCTCCAAATTCTTTGTTTATATCTCCAAGCTTCCTACAAACTCACCATCAAACTTTTGATTAGTTTCTATTCTCATAAGTGTTTTTGGCGGGGTTGGATATTCACCTCAAATAACGTTAACTACACGTTTTAACATTATTTGAATAAAAATGTGAAAAGAAGAAAAACATGATGAAATGGACTTATCAACAGTTCAACAAACGGGTATATGAAATTATGAATGCTAGTTAGGGGCGGAGCTAGGAATATTTAGAAAGGGGACAAAATTTTTAATTATTTTCTTTCTATCACATTTGGGGGTCAAAATTCAAAACCGACAACGGTTACCTTACAAAAATTTATTTTTTTTTGATAATTTTTATTTCTAGGGAGCGACTGCTCCCGCTGCCCATTTAGCTCCGCCCTGATGCTAGTAGATATTTTAATGTTACATTATCATGTGACATTAGAAAATAATATAATGAAATAGAGACAAGAATATATGGTGTGTATAATAATATTATTTGGGGAGCCCATTTGGAATGCAGAAGAGAGGAATCACGAGGTGTGAATAATAATAATGTAATAATAATAAGATATATATATGGGAGGTTAAGGGACAGACAGAAGCATAAGATATTATACAAAGTACCAACGTACAACCCTATAATGCATCCAAGTTGTTACAACTTACAACAAATTACTAATATATACGTCTGCATGCATGTACTTTTACTCCATCAATGTTTTTCACCACTTAGTCGAGGATATCAGTGATCGCAGTAAGTGAATATCGATTTTTGAGAGCCTCCGATTGTACAACAATACTTAATTTTGATTATAAAGATTTGATCAAAGAATGATTCAAAAGATACTAGAGAAATGACCCTTTAAGTGTAAACAAATAGTAATTTTTTTCGATATACAAGAATGGCATCATAAACTTTATATTTAAGACGCTTTTTGGTATATTACCGAATTGTTAGTGTTTACCATGGACCTTGTATATAGTATCACGCATGACCAATCGAATTCATTTGTCGGTCTTGCGATTAAAAACCCTATAAACCAAATAACCAACCTCAAAAGCAGGGGCGGAGCCATATAGAAGGTAGGAGTAGCAGTTGCTACGGGTTCAATTGGTATACGCAATGTAAATTTCTTATAAAAACTTGTATTTTTTGCACCATTCCTTGTTTGTGCTACAGGTTCACAAAAATTGATATGCCTTGCTACGGGTTACCCCAAATCCTGGATCTCCTAGATCCGCCACTGCTCAAAAGCCATCACTAGTTTTTGGTTATCGAGTTAAATATAATTAAAAAAAAAAAGTTAACTTTTGGTTCAAAGTAACTACTGTATTAAATATGTCTTGGATGAACGGAATGTGTACTAGTTTTGTTGACTTGTTAATCAAATAATAGCAAAAGCTTAAACAATTCAGGCCATTGTTTTGATCAAGATCCAAATAGTTGTGGGCTAAGATCCAGGGCCCAAATAAGATAAACGGACGCTATAAAACCGAAATCGTGTTCTTACTAGCCCGTTGGACTACTAATGGGGTTTAAGTGTAAGCCCATCACTGTTACTCATCAGTATTATCTAAATTGTTTATTTATTTATTTATTTATTTATCCTCTCTTGTTTTAAGAGTTTATTGGTTGCAAAGGAAGTTGTTGAAGTAATAGCCTGGTAAATGAATCAAACGAATACGAATATACTTTATAATTTGTTTGTGTTTGTTCATTAAGGTTTTATCAAACAAACGAATAAATACAAATAGATAAACGAACGACTTTTCTTGTTCATGTTCGTTACAAAAATTCTTTTATTCATGAACACAAACAAACGAATATATAAATTAATTCAACATTACAAGATCAAAACATGAAGTCAAACTTTTAAAAAAACATCCTTAATATGAATAGTAAATTTTAAATAGATAAGATAATTTAGTTAAACAAAACAAAAGTATATGAAATTTTTATGTATATACATATCAAGTTAATTATATGCTAAATATATTTATATATTCTATATAATATAGACAAAAAAAGAAAGAAAAAAACTTAAACTAAAGGACCTTAACAATCGTTCACGAACGAATGAATGAAAGATATGTCTGTGTCCATTCGTTAATTAAATGAATGGAAATTCAAGTTCATTTTAGTCTTTTAACTAAACGAACGAAGACGAACGAACTTTCCACCAAAAATTTATGAAATGTTTGTTGAACGATTGGTCCGCTTACGAACATAGCCTCAAGTAAAATGATACTCCGTAGTTTTTGTACAAAGGTATACTCCGTCCGTCTCATTTATATTGTCTTCGAACCTTGTTTGTTGAATTTAAGATATGTCAGAGAAATGTTAGTTTTTTCCTTAAATTTAAGGTTAGTAAAATTTTCAAGAATTTAATGAATGAGAATAATAAAAGAAGGTAGAGTATAATATTAAATAATTGTTTAATAATTATTTTTTGTAAGTAAACGTTTTTTTTAGATAAAAAAAATAATAAAGTATGGAGAGAGTATACTGTATTTGCATATTGCCACATGAATTCTAACCCGTATCCTTTTTTAGTAAAACATTTGTAACGTTGACTACTATATAATTGAGTGAATTCTTTAAAAAGGTAGTAAATGACTACTTTGCCTTTTACCTTTACTTCGTTAATAAATTATAATTAAAATGTAATAACTAACATTTAAATAGTATATAATTTTTTATTCTACAAAGTATAGTCTTTTTAGTAATTGATTGTTTTATAACTTAAGTTTTACTAACGTGACACACGTTAAGATGTATTTAATTAAGTCGAGATTTCCTTAAATATTAACACTTGCATTTAATATACATTTAAGAATTACTTTTTAATGCATATATTATTTATAAATTCTAATAATTAAAGAAATTACGGGTTCATAAAATGCAACTTAATGTGTGCCACAGGACACACATTAGCAAAACAAAACCGGTAATATCTATCTTATATATAAAATGTCAATACCGCTGACATCACTAAAGCTGATTTGTCACACTCTCAGGCCATAACCTATAGCCTTGATGACGTGTCTTCCTATCATGTATTTGCTGATGTCATATTCTTCATAAAGTTAATTTAGTTATTAGTTAATTAGTTAAAAATAAATAAATAAAGGCTGTTAATTAAATACTCAGTTTAATTTTTGCTATGTGTTTGCGACTTCCCAAAAAATTTATGCAGAAGCAATTAAATCTTTTTCTGTCATTGGGCTTTTGGTGCAAGCCTGAAGTTGAATGGGCCTCGATTATAATTATAAAAGTGATTTATGTCCAAGGGGTAACCATCCGAATTCCAAATCGACCAAACCCTACCTTCAAACACATCTACTTGCTCTCTCAAACAATGGAGGAAAGGTACATAATTAATCGTGTTTTCAATTTTTCATCTACCAATTACTCCATTTTTATTCTCTTCACATCATTCTTCAGTTTCACCATTCGCTTTCTTATCCGATGACACCAACAAAACGGCCTCCAAAAAGCGCACCAAAGCCACCACACAACATCAACATGAAGAATCAGTTTGTATCTATCAATATACTTATTCAATTCAATTGATGATTATTATACATATATGTATATATAATTATAATTATAGTGATAGTGATATTTTTGAATTGTACTCAAGGTTATATCTGCGGGAATGAGTTCGAAGATATTAAAGGAAGCAATAATTCAACAAAAGGAGATTCAAGCAACCATAATAATATTGTTTTCCCTGAATAACCTATTACTCAAGATCAAGTTGATGATGACGACGTTGATGTTGATAATTTTGCTATTTTTCTGATAATCATAGTCAATTTGGTGGTTATGAGGTCTGTTACCACACTTTTCTATTTTATTTTGTTCATTGCTTACAATTTGCAACCAACATCATTCACCAGTTTGCTTTTCATGTAGAGATCTGTTTACTCATGATTTGATTTATTTAAATGTAGGTTTTGAATAAAACATTGTTAGCTAATTCAGATGGCCATGAAGTTTAATATATTTATGTAGTGGCAGCAAGGAAGAAGCATGTAACTTGGTAATGTTTATGAACAACTATGTAATGCATACCAAGTGTTCGTTTAAATGTCAAAGTGAAATAATGATATATTTTTTAAAGCTTCTCATTTGAGCAATTATAAGGATTTGATAATAGAAATTCATATAAAACAACTGAACTATTCTTGATTCCGCTATGTACCCTTATGTTTCTGGTAAGTTTTTACTACTACTTCTTGATTATAACACAACTTTTTTAATTAGTGTTTTTGAATTTGAGATTTTACATTTCACTCTCTCTTGAATTTCTTTTCCATGTTTGCTCTATAATGTTTGATTTTGGTTTGTACTTTGTTCAGATTTGACAATGAGATTGTTGATGCATTTTGAAGAGGATAACATATTTAATATTCACATAAACAATTAAAGGTATGTAAAGTTACTTTTAATATTGAATTTACTGTCGTTCTAATCATTTGTTATTATTCTTCGTTTCATGCATATTAATTGTTTAATGAAAATGTTTGAATAGAAACTGAATTTTATTAGTATCGTGCTCAGTTCAACATCAATTGTGTATGAGCTTTGTTCACACTGTGGCTATAATATAAAGATTAATTTATAAAAGGGCTTTATGTAACATCCGATTTAACTTCAATTTTAAACTTTAGGGCCAACGTTGGGTTGCTTTCTAAGCTGTAAAGGTCATCATGTGCAAAAAAAATAAGTTGTGAAAAAGTTAATTGTCGATCGTGCATCCTATTTTGGTAATGAGATTATTATAATGGTTGCAATGGGTTGGTATAACAGCTTATAAGGATTCTTCATTGAATAAGATCTAATAATAGTTTAATTTTCTGGGTATATTAATGTGTTTTTTGGATTTAAAAGCCATTAATTTTTTACTTTTCTTTGTCATTTTTTACTTTGGTTTGTTGACTTTAATTTGAAATGGTCTCTGTAATTTTGCTTTTTAATTGCAGATTCATGTTCCAAAATTTACTCAGTTAAAATCTACAACTCTACAAGCTGCATGTTGTGGATTCAATTCGATTCGTCAATAGAAAAGGTTATCTTCTTTTGTTGTTTTTCATGATAGACTATGTGAGTGTCCCTGATGATGAATCTAAGTGATGATCGACAGCGATTGAGTGGCGGAAACAATCAATCACACAAATAACTAATAAACGTAAACCGAAACGATTGATTAAACAAAGTAAATGAGTTTATTAGCTTCAATAACGTATTGGAACTGATTACAATTGAGTTTAGTCAACAAATGATGCTAGGGTTTCGTCAACCCTAGCCAAAAACCCGTAGGTTTATATTTATACTAAAACAAAACCGACAGACATGCGTCACTTGGCCAGTGTCGCATGTGGCCGCCTTCATGCGTCACTTACCTAAGTGTCGCTATGCGTCACTTAGGCAAGTGTCGCCTAAACCAAAACTTAAGTGTCGCTAGGTACAAAATCTATTTTTCTATTAAACGACTAATCGACACTTTACAACTCGATAGACCAACTGACAGACAAACTGATATGCATCAACAAACTCCCCCGTGTCTTCAGCTTGGTCTTAAAAATCTTTAAACTTCAAAATTTTAATCAACACCAACCTTCTGGGAATGTTCCTCCTGCATGGATTCCCACTTTCAAACAAATCTCGACCACCCTCATAAACTTTGAAGCTTCCTCTAAATCAGCTTGATTATACTGAAGTTTATTCTTGTAGAGAGCTTTCAAATCTTTCTTTGTCAGATTTATCAGGCTGATCGGATCAAAAACTCGAACAGACTTTCCCACAAATTCCTTACTTGGCCATTCTCCCCATTTACCCTGTGTCTGTACTACAGCAGTCTTGGTAGAATATTCAATTACAACTTCTTGGGTGACAAGATCAAACCACCAATACTTTAAATCTCGTAAGAAATCCAGTGGTAACTCCTGTAAAGGAACAATCTTGAGACTAGCAGCTGGTGGATAATGATATTTCACAATCGGTTGTTGAGTTCTTAGATCAATCTTTTTCTTGTAAGAATACCGAACTCCCAGCTCTGGTCTAATCCACATATATTTCGTGCTGTAGATTTCTTTTCTCAGAATTTTCTGAAAGAGAACTCCTCGAGTATCTTCAGAATGATTTACAATATTCAACTGATCAAGACGATTAAGTTCGACCTTTGGCAATGTGCTGATATGATTGAATCTAGGCTTGAAGTATTGCACACCATCACTTCTCTTGATCAAAATGAGAAAGTTGTCAACATCGAATTTCCAACTTCTGATTAAACCGGTCAATTCACCTTTAACTTGATAAGTTTTGCAAATCTTCAAATCAGGTGCAATTGGTGCGTACTCTACTTGTGGTTTTGAACTTCCTGAAGATGTAGAAGCAGGAACTGATTCATCAGCAGGTTGTTCCATTGCAGGTTCTGCCTCATCTTCAGAAGAATCTGTCTCAATAACCGGAGCATCAAAATTGTATGCTTGAGCAGGTTGTCGTAACACTCGCTCCGGTTCACGTTCAGGCGCCGGTTCTTGATTTGGATTATCCATATATTCCTCATCCGACCCTGAAACCTCTGTATCCATTTCAACATCATCAGTATCAACTGATCTATCTACTTCATCAAATTGATTAACCAAACTCTGCAGATATGTCAGATTGACATTTGAATAGTCAACTGCAATCGGAGTCGGTTATCCTGGAACTTCAACGAAATAATCTAAAGCAATATTTTCATTAATATCTGAACTTTGTACATTTTCTGGTTCTGGGGGAGGCGTTACATTTATTTCCAAGGTACGCTGACCTTCCTCCCCCGAAACAACAGTAACAGACTCCAACTCTAGCAATCTAGAATCTAACTCAGACACCTGTAGCTTTAACTCATCCACCTGTGCAGCTTTAAGCTCTAACTCCTTGATCTGAGAAGCCTGAGCTACAATAATCGCGTTCTGATCATCAAAGCGTTTGCTTAATTGCTCCATTTGGCTCAAAAGCTATTGAATAGATGGAACCTGTGGCTGTGGTTGATGTTGTGGAGATTGTTGTTGTTGCTGAGGCGTTCGCTGACCAGATTCCTGAATAATGATTCATGTTCTCTGGCGTCTCCTCAAAGGTAGATCTGAATAGGATGGAGAAGACCCAGCTGGTCGCTTGCCAGGGTTCCTCGGTACATGAACCCTCCCTGCAGAAATCCTTCTCAAAATACGCTTAAAGCGCCAAGGATCAGCAATCTGAATCCCATCTAAAGCAGTTGGTGGGGGCACATCACCCTCAGAATCGGGCGGTGTGGGCCCACCATCATCTGAATCCTCATCAACACTCTCAACACGATCAATATCGTCCAAATCCTGTGCAATCTCGGTGTCAACCAGATCATCCTCATTTACCGGAGGAATCACATCATCCTCAAATCCGTCATTTATCGGCGCAACATAGTTTTCATTGACTATGTGCCTGAACAGTTCACGATCGGCCAAAACTTGTTCACCCTTTGGCTCTAATTTGCAGTCATTGAAGACGCGTAGAAGCATTGGCGTTGGCACCAAAAGGGATCGTTGATCAGGAGCAATATCAAGATTCAAATCGTTTAACAGTAGCTGCACAAACCGTGGATATTGCATCCACTTATCCTTCCCCGCCCTGATGTTCTCAACCATGTTGCCAAAGATGTATCCGCTAAAGTTATACGGCTTGTTGTAGATCAAGGCTAACATGAGAGATAGAGTCAAATGACTCGCATCATCATATCCTCCCTTCCTCGGAGATAAACAGACGATCACAATGTGACACAAATATCTCCAAACCCGGCATAGATATTGTTTACGGAAATCGGAAAGCTAATTTGCCGGATAACCCATACGTTGAAGTCCGCCGTAGATAAACGATGTCTCAAACATAGTCGGAATGGTATGGTTATCGTTGAATTGGAGAATCTGGCGAATAGAGTTCACGGTGATCTCAATCTCCTCACCAAACATCTTAGACACTATTCTCGGGACGTCACCCTGAGTCCGAATAAAAGCATGGTCGTAGAAATCTTTGATCTGATTCATGTAGACCGGAGTAGATGCAGTGATAGCATAATGAATCCTCGATCGTCTTAAGAACTCAATCATAGGTCTAAAGGGAGCCGAGTTCGCATGCGTGGACTCCAAGAAAGCTGTGATATTGTGACGAGTGTTGGTGCGGCGATAGTAGTTTTGTAAATCAGCCATCTGTAAGCTAAAATACGAAACAAAGATAACCAGAAACGTTATAGAATTAGCACAAACACGCATAACCTAAAAAACAAAATTCTGATATAGGCGTCACTTAGGAAGTGACGCATAAACACTACCGACACTTAGGAAGTGTCGCAGAAAACAGTGCTCAAAATCAAAAATTAAGTATAGCGTCACTTAGGGTAAGTGACGCTATCATGCGTCACTGGTGTAAGTGACGTTGCCAAATCATGCGTCATTAGATACGACACTTAAGAAGTGTCGGGTCAAAAGTATGCGGCATTTAGCATAGTGACGGTAACCCAGTGAGTCACTTAGGAAGTGACGGTATAAGTGTCGGTAAAGACAAGGGCGTCACTGAGTGAGTCACTTAAGTGAGTGACGCATAAGTGGACGTCACTTAGATGAGTGACGGGTTAACAATTAATACATGCACATGCGTCACTAAGAGAGTCACTTAAGAAGTGACGCAGTAATAAGCGTCACTGAAGAAGTGATGGTATGGGTTCTAAATTACCAAGTAGCATCACTTGCTGTAAGTGACGCATGAAGTGACGCAACGATGAAGATCATCGTGTCACTGTTCATACCCAGAAATCAAATTTAGGGGTTTTGAAAACCGTAGTTACCACAATGTGCGCGTGATCAAAACGAGTAAAACACACCAATTATTAACTGAAAATATTAACAAACTAAACCCCAAATCGTGTGATTTCGATGAAACCCAAAACCCATAAACCTAAAATACGATTAAAGCATGAATACAGAAAGAAAAATGTTAAAAGTAGTACCAATAGATTCGTATGAATGAGGGGAACAAGAATAGCACGGGCTAATGCACAACCAAAGCGTGAGAAGTCACAAGCAGATCGAAAATCACGAGCAGAAGAAGTGACGCAGAGACACAAGTAGTGACGGTATGTCAGAGAGAGTGACGCTAAGTGAATTTGAAAAGTGGTGAGGTTGAGTGTCATTTGAAAGGGTATTTATACGAAAACCCTAATATGCGTCACTCAACCCGGGACTTGTAGCGTAGCTTACCCCGACACTTACAGCGTCACTAATGAAAGTGACGCAGTATCGTGTGCATCACTAGTAGCATCACTCATCAAGTGACGCATCAAGTCACTTTAAGTGAAAAGTTTGCGATTTTATCGATCTTTGTGTTGTGATTTCGGTACTCAAATTTGAAAAGGTAACTGTAACTTGGGTAAAATCAAAAAATTAAACTAACTTAGAGAAAGTATAATAACACATAAAGGAATGCAAATTTACAAATATAAAATTAACACATTCTTTTTGGTGACGGAGTTGATATAATCTGGTTAGGGATCATATCGGAATAACATGCATTTATTAGGAACAGTAAGTGTTATTTCGATCATCAGTATATTTGTCCACTTTAAATTTACTTGACATGCTAAAAACACTTTTTATAAAAATTATTTCAACACGATTATAAGTATATTTGTCCACTTTAAACATGTTACACTCACATCTAGGAGCAAATTTTATTATTATTTGTATGTACATTTCGTTGTGGTCCCCACCATAGATATACATCTTAACTTAAGACATAGACCATGTTTCCATTTACAGAGAGAATATAAGAGAATCAAGTTTAAGAATCAAGTCAGCGGTGACAGGTCTGTACTTACGTACAACAGAGCGACATAGCTTGATTCAGGTTTAAGCAAAACCAGACGTGGTCAAACCATTTTGACGACCTTGTAAGGTATCTTAATTTTAAAGACTTTGCAATTACTTTGACTTGTGTTTGCTTAATTTTTAAGTATATATTAACAGAGACCAGGTCTATACTTACGTAAAACAGAGGAAACTGTCAATATATACCCCCAGATGATATCAAATAAACTTCTTTCACGAAAACATGTCTAGCATAAGGAAGAAATTAAGACTTTTGTCATAAATCTAATGATGTCGTACCACTTGAAATAGACAATTAATTATTAGGCTTCTTAAGAAATCTCAAAGAGTTTTGCATAACATGCCTACTAATATATCGTATGATGAAGATAATGTTTATAAAAACTGTTTTCAACATGTCAGATAAATCTACTGACACATCCAAGATAAAACTTAAAATTCCATTTTGTGTATGTCACCCGATGTACTATTATATCCCAAGTTGTTTACAGACACAACTTCAACGTCTAATTTAAAATGTAGCAACGGTGCATTTATTTAATACTAAAAAGTATAAAGAGTGGCTGTTGCGTCTTTTTTTTTAACACACATAAAAAGAGATAAATTACGTTCCAAGTTACAAATTAATTTTTGGCTATAAAGAACCTTAAACCAATCATGTTGATTAGTTCATCAAATCGAGTACGCAAAAAAGCTTTTGTGAAAAGGTCGGCATTCTGCTTTAGGGTGTCTATGTGGACAAGGTCTATCAGGTGTTTTTCATAGCAATCCCGTATAAAGTGGAACCTAAGTTCAATGTGTTTAGTCTTAGAGTGCTGTACGGGATTGCGTGTGATAGATATAACAGTAGTGTTATCTATGTGAATAGGAGTCATAGAAAGAAGTAACCCGTAATCACGCAGTTGATGCTGAATCCATAGAACCTGAGAGCAGCAACTCGCAGCAGCAACGTACTCAGCTTCTGCAGTTGAAAGAGAAACTGTAGTCTGTTTCTTGCATTGCCATGAGACCAATCGAGATCCGAGGAATTGGCATCCACCAGTGGTAGATTTCTTGTCTATGCTGCAGCCGCCATGATTCGAATCCGAATAGGCAGAAAGAGCGAATGATTTCTCGTTTGAATACCATAGACCAAGATTGGGTCTATGTTTGAGATAACCAAAAATTCGCTTTACCGCCTTCATGTGAGACACCTTTGGTTTGGCTTGAAAGCGGTAGCAGACGGATACCGCAAACATAATATCCGGTCGAGAAGCAGTCAAATACATCAAAGAACCTATCATTGATCGATAGTCCTTTTCTTTGCAATCTTCCTCATCCTCAGCAAGTCTAAGGTTGTGATTAAGTTCGATAGGAGTCCCATAGGTTTTACAATTGAGCAGGTCATATCTAGTCAACATGTCTTTGACATATTTTGACTGATGAATATAAATACCTTTTGGAGACTGCTCAACTTGTACACCTAAAAAGAATTTGAGCTCCCCCATCGCACTCATCTCAAACTCAGATTTCATAATCTCCTCAAAATGCTTGCACATCGCCTCATTTGTAGAGCCAAAGATAATATCGTCCACATACCCCTGCACAAGTAACATATCTTCTCGATCCCCAGTCTCTTCTTTACGAATGAACAGAGTACTATCGATATTCCCTCGAACAAAGCCATGCTTGATTAAATGGGTAGTGAGCCTCTCATACCAAAGCCGCGGAGCTTGATGAAGACCATATAACGCCTTGTTCAACTTGCAGACGTATTCTGGATGCTCAGGATCTTCAAAACCTGGAGGCTGTTTAACATACACATCCGTATCCACTTGTCCATATAGAAATGCGCTTTTAACATCGAGTTGGTTAACACGAAACTCTTTGAAAGAAGTGAACGCAAGAAAGATTCGAATAGACTCAAGTCTTGCCACAGGAGCGAAGATTTCATCATAATCCAAGCCCTCGATTTGACTAAAACCTTGAACAACCAATCGAGCTTTATTACGAATCACTATACCTCGATCATCCATCTTATTTTGAAATACCCATCGAGTACCGGTTAAGTGAGCACCTTTGGGTAACGGAACTATATCCCAAATGTGCAGCTTGTTGAACTGTTGTAACTCTTCTTGCATGGCCTCAACTCAGGATGGATCTTTTAAGGCCTCATCAACTTTCTTGGGTTCAATTTGGGATAAATGGCAAGAATTTATCCGAGCCACAAGATTCAACATTTCTTAATTTGGATTTTGTTTCACTTGTTGCCTTATTTGAACCGCAGCATTAGGATCACCGATAATATTATCGATGGGGTAATCCCTGTGTACACGTGTCACTGGGATTAACTCCGGTGCAAGTACTAACTCCAAGTTGTTCATATCCTCTTCAGTGACGGGAACAATGTTAGTCTCAGGAGCAGTAGAACTTTCAGGTTGCACAGGTGGTTGTAGTTCCGCATCTTCTTGATCATAAGCGTTAAAGTTAGTGAAAACAGTGTCTTCTTCTTCGTCTTACTCTAAAAGAGGCATATTGGGATCATCAGGATGTTCTTTTGCATTAATCGTTCCTGAAGTCGAAGGAGCATCCGAAGGTGGGTTAGTAGGTGATGGTGTGGGTGTTGGAGGTGATGTTGTGGGTGTTGGAGTAGGTGTGGATGTAGGTTTTGAGGTAGATGTGTCTTGACACAGACTGATGCCATGAAGTAGGGTAACCAACTCCTCCTCTGCATCATCTTCTTCGGTTATGTCAAAAGAGTTAAACACATCCTTATAATTAAACAACCATTCCGGACCCGTTCCTTGAGGAGGATCCGTGTAACGCAGGCATTTTACCTCAAAATGCTCTTCCACCTGGTGTGTTGATTTAATGTAGAATCTTTTGTTTGGAGAGTTGACTGAATAACCAAGGAAAATCCCTTCAACAGCTTTAGCTCCAAACTTCGAGACCTTTTCTTTTGGGATCATAATCAGACACGGACACCCAAATGGCTCTAGAAACTGCAGAGTTGGCTTGCGGTTATTGAAAAGTTCATAACAGGTCTTGTTCTTTTTCTTAACTGTGAGCACGCGATTCAGAACGTAACAAGCAGTACTGACTGCTTTTGCCCAAAATATAATAGGAAGCTTAGAATCGGTCAGCATAGTCCGAGCTGTCTCGATAATAGTCCTATTCTTACGCTCTGCAACTCCAATCTGTTGAGGAGTTCTTGGAGCACTGAACTGATGATCAATGCCTTTCGTGGCACAATATAACTCAAGAGTTGAGTTCTTGAATTCAGTTCCATTGTCACTTCGCAGTCTCTTCACCTTTAAGTTGCACAGATTTGCCAACTTATCCAACAAATACACCAAAATATCTGGTGTTTCACTTTTCGCAGCTAGAAAGTATACCCACGAAAATCTGGAGTAGTCATCGGTGACTACTAAGCAGTAAGATCTACCACCGATGCTCTTAGTGGAAATAGGACCAAAAAGATCCATATGTAAGAGCTCCAATGGTGCAGCAATGGAATTAACTACCTTCGACTTATGGGACTTTTTGTGGAGTTTCCCTTTATGGCATGCAATGCAATCATCTTTTAGGGCAAATGACTGTTTTGGAACTCCATTTACCAAATCATTATTTATGAGAAAATTCATTTTGCGAAAATGAATGTGTCCCATCCGTCTATGCCAAAGTAGTGATTCCTTTTCCGAAGCCTTTGACAGAAGACAAGTGTACTCATCTGTAGTCTCCACAGTTCGCATATTCATCACGTAGGTATCGTTTCTCCATGGCGCCCTCATAAGCACCCATTTTTCAGGGATAACGAAACCTGGCTTCAGTATCACACATTGTCTTTGTGAAAGCAGTGGTAAAATCCTTATCACAAACTTGTGAAACGCTCAGCAAGTTGTGAGTAAGTTGAGCCACATAGTTCACATTCTCGAAGCTAACTTTCCCGTTAGTTAGCATTCCCTTTCCTGTAATTGTTCCTCCAGTATCTCCAGCAAAAGCAACATGTCCTCCGGCGTGTGGTTTAACATCCGTCAAAAGAGACACATCGCCAGTCATGTGTCGCGAGCAACCACTATCCATGAACCATTCACTATCTTTAACTCGTTCTGACTTCTGCAACACATAAAAGTAAGGAGATTAGTGAGAAACGGTGACCCAAGCCTTTACAGACTTAGGTCTACCAAGGTCATCAACAATAATCACATCGGATAGAATTTTATTTTTTAACAAATCAGAATTTTTATCTAATGTGTTATTGTTGATGACGGAAGAGTCACTAACAGACTCCTTTCGTTTCCAAACTTTAGATTGTTCGGAAATTGGTTTGGGAGTAATGTCGGGCTTTTTTTTGGCAAAGGTTTTTGCCCAACATTACTTGGCTTCTCAGCAGGCTTGGGAGAGATTGAATAACGCCTAGGTGGAGATTTTGAAAATGAATTTCTGTAAACTGATGTCCTAGGCATCTCTCTCCCATAGTGCTGATGTGAAAGTTTGGGACATTCACGAATTAAATGTCCTTGTCTCTTACAGTAGAATCACGAACGAGTCTCAACAAATGGTTGAGGCTGAGGACTTACCAAAGGAGGTGGGGAAACATTTCTAGAACATGAACATTGCGTGCACGTCTTAGAAGATGCTTGTTTTGGTTGAGAGGTTGAAGTGGAAGGTTTATCATAAAAATCTTTTTCACGTGTAACTTTATGTTGCAAAATCTTTACAGGTGACTGTAAAGTTTGAGGTTTTGCGTTTAAAACCTTGTCTTTTCCCTTTTTAGGTTGAACCTTAATTGCAGGTTCAACCTTTAAAACCACTTTTTCAGGTTTAACTTCAAACTTTTTAAATTCAGGATACTCCAGATCAGTAATGTCCTCAATCTCAACAATCTCCTCAATACTAACTGAAGATTCACATTTAGACTTAACAAACTGAGGCGAAGGATACTCTGGCTGCTTGGTTTTCTCCTTTGCCTGTTTGTTTTGATTATTCACCTTTGACTTGACCCCATATAGCAATGCATAGCCAACAGGAATTTCTTCGGTGCCTTCCTTAACAGGCATAGGACAGTATTCAGTGGGAGGCGGGACTGCAGTATAACCTAGTCCTGTCTTAGTTTTATTATCTGTCCTCTGCTTGTTAAGGATTTCATTGAAGGCAACCGTAGAAGAAGAGGAACCTAGAATCTTATTTTTATAGTTGTCATATTCAACTTTCAAATCAGAGAGTTCCTTTCTTAAAAGTTCTATTTCAGCAAGATAGCTATTAATAGCATCCTGTTGACTAAAAACCTTAGATTTATACCTTTGAGTGTCCTGTTTATAAGCCTCAATTTTCTTATCATACAGTTGTTCATTGGCTTTTAAGTACTTATTGGACTCATTAAGTTTTTCAACCTTTTTTCTTAAGTCTACGTTGTCTTCTTGATAGCACTTTAAAGATTCAGTTAACTTAATGCATGAAATACAGTTCAAAGGCTCTTCTGGTTCGTTGCGTACCACATTAGAAATGTGAGCCATAAGACACTGTTGATACTTGTCAGCATACATGCTCCAGTCTGTGTTGGTAGGCTCAAAGACAACTAGTGCATCAGTTGTCGCTTGCTTTACTTCTTCTTTCTCTGGAGTTCTAGGAGCATCAGGCTTCATGAAACCCGATGAAGGAACTTTGGGTTTTTCTTCTCTAGCAAAATGTCCCAAATTCTAACAATTATAACAGCGAACCTTGCTCTTGTCAAAACCAAAACTGGTTTTGCTATCTCCTTCCAAACTCTTGCGCCTAGTCCGTTGCAAGAATTTTTGAACTCTTCTTGAGATCATGGAAATATTCCAGTTTAAATCCATTTGCTTAAGATCATCGTCATTCAATTGAGCATAATCTTCTTTAGCAAGTTCTAATGTAGAATTTGGTTGTGAAACCAAATCCTTGTAGGAGCTAAGAAAAGCTGTATAGATAGCAGCCTGTTCTTGAATAGCAGGGGAAATTGGAACTTGCTGTTGTGACCCTTGTAAGGGTCCAGAAGCATACACCGGATGATAAGCACCAGTAGGCTGCAATGGAGAGCTTGTAGCAGAAACGAAGGCTATTCCACCATAAGTCTTCCCGGAGTTTACCTTTCCTCCATATAATGTCGGGTCTTGAACAAAACCACCCGATTTACACTCCTTTTTTTTCAACTCCATTGAATGAGCTTGAAGCACGCTAATTAGCTCATCCAAATTCATTGTAGCTAACTCTTGGCTCTCTTTTAAAAATTGCACTTTAACGTCCCAACTACTAGGTAGAACGTCCAACAGCTTCTTATTTACCTCAATCTGAGGGAAATTGTAACCTCCCTCGGTTAACTCACTAACTAACTGTGAGTATCTTGTAAAAACGCCCGATGCTGTTTCATTAGGAAGAGAATCAAACAAATCATACTGTTTCTTGATTAGTTCTAATTTAGCCTCCTTGTACTTCTGATTTCCACCACATCTCGTCTCAATAGCCTTCCAAAGATCGTATGTTATGTCATGAGTTTTGAAGAGGCGTAAGACATCTTTAGTGAGGCACATACAGATGGCCGAATGAGCCTTTCTTTCAATATCATACTCCTTTTTCTTTTCAGGAGACATAGCTTTATAAGTTTTTGATGGAGGGATACCACGATAGTCTCCCTCAGCTACTGGAGCTTCATATCTTTCTCTGAGTGGACCACAGAGCTCTGGACAGTGGAAATCTATGTATTGTTCAAATCGGTCACGCCAATATGCGTAATCCATATCAGCAGTGAACAGAGGAGGTTTATTATTAGAACCGACATCATGATTTTGTTTAATCATATCCCTGATTCCCCGTATATCTTCTTTATCAGCAGCAGCAGCCATTAAAGAATATCCTGAAAATTAGCTCAAAAACAAGAACTTGAAAACTTATTAGTACCAAAGGCGTCACTTGGTAAGTGACGCACTCAAGTGTCGCAACGACTAGCGTCACTTAATAAGTGACGCTATCGAGTGACGTATAAAGTGACTGATGACACTTTAACCAAGTGTCGCTCAATCTAGCAAGTGACGCACTCAAGTGTCGTACTTGAGTGACGCAATAAATCAAACAGGCGTCACTAGCGGAAGTGACGCAAGAAATCAAACGGGCGTCACTAGCAGAAGTGACGCTTGGCAAGCAAGTGACGTGCTAAAGTGACGCACGTGAGTGATGGTGGATTAAAGTAGACGCCACTTGAGTTAAGTGTCGTATTAACCCTCAAATGACGCTCTAAGTGACGCACCAAAGTGACGCACCAGAGTGTCGGTAAAACCCTAATTTGGACTTACGAAGTGCCGCACGAAGTAACGTGTTCAAGTGACGCAATGAGTGTCGCAGAAACGGCTGTAAAGTCCCAAAAACCCTAAAAGTTGAATTTTCGTAAACCTAACGAAAATTCCTCAAACCCTAACGAACGAAACCTGTAATTAATGATGTAAATCGTCTGGAAAGCACCTAATCAACCCGAAATCCGTGATTATTCTCGGTTCTTTATACGAACCAAACCGAAATCAATCCAAAAACGTCTTCAAAGTGCCAATCGAATCACCAAAAAGCTCTGATACCAGTTGTGAGTGTCCCTGATGATGAACTGAAGTGATGATCGACAGCGATTGAGTGGCGGAAACAATCAATCACACAAATAACTAATAAACGTAAACCGAAACGATTGATTAAACAAAGTAAATGAGTTTATTAGCTTCAATAACGTATTGGAACTGATTACAATTGAGTTTAGTCGACAAATGGTGCTAGGGTTTCGTCAACCCTAGCCAAAAACCCGTAGGTTTATATTTATACTAAAACAAAACCGGCAGACATGCGTCACTTGGCCAGTGTCGCATGTGACCGCCTTCATGCGTCACTTACCTAAGTGTCGTTATGCGTCACTTAGGCAAGTGTCGCCTAAACCAAAACTTAAGTGTCACTAGGTACAAAATCTATATTTATATTAAACGACTAATCGACACTTTACAACTCGATAGACCAACTGACAGACAAACTGATATGCATCAACAGACTATTGATTGTGTTGCTTGCTAACTTTTGAAATGCCTTATCTGTTGTTTGCTTTGTTAAATGGCAATGGATACGATGCGGCCAGTAACTCAGTCAGGAGCATAGTGAAGAAGGTTAGAGGAAAAACTTATTCATTGATTGATCTTTCAATTTTAAGCATGTTCACAACCTATTTGTGAAACTTTATGAGTGCCTACGTTTATATATGAAATCAGAATCTGTATGAATTAATAAGGCTGAGATTTTTGTATATTAGCTTAACGAGTTTAGCATAGTTTAAGTGTTATGCCATCTCCATTGATCTTGGTGCATATCGTTTACGATATATTTTAAATCTAGATTTGGGAAAGCACTTGCTTGACTCTAAGGCTGAATATGTTGAAGCTAATGAGATATCATGGGAAAGCACTTAGCTTATGAAAATGGATTTAATAGACAGAACCTTAACAAATGCTAAGTTTTATTCTTCTTTGTAGAGGTTCATAATTTTTTATTTCACTAAATTTCTCCTTTTTGTGGTTTTTGAGCTTACAGCATTTGCCATTGCCCGTATTTCTGCTATGTCTTTGTATTAGTATATCTTAGGCTCCGACACTTATCACCTGAATCTATCAGGTTTTTTGTGTTAAGTTCAGTTGTTATGCAAGTTATGTTATGTCAGACAGTGATAAAACCAATCTTAGGCTAAAGCTACTGGCTGTATCCATTGGATGTGCTTTGGAAAATATCTCAGTTTCTGTAAACCCACAATGAGTCATCACGGCCTACTTCGTTATAGATTGCAAGTCGAGTACATTTTTCATGATGATAGGTTCTCTCTCAAATTCGTCTGTTGGGTGCTCTCTATTGTAGTACACTTTATAGTTAAATTATTTTGGATCATTTCTTTTGGCAATCATATTCAAAAAGTCCTGTTTCTAATGTGCTATTTATCAATTTTAGTTTGTAACTTGGTCATTGAGTATCTTAATGGCACAACTGTTGGAGGCAAGTAGTTGTATGACACATCTCACATATATTTGGGTTCTGGAAATTAGCTTTATGATAAGCTTTATGTTCTAATGTCATGCATATAATTGTTTTGTCTATGAAGCAGGAACCATATGCAAGTTCGAGGCAAGTAGTTGTATGACACATTCAGTGCATGAAGTTTTATGTTTTTTGAGTGGTTATTAATTGCTACTGCTTTTGGGTTGTGATGGTTGTGCCCTTTTAGTGGGTGGTTTGAAGATTTTAGTTTGAAAACTATTATGTAAATCGTTGAAGCAGCTCCCGTAGGAGATAGATACTTGAGTGTACAAAGATGGATGATGATTTATGACATCATAGTAGATTAAATGCACATTTAATGACTACAAAAGTTACATACATGTTCCATCGAGAATGCAATAAACAAAGCAGTAACAGTTAATTGTGTACATGGATGACGATTCATTGATGGTAGTGGGGTTCTTCATCTTTTGTCAACATCCAATTTGATTTTGTTTACCATTTTGTTAGCTGTTTAGATTCTACAATCAATATTATGTATGTATTATTTAAGTTGGTTATTTCACTTATTTGTATGTGTCATGCACATGTAATATGTAAAACTAGAGTATTTCTATACTTCTTAATTTTCATATATTACGTTTACCGTTCCAAAGAAAAAAGTTATATCTAAAATTATTATACCAAAATAAGTACAATACTTTATAGTAGAAAAATCTATACATACAAGTTATCTACAAAATTATCATACTTACAAAATATATCGTACAATTTTACAACATATATCATTTATCAAACCCGTGTATATATACTAGTTATCTACAAAATTGGGTTTTATTCATAATTTTTTCATCAAACCCGTGTATTCACGGGTCCATAAACTAGTATATATATAGTAGTGGGATAAAAAAGAAGGAATTTTTTGTGGAGAAAGGAGAGAAGCAATTTGAATCAATCATTTCTAAATCACTTAGAAGGGTATATTGGATTTACTTTTAATTAGTGAATTAAATCATTATTCAAAATTTAAAATATGCGTGATATGTGGGGACGAGTTATACGAAAGTCGTCTTCGTCAATTTTCTCTTTTCTTCAATCCTCTCATTGTATCCTTTCTTGTTTTCTAAGCATGCTTTTAATAATTAAGGTGGCGTCTTTTCTAAAAAAAATAATTAAGGTGGCATATGCTAGAGAAGCTAATACTACCAAGTACCTTTACAATCTCAAAATTTAAATATCATTTGATAACCGTTTTTTCATCATTCTATCACCGTGATTCGATTTTTATTTCCGGGTTTTACCCAAAAAAGGTTGTTTGATCACAGTAGTAAAAAGCTAATCATTTATTTGGTTTGTATACTGTGATTCGTTAGATATATGTTGCATAACAATATTTTCAAACATTCGATTCAGTTTCGATTTTGATTTCAATTGGGCTTCGATCGTAAGTATTCACCCGGGTTCGATTTCGATTTTGATTACATATAAACTTAAGTTCTTGATTTGAAGCACTACAATAATGGTGAATCACATATATTATGATGTTATAATTTATGTAAGTTTGGATATACTTGTAAATCATTCATTGAAGTGAGTTTTGGATTAATGTACATAACATTCCGTTACTAAGATTCAACATTTTTATACTATGTCTATGATTCAATATGTTTATACTTTGAAATATTCATATTATGATTCAACAATTTAAAAAATATGATTCAGTATTATTGTAGTGCATGATTCATCAAATTTATAATGATTATTTGATTATGGTTCATGAGCTTTATACGTGATTCATTAAAGTTATTATATTGATTCATATATTATATAAAATAACTAATGATTGATTCAAGAACTTATTAAAGTTTATGATCACATTGATCCGTATATCATAAAATATCCGATTCAATATTTTCTTTACGAAGTTTATTGCATTGATTCATACTCCCTCCGTCCCAAAATAAGTGTCTCATGTCAAAATGCACACAGTTTAAGGAAAGTAACCATCTACCAATAACATCTTATCTTTACCCACTAAAGTCTTTTCTGATTGGCTGAAAGGGAATCTGGACACTTATTTTGGGACGTCCCAAAATATTAAGTGAGACACTTATTATGGGACGGAGGGAGTATATCTTATATATAAACATTGATTCAGATTTTATAATATATACAACGTGAAGTAAAATTTATTGAATCACGTATTTTATATATTATTACTACATGCAATAATAACGTGATTATAACTTTTTATGGAAAACATAAAAAAAATAGAGCATACAACAATATTGAAGCTTTTTTTTTTGAGATGACGATTGATCATTATTAATGTACTACGAAAATTTGACTATTTTAAATTAGCAATAAACGGGTTCTAGAGCAGGTTTTCATCAATATACTTTTATTTCTCCTCCTCCCTTTAAACGGTAACAATAAATATATAAAAGTTTACAATATTTCCATCAAGAATTTGAAGCGTTGGATAATAAAATGAAAGGCCATCATTTCTCCATTGATTATATATATATAATATATATATATATATATATATATATATATATATATATATATATATAAAGAATGGGGATAAAAAAAATGGTGAAAATATTTTTTGATTCACAATTTTTTTAAATTGTGAACTTTCATTTTTTTTGCTTCACATATGAATTTTTTTTGTAAACCTTTATATTTTTTTTATTCACATAAAATTTTCGTCATGAATTTTTTTATAATGTTTTGCTTCACACAAAGTTTTAACTTTTTTAATTGAGAACCTTATTTTTTTCACGTAATTTTTTTTGTAAATTTTTTCACGAATTTTTTTTTACAGTGAACTTTAATTTTTATTTTTGTTCACGAAAAGTTTTTAACTTTTTCAACTGTGAACCTTAACTCTTTTTTTTCACGGTTAACTTTTTCAATTTTGAACCTTTTTTTTCAACTGTGAACCTTAATTTTTTTAGATTCACGGAAAGTTTTAAAAAAATTCAGTTGCGAATCTTTTTTTTTCAACTGTTAACCTTAATTTTTTTTGAGTTCACGGAAAGTTTTTAAAATTTTCAATTGTGAAGCTTAATTTTTTTCGGTTCACGGAAATTTTTTAACTTTTTTAATTGTGAATTTTTTTCAACTGTGAACCTTAATTTTTTTAGGTTTACAGCAAGTTTTTAACTTTTTCAATTGTGAACCTTATTTTTGTGTCTTGGGTTCACAGTTGAAAAAATAAAGGTTCACAATTGAAATTTTTTAAAACTTTCCGTGAACCTAAAAAAAAATTAAGGTTCCCAGTTGAAAAAAAAAGTTACAATTGAAAAGGTTAAAAACTTTTCGTGAACTAAAAAATATGTAAGGTTCAAAGTTGAAAAAGTTAATAACTTTTCGTGAACTCAAAAAAAATAAAAGTTCACAATAAAAAAAACTTTAAAAAATTTTGTGAAAAAATTTACAAAAAAAATTATGTGAAAAAAATAAGATTCACAATTAAAAAGGTTAAAAACTTTGTGTGAAGCCAAAAAAAAATAAAGATTTATGACGAAAATTTTATGTGAATAAAGAAAATATATGGGTTCACAAAAAAATGTGAAGCAAAAAAAATGAAAGTTTACAACTTAAAAAAATTGTGAATCAAAAAGTGTTTTCACCGATTTTTTTATCCCCATCCCTTTATATATATATATATATATATATATATATATATTACATTAGATGGAGGGTGAGGATGTGTTTTCACTGTTTTTTTTAACTCATTGCTTTCACCAGAACCCATCCTTATATATATATATTAGCACATTGTCCGCGCAATGCGACGGTAACAAATAATTTATTTATTTTTGTTACTTCGTTAACAAATTTAGATTAATAGTTTTTTAAATTGATGATATAAGTCCAAAAAGGTAATAATATGAACTTTGTTCTAACAACACAAAAATTCAAATATGATTTTGGAATAAAAACTTTCCTATTGAAAAAGATTTTCATTTATGAGTGTAAAAGGGTAAAAATAATAATTTAAATTATCATTTAAAAATTAAGACTCAACAATTTGGACATGCTTTATATGTATTATATATATATATATATATATATATATATATATAAGATTTGTTAATGTGTGCACCCGTGATACATCTTAAGCTGCATTTAATGAACTCTAAACTTCCTTAAGATTATTATTTGCATTTATTAGTCGTTCATTAAATGTGTGTCACGGGGCACACGTCATCAACACCCTACTTGATAAACGCAATCATTTGATACAACACATGTACTTTGAACATTTAGAAGATACACAAACAGTCATTTATTTTTATTTTTACCACTGAAAGTTTAAAATCATGGTACTAAAGTTATTTCACATTCAGGGTATTTGTAATTGCGATTCAAAAAAGCTTATTTGTCTTCATCTGTCTATTTCAAATCATACTATATTACAATTATTATGATTATAATTGTTCTTCTTCATATGAAAAACTTCATTATTTTATGCACAACTACTCGTATTCAAATTCAATTCCACTCACAATAGACCTTCTTTATATACACAATTTATCTCATACAAATATAAATACAAATACATCTCTACTCATACGGCATACACATTTAAAGACACTTCGTCTTTATCTCACTTCCTAGTCTTAAAGAGCACAGATGGCCTAGTTACCAAATCAACTAAGAAGTAATAACTTGTAAACATGCATTCTTCGATGAACGCCATTCACATTCTACACCAATAAGGATTGGCGTAAAGAGCTGCTGCAAATCCCAATAAGAACACAACCAGTGTTGAACTTAAACTACCAATGAACCATACAGTATCAATATCATACCATTTATCAGCGTCTTCTTTAGGCACTGATGGAACAATCTCTAGTGATGTAGTCGTGCAGTTCTTTTTTAATGGCAATCCACAAAGAAATGGATTCCCTTCATAGCTCGCCTCAGTAAAAGTACTAAATTGTCCTTTCATATCTGGAAGTCTACCCGATAGATTGTTGTAAGAGACATTAAAAACAGATATATGAGGCAAGTTAATCAGTTGTGATGGAACATTTCCACTCAAACGATTAGAAGAAATGTCCAAGCTCTCTATACTTGTAAGATTTGTCACATTAGCACAAACAACCTAAACTAACTTACAATAAAAACAGCTTCCACATGTAACTAGAACAAAACATTTTTCAGTCAAAATTACACGGACGTTTTCATTGCCATGCATATTCATTCTATCAAATAGCGATCCATTCATCCCTCAGTGCTTGTTTCTCACACTTACGCTGATATCATATCATAATCCATATTATCACACTCAAAGCTTAACGCTAACATGTAAACTTTGGTTTTTCCCCTAAAAATAACAAGTCATACACATTTTCTTACAAAATATCAATAATTCAAAAACTGATTCGACCGTGTTTGAATTAGCTAGTTTCGTGAACTTTTACACTGTTTAGATACAAGCGATTTCAAGCACTAAATTTTCCGGAAAAAAATAAACACAATTCTTTTGAACACACTTTTATAAAATCCATAAACACTTCAAATACATGCAATCGAAAACACTAGAAAACGAATGCCTAAACATTATATCTAAGCTAATAACAATCAATTTTACAGTAGTTTACAAAATCGACTCAATCTCATAGCATCTAAACATACAGTATCCCTAATTTAGGGCACAGAGTGTGCGATTCTGTATTAGATCTCGAAATTTAATTAGCTGGAAATTCAATCAGATCAGTAAATTCAGTGTTTAGTAATTAAAGGTAGTAGTAATAGTAAGTTGATTTGATTTAAGGAGAAAGGAAATTAAAGATAAAGGAGAAGGAAAAAGGCATCCTATAGTATTAGATCGAAAATCTGTAATTGTGATTATCAGATGGTTTGCGGAAGCATTAGATCGAGCGGGGGTGCTGACGTCACCATTAGACATCATGCATATCAGAGTTTATGATTATTGTTGCACAGTAAGAAGACATCCTATTTCGTCATGGGTCACCTAGTTCTATAGTATGCATGTTTATATGTACAGCTAATTCCCTGAAAAACATAGTAAAATGTCAACATAATGTTGAGTGAATTCATAGGTTTTATGTTTACAAGAATAGTTCATAGTTCCATATTTGTTTGTACATTGTTGATATGTTATACAAATAGTTTCGTTCATTGAAATGACGTTCAAGTTTCGGTTCCTATGCCCAATAGAAGTATGGTCGTTCAATAGTTCCTATGCCCAAGAGAAGTAGGGTCATTCAATAGTTCATATGCCTAAGAGAAGTAGGGTCGTTCAATAGTTCCTATGCCCAAGAGAAGTAGGGTCGTTCAATAGTTCGATTCCTATGCTCGCTTGCAAATAGTTACAGTTCATAGGTTCAGTTCACAAACAGTTCAAGTAATAGTATGATAACGTTGTTTCATGATTAATAGTTCACACGTCCAATTCACCAATGTTCTCAAGTACAGTTCATAAAATTTCATGTATAAAAGCATAAGAGTAATTATATAATATAAGTTGCATGTTATAGCAAAATAAGTTCTATGTTTTCCACCTCAAATTTAGAAAAACGGTAAAACAAGTAAAAGTGAGGTTGTGGACTCACCTCGTGAGCTTGGTATGTGAGTGCTAGCAAAGCTTAAGCCCAAGGTAAGTCTCTAATTTCCTAAACGTATGAGATTATAAGTATAAGTAGTTGGCCACTTGCCAAACATGTTATTTGTTCATTCACTGAAAGATCATTGTTATCTGTAATTTTGTACGTTTCGTTGGTGATGGTTTTGTAATAATAATTCAACGTGATATTATTATTATACTTGTAACATTGTATACTTTGTAAAAGTATATATATAAAGTGTACGTGTTATATCGTATATGGTTTCGTTTTCATTTATTTATAATTATAAAAATGTCATTTTCATTCATGTTAAAACTATAGCATTTTCAAAACTCGTTTTTGAACTGAACTCGTAATGTTTTTATTTAACCGCTCGTTTAATGTTTCACGTGTTTCGTCTTCATTTTCGTTAAGTGACGTTTTTCGTTTCTCACATATTTTTGTTCGGTTTTGACCATAAAGTATTTATAACTTGTTTTTGACCAAAAACACAATATATTGAATTGATTAAACGTTTCACTTTACGAGTGTCGGTTTTGTTGACTTTGGTCAAACCTTCTCGGTTTGACCCGAAACTTTTAGGGAAGTCTTAAATACGTCTCTAGAGCTCGGAAAAATTGTCGTTACGTTTTATAGTTGGCTCGAAAGTGTCGCTTTTTTTAGTTTGATGCAAAAACAGTCCCCGAATCAGTTTTTAGGTGTTTTCGGTTATTTTCGAGCTCGTTCTCGAGGGTCAAAACCTATCGAACGAATCTGAAATTTTTACACAGTGTTCCCACCTATATCGGTTACCTCCAATATGTTTTTCATGAATTTTAGCTACCTATAATTTGCTAAATAAAATCGTGACTAAGGATGATTCTAGGAATACGTTTTTCATGCTATACCTTCATAAATCAGTGTATAAGTAAAAATCGGTGTATTTCTAGCAGTACTCTCTACACGAAAGTTGTTCCTAACGAAATAATCAAGATTTCCCAAGTGGTCTCATACGTTTATTTTACTCGTACGATTTTATATGATTTTTCAAAGTGGACAGAAAATCTGGACAGATTTGTTGTTTCCACCTAAGTTAAGTTTTGTTATGTTTTTGATATGTTTTAGCTTATGATCTTTCAAGACATGAACATATAACATGTTTAGGACATAATAACATACAAGATTAGTAGAGTTTAAGTGTTTCTTACCAATTTTTTTTAAGGATGAAAATGAAAGGAGATGGAAGATGATGATAATGTTAAAGATCTTGAAGCTAGTTCCTTCACTTTCTTTTGCACTTAGAAGATGAAAATGACGATGGTGAGTTGTTGTGGCTGGGTTCAGCCGAGAGACAAGAGGGAGAGATTGAGAGATGTGAATGATTTTTAATTGTGTGTGAATATGATTAAAAGAAAATGGGGAAGTAAGGTGTACATGTATGTTTGTATTTAAACGTCAATGAATGGTGGTTATGGCATGGCCGGCCATACCTCCATGTAGGGCTGACAACAAACCTGTGAACCCGAAACCCGACACGAACCCAACCCGAATATTATAAGGTTAGGGTCGGGATTTTTGAGGCGCCAACCCGTCAACCCGAAACCCGCCAACTCGATATTTTTTTGGGTCAGGTCTGGGTCAGCAAATGCATTTTTGGGTTGAACCCGACAACCCGAAATTCAGTTAATATCATTATAAATTTATTTTAATTTAAATATGACTCATAATTTAGACCTTTCCAGTTACTGATTTAGAATTTTTCTTTGATATCTTTACGTTTTGATATAAGTTAGTGAATTAATGATGTTTTGATGATCAATTCAAATTGATATAATATTTATTTTTATTAATTTTGAAATTTTATAATTATTTATGCGTATAAATGATGCGTTTTTTTTTAAAAGATTGATCAATGTGACTTAACTGACCCAAAACCGATCTGAAAACTCGAAAATAACGTAAAAATTTGTTGAATTATTAGCAATTTGGGTTGGGTTCGGGTTGTCGGGTTTTGGGTTGGGTTGAAATACCCAACCCGATTTTAAAATCAGGTTGGGTTCGGGTTGACCATTTCTAACCCGCCAACCCGACAACCCGAACCCGCCAACCCGACCCAACCCGAATTGCCACCCCTACCTCCATGTGAGGTATGGTCTCCCATATTTTTGGTCTCTAATTGTTGTGTTAAATACTTGTGTTTGTTTACCCGATCGTTAAACGTTAAATCGTATTTAATTGATTTAGTTTGTTAACGTATTTTTGCGATAAAATATTTTGAAGTATTATTTCAAATACTTAATATTGAGTTTCAAAAATATTATTTTTGACTAGTTTGGTTGTCGGGTTTGTTTTGTGTATTTTGTCGCATTCGTTACGTTTTACTAAAAACGTATAATAGTTTCCGTTTTATCGTTATGCAATAATGTTAACATAATATTCTAAGTTAAATAACTACTATAAATATAGTTTTACGTTATTTAAAATTTGTATCACCAACGTACATATTTATTTCGTCGGACTCGCTCCGATTGTTTCGCGCATAATTACTAATAATTACAAATAAAGTAATACCTAACGTATTAAATCGTTGGGTTTTGCTATACTTATCTCATAAAATAGTTTGTGAATTCACTAAGCAGGGAATTAGACTTAAGAATGCATGTGTTTAATGTTTGTAATTGTATCCAAATTTGCAGGGTGTCATAAATTTGAGAATTTCTCTGGGATGGATCTAGTCAGTTGGTTGTGAGAAAGGTTCAATGCAAGAATCTGGTTCAAGAATCCTAATTCTTGTGGGATTTCTCCTGTGAGTTCGTTACACGATAGATCTAGTCCATTTAGGTAATCAAGAATGCGACCTTTGTAGGGAGGAGACATGCTTTTTGTTGTAAACTGAACCTCGTCCGGTGTTTCAAACAAAGGATTTTCATCAGTGATAGGATACCAACTCTTTAGTAACCCCAAATACTGATAAGATGAACTCCAGAAGTATGTATTTATACTATTTGATTGTATGTAACTAGCAAGGTAATAAGGATTTACAAAATTTTGTAAACATTGTGGTATTGAGCCAGAAAGGGAGTTACTAGATAGATCCATCAAACTCACACTAGTCAATTCACACAACTGATTTGGTATCACACAACTGAAGTTGTTTTTTCTCAAAATGAGAATCCTTAACATGTATAGATCACCTAGAAACTTTGGAATCCTGCCTGACAAGTTATTGTTTCCAAGGTCCAATGTTGCCAAAGTCCAATGTCAGGATATTGTTTGCATTTCGAAAGGTTTTAGGAATCGATCCTGTGAATCTATTAGTGTGAGTGACCCTTGTTGTGGATCTAAGTGATTGATAATAATGATTGTAAGGCGGAAACACATAATCACACAAGTAATATGTAAACACAAACCGAAATCAAATAAACGAATCAAAATCAACTTTGTATTGATAATCGTAACCTATTAGCTTGTTTACAGACTTGCTATTTTGACAAATGGTGCTAGGGTTTCATCAACCCTAGCCTGAAACCCGTAGGTTTGTATTTATACTTAAAGAATTCGGAAAACATGCGTCACTTGGCTAGTGTCGCATGTGGCCGCCTTCATGCGTTACTTACCTAAGTGTCGCTATGCGTCACTAAGGCAAGTGTCGCTTACTACTAAAGTTAAGTGTCGCTAATTACAAAAATGACTTTTCTATTACGCGTAACTAATGACACTTACAACTCGATAGACCAACTGAATGACACACTAAATGTACCAAAAAACTCCCCCCTGTCATCAGCTTGGTCTTCAAAATCTTCAATCATTTCTAGCCAGCTAGGAATACACCACCAGCATGTATTCCATTGGCTACACAGATATCCACAATCTTTTGAAACTTGATAGCTTCATTTTTGTCTCTAGCCTTGAATTGCATCTTATTCTCATGCAGCTTCTTCATGTCTTGCTCTGAAAGATTTATTAAACTCAAAGGATCAAAAACACAAAATCTATTTCTTTTCAATCCTCATGTTGACCTTTTCTTGGGTTTCGAAACCTCCCAAGCGGTCTTCTCTCCTGATCCCAAATCACTTGTGGAATCAGCATTGATTGAAGGTTCTGGATCCGTTGGCGATTCTGAATCAGGTATAAAAACAAGCACAACTTCACCTGTAATATTGTCATATTCCCAATACAGCAGTCTTCTAAGAAAGTCCAAAGGAATGATCTCTAAAGGAATCTTCTTTAAGCAGTTTGCCGAGTAACTGGATTCAACTTCTTCTTGAACTTGTATCTCATACCAAGCGTCGGTTTAATCAAATTATATTTCTTGTTGTTCATCTCACGACGTATGATAACCTGAAAGAAATCCGCTCTTGAATCTCGAGAGCGATTGATCAAAGGTATTTGAGATAATCTCTGAAGTTCACACTTAGGCAACGTACTTATTCGATAAAACTTGAGATTGAAGTACTAAATGCCATCACTTCGCTTAATCAAAAATAATGAGTTGTTTTCATCAAACTTCCAACTCTTGATCAAATCCGTGTAATCAGTTCTGACTTTGTAGTGTTTACACGTAATGGGTACCTCAATTATCGGTTTGAATACTAACTGAGGTTTTGACGTCGAATGCCCTGCAGTAGAGGCTGAAGGCTCAGTGGTTTCTGCTTCTGCTTCATCCTCCGAGGAATCAGATTCGATAATAGGAGCCTCATCAAAACACTCATCACTTTGCAGCTCCTCTCCCTTAACTTCAACATCATCATTCCCTTCAAAGTTTAAATCCTCTGCCATTGAATCATTAACAGTTTCTTCCTCAGGCATTGAAGTATTCTCATTCATCATTCGTTGAAGAAACGTTAGATCTACACACGAGTAATCTACATCTATTGGTCTTGGTTGTCCCTGAACCTTAACTAAATAATCCAAAGCGATATTTTCATTAATTGCATAATCTTGTACATTTTCGGATTATGGGGGAGGTGTTACATTTGTTTCTAAGGTACGATGACCATCCTCCCCCGAAACAAGAGTAACAGACTCCATTTCTACCAACCTAGACTCAAGATCTTTCACCTGAAACTGTAATTCATCAACCTTTGTCGCCTTGAGCTCTAACTCCTTTATCTTCCCAGACTGAGCTTCAATAACCGCAGCTTGATCGGCAAAACGTTTATTCATCAGCTCCATCTGAGCAAGAATCTGCTGTAAAGATGCAAGCGGTGGCTGTTATGGTTGTTGTTGTGGACGTTGCTGACCAGGTTCTTGAATAACAACCCTTGTTCGCTGGCGTCGATGTGGCAAATCAGCATAAGAAGGATTAGACCCAGCTGGTCGCTTACCCGGATTCCTTAGTACATGAACCCTGCCCTCAGAAATTCATTTCAAAATACGCTTAAAGCGTCTAGGGTCAACCGACTGGATAGCATCCAAAGTAGCTGGAGGAGGCACATCCCCCTCAGAGTCGGATGGTGTGGATCCACCATCATCATCATCTTCTGCCCCGACATTCTCAACTTGATCAATGTCATCCAAGTCCTGAGCTACTTGATTTTCAACCAAATCCTCTTCATTAACCACATGAGGAATAACAACATCCTCAAACCCATCATTTGGTGGCACAACATAGTTTTCATTTACTATGTGCCCAAACAAATCACGATCCGGTAGCACCGCTGAATCCTTCAGTGGCAGTTTGCAGTCATTGAAAACTCGTAACAGCATCGGCGTCTGAACCAATAAAGACCGCTGATCCGGAGCAATACCCAAATCCAAATCATTCAGAAGTAATTAAAGAAACCGTGGATAAAGCAACCATTTATCCTTTCCAGCTCGAACATTCTTAACCATATTTCCGAAGAGATAACCACTGAAGTTATATGGCTTGTTATATACCAAAGCCAACATCAAAGACAGAGTTGAATAACTCGCAGCATCATAACCACCTTTTCGTGGAGATAAACAAACGATGACAATATGAACTAAATATCTCCAAACCCTGCAGAGATACTGTTTCCTGAAATCAGCAAGTTGATCCACTGGATAGTCCATCCGCTGAAGACCACCATAAATGAAAGTCGTCTAGAACTAGGTCGGCATATCGTGCGTGTCATTGAACTGCAGAATACGACGAATAGAATCCTCAGTAATCACAACTTGTCGCCTAAACATAGTCGAAAAGTTTCTCGGCACGTCATTCTCAGTTCTGATAAGTGTGTGATCATATAAATCCTCAATCTGATTCATATAGACCGGAGTAGTGGCTGTGATAGCATGATGAATCCTGGAACGTCTTAGAAAATCGATCATCGGTCGAAACGGGATTGAATTCTTGTGCGTTGAATCCAGAAATGCAACAATATTGTGGCGAGTATTGGTTCGGCGATAATAATCTTAAAGAGCTGCCATCTGTAAGCTAAAATACAGAAAAGATAACCAGAAATATCGTTAAAGAATAAGCTCAAAGTTAAAATTTAAATTCTGATTTTAGGCGTCACTTAGTAAGTTACGCATGGAATAGTACCGACACTTAGGAAGTTCCGCATGATTCAGTGAAATAAAATCAGAAATCACATGAAGCGTCACTTGGGGTAAGTGACGCTAACACTGCGTCATTGGTGTAAGTGACGTTGCCGTAGTATGCGTCATTAAAGGTGACACTTAGAAAGTGTCGGTTCAAAAGTATGCGGCAGTCAAGGCGTCAGTTTACAAGTGACGGGTAAACATATGCGTTACTGATAGAGTCACTTAAGGTAGTGACGCATATCAAAGCGTCACTTAGGAGAGTGACAGTAAGAGTGACAGTGTAGACCTAGGCGTCACTAGGGGAGTCACTTAAAGAAGTGACACATATAAAGGCGTCACTTAGACGAGTGACGGTCTAACTGACGGTAAAAACATAAGCGTCACTAAGGGAGTCACTAGAGGGAGAGACGCATAGAAATGCGTCACTCAGGAGAGTGACGGTATAAGTGACGGAAAGCTTGCCAAATTACCAAATAGCGTCATTTACTGGAAGTGACGCATGAAATGACGCAACGATGAAGATCATCGCGTCACTGTTTAAACCCAGAAATCACGAAGAACGAAATTGGGGGTTTTGAAAAAGGAGGTTACCAAAAGATGCGCAATGTCAAGCCAATCAAAATGCAACAAGTTTTAACATTAAACATAAACTTATTGACCCCCAATTCGTGTGATTTTCGAGGAACCCCTAAACCCATAACCCTAATATACGAGTAAAGCATGAATACATAAGGAAAAGGGTTAAAAGTTATACCAATAGATACGTATGAGTGCGATGAACGAGAATATGTAGGCCGATTGTACGAACGCAGGCTAGAAATCCACAAACAAATCGAAAAATCGCACCAGTCGAAGTGACGCACAGATAGTGGAAGTGACGGTATAAGTGACGGATATTGAATAATGTTGTGATGAATAGAGTGTCGGGTTGGGAGGTATTTATACCGAAACCCTAATCAACGTCACTCACCCCGACACTTATAGCGTCACTTGGAGCGTCACTCACCCCGACACTTATAGCGTCACTTTTGAAGTGACGCATAAGGTCACTTACTGAAAAATTTTGTAACTTTTGAGATTTTTTCTCGATCATTTGCGTTTTGAATTTGGTACTCAAATTTGAAGGTAACTGTAACTTGGTTATAATCAAAAAATAAAACTAAATAAGATAAAATAGATTAACATAGAAGTAACGCAAAATTACAAATACAAAATTAACACATTCTTTTTGGTGACAGAGTTGATTAAGTCTGGTTAGGGATCATATCGGAATAACATGCAATTATTAGGAATAGTAAGTGTTATTTCGATCATCAGTATATTTGTCCACTTTAAATTTACTTGACATGTTATAAACATCTTTTATAAAAATTATTTCAAAATGATTATCAGTATATTTGTCCTCTTAAATAAATTACACTCAAATCTAGGAGCTAATTTATTATTATTCGTATATATATTTCTCTGTGGTCCCCACCATAGATATACATCTTAACTTAAGACATAGACGATACTTCCATTTATAGAAAGAATATAAGAAAATCATTTTTATGAATCAAGTCAGCGGTGATAGGTCTGTACTTACGTACAACAGAGCGATATAACTTGATTCAGGTTTAAGCAAAACCAGACTTAGTCAAACCATTTTGGCGACCTCGTGAGGTATCTTAATTTTTAAAGACTTTTCAAGTACTTTGACTTGTGTTTGCTTAATTTTTAAGTATATATTAACAGAAACCAGGTCTATACTTACATATAACAGAGGAAACTGTCAATATATACCCCCAAATGATATCAAATATACTTCATCCACGAAAATATATCTAGCATAAGTAAGATAATAAGACTTTTGTCATACATCTTACGGTGTTATACCACTTGAAATAAACAAGTAGATATTAGGCTTCTTAAAAGGACTCAAAGAGTTTTGTGTAACATGCCTACTAATACATCGTATAATGAAGATAATATTCATAAAAACTGTTTTTAACATGTCAGATAAATCTACTGACACATCCAAGATAAATCTTATAATTTCATTTTGTGCATGTCACCCGATGTACTATCATATCACAAGTTGTTTACATACACAACTCAACGTCTATTTTAAAATGTAGCAATCGTGCATTTCTTTGATACTAAGGAGTATAAAGAGTGGTTGTTGTCAAATTTTTTTTAACACACATAAAAGCAGATAAATATACATTCCAAGTTACAAGTTACTTTTTAGTCACAAAGAACCTTAAACCAATCATATTGATTAGTTCATCAAATCGAGTACGCGAAAAAGCTTTGGTGAATAGGTCGGCGTTTTGCTTAATGGTGTCTATATGGACAAGGTCTATCAGGTGTTTTTCATAGCAATCTGTATAAAGTGGAACCTAAGTTCTATGTGTTTAGTCTTAGAGTGCTGTACGGGATTGCGTGTGATAGATATGGCAGCAGTGTTATCTATGTGAATGGGAGTCATAGTAAGAAGTAACCCGTAATCACGCAGTTGATGCTGAATCCACAGAACCTGAGAACAGCAACTGGCAGCAGCAATGTACTCAGCCTCCGCTGTTGAAAGAGAAACTGTAGTCTGCTTCTTGCACTGCCACGAGACTAAGCGCGATCTGAGAAATTGGAATCCACCGGTTGTGGATTTCTTGTCTATGCTGCAGCCACCATGATAAGAATCCGAATAGGCAGTAAGAACGAATGTTTTCTCATTCGGACACCATAGACCTATTGGGTCTATGTTTGAGATAACCAAAAATTCGCTTTACCGCCTTCATATGAGACACCTTGGGCTTAGCTTGATAGCGTGAGCAGATGGATACAGCGAACACAATACCCGATCGAGAGGCATTCAAGTACATGAGAGAACCTATCATAGAACGATAATCCTTTTCTTTGCTATCTTCTTCATCCTCAGCAAGTCTAAGATTGTGATTAATCTCGATAGGAGTCCCATAGGTTTTACAATTGAGCAAGTCATACCTAGTCAACATGTCATTGACATATTTTGACTGATGAATATAGATACCTTTGGCAGACTACTCAACTTTTACACCTAAAAAGAATTTAAGCTCCCCCATCGCACTCATCTCAAACTCAGATTTCATGATTTGCTCGAAGTTCTTGCACATTTCCTCGTTTGTAGAGCCAAAAATGATGTCATCCACGTAAACCTGCACGAGTAACATATCTTCTCTATCCCCAGACTTTTCTCTACGGATGAATAAAGTAATATCAATGTTGCCTCTAACAAATGTTTCATCAGATGAGTAGTAAGCCACTCATACCAAAGCCTCGGAGCTTGTTGAAGACCATATAACGCCTTGTTCAATTTGCAGACGTATTCTGGATGCACAGGGTCTTCAAACCCTGGAGGCTGCTTAACATACACTTCTGTATCCACTTGCCCATACAGAAAGGCACTTTTTACATCAAGTTAATTGACGTGAAATCCTTTGTAGGAGGCGTATGCTAAGAAGATGCGAAATGACTCCAGTCGAGCAACAGGAGCGAATACTTCATCATAGTCCAAACCCTCAATTTGACTGAAGCCTTGAACTACCAAACGTGCTTTGTTATGAACCACAATGCCCCGATTATCCATCTTATTTCGATATACCCAACGAGTGCCAGTCAAGTGGGCACCTTTGGGTAACAGAACTATTTCCCAAACGTGTAGCTTCTGAAATTGATGTAGTTCCTCTTGCATGGCCTCAACCCAGGATGGATCTTTTAAGGCCTCATCAACCTTCTTTGGTTCAACTTGAGATAGATGACACGAATTTATCTGAGCAACAAGAGTCAACAGTTGCTGAGTTTGAGACTGTTTCACTTGTTGTCGTGTTTGAACCGAAGCATGAGGATCACCAATAATATTTTCAATGGGATGATCATTATGTACACGAGTCACTGGAATTGCATTCGGTGCAAGGACCATCTCCAAGTTTTTCATATCACTCTCAGTGGCAGGAACAACTGTAGACTCAAGAACAGTAGAACTTTCAAGTAGCAAGGGTTCTTATGGGGCCTCATCTTCTCCTTCATGAGTAAAGAAATGAGAGTGGACCATTTCTTCTTCTTCTTCCTCTTCCTCTAAAGGAGGCATGTTTGGATCATCAGGAAGATCCGTTGCATTGATCGTTCCTGAAGTAGAAGGAACATCCGAAGATGGGGTAGTGGGAGATGGTACAATTGGAGTAGGTGATGGAGTGGGTGTTGGAGTAGGTGTTGAGGCAGATGTTTGGTTGGATGTCGATTCGAGGTTTGGGTCCGATGGTTTAACGAAGGGATCAGGTGTTTCTTTAGAAATATTGATTCCAAGAAGTAGGGTGACCAACTCTTCCTCTTGATCTTCTTCTGGTATGTTGAAAGAGTTAAAAACATCCGCATAATTGAAAAACCAATCCGGACCCGTTCCTTGAGGAGGATCCATATAACGCAAACATTTGACCTCAAAATGCTCCTCTACTTGGTGTGTTGATTTGATGTAAACTCTTTTATTCGGTGAATTAACCGAATAACCAAGAAAAATCCCTTCAACAGCTTTCTCACCAAACTTTGAGACTTTATCTTTTGTAATCATAATCAAACATGGACACCCAAATTGTCGCACCCCCAATACACGTGGCAGCGGAAGTGAGAGGTGTCACGGGGGCGCCGACCAAATCAATAATCATAACACAAGGATTAAAGCAAACGACCTCTATATGAGACATTTGAAAAATATTACATTACCATAATTCAAATGTTTACACAATAAATCTGGAGTTCGCATAAACCGTTTAGAGATTTCTAATACAATACTGAATTTACAAAATACAGCTACATGCAATCTAATCTCTTGATGTTTAAAAACAATGCGACTCGAGCTAAGCTTTCCAAAAGCTTCCTACTGCGGCGAGTTACCTGAGAAATACATACTAAAAGGTCAACATAAAGTTGGTGAGTTCATAGGTTTGTTAAGTAATCAGTTGCTGAAATGATCCACAAGATTTCACAAGTTTTGCATCATTCGTCAATGATAAGTAAAAGTATCGTTAGCCAACGACAAGTAAAAGTA
Source organism: Pseudognaphalium luteoalbum (assembly GCA_963422505.1). Lineage (NCBI taxonomy): Eukaryota > Viridiplantae > Streptophyta > Magnoliopsida > Asterales > Asteraceae > Pseudognaphalium > Pseudognaphalium luteoalbum. Next base: position 4,362,649 of record OY730194.1, read on the forward strand.
TTGCATACAGCAATATAAGTATACCATTTGCATGAGTCTCATAGTCAAGCTAAACGTTGTTTGCCTCCGGTAAGTGTACTAATCCGATACACTTCTAAATCACAAGTAATACTGCGCCCGTGGGTTGGCTAGCGCGACTAGCCCGGACGAGGTTTGTCAAACCCTGATGGTACCACCCAATAATACTCACGCACAAATTTTAATGACTATGATAAGTAGAGGACTTTAGTGGATTATTCAGGTCTCATGCAATCCGTACAGAAAAGTTGTTTCCAGTACTTGTGATCATAAAGCAGTTTATAAAACAGTTGTATGTATTCTCACCCCAGTGAAAAAACAGTAAAAAGGGGCTATGAAACTCACCAGAGTTGAGCAGGTAGCAAGCAATATCAAATATTAGCAAATAGCGGGTGTTCTCGTTCCCGTGTGCAACCTCCTAACGCCCTAGACGTATGAGGTTGTATAAGTAGATGTCTCAAAAGACCATCTATAGCGATTGTATAAGTGGGGGTTAATGTCCACTTAAGCCAATCGGGTAGGTGGGGGTTTTATATCCACCTAAAGCTAGTTCATCAACTAGTATGTCCAAATAGTAGTTCAAGTTCGTTTATCGAAAACGTGTACGACCCGTTGGTGAAAGTTTGTAATAATAATTCGTTAAGACATTATCATTATGATGTTGTATCGTGTGCTTACAAAGCATGTTTTATGTGTTTCTGAGTTATATCGTATAAGTTTAGAGGTTACATGAAGTTCAACACTTAGTGTGAAATCTAGTTTTAAAGATTCTGTTTTAGGCGTCACTTAGGTAAGTGTCGCTATAGGCGGCACTTGTTCAGGCGTCACTAGAGGTAAGTGACGCTATAGGCGTCACTTGGGTAAGTGTCGCTATAGGCGGCACTTGGTCAGGCGTCACTAAAGGTAAGTGACGCTATAGGCGTCACTTGGGTAAGTGTCGCTGGTAGGGCGGCACTTACGCCTGATCTAAATTTCAATTTTTAAATCCAAGTGTTCTAAGTGTCGGTTTTCGTTCGGGAAACTTTCTAAAATTAGTTTTTGGTCCAAGTTACTAATTAAGTCACCCAAACCCATTTTTGTTACCACTTTCCAAATATAGTAAGTTTTTCGAAAACGAGCCACTTTTGTTGACTTGGTCAAACTTACTCGGTTTGACCCGAAACTTTCACCCAACCCAAATATCAGTTTATAGGGTCTAAATATGTTGTCGGTTCATGTCGGAGTTCACCAATAGTCTTGGTTTTTATAAAAGTCCAAAAACAATCCATATTTATGTTTTTTTCGGTTTTGTCGGTTCACTTCCTCTATTTTTCTTAACTAGTTATATTCCGAGTTAGAGTCCACAATTTTTACCAGTTGTTCTACCATGTGTCTAGAGGTTAACTTAATTTTTCTAGTAATTATAGTGTCCATCTTGATAGGTATAAAAATTTATGGGTAGAACCATACTCAGTTTTCAAGCACATGCAGACCAGTCGCATAGATTCGTATTTATGTGAAAATCCGTAGATTTCTGGAAAGAGCCATAGAAGAACTTTTTGTAGATCTTTTCAATACGCAACTTTTAAAAAAAATTCATCTTCTAATTCTTTGTAGAACTCAAGTTATGGTCGATTTACTAAACTGACTTTTCTGAGACAGATTATGTAAGTTTGAATATAATTTATAAAAATGATTTTTGTCAATGGTTTTGGACATAAACATGATAGATGAACTTTATAACATCTAAATCAGAAGCATTAAAGTAAAATAAGTGAGGGATTTAGTGATTCTCACAAAGGATAATGAAGGAGAACAAGAGTGGATGATGATGGTGATGATGATTCCTTAAACTTCTCCTTCTTGAATCTTGATGAAGATGATGAATGATGATGGTGTAAGAGTGGTTATGGGAGGTGATTTGGGCTGAGTTTTCTGGAGTTTAGAGAGGGGAAGAGTGTGAGAGAGAATAGAGAGAAAGTGGAACTGAGTTAAGTGTAGAATGAGGAGTGAGGTGGAGTGTGGGATTGATATCCTTACATGAAATTTGAATGGGGGAGGGGAATGGGAAGCAAAAAGGGGAGGAGAGGGGTGGCTGGTCGTTCTCATGGGCCCCACCAAGGGCATTATGGTCATTTTTCATTCCTATCTTAATTTGTTGCGTTTTACGTTCGTTTACTCGCTCGGTTTGGTGTTAAATGTTTAATACGCGTTTTTAAGTATCAATTTAAGTTTCAATATTTCCAATTGAAGTATTTATTCTAAATACTTGAAAAACATTTACAAAAATGATTCGTTAATTTAATGATCTCGATTTGCACGTTCGTCGTACGGATTTTAAATCTCGTGACGTTTTATTTAGACGTTTTTCGTTATCGTTTATAGACACGATATATTAATTGATTGGTTCACTCTAAATAATATATTTTAGAGTAAAAAATGTATTTTGACTTTCGATCGCTTGTCGGGCGCGTTCTGCGCGTTTTCGTTACGTTTGAGACGTTTTAATCGGAACGTCTAGGTTTTTCGTGTATTATTAGATTAAAATAATAATATATGATGAATAACTTCTAAAAATGGATTCAAGTTATTTATAAAAATGTTTTCACCAACGTCGTATTTTCTGTCGGACTCCGTCCGGTTGTTTTGCACAATTTTACCAAATTGCGTGAGCGTAATTACAACGAATTACGTAGCGTAATATAATTCAATTACGGAAGTGTATATTCACATAGATATACAAATAGATACAAGTAATTACAAGTATTTAGACTAATACTAAACTAAACACGCGTAATTAGGGTTTCTAGAGGGTTAATCAGTAACCCTAAATCGTCGGGTGTCACACAAATGGCTCTAGAAACTGCAGATTTGGCTTACGGTTATTAAAAAGTTCATAACATGTATTGTTCTTCTTCTTAACCGTAAGCACCCGATTCAGAACATAACAAGCAGTGCTAACTGCCTCAGCCTAGAATATGATAGGTAACTTTGAATCAACTAGCATAGTCCGAGCTGTCTCAATGATAGTTCTATTCTTACGTTCTGCAACTCCATTCCGTTGAGGAGTTCTTGGAGCACTGAATTGATGATCAATGCCTTTTGAAGCACAATATAACTGGAGAGTAGAATTCTTTAATTCGGTTCCATTATCACTGCGCAGTCTCTTCACCTTTAAGTTGCACAAATTTGCCAACTTATCCAACAGGTATACCAAAATATTTGCTGTCTCCCCCTTTGAAGCCAGAAAATAAACCCACGAAAATCTTGAGTAGTCATCAGTAACTACCAAGCAGTAAGATCTGCCACCAATGCTCTTTGTAGAAATGGGACCAAAAAGGTCCATATGCAAAATATCCAGTGGTGCAACAATAGAATTCACTGTCTTAGACTTATGGGACTTTTTGTGGAGTTTGCCCTTGTGGCAAGAAATACAGTCATCTTTTAAAGAAAATGACTGTTTTGGAACTCCATTTACAAAATCGTTCTTTATAAGAAAATTCATTTTGCGAAAATGAATATGTCACATCCGTCTATGCCAAAGAAGTGATTCCTTTTCCGAAGCCTTTGAAAGGAGACAAGTGTATTCGCTTGTCGTCTCCACAGTTCGCATATTATAAGTGTCATTTTTCCTCGGTGATTGCATAAGCACCCATTCCTCATGAATGACATAACCTGGCTTCAGAATCACACATTCAGATTTTGTGAATGCAATGGTATAATCCTTATCACAAACTTGTGAAACGCTCAACAAGTTGTGATTGAGTTGAGGCACATAGTTTACATTTTCAAAGCTAACTTTCCCATTGGTTAGCGTTCCTCTACCCGTAATTGTCCTCCAGTATCTCCTGCAAAGGCAATATGTCCTCCAGCGAATGGTTTAATATCCGTCAGAAGAGACACATCGCCAGTCATGTGTCACGAGCAGCCACTGTCCATATACCATTCGTTATATTTAACACGTTTAGACTGTTGCAACACATAAAAGTAAGGAGATTAGTGAGAAACGGTGACCCAAGCCTTTACAGACTTAGGTCTACCGAGGTCATCAACAATAAGCACATCAGTCAGAATTTTATTTTTCAACAAATCAAAATTTTCATCTGATGTGTTATTGTTGACGACAGAAGAGTCAATTACATGCTCTTTTCTTTTCCAAACTTTGGAAGGTTCAGAAGTTGGTTTGAGGGAAATGTCGGGTTTTTGTTTTGGCAAAGTTTTTTGCCCAACATTTCTTTGCTTCTCAACCGGCTTGGGATAGTTGGAATAACGCCTAGGTGGGGAAAATGAATTTCGATAAAAGGATGTTCTAGGCATATCTCTCCCATAGCGCTGATGAGAAAGCTTAGGACAGTCATGAATTAAATGTCTCTGTTTCTTGTAGTAGAAACAAGAACAATTCTCAACAAATGGTTGAGGCTGAGGATTTTCCAACGGAGGTGGCGAAGCATTTTTAGAACATGTACATTGTGTACATGTTTTAGAAGATGCTTGCCTCGGTTGATCGGTTGAAGTTGAAGGTTTATTACAAGAAACTTTTTCATTATTAACAGTGAAATTACGTTTCAAAATCTTTACAGGTGTCTGTAAAGTTTGAGGTTTCTCATTCAAAATCTTTTTCTTGCCCTTCTCAGTTTGTACTTTAGGGGCAGGTTCCTTTGTCAAAATCAGCTTTTCGGATTTGACTTCAACCTTCTCAACCTTAGGATATTCCTGATCGGTAATATCCTCAATCTCAACAATCTCATCAACACAAACTGGAGATACACTTTCAGGTTTAACAAACTTAGGCAAGGGATACTCCGGACTCTTGGTTTTCTCCTTTGCCTGTTTGTTTTGCTTAGTTTCTTTGGATTTAATACCATATAGCAATGCATAATCGACTGGAATCTCTTCAATGCCTTCCTTAACAGGCATAGGACAGTATTCAGTGGGAGGTGGGACTACAGTATAACTAAGTCCTGTCTTACTTTTGTCACCTGTCATTTGCTTGTTAATAATTTCATTAAAGACAACTGTTGAAGAAGAAGAACCTAAGATTTTGTTCTTATAGTTATCGTACTCAATTTTTAAATCAGAAAGTTCTTATTCAACAATTCAATTTCAGCGAGGTAGCTATTAATAGCATCTTGTTGACTAAAAAATTTTACTTTATATGTTTGAGTTTCCAACTTATGAGCCTCAATATTCTTATCATACAAATGTTCATTTGCTTTTATATATTTGTTAGACTCAGTAAGTTTCACAACTTTTTTCTCTTAAATCTAAGTTGTCCTTTTGAAAACCCTTCAAAGATTCAGTCAATTTAATGCATGAAATACAGTTTAAAGGTTCATCATGTTCATTGTGTACCTCATTAGTAATGTGATCCATGAGACACTGTTGATACTTTTCAGCTTGCGCACTCCAATCTGTATTTGTAGGCTCAAAAACAACCAAAGCATTAGCTGTCGCTGATTTCAGTTCCTCCTTTTCTTGAGCTTAAAGAGCATCAGGCTTTGTAAGACCCGATGGGGGGACTTTGGGTTTCTCGCATTCCCTTGCGAAATATCCCAAATTTTGACAATTGTAGCACCGGACCTTGCTTTTGTCGAAACCAAAGCTAGATTTACCATTTCCTTCCAAACTCTTGCGTCCAGTCCTTTGCAAGAATTTTTGCACTCTTCTTGCGATCATGGCTATATTCCAGTTCAAATCCATTTGCTCAAGATCATCATCATCCAGTTGAGCGTAGTCTTCTTTTGCAAGTTCCAATGTGGTATTTGGTTGAGAAACCAAATCCTTGTAAGAGTTCAGAAAAGCTGTATAGATGGCAGCTTGTTCTTCTATAGCTGGAGAAATCTTAACTTGTTGTTGTGAACCTTGTGAAGGTCCAGAAACATAGACTACAGGATGAGCACCAGTGGAATGAGATGGTGAATTAGTGTCCGAAATGAAAGCCATTCCACCATACGCCTTTCCAGTATTGACTTTTCCTCCATAAAGTGTCGGATCTTGAACAAACCCACCTGACTTGCACTCCTTTTTCTCCAATTCCATTGCGTGTGCTTGAAGAACACTGATCAAGTGTTGAAGACTAGCCACTGTCTGTTTTACTGCTGGCCACTGTTAATATAGAAGCAGTGCCACTGCTAGAAGAATTGGAGAACTGCCAATACAAGTACTAGCCACTGCCAGAACAAGTACTAGCCACTGTCAGAACAAGTACTAGCCACTGCTAGCAGAAGTGAAGACTGTCACTGTTAGTGTAGGTAAGCAGTGCCACTGTTTATATTAAGTATACTTTTGTAAAGGAAACTTACTACCACTGTTGGTACAAAGTAAGTTATTCCCACTGTTAGTATGTATAGGTCAGTTAGAGATATTTATGGGATAGATTTGAATTCCATAATTATAGGAGATTGTTCAGTAGGACTCTATGTGTTATAAATAGAGATCCTTAACCTAGATTAGGTTAATCAGTTTTTGTGCAGCTTCAAGGTTTTATAACCCTAATACAAATCAGTGTATTCGTCTTATATCATTAATAAGATTGGAGCTTTTTATAATTCTGTTATTGTTATTCATATTGATCTTTATTGTATTACTAAGTGTTATTCCGCAAACTTCTTAGTAATCATTCAAAACTGCAGTTATCTAATAGTTTATTAGATAGATCTTGGTTTAACAAGTGGTATCAGAGCAGGTTTAGTTTTGAATCCAGGAAGATCTCAGTTCTACTGTTTTATTGATCATTTTTATAATCATTAAATCATAGTAATGGCAGAAGGTAGTGAAGGAATCCAGGTCACAAAGATCCCAATGCTTAGACCTGATGAGTTTGATCTGTGGAAAAACAGAATCAGACAATATATGCTTCTCACAGATTATCAGATGTGGGAAGTAGTGGTTAATGGTCTTCCAGTGACCTTAAACAGTGATGGTGTTCCACTGCCAAGATCTCCACCAACATCTGAGGCAGAAAGAAAAGTCAGATCTATAGAGTACAAAGCTTTGAGTACTCTATTGTTATCTATTCCAAATGAATATCAAAGGCGTTTTGAAGCATGTCAAGATGCTAAAGTTTTAATGGAAGCAATAGAGAAGAGATTTGGTGGTAATGATAACACCAAAAAGAATAAAAGATCTCTGTTGAAACAACAATATGAGAACTTTAATTCTGTAAAGTCAGAAACTCTGACTCAAACCTTTGATAGGTTTTCAAAGCTTGTGGGAGATCTGGAAAATCATCAAGTGAAAATTGATAAAGATGATTTGAACAGGAAGTTTTTGAGGTCCTTGGGTGATGAACGGACCATGTATACTGTTGGTTTGAGGCAGAGTGCAGATCTGGAAGCAAAGGAATTAGAAGATATCTACAATGATCTGAGGAATTTTGAAGCTGAGGTAGAGATCAAGAAGGTAGGTTATGGAAGCAACAACAATAATTCAGCTTTTATGTCTATGACAGGTTCTGGATCAAAGGCTGAATCAAGTCAGAAAGAGTCATCCTATGGTACTAGAGGAAGTGGATCTAGTACTACTCATTCTAATGATCAAATATTAGAATCTTTCTTTGCTAGTAATGTGAATTCATCACTTACTAATGAAGATCTAGATCAGTTTGAAGGAGATGATCTAGAAGAGATGGATATCAAACTCCAAATTGCTTTAATCACACAAAGAGCAAAAAGGTTTATGCAAAGAACTGGTAGGAATAACTTTGCACAGAAGAGGAGTGGTTCAAGCTGGTTTGATAAAAGCAAAGTTGAATGTTTTAACTGTCACAAGATGGGACACTTTGCTAGGGAGTGCAGAAGTCCTAAAGTTGATCAAAATGAAAGAGGAAATGTTCAGAGAAGTGGAGGAAATGTTGGTCAGACTAAGAATGTGCCAATTCAAGATACTTCATCAAATGCACTGGTATCTGTTGATGGATGTGGATGGGATTGGAGTGATCAGGAAGAGCATGAAGTGAAGAATCAATGCTTCATGGCAACAGCAGAATCTGATAAGCAATCTGAAGTTCCTTATGAGGTACAAATAAAATTGTGTTCAGCTGTGTGTAAACAAACTGTGAAACATTATAGAGATCATAACCAGAAAGTGTGTGATGAGCGAAAACAGTGTGAAATCAAAAGTAGACACACAATCTCTGTAATAGAAAATCTTGAAAAACAGATTCAGGCATTTGAAGATAATGCAACACAGTTTAAATATGATATTGAGTATGCTAGGTGGGAGAGAGACACTTTTAAAGATAAAGTAGAATTATTAACTAAGAAACTTGCTGAGGTCACATGTGAAAGAGATAGCATAAGACTCAATGTAAGTAACTTAGAACATGCATCTAAAAGTGTAAATAAACTCATCAATTCTCAGATTCATGATAAACTCAAGACTGGGTTAGGATACAATAATGTACCTCCTCCTTATAACAACAACTATTTTCCTTCAAAAACTGAAATTGATTTAAATTTACTTAAAGAAGGATTAAATGATGATGTTAAAAAGGTTGACCCAGTAAACAGTTTAAAAGAAGATGTAAACATTGATAAAGTTGAAATTCATGAGTGGACTGAGGAAGATGATGAAGAGTGTGATACATCTGAATGTAATGTTAATGTGTTCAATAAATCTGATAAATCATCTTGTGAAAGCAGCAATAGTATTACTGGTCTAAGTAAAGAACTAAAAGTTAATAAACTAGAAGAGGGTAAGAAAATGTTTGAAGAGAAGGATAAACATCATGAAAAACATGAGAAAATCACACCTAACACACCTAGGAATTTTCAAAGGAAGGTTAGGAATGCTGTGAAACCAACTGTTTCTGTGAATCATACAACTGCTGTGAATACATGTGATAAGTGCAAATGTAAGGATAACTTTTCTAAATCCCAAAATATTCAAAAACATATTCCCAGAGGTAACCAAAGGAATTGGAACCAAATGGTGACTCAAAAACTGGGGAATAATGCTACTGTGATTAAAGAAAAGTTATGCCTTATATGTGGCAGAAATAATCATCTTCAACATGAGTGTTTTCATAATCCAAAAACATATCAAAAGAATGTGAAAAAGCCATGGACAGCAGCTAATATGGTTAACTAACAAAATTTTAAATCTAAAGTTAATCATACAACTGCTGCTAGAAAGATGAATTATAGGGCAAATCATGCTATGGCTGCTGCAAAGGTTTTCACTGCAGGAACAAAAGCTAAAGATTTAGCCAACAGTTTAAAGACTAAATAAGTGAGAAAAGGAGTTAAAGCAAACAGTGGTAAACCTTTTAAAACTGTTAACACTGTTAATTCAACAGTTTCCACTGGTAGAGTAAATAACACTGTAAGGAATACTAACAGTGTTAATTATTTTACCACTGTTAGACATCATCACAGTTATAACAGGTTTAACACTGTTAGACATAACTTTGGACCTTCAGTTAACACTGTTAGACCAAAATCCACTGTTAAGTCTAAAATTAGTTGGATTTGGACACCTTTTCAATCTAATGTTCCCAGATGTTCAAAATCTAACAATGCATCAAAATCAATAATCTTCAAGAAAGTTGATTACCTTGATGCATCAGGGAAACCCAAAGCCAAATTGGTTTGGGTTCCCAAGAGAAATTAATTCTCTTTGTGTTTGTTTGTGTGCAGGGCAAACCAAGAAGTTTATGGCATATCGATAGTGGATGCTCAAGGCACATGACTGGAGATAAGGAAAAGCTACAGAACTTCAAATCATTTGATGGTGGATATGTAGCATTTGGAAGTAATCCAAAAGGTGGAAGGATCACAGGCAAAGGAGTTGTTCAAAGTGCCAAGTTAAGCTTTGAAAATGTTTATTATGTGGAACAGTTGAGGTACAATTTGCTAAGTGTGAGTCAAATCACAAATAAAAAGAACCCTGTTCATTTTACTGACACTGAATGTCTTATTCTGTCTAAGGAGTTCAAAATTCCAGAAAATATGATTTTAATGAGAATTCCTAGGCAAGATAATGTCTATAAGTGTGACTTAGCAAACATGGCACCTCAATCTGATTTAAACTGCTTGATTTCTAAAGCTAATTTAAATGAGTCTACTTTGTGGCATAGAAGGATGTGTCACATGAACTACAAAACCATTAATAAACTTGTCAAAAACAAGCTTGTTAGAGGTTTACCTGAGAAGGTCTATTCATGTGATGATCATTGTGTTTCTTGTTTAAAGGGGAAGCAACACAAAACTTCTTTTAAGTCCAAAGCTGTGAATTCAAACTGTTCTCCTCTATACTTATTGCATATGGACTTATTTGGACCAACAAGTATAAGTAGTATGGGAAAAAGATCTTATTGCCTTGTTGTAATTGATGATTATACCAGATTTACATGGGTTTTCTTTCTTAGAACAAAAGATGAGACAGGTGAAATACTTAGATCATTTATAACTAAGATTGAGAATCAATTAGATAAAAAGGTTAAAATCATCAAGAGTGATAATGGAACAGAATTTAAAAATTATGAGATGGATAAATTCTGTGATGAGAAAGGCATTAAGAGAGAATTTAGTGCTCCTAGGACTCCTCAACAGAATGGAATAGCTGAAAGAAGGAATAGGACACTAATAGAGGCTGCTAGCACTATGCTAGCTGATGCAAAACTTCCTATGTCCTTTTGGGCAGAAGCAGTTAGCACAGCTTGCTATGTTCAGAATAGGGTAACAGTTGTTAAGCCTTACTTCAAAACCCCATATGAGCTGTTGTTTAAGAACAAACCACTGGTTAGTTTCTTAAAATCATTTGGATGTCCTTGTACTATTTTGAATACCAAAGATCACCTAGGAAAGTTTGAAAGCAAAGCAGATGAGGGTGTATTTGTAGGATATTCTATTCAGAGTAAAGCATATAGGGTTTTCAATCAAAGGACCAGAGTCATAGAAGAATCAATGAATGTCACTTTTAATGAGAATATCATTAATCCTGATGGAATAGGTCCTAAGTCTTTGTTTGATATTGATGCTCTTAACAATGCTTTTAGATGTACAACTGTCAATCCTAGTACAGGTACATGCACAGGTACCACATCAAGCAAAGCAGATAAAGTTTGTGAGATTACATCAGATATGTCCTCAGAAAAGAATAAAGAGTCTTTGGAGTACATTATCTTTCCAATCTGGACTCCTGATCCTCCAGAGGTATCTTCTTCTGATCTGCCACTGTCATCACAGCATTTGGAGACAGAAGAACAATCAGAAACATCATCTCAGTTTATGGAGGATTCAGTACAAAATGAAACACCTTCCAATGGAAGTTCAGAGCAGAATGGTAATCTTACCAATTTGGAGGAAATCATTCCAGAGACATCAACATCCAACTTTCATGTGAACAAAAATCATCCTCTGGAACAGGTGATTGGGGATGTTAACAGTGGTGTACAAACAAGACAACAAACTGCTGTTACTGAAGAAGAAATACATACATCTCTATATGTGTGTTTTCTGTCTCAAGTAGAACCTAAAAAGGCTATAGAAGCTCTTAAACACCCTAGTTGGATTGAGGCAATGCAAGAGGAGTTGTTACAGTTCAAGATTCAGAATGTGTGGACACTAGTTGATCTACCAAAGGGAAAAAGGGCAATTGGCACCAAATGGATCTTCAAGAACAAGAAGGATGAGAGAGGAATTGTAATCAAGAACAAGGCAAGGCTGGTGGCACAGGGGTATACACAGGAAGAAGGTATTGATTATGATGATGTATTTGCTCCTGTTGCAAGGATAGAAGCCATCAGATTGTTCTTAGCATTTGCTTCATATAAAGGATTCACAGTCTATCAGATGGATGTCAAGAGTGCTTTTCTGTATGGCACAATTGATGATGAGGTATATGTGTGTCAACCTCCTGGATTTGAAGATCCTAACTATCCAGATAGAGTTTGCAGATTGGATAAGGCATTGTATGGTCTGCATCAAGCACCCAGAGCCTGGTATGAGACTCTATCAGTTTATTTGTTAGAGAATGGGTTTAAGAGGGGCACCATTGATAAGACACTATTCTCCAAAAGGGATAACAATGACCTTTTGCTGGTACAAATTTATGTTGATGACATCATTTTTGGATCTACAAATGATGGTCTGTGCAAAGAATTTGAGAGATTAATGCATCAAAAGTTCCAGATGAGTTCAATGGGGGAACTCACTTTCTTCTTGGGACTTCAAGTCAAGCAGAAGTTAGATGGCATTTTCATTAACTAAAGCAAATATGTCAAAGACATTTTGGACAGATTTGGTTACTCAGAAGCTAAAATAGCTAGTACACCAATGGAGACACACAAAGCCTTACATGCAGATCTTGAGGGGGAGGATGTAGATGTGCATCTATACAGATCTATGATTGGTTCTCTCATGTATCTCACCTCATCTAGACCAGATATCATGTTTGCTGTGTGTGTGTGCTAGATATCAAGCCAATCCCAAGCAATCACATTTGTATGCAGTAAAGAGGATCTTCAGATATTTAAAGGGTCAACCACAATTGGGTCTTTGGTATCCTAAGAGTTCTTCCTTTGACCTTATTGCATATACAGATAGTGATTATGGTGGTGAGAATATGGATAGGAAGTCTACATCTGGGGGTTGTCAATTTCTAGGAGAAAGATTGGTGTCATGGCAATGCAAGAAGCAGACCACTGTATCCACTTCAACTGCAGAAGCAGAATATGTTGCTGCATCCAGTTGCTGTGCACAAGTGCTTTGGATTCAAAATCAAATGCTGGATTATGGTTTGTCTTTTGTAAATACTCCTATTTATATTGATAATAACTCTGCAATTAGTATCATTAACAATCCTGTTAAGCATTCTAAGACCAAACATATTGAAATTCGTTACCATTTCATAAGAGACTGCAATGAAAAGAGATTGATTCAAATCTTTAAAATCCATACTGATAATCAATATGCAGATCTTTTCACAAAGGCTTTTGATGTGGGAAGGTTTACATTTTTGGTCACCAGTATTGGCATGATCAATCTAACTTAACTTTTATTTGGTATTAGAATAGATACTAACAGTGGAACTGTATAAAGAACGTGCTGTCTGGTCCAAGTATCTACCTCTGTTAGAACTATCTAGCCACTGTTCCTTCTACAGTTGCCACTGCTTGTAAACATGTATATTACTGCTATTGTTTATTGTTTTCTAGCTAACCACTGCAGGTTCTTAGCTACTGTCAGAAGACATTGCTACTGATGAACTTGATGTTTCTTTTATTTTCAATTTATAAAAAAAAAAAAAAAAATCCATGTTCTGCTTATGAAGCTAAATTCTTGGCACTGCTAGTACTAAGTATTGGTTACCTTGGTCGGTTGCCACTGCTAGTGCTACTAACTGCTGTTAGCTTTCTAAGTATATGCCACTGTTAAGGTATTTTTATACCTTTCCACTGTTAGTTATAACGGGCAGTGCCACTGCTAGTTCTTTTTCTAGGTCATGGCTCTGTTCTTATGACTAACAGTATATAACCTTAGAACACTTCACTTTTTCATTACGCTTTATTATTTTCATAAATAACCACTGCAATTACTCTTCAAATCAAACTCTCACCTCTATTACGATCAATTCAACAGTCATGGCTTCCTCATCAACAGATCTTACTTTGAGTGTTTACGAAGAACACAATATGATCGCCTTTTTGATGAAACCCTCATCGGCGCAAAACTTCACACAAATTGTGGATTTTCTGCGGTCGAGTTATATTTTTCATGCACTTACTGTATCTCCAAGGGTTTCCAGGGATCATTTGAACGACTTTTGGAAGAATGCTCAATTGGAAGTAATTGCGGGCAACAGTCGAGTGGTGTCTATGGTTCAAGGAACCAAAGTGGTGATATCTGAGGATTCTCTTCGAGAAGCACTTCTTCTTGATGACGCTTCAGGTATAACTTCTATTGATGACAGAGATTTGTATGATAATCTTAGATTAATGGGGTATGAGGGTGATTACACACGTTTTACATTTTTTAAATCACTCTTTAGCCCTCAATGGAAATTTTTCATACATACAATTCTCCACTGCTTGTCATCCAAAAGAACTGCATTTAATGAATTTCGCTCTCAAATAGCCTATGCACTTGTGTGTTTGGCTAAGGGGGCAAAATTTAATTTTTTTAAATATATTCTTGAAGGCATGATAAGAAATATAACAAAAGGAAAAAAGGATATGTTTATAATGTATCCTAGATTTGTGCAACTTATTTTAAATAAACAAATTTCTGGTTTAGTTGCACAAGAACTTATTATTGGTGTTAATACTCTTTCTCCTAGAACTTTTAGGGAGATGATTAGAAATACCAATAAGAAGTTTTCTGGGAAGGAAACAGCATTATTTTCTACAATGCTTCCTGCTCCTTCCACCACAGATGCAGTTCCACCAACTGTAGCTGAACCAATTGGTTACAGGCCAGTCGTACCAACTGGGTCTGAACACACTCCAATTGGGGGTACCAAAAGAAAACAAGGGACCAAACAACCTACCCAATTACAGCCAAAGAAAAAGAAAAGAAAACAGGCAAGTGAGGTTCCTGCTGCTCACTTGTCTCAGCCATCTAGTATTCCACAGCAAGTGACCCCACAGGAGATGGGTGGTCATTCTGGAAGGGCTGTCACTACTTCTACTTGTCCACTGACAGAGGAGGGCAGTGGTAACATCAATAAGACCCAACCAGAGGCAACTTCTAATGCTGAACCTAAGGGTAATGAAGCAGGTGAAGGTCCCAGTACCAAGACAAAGGGAGCTTCTGTTGATCATGCTAGGCATGAGGCAGAAGATGCTTGTGTCAATGATTCATCTAGGAGGTCACACTCTAATGATGATGAGACTAGCCCTCACATTGAATTGACGAATGTACAATTGACAAAGGCTGTGGATTTGTTGTGGGAAAAGTTAGTAAAGGAGAAAAGAGTGAACAAAGCTCAAAATGCTAAAATTGCAGAGCAGGAGGCTACAATTGTTGAACAAGGGAAAGCAATTGATCATTTAAAGGAAAGACTTAGTGTGTTGGAAGCTTTGTTAATGGAGAATGTTTTCAATGATGGTTTAAAAGAAAGGTTTGGGGTGTTAGAAGACTTATTGAAAAACACTTTCACCAAGGGGGAGAAGAGTGCAGAGGAGAGGTTTGATGATGAGAGTATGGGTGAAACAGATGCTATGTTTAATGCCACTGTTGAAAGTATGGAAGATGAAGAGCAGACTGAGATTGTTGAAAGTGTTATGCATGAGACTGATGAGGTGGTTGATGGTGAGACAGAGGTGATTGTTGAAGTAGATGATGGTGAAGAGGTGGTACAACCAATGGAAGGTGATAAACGTACATATGGTAGGAAGAAATCCATTCCAGTGTTCAGCATAAAAGCTAAAAGGATGGCAGAGATAAGAAAGTCAAAGTCAAGTAGTCCCACTGTTAACGTGGCTACCACTGCTACAACTGCTACCACTGCTACCACTACTACTGCTAAATCAAAATCAACCACTGCTAGAACTCCAGAAGTACCATTTGTTATCAAAGAATCTAGAGTGGATAAACCTGAGTCTAATCTTCCAAAGATTGATCCAAAAGACAAAGGTAAGGGTAAATTGGTGGAAAAGCCAAAGGTGAAGAAGGTGCAACAAAATGTTGAGCATGACTTGGAGTATGCTATGAGGTTGCAGGCTGAGTTGGATGAACAGGATAGAACTGCAGCTGAACAGAGAACTATTGAATCTGAAAAATCTGTGCCAGAAAAGATCAAAGAATCTGAGGTTGATTAAGTGGATGTGCTGTTTGAGAATGGGCAAATAGTTAAAATGACTAATGAAGCCAGCAGAGTATATGCAGAGATGAAAGCCAAAGGGTTAAATGATGATACTGTATATCATGCTTTTGAAGCAAAGAAAAAGGGTGATCCTTTACAGATGGCTTTAAATAAGAAAATTGAAAGGGAGAAGAAGGAGAAGAAGGAAAAAGAAGCTGCTAAAAGGAAAGCAAAGAAACCAACAAAGTCTGAATTGAAAAATGATTTGGTTTGTAAGCTTAGAGGAGGTAGGATTCCTACAATGAGACTGAGGAGGATGTCACTGGAACAATTGCAACATATGTTTGATAATAATCCTCATGTCAATCCTGAAGCAAGGGAGAGGTTAGAAAAGAAGAGGTATCTTCTTCTGATCTGCCACTGTCATCACAGCATTTGGAGACAGAAGAACAATCAGAAACATCATCTCAGTTTATGGAGGATTCAGTACAAAATGAAACACCTTCCAATGGAAGTTCAGAGCAGAATGGTAATCTTACCAATTTGGAGGAAATCATTCCAGAGACATCAACATCCAACTTTCATGTGAACAAAAATCATCCTCTGGAACAGGTGATTGGGGATGTTAACAGTGGTGTACAAACAAGACAACAAACTGCTGTTACTGAAGAAGAAATACATACATCTCTATATGTGTGTTTTCTGTCTCAAGTAGAACCTAAAAAGGCTATAGAAGCTCTTAAACACCCTAGTTGGATTGAGGCAATGCAAGAGGAGTTGTTACAGTTCAAGATTCAGAATGTGTGGACACTAGTTGATCTACCAAAGGGAAAAAGGGCAATTGGCACCAAATGGATCTTCAAGAACAAGAAGGATGAGAGAGGAATTGTAATCAAGAACAAGGCAAGGCTGGTGGCACAGGGGTATACACAGGAAGAAGGTATTGATTATGATGATGTATTTGCTCCTGTTGCAAGGATAGAAGCCATCAGATTGTTCTTAGCATTTGCTTCATATAAAGGATTCACAGTCTATCAGATGGATGTCAAGAGTGCTTTTCTGTATGGCACAATTGATGATGAGGTATATGTGTGTCAACCTCCTGGATTTGAAGATCCTAACTATCCAGATAGAGTTTGCAGATTGGATAAGGCATTGTATGGTCTGCATCAAGCACCCAGAGCCTGGTATGAGACTCTATCAGTTTATTTGTTAGAGAATGGGTTTAAGAGGGGCACCATTGATAAGACACTATTCTCCAAAAGGGATAACAATGACCTTTTGCTGGTACAAATTTATGTTGATGACATCATTTTTGGATCTACAAATGATGGTCTGTGCAAAGAATTTGAGAGATTAATGCATCAAAAGTTCCAGATGAGTTCAATGGGGGAACTCACTTTCTTCTTGGGACTTCAAGTCAAGCAGAAGTTAGATGGCATTTTCATTAACTAAAGCAAATATGTCAAAGACATTTTGGACAGATTTGGTTACTCAGAAGCTAAAATAGCTAGTACACCAATGGAGACACACAAAGCCTTACATGCAGATCTTGAGGGGGAGGATGTAGATGTGCATCTATACAGATCTATGATTGGTTCTCTCATGTATCTCACCTCATCTAGACCAGATATCATGTTTGCTGTGTGTGTGTGCTAGATATCAAGCCAATCCCAAGCAATCACATTTGTATGCAGTAAAGAGGATCTTCAGATATTTAAAGGGTCAACCACAATTGGGTCTTTGGTATCCTAAGAGTTCTTCCTTTGACCTTATTGCATATACAGATAGTGATTATGGTGGTGAGAATATGGATAGGAAGTCTACATCTGGGGGTTGTCAATTTCTAGGAGAAAGATTGGTGTCATGGCAATGCAAGAAGCAGACCACTGTATCCACTTCAACTGCAGAAGCAGAATATGTTGCTGCATCCAGTTGCTGTGCACAAGTGCTTTGGATTCAAAATCAAATGCTGGATTATGGTTTGTCTTTTGTAAATACTCCTATTTATATTGATAATAACTCTGCAATTAGTATCATTAACAATCCTGTTAAGCATTCTAAGACCAAACATATTGAAATTCGTTACCATTTCATAAGAGACTGCAATGAAAAGAGATTGATTCAAATCTTTAAAATCCATACTGATAATCAATATGCAGATCTTTTCACAAAGGCTTTTGATGTGGGAAGGTTTACATTTTTGGTCACCAGTATTGGCATGATCAATCTAACTTAACTTTTATTTGGTATTAGAATAGATACTAACAGTGGAACTGTATAAAGAACGTGCTGTCTGGTCCAAGTATCTACCTCTGTTAGAACTATCTAGCCACTGTTCCTTCTACAGTTGCCACTGCTTGTAAACATGTATATTACTGCTATTGTTTATTGTTTTCTAGCTAACCACTGCAGGTTCTTAGCTACTGTCAGAAGACATTGCTACTGATGAACTTGATGTTTCTTTTATTTTCAATTTATAAAAAAAAAAAAAAAATCCATGTTCTGCTTATGAAGCTAAATTCTTGGCACTGCTAGTACTAAGTATTGGTTACCTTGGTCGGTTGCCACTGCTAGTGCTACTAACTGCTGTTAGCTTTCTAAGTATATGCCACTGTTAAGGTATTTTTATACCTTTCCACTGTTAGTTATAACGGGCAGTGCCACTGCTAGTTCTTTTTCTAGGTCATGGCTCTGTTCTTATGACTAACAGTATATAACCTTAGAACACTTCACTTTTTCATTACGCTTTATTATTTTCATAAATAACCACTGCAATTACTCTTCAAATCAAACTCTCACCTCTATTACGATCAATTCAACAGTCATGGCTTCCTCATCAACAGATCTTACTTTGAGTGTTTACGAAGAACACAATATGATCGCCTTTTTGATGAAACCCTCATCGGCGCAAAACTTCACACAAATTGTGGATTTTCTGCGGTCGAGTTATATTTTTCATGCACTTACTGTATCTCCAAGGGTTTCCAGGGATCATTTGAACGACTTTTGGAAGAATGCTCAATTGGAAGTAATTGCGGGCAACAGTCGAGTGGTGTCTATGGTTCAAGGAACCAAAGTGGTGATATCTGAGGATTCTCTTCGAGAAGCACTTCTTCTTGATGACGCTTCAGGTATAACTTCTATTGATGACAGAGATTTGTATGATAATCTTAGATTAATGGGGTATGAGGGTGATTACACACGTTTTACATTTTTTAAATCACTCTTTAGCCCTCAATGGAAATTTTTCATACATACAATTCTCCACTGCTTGTCATCCAAAAGAACTGCATTTAATGAATTTCGCTCTCAAATAGCCTATGCACTTGTGTGTTTGGCTAAGGGGGCAAAATTTAATTTTTTTAAATATATTCTTGAAGGCATGATAAGAAATATAACAAAAGGAAAAAAGGATATGTTTATAATGTATCCTAGATTTGTGCAACTTATTTTAAATAAACAAATTTCTGGTTTAGTTGCACAAGAACTTATTATTGGTGTTAATACTCTTTCTCCTAGAACTTTTAGGGAGATGATTAGAAATACCAATAAGAAGTTTTCTGGGAAGGAAACAGCATTATTTTCTACAATGCTTCCTGCTCCTTCCACCACAGATGCAGTTCCACCAACTGTAGCTGAACCAATTGGTTACAGGCCAGTCGTACCAACTGGGTCTGAACACACTCCAATTGGGGGTACCAAAAGAAAACAAGGGACCAAACAACCTACCCAATTACAGCCAAAGAAAAAGAAAAGAAAACAGGCAAGTGAGGTTCCTGCTGCTCACTTGTCTCAGCCATCTAGTATTCCACAGCAAGTGACCCCACAGGAGATGGGTGGTCATTCTGGAAGGGCTGTCACTACTTCTACTTGTCCACTGACAGAGGAGGGCAGTGGTAACATCAATAAGACCCAACCAGAGGCAACTTCTAATGCTGAACCTAAGGGT
The DNA here is from genome assembly GCA_963422505.1 of Pseudognaphalium luteoalbum. Lineage (NCBI taxonomy): Eukaryota > Viridiplantae > Streptophyta > Magnoliopsida > Asterales > Asteraceae > Pseudognaphalium > Pseudognaphalium luteoalbum. The sequence goes on from OY730194.1 coordinate 4,382,345, forward strand.
AATGAAGCAGGTGAAGGTCCCAGTACCAAGACAAAGGGAGCTTCTGTTGATCATGCTAGGCATGAGGCAGAAGATGCTTGTGTCAATGATTCATCTAGGAGGTCACACTCTAATGATGATGAGACTAGCCCTCACATTGAATTGACGAATGTACAATTGACAAAGGCTGTGGATTTGTTGTGGGAAAAGTTAGTAAAGGAGAAAAGAGTGAACAAAGCTCAAAATGCTAAAATTGCAGAGCAGGAGGCTACAATTGTTGAACAAGGGAAAGCAATTGATCATTTAAAGGAAAGACTTAGTGTGTTGGAAGCTTTGTTAATGGAGAATGTTTTCAATGATGGTTTAAAAGAAAGGTTTGGGGTGTTAGAAGACTTATTGAAAAACACTTTCACCAAGGGGGAGAAGAGTGCAGAGGAGAGGTTTGATGATGAGAGTATGGGTGAAACAGATGCTATGTTTAATGCCACTGTTGAAAGTATGGAAGATGAAGAGCAGACTGAGATTGTTGAAAGTGTTATGCATGAGACTGATGAGGTGGTTGATGGTGAGACAGAGGTGATTGTTGAAGTAGATGATGGTGAAGAGGTGGTACAACCAATGGAAGGTGATAAACGTACATATGGTAGGAAGAAATCCATTCCAGTGTTCAGCATAAAAGCTAAAAGGATGGCAGAGATAAGAAAGTCAAAGTCAAGTAGTCCCACTGTTAACGTGGCTACCACTGCTACAACTGCTACCACTGCTACCACTACTACTGCTAAATCAAAATCAACCACTGCTAGAACTCCAGAAGTACCATTTGTTATCAAAGAATCTAGAGTGGATAAACCTGAGTCTAATCTTCCAAAGATTGATCCAAAAGACAAAGGTAAGGGTAAATTGGTGGAAAAGCCAAAGGTGAAGAAGGTGCAACAAAATGTTGAGCATGACTTGGAGTATGCTATGAGGTTGCAGGCTGAGTTGGATGAACAGGATAGAACTGCAGCTGAACAGAGAACTATTGAATCTGAAAAATCTGTGCCAGAAAAGATCAAAGAATCTGAGGTTGATTAAGTGGATGTGCTGTTTGAGAATGGGCAAATAGTTAAAATGACTAATGAAGCCAGCAGAGTATATGCAGAGATGAAAGCCAAAGGGTTAAATGATGATACTGTATATCATGCTTTTGAAGCAAAGAAAAAGGGTGATCCTTTACAGATGGCTTTAAATAAGAAAATTGAAAGGGAGAAGAAGGAGAAGAAGGAAAAAGAAGCTGCTAAAAGGAAAGCAAAGAAACCAACAAAGTCTGAATTGAAAAATGATTTGGTTTGTAAGCTTAGAGGAGGTAGGATTCCTACAATGAGACTGAGGAGGATGTCACTGGAACAATTGCAACATATGTTTGATAATAATCCTCATGTCAATCCTGAAGCAAGGGAGAGGTTAGAAAAGAAGAGGTATCTTCTTCTGATCTGCCACTGTCATCACAGCATTTGGAGACAGAAGAACAATCAGAAACATCATCTCAGTTTATGGAGGATTCAGTACAAAATGAAACACCTTCCAATGGAAGTTCAGAGCAGAATGGTAATCTTACCAATTTGGAGGAAATCATTCCAGAGACATCAACATCCAACTTTCATGTGAACAAAAATCATCCTCTGGAACAGGTGATTGGGGATGTTAACAGTGGTGTACAAACAAGACAACAAACTGCTGTTACTGAAGAAGAAATACATACATCTCTATATGTGTGTTTTCTGTCTCAAGTAGAACCTAAAAAGGCTATAGAAGCTCTTAAACACCCTAGTTGGATTGAGGCAATGCAAGAGGAGTTGTTACAGTTCAAGATTCAGAATGTGTGGACACTAGTTGATCTACCAAAGGGAAAAAGGGCAATTGGCACCAAATGGATCTTCAAGAACAAGAAGGATGAGAGAGGAATTGTAATCAAGAACAAGGCAAGGCTGGTGGCACAGGGGTATACACAGGAAGAAGGTATTGATTATGATGATGTATTTGCTCCTGTTGCAAGGATAGAAGCCATCAGATTGTTCTTAGCATTTGCTTCATATAAAGGATTCACAGTCTATCAGATGGATGTCAAGAGTGCTTTTCTGTATGGCACAATTGATGATGAGGTATATGTGTGTCAACCTCCTGGATTTGAAGATCCTAACTATCCAGATAGAGTTTGCAGATTGGATAAGGCATTGTATGGTCTGCATCAAGCACCCAGAGCCTGGTATGAGACTCTATCAGTTTATTTGTTAGAGAATGGGTTTAAGAGGGGCACCATTGATAAGACACTATTCTCCAAAAGGGATAACAATGACCTTTTGCTGGTACAAATTTATGTTGATGACATCATTTTTGGATCTACAAATGATGGTCTGTGCAAAGAATTTGAGAGATTAATGCATCAAAAGTTCCAGATGAGTTCAATGGGGGAACTCACTTTCTTCTTGGGACTTCAAGTCAAGCAGAAGTTAGATGGCATTTTCATTAACTAAAGCAAATATGTCAAAGACATTTTGGACAGATTTGGTTACTCAGAAGCTAAAATAGCTAGTACACCAATGGAGACACACAAAGCCTTACATGCAGATCTTGAGGGGGAGGATGTAGATGTGCATCTATACAGATCTATGATTGGTTCTCTCATGTATCTCACCTCATCTAGACCAGATATCATGTTTGCTGTGTGTGTGTGCTAGATATCAAGCCAATCCCAAGCAATCACATTTGTATGCAGTAAAGAGGATCTTCAGATATTTAAAGGGTCAACCACAATTGGGTCTTTGGTATCCTAAGAGTTCTTCCTTTGACCTTATTGCATATACAGATAGTGATTATGGTGGTGAGAATATGGATAGGAAGTCTACATCTGGGGGTTGTCAATTTCTAGGAGAAAGATTGGTGTCATGGCAATGCAAGAAGCAGACCACTGTATCCACTTCAACTGCAGAAGCAGAATATGTTGCTGCATCCAGTTGCTGTGCACAAGTGCTTTGGATTCAAAATCAAATGCTGGATTATGGTTTGTCTTTTGTAAATACTCCTATTTATATTGATAATAACTCTGCAATTAGTATCATTAACAATCCTGTTAAGCATTCTAAGACCAAACATATTGAAATTCGTTACCATTTCATAAGAGACTGCAATGAAAAGAGATTGATTCAAATCTTTAAAATCCATACTGATAATCAATATGCAGATCTTTTCACAAAGGCTTTTGATGTGGGAAGGTTTACATTTTTGGTCACCAGTATTGGCATGATCAATCTAACTTAACTTTTGTTTGGTATTAGAATAGATACTAACAGTGGAACTGTATAAAGAACGTGCTGTCTGGTCCAAGTATCTACCTCTGTTAGAACTATCTAGCCACTGTTCCTTCTACAGTTGCCACTGCTTGTAAACATGTATATTACTGCTATTGTTTATTGTTTTCTAGCTAACTACTGCAGGTTCTTAGCTACTGTCAGAAGACATTGCTACTGACGAACTTGATGTTTCTTTTATTTTCAATTTATAAAAAAAAAAAAAAAAAAAAAATCCATGTTCTGCTTATGAAGCTAAATTCTTGGCACTGCTAGTACTAAGTATTGGTTACCTTGGTCGGTTGCCACTGCTAGTGCTACTAACTGCTGTTAGCTTTCTAAGTATATGCCACTGTTAAGGTATTTTTATACCTTTCCACTGTTAGTTATAACGGGCAGTGCCACTGCTAGTTCTTTTTCTAGGTCATGGCTCTGTTCTTATGACTAACAGTATATAACCTTAGAACACTTCACTTTTTCATTACGCTTTATTATTTTCATAAATAACCACTGCAATTACTCTTCAAATCAAACTCTCACCTCTATTACGATCAATTCAACAGTCATGGCTTCCTCATCAACAGATCTTACTTTGAGTGTTTACGAAGAACACAATATGATCGCCTTTTTGATGAAACCCTCATCGGCGCAAAACTTCACACAAATTGTGGATTTTCTGCGGTCGAGTTATATTTTTCATGCACTTACTGTATCTCCAAGGGTTTCCAGGGATCATTTGAACGACTTTTGGAAGAATGCTCAATTGGAAGTAATTGCGGGCAACAGTCGAGTGGTGTCTATGGTTCAAGGAACCAAAGTGGTGATATCTGAGGATTCTCTTCGAGAAGCACTTCTTCTTGATGACGCTTCAGGTATAACTTCTATTGATGACAGAGATTTGTATGATAATCTTAGATTAATGGGGTATGAGGGTGATTACACACGTTTTACATTTTTTAAATCACTCTTTAGCCCTCAATGGAAATTTTTCATACATACAATTCTCCACTGCTTGTCATCCAAAAGAACTGCATTTAATGAATTTCGCTCTCAAATAGCCTATGCACTTGTGTGTTTGGCTAAGGGGGCAAAATTTAATTTTTTTAAATATATTCTTGAAGGCATGATAAGAAATATAACAAAAGGAAAAAAGGATATGTTTATAATGTATCCTAGATTTGTGCAACTTATTTTAAATAAACAAATTTCTGGTTTAGTTGCACAAGAACTTATTATTGGTGTTAATACTCTTTCTCCTAGAACTTTTAGGGAGATGATTAGAAATACCAATAAGAAGTTTTCTGGGAAGGAAACAGCATTATTTTCTACAATGCTTCCTGCTCCTTCCACCACAGATGCAGTTCCACCAACTGTAGCTGAACCAATTGGTTACAGGCCAGTCGTACCAACTGGGTCTGAACACACTCCAATTGGGGGTACCAAAAGAAAACAAGGGACCAAACAACCTACCCAATTACAGCCAAAGAAAAAGAAAAGAAAACAGGCAAGTGAGGTTCCTGCTGCTCACTTGTCTCAGCCATCTAGTATTCCACAGCAAGTGACCCCACAGGAGATGGGTGGTCATTCTGGAAGGGCTGTCACTACTTCTACTTGTCCACTGACAGAGGAGGGCAGTGGTAACATCAATAAGACCCAACCAGAGGCAACTTCTAATGCTGAACCTAAGGGTAATGAAGCAGGTGAAGGTCCCAGTACCAAGACAAAGGGAGCTTCTGTTGATCATGCTAGGCATGAGGCAGAAGATGCTTGTGTCAATGATTCATCTAGGAGGTCACACTCTAATGATGATGAGACTAGCCCTCACATTGAATTGACGAATGTACAATTGACAAAGGCTGTGGATTTGTTGTGGGAAAAGTTAGTAAAGGAGAAAAGAGTGAACAAAGCTCAAAATGCTAAAATTGCAGAGCAGGAGGCTACAATTGTTGAACAAGGGAAAGCAATTGATCATTTAAAGGAAAGACTTAGTGTGTTGGAAGCTTTGTTAATGGAGAATGTTTTCAATGATGGTTTAAAAGAAAGGTTTGGGGTGTTAGAAGACTTATTGAAAAACACTTTCACCAAGGGGGAGAAGAGTGCAGAGGAGAGGTTTGATGATGAGAGTATGGGTGAAACAGATGCTATGTTTAATGCCACTGTTGAAAGTATGGAAGATGAAGAGCAGACTGAGATTGTTGAAAGTGTTATGCATGAGACTGATGAGGTGGTTGATGGTGAGACAGAGGTGATTGTTGAAGTAGATGATGGTGAAGAGGTGGTACAACCAATGGAAGGTGATAAACGTACATATGGTAGGAAGAAATCCATTCCAGTGTTCAGCATAAAAGCTAAAAGGATGGCAGAGATAAGAAAGTCAAAGTCAAGTAGTCCCACTGTTAACGTGGCTACCACTGCTACAACTGCTACCACTGCTACCACTACTACTGCTAAATCAAAATCAACCACTGCTAGAACTCCAGAAGTACCATTTGTTATCAAAGAATCTAGAGTGGATAAACCTGAGTCTAATCTTCCAAAGATTGATCCAAAAGACAAAGGTAAGGGTAAATTGGTGGAAAAGCCAAAGGTGAAGAAGGTGCAACAAAATGTTGAGCATGACTTGGAGTATGCTATGAGGTTGCAGGCTGAGTTGGATGAACAGGATAGAACTGCAGCTGAACAGAGAACTATTGAATCTGAAAAATCTGTGCCAGAAAAGATCAAAGAATCTGAGGTTGATTAAGTGGATGTGCTGTTTGAGAATGGGCAAATAGTTAAAATGACTAATGAAGCCAGCAGAGTATATGCAGAGATGAAAGCCAAAGGGTTAAATGATGATACTGTATATCATGCTTTTGAAGCAAAGAAAAAGGGTGATCCTTTACAGATGGCTTTAAATAAGAAAATTGAAAGGGAGAAGAAGGAGAAGAAGGAAAAAGAAGCTGCTAAAAGGAAAGCAAAGAAACCAACAAAGTCTGAATTGAAAAATGATTTGGTTTGTAAGCTTAGAGGAGGTAGGATTCCTACAATGAGACTGAGGAGGATGTCACTGGAACAATTGCAACATATGTTTGATAATAATCCTCATGTCAATCCTGAAGCAAGGGAGAGGTTAGAAAAGAAGAGGAAGGATGATGCAGAGATACAGAAAAGATTGCAGGAAAGATATGATCAGATTGATGAAGAGTTGGAAAAAGAAAAGGAATTGACATACAAAATTGAAGGTGTTAGGAGGTCATTTGCTAAATTTCAGGAGATAGATGATGCTATTTGTGATTTGGATAGGGATGAGGAAATATTGGATCATATGATTGTGGTAAAGCCTGATAGATCAGAAAATATCAACTTAAATGATGAAGAATTTTCAGAAATCATCAAATGGGAAGCAGTGTTGATAGCAACCAAAGAAATGGCTTATGAAATCAGAATTGAAAGGAAAAATGGTGTTGTTAGTTTTCATAAGTCAATGCAAGATATTCTGAAGAGAGTTAACAGATTTGATGTGTATGATATGTACAAGATTGGGTTAGAGAAGGATTTGAAGAATATTAAATCAAGTATTGAAAGGCATGTGTGGGAATGTATTCAAATGATGTTTGAACCTGAGCTATATGGAGATTTGTTCTTATGCACTGAAACAGTAAGTATTTGGAGACATTTTGTAAGGGCAGGAGTACAGATGATTGTGCTCAGAAATGGAAAATTTGTTTATATGCTGGATGAGAGAGATTATTTTCTGAGTATAGCTCTGTTGAAGCAACTTATTGAAAGAAAATTATTTGTTGCTGTCAAGTCTACCAAAAGTAAAGATATTGTATACTGGGTGATGAATCAATACAACAAGAGAGATCCTTTGAGTAAGAAAAGATAGAAATCTCTTATGAAAGATTGAAGCTGAATAAAGAAACTTAAATCAATGCAGGATTGATTAAGTTTAGGGGGAGATTGTTAGGATCTGAAATTAATTGACAAGTGTTGAAGACTAGCCACTGTCTGTTTTACTGCTGGCCACTGTTAATATAGAAGCAGTGCCACTGCTAGAAGAATTGGAGAACTGCCAATACAAGTACTAGCCACTGCCAGAACAAGTACTAGCCACTGTCAGAACAAGTACTAGCCACTGCTAGCAGAAGTGAAGACTGTCACTGTTAGTGTAGGTAAGCAGTGCCACTGTTTATAATAAGTATACTTTTGTAAAGGAAACTTACTACCACTGTTGGTACAAAGTAAGTTATTCCCACTATTAGTATGTATAGGTCAGTTAGAGATATTTATGGGATAGATTTGAATTCCATAATTATAGAAGATTGTTCAGTAGGACTCTATGTGTTATAAATAGAGATCCTTAACCTAGATTAGGTTAATCAGTTTTTGTGCAGCTTCAAGGTTTTATAACCCTAATACAAATCAGTGTATTCGTCTTATATCATTAATAAGATTGGAGCTTTTTATAATTCTGTTATTGTTATTCATATTGATCTTTATTGTATTACTAAGTGTTATTCCGCAAACTTCTTAGTAATCATTCAAAACTGCAGTTATCTAATAGTTTATTAGATAGATCTTGGTTTAACACGCGTGACACACAAGTGACGTTCGTAAGTGACGCACGTGAGTGTCGATATGCAATAACAGACGACACTAGAGACAAGTGTCGTGTAACACATAAGTGACGTTTAGAAGTAACGCACTTGAGTGTCGGCAAAACCCTAATTGGAACTTACAAAGTGTCACCCGAAGTGACGCAACGAGTGACGCAAAAATGGCTGCGAAGTCCCAAAAACCCTAAAAATCGAATTTTCGTAAACCTAACGAAAATTCTTCGATCCCAATCGAACGAAACCTGTAAATCTTGATTCAAAACGTCTGATTAGCACCCAATTGATCCAAATAACTTGATAATTCTTGATTTTCTTCACGAAGCAAACCGAAAACAAGCCAATACGTGATCAATATGTCAATTAAACCACCTATAGGCTCTGATACCAGTTGTGAGTGCCCCTTGTTGTAGATCTAAGTGATTGATAACAATGATTGTAAGGTGGAAACACACAATCACACAAGTGATATGTAAACACAAACCGAAATCGAATAAACGAATCAAAATCAACTTTGTATTGATAATCGTAACCTATTAGCTTGTTTACAGACTTGCTATTTCGACAAATGGTGATAGGATTTCGTCAACCCTAGCCTGAAACCCGTAGGTTTGTATTTATACTAAAAGAATTCAGCAGACATGCGTCACTTGGCTAGTGTCGCATGTGGCCACCTTCATACGTCACTTACCTAAGTGCCGCTATGCGTCACTAAGGCAAGTGTCGCCTACTACTAAAGTTAAGTGTCGCTAAGTACAAAAATGACTTTTCTATTACGCGTAACTAACGACACTTACAACTCGATAGACCAACTGACTGACACACTAAATGTACCGACAATTAGACTCCAAATGAAGGTGTTCCATGAGTTCCATATTTAAACACGAAGGGATAGACCCTGAAAAAGAATTATTTGAAATGTCAAGAAAGGTAAACGAAGCGATTCCACAAGGAAACCGTCCTTCAAACCTGTTATTTGCAATCGACAATGCATAAGCATCAGATGAGTTCATCATTCCATCAGGCAACACTCCTGAAAACAAGTTATTGCTAATATCTAGAATGGAAATATCAAAACTTTTGATGCTTGCAATCTTCCCGGTAAATTGGTTATTATCTAATAGAAGCATATTGAACCAATACAAGCTTATGTTTCCTGAAAGCACCTCCCCGTGCAATCTATTGTTTGATAGTTTAAGCACCGCAATCCAGCTATAATCGGCAAACAATTCTTGTGGTACTTCTCCTGAGAATTCATTATAGGATAAATCCAATATGTTTAATGCACTCATATTGATGATGGATGATGGGATAGGGCCAGTAAAAGCGTTACTGGAGAAATTCAAAAAACTCATATAAGGAAGAAACTTTTCTATGTCGCTCGGAACAGTACCTATTATGTCATTTTCAGATGTATCCAGTTGAGTCAACTGAAAATTTCTATATCGTGGCATAAGAATACTTCCACCAAACGAGTTGTTCCTAAGATACAAAACTTCTAGCATCATATTGTTTTCAATCAGCCAATTCGGAACATATCCCTCTAAGGAGTTGTGAGGTAGATCTAGTACATGTAACATATGTTGGCCAAGTAGAAAACTAGGAACAACACTTCCTTTACGCCGATTTATATTGCAATTAGATAGCACAAGGATTTCTAACTGGAACATAGGTACCCAACCTAAAGGTTCTTCGGTTTCAACCTCAAATTGGTCGTTGTCACTTTTGAATTCAACTACCTTAAGCTTTGTATGATCAGCAAATGAGGAGAATGAGAGTAAGCCTTCAAACTTATTATGACCAAAATTAATGTACTCAAGAGATTTCAGATTAGCAATGAGTGATGGCGGAATTATTCCCGTGAAGTAGTTTGAAGAAATTTCAAACACTTTAAGTGATGAGAAATTCTCGAAACATTGAGGGATGTCTCCTTTAAAATTGTTCCCACTAAGGTCTAACTCCTGGAGGTTCTTCAACTCACATAAACCTGCAAAAAGAACAGAACAAGTCAAGTTAATTTAGGGATCGAAAGATTCATCTTATTTACAAATCTAGCTTTGATATAATATTCGTTGAAAATGGAAATATATATAAGAAAAGTAGTTTCTAATGGCCTAAAAACAAAGACAATAATATAGACAAGAAATAAATTGCTGACCTAACTTCTATAACTCATAAGCAGTAGCTCATATTAGCTGATTCTTAAGAAGAAGAAAAACAAAGTGAATCAAATCCGGATGTTGTATTTAACTTACATACCATGTTCAGGTAGTGCGCCATTGAGATTGTTTTCAGCAAGATATAAAACTCGAAGAGAAGCTAATGCGCATATTTCTGGCGGAATGCTTCCATTTAGATTGTTGTTACTTAAGTCTAAGATTTGAAGATTGGGGAAAGATATCAAAGCTAGAACAGAATACAAGTAGAAGGTAGTTAGTTCTATATACTGTTGCTTCCCGAAAAACGATAAGAAACTTGTAATTAATTAATAGAAAAAGCTTACCTTCCATGCCCGGTGGTTGTGTTACACTCGACCCTCTCCCAGTCACAACACTCACCATGATCAACCCAAGTCGGGAGGACATTATCTACTTCAGAATCGTATGAGTTCGTTAGTGATGCTTTGATTCCCAATAGCGCTTTCCTTTCGTCTTCTATACACACACCTTCTGATCGTTCGAAAAACATAACCGTTGTCATCATCAACAAACAAGCTGATAACCATGATTTATGCTTCATTTTAGTAGCTATAAGAATAATCACTTTGCAGAGACGCACATGAATAATGTTGTCTCTTGTTTGCTTTTTGTTAGATTTGGTTCTTAGATATGAAAAAAATACTCTTTAATTTAAAATCTACTAACAACAAATCAAATGTTGATTAAATGTAATATAGAAATTTAAGTTGACTATTGAAGAAATGTCTTAATTGCTTTAAATAATATTATCAAAATGCATGTACTTGCAAAGCACAACTAGATGGGAATATCAATCAATCTAAATTATTTTGTAGATAGGTTATGCGCATTTAATGAAGGATTTCTTAAATATTATAATTTGCATTTAATACTCGTTAATTCAATATAATATTTACGTTTTTCACACACATATTAATTCGAAATTCTAATAATTATGAAAATTTCAACTTCATTAAACACGTTAGCAATACCAAACAATCATTTGATACAACACACGTCGTACAAACATTTAGAAGATACACAAACAGTAAATTATTTTTACCACTAGAAGTTTAAAACCATGGTACTAAAATTATTTCACATTCAGGGTATTTGTAATTGCTATTCAAATAAGCTTTTGTGTTTTCATAACGCCGTATTATGTCCTAACTTGCTTTTTTGCAAAACTGCAATTTTTTTTGTTAGCAAAATTTAGATGAAAACCTTTTTTTTCCCTTTTTTCTTTCTTTCATAAAACATTATAATATGATTATTTGCGTTTTGCTATAACAATAATCATATCTCTGCAATCCCAAACACCCTTTGTAATTACAACAACATGATGATAGGGTTGGATGTGTTTGAATCATTTTTAAGACTCATTGTGTACAACTGTAGACGGATCAATTACCCTCGCCAATTATCAATATTTTTTTGAACAATATAGAGATGAACATAAAATGATGTAACATGTAATAAATAAATATAAATAATTAGATATCACAATTAAATACACGTAAGAAAGACGACCAAAAACGTTGAATTGTATAACTAATTAATAATATGAGCTAATTAATAATTTAATATCGGTGATGATCCATCCATATAATATATATACACCACTAACTCTGTGTTTTACAATATCGTACTTTACAATACCATAAAACATATTTAGTGATGTATAACTAATTTTTTGTGGTCTATCAATCATTTTCATGGAAGAGTATTATTAAACAGACCTAATCATATAGACCTAAAAGCTGACCTACTTTTCTGATTAGTTGATTTTTTTTTATCTCTTAATCTTATTCAATCAAATTTTTAAAGCAACCAATCACATCTTTAGGTCTCATTAATCATTTTCAAGTGAATATAGTTGAATATTTTATAGTCAAACAATCAAAGTCAACCTTACGGTCAAGAAATAAGTGGACTCAAAAACCCAAGTCCAATGATTACTATTTTTACATGGGCCATTTGGACCCAAGCCCACCAACATATTCTTCGTCAACCTCAAAAAACCTCAGAATATATCGTTCTAACATTATTTCACAATATTATTTGGATATCCTTAAAAAAAACTCGCTTTAAACATCAAATTCATATTCTGCCGAATTGTAGCAAAAACATGACTTACAAATAGTTAAGATGCTAGCAAAAACATGACTTACAAACAATTTCACGATGTTTGTCGAAAGCCGAAATGTGCATATCCAAATTTAAGAGTTGCAACACCTTTGTGTTGAATTAAAGAAGTTGGATGGTTGGTATTTGTGGTCAATACCCACATGTATTTTGTGGCTCTACTATTGCAACAAAGACTTTGCAAGCTGTCTACCTTCACCAACCAAGTTGTCTCCAATATATTTACAATTTAGCCATCTTGTGTTAGTATAAATAGAGCTCCATGCAAGCTCATTCATGCATCCCAAAATACAAGTCTTTGTATACTAAATAGTTTAATAGAGAGTTAGTGAGTTTAGTCTCCTAATTACAAGAGATATAAAGATTAGTGCAAAACCTTGTAATTAGAGAGAAAGTGTAATTCCTATTATTCGTATTAGTGAAGCGTTTCTTTCCTTACCCGTGGTTTTTACCCTATTGGGGTTTTCCACGTTAAATTTCGGTGTCTCTTTACTATCATCATCTCAAATTATATTAGCGGTTTGCTTTAATTCGGTGTCACTTTTCTCAACAAGTGGTATCAAAGCTAAGTTCTAATATCGTGTGTGTATTAATTTACTTATCGTATGCTTTGCGGTTGCCATGTTAGTGGATCTTCCACATCAGAAAATAAGTAAGATTATTATCACTCGATAAAAGTTATTGGATACTATTTTCACAAAAAATAGTATTGTCGAAAAGAAGATTGTAATTAAAGCAATGTCTACGAAATTTGAAATTGAAAAGTTCAACGGGAGTAATTTCTCGTTATAGAAAGTAAAGATGAGAGCTATCCTGAGAAAGGATAAGTGTTTTGCAGTCATCGATGAACGGTCATCCGAGTACACGGATGAAAAATGGGAAGAAATGGAAGTTCAAGCTATTTCAAATATTCATCTGGCACTAGCAGATGGTATTTTGTCTAGCGTTGAAGAAAAGAAGACGGGGAAACAGATTTGGGATCACCTCGTAAGACTGTACGAGACCAAATCACTTCACAACAAAATTTTCCTTAAGAGGAAACTTTATGCATTACGCATGAATGAATCCACTTCAGTTAGGGAGCACATTAATAGTTTAAATACTCTATTCTCTCAACTCACATCATTGAGTTGTAATATAGAGCTACAAGAATGTGCTGAAATTCTACTTCAGAGTCTACCTGGCTCGTATGATCAACTCATTATCAACTTAACCAATAATGTTCTCTCGGAGTATTTAGTATACGATGATGTTGCAGCTGTTGTTCTAGAAGAAGAGAATCGGCGTAATAATAGGGAGGACAGACAGGCCGGTTCACGACAAGTGGAGGCCTTGGTGGTGACAGGAGGGAGATCAGCAGAACATGGCCCAAGTGGGAGTCACACTCATGGTGGATCGAAGTCAATAAGAAGGAAGACCTATACATGCTACAACTATGGAAAGAAAGGTCATTTGAAGAAGGATTGTCGGAGTTTAAATAACTATAATCCTCAAGGAAATATTGCAAGCATTTTAGAAGATGGGACTACACTTTTCAGTGAAACAGTGGTAGCAAATGAAAGTAGAAAGACATTCGCTAATGTCTGGTTATTTGACTCAGGAGCTACTTTCCACATGACCCCTAGAAGAGAATGGTTCCAAAAATATGAACGTGTCTCAGGAGGATCTGTATACAGTTGCAATGATCATCAACTAAAGATCATTGGAATTGGAGATATCATTCTGAAAATGCATGATGGTACACTCCGTACTATTCTAGGTGTATGACACGTGGAGGGTTTGAAGAAGAATTTATTGTCTTTAGGACAATTGGATGATCTTGGTTATAAGATGGAATCAGAAAACAAGATCATGAAAATCATGAAAGGCGTGCTTGTAAACAGTTCAAGTGACAAAGTTGGGTGCTAATTTATACATTCTGAAAGGAGAGACGGTACAAGAAGCAGAAGCATCGGTTGCTTTAAACAGTTCAAGTGACAAAGTTTCTATAACATGGCATCAAAAGCTTAGACATATGTCTGAACAAGGAATGAAGATGATAGAAATCTTATTCCTGGTCTCACAAAGGTATCACTACCTTTATGTGAGCATTGTGTAATTAGCAAGCAGCATCGCCTAAAGTTTAACACATCAAGTTCTAGAACTAAATTTGTTCTAGAACTGGTTCACTCTGATGTGTGGCAATCACCGGTTCAGTCCCTAGGAGGAGCAAAATATTTTGTATCCTTTATTGATGACTACACTAGGAGATGTTGGGTGTATCCGATCAAGAGGAAGGCAGATGTGTATGAAGTTTTCAAAGTTTACAAAGCGCGGGTTGAACTTGAATCTGGTAAAAAGATCAAGTGTCTAAGGACAGATAATGGAGGAGAATACGCTGGCGATGAATTTGATATATTCTGCAAACAAGAAGGCATCAAAAGGCAGTTCATGACGGCATACACTCCTCAACAAAATGGAGTGGCAGAGCGGATGAATAGAACCTTGTTAGATAGAACAAGAGCAATGTTAGCAACTGCAAGCTTGGGAAAGTCTTTCTGGGCAGAAGCAGTAAGTACTGCCTGTTATGTGATAAATCGATCGCCATCAACTGCGATTGAGTTGAAGTCACCGATGGAGATGTGGACTGGAAAACCGGTTGATTATTCAGACCTTCATGTATTTGGAAGTCCTGTGTACGCGATGTACAATGCTCAAGAAACTACAAAGCTAGATCCAAAATCTAGAAAGTGTTTGTTCTTGGGGTATGCTGACGCAGTTAAGGGGTATCGTTTGTGGGACTCCACTGCCCACAAAGTAGTCGTTAGCAGGGATGTTGTCTTTACGGAAGATAAAGATCTAGAAGATGTTAGCACTTCAAAAGAAACTACACCGATAGATTTGGAAAATGAATTTCATAAAGATTCTTCTGAAGCCGTACCAGAGCACGAGGAAAATCAAGTAGTTGTTTATGAAGCTCCAGTTACTCGTATTTCTAATCGGGAAAGGAAACGTCCAGGGTGGCACTCAGATTATATTATGGAGAGCAATGTTGCATACTGTCTTCTAACAAAGGAAGGAGAGCCATCAACTCTTCACGAGGCACTGAATCATTCAGATGTGTCTCAATGGATGGCAGCCATGCAGGAAGAAATTGAAGCTCTTCATAAAAATAAAACATGGGAACTTGTGACGTTGCCAGAAGGTAGAAAACCTATTGGAAATAAATGGGTGTATAAGATCAAGCGAAATGGTGATGATCAAGTGGAACGGTATCGTGCAAGACTGGTGGTGAAAGGATATGCTCAGAAAGAAGGAATAGACTTGTAAGCCAATCTCAACCCCGCTTCCTACTAATCTCAAGTTATCCTCCGTTATGAGTCCTAGCAGTGAAGATGAGAGGAAGGAGATGTCTCGAGTACCGTATGCATCAGCTGTGGGAAGTTTAATGTTCGCAATGATATGTACAAGACCAGACATTGCACATGCAGTAGGAGTAGTTAGTCGGTACATGGTGAATCCTGGTAAAGAGCATTGGAATGCGGTAAAGAGGATCCTAAGATACGTCAAGGGAACCTGGGATGTTGAGTTATGTTATGGGGAATCGGAATTTATTGTCAGAGGCTATGTTGATTCAGATTACGCAGGTGATTTTGATAATAGTAAATCTACTACTGCGTATGTGTTTACACTTTCTGGTGGAACAGTAAGCTGGGTTTCAAAACTGCAGTCAGTTGTGGCTACGTCAACAACAGAAGCAGAATATGTAGCAGCTACTCAAGCCAGCAAAGAGGCGGTATGGTTGAAGATGTTGTTGGAGGAACTCGGACACAAACAAGAGAATATTACTCTATTTTGTGACAACCAGAGTGCCTTGTATCTTGCAAGAAATCCAACATTTCATTCAAAGACAAAGCATATACGAGTTCAGTATCACTTCGTTCGTGAGAATGTGGAAGAAGGAACCGTAGATGTACAGAAAATTCATACCGACAAAAATGTGGCTGATTTTCTAACAAAGTCAATCAACAGTGACAAGTTTATTTGGTGCCGTTCCTCATGCGGCCTAGTAGAAACGTAAGCAACATCAGTGGCAAGGAAGGATTATCGTGTGAAGATTGATTAAGGTCTCAATCAAATCTTCAAGTGGGAGATTGTTGAATTAAAGGAGTTGGACGGTTGGTATTTGTGGTCAATACCCACATGTATTTTGTGGCTCTACTATTGCAACAAAGACTTTGCAAGCTGCCTACCTTCACCAACCAAGTTAGTATAAATAGAGCTCCATGCAAGCTCATTCATGCATCCCAAAATACAAGTCTTTGTATACTAAATAGTTTAATAGAGAGTTGGTGAGTTTAGTCTCCTAATTACAAGAGATATAAAGATTAGTGCTTATCCTTGTAATTAGAGAGAAAGTGTAATTCCTATTATTCGTATTGGTGAAGCGTTTCTTTCCTTGCCCGTGGTTTTTACCCTATTGGGGTTTTCCACGTTAAATTTCGGTGTCTCTTTATTATCATCATCTCAAATTATATTAGCGGTTTGCTTTAATTCGGTGTCACTTTTCTCAACACTTTGTTCTTAATTACGTTGCATAGCGTTGGTATTATGCATTACTCGATTCGGTCTACTGTAATTGAAATAGTTCAAAGTTCAAACACAAAGCATGACTAATAGTACAAGAGACTCACAAATGTTACTTATGAAACGCACCTTAATAGTAAACCTATCAACTGTACAGAATCACATAAAAAAACATAATCAAACTAGAAAAACTGATATTTATAACCAAATATGTACATTTTGTTAAGTTTGAACATGCTTATCTGCTACTAATCGGACCTTATTCAACGACTCTTTGAAAGTTTGCCAAGCAACCATGTAATGTTCTTGAGATGTCATTCCTTCCTCAACGACTTGCAAAGCTCGTTTATGCAAATGTACAAACCACTGAACCGGATTGGTGATATCCACGCTATCAAATCCAAAATCAGGTACATACAATCGCTTAAAATCTTTCCTCCATCGAGACAAAATATACTGACTCGGGATTTCGTCTATGCCATTATGGTTAAGAACAGATAATGCATGTCTACATAAGTAACCTTTGAAGTTAAAACAGCTACAGATGCATCTAATTTCTACACCTACTTTATCATACATTACTTCTAAGTTTCTTATTGTGTTCCCCTCGGTTTCTTGCTCGGTAATCATGTATGTGATAATCGAGCCGCTAGTATTGACTTGAGATATGTTAAAACAGTTCGCCATCATTTCCACTTCGTATTGGAAAAGAGAGAATAGTTGTTTTGTGTATAATTTGGAGAGCTGCGATTCGTATCTGCACATTGTTCGTAACTTTGGGCTTGACTCTTTGGACTCGCAATCATCAAACGCTTCCTTTTGAATCTTGTTTTGTAAAACTAAATCATGCATCTCGAAAAATTCTTTTAAAGAAGTTTGCTGGTGGACGTACCCGTGAAAGAACGGAACCATGGACTCTCCTGCTTGGAAAGTGAACATCCCGGCAAAAAAAGTATCTTTTAAGTAAACAGGGGCCCACCGTTCTCGATCTTCAAACAACTTGTTTAGAGAGTCATTGTCCGTGATTCCAAATTGTTGGATCATATTATCCCATGCCATTTCGAATTCATCTACTTTAATCGAGTCGTAGATTATGCTATTCAAAACTGTTCTAAACACTCCCGATTCTAAATGACCATAATTCTCGAGAAGACTTTCCACAACAAGAGACAAACAATAACGATGATGGGCCCGAGGAAATATTTCGGCAATTGCACTCAGCAGAGCCGTACTCTGGTCTGTGATTATCGTTTGTGGAGGACGTCCCGACATACAAGTCAGCCATGCTCTCAATAGCCAACTATACGTTTCTTGACTTTCGTCAGCAAGCAACCCATAACCGAGTGAAATAGTTTGACCATGGTGATTCACCCCAACAAACACCACCAATGGAACTTTATATTTGTTCGTCAAGCATGTTGTATCAAGAGCAACAACGTCTCCAAAGTACCCATATGAAGCTCGTGCCCTAGAATCGATCCAAAACACATTTCGTACAAAACCATCATCAGTGAAATCCATGACATAGAAGAAGTTAGGGTTTATTAGCTGAACCCGACAAAAATAATCTTGGATAACTTGTGCATCCCCTTCAACTAAATTCAAACGCTTGTTCTTTCCACAGTCATTATCAAGATCTTGTTCATTTGAGCTTCCGTAACTAACCGTAGCTAGAACAGGAGTTCGATAGAGCTTAATCGTTCGCACCTCCACATCTAAAGTCGGCTCCGACTTCCGTTTCATTCCGGATTCCGACCTTTTGCGTGACTTGGAGTTTTGAACCTTTTCAGGATCAAACGAGTGATTGTGATCGAGTTTAACTTCGTCCACCCGCCATCTATTAGATTCCACCAATCGCAACCGAATCATCGCCAAACAACCAGTGCGTGTTTCCTTTCTTCTACTACTCGCTTCTTTCAATGTCTTGAAACCTTCACAATTGCAACAAAGAACAGCACCTCGTTTTTCCTTGCTATTACGTTTAGTCCATGAAGATTTGACCCTAATCGCAAATCCAAGCTCCTTAGCATAACAATTATAGTATTGATACGCCTCTTCATAAGACTCAAATTCCATTCCTACAGCCGGTTCAGGATTGTGCCTGTCATGTTGATCATTGTGCAAACTATTATCAAAGTTATTATTTCCATTTCCAATCTCGAGCATTAAGGTAGCATCGGGATCATCATCGTTGGTTCCATACTCAAGCATCTGCTCTTTATCTTCAAACTCGAGAATTTGATCGCTGTCATTTTCGTTTTCATTTGTTCCAAGATCAAGGACTAGCTCGCTCTCGTTCTCCAAATCGTCACCTTCGATTCCAAACAACGATTCAGTCTCCACATCATTGTTTCCAATTTCGAATACTTGCTGACCACTATCATCATCGAGCAGCTGTTCACTTTTGTCAGAACCATCTTCCATCTTGAACAATAAATAACCTACACAAGAAAACGTTTATTACTTTCTTATTAACTACAAAAGCAAAAAAGTTTATAGCATACAAAACCTTCTGTGCATACATATTTTTATCAGAAACTTGATTAAAAGAGATTAATCAACTGATAACAAGAACCCTTATTGATTGACCTGCAGTTTTGTACCTTCACAACTTTGGATTAACCACTAGACAGGATTTTATTTCAATAAATCATTTTAGGGTTGAACCGCCTAATCAAGTATGTATATCAAGTTCTTAGCTTACTTTTAAGGCTTACTGAAACTTGCAGAACCCAAAGATTTCATTTTTAGCGGCTTATGAGCTTGTAAGCTTCGGCTTATATTTCTTATATACGAAGCCGTTAAACGCTTGTAAACTTTTCCAAATTTCAACAATCCGACAAATTAAAGCTTATGAAACAAACACCCTAATTGTTTGCCAGAAGCCTATGTTAAACACCTTTCGAAAAGCATATCTTTAAATGCTGACACTCATTAACACATTGTAATATTGTATTGTAATTTGCAACTATATATAAAGTAGAACCACACATACAGTAAATGCCTACAACTTGCGAATTCTAGTAAGGTACAAAAATTACTGTATATACATATACATACCTAATCTACAAACAGAAAGTGAATCACTACTACAGGGTTGTGTAATCTGTAAGGATGTGTAATGAAACACTTAATTGTCGATAAGAAATGACGAATATAAAAATTCAAAATCAGAAGCAACGATTAGTGAATTAACATCGCGGTAAAAGTAATAAAGATGTTAACTTACAGAGACGTACGTTAATAAGGAGATCCAACGGCGGCGAAAGGAGGTTGCGGTGGTCGGAGGAAGGATGGAGTACCGGAAGAATTTGGGTTCCCCTTTTTTTTCCCTTCAATTTTTATGTACCGTTTTAATAAATTACTCCATTAATAGTAAAATTAAATTAAAAAATACTTTTTAAATAAAAAAGTTAGGATCAGAAATATCAAATATGATTTTTAATAAAGAAAAGAGAAAATTACGTGGATAGACGGTCAAAAAATATATTAAAAAAATAAACGGTGTCAGATAAAAATTGCAAAAATAAATCATGATTTCGTCTAAATAGACGATATTTTCGGCGAAATAGTTATAAACCAATAAATGTTCATCAAGTGTCCAAAGTATTCGCCGGTCAACATAAAATTCGCCAGTCAAACCGAAAAACGCCGAAATTTAATTTATCAGTTTAACCTAAAAATCGCCTAAAAGTTCCCTAAATTTCGCCTAATGACTAAAAATTCGCCAAAATTATAAAAGTTAGGGGGAATTTTTTAGAAAACTCGATTTGTGTGCGAAAAATACTTATTTTTTTTGCAATTTTGTAGTTGTTTCTAGTTTTAACTCCGTGGATTATGGCTATACTCAAATGGGGTTTTTTGTTGTTCGCATTGTATGTGCGATTTGAAGATTTCTTGATGTTTTTATTTTTGTTAGAAGAATTTCTTTTTTATTACGTTATTATAAAAAAAAAGTTCGGTTTTTTATGTGTTTATTTGAGGGTCCTTTTTTTAGTTATTTTGAGCACTTAGTGATCATTGATTATGTGTAAGTGTGTGGATTTATATATGTATGCATGTGTGTATAAGCATATAAAACCACCCATTATTATGTGTTTATTATTGAAATATGTATACATTACAGGCCAAGATAAATGTGTAACTAAGAAGGTTTAGTTCATTATATAATGCTGATAGAATTATTCATCGATTCTATTCTTCACATGCAAATCGAGATTTCAAAAATATCGCATGTTTTTTTGTAATTTCGGCGAATTTTTAGTCATTAGGTCAAATTTAGGTAACTTTTTAGACGACTTTTAGGCTAAAGTGATAAATTGAATTTCAGCGATTTTCTGATTTGACCGGCTAATTTTATGTTGACCGACGAATACTTTGGACACTTGACGAACATTTATTGGTTTATAATTATTTCACCGAATTCGCCGAAAACATTGTCTATTTAGGCGAAATCATGGTTTATTTTTACAATATTTATCTGACACCGTTTATTTTCTGAAAATCGTTCTATCCACGTAATTTTCTTTAGAGAAAATTATACATGTTCCATGTTTGTGAACTAAATAATCATACTTGGAAGTTTTCTAAAATTCTAAAATAAAAGTGCAGAGTAGAGTTCAAATGAGTACATCAATTTTGAATAAGAACGAGAGAACCAATGATATTGTGTCATGTGTACAAAGAGAATATTCCATATGTACAAAACCCATTTACCCCCAACATCAATTATCTCACAAACGACAAATCAAAAAATTATGAAAATTACACCATTAAATTCAGCGTTTTCTCCTCTTCGATTTGCCATCCTTCAAGACATACTTTTGACAACTTTTTTTTCCATTTATTGGTAGGTTTTACAAATTAGTAACACATGTGTTAGTGATTGGTTTTACATTTGATTTGAGGTTAGGGTTTAGGGCTAGGGTTAATGGTCTAGGGTTTAGGAGTTAGGGTTTAGCAGGGTTTAGGGTTTGGGTTTAGCAGGGTTTAGGGTTTAGTATGATTTTGTGACACCCGCCAAATCAGGAATAGTGATTAGTGCCTAATCAACTGTTAATACATGTAATTAGTTTTGTGTTAGGCTAATTAATGTATCGAAATATATATTATTGAATATATACAAATTATGCGATTTGATTAAATCATACCAAATAATATAACACTATTTTATTTAAAATATTATTTTGGTAATATTTCGTAATTATTTCGTAGCGCACAAACAATCAAAACGAAGTTAAGTTATATTGTACAACTCAATTATTAAGTATTTGGTAAAATACTTCAACAAAAATATTGATTAAACCTTCGTATTTTAAAACGTATATTTAAGCGTATAAAATAATTAAATCAACGTTTAAACGATCAGGGAAATGAACACCACACGGAGCGCAAATGTAGGGGATTAAAAAGTTGGAGAGGCCACACAGTGGAGACCTCCCCAAACCGGCCCAACCCCCCCCCCCCTCCCCTCTCCCCCTCCTTTCTCGTTTCTCACTTACACTCTCTCTACTCAAACTCTCTCATTTTTCTCTCATCCAAAACCCACCACCATTCTACCACCACCTATATCCACCAAAAAGCACCGCCAGACGACCTTAAATCACCCGAGCCATTTAGAGAAAAACGTTCACGAATCACGATCTACATTTCCATCTTTTCGGCTTCTCCCGGCGTTAACTCGTAAGTTTCCGACAAATCTCGAAAAAACTCTGATTTCATTTATTTTACTTGTTTGTGGTTTGTATAAATTTGAAATGTCCAAATATGGGTTGAGTAAAAATTTCGGGCCAAACGGAAATCGGAAAACACGTTTTTTGACTCAAAAATCCCGATCAGACGGGAGTGTCGCACGGCCAGATCCAGTGGTGCGTCACTTCCTTAAGTGACTTATTAAGTGTCGCTTAAAACCCTAATCTACGTCACTTGCCTAAGTGTCGCATAAAACCCTTTTTTTCCCGACACTTGCCTAAGTGTCGCAAATTCAATACCTGACACTTCCTACCGACACTTCTAGCGGCACTTGTCTAAGTGTCGCCCATAATCGAAATCTGATTTCTTACGACACTAGCCCTAATGACGCATGACACTTGTACCGACACTTCCTTAAGTGCCGCCCCCTATGCGTCACTTCCACAAGTGACGCTACTAAGACAGAATTTACTATTTTATGCGACACTTCCTGAGTGTCGCATGAACCCCTAAGTGTCGCTATAAGTGACGCTAAACACAGAATGTTTACAACTCATTGTTTTTACTAAGTGTCAAGACTTGAAAAGTCATCACTTAAAGATACTCAAATTCAAATTCTAGATGCGTTTTTCATTAAGGCAATATAGTAGAAATAAAAATTTTCCAAGCTGACCTAGCAGCTCGACCCCAGCCAGGGGCTCTGCCCCTTGAACCCCGCCAGGGGTTGCCACCCCTGGAACCCTGCTAACCAGGGGCGCTGCCCCCGGACCCCCGTCACCTAAAGTTTGTAAATACTTTTTAAGTATAACACTTCGAAATCAAAATAATAATGTTGAAGATTATTATTACAAACAATCGCCAACGGACCGTACACGTTTTCAAAACATAATCAAATCAACCAAGTCGTAGTAACTTGGACAAGTTAATCAACCAAATCCTAGTAATTTGGACATTCTAGTTGGACGAACAACTACAAAGGTAGTCTTTATAGATACCTACTTACATTTATAACCATCGTGTGTCGTGGACACCCTCAGGTTACAAGTCTTCGGACATCGATTCTCGGCTAATCAACTCAAGTTTATTTAGTTAAACTCTCAAGACTCAGGTGAGTCTCATAGCCCCTATTTTACCGTTTTACTCAGGGGTGTGATATCATTGCTCGTTTTATTTTACTATATGAACGCAAGTACGAAATCAAACAAATACTACATGAGTTACCTCACTAATCTTTTCAAATCCCTCCTCAGCATAGTTTGGTAATACGTTGTAGCGTGGATATTGGCATATGGTACCATATAGGATTGACCATCCTCATCCGGGTTAGCACACACTAACTGGTTAAACGGATGAATTAATATTTGTTCAGACGAGTGTAGATTAGGCACTTGTGGGAGGCACCTCGATCAGGATACCTTAAATGTGGACTTGACACCTCGATTTAAGCTCGGACTATATGTTCATGGTTGTATCACTTTTAATTTGCTTAACTGCACTTTAAATTCAATTAAATCTTGCAATTCATACTATATGTTTTGACAAACAAACCTGTGAGCTCACCAGCGTTTCGCTGACCCATTTTAGCATGTATCACAGGTACTCAGCACTAGGTTGGACTGCCCAATCAGGATTTATTAGCTCGAGTCAGCATCCAAACAAATCAGAGATTTAATTGCATTATTATATTTTGTATAAAGTAATTATTTAATGTAAATCTCTCAATTCAAGAAACTGAGCTAATGTAAACTATATTTTGATGTAAACATTGGTTTTATTAATTCAAGTTGAAAACGACGCATATAGTGGTCGTTCATTATATATATTTTATGCTGTGAATACTGATTAGTCACGTCCCGACCTGATTCGCTTTCGCAACCCGAATTTTTGGGTGCGACAGATTTAGGGTTTAGAAATTTGTAAGTGTTTAGAGTTTAGGGTTTGGGGTTTAGGGGTTAGGGTTTAAGGTTGGGTGTGCAAACACCCAACCCTAACCCCTAAACCCTAAACGCAACACTTTAACACATGTGTTAGTAAATGTGAAACCCGCAAAAAAAGTTGGAAAAAAAACTCGTCGAAAGTATGCCTTGAGGGACGACAAATCGAAGAGAAGAAAACGCTGAATTTAATGATGCAATCTTCATAATTTTTCGATTTGTCGTTTGTGAGAAAATTGATGTTATGGGTAAATGAGTTTTGTACATGTGAAACATTCTCTTTGTACACATAGCACAATATCATTTGTTCCATCATTCTCACACAATTTTCTATTTTCATTTGAACCTCACCCTATTACTATAATAAATTTCATATAATGGTAACCAGGTATGGTATTTTGAAAAGAAAAAGTATGTACTATATTACATTAGGTTTAAGTCAAAGATCGCCAACGAACTTTTCTTTTTGTCCAGAGATCATCAATCAACCAGTTTTATTACCATGATCACCAACGAGCTTTCAAATTGTCCCGATGTCACCATATGGTAACCTGCTACCTGAAGAACCGGTAAACATGTATTATGTGGCATTTTTTAATTTCATGTATTGCTTAGTTGTAATTATTTTGCACATATGGCATTTTCAAAAAGAAAAAACAAACTAAAAAAGAATTTACTATTTTCTTATATTTCCAAACAATAAGCAAAAGAAGATGCTCACGTGTCGGATCTACATCAGAAAACAGAGGTTACTGACGGCGGAGTCATCGGAAGAAGATTCCGGTAGGATTAAACGACGTGAAGTGAATATATTGTTTGTACAATCAATATTTGTTCTGCTCACCGGTATTCTGACCGACATGACTGTAGTTACGATTACAATGCCGCTGGAAGAGAAGCGATCGCTCGTGAAAATCCGATGGTTAGAGCGGCGAAGATACAAAACGACATCATTCCGTCAATCAATTAATCTGTATGTAAGCATCTTGTTACGGCAATGAGAGGTTGCTTACGTTGTCACGTGTTTTATGTCATATGTCACTTCATTAAATAGCGGCCTCCATGGATAAAACAACGATAAATCTATTATTTAATATCAAAACAACACCAAAAAGAGGGCCAGGGTAAGGGTTTTACGCTATATTATGTGTGAAAATAATAATCACCGTAATCACCGCTGATTTCTCACCGAAGAATTTGTGATGATTTCTCCGCGGAGATTCCACCGGATTTTCCCAGCGACACTGTTCGGATTATTTGACTGACCAACGGAACGAGTGATGACGGTTATAAAAGGTTGAGGCAAACAAGACGTTGAGAACCCCAAATTGTGTTATCGGGTCATCATCAAAGAAACCGGGTCGGATTATCCGTGTTCTCGCCATCTAATTCACTTAGGATTTATTTCATGTTGACGTGGATGCTGGCACATGTTTTAAATTATATTACGTGGATGCCATGTCATTAAAATTAGTGATGTGGCAACACCACGTCACATGGTGAATTTCGTTTACGGTAAAAAAATATTTAATTGGTGATCTCAGCACATAACTAAAAAATTCGTTGGTGATCACGGTAATAAAACTGGTTGATTGGTGATCTAGGGACAAAAAGGAAAGTTCATTGACGATCGATGACTTAAACCCTATTATATTTTGCGTTTTATTGCTAAGTACTAGAGATTGTAAATTGCTCACAATGATACTTTACTATGAGTAACTAATTACAATTACAATTGATTTTTAGAATCGCTAATCAAAATGATAAAAATCAATCGTAAAAAACATACGTTGGTACGGAGTTGCGTCATCGATTTTAGCTACCCTTATTAATTTTTTATATATGTTTTATAATTGAGCTTTTTAACAATTTCATATAAAAAAGGTGTATATTACGTTTAATTATAAATATTTGATTTGATGCTTATACTAGTAATTAGACTCAATAATAACTGTTCTTAGTTCATTTTTTATCGATTCAAATACTAAGCTTACAAAAAAATTACAGACACGAGTTACTCAACTCAATATTCATCTCAAGTTAAACTCACTAAAATCTTTA
Organism: Pseudognaphalium luteoalbum; assembly: GCA_963422505.1. Lineage (NCBI taxonomy): Eukaryota > Viridiplantae > Streptophyta > Magnoliopsida > Asterales > Asteraceae > Pseudognaphalium > Pseudognaphalium luteoalbum. Next base: position 4,408,822 of record OY730194.1, read on the forward strand.
CTTAAACGAGCTCGACTCGAACAGTTATCTAATCATCTTTTCATCGATAAATTAAAATAAAAGGGTGAGGTTCAAATGAGAATGGCTTTTTGTGTGAGAATAGGGGAACCAATGAAATTGCTCCATTTTCATTAGGGGTGGAAGGGCATAATAGTCATAATACATTTTAAATAAACAAATTAAAAAATAGAAAAATAAAATAAAAAACAAATATATAACAGATATATACATACATATACAATATAGATACAATCATACACACAGTTATACACACACAAACGGATTATGATCGCTCGCTCGTAAATATCTCTTAAAATCATCAGATCGATCTCAAAATAACAGCCAAATCATAGGTATGATTACTCTAATTCGAATCTATTTGTCAATTATGTGAATCAATTAGGTTTTAGATTCATATTTGGAGAAAATCGATAATGATTTGTGCGATTACGATCATGAAACTACGATTTGTGCCATTTTAACATTATTACTTTCTGCTATTTACGATTTGATTAACGAAATACTACCGATTCGTCGATCAATATTGATTCAATTCACAAAAAGAAAAAAAAACGAGCAACAATTGCACAAGGATCATAAAACTAAGTTCAATTGCATCACAAATGATATTACTTTGGTATCATATGTGTTAGTAGAATCAATTGAAGATTTAGTTCTCTGTGTAATTGATTGTTTCAATTGAGTTGTTACAAAATCATAAAAATCAGTTATGCTCATGAATTCTTATATAGTAACACATGTGTTACGTAAATAATCTAAAAAATATCTATCATGCATAAACATTCGAATGGCAGTAATAGAAGAATGTAAGACAGAAGATGGGAGTTACAGATGCAAGTAATAGTGCAGGTAATAAGTTATTTTTATCTTTCTTCCTACTCAGTGTAACACATTTTTTTAGTTATTACTAACACATGTGATACTAGTTAGCAACACATGTATAACTACACTTTCTACTACCAAATGTGTTAGTATACAATCTTATGTTTTACATTCGTATGTGTTAGTTGGTAACACATGTGTTAGTGGTTTGGTAACACATGTGTTAGTGATATGTAACACAAGTGTTACGTAAATAATTCAAAAAACATTTATCGTGCAGAAACATTTGAATGTCAGTAATAAAAGAAAGTAAGACAAAAGATGTGGAGCAACAGATTCAAGTACATGGTGCAGGACTGCAAGTAATAAGTTCTTATTATCTTTCTTCCTACTTAATGTAACACATTTTTTTAGTTATTATTAACACATATGATACTAGTTAGTAACACATATGTTACTATACTTTCTAGTACCAGATGTGTTAATGTACAATCTTATGCTTTTATAAAATTCTTTTACAGGTTTAGCACTTACTCCATAAATCATTCCGTAAGTTTCAAATAAAATTGAAACACTGGGTGGGATTTTACACTGGAACTGGAGGTCCCCGACCTTCAAGACGCATATGTGTATTACATAAGATCTGGAGTTCATGACGATTTGGAGTTTGGAGTTCCACACAAAAGAAGCTAAAAAATGTTGAAAGTGTGGAGAAATTGGTCAGGGCCATAACAGTTGCTCGTGTGATAGAAAGAGAGCCGAGGCTAAGGCAAAAGCAGAAGCAATGGAAAGGGAGAAAGCAGAAGCAAAGGAAAGAAAATTAGCAAAAGAATAGCAGATGGAAAGTGCACAGTGATTTTAGATTATATAAACTGAAAATGTTAACGTTGTTTAATTTTGAATTATACCTTAATCTGCTTTTCATTTTTCACTTATATCACTTGTGTTACCAACAGTGTTAATTGCTTAAACTGCTCAAGATATCCTCTATAATGAAGGTTGATCTTAATACACGTACATGTGTTAATTGCTTAGTATCATTAACAAAATCTGGTACTATTAATATGCAAGACGTAATACTTATTTCTGCTCTGTTGTTTACACATATATTGTTAAATTGTAATATGTACGTGTGTTAAGATCAACCTTTACCTGTTGCCATCACATGTTATACTAATTCATTAACTTGTTACCGGTTACTAAGACATATGCCCATCAACATATGTATTACTTTGTTTAATACCATATGTGTTACTATCACTATCAATAATACGTTACTTTAAGCATGTGACATGTGTGTTAGTGGTTGGTAACACGTGTGTTAGTGTGTTAGTCGTCTGTAACACATATGTTAATGGCCTGTAACACATGTACTAACACCATTAACACATGTATTACTTTATTTAGTACCACATGTATTAGTGGTAGGTACCACATGTGTTAGTGATAGGTAACAAATGTGTTAGTGATAGTTAACACATGTGTTAATGATAGGTAACACATGTGTTAGTGTTTGCGAAACAACACACTGCAGTAGTAAAAAATGATATAATGAAAACCAACATACAACAATTTAGAAAAAAACATAAACCATACTGTTATATACAAATGTACTTGAGTACATTGCAGCGAATGCATGTGTTAGGGGTAGGTAACACATGTGTTATTGGTTTGTAACACACGTGCTAACACCATTAACACATGTATTACTTTGTTTAGTACCACATGTGTTAGTGGTTGGTAACACATGTGTTAGCAGTTGGTAACACATGTGTTAGTATTCTGTAACACATGTGTTAGTGTTTACCAAACAACATACAGTAGCAGTAACACATGATATAATGAAAACCAGCATACAGCAATTTAGAAAGAAAAAAAACATAAATCATAACTGTTATAAATAAATGTACTTGAGTACGTTGTAGTGAATACATGTGTTAGTGGTCTGTAACACATACGTTAGTAGGCTGTAATACATATGTTAATGGTTTGTAACACACGTGCTAACACCATTAACACATGTATTGCTTGTTTAGTACCACATGTGTTAGTGTTCTGTACCACATGTGTTAGTGTTCTATAACACATGTGTTAGTGGTAGGTAAAATATGTGTTAGTGCTTGCGAAACAACATACAACAGTGGTAAAAAATGATATCATGAAAACCAACATACAACGATTTAAACAAAAAAGAAAAACATAAATCATACCGTTATAAACAAATGTACTTGAGTACATTGTAGCAAATACATCCGTTTAAAAAAAACATATAAACAAATGTACTCGATTACATCATTAGAATATCAGTCTTCTAAAATAGGCTCCATGGCATTCTCTTCAATGTCTTGTTCATGACTTGCTAATTCTTCGACCTCCTTCTGGCGGTTTCTTATGGCATCTTTGACTTGCTTCACTATCAAGTCACGTGAGTAGGAATGCATGAAAGAATAAAAGCCTGATCAGATTCTAGTGAACTAACAACATCCGGATCAGATTCTGAAACGATGCAATCTTCAACAACTATTAAAATAAAATAAAAAAGCACACAAAAACATAAGCACATAAATAAATATAAGCATGATCTTCATAATCAAAGTAAATATACTCCAACCATATGTCACCTAAAACAAATTCATATAAACAACATTTACAAAACATAAAAGCATCACACTTCAACCCAAATAACACGGCATATTACTACCGAGCCTATTGTGCCAACAAAAAAAAACCAATAATACTACCCAAAAACATATGTTACTTTAGTAGTAACACTTGTGTAACTACTGCTATCCACATTAACATCAACATACACAAGTAAAATAACTAATATCCACATCAACATACAGAAATTACACTTGTGTAACTTCAAAACCATAACAGATACACTACACTTGTATCACCTGACATTAAATACAAACAACACGTAGCTAACACATGTGTTACCAAACCCTAAATTCAAACAAAAACACATATACACATATATCTTCATGTAATACAATATCAAAACCACCTAAAAACACAATATCAACATTTTTAACAGTAAAAACTAAACATAAACTTCAAAAATACTCACGGAATAGCACGGATTGAAGAGGCCTAGCAGCAATCGCCCTTGATAATGTTGTTCCTTGATCAATCTTGTCATGAACGTCCATTGTACCAATAAATCGGCATGGATGATGATTGTTAACAACTGTTCAAGAATTAGAGTTTCACAAAAATGGATTTTGGTGAAAACTATACCGTTAGAAAGGTTAATCGAACAATGTAGATGAAGGAAACAATGATTTTATCCAAAAAGGACTTTGATTTGATGATTAATCAAACATATTTCGATTTCTAGGGTTCGGAGAGGATAGAGCGAGCGGGAGAGAGAGATTGCAGATCTGTATGCTTTTTTAAAATAAAGTGTAAAATTACCATCCTACCCTTCCACCCAAAATTCGATTTAAATTTATTTTTTTAATTAATAAATGGGGTATTAATATGGGCTCTCGATTTGCTACATCTGATGGCTCATATGCATTCCCCTATTCTCACTTTAAATGCTTGTACTCATTTGAACTGTATTTTAAAATAAAAATACAAAAAAAAATCTAAATATGTGAAATATAAACGTGGCGCGTGTGATGAGTAGCAATTTAGAAACAGAAACATTTTGTATGGTTGGTTGATGGCTTTCTCTCTACCTTCACCTCCTCCGCTCAATTTTCCGGCCTCATATTCTTCATCCTCCGTCAGCGTCAGCATCAGCATCAGAAGAAATAATAAACTATCATTCGCACCAACATTCGTTACTAAAGCTTCACCTAACGACGACGATGATACGCCGTCGTTTAATCCCTTCGGTTTCGTCACTGATAATCCGTCAAGCCGGAACGCCATTCAACTTCCTGAAGCTCCGGCGGAGGACGGTAACGTCGGTCAAATGCTCTATGTAAGTATTATTTTTCAATTTATTTTTTATAAATCAACTGTTCGAATTCGATATCATTTATTTGTGCGCTTATATCAGTTATTCGGAATTCAGAGCTTAATTCTTACTGTTTATGTGAATTTGTGAGGTAATATGCTTTTATTCGTTGCGTAAGTTTGATATACATATACATTGATTGGTTAGGTTAAGCAAATTACAGGATCGAGATGTTATCCATAGTTTATGTTTGTAGATCAGTTACTCGATTCTCACTGTTTTGAGCTAATTTATGTTTTTTTTTTTTTTTTTTTTTTGCGTAAGTGATATGCATTTACTTTTATACGTATACATTGTTTAGATGTAGTCAGTTGTGCTCAAGCATATAACAGGAATGAATACTGTCCATTATTTATGTGCATATATCACTTATTTAGAAATCTGACCTTAATTTACTATTATTATTTTTTTCTGTTGAGTTTATTTTAGTTTTATTTTGTTATGTGATTATGTAAATGTATATACATTGTAAATTTACTCTGATGTGCATAGATTATAGATGATGAACTTCCGTTATCATTTACTTAAGCTAACTACTATTTGTGTTTTTTGATTATTTGTAAATCAGACGTCACTTGCTACTATTTTGTGGCTTGCTGAGTTGCTTAATAATCTGTTTATCAAAGACTGAACCTCTTGCTAATAGTATGCAATTGGCTTATACTGATGTAGCATATAAAGTTTAATTGTGGATTTAGAGAAATGTGTTTGCAGAAATTATTCACAAGCGTATTGCAAAAGTAGAATCTCAATCAACAGAAGAATAAGGATTTATGATTAATTGTTTTTGTTTTAACTTCACTGACCTTAGGTTTTTCTTTTAGTTAGCATTCGGTTGTTTACAGTGTGAATTCTTATACTGTAAGTGATTTATATCTTTAATAATGCTGCAAGTTATGTTAAAAACACTGTGGTTCTAAATATATAGAGAATAGAAGATAAGGGGAAGGAGTATGGTTCTTACATCAAATCCGGAGGATTTACATGGTTTGTTAGAGAAACAGGTACATAAAATTAGTTAAAATGTATACAGACACCAAATTAGTAATATTAACTTATATAATTAGTATTTTGAACCTTACAGGTTCATCTGATGCTCGTCTTGGCCCACGTGGAACTGTGGTTTTTCTCCATGGCGCTCCAACACAGTCTTACAGTTATCGAGTTGTAATGTCTCAGGTTGTGCTTTTGATCCTATCATGTACATGTTTGATTCTTTCGTATATCATAAGTAAATCATGTTCTAGAATAAACACAATTTAAGTAGGCGAGTTACATAGAGTGAATAAGTATATTTTCTTGTATCTAATGATTTTTCATATTTTTTATGTTTAGCTGGCAGATTCTGGTTTTCACTGTTTCGCGCCTGATTGGATTGGATTTGGTTTCAGTGACAAGCCACAGGCAGGATATGGCTTTGACTACACTGGTGTGTGATATTTTAGGAGGCAAATGAATCTATCAACATACACTAATAGTATTTGCTTTGTCAAACTATTTTAAGTTTAGTTTCGTTGAGCAATCTAACGAAGTTTTTATACACAGAGAAAGAGTACCATGAACAACTGGATAAATTGCTCAACAAATTGGAGATTAAATCTCCTTTCTCGTTAGTGGTCCAGGTTTGAACTATATTGACATGATATTCTTGGTGCTTTTGATGAATCCGAGTGTTTCTTTTTAGCTCCTGCTGATTGTTTGACTTCACTTCTGATACACCTTTCTAGTACATCAACTAATTACATATCAGTTTATCCCTTAGACCCAAAGATATGGGTAATATCAAACAAGCACCAACACTATAACAACTTTAGATACATGCCAAATATCAACTGTCGTTTGTTTTTTGATGTGGTGGCATGCCGTTAAATGACCAAGGCCATAAATCTGCCTCATGATATAATGGGTAACTAAAAGTTTTTTGTTTGCATAAATTTGAGAAAATAGCATTCAAATTAAATTTAAGTTAAACCACTGCAAAATTGTATGTCAACCTAATTTAATTTAGTTATTCGGGTAAATAGTGTACTTCCTTGAATCTCTTTTATTTCTTAGAACCAATGGGCAATATTTGATCTTTACTTTATTTGTTTTAGATGTTCATGAGTCACTATAGCACGAATGATGAAATTTCATGCTTCTGTACTAAGATATCAATGTGCTATACTGCAACTCAAGAATAGATGAAGAATTCTTTGTCTGTGTTTCAGAAAACATGACTGTCATAAGTTCTAATCAAATAAGGCCTTAGTCGGTAGTCCTCTTACATTTAGTGTAGTGCAATATATGTATATATCAGATAACTTGTAGATATTTTGATCAAAAGTTATTCTATCTAACAACATACAATTTGGATACCTATCGTGGCAGTAGTAGAAGTAACGGATGATGGTCTTATCATGTTATAAACTATTCATGTCAATATGTCACGCACATCATCAAACAGTCGACCGATGGTATATCTCATCGTCTACTTGATTGTAATTATAATATTCGATATTTGATAACAGTGATCCAGTCTTCTGTTTTCTGGTGACTATTAGGTTGCATATATTACTTCTGATATTATCATGAAATACTTATCACTGGCTATTGGAATATTTGAAATCCGCATATTTAAGCTTTCTTCTTTACTATTGTAGGGATTTCTTGTAGGTTCCTATGGATTAACTTGGGCCTTAAAAAATCCCAGCAGGATATCCAAACTTGTGATAATGAACACCCCTTTAACAGCTTCATCTCCTATCCCAGGACTGTTTCAACAGCTCAGGTTCTAATAAGAAACACTTGCAATATATTATTTATGGAGCAAATCGGGACTTCGTTATGTCAGATTACTCGCATTTGCTTATGATGTATTCTTTTTATACAGAATTCCACTGCTTGGTGAATTCACCTGTCAGAATGCTATAATGGCTGAGCGCTTTATTGAAGCAGGTAGCGCGTACGTATCCAGCAGTGCATTTATTTACTATATGACTAACTTAATTTCTTTAAAAGACTAAAATAGATGAATGTAAGAGAGAAGATTGATAAGTTAGCTTCAAGCATAATGCAGTAAGTAAATTTTTACAGTAAAGAATAGAGGTGGCAATGAGGGTTGTATTTTATCTTCGAGGAAAAAAGGGACAAAGTTATAATACTTGGCTGAAATGGAAACAGGTCGAATGTGTCAAAGGTCATTCTCAATGACAGTTGTATTGTTAATTTTACAGTATAGCTTCATAAAATAGTAGAAAAATTAACAGATAAGTGTTAATGCCCAATCCGTTTCTATAAGTTATCCTAACCTTCCCAACCCCACATTTCCCAGCTCTAGTATAGAATGTGCAACCACATTTGACTGTAAATATATTGCAATATAAAAGGGAGTACAAAATCTTAACGAGGTCTACTTCACAACACAAAAACAAACGAACACTGTCATATTTTCTGAATAGGTTTATCATTTATCCCGGTTTCTTGGTAGTTCTCAGTTGATGAATCTGAAGTTACCATGTGACATCGTAACATTGTTCTGATGGCAGCTATGTCCTGAAGGTGGAAAAGGCTGACGTTTATCGACTACCATATCTGAAAAGCAGTGGACCTGGATTTGGTTTGTAAATTAACTCCTGTTCATTCATTAATGATTGATACAGAAACAGCACCAATGACTAAAACTGTACTTGTCATCTATTTCTTGAAGGAAAAAAAAGTGTGTATAATGAGACTAGCTTGATATTCCGCCCCTAATACTTTGTACTTCTTGTTTTAGCTTTGCTTGAAGCTGCCAAAAGAGCCAACTTTAAAGGGACATCAGGCCAGATAGCTGACGGTTTTGCATCCGGAAGGTATAACTTTGTTGCAATATTTAGAGTCATGCACATGCAACTGCTATGTACTTCCAAATTATAGTTGTTGGCTTCTTGCTACCTTGGTGGCAGGTGGGATACACCAACACTACTTGCGTGGGGTATATCCGATAAGTATCTTCCTCAATCAATTGCAGAGGAGTTCCAAAAAGGAAACCCGTCAGCTGTAACTCTAAAGTTAATTGAAGGAGCTGGTCATATGCCTCAAGAAGACTGGTAACTTCTTTAAATATTGTTGCATTATAATTCCTCTCATTATGATTCTCACAAACCACTATACACCCATATCTTATTGGACTCAAGTAATACTTTTATGGAAAATAAAGGAAAAAGTATTGAAATACAAAAATCAGCCTGCTTTCGAGAGTTAATTGTTCCTCCCAATGACCTGAGTTCAACTCTAAATCAATATTCGAATCAAGCATAAATGCTGCCTCCTGTTATTCACTTATTACAGAGTTGCTTCATAGTGCATACCCGAAAAATAATATAGTAACCTATATTCATAGGGTTTGGTGTCTGAAAATATATCACAATTCACCCAAAATTCTATTGTACGAATCCTCAAAGGATACTTTGATGCATATAATAAAAATTTAAGTAAATTTGATACATTTCCCAACATTTAACCAGAACTTATGGATATACCATCATCGTTAATTTTGTTTTATTCTAATATTGCAAGCCTAACACGACCTCTTAACTTTCTTTCAGGCCTGAAAAGGTTATTGATGCTCTTAGGTACTTTCTCTGAGCATGATACCGTTGTAACTATCGTTCACCTGATAGTTACTTGAAGTTGAGGATACCTTCTTACTTTTGATTATGTAATTATAATTATAATGTATTTATAAACCTTCTTTATTATACGACGAGACACAGATTAGTCCTATGTACAGTCTTTTGCATTCATTATATGTATTGCCTTGTTGAAGTTCAAAGACTGAGCAACATGTTTTCCTATCATTAGGCTTACTTCATGATCATTCACGGGAAGGAAAAAATGAAGACCGATAACGTTGTGCACAAGTATATAGGACATATATAGGAGTATATAGGACATTTATATTCTATATATGTCCTCTATACTTTTTCAGTGCACATTTAAAATTGTATACTTTGGTTATTTGAAAATCAATTATTCCAATGACAACCAAAACTAAATTCTGAAATTTTATACGTTACAGATTTCTCAAAGAACTAAATATAGTTGAGACTTTAGAGACACGGGCCATGGGCTTGAGTAGGTAAGAACAAAAATCAATAGTTGCAACTCGAGCTCCATTTCTCTTGAGATAGAATGATGCATCAAACCGATTTAAACTTTAATAATGCTACAAGGCGTCCATTGCTACCCAACCAATTAATGCAATTGCAAACAAATGGTACAGCAATAGAACACTGGTCCCTGTACATTATCACTAACTACATCTGTTTAAATAGACGAAATTCCATTCAGCCACAGCCAGATGCACAAAAACAAGGTTACGAGTCCTTAAGTGGCCTGTGGCTGCACACACAATGGTTACAAAAACATGGTCTTAAGACTTAGCCGATCTCGGGTTTTTCCAAACTAGAAACTGAAGTAGTCCAAAGACTATATTTCCCTCTTTTTAGTCAGCATCGCCACCATCATCACTTTCACTTTCACTTTCCTGTGATTTCTTTCTCGCAGAAGGCTTTTTCTTCCCTGTACTTCCCTTCATTTTCTTTCTTGTGGCAGGTTTTTTAACACCTTTTGCTTTTACCACTTGATCATCGTCATCATCATCTTCCTCCTCATCATCATTGTCGCTGCTTAATTTAGACTTGCGTTTTGCAGGAGGCTTTTTAGATCTACTTGGAGTTTTCTTTCCTCCTTTTGTTTTTTCACTCTTGGCAATTTCTTCATCCTCACTTTCTGCTTCATCAGCTTCATCTTTACTCTTCTTGCCAGACCTCTTTGTTGATTTGACTGGTGCTCCGGCTGCTTGATCTCGACTTAGCTTTTGCAATTCTGGTACGTATGCTGTTGACTAAATGACAAAAAAAGACAACCCAAAACAAAGGGAAATTTCAAAAAATAATAATAATAATTAATATTCGATAAAGAGAAACTTCAATAACTAGAGGTGGTAAACTAGGCAACGAGCCACGTCAGGCGTAAGCAGGTAAAAAACAGAACACTTTGAGCCACTTCTACCCATTTGATCCATTCCCTTTACCAAAAGAACTCATATGACCCATTTAAAATCAAACACAGACAAAATCGACCCATTCATCGGTATATGGGTCAAACTTGCCACCTCTATATAATACTAGTGGAGAGACATACCCTGCCACCAGCTTCGATAAACTCAATCTTCTTACCTGCCATAAAAATGTAAGAAGTCATACACTTTAGGTCCAAGCAACAAGAAATATCTAAAAGGCTCTGGTAGCAAAAATAGGATACAAACATACATAGTTTGAAAAGTAACTAAAGCGCCTTTGAATCAAGAAAAGACCAAGTCAAAAAACCAACAAACAGATCTCCCACAACATTATAGAGGACAGTTAAAGAGCCAAACCGTCAACAAAATTCTTCCCAGGCTTCTTTTCTCTGGAATGGAAAATCCAGTTACTAGGAAACTGGCTACTATCAGCCCCAACTTCAACAGCTTGCTCAAGGACCTGTAAGTATGAGGAGCTTCTGTTAAAAATAAAAGGCCATCTTACCATTTATTTTTCCAGGTTTTTTGCCCCATCTAGAATGAAATAACCAATCAACAGGAAAGCGACCACAGTCAGCATCAACTTCAACGGAATGCCGAATAACCTACAATTTTTTATCCTCCATATTGACTGTAAACAAGATCAATAATACTAGAGGTTGAACAATCTGCGGGTTGGGTAACGATATCAGGTTAAACACCATGGATTGGTTTGTCCCGAGACATTTTTGGTGAGACAATTTTATATATCTTTTTAAATATATTAAGTGTGCTTTAAAAATAAACTTTGGGCAACTTTCGACCCGTTTGAACCGCTTCCTTTAGCCCTAAGTTTTATTCATTTTACTCGTCCGGCCAGTCAGATATATATTAACCCGAAGCCACCCATCATAAGCAAATGGGTCAAAACTGCCACCTCTAACTAGCACATGTAGTAATTAGCAAAATGCATTGTTTAGGCACCTCTTTAAGGGAGTTACGCAGTGCTGCAGACCCTTCTTTGGAGATGCTGGCAGAAATCTGAAGTGGATGAATTCTTGCCTGAAAAATAAATCAATTATTATCGAAGAACTAAATCAGAGTCAAAACAAGAGTGTTTCAGATACACATTTAAGCTTTCACAGGTAGACCAATATAAAAGAGTTAAGGAATTAAGATAAATGAACGGGAGAGGAGGTAAAATATGCGGTAACGGTTCAAAACAAGTTCGGGTTGAGAAGAGGTCATTTTAAAGTTCAGCTTGACCAGCAAAATTGTTTTGTCTAATTTCTATAAATCATTTATTTATTTTTTATAAGAACCTAAGTATTACAATGATAATCTTTACATTATTTAAGAGACCAAAGTTATGTGTACTAAAATACACTGTAAAGGGGTTGAGATGGTCACTTGTACGCGAGAATTTTATTCTGGGATGTGATTAAGGCGATAATCTGTTTCAACCCAGTTTAAATGCCAAAAGGAACACAGAAATGTGCAGGATGCATATGCATAATTTAAGCGAATGTGTGCACATACAAACGTTATTCTAAAAAGGTTTAACCATAGATTTGCATAATTACCTGATCCATATATAACAACATACACACACACAGAGAGAGAGGGAGGGAGGGAGGGAGGGAGGGAGAGAGAGAGAGAGAGAGAGAGAGAGAGAGAGAGCCTGATCTAAAAAGTTTCATACGACTGGCTTTCAGATAGCATGAAAAACTGAAACTTGTATCTCTTGCTCAAAATATAGATAACAGGAAACAAATAATTGACCTGATATAGCACTTCATCTGCAATCCAATTGCCAACACCAGAGATAAAACTCTGCCAAGATGCATTTCTCCAATAAGCATACGCAAGCAACATTAAGTATATAAAAATATAGTTAAAAAGATCCAACAGGTCGAAAGTCACCCAAATATACCGAAATGCACAAACCTCGTTGTCGTCTTTTTTTAAGAAACTAGGTTATCACTGTAATTTCAAAATCAAAAATTATAATTCTGTAATTAATAGTAAAAAAATGTTCGTGAGAGCCTGACCCAACATGTTATGAAAATCACCCTCCTTACCCGCCCATTTTGACTCCTCTATAGAAATGCAAGTTGTCATCAACATATGAGAGCACAACCATGTAAGAAACTACATGATCGCTATGAGTCTGTGACTTGGACATAGTTCCAAGTTCCAACCTGATCAAGTATAAGTTTCTTAATGGGAGTCTTCTTCTTGCTAAGCGATTTAAACAACTCAGCTTCTGTCATAGGCTCCAATAATGCATCCGGGCCAAGCTCAGATATCGGTGGCACAGAAGCCGGCTGTCATATCATCACAAATTTGTAAACTTTTCACCTATAATAATAAAAAAGAAGTATATTTGTAGCTAGTATCATCATACATTTTTAAGCAAACGCACTTTCGCAAATCGCCTCTTGTCAGTAAAAGATACCTCCAAACCATCATCAAGCTGATATTAAAAATTAAACGAAATTATCATGAATAAATTTAATTCAATAAAGGACAGGCATCACGTATGAATACGATCTGTTGGCACCATTACAGGCATGCTACGTATATGCATAAATTCCAGAGAAATGGTCTTACTTCTACAAATAACTTGGAATATTTAGAAGGCCACTCATCAGTATCGTTTACAGCAGACCTGTCGGCAACAAATCAACCTAGGTTATTTCCGTAAAAGGTGATTTTGTTGATTTGTATTAAATACAGATTATAATTACTTAAGACCATAAATCCAACATACTTCCGCTCAGGCCATTTCAAACAATAGATTAAAACGATATGCAAGCCGAACTTGCCCTAATTCATCCATGTAACACTAAATCATGAATTCGAATTTCTAACAAAATGCCCTACTAGTTACCAAGAGGTTTAAATTTTTTTACCTTTTATACTTTGTAACAGCAACACCCTTTATATATATAGCGCCAGCCATACCTGAAACACAGGCACATATATATATAAACTGCATATAACCAAAAATGCAAGCATATTCAACACAAATCAATATTCACCAAAACGACTAGACCTGACTTTTTTTTACATCATTAAATGCATTCTGCATAAGAGCAGAACGCCTTGTGTCAGCAATCAGCTACTTACTTTTAATAATTACCGATCTTTAATCACTAAAATGCTTAAAACCTTTTAATCTATGTTTTTCATTGTGAAGTTACACCTCAATTAAAAAAAACAATGATATAATAATAATGCATTTGTTTTTTATTTTCTCATCAAGTGTTATATGGGTGACGACGGCCTGTATAGATTAAGCAGGACTTTTGTTCGTTTTGTATTTATAAGTCTTAACTAACTGTATGAAACTATGAATGATACCAAATGACCAATTTTCCTTCTTTATAGATTAACACCGAATATAATATAGTGATAATGATCCGTGCTACTAGCAGCACACAAGATGCATACTGTACACAATGGACCGAGCACGATTTATGAAATATAAACGTAGGGCATAAACCACATGCAAATTAACCTGTAACAGTAACCTGTAAGCATCTACTGCTATCAGCCTATCAATATGGATCATTGGATCATATCCCCCTTACAGTAAAAAAAAAGGGTAAATAAACGTAAAACTAGTACGCTATAACAACCTAATTAAGGCAACAAACGACCTTTACAAAACCTAATACCATTAATATTGTCTAATAATACCGATGCGTTGATGGCGATAGAATAATCAGGATAATTTCTAGGGTTTGTAAATTTGGGGAAATGAAGGAAACTGTACTTCTTACCGAACTGAAAAGATGGAAAAGGAGGTGAATCAAGTTCAATCCACATATGCTTTCCTTTCCGGTGAGCTCCGACGATTGTTTTACCGGTAATTGATGCTTCAAAATCGGAAGGTGAAACGCCGTCGATGACTTTAGTATCGTCGGCAATAACGGATCGGATAATCTTCTTTCCGATACAGTTTTCATGAATCGCTCTTCTAGCAGCTTCCACTTCCGGTAGCTCCGGCATTGTTTATGGTGTTTCCCGCGCTTTTTTAGGGTTTTACAGTAGTTGATTTTCCAATTTGTAGGTTATTTTTAGTAGAATCAGGAAGGAAGCATGAGAAATAGTAAGTTGTAATATAATCCTCACAAATTTTGCCCATTATCGTATGCTCACTCCGTCCCATTTGAAATGTCCACCTTACTATTTTGGAATGTCTCATTATAAGTGTTCACTTTGATATTTAACCAATCAAAAAAGACTTTAATGGGTAGATATAGTATTTGATTTGTAAAAAGTGTAGATAGTGGGAAATCCTAAAACTACGTGCAAAGTCAAAGTGAACATTTGTAATGGGACGGAGGAAGTAATATCAATTGTAAGCTAATTATAAATAGTACTTTGTTTGTCTTTTTATGACTTAAATTTTTTTAGTATTAATGAAAAATTACTTTTAAGTGAAAGATAAAACAAAAAATATAAATAATATGTTGTTTGTCTTTTTGTGATTTAAAAAAGTTTAATATTAGTGATAAATATTTACATTTTAAATGAAAGATAAAAAAAAATTAGTTCAGTGCATATAACTAAGTTGGAGTTAAGTTTAGTGGCTAAATTTGACCAATGTTATATTCTTATCTTCTTAGTGTCTCCATCTACTCCTTTTATAAATATTGATTAATTATAGTTTTGTTATTTACCTTACAATATTTTTTAATTAACTTTTTCTATATATCTCGAAAATTGTTATACGTGTTATGATAACAAACTCCAGTTTAAGTTTGGTGGTTAGATTGACCCATAATTTATTTTCTCCTTAGTATATATATTATTACTTAATATCACATTTCAAACAAATATGAATAGTAAGTTATTTGAATTTAGTAAAGTAAGTTGAAAATATCATATTAAGTACATTATTGTGATATAAATAAACAAATAAAGGATGACATGGGTGGTTGGGTTGTTTCTTATTTGTTCAAGTTCTAAGTGACCATCAACTATATATATTTATATATTTTTTGTTTCGTGTTTCTTATACTTTCAAAATAATAGATATAATCATAGAACTTTACATTTGATATAATAACCGTTGATGTGGTATTATTATCATTATTATTATAAATTTAAAGATTACACTAATTTAATTAACAAAGTATGTTCGTACTTAATTTTTTTATGTTTGAAATATTAAATTACTTATGTAGGCATATATCGATCAAATATTTATTATACTAATTCAACAATGTATCTTTGTACGAAATGGTACTAAATTCGTACATTTAAAAGATTAATCTATTTTGTAAGTATGTAGTAATCATTAATCAATCAATCATATACATATATCAACAAATTAAAGATATTACTAATTAACCTTTTATTATTTGATATTTCTTTGAGTAATAACTGTTTTTGCTTATTGTCTCAAAAAACTCAAAGATAACCATTACTTCTTTATTTAAATAAACTTATATGATTAAGTAATTTGGATTTTTAGTCCAATAGAATTTAATTTGCATTTTGTTTTAAAAATTGTTAATCATTAAAGAAACTTTTATTTCTTAACATATATAAGTATAAGTTTTTATGAATGTATGGTTACTACGAAATATAAGTTAATATGTACATTGTTATCATTTTTTTTAAATACATCAAACCTGAAATAAAATATAGATATTTCTTGATAGTAAAAGTGCGGACAATAAAATAACCTATTATCATCATAATCTTTTTAAGAATTACATACGACTTACAACTATAATTTAGTCATGTTTGATATACCCCGTCGCAACGCAAGGGCATATCAAATCTTGTTTACTTCAAATTTAGGTAATTCTAGGTATAATGACATAAAATTTGGTTTCTTATTGACTGGGGGAATTTTGGGAATTGGCTTAATTGGTTAAAACTCAAATCATGAATGAGTTTAAATGGGTGACCATCATGTTATACTTTTTATATTATATAGCTTAAAATGTTAACTTATTTTGGAAAATATATATATTTTAGTGAATTAGAACATTTTATTATGAAATTTTCAAATAGCCCGTTATGACCCGAGCCCGTTTAGACACGCACCCGATTAGACCCGAGCTCGTTTATACCCGCGTCCGTTTTGACCCGTAACCCATACCCGTCCAACCCGCCCATTTTGCCAGCTCTATTGTAATCAAATATAGTAATGCTAACTTTCTTATTGGTTGCATTATTTATCTCTCTCAATCTGATCCAGGGGTGTGCATGGTCCGGTTCCAGACCAAACTTTCTTGGTTCAGTTTGGTCCTGATATCCGATTTGTAGCAAATTCTTGGACCAAGGACCGAACCATATGTCATCGGTTTCATTCGGTTCTGCTCGGTTCGGTCCAAAAGACCGACCCGATTGGTTATGTATAATTTCATTGTCATTTTGTATCTAGCCGATGTTTAGTAACCGTTGACATGGAAAATATTTAATCACAAGTTTACATGGGAATTATTTGTTAGCTTCGTGTATTTATGTCCTTTTCTGGAGCCTACTTTTAAAGCTATATATCATGTGTATGATTGAAATTTGAAAATGAGGTTCAAAGGGTAATAAACTACAGAATGATTTCCGTATATCATTTTTTCAATTGTGAGACAGTCTAAATTAATGGCCCTCTAAGAGTTGAAGCTTGAAAAATAATGATTAAATTAAGAAGCTAAATATTTTGGAGTAAGTGCATAAAAAATATCAAAGTATGAAGGTTTAAAGAAAATAAACAAAATACCACATTGGTTGAATAAACAATCCAACGTTTTTAATAGCCACCCCAAGATATACTGCTATAGAGGTTTAAACCCGAGACCTCCTATAATCGGGGATCAGGATGTCAACCAATAGACCACCTTGATGATGTTTATGTTGACCATTATATAATTTAGATATAAAATTGATAAGGATCAAAATATGAAGTCATGAAGATGTATATATATATGCACATGATTTAAATAGCCAATTGAGTCCCACATAGGTAACAAGGAATTTGAATGAACATTTATTTTTGATGATACATAAGGAAGTTATATGAAATTATATGATAAATCTAATGAATGTATACGGATATTCGGTTTGGTCCATTTCCCGTTATTTTCGGGTTTGGTCCAGGACCGGATCGAGTCCCAAATATCTTAAAATTTATGGACCATGGACCGTACCATATATATTTGGGTATTTCGGTTACGGTTCGGTTCCTCTTCGGTCCTCGGGTATTTTCGGTTCTTCCCATAAAATGCACAGCCCTAATCTGACCCAATCAATTTTTCAAACCTACCAATCATAACTTTAGGTCTATAATCAGTCCTGCAAATATAGGCCTACCAATCATTTTCCATCAAAAGAAGACAATAACGTTGCGTTTAGAAGGTTGCGTTTGGTTCGCGAAGTTTGATATTCCACCAATACGTTTGGTTCAGAATTGTAAGTCATGAATTTTTTTCGTTTGGCAAAATTAGACGGATATGAAGATTGAGCTAATGACGGAGCTGGAACTTTTATTTATTAATAAGTATTTGTCAAACTAGTAGGGGTTGGAGCATATTTATGTAAAATTACTCAAAATTACATGATATATTATGACTTTAAGTTTGTAATAATTATAAGAAGGGTACTTTTGTAATTTACAAATTAGGGGATCAGGATTATTTCTTAAGCTAGTTTGAGAAGCTTCTAATTTAAGGGATTCTTTTTCAAATAAACCTTATTCTAATTTTGTATGTCAAACAAGGATTGTGAGGTTACAAAGGATTGAGTTTCTCAAAACTAGAATCTAAATCTTCTAGAATTCTCAGTAACCCCCTAAAGTGTTGTAACACCCTCAATTTTCGGATTGCGAAAGCGGTCGGGTCGGGTGTTACCAAATCAAATATCACAAGCACAAATGTACATAATGAACGACTCTAAATGAGACGTTTGAAAATAGTTATACATTTTCAAAATAAAAGTGTATACAAGTTGCGAGTTCGCAAAATAATTTCAATACATAATTTATAAAACAAAAGTTATGCAGAGAATTCCGGATGTTTGAGAACATGCGACTCGAGCGAGCATATCTTGTAGCAATCCTAATCTTGCTGGGCACCTGAGAATACATTCTAAAACGAGTCAGCTATAAAGCTGGTGAGTTCATAGGATTGTTAGTTGAAAACATAAAGTATAAACCTTGTATGTTTTGGAAAATGATTCAAAATCCATGATTTTGATTTATATTGTTATAGTATTGTAAAATCCGTGTGTAATACACCTATTGAGGTATCTCGTACCTAAGTGATTTAGTAGTGTACATAAGTACATCGTGGAAAACGGCAATCCATGCCTTGTTACCTATCAGGTAAATGGTATGTCTATGATAATGTCAAGCAATCCATGCCTAGATGCTAACAAGTGTGCGTATGACATAGTCATATCGAGGGTGTGGCAATCCATGCGTAAGTACAATTTGAGTATGTGTATGACCACGTCATATGGTAACAAGTATTAATATTACTTATTCAGTAGTAAGGAGTTAGGGTGTCCCCTGGCATATTGTGTTGCCTCCAGCAACATGAAATTGTAGTCCTGCAGAACTATGAATGAGTATTTAAATCAAATACTGAGTTAACGACCTCGCGTGAAAGCTCACCGATCCGTTAACTAATGCGAATCTCGAGTATAAACTCGCTGATCCGTGAATGAGTGTGAATCCCGAGTGTAAGCTCGCTGATCCATCGATTGAGTGTGAACCCCGAGTGTAAACTCGCTGATCCATCGATTGTATTGCTTTACCGCGATATTGTAATTGTTCCCACTTCTAACCGTGGCATTGTTTTGTGCCTACTTTACCGTGGCATCGTTTTGTGCCCATTTGGCATCGATCGGATTGCTCGCAAACAATACATGAGAGTCAACAGTACCACGACATGCCCGACTTGAGTAACTGAGCCGACCGTACTACGACGTGTCCGACTTGAGTATTCGCGTTTGTATAAGTGTATGTATACCTATATACATAATTAGATTGTATGTAGCACCAAGTGCTCGGGATAGAGTATGAGTATGTATGTATGTATGTATGTATATATATATATATATATATGTATGTATGTAAGTCAAACGACAAACGCGGTGATAGTGTGTCATGCAACACATGAAAGTAACTTGTTGTATATAAATATGTATATATAATACTTAGATATTAAGTAGCACAATGAACCTAGGTATGAATATTTATCACCTAGTTGAGTTGTATCAGCATACTGAATTATACTAACATAGTCTACTATCGTATACTCCTAGCCTCAGCCTAGCAAGTATATTGGAGTCTCGGGGAAATGTTCACCTAAGTACTATTTCCACTCTGATAAGAAAAGAGTGTATCGGAAATCTTAGTTCCTAAAAGGGAGGCTAATCCTGTAACCAATCTAGATGTTGTCCAGTGTAGGTAGAACTAACCAGTTCGAACGTATTCGATAATATTGTCCCTCGACAATATGGCCCATGTATATTGATAACTTAGTCAAGTTACGTCATGGTAATTGTCTTTCAACAATCTAATAGTGTACAATGGTAACATATCTAGGTTAAGTATTAATATTGTCCTACAACAATATTAAGGGGGTAATTCCTAATTATTACACATTTCGTATTACATAACAGTAATATAGATAAGTCTGAATTATAATAATTTATAATTATAATTCGAAAACAGTAGTTGAGCATGTGTCTCACCCCGAAAACAGTAAGACAATTGAAAGTATGGGGCTATGAACTCACCTGAGGAGTTAGCGATCCTACGATACGCGCGTCGTCTAATGAGTAACCTCCTAGTGTCCTAAACATGTGAGGTTATATGAGTACGAGACAAATCAGTTTGTCTATAACACCCCCAAATTTATTGTTTGGCGGAAGCATAATTTGGGTGTTACTAATCAATAATCAAGGCACACAAATATATAGCAAATGACTCTATATGCGTCGTTTAACAAAATATATTAATATTAAAATGTTTACAATTGTTAAATCCGTACATAGCTCGTGTTCGATTAAATGAGATATTCCAATACATAAATACTTGTACAAAATATATTAATGCAAGGAAATCTCTATTGTCTGCATGCTGACTCGAGCTATAGTAATCCTGAGGCAGTCCAAATCTACTGCTGCGTATCTGTGATACATGCTAAAATGGGTCAGCTAACGCTGGTGAGCTTACAGGTTTGAGTATCAAATAATATCATATGAACCGCAAGATTTAAGTACAAATTTGCATCCAGCAAAAAAAGATAATGATAATGTATACAGCCATGAGCACATAGTCTGAGCTTAACTCGAGCGGTCAGGTTCCACCTTTAAGGACCTGATCGAGGTGCCTCCACGAGTGCCTAATCAACACTCGTCTGAACAAATATTAGTACATCCGTTTACCCAGTTAGTGCATGCTAACCCGGACGAGGAGGGTCAATCCTATATGATATCATATACTAATATTCACGCTACAACATATTACCAAACTATGCTGACGAAGGACATTGAAATGATTAGTTGTGTAAAACTCATGTAGTATATGAAAATGTTTGTACTTGCGTTCACATGTTAAAAACGAGAAATGAATCACACCCTGAGTAAAACAATAAAAGAGGGGCCATGAGACTCACCTGAATCTTGCAGCGTTTAATCAATAAACGTGAGCTGATTAGTCGATTAGAGGTCGTCCGAATACTCGTAACCTGGGGGTGTCCACGACACGCGATGGTTATAAACATGATTGGGTATCTCAAAGATCACCCTTGTAGTTGTTCGTCCAACTAGAATGTCCAAATTACTACGATTTAGTTGATTTGTTTAAGTATTTGAAAAGGCGTACGGCCCATTGGTGATTGGTTGTAACAATAATCTCATTATCATTATTATGGTTTCGAAGTGTTCATGTATCTTGATGTGTTTAAAAATAGTCGTATCGTATAAGTGTTTGATGTTACATAAGTTCGACACTTAGTAAAAATCCATATTTTCAAAGTTCTGATTTATGTGACACTGGGTGCGACATAAGTCTTGTGTCGCTAGGTGCGACATAGTCTATTGTGTCGCAGGTCATGACTGCGACATAAGTCGTTGTGTCGATACATGCGACATCTGCAATTTAATGCGACATAAAATGTTGTGTCGCTATGTGCCACGGGAAAGAGTTGTGCGACATAGTGTTTTGTGTCGCTATGTGCAAAATCCGAAAGGGCTGCGACATAGTCACTTATGTCGCTATATGCGACATAAGTAAGGGTTTTTGCGACATAAGCGCTTGTGTCGCAGATGGCCTGGAGCCTCTGCGACATAACGGGCTGTTGGCCGGAAATAGGGCCGAAAACGTGTTTTCCGGTTTCCGTTTGACTTGAAACTTTTACCCAACCCATATTTGGACATTTTAAGCTTAAATAAACAACAGACAAGTGAAAATATACAAAATCGAAGAGTTTTGAGATTTGTCGGGAATCTTACAAGTTAGCGCCGGAGAAATCCGAAAAGGTAGATTTAACACCCTTCAATTTAATTGTCAAGTAAATATAATATATCGGAAGCGCGAGTCCATTTAAACATTTATAATTCATATTTTTTAGTAAACCGAAAAGTTCAACTATTTTAAACCATAGTTTATCAATCTGGGTGTTATGTGACAACAAAAACAACACTGATTTATAAAATCGGATATCAGAGTAAAGCTCGGTAGTCAAACATTCTTCAGTCCACTCCTTGCCCAGCCCAAAATCATCTCAAGACCTGCGAGGAGTAAATAATGGGATTAGCACAAAGCTAAGTGAGTCAACCTGTCACTATCAGTATAACTTGGCATAACAGTACTTATTAACAGCAAATAACACATAGACACAACATCATCAAGAGGATCGGTGGTCCTTATGGCGCCCTCAGCCCGCGGTGGCCCACCAAGCGACACTTATGATCACTGCAGTCCAATACAGTGATTTACCGATAACTGTTTGCTACCTTTAACCAACATAAGCCCCATTCACAACACATGTTCACAATTCCTATTTTGGCTAACCTGTAGCAATCCCAATCCAACAATCGTTGACCTCCAAATCACTAGATGCCCGAAGGTGACTCATCACTTATTACACGTGTATTTCATCAATCAACAATCAACAATATCAAACTATGTCCACTTGTTGTAACCAAATATGTTATAACCAAATCACACTGAGAGTACGAGTCCACTCACCAACACCTCTAGCATCTCCACACTCAGGATTACTATATCACTGAGTCTTCGATTGATCTGAGAATAATGAAACTAATAGTTAGTAACTCATTTGAATATAAAGTTATTCATAATATATAATACTGATCAACTTCCATCATATATATGTTCAACAACTAATCACAAATCATTATAAGCAAAACAAAACAATATATGCTGATCGGGGGGTTTACCCGCCGGGTATGGCACTTACCCGCCGGGTACCTACCCGTACCAGCCGGGTACGTGCCCCTGAGCTGGGCGACCAGACCTGCTCTTGTTGTACACTTTGCCAAATAAACCAAACACAACACCAATGATTTGCAGTAGCAATTTACCATTTCTAGTGATCATTTTAGGCATCATATACATACACAAACACTTATCATCTTACCTCTAACATGTATTGATCACCATTCATAACCAATTCATAGAATTAACCCAAAACCCATTTAACAATCTAATTCATCAAATTCATGAAGTACTAGCTCTAACAAATTAATTCATCACAACAACTAGTAGCTACTAATCATGTTTATATGCAATAGCTATATTTACAATCACCAAATCAAGCCAATTCCTCAATTCATGTATTTTACCTAAAATTCAAAGAACACACAAATATATAAACAAACACTTACAAGTTCTTGATGCCTAAGATGATGATGATGAAGAACTTATAATTTCAGCTTTGCCTTATGATTAAACTTGCAAACTAGTGATTTAGGTATGAATTTGGGGGGTTCTTGGAGCTTGCTAGGAGTTTCCTGGCTTTGAAATTGAAAAGGGGAAAAAGAAACAAAAAGGAGGTCAGCCCTCCCTTTTCAAGTTTTAATTATTTTATACCCGTTCCAAATCTACAGTCTGGAACCTAAAACCGATTGCGAAAACAATCTTTTTATTTTATCGTCAACTGAATTGAATTAAAACATTTAATAATTTATTAACCACAATAAAATATTTGACTCTTTTACCCATTTATTTTCAAATAAGCCACCGAATGACAAATTAAATAATAATTCACAGTCAGAAAATATTAAAATACAACTAGACCTGAATACTGGGTGTTACAGTAGAAATGTAGATCGTGACGAGATGAACGTTTTTCTCTAAAGGATTCTGGTTGTTTAAGGTCGTTTGATGATGTTATTATTAAGATGAAGATGATGGTAGTGTGGTGGATGTTTGAGAGAAAAAGGGTGGGAGAAAGAGAGTGAGAGATAGAAATGAAAAGGAAAAAGGAGGTGAGGGGGTGGGTTGGGCCGGTTTAGGGGGGCCCCACTTGAGGTGGGAATCTCCCAAATTATTCCCCTGTGTACGCGCTCCGTGGGGTGTTCATTTCTCGATTGTTTAAACGTTAATTTAATTATTTTATATGTTTAATTGTACATTTTAAAATACGAATGTTTTATAAATATTTTGTTTACAATATTTTGGATAAAATTGAGTTGTTAAATAATGTCATATTATTTAATAGAATTGGTCAACAACGTCCGTATTTATTTGATTTGAATTACATTCGATTTAATTAGCCTAAAACTGAAGCAATTACATGTATTAACGAAGGATTAGACACTTAATCACTAGTCCTAATTTGGCGGGCGTTACATTCTCCCCTTGTTAGGAGAATTTCGTCCCGAAATTTAGCTCGAGGTCGCGTTTGATGTAGAGTCGGTGAATAATTGAGGATACTTGAGTCGCATTTGGTCTTCCCGTTTGTGACAACCATCACCAAACCGTAATCGTATTTTAAACCGTAAAAACTCATATTTTTTCTAAGACATATTTCATGGATTTCTTGACATCAAAGTCTTCATTTTTGAAAAAACGAAACAAACGCAAAAAGAATCATTACAAATGGACGTGTAACGAAGGAGATACGAAGCAAAACGTAAACAAACAAACAGTTCTGGACTGGGCCGATTTAAACCGTGTGATCTGAGTTTATTCTTTTGTTTGGCCCTAAAAACTGACCCAACCCCTCCCTTGTGAGCCCATTTGGCCAGCCCACAAAACAAGCCCAAACCCATTCCAAAACCCTAGGACTTAGGCTCCAAGAAGGTCCATACATATAAATAAGAATCTAAATCAAACCCTAACCCTTTTTAGATTAAAAACCTACGATTCATCCTTCTGTTTTCTGCTGCCCATCGTTGAAAAAAAAGAGAGAAGGAAGAGCTTCCCAAAAATCGAATTCAAGTATTGCTTATGTGTGTTTCTTGTTCGTGTATACGTATAGGTATAATCATAAACTCTAATCTATAGATTTTCTTTACATCTTTCTGGAATATAAATACTATTTGGTTGATTTATATGTATGGGGTATGGATGTATTGGGTATAATGTTATTTCCAAACCGAAAGTTATATAATCGAAATCTCTGAATCTGTCCCGATTTTTCAGTCATGATCAGTGGTCTATTTGACCTAATTACGTACGTTTTCAGGCTTCGGTCAAAACTACAAAGTTGTAGATCTAGATGTTTTACATTAAAATTCAAGGTTTCAGCCTCCTAAACGCACTGAATTGTTTTATAAAATTTATTTCGTAAACTGCTGTTATGGGTGATGAATATTTAGAAAACGTTGGTAAACTTAAATCAGTTTGATCGAAATATTTTCTAGTTATTTTGGGGTGGTTAAAATACGTTTAATGCTGGAGTTTCTGTAAAAAAAATTCATTTTTGAAATTGTAAGATTTAATTTATTTATTTTATTTAATAGGGTGTGCTATGTAGCGGGGATATAAATTTGAGATAGAAGCAAACATATAGGAACTTTTGTTTCGACTCGTGAATATAAACATGTTGACACATAACTCATAATAATTTAGACACATAACTAATATACATAAACATTATGTACTATAGGACGTTCATAGTTCCCTGCGACCTTTGGTGTGATACGTGCTTGCTTTAAACTACTTATCAAGGTGAGTTTCGTGGCCCCTTTTTCATTTATATTTTTAACATTTTGGGGGAAAAGAATGCTCAGATATTTTAAACTGTTTTATAGCTGTGAGAACAATCTTTGAACTTTCTTTTGATCATGAGTTGCTATGAATACATGTATAGTTTAATGTGTATTATTTGATTGTGTGGAACGATAACGTGAATAGAGCATAGCATTTGTGTGTTGTTATTTTGTGTGGAACGAGGATAGAAACGTTGTAATCTTACACATGTGGATGTTTCCACCGCTGAGGTAAGGTTATCTTGGAACGTAGAAACGTAGGAACGATGGAACGTAGAAACGTAGGAACGATGGAACCTAGAAATGTAGGAGCGTAGAAACGTATGGTGTTACAGAACGTTGTTGTGATTACTTGAAACGTTGAGCGTGTATCTTACTTGAATGTTGAAACGTGTAACTTATTTGTAATGTGGATAACGTATGAATTCTTGAACGTTGTATTATTATACATAATATACTTTGCACTCATGTGTTTAAAACGATACGAATTTGATTTGATAAAATGTTTACTTAAAAACCTACGAACTCACCAACCATGTGTTGACGTTTTTAAGCATTTCTTTTCAGGTGAAGCTAGTAATTCAAAGACTGAGACTAAGGTGGCTTAGCAAGACTGTTAGAGTGCATTTTTAATTTGTTACTGTGAACGATTGTATTTGTGATGTTGTGAAGCGGTTTCATGACATTTTGTTGAATTTCATTTAGTGAATTTCTTTTATATCAATGTGTTATGATCTAGTCATGTGTTGCATTCCGTTGTTTCCACTTTAGACGGGGTGTGACACCGTTCCCAAGTGAATTCTGGACCACGCCGCGAATTTCACCTGACCTTAACGATGGGAATACGACTTTGTTTGAGTTGTTTGACCTCACGGTCCACGATTTCAGCGGGTTCCTCAATAAAATGGAGTTTGTTATCGACGCAAATCTCATCGAGTGGGATGATAAGTGTCTCATCAGAAAGACATTTCTTCAGGTTAGAAATGTGGAAGGTGGGGTGCACGCTGCCAAGTTCGGATGGCAGCTGCAGTCGATATGCCACGGGGCCAATCCTTTCGAGGATCTCAAAGGGCCCAATATACCTGGGATTTAATTTCCCGCATTTTCCGAATCGGATTACGCCTTTCCAAAGGTGATACTTTCAAGAGTACTTGATCCCCAACCTGGAACTCGAGTGGTTTGCGTCTCACGTCAGCATAACTTTTCTGACGGTCACGTGCGGCATGGAGTCGGTTTTGGAGTTCAACAATTTTCTCGGTGGTTTCGTGTATGAGTTCAGGACCAGTGAGCTGACTGTCTCCCACCTCGGTCCAACAAATCGGTGATCGACACCTACGACCATACAGTGCCTCAAATGGTGCAGCCTTTATGCTGGCATGATAGCTGTTATTGTAGGAAAACTCTCACAATGGCAGGTGTCTTTCCCAGTTTGCACCGAAGTCAACTACGCAAGCTCGTAGCATGTCTTCCAGTGTCTGAATGGTTCGCTCACTTTGACCATCGGTTTGAGGGTGGTATGCGGTACTCATATCCAGACGGGTACCTAACGAATTTTACAGTGATTACCAAAAGTGAGATATGAAACGAGCGTCCCTGTCGGAGATAATCGAGGTGGGGACACCGTGTCGGGAAACAATTTCTTTGATGTAAATTTGTGAGAGGTGTTCCATTTTATCGGTTTCCTTAATCGCGAGGAAATGAGCAGATTTGGTGAGACGGTCGACAATCACCCAAACGGTATCGGAACCGCTCGTTGATTTTGGTATTTTGGTTATGAAATCCATGGTGATTTGTTCCCATTTCCATTCAGGAATGTCGGGCTGTTGGAGTAAACCATAAGGTTTTTGATGTTCGGTTTTGACTTTTGAGCAAGTAAGACACTTGCTGACATAAGTGGCGATTTCAGCTTTCATGTTCGGCCTCTAATAGAATTCTTTGATGCCGTGATACATCTTCTCGGATCCCGGATGGATAGAACATTTAGACTTGTGAGCTTCATCCATCACCAAGTCTCGCAGGTTTCCAAAATTAGACAACCAGATTCGGTTTGAGAAGTACCTAACGCCATTAGGTTTGATTTCAAATTGTTTATCAATGCCTCGCAAGGCTTCACTTTTGATGTTTTCAGGTTTCAAAGCTTCGAGTTGAGCGGTCTGAATCTGAATGGTGAGATCATTATGAATGGTCATACTGAGGGCTCAGACTCGAAGGGGTTTCGGCCGTTCCTTTCGACTGAGGGCATCGGCAACAACATTTACCTTGCCTGGGTGGTATTTGATTTCGGTGAGTAACTCGACCCAATGACGTTGTCGCATATTAAGATCCTTTTGGTCGAAGATGTGTTGGAGACTTTTGTGATGGTGAATACGGTACTTCGGGTACCATAGAGGTAGTGTCTCCAGATTTTGAGAGCGAACACTACGGCCCCTAGCTCGAGGTCGTGGGTCGTGTAGTTCTTCTCATGAACTTTGAGTTGTCGGGAAGCGTAAGCAATGACCTTCTCTCGTTGCATCAGCACGCAACCGAGACCTTGGTGGGAAGCATCGCAGTATACCACGAAGTCGTCGATGCCTTCGGGTAAAGACAGAATAGGAGCACTGCAAAGCTTGAGTTTTAATAGTTGAAATGCTGACTCTTGTTTATCAGTCCAATTGAACTTCTTTTCATTTTGAGTCAGTGTCGTGAGTGGTTGGGCTATTTTGGAGAAATTTTCGATGAACCGACGATAATACCCGGCCAATCCCAAAGATTGGCGTACCTCGGTTGGAGTGGTTGGCGCTTTCCAGTCTTTGATAGCCTCAATTTTCGATGGATCAACGTGAATTCCTTGACTGTTAATCACGTGTCCAAGGAATTGAACTGTTTGCATCCAGAACTCACACTTAGAGAATTTAGCGTAAAGCTCCTCGTGCTTAAGTAGTTCTATGATAGTTTTGAGGTGTTGCGCATGCTCATGCTCGTTGCGCGAATATATGAGGATATCATCGATAAAGACAACGACAAACTTGTCGAGATAAGGCTTGCACACCCAATTCATGAGATCCATGAATACAGCCGGTGCGTTGGTTAGACCGAATGGCATCACTTGAAATTCCTAATGCCCATAACAGGTTCTGAAAGCGGTTTTTGGGATGTCGGTGTCACGAACACGTAATTGATGATAACCTGATCGAAGATCGATCTTTGAATAACATCTCGATCCTTGAAGTTGGTCAAACAGGTCATCGATGCGAGGAAGTAGATACCGGTTCTTAACAGTTAGCTTGTTCAACTCTCGGTAGTCGATACACATTCGGAAAGGACCATCTTTCTTTTTCAAAAATAAGACTGGAGCTCCCCAAGGTGAGGAACTCGGTCTAATGAATCCTCTATCTAGGAGTTCCTGTAACTGGGTGGACAGCTCCTGAAGTTCGGATGGGACTAGGTGGTATGGTGCTCGGGCTACCAGTGCGGCACCGGCACGAGATTGATCGAGAATTCAACCTGTCTAGGTGGAGGTAGACCGGGTAGTTCTTCCGGTTAGACTTCGGGAAACTCTCTAACGATCGGCACATCCTCAAGTCGCTTCTCCTCCGAATTTTTCTCTGTAATGTGCGCGAGGATTGCAGGATAACCCTTTCTCAGAAATCTTTGGGCTTTTAGACAAGAGATGATGTTTAGTCTCGTCCCACCGTTCTCCCCCTGTATGATCAAGGTTCTACCGACGGTGAGAGGGATGCGGACGATTTTGTCATAACAAACGATTTCGGCTCGGTATTTGGACAACCAATCCATACCAATGATGACGTCGAAACTTCCAATTTCAACAGGCATAAGATCTATTGATAAGGTTTCGTTGGCTAAGTTTTAAGTGCAATTAGGTATCACACTATCGGTTTCTATGAGTTTACCGTTTGCAAGTTCTACAGTGTACTTAACATCCAGAGCAACAGGGGTGATGTCAAGTAGGAGATAAAACTCATCAGAAATAAAACTTCTATCGACACCGGTATCAAATAAAACAGAAGCAGTTAAGTTGTTGAGAAGGAACATACCCGTGACCACATTCAGGTCCTGACGGGCGTCCCCAGAGTTGAGCACGAAGGCTCTACCTTTAGCATTGTTGTTGTTGTTGTTGTTGTTGTTGCCCTTGTTCTTCAGTTTTGGGCACTCATTCCTAAAGTGCCCGGGATTTCCGCATTCAAAGCAGCCTCGGGGTGGTCTGGTGTTGTTGTTGGTATTGTTGTTGTTGGCGGGGACTCTACAGTCCTTGGTGAGGTGGTCGTACCTCTTGCACTTGTTGCAATAGGAACCGCAAGGACTTTCATGGTGGCGGTTTCATTTGGAACAGTAGGGCTTGTTCCCGGTGTAACCCCGTATGGTTTCGGTGGTTGAGTTGTAGGCTTTGATGGTGTCGGGTTTCTTGTTTTGGGAGTTGTTGTGGTTGTCGGACCACTTTCTTTTGAGGTGGTTGGAGGAAGAAGTGGGTGGCTCAGAGTCTTCGTTCATGGCGAGAAGTTCATGGGCCAGCCGGATGGCGCCATTAAGGGCTGTTTGGTTTGATGATGCGACGTTTCCCCGGACAGGTTCCAGAAGGCCGCGGATATATTTCTTGATTTTCTCGGGCTCGGTACTCACCATAGCTGGGCGAAGGATGGCAAGTTGTTGGAATCTGGAGGTGTATCCAACAATATCAGTCCCCTGCACTTTCAATTGCCAGAACTCCTCATCCAGCTTATGGAGTTGTTCACTAGGGCAGTACTTGATGTGTTGAATCTAGTTATTAAATTTATTGTTGAAAAGTAACGAGAAGATACCGTGCTAGACTAAAACACAACCGGGCAGTGGACCCTATCGTGTAGTAGTTTAGTTGGGTAAGTTCGGGTTCGAACACAGAGAACTTAAGTTCAAGTAATCAAGATAAGTGTGCACAATTTAGAAAGTAAAAATAAAAGTTGGTTTTGTGTGACCGAATTGTCACGTCGCTTTAAACTTCAAATTTTAGTTAAACTAGGCAAGTGGACTCTTAAGAGTCAAAGTGATTGATTCAAAAGTTTCGTATATTAAAAACAATACTTGCTTGGACTATTTCACTAGTGATTTCAGGGTGTGAAGTTATAATCGGTTAAAACGTATGCCAAAGTAAAATTCATCAAACATAAGCTCAACTTTCGCCAATACCAAGTGTTCAACTTCAATTAACAACCTATGATTTAATCTAGTAACGGACGTTCGCTATGGTTACCAACTCACACAATTTAGCTTAATTCATTTGACATAATCCAAAACTACATTTGCAATTTTGTTCAATCATTTATAGACAAATAATCAATAGTAATTTACTTGGTTGAAAACATTCGCTATATCAATAAGTAAATCACCAAATGGTTAAATTCTTGATATTAAGCTCAATCACACAAGGTTCTCCAATTAAACATAAGTTAAGATTTTGTGAGTTTGCAAATCATCCACACGATAAACATTCGCTAAATCGCTAATTTGTTTGTTTTTAACTAATTGTTATTACAATCATCAAATGCTTTCTTCCACTATGATAAACAACTTATTGGGTATTTTTCAATAAGCAAGAAACATTCGCTATAATTGCTTAGCTAAAAATACCACAAGTTTAATAACAACAAGCTAACTACATACAAATCCATGGATGATTCACAAACTCAAAGCATAAATTAACACCAAAAGTATACACCCCTAATCAACTAGTTAGTTCATCCAAGCAAACATAATAATCTAGCCACTAATCATCATAACAACAAGATAAACACATGTCATGAGATAAATCAAAGGAAACATAGATTACTTCAAACTAATTGGAATGGAAATTGTACCCAAATGATTACATAAACCAAGCAATTGTTCTTAGTGAAATAGTTGGTAGCTTGATGTTCTTCTCACAATCTCCAAGTGAAAGTGAAGGTTTTTGTAAGTGAATAATGGTGAGGTTAGGGTTTTGGTTCTTGAGAGAAAACTCAAGAAAAATGGTAAGTGAGAGATCATGTCTTTGGGTGGTGTTTTGGTGTTTTTATCTCACCCAAAAAATGCTAGCTAAACCTGCCCCCCACTCTCATTTTTGCACAGCACAACACTACACCAAAGTTTAAACGTGGTCCGCTAAGCTAGCCGATCGGCTGAACAAGTGTAGCCGATCGGCTCACGATCCTGAGCCGAACGGTTGGTTACATATAGCCGAACGTATGGTGATGCTTAGCCGAACTGCTCAGATGAAAAACCTTGGTTTTAATCTTCAGCTCGAACACCGGCCAGTTGCTGTTATAGTTTTGAACTAAAGTAGCCGATCGGCTAACTTTAGCCGATCATCTGAGAAGCTCCAGCCGATCGGCTGGTGAGCTTCAGCCGAACGGCTATCGTGCACAGTCCAGCCCAGAATTTGACCACCTCGCCCAATAGCATGCATTTCCAGCTTTTTAACCTGAGATAAATTTCCGAATGCAATAAGTACCAAAGTTTCCGAAATCTACTCAAATATAAATGCAAAACAATGATATCGCGATAGATTTATATAGCCAAAATGAGCGATATCAGTACTCATCGGTGAGCATTTTCTTCAGATCCTCCCAAGGAAGTAAGTAGGCGGTGTCAATACCCACAGACTGGGCATATGAACTCCACCATGAGAGGGCACCATCTTCGAGGGTGCAGGTGGAGTACTTGACTTTGTCCTCTTCCGCACATTTGGTGATGTGGAATATGGATTCCATTTTCTTGAACCATCTGATCAGTCCGATGGCTCCTTCGGTTCCCTTGAAGCTCAAGGGTTTGCAGTTCTGGAAGTCCTTGTACGAGAAAGGTTTGGATTGAGGCCCGTTGGCAGCTGTATCTTTGCTGCCCGAACTGGGATGTCGGGTAGCCATAGCTTGGGCCACGCTTTGGGCGATGAGTTGGGCGATTTCAGTTTCGCTGAAGGTGAATCGCTTCGGTGGCATCTTGCTGAACAAGATCAAGAAAAGACAATGAGATACTTGAGTGAAATTCTGATATATCACAGGTGTAAATGATGAAATATACGAAGATAGTACAAAGCGATAATTATATTTCATTTAGATAATCAAGTTGGATACATGGTACAA
This sequence comes from Pseudognaphalium luteoalbum, assembly GCA_963422505.1. Classification (NCBI taxonomy): domain Eukaryota; kingdom Viridiplantae; phylum Streptophyta; class Magnoliopsida; order Asterales; family Asteraceae; genus Pseudognaphalium; species Pseudognaphalium luteoalbum. The sequence continues at coordinate 4,441,961 of OY730194.1, forward strand.
GTTTTCAAAAGATTACATAATATGAAGAGTATAAAAGGCTCCGGGAATTGTTACATCCGGTTCGAATTGTAAGAGTCCTACATAGATAGATATAGATTACAAGATGACTGTCGCACTAGTTCTAACGCAAGTTTATCATTTCCATTAGTGTGACAAGTCGATCCACGGTGATGGCGAGTCTGTTGGTTTGTCGGGCGTTGTCTTCTGCCAAGGCTAATCATTGTACCAGCATTCTTGAGTATTCTTCTGTTTCTTGCAAGCGTTGTTCGCATTGTTCCAACGTAAGTCTCAAAAGCTCGACTTCTACCCCTGCTTCCACTACGTGGTCGTGGAGAATGTTCATGTTGCTAACGGTGTTTTCGTGATCTTCGGAGACTTGGTTGATACGCTCTAGCGCTGTGAGTCTCAAATTTTCATTTGTTTCTTGCAATGCGACATCCATGGTGCGAAGTAGTTGCTCGTGACGGTTCAGCCTGGCGGCCAAGGCCGGCAGAGTGAAGTGAGTGGGATACGGGCCAGCTCGAGGCAACCTGGCACCCTCGGATTTTGCGATCCGGATTGAGAGTGTGATGAATTGGGTGGTGTGTTTGCCATTCTGAGACAAAGCATTAGAGAGAATGACGCCTATATCCATATAATACATATATAATATAGCCTAAGTTATTGAGCGAGAGCGAGGCCTATCTATATATGTATGTATATATATATATATATCACATAATAGTCTAAGGTGTCCATCACAGACATGTTAGAGTCCCGGTTTCTCTCGTGGTCAGAGTCAACTAGTGTATCCTGTTCAGTCCTGACTCCTTTCAAATCTCACATCATATTCTTTTAATTATACATAGTTGATCAGGCTATGTTAAATTAAACCAACACCATATAGTCACTGAACCTAATCATACTTAATAAGGAATACTGCCTAAATTCAACCAAGTTCACTATAACCTTAGGCTCTGATACCAATCTGTAATACCCCCAAATTTACTGTTTAGCGGAAGCATAATTTGGGTGTTACTAATCAATAATCAAGGCACACAGATATATAGCAAACGACTCTATATGCGTCGTTTAACAAAATATATTAATATTAAAATGTTTACAATTGTTAAATCCGTACATAGCTCGTGTTCGATTAAATGAGAGATTTCAATACATAAATACTTGTACAAAATATATTAATGCAAGGAAATCTCTATTGTCTGCATACTGACTCGAGCTATAGTAATCCTGAGGCAGTCCAAATCTACTGTTGCGTACTTTTAATACATGCTAAAATGGGTCAGTTAACGCTGGTGAGCTCACAGGTTTGAGTATCAAATAATATCGTATGAACCGCAAGATTTAAGTACAAATTTGCATCTAGCAAATAAAGATAATGATAATGTATACAACCATGAGCACATAGTCCGAGCTTAACTCGAGGGGTCAGGTTCCACCTTTAAGGACCTGATCTAGGTGCCTCCACGAGTGCCTAATCAACACTCGTCTGAACAAATATCAGTACATCCGTTTACCTAGTTAGTGCATGCTAGCACGGACGAGTAGGTTCAATCCTATATGATATCATATACTAATATTCACGCTACAACGTATTGCCAAACTATGCTGACGAAGGACTTTAAAATGATTAGTTGTGTAAAACTCATGTAGTATATGAAAATGTTTGTACTTGCGTTCACATGTTAAAAACGAGAAATGAATCACACCCCTGAGTAAAACAATAAAAGAGGGGCCATAAGACTCACCTGAGTCTTGCAGCGTTTAATCAATAAACGTGAGCTGATTAGTCGATTAGAGGTCATCCGAAGACTCGTAACCTGAGGGTGTCCACGACACGCGATGGTTATAAACATGATTGGGTATCTCAAAGATCACCCTTGTAGTTGTTCATCCAACTAGAATGTCCAAATTACTACGATTTGGTTGATTTGTTTAAGTATTTGAAAAGGCGTACGGACCGTTGGTGATTGGTTGTAACAATAATCTCATTATCATTATTATGTTTTCGAAGTGTTCATGTATCTCGATGTGTTTAAAAATAGTCGTATCGTATAAGTGTTTGAAGTTACATAAGTTCGACACTTAGTAAAAATCCATATTTTCAAAGTTCTGATTTATGCGACACTGGGTGCGACATAAGTCTTGTATCGCTAGGTGCGACATAGTCTATTGTGTCGCGGGTCATGACTGCGACATAAGTCATTGTGTCGCTACATGCGACATCCGCAATTTAATGCGACATAAAATGTTGTGTCGCTATGTGCGACGGGAAAGAGTTCTGCGACATAGTGTTTTGTGTCGCTATGTGCAACATCCGAAGGGGCTGCGACATAGTCACTTATGTCGCTATATGCAACATAAGTAAGGGTTTTTGCGACATAAGCGCTTGTGTCGCAGATGGCCTGGAGCCTCTGCGACATAACGGGCCGTTGGCCAGAAATAGGGCCGAAAACGTATTTTTCGGTTTCCGTTTGACTTGAAACTTTTACCCAACCCATATTTGGAAATTTTAAGCTTAAATAAACAACAAACAAGTGAAAATATACAAAATCGGAGAGTTTCGAGATTTGTCGGGAATCTTACAAGTTAATGCCGGAGAAATCCAAAAAGGTAGAAATATAGATCGTGACGAGATGAACGTTTTTCTTTAAAGGATTCTGGTGGTTTAAGGTCGTTTGATGATGTTATTATTAAGATGAAGACGATGGTGGTGTGGTGGATGTTTGAGAGAAAAAGGGTAGGAGAAAGAGAGTAAGAGATAGAAATGAAAAGGAAAAAGGAGGTGAGGGGGTGGGTTGGGCCGGTTTAGGGGGCCCCACTTGAGGTGGGAGTCTCCCAAATTGTTCCCCTGTGTACGCGCTTCGTGCGGTGTTCGTTTCCCAATTGTTTAAACGTTAATTTAATTATTTTATACGTTTAATTGTACATTTTAAAATACGAATGTTTTATAAATATTTTGTTTACAATATTTTGGATAAAGTTGAGTTGTTAAGTAATGTCATATTATTTAATAGATTTGGTCAACAACATCCGTATTTATTTGATTTGAATTACATTCGATTTAAATTTCGTACGATTTAATCAAATCGCATAATCGTATCTATATATTCATCAATATACATTTTCGATACATTAATTAGCCTAAAACTGAACCAATTACATGTAATAACAAAGGATTAGGCACTTAATCACTAGTCCTAATTTGGCTGGTGTTACATAAATAATATTTTTAATTTATAAAGTTGTTTTATATATTTTCGAATATTTTTGAGTTGAAACATTTTATAAAAATAAAATGTTTGGGTTAAAGTTTTATAACTAAATTTCGCGCAGTTTCAGATAACTAGAATGCGTTTTTATCATATTTGTTTCCTAGTAATTATGAAATAATCATCTTGCATTACATATATATAATTATATATATATAAAGTTTTCTTTATAATTGCGTACTAAGTGCGATTAATTGAAGTAAAAATTAGGCGCGAAAATTGACTTTTTTGACCGGGTATTATAAATGTAGTTGTCAAATATACCCCTTAAAGAATTCATATTTCATGAACTTTCAATTCTTTGATGAATTTTGATTCTATCAATTTCGCTAGCTAAACGCACTATAAGTGTTAACACTCACCAACTTAACAATAAAAACTTTATATCTTCCTAACAATTAAAATCTATGAACATTCACTAATTTGTCATATATTCGGTGTATTATATGCATAAAAATAAAATATTCATGTAAGTTATTCTTAATTTTTCGATTCAATTTTACGATTTCAATCTTACAAAGAAGAAAGCAATTTCATATTAAAATAGATCATAACGAATTTGAAAATTGTCGCTCGGTTTTATAATAAGTGACCATTAGACCAATGACATGCAATTATTAAGATCTTGATAGTTATGGTTAAAAATTTTATATTTTAAATTTACAAAGTCAGTTGAATTGATTACGAATTAATTATAAAGTATTAACATTCTTTTTTGATACTGACTTTCCTCAATTAAAATTGATAATAGTGGTTATTAATGGTAACTATAAGTTATAAATTTGAGATTAAGATAAAAATTTTATGCTTAATCATAACCCTTAAAGCTATTTATGCACTTTTCTTTAAATTTTTATCTTCTAAAGGCAAATGTTTATATTACCGTTTCAGTATAAACTTTTTGAAAAATGTGTAATCGATAGTAATAATTAAATATTTACATGTGATGTCTGAAGTGAAAGGATAACCCATGATGAAAATATGAACACTTATGTTTAGAGTATCTCCAATGTGTACACTAAATGCACTTTTTACATTTGCAAAAAAGGACTTAAAAAACTCTCCAATGTTAGCACTAAACCATCATACTATTTTAGTGCAACACTAAATCCTTGTCAAATTACACTATATTTGGTGCTACACTAAACCTTACACTAAACACTGTTCATTATTTAATAATAATAAAAACAAATACATATAACACCCCGAGATTAACAAACATATATTATATTATTATACTTCAGAAGGGTGTCCCAAAACATAATTAGCGATATTACATATACTAAAATGTAGCAAATTTTAAAACATCACACTTATAAGTATATAATTACAAACCATTTACTAAAGATCGGGTGTTATATGACTAACAAAACATGATTCTAATTTCCCAAAAGGATCAGAGTGTGTGCGGTCATAATCAAACATTTCATCTTATTCATAATCCCGATCCATACCTAACCCAATTCCTGCAAAATGTTAAACACGGTTGGATTAGCTCAACTGCTAAGTGAATGGAACTGTATCCGACAGTTCAATTCAGAAATAACAAGCCTTACAACAAATAAATACAACAAGATATGTTTACAGCATAAAGCGTCGCAAACGTATAAACACATAGCGTCAAAGAGGACCAACGGTTCCTGATTAGCCAATCAAAGAACCCTTAAACCACTGTCGGTCATAACAGTGATTTACCGATAGTTTGAAGCTATCTTCACTGACTAGGGTTCATCCATCAACTATATGTATCAGAAACCCCGCCAGTCAAACAATAGCAACAAACTCAACCAGCGTTGACCTCTGAATCCAAATATGCCCAATGGCCTAAGAAACACATAATGCATAATCGTCATGCCAATATGAAATAATAATAACTAATTAACCCAATTCAGCAATATCAACAAGTATAACAATATCTCAAATGATTAAACAATCAATTTCAATAACCAAGTGTTCATCCGTTGCAGCCAAACCTGTTACAATGGAATTGAACTGAGGAATACAATTACCACTCACCGATATTCCTAGTCTTGAACTCAGTGGTCTTATATTACTGAGTTTCCTTGTGCTTATCTGGAATTAAATAAACAACAAGTCAGTACTTATACCAAGACAATACCTCATATCATAATCATATAACACTTTCAATATATTACTTAAACTATAATAGCAACAAGTTAATTATCCTGTCCCAGCCCATTGATCCGCCGGATCTCCCTTAGGATCCGTCGGATCCCTTGATGATCCGTCGGATCCATTCCGGATCCTTAATAATGTAGAACCAACCCCTCGTGATCCGCCGGATCATATCCAGATCAAAGCCGGATCATATCCGAATCAAAGCCGGATCACCAATTTTATACTATGATCCGCCGGATCACTATGATGATCCGCCGGATCATCCACCCCTACCAGCAATCTGTACGACTACAACAAAAACCCAGCTCGAAACCAAACCCTCAAAAACTTAAACTCAGATATCAATTCAATTATAATAGCTAACTAAAAGCATGTAACATCATATATCATCATACTAATCCCTATAACAACTAATTCAAGCTCAATCTCAAATTATATCATAAACCCTAACACTTGAAGTCACAAAAGATTAATAACTACGATGAACACTTACCAATCAAGAAATCAAGATGATGATGAAGATATCAATCTGATGCTTAACCCCAAAATCCCAAGATAAAATCTTGATTTCAATTTCTCTTTTAAATTTTCAAGTTATATGTATAAATTAAGAAGGATGAATTATTGAAATTGTTAGGTGATAAAGAGGTGAGTCGGTCACCGCCTCTTTCTAATTTAAATATAGTATAAGTTTTTTATCCCCTTCTAATCCTATTGTCTGGAACCCGAAAATACCCGTGAGTCAAAACATTATTATTTTACCGTCAACTTTATTTATTTAAAACAAATACAATTCTATTAGTCACAATAAAACCTGTGACTCTTTTACCTATTTATTTTCAAATAACTTAAATAACTATTTTCCGTTATTTAAATAATCATTTATCACCACCATCTTTATTTGATGTACTTTATATAATTTAATAAGATTTAGTGTAAATATTTAGTGCACACATTAAAGTGAATAATATTTAGTGTAAAAAGATGTTTAAAAGATTCTTATTTTGCACTATCTTAGTGTAAATTTATAGTGTACACATTGGAGATGCTCTTAAGAGCATCTCCAACGTATGCGCTAAATACTACACCAAATTTGGTGTAATAAAGGAATCTTTCAGGAATATATTTGCACCAAATGTGTTTCATCCCCAACGTATGCACTAAATTTCTGCACTAAAACAACTTTAAACATTTACACATTGACCCCTAAACTATTTTCATATTATACTTTCATTCAATTCATTAATATTATGATCAATTAACATTCCAAACTATTAACTTAAATGTAAATTTTATTTATTTACTTTCGTAAAGTTTCAAATACATATTTTTTTACATAAATTAATGTTTTAATTATCATAATTTGTTTGAATATTAAATTTTATTATTTCAATAATCATAATATTAAATCTAAAGTATATGGAACTTAAAAGATTCATACAAATAAATAAAGATAATTTAGTTTTGTACTTAGATAATAACAATATTTTAAACATATGGGCTAAAATGAAATATTATAAATTTGGTGCGAAGTTTAGTGTTGCACCAAATTTGGTGCAAAATCCTCAAATTTTTAGTGTGCACTAAAATTCACATCAAATTTGATGAGTTGGTTGAAAAAGTATTTTTACATCAAAACACCAAATTTGGTGCAATATGTGATACATTGGAGATGGCCTAAGGCATCTCCAAGCGTATGCACTAACCACCACACAAAATTTGGTGTAATAAATGAATCTTTTAGGAATATACTTGCACCTAATGTGTTTCATCTCCAACGTATGCACTAAATTTCTACACTAAAACTACTTTCAGCATTTACACATTGGCCCCTAAACTATTTTTACATTATACTTGACATGAGTTCATTATTTTTATGATAAATTAACTTTCCAAACTATTAACTTAAATGTTAAGTTTGTTTATTTACTTTCGCAAAACTTCAATTACATAAGTTATTTGCATAAATTAATGTTTAAATTATCATAATTTGTTTGAATATTATATTTTATTATTTTAATAATCATATTATCTAATCTAAAGTATATGGTACTTAACTAATCATATAAATAAATAAGTTTTTTCAAGTTTTGTACTTAAATAATAACAATAGTTCAAATATAGAGTTTAAAACGAAACATAATAAATTTAGTGCAAAATTTAGTGTTGCACTAAATTTGGTGCAAAATCTTCAAAAATTTTGTGTACACTAAATTTTGCACCAAATTTGATGAGTTGGTTAGAGCATCTCCAACGTATGCGACAAATATTACACCAAATTTGGTGTAATAAAGGAATCTTTCAGGAATATGTTTGCACCAAATGTGTTTCATCTCCAACGTATGCACTAAATTTCTGCACTAAAACAACTTTTAATATTTACACATTGACCCCTATACTATTTTCATATTATACTTTCATTCAATTCATTAATATTATGATCAATTAACCTTCCAAACTATTAACTTAAATGTAAATATTATTTGTTTACTTTCGTAAAGTTTCAATTACATATTTTTTTTACATAAATCAATGTTTTAATTATTATAATTTGTTTGAAAATTATATTTTATTGTTTCAATAATCATAATATCAATCTAAAGTATATGGAACTTATATGATTCATACAAATAAATAAAGATAATTCAGTTTTGTACTTAGATAATAACAATATTTCAATCATATGGGTTAAAATGAAACATTATAAATTTGGTACGAAGTTTAGTGTTGTACCAAATTTGGTGCAAAATCCTCAAATTTTTAGTGTGCACTAAAATTTACATCAAATTTGATGAGTTGGTTGGAGAAGTCTTTTTACATCAAAACACCAAATTTGGTGCAATATGTGATACATTGGAGATGGCCTTAGAGAGGGGTTTTTACACCAAAACATCAAATTTGATGCAAAACTAGATACATTGGAGATGACCTTAGAGAAACAACACAAGTTTTGGCAAATTGTACGGTTCCACCTAAATCAACCATTAAACGAAGGATCAATTTTGTATACTTAATTAAACCAAGGTATATAAATTAAGAACTAAATGTGTAAAATAGACAAATAATACTCGATCCGTCCCAATGTAATTATCCCCAGACAATAAACACGCAGTTTAAGAAAAACACAATAATTATTACTCACTTTTTGCACAATGACACTCATAACCAAATAATTTGAATATCTTTTCACTTTTGTAGTATAAGTTTTGAAGTATGGACAATATAGTAAATATAATCAAATTTCAATTCTATATTTGTTAGTGGACAATCAATTTGGGATAACTTAAAATAAAATACTGGACTATTAATTTAGGACGGATAGATTATAAGTTTTAGCAAGTTGTACTCTTCTCTCTCCCTTTGATCTCAAAGAATATTATACACTGAAATATCCACCCGCATTTAATTTGTGAGTAATCAATGACATTTATGTCATTCCGATCCTGTTATATGAAATGTTTATATGCGATCAAAAGGACGAAAGTTATGAGTTACTACTAGTGAAACATTAGTCAATGATTTTATACGTAACAGATAACTCACAACTCCGAGTCTCTAACTACTCTGATGAAACGCATCCACATCGATGCAACTCATACCCAATAATGTATAAACCATGAAGGAGAAAAATCATAAAAATTGATTGAATTCGTTTGTAAGATCCAAGTTCAAGCACGACAAAGACTAGCAAACTATCACTTATTCACTTTATAACCGATATGGAGTACAAATAAAAGTCTACCGTACTTACAACATCCGGAAAATTGACATTGACAAAAACTTTATCCACACAAAACTTCAAAAGTTCTTCATAGATAGTTAGAGCTCAGGGTGTGGTGATGTTTTTACAGTTTTCTGGGAAGAATGTTGTTGAGGATTATGTGGTGTGGTAGACGATGTTCTGGACAGTGTTATGAAATTTTTTTAATACATTTAATTGATAAATTAACTTTTAAAAACAAAAAAAATCAACATCTGATTCATTAATACAAATAAAAAAATTTGCAAGTCATAAAAATTATACATTTGATTAACATTATATAAGCCCAATCCAATGAAGTTACTAAATAAAAAGCTTAGTCCAATAAAATTAAACTTAAAATCATTTACATATTTATAATTTATAATAAAAAGACAAACAAAAAAACCCTACGCCACCTCTCTCTCCCTCTTTTTTCTTTCTTTATTTGTTCTCCATTTCTTAAAGTTTCATATCTCATATTCTGTTTAAAAAACAACATAGATAAAAGAAAAACTATCGTTTACAGCGTCTCATTTGTTACGCTGCTCGGGAATGTTGAGGTGAACGGCGTCGGGAACATCAAGCTGGAGTGGTGGAACGCTGAACTCCGGCGTTCTCGATAGTGGACGCTATCAAAATTTGTCCCACAACGTATGCTCTTAGATACAAGGTAAAGTAATTATAAAATTCTATCATAATAGGTTTTGCAACAAATATTTGTTGCTAGATGAACTGATAATGTTAATGAAGTCATTCCTCACAATTTCTAGAGAGAGTTACCATTTTGGTCATATTTGAGGTTCCCTGTCTCACTGTAGACACAATCTTGAAAAATATCGATTTCAGTAAAAGTCTAACTCTATCGCATCACTTTGGAGCGGATTTTGCTGTAAAAGATGTTGATATATATATATAGGGTAGTGATCTAGAGGAAAGTGCAATAAATGGGGGAAGGGGAAAGTGAATAACTACCATTAATCATATGAATTCTATGATAATTAGTGCGGGGTGCAACCATGTGATCACCTCTATAATAATCAAAACACATTTACTTATTTACCCCCAAAATAAATTATTTCACAAACGACAAGTCAAAAAATTATGAAAATTGCACCATAAAACTCAGCGTTTTCTCCTCTTCAATGTAAGATCAATCAATGCATATTTTCGATGAATTTTTTTTTCCGTTTTTTGGTGGGATAATAGTATGCATTGTGATTCATCTTAACATATAGTATGCATTGTAATGCATTTTAACATAAGTTTCTATTGTACAAAGTTTCTGCTGCCTTTATAGTTTTTGTTGATCTCATTGTTTTTTATGTCTTCAGTATTAATAGTATGCACTGCGATGCATATTAACATTGTTTACAATGTAGTGATGTATTTCGATACATGTTAACATACGAGTTGGTGATTGATAATAGTATATATTGTGATGCATATTAATATAAGTTTAATTTGTATTGATGTATATTGATACATGTACAAGCTAATGAATACTAATAGTATACACTACGATGCATGTTAACATTGATTTACAAGGTAGTGATGTATTTAACAACCACTACAATCAGAACAAATCCCCATTATTTAGCTATATTTGACTCGGTGTAAATTAGTTTTTAAATTGATGTACGTTAACATTTGTCTTCACAAGTATTAATATTATGCATTTTGATGCATACTAATTTGTAAAATCTATCAAAAAACGAAAAAAATAAAGTTGTCAAAAATATGCCTTGAGTGATCTTAAATCGAAGAGGATAAAACGCTAAATTTTATAATGCAATTTTCATAATTTTTCGACTTGTCATTTGTGAGATAATTTGTTTTAGGGGTACATGGGTTTTCTTTGTACACATGGCATATTCTGATTGGTACTTTCATATTGTCACTAAATTCTCATAAAGTGCATACCACAATAATATGATGCACCTTAATTTGATTAGATGAAATGAATTGTTAGATCAACACTTTCCCCCTTCCCTCAAAAAATGCATTTCCCTCTGGATCATTCCAATATATATATATATATATATATATATATATATATATATATATATATATATATATATATATATAGTTGGAGGTTCAAATGAGAACCACTCTAAAGCTAAGAACTTTAAGAACCACAAAAAATACATGTTTGTTCACATGTGATTAACTTCAATCATATGTGAACATTGATGTACGTTTAATTGAAAGAAAAAAAAGTCAAAAAATCCTAAAATTGTATCGAAAAACGTAAAAAAAAATATGTTCACATATGAACGATAATGTGAACAAATCGGTTAAAATGTATTTTAAGACGTAAATTTAGGATATTTTTTTTTACTTTTTTTGTTTTCAACTAAACGTACATCAATGTCCACATATGATTGAAGTTAATCGCATGTGAACAAACATGTATTCTTTGTGATTCTTAAAGTTTTCAATTTGTGGTTCTCATTTGAATCTATATATGCTTGATTGTAGCTGTTGTTATCATTAGTTTATTTTGTATTACTTCGTCCTACATTTTATTTATACGTATTCAAGTCTGTCGGAAGTCTTTCTAGAAGCAGTCTCTCTACCCTTGGGTAGGGATAAGGTTGTTTACATCTTACCTCGCCCTCGGCGGGATTAGGTAGTGTTGTTGATATATATATATGGGGGTTAAAATGAGAAGGCTAATTGTTTACTATGTTCGATCTCTTACACCAATCCTCTCTCCATCAACGATTGGATCTGCGAGTCTCCCACTCTCAGAACTGGACAATAATCGACGATTAAAGAACCCGTCGACAATAGTGCGCATCTCCCTTGTGTTATGTACATCAAATTCTATCTTATTCTACTTCATTTGCTTCATTTTTTTCCTTTATTCAATAGATGCAAATTCTTTTTCTTCTGAATCTGTACTATGCATCTACTTTTAATTATATAGAATTAAACATACATATTATAGCTCCAAAAATCAAAACTAATGATATAATTTATTTGATTCAAATGTATGTCAAATTAAAGTAATTTTATTTAAGAAAACTTGATGTTCTTAATTTTGAAAAGAAAGGACGATCTGGAAAGTGCATGGTTATCCACTGAGTTCTCACACTTCTCACCATAAATTGGTTCTCACCGGATCTATAACACCTTGTTTCTGGGCCTGAAAATAACTGATTATTTAAATAACGGAAAATAGTTTATTTGGTTTATTTGAAAATAAATAGGTAAATGAGTCCCAGGTTTTATTGTGATTAATGAAATATTACTTGTTTTAAATTATAGTATTCGATAGTAAAATAAAATATTTTGTCTCGCGGATATTTTCGGGTTCCAGACAATAGAGTTAGAAGGGGATAAATATTACACTGTATGTAAGTTTGGGCGGTGGATTAAACCGACTCATTTTTTACCAACCTTCATCCTTTTGTTTAACTCTCACTTTCACTTAGAACACAAGATAAATTCAATAGAAATCACAATTGAAGCTGAAATTATGATTCCTACATCTAACCTTCATGATCATCTTTAGCATTATCTTCATCTAGTTCTTTCTTAAAATTGTAAGTATTATATGTTAGTTTATGTCAATATCTTGATTAGGTAAAAATTGAATGAACCAGAGGTTAGGGTATAAATAATATTTGTAATCACATCTTGTAAATGGTTATTTGATGATTGATTATGCCATAGATTGAATGAAAAACCATTAGAACATGAACTTAGAGGAATGGGTTTAGATTTTGATTTGATTGATTAATGCATTTTGGTTATTGATGTTATTTGGTTGATGATGTTGTTCTTGAATGTATATAAGGTTAATATACTTACTATTGTGTTAAACTGAGTTTGCATGATGAAACTTGGTGGGTTTGATTAGAAAATTCGAAGTTGGGGGTTTTAGTTCAAACTGAGTTTTTGCAGGTTGCTGGGTTCTGGGTTTGGGACCCTTAGCCGATCGGCTGAGATTAGTGAGCCGATCGGGTACAAGTGTTTTAGCCGATCGGGTAATTTTAGCCTAACGGCTAATTTAGATCAAAACTACTACCGTAGCTCACCTTTAGAACAAATAATGCTATTTTAACTGGCTTAGCCGATCGGCTAGTGGTGAGCCGATCAGTTTGTGTGTGATAGCCGATCGGCTATGGTTTGAAACCGATCGGTTATGGGTAAGAAATCAGAAACAAATTAGTTTGGATAGTATACTGTACTTGTAATGCATTCATATTATATAATTAATAAATTAACTGAAGGGTACTTATTGTTGTAACAAACTTGTAAGTTAGTATAAATTGTGATGATAAAGTGTTATATGATAGTTGGTATTATTTAGTGAAATATGTTTATAATTATAGCAATGGTTAATTAGTTTGGGACGAGTTATTGACTTGTTATTATTGTGTTCTCAGATAAACGAACGGCAACTCAGTGATATAAGACAACTGAGTTCAAGGCTAGGATTAACGGTGAGTGGTAACTATATTCTTCTGTTCAATTCCGTTGTAACAAGTTGGATACAACGGATGGACACTTTGGTAATTGGTTATTGACTGTTTAGTTTATTGGGTTATAGTTATTATTGATTGTTTATTTATTCAGTATTGGCATAATTATTGTACAATGTGTGATTCTTGGCCGCTGGGCATATTTGACTATGTGGATTATTCAGAGGTCAACGTTGGTTGGGTTTGGTGCTATTGTTTGGCTGGCGGGGTTTTCGATACACATCGTTGATGGATGAACCCTAGTAAGTGAAGATAGCTTCAAACTATCGGTAAATCACTGTGATGGCATACCAGTGGTTTAAAGTGTTCTTGTGATGATATACCAAGAACCGCCGATCCTCTTTGATTGTGTTGGATTATGTTTATTTGTTGTATGAATTATTATTTCTGAATTGAACTGTCGGATACAGTTCCATTCACTTAGCTGTGAGCTAATCCCACCGTGTTTAACATTTTGCAGGTTTTGGGTGAGTAGGGATCGGAATTAGGAATGAGATGGAATGTTTGATTTTGACTGCGCATACTCTGAACTTTTTGGAAATTAGAATTATGTTTTGTTAATTATATAACACCCGATCTTTAGTAAAGTGTTTGTAAATACATAATTATAAATGTGATGTTTTAAAATTTGCTACATTTTAGTATATGTAATATCGGTAAATATGTTTTGGGACGCGCTTCCACCGTTAATGATATAATATGTGTTTGTGAAAATCGGGGCGTTATAGGATCCTCACCCTATGTATATATATTAGTGTTAAACTCGTGCGATGCATGACTAGATAATTATAATGGCGTAATACATAGAACCGTATAGGTAGATGGTCTAACGATAGTTACAGAAATATTGCATAAACTTTATATAATAATTTTTGATAACATTATAAAAGAATATATTAAACAATAAGTTCTTCCTAAAAATGTTTTCCAGAACAATAGCCTCTTCTAACGATGATTCGTTGGCAGTGTATCAACTTCCTTATGTTCTTCAAATTAAATCCCATATAATTGATCATATATAAATTTGAGCAACATAAATAGGATTTCAGAAGAAATAAAAACGTTTACAGTCACTTACATAGTTGCTTCAGTTTCTTCTACACTATCTCTACCTCATTGAGCTTCTTCAATGTAAAGAGCTTGTTGGAAAGTCTCATTTTCAGGTTCAAGATCTTTTTGATGTTTGACCATCTTAACCAAAGACTTATTCTCTTGTCAAAGTCCTTGAAACCATCTTTAAATGTAGATTTGTTTCTCTCTCAACATCCTTTTGACAATCTTTGAATCATTTACCATGCTGTAAATAACATAGATTTTCATATTAATTCATCGAATTCAGTGCTAAAAACCAGGGTAAGCATGCATTATATAAGAGGTGATTCTAGATAAATATGCAAGTTATATATAGTCATGTGTAGAAAATAATAATTCCTAGAAATACTTAATCCACAAAAACAGAGGACAAAATCAGCTAATTTAAGTCAAACGAAACCAAACAACAGAGCTTAACACACAATCAGATCTTTCTTATCCAATTACCAACCAATGAATTTGGCCACAACCGACCAAAAAGCCTACATTTGAATCCCATAAAAGGGTGAGAAAGTAATTCATGTACCTGGTACCTATGTTTAGCAAGCAAAGACAGCCACAAAATCGATTATCATGCAACATGAAAATATAAAATACCATAAAAAATATACATATTGACTTAGCTTGATGTCCAATGCAAAAATCATTACATTCTTCAAAAAATATTGTAAATATATATTCAAAAATCTGATGGGATCAAACCTTTTTCATTCAATGACCTTGAGCGTCATTTGTATACAATTAAATCCTATACTCTTCACGTACAAAATGAGATGAAAGTAGTTAAACATTAAAATTATTGACTTTTCGTATCGAAACATATGATACAAAAAGATTCAAACACAAACATAAGATTGTTTGTGGCTGTCGAATTGAACATTTTTCATAGTATATCAACTCTGTTTTGATAATTAAAATTAGAGAAAATATATTTTAATCAATACGATTGAAAATATACGTTAGAAAATCATTTCCATAATATGGTCCGGTTTAAAATGGTAAAGTGGTAAGTGTTGGCTATCAATATAAATATCCATAGGTCCATACATTAATGAGAGAATATTTTTCATCAAACATTTAACCGATAATTATGTAAATGGGATAAATTATTAGAATTTGCCAGCTTGTATGATCAAAATTATTAATATTAATTATTTGTTACAATGGGAAGGACACGTAGGGCATGCATACATGGCTTAATGAAGCACCAAATTAAACAAATTAATGACACGTAGGATAATGTTTAATTAGCATTGTTAATTAATTGTCAAATAAGCTAAAGGACTCCTCCCTTAGTTATAATAGAAGATATATATATATATGGAGGATCCAGGAGGAAGCTTCAATCTTGAGGGAAGAGGGGAAATGCCTTTACAGCCATCAGATCTGTCCAACTTTTGACTTCCGGCGCATGCATTGTTTCAATTTCTGTTCAAGTGTGTTTACAGGGAAGAGGGTAATACAGTCATTTTACCTTCTATTTTCAATTTAATTTAATAATTTAATATTATTTTGCAAAAGAAGGAACGTAAATTGAATCTAATTCAGATAGTTTTCCTAAATCCTTCATATCTAAAATCTAAAATCTCAACTAAACTACATTTACCATTCAGTAACGATCGTGTAAATCTCAACTAAATTAAATCTACCATTCAGTAGTAACGATTGTGTAAGTCCTTCAACTTAAATAATTTTCGTTTCTCACTTCTAATTCTGATCTTAATTGTTGTGTTTATGATCGAATTACGATTCAATTATGATTACCACAGTTCATAATTGAGATGTTTCATCGATATCACTCGTTTTACTTCGATTTTGATATACATATGATTTTAATTCAATTATATCTGATTGTGTTGTCCGTATTTAGGTTTAAATCATCATTGACATTCAAGTTTTTGTTTTTAGGGTTTTTTAGGTTTAACTTTGTAATCATGTTGTTTCAGATATTATGATGAATTCTAGTTCTAACCTTTTATTATGAACAAATTCAAGTGTTAGTGATTCTAATGGTAAGTAACTATTTAGAGTAATTTGTGTCTTTTTATGTGTTTTGTGTTCATGATGCCGATTTTCAGTAATCATAATATTAGTAATTGTAATATTAGTTACGATGAATGTTACTTACTTTTAATGTTTTTGTATATATAATTAATATGTGGATCCTTTGTATTTATGTTTTTATATATTTAATTAATGTGTAGATCCTTTGTATTTGTGTTTTTGTAGCTTCTATGATGATGTCTTCTAGTTCTAGTCTTCTGTTAGAATCGAATTCAGGTGTTCTTGATTCTACTAATAAGTTTTTTGCTACTTGCGATTTATGTGTTCATGATGCTCTGCTGAATTTATGATAATATTATCCACGGTGAATGTTAATTATTTTATGATGAATTCTGGTTCTAACCTTCTATTTTTGAATAAATTCACGTGTTAGTGATTCTACTGGTAAGTAATTATTTACAATAATATGTGTCTTTTTGTGTGTTTTGTGCTCATGATGCTGATTTCCAGTCATCATAATATTACCTGTGATATGTTACTTACTTTTAATGTTTTTGTATATTTAATTAATGTGTGGATCCTTTGTATTTGTGTTTTTGTAGCTTCTATGATGATGTCTTCTAGTTCTAGTCTTCCGTTAGAATCGAATTCAAGTGTTCATGATGCTACCAGTAAGTTTTTTGTTACTTGCGATTTATGTGTTCATGATGCTCTGCTGAATTTATGATAATATTATCCATGATAAATGTTAATTATTTTAATATAGAGATTATCATGAATTCTGGTTCTAACCTTCTATTATGAACAAATTCAAGTGTTAGTGATTCTACTGGTATATAATTTTTTAGAGTAATTTGTGTCTTTTTGTGTTCATGATTTTGATTTTCAGTAATCATAATATTACCTATGATGAATGTTACCTACTTTTAATGTTTATTTAATTAATGTGTGGATCCTTTGTATTTGTGTTTTCGTTCTATGATGTTTTCAAGTCCCGATGTTCCTTTAGTTTCAATGGTCTGGTTCAAATCGTTGAGATGATTCACAGTAAATCCTATGGTCAATAACTGATAAGTCGTGGTCCTTTTAGGCCTCGATGCATCAATGAACAAATAATTTATTAAGTTGAAAGATGTTATCATTGATGATTTATAACTTTATGCACATCAAAAACTTATATAATATAATTATCTGAAGTCATAAACTATATTTGATGACGGTAATGACGGTTGCAAATTGTGATTTCGCATGTAGATCGGTGGTGTATAAATAGAGCCTTGTATAAATTAATATTTTGTTGACATTGCAATCCTTCTCCTGCGTTACTTTGGCTGGCCTTTATGTTTGTGTTCCTACTTATATACAGTTTGTAGTGCTAAAGTTGCAGATTGTTGCTATCTAGACAACATGCTCATAAAAAGCAAAGATCATAAAATCACTTCAAAGGAAATGAGGGCATTCCTTTCAAAGATTAATTAGGAACACTTGGCTTCCATGTATGTCACAGGCATGTCTACTGATAAGCATCAAATAGATACTATATTTTATACTATTTATCCCTATATTTGTATATATTTTAATGCATTTATATGATTTTAGATACTTATTTTGTTAATATTTGCAGAAATGTATTTTAATTAAAGATTGGAGAAAAAGGAATGGAAATAAGACCAAAACTGAAGAAATTGAAGCAATTGAAGAAAACAAGACTTAAACCTTACATAAATGAAGACTAAGATGATAATATTGAAAAAAATGGGCCAAGAAAACAAGTTGAATCCGTTTAAGAAGAAAGAAAGCCCACATTGAAGCCCAAGCCCGCTTTCGGAATATTCTGGAAAAACAATCCAACCGGCGGTTGGATTAACCAACCGGCGGTTGGATTAACCAACCGGCGGTTGGACATAAGGGTTTCAAGTCGGTGTAAAGCGCAGAGTTGGAGTGAGATTCAAATAACTCCAACCGGCGGTTGGAAGTCCCAACCGGCGGTTGGAGGGTCGGCCAGAAAAGTTATAAATAGAGGTTTAGTCTAAGCTAAAGGAGATATGATTCAAAGAAGAGAAATACGAAAGTTAGGGTTTTAGGCCAGCTTTAGGTACGAATTTGGAGGCTAAGGAGCTAGGGGTTGAAGGTTTTTAACCCTAGGAAAAGCTAGTTCGTCAATTGGTTCAGTTTCTTTATCCTTGTAACTTTATTAACCTTTTGGGTTACTTTGGATATTGTTTATTTGAATTAATTGCTTGTTAGATTTTCGTTATGAATGTTTAAATGTATGTTTATTAGATTTATTATACGAATTATATGTTTATGTTGGAACTATATTATTGAGTATTATTATGCAAGAATTCTGTGTTATATTATGTTAATGATCATAATTAACTAATTTATAGATAAAGTTTATTAATCTTTTGGGTTTTTAAATTAAGTGATTATGTTTCATTAAATGTTAAGTAGCATTGTAATTCAACCGAACCAGGAATTGTATCAATAATATGTTGATAGGCCTTAATAAATAGTAATACTTTACATAACCTTTGACTGTATTGCTATATGAAAATTATCTTAACCTTTGTGGTTTTCTACATTAGTAAATCACAATAATAATAGCCAACACGCAAATAAACATAAGTTAATATAATAAGTTTAATAAATAATAGTTTAGATAGTCATAATCTTCTATCCAATTGAGTATTCCTAAGTTGTTCCTTAAAATTTATCTATTAAGAATCGGTATCAATTATAAATATGTTCGATCGGAACTAAAACGTCCCCCCTATCTTATATATTATTGTATATTATTGTAAAGATTGTATATTAATTGTAATAATTGTAATTAGGATAAATAAATAGTTAGTTATAGATTAAATCACGTTTCCTGTGTTCGAATCTGGACTTACTTATAAAGCTATATTCTATGATCAGGATAACACTTTCCTGAATTGTGTGA
Organism: Pseudognaphalium luteoalbum; assembly: GCA_963422505.1. Classification (NCBI taxonomy): domain Eukaryota; kingdom Viridiplantae; phylum Streptophyta; class Magnoliopsida; order Asterales; family Asteraceae; genus Pseudognaphalium; species Pseudognaphalium luteoalbum. Next base: position 4,461,647 of record OY730194.1, read on the forward strand.
TAGTATTATTTAGTATTTCCTTAATTAAAACTTGTGATTATAATTGCCTATACTTAGCACACATCATCTACCCCTTAATGTTAATCAAGGTAATGGGATTTTTTTTGTTGCTTTAAATGCATTTAGGGGTAACTGTATAAAAAGTTATCGAACTTTGGATAAATTACCAGTTATTTTAGGGTGGTAAACCACACAAAGTTATAGGTAATTTGTGTTATTTTGTAACTCATGTGTTCATAATGTTGATTTGAAATAATGGAAATATTACTCACGACGAATGTTACTTACTTTTAATACTTATATTTAATTAATATGTATATCTTTGTATTTGTATTTTTGTAGCTTCTATGATGTATTCTAGTTCCAACTTTCTATTAGAATTTAATTAAATGCTTCTTAGCTATTTTGATGATATTATTACCCATGATGAATCTTAGCTACCTTTAATATTAGACATGAATGTTGTGTTTAGATTTTGATATTATCGTTGAGGACTAACAACTAGTTGCATACTGGGTTTTGTTTAAGGACTGTCATCTGAATGTACGAAGGGTGGTTGATGATACAGTTGGTGCCTTGGTGGACTTGCATTCTCCCGCCAGCTACGTGTTATTCGAATTGTGATGAGGGATCTGCTGATCGGAGTATGATTTTTCTTTTATGTTGTTTATGTGTGTGCACAATCAACAATGTAGTTATCCTATGGACAAGGCATTGGAAGGATCTTTATTATTTTTGTTGATACTAGATAAGAACTGGGGCGCAGGCTGACACTTGATATCTTTACTTTTGGCAGCTAAACCTCTTGATAGAATAAGGTAACTCATAAACCAATGACGAGGTTAAAACATACTTTATCAATAAATGAATTTAGTTGTACATTTAGAGTTAAAAACATATTTACTTTATACTCAATTAAGATAAGCGCAACATTTATTGTAACATGCATATTCGATCACCTTTTTTTACTTATATCGTTTCCTAACTTTCTAAAAATATGTTCTCTGTAATATGCATATGTCATTGCTTGAAGAATATATACAACCCAAATCAGATCTGCCATCTCCGCTTATGCATTTTCGTGAAAGACTACCCGAGAAAATCCACTATTTGGGTGTTTCTTTTGGCCTTATTTTGGAGTTATTTCGATTCTGGAAGAAACATAAGTTTGCTACATTTTTCATATGTGAAGAGCCAGTTAAATTTCTATCCAAATTTGTTGACTCTTTTTTAGTTCTATTTTGTTAATCAAAGACTAAATCTTAACAATATTTATACTTGTTTTCAGATTCTGTGATTGGAGAGCATAAATGTATGATGTTGAAACCACTTGATGCTGATGATATTGAAGTTAACGGTTCACATGAACTGGATTTTTTTTTGTTCCTTAATATCAAGGTTTGCATTTCAATCGAACACATATCTTATGCAGACTTGCCAAGATGGGCTGGAATGGATCGACCCACAAATCCTTTTCTTTGATTGGAAAAAAGATGATTGCAAATAAAGTTTAACTGATACTGCTACTATTATATAGTACTTGTAAGGCTATGATTTTTGAGGTTAAAAATTGATTATTTTTCCCCTTTTGCATGTCCTTGGCATTCAGAGAAAATTTTGATAGGCTTTTGTGCTCTTCAAAATTTAATACAATGGAATACGTGCTTGCAATAAGGTACGTTTTCGATATCTTAGCTTTACATCCAATAACCTGATGGTCTAATAATTATTGATATATTTGGCTACTCTTGTTGCTGTAGTATTTTGGATCCAAAACTAAAGTTCACATGATTTAGAGACTATCATTTCATTTCCAATCCGTATGAAAAAGCTAGAAGCTTACGTGAAAGATCGGCTCGTCACAATCTTGTAAGAAGATTTAAGTGATGCATAAGAGTTTGATACGTTAGCTAATGATGATATCTAAATAATCTTATAGATGTAATGTTTTGTCTGATATAATTATTTATTTTGACAGATTTCAGGTGCCAGACTACCACTTGCATACCTATAACATTTATCTATGTGAATATTTCACGAATCTATGTGAATATTTTACGATATCATTCATTGATAGTTGTTATAGTTTATTTCAGTTGTTATAACATTAATTCTGATGAATATTAAATGATAACATTCATCGTGATGAATAGTAAGCGATAAACATTCATTGATAGATGTTGGAATTTGATTTCAGTTGTTGTAACTTTTATTTTAATAAATATTAAGTGATAATATATATTTACACGTATATTAAGAATTAACATTCATTGATAGTGAATATTAAGTAATAATACACATTGATGATAAACGTTTAGTGATAACATTTATCCAGATGAATATTAACTAGTAACATTTATATTATGTATTAACATTCATCAAAACACAGTATCATGCACATACATTTTCAATTTTAAGCCATCCCTGATTTAAATATCAACACAATTTTTATTTTGTTGTTTCTTACAAATTATTGGTTTTTAGACTTTATATATAAGTTACATACCTGTTTTTATGCGGAATATAATTTTCCGGTTAATATCCGTTACGATGAACATTAGCTATATTCATCTTATTAACCAGTTTTGTTTTGGTATACTGTTAGAATCACGTACATGTTATAGAGATGTTTCAAGTAAGTGTTACTAACAAACTTATTAATTTTTATTTTGTTGTTTCTTACAATTGCTTTTTAGACTTTATATATAAGTGATATGTCTCTTTTTATGCTTAATGTAGTTTTCCAGTTAATATCCATTACGATGAATATTATCTACACTCATCTTATTAATCGGCTTTATATTGGTGCACTGTTACAATCACGTACATGTTATAAAGATGTTTCAAGTAGGTGTTACTAACAAACTTATTAATTTTTGTTTTGTTGTTTCTTACAAATTATTGATTTTTAGACTTTATATATCAGTAATATGCATGTTTTTATGTTGAATGTAATTTTTCAGTTAATATCCGTTGTGATGAATATTAGCTACAACATTCATCTTATTAATCAATTTTGTTCCGGTTCATTCTACTAAATTCATTTCCATTATTAATTATAGGTAAGTGATTTGCTAATTGTTATGTATATGATTCAATTACATCTTAATTGTGTTTTCAATTACATCTTAACTTGATATAAGAAGGTTTTAGAAAGCCCATGAAACAATGTCAAGTGCCTTGTGGATTCAAGTTCATGCAAGTAAAGTAGTGGAAAAACCAAATAGATAAGTGTGTAGACTCTAGAGCATGGTAAAAAACACTACAATATATAATCGGGTTGAAAATACCATGGTTAGGATTTGCATTAAAGTGTCTTCAGCAGCAACTGATGTATTCATTATGTCTTCATCTGCAGCTGATGTATTCATCCTGTTGATTTTCAAAGATGACTTTCTACTTTCTGAAACCTGCACATTATTTTCATAGTAATAATTATGAGTCACATCTCCTATAGTATTCAGTCTATGTTGCACTATAAACAATGCATATTTCTAGATGGTATAGCTCCAATCTTATGATGCGAGTTGAATTAAATTCAAGATTCCATATTTGTTCCATGTTTATATAATATTATCCACTTTGGTGAATATTTGTAAAGATATTAATTTCAACGATTACCTGATAGAAATAGTGTGAGCACTACCCAAAAAAGATGTAACGAAATTTGCAAAATCTTTCATTTGGGATGCCCCATATTAACTTGTGAGATTACCTATTCGACAACACAATTTCAAAAGAACATATAAATGAAAATTCCTTGACAAGATTTATAGTGAATGTTAGATATAAATGTTTTTCTTACAATGCTTTCCGATGAATGTTAAGTTTAGTCTTATTATGTTGGTTTTTCCTCCGTGTTTTATGTTGTAACTAACCACTAAATTTTTAATATGATTTAGGGTGAATATTAGATTAGAAATGTTTTTCGTACAATGATTTCGAAGAGTGTTAACATTTTAAGTCTTGTTATATTAAGTTTCCTCTGCGTTTTACTCCCTCCGTCCCAATTTTATTGTCCACACATAAAAAAACACGCAGTTTAAGTGATGAATATTAAATGATTACATTCACTAGCATGTATATTAAGTGACCAACTAGCTAATGACTATTTACATTCACTAACATGTATACTAAGTGACCATTTATTTATTGCTTTTATTTAACATTCATTTAGATGAATATTATTAAGTGATAATATTCAATGACAAATATTATAATGTAATTTCATTTGATAGAACTTAATATTCATTTTGATGAATAAAGTAATAACATTGATTTATATTTATATTAATTTTTAACATTCACTTAGATGAATATTTTTTTTTTCATTTAGATTAATATTAATTTTTAACATTCATTTAGATGGGTATTAATTTTTAACACTCACTAATAAATGTTATATTTCCGTTTAGTTGCTATAACTTAACATTCATTTTAAAAATATTAGTGATATCATGCATCTATATGAATATTAAATAATTATATTCATTGATAAATGTTACTTCGTGCAAGTTATTTTCATTTAATATAACTTGAGATTTTTTTTATGAATATTAATTAATAATATTCATTTACATGTATATTTTATTAAGTGATAACATTCACGTGTAAATATTGACATTCATTATGATGAACTTTAAGTAATAACATTTATCCAGACGAATATTAAGAGATAACATTGATAATAACGTCATAATAATATTCTTCTAGACAAATATTAGGTGATAACATCTATTGATAAATGTTATAACTTATATTCAGTTCCTATAACTTAACATTTAGTTTTATAATGTAACAGTCATTGATAAATAATATATTTTAATTTCAGTTAATATAACTTAACATACATTTTGATGAATAAAGTAATAACATTCATTTAGATGAATATTAATTTTAAAAGAGGTCCTAATAAGTACATTCATAACGATACTTATCTGGTTCAAGTAAGACTCGTGTCTATGAGCTAGTTAATGATATATGTCGCGTGTTAACAATATATACGCATATCTAATTGATAATAAGTGATAAATTAGAATGCATAATTTATTTTTTAGGAGGACAAGTACTCACACACTCAATCACGAATAATACATAAATTAATCAAAGAATATTTACAAAGTGGTAATATTTACTGATATTATAACTTGCTGCTATAATTTAACATTCATTCTGATGAATATTTTATGATAGCATTATTGTTAAATGTCATAAGTTAATTTTGGTAACTATGCCTTAAATTTTTTATCAAGGAATATTAATTTATACTCCTACCATTTAGTTTAGATGAATATTAACAAATAACATTCACCGATAATGTTATAATATAAATAGTGATCGTTAACATTCACACTGATAATAATAATTGATAACATTTAGTAATAAATGTTTTTTGAAAGCACTTGATTAAACACTAGCTTACTTGCATTCATAATTTTTCCACATGTATAAACAACTAAACTTGATATTACAAAGTATCAGAGTGAACCCAATACCAAATCAAGATATATTCATACAACCTATGAACAACAATTAAAACTAAAAGTTTACATAAATCAAAACATTGATTCAACCAAAGTCATTCTAAAACTATAGATGACTACATGTTTGATCAAAGAACCATCCGGTTATTCATGTTCATTTTTTGACTCTGCAAGGTTGATCATAAAAACAGTTGCATTAATACCATCAGTTTAATGGGTTTCAACGGGGTCTTTTGTTGTCTAATTGTCCAATATCAACATACCCTATATCGAAAACCGAGATGGGATCAAAATTAAAACAAGAAACATGGAAAAACAATAAAACGTCAAACAAAAACGTAAAGAAGAAAAATTTATCAACAGAGTCACTCGTTTCTTTTTCTAACACACTGGAATCCAAAGTTCGTCCAAATATTGAAATACATAAGTAAAAATTAAGTGGCCCAAAAACTTAAGGGCTAACCTACAAAGTTACTCGTTTCTCTTGGTAGAGCAATCTTTTTATTGGTATCCTGTAAGCATGATCTAGTTAGTAACATTTCAAATTCACTAAAATGTGCAACAGTCACACAAAAAATAGCTCGATGAGCATTTCAAGATTACCTCTCATTTTGTTTCTAGTTTAGCAAGTCGGATATAAATTTCTACCATCTGTTTCATCTATAAAACACAACGCCATCATGAAATGTTCTGGAAAACAGTCTTAAGCAATGGAAACATTTATAATATTGGAAATATAATTTTCAACATAAAAGAGATGAAGGAAGGGAGATAGCTCTTTTAAGAGGCTTTCAGTAACATACTTTTTATCCATATCCACAACAAATGAGCTTCTATTGCAATGCTTGTCCTTCACACGATCACCATTTGCCAGTGCCAAAAGCTAAAAAGAAGACAAAATGAATTGTAACTTGATTAATTTGGGGTACACTTATTTTTTAACAATAGACCTTGCTAGAGGTGGCACAAGATGGCTAGGTCGGGAGGCTTGGGTTAATGGGTCAACATGACTTCAGGATGAAATTAGTTCCTCATAACTACGAAAAGAGCATCAATATAATGAGCAAGTTGAAAATGTGTTTGGCCTTGTCTTGCAATAGACTTCTCATCGGTGCCCCGGTGATCATTTGCAAGGCTAACAACATCTTTCATTTTTCAGACACTTTTCCAAGATCGTCCTAGAGCTACAAGATTGTTATTGATAATGGTACCGGTTATTTACACATCATAAACTATAGGGATAGTACTAGCAAATGGAAATCGTGTTTTTGAAAACACAAAATAGGATGTTTGATGTTAAAATTAAAGCAACTGGTAGGCATATATTTTATAACTAACTTGCTGGAACGTGTTTCAGCCAGCCACTTCCCAACTAGGTGACAAACATCTGATGCTTCCTCATTCAGCTTGCAACTTTCAGATTTGTATTTTGCAAGATTAACTGCCATCTCATGTTGACCTTGGGCTCGCAGAAGCTTTGCTTCTTCAATCTTACACACTTACAAAGAAAGTAGGATATGGTAAAATGGGAGGTTACTTAGGGTAATGAGCCAACATAGGTTCACGCCAAATCGGGTTGGATTAACTCGGAACACTCTTTGTCCATTTTGTAATAACTTCTAAAATACAATTAATGGCTAATATTTGAATAGAAAAATAATACTTTTACACCACTAATAAATCCGTTTTCTAGGAAACACAGGTTATTAGGTTATATGCGTTAGAAATACACTTCATGAAACTCTAGTTAGTTTAAAAAAGTGATTCATGAGGCAGCATTACCACCTATATTTAGTTAGAAAATATAATGAATGGTAAAAAACAGATAGGTGTTAGTAAATAATATATAAGGCATACCCTTCCAAGCCAATACAGTTTAGAATGTTCTCCCCCCATACCAATGTACAGGGACTTAAAATTCATGCAATGCAGCAGCAGCTTGAGAAAATCTGCATCCCTATGATAGTTTTTGTAAGTTATTTTTAAAACTTGAGTTTAGAGACTTAACATTCATCACGTGACACTAATATTATTGGTGAAGGATCAAGAGTGAAACACATTGTCTGACAAAAAAAGAGGAGTAAAGCGTTGAAAATTCATCCCGCACTGTTAGTATTCATCACACTGAATATTAATACAATAATTTGATCACACACAATTTTGATCATCACACATTGTTAGTATTCATCACACAAAATTTTAATCCTAGCACTCAGCAATGCAATACCGTAAAAAACTAATAAGATTTTTGCTGTAAATCAATACTACATTAAAGATAACAATACTACATTCAGTAATTGGATTCATATATTGATATCAAACCTCAATTTTACATTAAAGATAACACAAATCGAAGAATGCAATATATCACACAAAAAATCAAAATTGAAAACTATTGTTTACCTTAATGTTGTTGAATCAGAGAAATAAGTTGTAGCCTGGATTTAATCAGATACTTCGATATTTACTGTTTATACTAATTTTGTTTTCTTCTATTCTAGACATCAAATTTGTTAGAATCTTCAATACCGAATCGTGCTTACCGTATCTTCAAGTTTTCTGATGACAGATTTTTGAGCAATTACAATTGAATCTTACGTTTTTGTTGCATAATTTTGTATTGAATTCCTTTCGTTTGGTTGATTTCAATCAATTGAATTCATCCACTACTTTTTTCTGCCCTAGTTCTTGAAAGGAAAAAAAAGAGCGTGTTTTTTTACAGATCATTTTTGTCTATTATCCTCACTTTTGATTGGAATTACAATAATGCCCTTCCACCCTTTTTTTTAAATTAGTTGATCCAAGGGTCTAGATTTGCTTCCCTCTTCCCTTTAGATCTTGCTTCCCCATTGATTTACCCCTATATATATATATATATATATATATATATATATATATATATATATATATATATATATATATATATATATATATATATCTCGCTAAAATGAAATACAAATCGTCTAAACCTAAAAAAACCCAAAACATTTAGAAATAAAACTACATAATTTGCTATAATGCACTATAATTCGCTCAAACTTACCCCTACTCACTCCAATTTCAAAGATAAATATACTATGAATAATTCGCTCCAACTAAAAGCGTTGAACGAAATTTATCCAAATTAGATAGCAACAAGTGTCAAAAAAATATATGGAACGAAAGTTTGACCTTTTAATTTTAAACGTTTTAAAATACTTTATCCATAATAAAACATCAGTGGTCAAATACGGACGTTTTGATAAAAAAATTTTAAATAGGGGGTAACAGACTAAATATTTAGTCCAATAAGATGAGCTTGTGTGCTTTATTATCTTCGATGATTATAAGGTCACTTCCAACCGTATAACCAGTGGGGAATCGGTTTGTAAAGTGATTCATGTTTGATGCTATTGGTGTAACGAGTTCTTAACCCCTTCATCTTCAAATCGGATAACCGATTGCAAATCGATCGAAAAATAATGGGGCCGTGTGCTTATTTTTATTTTTTAATGTATAGAAATGATGGTATATTGGTAAATGTGAGTTTCAGAAAAATAAAGTGATTAGTCATTAGAAAATAATCAGTTGTGAATCTGTTGATAGAAAGTTAACGTGACGTTGATATGACAGAATGATTTGAAAGTGGTTAGGAAAAAGATAGGAGTGGCCCGCCTAAGTAGCTCGATATGAGCATTGTACTGGTTGGTACTTGATACCATTGTATTGAAAAACTTTATGATATTGTGAAGCTCAAATGACAAACAACCGAACAAGTAAGATTATCGTATCACTAAAATTTTAATTTATATCTATACCCGCTTCAGGACAACTAGACCAGAAGAAAGTACATATGAATTTGTTTTTATATTTTTGTAAGTTATTACAGTATATTATTTTACTTTTGTGGACAGAAGATTATGAGGTGGATATAGATATGTATAGTCGTACGATAGACAAATGTACTTGTGAAAAGTCCAATCAACTCATATGAGACTTGTGAAAACTGTTAATGTCTGTTTATAACAATAAAATTGTACTCCAACCGTCCCAAAATTATTATCCACCAACAAAAAGCACACATTTTAATAAAAGTGGGATCACAACAATTTTCAACCACTCAAATAGAATCTGTACCCACTAAACTCTCTTCTTATTGGTTGAAATGGGAAGTGGATAATTATTTTGAGACATCCCAAAAAGAAAATATGGACAATAATTTTGGGACGGAGGTAGTATCAACTTATTTTACAATAACAATTATACGAAATACGAAATGAACTACGAGGTCGGAGAGTTCAAGTTCTGGATATGGCAGTTATATATATTCGTGATAGTGAGGTGTGTGGTTTACTTCTAAAAAATAAATTACAACAATTATATCCTCTCTTTTTCATTTTAGTGTATTAAACAGACAACACTTTTACCTTTTCATTATTACACCTTTTCACACATTAAGCTATTAACAGGTGAAAATGTTATACTTAACCTAAAGTGTGCATTACCAAATATACATACACTTAATTTGAGACATAAAATAGTAATAGATGCTGTGTTTAAAATTGGATTTTCTGACAAATAAAAAAGATGAATTTAATATATCATCAAATACTATTGTGTATAGGTAGATAATATCTATATGGTCGGAATAATTACTGTTTTGTGGTTGCAAGTTGAAACTTATATGAAAAAACGTTAAGTTATTATATGATAACAAGTGATATTTTCGACATGGATTAAAAGAAACTAGTTTTTTGTTTTTGTTTTGTTGGCAAAAAACGAAATAATATATTGTATGGAGATTAAAGAAACTAGTTGAAAGGTTTTTCCACTCCCAATGTTTTAAGGGGTCTTCGAGATCGTTTATTTATAATTATTTAACTTAAGTAGATGTTTATAAATAATACTCCACATGCCATATTTATAGCCCACTGCACATTTTTTTAGGCATCTGAAATTAATTGTCCATTTTTAAAAATTCAAGGTATAAATGTATAAATAACTAAAATTTAAATATTACCCTTAATAAATATGTACGTTACAAAAATATGAGTAAAAATAAGAGTAAAACTGTTTTAATACACAAAATTATGTTTTATTCAAATACATATTTTTTGTTTATGAACAATAAATTTGAAGCGGGAGAGTAATAGATGGATAAATAGTTAACGATCAATCAGAAAAAAACGATGTTCATTTTAAACCATGCTCAAAGGTAAAAAAAAAAAACTTATACGGAGTATGATGCTTCGGGTGTTCATTTGCGTTCATATTTCCACCAAGTTGTAAAGTGGATTTCAAGCTGTCATTTTTACAAGGACTGTACTTATTTGTCTAGACAAAAATAGTATTGACAACAACGGTTTTTGAAAGACGTACTTTTGTTGGCCGGTTAAATTTTTTCAAATATATCTCCTTTAGTCTTTAGTTTTCCATACAGCAACGACCAGATTTAATCCCATTGATAAATTATGGAATGGTAAGATGTGGACCGTTGTACATCTACGTTAAAGTAAAGAGACCTGATCTTTACTTTATCTTTTCCATTTTTTAACTTTGCTTTGTGAAGGTCTCTTTAATTCAACTTACCTTCTAATTTATATCATAGTTTGAGGTTTTTGCTTAATTGGTTCGATTTTTGGGTACTCTCTAAACGTTATAAACTTGTCAGTTAATAACATAATTTAGTAGGTAAAGAACGCATCAACTAACTCGCGAATCTACTCAAATCTTAACGATTGAAAATTTCACCATCAATAGATGTAACTAATTAAAACTGTTATCTTAATTGAACGGATTATAACCATAACGTAAATCTTCTCATCATAGCGATTACATCCTACTCTAATTTCATTTTTAGTTTTGGATTGGCTTAATTTATGTAATACAAAATACCAAACGACTGTAAACCAACATTAAAGTGTGTATTTTTACTCTTGGAGGATTAATGTTTAACACTATCTAAGCAAGTGCAGAGACAAAACAGGGGGCGTGTAGTCAATCGCTCCCACAAAAATTTTAAATTTTGTTTAGAAAATTTAAAGTATTAATGATATTCGAAAATTTTCGCTCCCAAAAAAACATAAAATAATACAAATAATTTTTGTCGTCGCTCCATTTGAATTTCCTAACTCCACCGGTATACCTAAATGGTAAGTTATCATCGATATAAGGTTGTAAATGAAACAAACTACTCGAGTTTAATTCGTTAAAAGCTCGGTTTAAGTTGAGCTTAACCGAGCTTGACTTCGAGCGGTAGCCCAAACCTTTCATTTAATTAACCCTTTTAGCATAAAAATATTTGTTTTATGATTCTATCTTACGATCAAAAACTTTAGATGATGAATAAATATTGACAATTGATCGAAACATTTGGGCTTTGGAGTCATCCGATGGTATGGGACCATGGGGTAAATTGGTGAATCTGACAAATTCAAAGTACTGATCAAGATTGACCATCAGGAGGTTAGTAGATGTAGCCATGTAGGGCGTGCTTGGCACCAGTGGTGAACATAACCGGGTTTTCGGCCTACCCAACCTGACCCGAAATCTTACCCGGTTTATAGTTCAAAGAAGTCAAAAACCGGGTTGGGCCCAACCTGACCCGGGTTTTTTCGGGTTTTTGACCGGGTCTTCAACCCGACCTGATTTCAACCCGGGTTTAACCTGATTTCAAATTCTAAAAACCCTACCCGGGTACGTACCCTTCGGGTACTCCCAAAACCTGAACCGGGTAGGGTCATACCCGGGTACAATCGGGTAAGGGGTTTTCGGGTTTTTTTCTAGGCAGGGTATAAAACCCGATTTTTTTGTTCACTTCTATTTGACATTAAGGCCTTTTTAGCACTTTTTACCAACTTGAGCTGCTATTTTTAATAAGTTTCAGTCATAAACCTTGTTTGGTAATACAATGAAAATGAACTTAATAAAATAATTCCCTAGTATTCTAGTAGGCCTCAAATAAAAAGTTTTTTGAGGTGGCTTATAAATAAAAGCTAAACCTCAACTTCATAGGAAAGCTTTGACTTCAGCCCGTTTGTTCCAAATCAGTCACCCTTCATTATTAACGCGCATGCAAATTTGGTCAGCAGATCCAACGGCTCGCAATTTCTCATCCATTATTATTTATTTTTTTATTTTAGAGAAAAAAAACAAAGAACTTAATAAACTTAAACTATACGTAGTATTTATTAGTAACAGAAGAACACAATAAATACCTTCTCTGTTATCCTTCCCGCCAAAATCTAGCCTATATTTTGTTTTAATTTTCAAAACAGAAATTACATACAGTATTAAATTTATCATTATTTCCCAATGTACATAAAAAAGGTTTCATTCCTATATATGAAAACAATTTGATTTTTTACCTAAATATCTTAGATTACTAGAATTGTAGAAATTAATGTTATCCGTAGCTCTAACGGCTATAAATAAAAAACTCAGACACACATTAACTGTTTGTACCTTAATAATAACCACTCACCCTTTGAATATAACTTCCCCCAACCAACCTAATATACAACCTTTTAATGCACAAATCTAACTCTTAAACACAGCCTTTAGAACTACAAATAACAAAATCCATATAAATACAACAAATTTTGTTAAGATGCTGTATCTTTTCTAGGAAAGAAATGGCAAATGGCAAAAAGATTTAGTGGGATGACGCACAATTTCAAAAGCCTACTCGAATATGTTAAGTTGTTGGTCATAAATTTTCAGAATTAAAAATCATTGATTTCTTTTCCCATCCATTTGATGATTGTTGTTCTTTATATTTTCAAAAATTCATTCATGACTTCATTGACAATATTTTTTTTATCTCTTTTTAATAATGACTTTATTTATTTCCATTCATTGGTAGTTATCACTTATCAGGCAAAAATGTACTTTCCATACAAAGTAATATCACTTTTGACTTACCAAGATTGATATATTTACAAAATAAAAAATTTATATTGATAGTTTTAAAAAAAAAAAAAATTAAAAAGAAAGAGATAGAGAAAAAACGGCTTATATTACTCGGTATAAAATAAATTACTAATGAATTATCATTGATCTTAAGCAAGCTTATTATAGAAATTCACGAAAGTTTAAACTTATTTTTTTCTATTAGCTTTAATAGTTTTTATAGTGAAATGTTCTGTCAGATAATTTTACCTTTGTAACCTTCTTCGCTTGAAATCTTTTTAGTATATACCGGAAATAAGTATGATCATGAAAGTCAATATAATGTGGTAACCGAATAAATACTTATAAAAGAAGTGTTTGAATGTACACTTTTAAATCGATTTGTACGTAATACTGTGTAAATTTAATCAACTACGGAGTATTTAGTTACAATAAAATGGGTCAATAGGTGAATAGTGTTTGTATAGTTGTATAATATTAAGTGGTATATTGAATGTTCAAAATAGTTTAATTATTCAACTAAATAACGTACACTGTAACGAATTAATTAAAAATAATCCTATAATTACATGCACCTAATCTTACACTAATTGTATTTATCAAAACATTAGTACTAAACTACTAATCAACTTACAAAGCCCAAATCCTTTAAAGTTTAAAACCATGCCAACTCTTCAACTGAAAAATAATGTAAACTTACATCTAAAGAGTCACTCAAGACCAAATGATAAAAATACAATTGCTTCAAATAATAAGCTCAATAACTAAAAGGAAACACATCAAACTAATTCAAAATCCACTAATAAATTAACCTTGCTTAAACTAACTAATCAATCTATAATCATTTGGTACATACTTCATAACAAACCTACTCGAATCGATCATCGGGTCAAGACGATGGGTCATTTTTCGGTGAATGAAGCGGAAACAAAACCAATAATTCGGGCTCGGATCCACGAGGAGTACTAATTGGGCTCGGGTGCAAATAAAACCCTTTCTCCGCAATCGCTCTCTCCTCCTCTTCCTCGACGGGAGTCCGTGGGCTCCCTCTACCATACACATCTAAAGTCGACACGGGGGATGACATCATCATGTCACCGTTAGCAAAACCTCGTTGTCTTGCTGACGGTGACATGATACCAAATTGTCGGAGCCCGTTGTTGAGTGTGATCTCTAGTTTTCTAGAGGTTTGTCTGCGTTCATGAAGTTTGAACGCGGACGTTCTTGGAGGGGTTTGGGGTACGGCCCGTGGGGCCGGGTTGGCGCCCGTTAGTCGTTGGACGACGGCCCGAAAGGTGGATGGGTCGGCTTGGACAAATGTGGTAGAATTGGGGTGGTCGGAAGCCATTAGAGTTAGAAATGTAAGTATGTATAAGAAGTAACAATAGTGGTAGTGGGTTTATATATATGGAAGGGTGGGCCAATTTGTGAATTACACCATTGAAGGGGTGTGTGTAAATTGTCAGGTTGTCATATGAGAAAGAGGGAAAATTCAAATGGAGTACAATTTATTATAGTCGTATAGTTCAAATCATAATGTTTCTTAGGAACTTTGTTTCGACTTTTCAAAATATTACTCCATCCGCCCCAAATTTATAGTCTAATAAAAAATACGCAGTTTAATAAAAATATAATTACTTCATTCGTCTCAAAATTATTGTCACATGACAAAAAAACACGCAGATTAGTGAAAACACAATCATTACTGCTTTCATTTTTTTACTTTATACAAAATGGTAGTTTTACCATAAACGAGGCGAGAACGCGCCGATATAGATTACCGCGTTCATTAATACAACATTCATAAAGTTTTCTGGTATTAAATCTTCAAGTATAAGTAGATTCAATATTCAAGTAGATTAGAATATCTATAACCGTTATACATTATAATATAAGAAACTGAATCAGCCTTAACCAATTAATTATTCCTTTCTAAAAAATGTGTAATAATAATTTCACTTAAGACAATATGTTTAATCACGACCAAACTTCATTATCTATTTTTGAAAGTGGACAATTAACTTGAGACGTATCTTTTAATCTATATTTAGTCATACAAATTTAGGTCTACCAATCACTTTTTTAATATATAAAGTGATCGACGGTTAATAGGTGTGATTATAACTACTTTATCATATATTTTTAAATGACAAAAAAGTTCACAACACTCTAGTTTACACGCACAATGCATTTTGCTGTAAAATGCAGTGTTTATAATACGTACCGAATTTGAGCCGTTGATCACATACATCAACAGTTCCCTGAAATATACACATTTACGTATTAATTAAGACTAAAAAACTGTGTCAATGTGAGGGGCTCGATATGTATATTTTGAGCTCTAGCCCGATCATGAACTCAATATAAAGTTGACTTGATTGGTCTCAAATTCGAGCCGAACTTGAATTGCTAGATAAATGATCTAACTCGCTAACAAACCAAAACACGACCCGTATATTAGAGGACTCCCAACGGTACCGTCAAGTTTTCAAAACTGGCGTGTCACTTTTAATGACGCCAATGGCATCAAACCATCAGTTGGGGGCGTCAGTTTCTATAGAAATAAAGATACATCGGTAAATGCAGGCTCAAAAAAACTGAGTGATGTGCTATTGTTAGCAGTTTTGTGTTAGTTTTAAAAAGTGCTGACGTGATGCTGATTTAGTAGAACTAATGCGTGAGTTTGTGTTAGGGTTAGAGAGTGATCTTTAATACGAGTAGGGTAGGGGAATTTTAAGAAGTGAAATTGAGTGAAAGAAAAAGGTAGAGTGAAGTCAGATCATATCAGATCAGATCAGATCACATGAGGTCCGGGTCAAGTCATGTCAAGTCGGTGTGGTTGGCTGGCTGGCTCTGGACCCTGGTTAGCCCATTTGTCCTTGCTTTCCCAACATAACAAATTATCTTCCAGCTTTCAACTGTACCAAAACCCTTTTTGGCAACGATATCCGAGCTATCGTTGGTTAATGTCCATTATAGTACAACTTTACAATCTATCGAGTAAAAAAGTTGGCTTTCCTAGAGTTCATATTATTAAATGAATTATTGTATTTTTGGCATTGAAAATTTGTAATCTAAGAAACTGTAGTATGGCATGACAAGAAAAACGAAAGACCGTGTTGTTATTTTATTTGAAATTTGTTTTTCCACATGAGGTTTATAATTATTTGAAAATAGCAAAGGTATCAAATTAAAATTTGAGATAATTACTACGTTCCTAGACAGGGGCGGAGCCAGGAATTCTCGATGGTGGGAGCGAAATATTTATTTTTTATTTTTTTAATAGTTTCGTGGGGGCGAAAATTTTAAAATGTAATAATACCTTAAAAAAATTATTTTACGAAATTTAAATATTTTCGTGGGGCGACTGCCTACGCTGCCGCCACCCTATCTCCGTCCCTGTTCGTAGACCATTCGCAACCGGCCTATTTTTGGGCGTTTTGGAGGACGAGAACGTCATGAACGCCGGCAATCGGGCGTTATCGCCGGGGGTTTATGAGTCGTCGTGCAGGGAACAACGGGAAAGGAACAGGCGTGGTGGTGGGGCCCACATGCTTTTTTCTTTTCCCTTTTTCCTTCGGCAGTCTAATTAAAAAAAAGTGATTTAGTTAGTGGGTCCCATATGCAAAATAGGGTATTCTGGTGTTACCATTACAAGTGCTAAAAAGGTGTTGTGGTGTTAAGCTAATGTAACGTCTGGAAAATGGATATTATAGTGTAACGATTACGAATGATCGTAGGACATTTGAAGTATAACACCCCATATTTCAAAAACATATTTTATTATATTTACTAACACTGGAAGTGTATGTCCCGAATTAATTACAAAATCTTTACAGTTCCCAAAACTTAACTGTTATACAAATATAATTACAAAACAAATTACTATCAGTTGGGTGTTATAAATTTTCCAAACATATGCTTTTCCAAATATATCAGAGTAGTCGCAGCAGTAGTCAAACATTCCATCCAGAATCCCAAACGCCCATTCCATAACCCAAACATAATCTGCAAAATGTTAAATAACGAGGGGTTAGCTCACAGCTAAGTGAATGGAACTGTATCCGAAAGTTCAATCCAGAAATAACAAATCTTACAACAAATAAACACATAAGCACATAACGTCAAAGAGGACCGCCGGTTCTTGTGTAGCCACACCAAGAACACCTTAAATGACTGGTATGCCATCACAGTGATTTACCGATAGTTTGAAGCTATCTTCACTGACTAGGGTTCATCTATCAACGATATGTATCGGAAACCCCGCCAGCCAAACAATAACAACAAACCCAACCAATGTTGACCTCTGAATAATCCACATAGTCACATAATACATAATAGTCATGCCATCATGGAATAACAACAACCAATCAACCCAAATCATTAATAATAGTAACCCAAAAGATTAAACAATCAATACCAATAACCATATATATGTTCACCCGGTGTAACCAAATCTGTTACAACTGGGTTGAACCGAAGGTTACAGTTACCACTCATCAATTACCAGTCGTCTACTCAGTAGTCTAATGTCACTGAGTCTTCTCTTTTGCTTATCTAAGAACACAAATAATAACAAGTCAGTAACTCATCCCATAATCATCATTCTAGCATATTTATTAAATCAGGTAATCCCTGAAGTCTAAGCAAACAAAAGTTCAATCAGATAAGAAATCAATAAATCCCGAAATGACGTTTAAAAACTGAAAAATGCCATTTTCGACCCCTAGATGACCCCGAAAGCCCAAAAACTACCTAGGCTCTTAGAACAGAGCCTTGGTCGTTGAGTTGTTTTCGAGTGACTATGTGAGTTTCAACCCAATCCAAGTTAATGAAATTATCACTTATCCGTGACCCCGAAAACACTTAATTTGCAAAATAATATTTTAAAATTTCAGTTCAAAAGGTCTCAGTTCGCACAGTGAACTCGATTCGCAGAATCTTGACTCACAGAATCTCGGTTCGCAACTCAACTCGGCTCGCAGAGTTCATCTCGCAGAACTTGGTTCAATTCGCAGAGCTCAACTCGGCTCGCAGTCAACTCGGTTCGCAAGATTCAACTCGCTTCGCAAGATAAACTCAATTCGCACCGCAGGAAGAACTTAGCTCGCATCATGAACTGTGTTCATCCTGCGAGCTTCGCTGCTGCTGTTTCCCCAACCCGATTTCAATCCCCAAAACAATACAACTAGATGCTATAACAATTTTGTACCTCTATAAACTTCAATTATCTTCAACAACCCATTCAAAACATTATTCATACCATATATCACCTATTTCATGTTAAACTACATATTTATACATAAACCCTAACTAATTAATCACTCATCAAACTTGAAGAATCATCATGTAAATAATCAAATATCATCACATAATCACTAAATGATAATCTTTAAACTTCAATTCTTCATATGCAGCACTTCTATACCTAATTTCATCAGAACTAAATACATACAAATAAACATGATACTTACAATTTTTTGAAGAAGATGATGATGATAAAGATGATGATAATAATCTGATTTCTTACAAGCTTGAATCCAAACACAAGTTATAATCCTATTTTCCTTTGATTTCTTATGAAGATTTTAGAGAGAAAAGATTTTGAGAGAATGAAACCAAATGAGAAGAAATCTGATGTTTGGGAAAAATAGGTCGGTCACCACCCACCAACTCCAATATACACAGTCTAATTTTATTCTTCTTCTAAACCTATTGTCTGAAACCGTAAACCGTTTACAATTTTATTTTACCGTCAACTCCAATTATTTAAAACAAACGAAAATTTATTATCCACAATAAATCCTGTGACTATTTTATCCATTTATTTTCCTCAAAATCAAATAAAATTTACCTTTCTATTCTTTAAATAATCGTTTCCAAGCCAAAAGTTATATAAAATTCCAGACCCTAAAATCGGGTGTTATATGTAAGGATGTCCACGTTTAAAAGTACTATTTACTCATCAACGTCACTTCAATATCATTTACTCATAATTTGATTAAGCATGAATATTTGATTACTCATCACTTAATAATAATAATAATAACTAGGTAAATGACCCGTGACAACGCGGGCTACAATATTTGAATTTGTAAAATAAGCTTATAAATTAATATGGTTACTTATTTGTTTTGTTTGTATAATATCCTTCAAGATTATTAAACATTTTATAATTACATATGTGTTTTACATATTTGATTTTATACATTACTACAAAACGGAATCAACCAAAGACCATGAAGAACCAAAAGTAATGTTGTTGCCTAACTGTTCACCGTCTTTCTTGACACCCATGTCCATCTTCATTTCTTTCTACGATTTTTTTTCCAGTCTCATCCAGTTTATGGTTCTCCGCATCTGACTTTCAAAAGAATCTCATGAAATTTCAAAGGGTGAGAGTAGCTGCATAAACAAAATATACTATTTCCTGGCGAAAACTGCTCTTTCAAGTAGTTGTTCAATCTCTTTCTTATCAATTTACTGGAATGCTAAATTTATATACATTGTTACATCACTCAGATATATAATTATATAAAGATGCAACCTAAAACGTGTCAATATTTGAAACGACGAATAATTGTACGCCATTAGATGGATGGAGGCAGAATACGTATAGTACCTCCTTGGTCTGCTTCAATAAATCATTCCTACAGCAGAGCCGGTAGATCATAAGCCATGACTAATTCAATAAAAAACAAAGACTGTAAATAGCATAAAACTGGCAAATTGCTGTTCAAAAAAGAAATAAAAATAAATAAAATGGCAGTGATATGTATATATTTCTAACCTAAAAATAAAACAGTGATCAGTTTTTTAAATTTTGATTTTACCCTAATATAAGATTAGTGTTGCAATTAAACCATTTATATGTACATGGGTCAAGGTTACCACCACCAAAGAAATTAGTTCTACCCTGAAAATTTTCAAAGATCAGTTTTGTATTAGCATGTTATTGTAGTTAACAAATACCTCTAATAAATGCCAAGAAACCATAAAAAGTTTGACTTGACTCAAAGTAAAATGGTTAATTTGCCTAATGAGTAAGAACCTAACATTACGCTTAAATAATAATTAGGAAAACTTGTGAGCAAATATTTTGGAGGTTTTCTGCTGTCTACTTTGGAGGTTGTGTGCATAAAGAAGAACTGTCTACTTTCAACCCATTGGACGCATTCGATCAAGCTCAAATGATCCCATCTATTTAACCCGTTTGAGATAAAACACAATCCAAATTTGACTCATTCAAAAGTCAATGGGTCAACATTTCCACATCTACACAAAATGTACAGATACATGGTTTGAGCATTCAATGTTAAACTTGTACATAATAATAATAATAATAATAATAATAATAATAATAGTTTAATCAAACATATTTACCAAGACATGTTTATTGATTTCTTATTTCCTTGATAATCATATAACAAATAAATATTAGAGATAACATGGAGTACATTGATTCAAAGAATGATTTCGATAAAACTTACATAGAAGAAAAATTATTTAACAAGTTTTTAACTATTTCGCACATTAAATTAGTTCATTGAGTTTAACCTAAAACAAAAAGAAGATTTACCGAACCTAAATAAGATGTCTTCTTTCTTATAATAATATTAATAATAATATAATAATAATAACTTGGGTTTAATTATCCTACCCACTAGGGCTGCAAACGAGTCGAGCTTTTATCGAGCAACTCGAGTTTGGCTCGAGCTTGAGCTCGTTCGAGTCGACCTTTTATCAAGTTCGAGCCTGATCTCGAGCTTAAAAGTAGAGCTTGAAATATATAAGACTCGAGCTCGGCTCGAGCTGTTATCGAGCTTTTATTGATTTAAAATATTGTATATATGTAATTTTGAATCTAAAATGATTTTATCTATAATACCCTACTTTTAAAACCATATTTTATATTTTCAACCATCGGAAGCGCAAGTCTCGAATATACATATTAACATATATGTCTATATTTTATAAGTACATTCACATATACAAAATGTTTATAGTTCCAAAAGATTACATTTATAGACTTTCAGTTTCAAACTAAATACTAACGGATGAGTGTTATCTAAGTTTCCAAAAATATAATAATAATAACAAAATATCAGTGTAGCGGGTAATAGTCAAACGTTCCATCCGCATCCACATGTCTGACCCAAAAGCTAACCATAATCAAAATCTGCAAAATGTTAAACATGGTGGGATTAGCTCACAGCTAAGTGAATGAAACTGTATCTGACAGTTCAATCCAGAAATAACAAATCTTACAACATATAAACAATAACCACACAACATTAAAGAGGACCGGTGGTTCTTGAGTAAGCCTTCACAAGAACACTTTAAACCACTGGTATGCCATCACA
The DNA here is from genome assembly GCA_963422505.1 of Pseudognaphalium luteoalbum. Classification (NCBI taxonomy): domain Eukaryota; kingdom Viridiplantae; phylum Streptophyta; class Magnoliopsida; order Asterales; family Asteraceae; genus Pseudognaphalium; species Pseudognaphalium luteoalbum. Next base: position 4,483,383 of record OY730194.1, read on the forward strand.
GTGAATTACCGATAGCTTGCAGCTATCTTCACCGACATGGGTTCATCCATCAACAATGTGTATCGAAAACCCTGCCGGTCAAACAATAGCATACAAGCCCAACCAGTGTTGACCTATCATTATAACACATATACCCAACGGCCAAGAATCACATATTGCATAATAATCATGCCATTACACAGTATAAACAATAAATCAACAATATCACAAACCCAAATGACTAAACAGTCAATACTAATGACAATATATGTTCACCTGTTGTAACCAAACTTGTTACAACTGGGTTGAATCGAAGAATACAGTTACCACTCATCGATAATCCCAGTCTCCACTCAGTTGTCTAATATCACTGAGTATCCTTCTGATTATCTGAGAACACAAACAAATAATGAGTCAGTAACTCATTAATCAATAAAACTTATATATATATATCATATATCGATACATATTATTAACCACTAAACAGCCACCGAATTATCATTTTACTTCATTCTCATAGTTAATTCAAGTCAATTCTGCATAACTAATACTCTTACTACTAACACATGTCACAAGTACTTAACAATGACAACAACCATATTATAGTTTAACTACCACAGACATATTATCACAAACTAGAATTATATCATAGTTATCATATCACAACTTAAACACTTACAAGTTACAATAACCGACTTCAAGTATCTATTACTTATATATAAGTAAGACATGCTTGTAGATTAATATGACACAACATTACTCCTACATATACTTTGGGTTTTATAATATACAAGTTCAAGCAAACAAACAGAATCTGGGCCAATAATCATAAAATCGCGTCGCAACAGTGAAAGGATCGTGATATCGCTCATTTTGGATATATGAATCTCTCGCGATATCATTTGTTTTGCACTTATTTCCAGTCAATTTCATGAACTTTCGGTACTTATTTAGTTTGAAATTGATTTTGTGTGTTAAGGTTAATGATCGAGGAAGAAAATATGAAAAGATGGAGGATTTTGCTGATTTGGCTATGCTGCACCGTTTTGGCCATATCTCCCTCATACGAACTCGGATTGAGGTGATTCAGGCGCCCAAACGTTCGTATTTCAGAGCACTACAAATATCCAAAAGACGATCTTCTGGAAATTATAGAGAATCATCCGGGTTCTTTATAAAAAACCTTAACAGAAAGAAACGTCCATTTGAAGCCTTGAGAATAAGCCGGGTCATGGTGAGGAGCAGCCGGGTTCTATACCCAATTAGCCTGATTCTCAATGAATCAGTCGGGTTCTATGTGTTTTTACAAACAGCTGGGTTCTTCATTGAATCAGCCGGGTAGTAGTGTCAGCAGCAGACTTTTTGACTATTTAAACACCTTTTTTTCCTCATCTCTCACCTAACTTCTTCCTCCCGATTTGGGCAGCCCCCATGGGGGATTTTTAGGGTTTTGAGTTATTTTCGTCACTTTGAAGATCTCTCATCATCCTAAATCATTTGGTTACGAAGAATCATCATCCAAATATTGTAATCACTCGGTTTGCATTTTTATTCAATATAACTATGTTTTCTTTGATTTCAATCATTATATGTGTTTGTTTTGATATGATTATGAGTAGCTAATCGCCCTATTAATTTCTTGGATGAAATAGCTAATGATTAGGGGTGTTATCTTTGGAGTTTATTGCAATTTGATTTATGTTCATCCGTAAACTTATATAAGGTGTTTGAGTAATTTGTCGAGACTTTTAGGTAATTAAACTTGTAACTATAGCGAACGTTTGTTACTAAGTTAGATTGCTTATCATTTGTATGTCTATGTATGAATGAGCCATTGTTTGCGGTTGTGAAATTTGGTATGAGTTACACAAATGAGCTAGAATGTATGAGTTGATGAATATGGCGAACGTCTTTCATTTTGGATGAATTATAAACTTGTGAAACTTGAACTTTATGTTTAATCGTGACCCTTGCGTAATTGAGCTTAAAACAGTTTCTTTGCTTATTTGGTAAATGACTAGTGAATATAGTGAACCTTTTTTTCATTGGTAATTTACTATCAATTATTTGTCTATAAATGATTGAACAAACATCACGAACGTAGATTTAGAATAAGAAAGAATTTTTAGGCTTAATTGTGCAAGACGGTAACCATGGCGACGTCCGTTACTAGATTAAATCATAGGTTTGTAAATTGAATTTGAATCATTAGGAGATGGCGAACGTTAATCCTATGTTAAATGGAAATTTACTTTTGGATAATATAAACTATTTATAACTTCGCACCCCGAAATCACTAGTGACATAATCCAAGCAAATATTGTTTTTAATATCTGAAAGTTACTACAATTGACTTTGACTTTTCCTGAGTCCACCTTTCTCGTTTTTAGTTTAAAGAGTAGTTGTTAAGCACCGTGACAACTCGGTCACAAAACTCCCACCTTTACTTTTCTGTACAAATTACTTGCACTTGAATATAATTCTTAAACTCACATTCCCTGTGTTCGAACCTGAACTTACCAAACTATACTACTACACGATAGGGTCCACTGCCCGGTTGTGTTTTGGTGTAGCACGGTACTTTCCTGTTTACTTTTCAACGATAAATTTTATAACTAGATTTTGCAGATCAGATCACGTCGCGATTTGCTACACATCGCGTCGCGATATAGTTTGGTCGCGGGGTGATAAACATCGTTGCCCAGATCAATACCTACTGTAAAAACCCAGCTCCGAAATTCATAACCAAGCCATCAAACTCAGATTACAATCAGTTCCAACACTTTAAATATATTAACAAATATCATCTATCTTCATGTAAACATCAAAAATAACAACTAAAATCACTATCAACCATCATATTTCATATTCATATATATATAAATACAAATTCCAATTTCATGAACTCTACTCAATTAATCAATTTAAAACTTGAAGAACAACATGAAATCATCAATAACCACATAATCAGTAGTAAACAATCTTTATAACAAGATTTCATGCATAATTCATAAACCCTATTAATTTCTATCATCAATAAAATTATAATTATTTGAAAACAAATTTACTTACAAGATGGAGAAAAGTGTACAAGATGATGATTATCTTCTTTCAAGCAAATTGAATCCAAAATACTAACTAATTATTTGATAGCCTTTGATTTCTTAAAATTATTTGTTGAAGGTTTTAGAAGAAGTTAGAAACAAATTAAGTATTGAGATTAAAAGGTTTGGTGAGGTCGGTTCATACACAACCGACTCAACCTTTGTTAATTTAATTTAATACCCCTTTTAAACCTATTATCTGGAACCGAAAATACCCGTGAGATAAAATATTTTATTTTACCGTCAGTTTCAACAGTTTAAAACAAGTGATATTTTATTAGTCACAATAAATCATGTGACTCATTTACATATTATTTTAAATATCCATTTTAAAACTTTAGAAAATACCGCTTATTTCTAGACCCAAAACTGGGTGTTACATTATCCTTATATTTTAAATATTATTATACTACTTTACATATGTTATAATTAATTTAACACTTTATACGTATTTTATATATACTTCTAAAATAATTGTTGGTATTTATTTATATATATAAGATAATATAAAATAAGTTTGAGCATTAAAATTATTTTTTATAAGAATATTCGAGCTTTTCGAGCCGAGCTCGAGCCATCCTAAAACATTTTCGAGTTGAGCTCAAGCTTGCGTTGTAAAAGCTCGTCGAGCTATCGAGCCGAGCTCGAGCCTATTATAAATTAATCGAGCCGAGCTCGATCCCTGTCGAGTTCGAGCTCGACTCGACTAGATTACAACCCCACTACCCACCAACCACATTTTTTCTTATACCATTCATTTTTCTTGTTCTTTCGACTTCAGCTAAACCATAGACAGAAAACAAGAAACATTCACCTTGTCATCACTATCACGATGCATTGCCACCCACCACCACCACGTGTAACACTTGATGGTGACGCGCTTTCTCAATTTGCAAAAGGCATCCCACAACGCTAACATTACTAAGACCATTCGGTATGGGCAGCATAGGGGGTGTTTTGGAGCTCCAGAATGCCGAGAACGCCCGGTGTATGACGTTCTGGCCGGGGCATTCTCGGGCGTCGTGTAGCCGAGAATGAAGAGAGAACGGGCGTACAAGTGGGACCAAACTAGTTTTTTATTTTTTATTTTTTTTCTTTGCTTTGTGATTGGTTTAAAATAAATAAAAAAAAATATATAACACATACATACATATATAGCCGCTGGTGGTGATGATAAAAAAACAAAAAAAATTGAAAGGGCCTATTTACACATATATAGCTGTTGATTGGTTTAAGTGCTCTTCAAAATCATAGTAATAATTTGAAGGGCCTATTTACACATCCGTAGTTAATTAAACCTTCAAAATGTAAATTCACATACTGTATTATCAAAGGGTAGTGATATATACAACATATAATTTGGTGCTCTGCTTTTATACTTGTATAATGTGATGTTTGTATCACTTTTTGTGTTGTAAATATCAACTCCCATTATCAAAACAGTCAAAGTTTCCTTTTCCCACTTCCTTTTAGGAACTAAATAAAAAGGGTGATATAAAACAAAAGAAAATATTCAATAATTCTTGTACTCTAATGATCTCATCTCATGATGTCAATAGCTTAAAATCTTAGCTACAAATTACACAACTTAGATATATTTGAAAAAACAAACGTTTGTGTTTTTCAGAAACATAATAATAATGGCTTCATCATTACATTTGGAGAATCATGGTCCCTCTCATTATTAGTTCCTTAAAGATCCATGTCAAACATGTGAACTTGTTATAAAGTAGTTTATCCATTAATTCCATTTTGTCGTCAAACATAAACAGCGACTTGTTTTGACAGCGATTTTATCTGGTTGTACATGCAACAATGTATCACTTTAAATCAAATATCAAAAAGAAAACCCGAAACTATAAACTAGAAATTTTGTTTTCAAAACCGTACAAAATGATTCATGGTTCTCTCATGTTGAATTATAATATGAGACAATCAACATGTCGTACGGCCATCGCAAACGTCTAGACTTCATATGTATGACTAACATGTCAGGAATTCAAATTCGTGCCTCAACATATTTGAGTGATTTACCCGACGTTAATAAGTTCGGCTTTATTGCCCTTACAATAGTTTTGATCCATGGTTGAGTATTATTGCAATCTAGCAATTATTAACGTGGCTAACTTACTATTAGCATAAACATTTGATGTCTCCATATTTCTATTACCGTACAGTTTATCATTTTTTATGTTGTCAGATCTTTCTTCAAACCGGGAACTTAACATTTATTTTTCATCGATCGTTAATCACACATCTCTTGATTCAGAAATAACTTTCTAGCTCCACCTCTAGCTACGTGCACTCATTTTTACGCGTACGGAAGTAATCTAGGGAGTGATTTCACTGCACATGAACAAGTTAGTTGATACATACCCAAAATAAGATGTACGTAGTAATTCAATTCATGACGAAAAGCAGTCCCTGGTACCTACACAGGTTGGATCCTTGATCACATGTCAGGATTGGATTTGATTAGTTTGCAACATTTTAACTAGTGAAATCCCAAACGAACTTGGAATGTTGGTTCACATCGTTCGGTTAACTTGTCTCCACAAGCAACTCATGGGAGCCCAACCGAGTTCTTTTCCAAATCTGGCAAATACAGAGTTTGGACATCTCATTAAACCATCTCTGATGCATTTGTTTTGAGCTTCATAGTAAGGAGCTAGGTCGTTTGCTTTGTTGAACAATGTTTTTTATAAAAGGTAATCGCTTACTTTGTGATTGTTTCCTGTAAGCGTAAGTTTTGATACATACTCGTAATTCACTCGATTAGTAGATTGTAGTTTCTCTAGGAATAGAAAGATAAACAAGTCTTACTTGTTTTTCTAGATGCTATAAAAATTGTTTAGAAACAACTACTCGTAATAATAACATATAGTAGTATAAAATAACACAATATTGCAATGTATGTTTAGAAACCTTAGAAAAAATTTCTCATATAGCCGGTAGTTGCATATATCCTCTGTTTTTGCTCTGCTTTTTGAGCAATGCAGACATAAAAAATGTAACATACGTTTAAGTTGGAGTGATTTTTTTACTTAAATATCAGTGCAATTTGAATCATAAAAATTAGATTTTTTTCTTCTATCATATGGCAAAGATTGGCAAATATAATTTTGCCTTTGGTCCGTTTGATATTGTACTTCTTTCGATCTAATTTGGTATTTATAAGTTCTTAACACTAGAGATCATTCAGAACTAGATAATAATGTATCGATAGAATTCGTTTTATCCAAGTTGTGTAATTTTATATGGACTTTTTATTTAATCAAATGTTACATATAACAAAATATGGATTTGCTTGATGAAGAAGAATAGTCAATCTTACTGCAAATCAAACCAACCAAAATCTCTCTTTTGGTGGGCGGAAGTAAGATAATTAGATTAAACAAATAAAAAGATGTAACAAATTTCAAAAGTTTAGTTGGATTGTTGAAGTGTTCGAAAGTCGACTATTGACAATTGACCAATCAAATAACATGACTGTTTTTTTTCTTCATAAAATATGACTAATGACTTCACGTTTTGTGGACTTATGTCTTCTTGATTAGCATCATTTTACATTACATATAGTATATAACAAGAAAACATAATTTCAGTGTACTTTTGTCCTTTTCGCCCATTTTGACACTTCTAACTGAAACCATATAACTTCTAACATGGAGTTCTCAAGGGCATTTTTTTTCAAAAAATTTTGTAAAAATAGAAAGAAATTTGTCGTTTTCTTAGAAAATGCTTTCAGGATGAAAAGTGTGGACACATTTTTAGATTGAGAAAATAAAAATTTTCAAAGCAAGTTTAAATAGTATGGTCATTGGTCATCCTTTCTGCACAAATTACATTATTATATCATTGTGTTAACAAGATTACCTTATACAGTAAGTTATAACCAGTACTTAACTAACTTTAAGCAATATATGTGAGTTTCTCTTTCTCTGCACAAGTCATCACAATCATTATAGATTTATTTGGTAGCTACTCAAATGGAGAACTCGTTGTGTTTGTTGTTGATATTCACGATCATACCTATTTTCATGGTTCAATGGATCCAATGTATTTGTATAGAAGAGGACAGAAAGGCACTTCTAGATATCAAAGCCTCCTTTAACGATATTCTTAATGGCGAAAGTACTCTTCTCCCCACTTGGATTAACGTTGATCAAAGCGAGTGTTGTAATTGGGAGAGGGTCACATGCAACACAACTACCGGACATGTCACCAACCTTTCTTTAAGCAACATGATGTCGATATTATATAAAGAGTACACGAGGAATTGGCCTTGGAACGTTTCCCTGTTTCTTCATTTTGAAGAGTTGACAAGTCTCGATTTGTCAAGTAATTATATTGACAATACAATTGGGAGCACAGGTGTGTACCTTGCGCTTGATGGCCAATTTACTAAACACTCCCATGTGTTGATATATATATATTCCAAACCTAGAAACTGATATCATAAGTTGTACCGAGACCTATAGATTTATACAGTAATTGACTTGAACCATAGTCATGAACACCACAAGTGATCATATAGTTTTATGAATAGTGGGTAATGACTTTTGTGTTCGCAGGACTTGAAATGTTGTTAAGTTTGAAGAAGCTGGAGATACTAAACCTCAGCAATAACTTTTTTGAGAATAACATCTTTTCTTCATTGGGTGCACTCACTTCACTCAAAGTTTTGGATCTCAGCAACAATAAATTAAAAGGATACTATCCTGCTCATGGTACGTTGTTTGTCTTTTCACTTAACACATTCTTAATGTTTCCTATAACACGCATTCATGTTCTGAAGATTGATCTATATGTACAAATTCTAACTTCTAAATTTATTGTAAAATTTGCAGCTTTTGAAAACTTGGAAGTATTGGATCTTTCCCACAATGGCTTTTACGGTACCTTCAAAGCGCAAAGTAATCAATATCATATCATCTTAAATCCCTTTTTGTTCATTTATCTCTTACGGACCTAATAATAATAGAGTTAACAGACTTTACCTATTATGCATGTTGTAGAGAAATTGAATATCATCACTCAAAGTTTTGCTATTGTACTAAAAACCTCCATACATGACTGCAGGTTCTGAGATGGTTCCTACATTAAAGAAACTGAAAGTTCTAAATCTTGGCTACAATGAATTCAATGAAAGCCTAATAACATCTTTAATCTCTCTCTCTTCGCTTCGATCCCTTCATCTTCATGGCAATAATCTATCTGGATCATTTCCAGCTCAAGGTACATTGTAACTTGATTTATTCCATCATAATATTTATCATTTATGGATGTTATCATGTGTATATGTTATCTTTTACTCCCCAATTACTTATTTTCTTACATTTGCTGGCTTTTTTCAAGTCAACAAATTATACTTCTATTTGATTATGTAAAATTAATTCAACAAATTATATACACAGGTTTTTGAAATCTTCGTTGTAACTAATGGTGGAAATTCTGTTTGTGTGAGGGCTTTCGTGATGGTGGTTCATATAACACTAACCCTAGCCCGAACCAATCGTGCAAAAATTTTGTACTATAACCTGTTTACATTTACTAAGCAGATAAGTCGTGCTGACCCGTTTAATATCCCAGCTAAACTTTAACTGTATTTTTTAACGGTCGGGAAGCTCAACCCAGACCAACCTCAATCTGTTTACGACCCTGACCTATTTATCACCGTGGTGTGTCAGGAAGTGACCCCCCTAACTGTAACTTCGTAAATCGGTTTTTTCATGGTGTTCGTTTAGTAATGCACGTATATGTAATCCTGCCTTGTTGTCTGTCATATAGATTTGGCATATTTCCACCATCTGGAGGTCTTAGATTTGAGCGATAACAATTTTGTTGGAAGCATCCCATCATTAATACAGTCATTATCTTCTCTTAGAGCTCTCTCATTCGCTTACAATGCCCTCAACGGCTCACTACCTAATAATGGTAAGATATCGATACATTTTGTAACATTAAATGTTCCCGGTATTTTAATAGGTGAACTGTGATTCATTTGTTTTCTTTTGGCAGGTTTTTGTGAGTTAAAGAACCTACATGAGCTGGATCTTAGTCACAACATGTTCAGTGGAAACCTGCCAGAATGTTTAAATAGACTATCATCTCTTAAGTTGTTTGATGTATCTTCAAATGGATTCACGGGAGTTTTTCCGCCATCTTTAATTGGTAATCTAACTTCCCTCGAGTTCGTTGATTTTAGTCATAACAACTTTGAAGGTTCCTTCTCATTCAGCTCATTCTCTAACCATACAAATCTTGAGGTAGTTAGATTCATAAGCGACAACGATAAATTTGAGGTTGAAACAGAAGAGCCTATAAGTTGGATTCCAATGTTCCAACTGAAAATTCTCGTGCTGTCGAATTGCAATATAAACAGCCGTAAAGGAAGTGTATTTCCAAATTTTCTACTTCACCAACACGAGTTACAAGCACTAGACGTTTCACACAACTCCATGGAGAAAGATTTACCACATTGGTTGATTCAAAATAATACAATGTTGCAAGTTGTTAACTTTAGGAACAACTCATTTGGCGGTAGTATTAGTATGCCATTTCATAGAAATGACAATATGTGGTTATTGGATTTATCAGATAATCATTTGATAAGTACTATACCTTACAATATAGGGCATACCCTTCCTTATTTAAGACGTCTAAACTTGTCACAGAATCTTTTGGAAGGTGATCTCCCTCTTTCATTGGGTAATTTGAGTCAATTTTATGTGTTGGATTTATCTAATAACAATTTCTCTGGAGAAGTACCGAAAAGATTGTTTACTGATTGTCCAAATCTGACTGTTTTACAGTTATCTAATAACAAACTATATGGCGAGATACTCTCTGCAAATTTCAGCTCGACTAGCTTAAGAATATTGTTGTTGGACAATAACCGGTTTACAGGAGTGCTGACAAACAAGATTAACGAACGTCTTATGTTAACCATGTTGGATATCAGCGGTAACTTATTTTCAGGTGTGTTACCTCAATGGATAAGCAATTTGACGTACTTAAATGCACTTGTGATTAGAAACAACCTGTTCGAAGGCCAATTCCCATGTGGTAATGCTTCGTTCCTGTTTCTTGACATCTCACAGAACTCTTTCTCTGGATTGATACCATCATGCTTAAATCTACAACGTATAGAGAATCTTCATTTGGATTCAAACCGATTCACTGGATCAATACCTGATTCGTTTAGTAACTTGACGAATATTTTGACTTTGGATATGGGTGATAACGAGTTTTCCGGAAGCATTTCAAGTTTTCTAGGTGAACTCTCGAGTTTAAGGATCCTTTTCTTGAGGAGAAATAATTTTAGTGGTTCTATTCCTAAAGAGCTGTGCAAATTAACCTGTTTGAGCTTAATAGATCTATCAACAAACTCCCTTACTGGTTCAATACCTAACTGCTTACAAAATATTACTGGCTGTGGCCAACTGGCGTATCTAAAAGCTGTTACTTTCTCAAGTCCCAGGCACACATTTTACAAGTATGGAAGTGTTCTAGTGAGGGGTTCTAATTATACATCCAGAGAAGATGAAATCTATAACAAGCAGGATGAAGTTCAGTTTATTACAAAAAGCAGGCCTAATAGTTATACTGGTGGTATCCTTGATTACATGTCAGGATTGGATCTATCGTGCAACAAATTAACCGGAGAAATCCCAAGGGAACTTGGACTATTGACCCACATTCGTGCGGTTAACTTGTCTCATAATCAACTCACAGGACCAATACCAAGTTCTTTTTCATATCTGTATAACATAGAGAGTTTGGATATATCATCAAACAGTTTGACTGAAAAAGTTCCATTGGAACTGACCGGGTTGAACTATCTGGCAGTTTTCATTGTTGCTAATAACAATCTGTCTGGTAGACTTCCGGAAATGAAAGGACAGTTTGGAACCTTTACCGCAGACAGCTATGAAGGTAATCCGTTTCTTTGTGGGCCACCTTTGGAGAAGAAATGCACATCTTCAGATACAAATTCGACATTGATGGCATCGGAAGAAATTGAAGAAAAATGGTGTGATGTTGATATTGTTTACTTTGGTGCAAGTTTGTTTTCAACATGGTTTGTGTTCTTGATGGGATTTTTTGGGCTTCTTTACGTAAATCCCAATTGGCGTAGGAGGTGGTTCGCATTCGTTGAAGAATGTCTGCATACATGTTATTATTTTCTTTGTGATTGTTTCTGTATACGTAGATTTTGATACATGCTTTCTCTATTCGTAATCGTGGTTACTATAGAAAAAGACTCCACTTGTAAAAAAGATTATAAATTTTCTTATGGACACGAGTACCGCATTTTCGTTCTTTGGTCTCTTTGCCTCTCCCTATGTTATCCTCTTTATATGAGAAATCTTTAAACTTTATGGTTATATGGGTTTATGTAATTATAGCTGATGGCCTTATCAGATGCCAAGCAAAAGAGTTGATGTCAATTAGATGAATTAGTTACCACTGATAGAAAAGTGAATTCTACATGGTGTTTTTGATCTCATGAAGAATAATCAGATGAAATAACATTTTATTAAATTCTCAAGACGAATCTGAATTATGTACAATCGACCCTTTGCAGTCATCAGGACAGTAAATGATCTTATTGTACTAAAACTGATGCACTGTTAAAAACTTGATAGATAATAAGATGTAATAATGGTTAACTGATTAATTGGTTATCTCAAAAATTGTATGAGTTTTGTTGCAATTAATGAAACCCACCCATTATTAATACATGCTTAAAAGATTTCAGAGACCAACTAGCTAACATCAGATAATATATTATGAAAATGAATATGGAAGTGTGAAAAGTTACATCAAGAGTCTCAATCTGCAAATAAAGTTCATCTATGCGAAGGTATAAAGAAGTTCTTAGTTGTAGATTTGAAAAGAGCACTTGAAGAAAAAGAAATAAGTGTTTAAGATGAAAGTTCAAAAGGACATCTTCAGCATAGGAGATGGGTTTTTTTGTTGAACAATGTTTGTAACTTTGTATATATGTTATATCTTAACTTAAAAAAATAAATAAGGAACAGATATAACAAACAATTTTGAGGGAAAGGAGGGTAGACGATCTCAACCGTTGATTTCCATGATCAAAAGCCTAAATTACACTGCTTTCAACCGTTAATCTGGGTCGCTGATAGAATGGCGGCTAGGGCATGGGAGAAAAGCAGCGATCAACGTAACAACTGAGGTGAGGATGACAACGAAGGTTGGATCAGGGTTAATCGTGGCAGGAAAGAACCTAAATACCAACATGGTTTCGCAAAGGATCAAGAGAACCGATCTAGAGGAGGGGTGACAACAACAAAGGTAAACCCTAATTTCATAAACGTGGATCGTTTGGCTACTTCGATTTATATTTCAAATATTCCCTGGAAGGCAACAGCGAAAGATGTTTGGGAAGAATGTCAAAAATGGGGTACAGTTATTGATGTGTTCATTCCGTCAAAGTTACCTAAAGGAGGTGTGCGATTTGGCTTTGTAAGATTCAACAGAGTCCGAGATGTGGTAGGGTTAATTGCTAATCTCCGCACCATTTAGATGGGATCCTTTCATCTGTACGCTGACATGGGAAGGCAAATACGACACCAAACGGATAACAGAGAACCACCTAGTCGAACTCAAATCCCAAACAATATTAAAGCAAATTCATATGCGGAGATCCTTTCTAAGGGGCGAAAAGAACAAACTTGTAATATCCCGAATCATTCAAGTCAGAAAACCTCTGAATCATATAAACAACATAAGCAAGATCAAACTTTGAATGTTAAGGAGGATTCAAGGAAAATGATACATCTGGAAGAAGATGATTGCTTACAATTGGAACCGGAGAAATCACAATCATCATTTCTTGCCAAAGTAACGAACATACAAGTCATGCATAGACTTCATTATATCTTTAAAATCAATGGTTTTGCTGATGTTGATATTCAATATGTTGGAGGCCGGTGGGTATGGATCGAACTTGAAGCTCCACACACCTTATTCTCTGTTAAGTCTAGTGTTGATTTGAATAAGATATTCATGGAGTTTAAAAATATTGACAAAGGATTTGTTCCGGATGAAAGGGTTGTATGGATCGATATTGTTGGGGTCCCACTGATTGCATGGAATCCAAAAGCTTTGAAACGTATTGGTGCAGAGTGGGGAGAGAGTGTGTTTGCAGAAGTGAGTAGGAATGAATCATTGGCACATGGAAAGGTGTGTGTAATCACGAAAGTTATGGAAAAAATTAACGAGGAGGTGCTTGTTGCGGTAAATGGAGTGTCCTATGTAGTAAAGATTCATGAATTTGCATACTGGATTCCTGAATTTGATAAGAATGAAGATGTCAGTGAAGGTAGTGATTGTGAGTCTAAATCCATAGATAGCTCGTTCTCTTTAGAGACCCTTGATTTCCAAAAAAATCAGATACAATTGGAGATTCATGAAGATAAAAACGAATTTGTGGAGCAAAAGACTGAAGACGTTCATTCTAGTAAGTTTTTAAGAAATGAACCGAATAACAAAGATTATAGTTCAGAATCAGACCCTTTCAATATTATGGAAATTTTAGAGGGGAAAGACGCAAAGGAAACGTTAAATGGTGAGTTCGTAGGTGAGAATATGGCTGGGGGGAGTAACAGAAAAAAAAATCCGACCGTGGACAGGTGGAAGAAGAAACAAAATCTGCGAGGAAAGATCAGGAAATTAACATAGATACTGGAGTTGCTAAGGGGTCTACAGATGGGAGATGCATGGGGAAAACTATTAGCATATGCTCTTCATCTACAACATCTATGCCTCCTGGTTTTAAGGAATATGCTTTACATGTTAAGAAAAGTAGAGAGAAAGATGGAGACAAGGAAAGGGGTTCTACCATGTTGTTATACTCTCATAAGTCAGCCAATGAGAGAGTGGATATAGAACGGGTTAATGAATTGGGTAAAATCTTAGGACTTGAAATGCTTGGAACGTTAAATGATGCTAATCGATTGGTGAATAAGAAACGGGTGAATTATGTTGTTCAATGAATATCTTATCGCTGAATGTTTGTGGGTTGGGAGGTAGAGATCCTTCTAAACAGTTGAAGATATCGAACATCATCTCCAAATTCGTTGTTAATTTTGTTGGTTTACAAGAAACATTCATGACTTGTATGAATCTGAGGCATGTTTGTACGTTGTGGGGGAATTCTAATTTTGATTTTGCAACTTCTTTGGCGAGTGGTCATTCGGGAGGCATCATTTCCATTTGGAACCCAGGTATGTTTGTTAAAAATAAAGTATATTCGTTTATGTGCTTATTGTTGAAGGTATTTGGTTAGATTCCCAATTGAGTGTTTTTATGGTGAATGTTTATGCCCCTCAAGATGAAAACGAGAAACAAACTCTATGAAATTTTATCCTTGGGTTCATGAATTCGAATCATGGTAACTATATTTTGTTCGTTGATTTTAATTCGGTCCGAAATGAAGGAGAGAGGTTCGGAACTTTGTTTCCTCAAAGTAATGCAGATGGTTTTAATGATTTCATATCGAATGGTAATCTCATTGAGGTTCCTCTGGGGGGATATAAATTCACTCGTGTTAACAAAGTATGCACGAAAGGAAGTAAATTGGATAGATTTCTTGTGTCTGAATCGGTTTGGCAGAATATTGGAGCCTTGAATGTTGTTGCTCTGGATCGTCAAATTTCTGATCATCATTCTATTCTTCTTCGTCGTTTCATGGTTGACTATGGTCCTACACCATTTAAACTATATCATTCGTGGATGGAGAGTAAAGGTTTCGATGAGATGGTTAAAGAATTTTAGGAAATGGGGATTTTTCAGCAGCATGCTTCAAAAATGGTATGTTTCAAAAATAAAATGAAAGCTCTTAAAATGGTTATTAAGTCTTGGTTTTATAATAAGCATAATTCAAGGGTTGATATTGGGAATCTCAAAAAAGAGTTAATTAGATTAGATCAAGCGGTTGATAAAGGTAGAGCTCCGAATAATGCTAGGTGTGATAGACTTAATATTCTTCGGAAAATTCAAAGTCATGAGAATAGAGAAAAGGAAGACCTTATTCAAAAATCCAGGATTAAATGGTGTATTGATGCGGATGAAAATTCGAAATTCTTTCATGGAATTGTTAATAAAAATAGGAAACAACTTTCAATTCGGGGTATTAAAGATGAAGGTTGTTGGTTGGAGGATGCTAGGGAGGTTAAAAATGCATTTTATGATCATTTCTCAAAAAAATTCACAAAAGTAAATGTCATTCAATATGCAACGCGAAGTCATCATTTTAAATCTCTGTATTCTGCTCAGTTAGAGTTGATCGAAGGTAATGTGGGAGATGAAGAAATCAAAGAAGCGGTGTGGAATTGTGGTAGTGATAAGGCCCCTGGGCCAGATGGTTTTACGTTTGGGTTGATAAAGAAATATTGGAATATCATGAAAGATGAATTAGTGGATGTAATCAAAGAGTTCTTTACTACTGCCTAGTTACCTGTTGGTTGTAATTCTTCGTTTATCACTCTAATTCCAAAATCGGAGTCCCCCTTGATTGTTAATGATTTTCGTCCTATTAGCCTTATTGGTTTTCTTTATAAAATCATTGCCAAGATTTTAGCTTCTCGTATTGCACAAGTGGTTGATTCTTTGGTTGATCCGATTCAATCGGCATTCATAAAGAATAGGCAGATATTGGACGGGCCTATGGTTCTGAACGAAGTTATTCATGAATTCAAAAGAAAGAAAAAGAAATCTCTGATTTTTAAAGTAGATATCGCCAAAGCATATGATACCGTTAGCTGGGATTATTTGTTTTCTGTTCTTTCTTTCATGGGTTTTGGCAAAAAAACATGAATTG
Source organism: Pseudognaphalium luteoalbum (assembly GCA_963422505.1). Taxonomy (NCBI): domain Eukaryota; kingdom Viridiplantae; phylum Streptophyta; class Magnoliopsida; order Asterales; family Asteraceae; genus Pseudognaphalium; species Pseudognaphalium luteoalbum. The sequence goes on from OY730194.1 coordinate 4,499,322, forward strand.
GATTAGGGTGTGTTTGCATTCTGCTAGATCTTCTATTCTTGTTAATGGAAGCCCGACCGATGAATTTCAACTGGAACGTGGACTTCGACAGGGAGATCCTCTTGCCCCTTTTCTTTTTATTTTAGCTATGAAAGGCTTCCATGTTGCCATGGAAGACGCGAAAGATGCTAACAAATTTAATGGTATAAAGATTGGTAATGTGTATTTGTCTCATCTTATTTATGCAGATGACGTGATCGTTCTTGGAGAGTGGAAAAAGAGAACTTTTGTAACCTGCTGGCTATTTTTAATTGTTTTTATATGGTTTCTGGTCTCCAAATTAATGTTGTGAAATCCAAACTGTATGGCATATGTGTTAATGATATGGAGGTGGCTAGGTTTTCTGAGATGGCAGGATGCAAAAGTGAAAGAATTCCGTTTATGTATCTAGGGATTCCCATTGGTGCAAACATGAAACGAATTTCTTCATGGAATCCGGTGGTTAATAAATTCTCTAAACGATTGTCAAAGTGGAAGGCTAGATTGCTTTCGGTTGGTGGCAGATTTGTTCTTATCTCTTCCGTCCTTGGTGCCCTCCCTACATATTATTTATCTTTATTTCCTATGCCGGTTCAGGTTTGTAATAAATTAGAGTCTCTACGGGCCAACTTCTTTTGGGGTGCTGATATGAATGAAAGGAAATGCATTGGGTTAAATGGGATCTGGTCTTGGCTAGTAAGGAGAAAGGTGGTATTGGGTTTGGTAGCTTATATACTTTTAATTTAGCTTTGCTATACAAATGGAGATGGTGATATCATCTTTTTCCGTATGCTTTATGGGTTAGAATAATAAAACAATTGCATCAAAATTCTAGGCATCCATCTATGACCGACTTTCATATCACAAGGACTGGTCCCTAGAGTGCCATAATGAGGACTGTGGCTCATCTTGATAGTAATGGGTGGATTCCGATGACATCTATAAAGAGGAAAATTGGAGATGGTAGAGAAACGAGATTCTGGCTTGATAATTGGTATGATGAGGCTCCTTTGGCTTCACTTTATCCTCGTCTTTATGCCCTGGAAACGGAAAAGCAAGTTACTGTTAGAGCGAGATGGAATGGCTTGATTGTAAGTTGGAAATGGCGTAGAAATATTCGTGGAGGTGAAGAAGGAACTCAATTACAAAATCTTATGGATATTTTAAAAACTGTGAATATTGCTGAGAGTTCGGATAAGTGGGATTGGAAGCATGTTCAGGTTAAGGAATTCGGTGGTAATGGTCTGCGAAAATTTATGGATGATAAACATCTCCCTACTCATGCCACACATACAAAATGGAACAAAATTGTCCCGCGAAAGATAAATATTCATGTTTGGAGGGTGATGAAAGATCGTCTTCCTACTCGATTTAATCTGTGGTTTCGTGGCATTCATAATAATACGCTTACATGTCCTTCATGTACGAATGTCATTGAAACTCTTCATCATTTATTGACTGATTGCAAGATTGCCAAACAGACTTGGGAAGCTATGATGAAATGGTTGGACATTCATATTCCTTTCTCTATTGGGTGTAACGAGACTATTGAATATGTGGAAAAGTTGAAGCGCAAAGCGAAGGAAGTTGTCCTGACTATTGTTTATTGTATTTGGTGGGAACTATGGCGTTTCAGATATGATGCGGTTTTTAATCCTAATAAGAAGCGTGGTTCGGGCATTGTGGACTCTATTATCAATTATTCATTCTTGTGGGTTAATAATAGAGGCAAAGTTATCAAAATTCGGTTGGACGAGTGGCTCAAAAACCCTCTCTTATATGTTTAGTATGAGGTTGTATTGGTCTTGTATGTTAACGATCTTTTGGTTTTTTGTATTGAGCCCTGAGTGTGTTACGCTCCTGGTTATTGTATTGTTAGTAGTTTTCCTCAGGACCTGGTTGGGATCGTATCAAAAACATTGCGGAGTGAAAACCAGTGGCACGGCCTCCGTTGATGGGGATTTTTTCTCATGGTTTCATGAGTTTTTTTCATCCCTTTTATGGTCCTCGCAGTTGTTGACTTTTCTTTTATAATATTTTGCCGTTAAAAAAAAAAGATATAACAAACACTCTTAACAATTGAACATAAAATAGTTGTAAACTCGTTAATAATGTCAAAGAATCAATGATTGGCAAATGAGTCTCATTTGTTTTATTGATCGATCAAACAATAAGTAAGAAACATGATCATTGTTTGGACAAATAAAAACGAATGCTATGGGACCTAGAATGACGCATATATGTAACACAAACAGAGACAAATTGAACGACAAGTTTCCTATATGAAATAAAACTAAGAAACGGAAATAAAGAATAAAACTACGAAATGATCAAATGGCTGGTTTAGAGAGACAAATCAGCAAGATCAAACGTTCTTTCCACTGCTTTGCACCAAGAGGCCACCTTCTTTGTCCTCAATTCATCGTTCAAAACGGGATTAAAAGTAGTATCATTCTTCATTCTCTCCCCATTTGAAAATATCTCTTCTTCTGTCCAAACTCCAACAGCTAAACCAGCTGCATAGGCTGCACCGAGTGCTGTTGTCTCTATGTCTGCTGGTCTTACCACCGGGTTACCCAATAAGTCAGCCTGCAAATTCAGTTCAGTAATTTTGTATATGTAAATGAAAACCAGAGCCAGAAATTTCGATTGATTCAGTTATAAATGGGTTGATGCATAGGTTATCTCTAACGAGTGAAATGAAGAAAACTACACCTCAAACAGGTCATGAGTCACCCAAAGTGTCTTTTAAAGTGTAGGACCTCCTAAATGATTAATTAAAAAGTTTGATTATTATCAGAAGCTGTATTACTTTTTGTATCATATTTGTCCAATTACACACTACTTAAAGAAATTGTTACGAGCCAACCCAGTCTGACTTCAACCATGTTTACCTATAAAAAATAAAAAATCCTTTTTAACCCATACACGTTTCACCGATTACCCAATACACCTGACCCAACCATTTTCGCTCTCTAACCGAAAACATACCTGAATCTGCATTAGGGTATTGTTAACTGTGGCACCTCCATCCACCCTAAGCAAGAACTGTCCCTTTTCATTTTTGGTTTCCCCCTTCTCACCAGCATCTTTATGCATCGAGTCCAATACGTCTTTCACCTGGAAACACATACTTTCAAGCACAGCCCGAGCAATATGACTCTTATTTGTAAACCGTGTAATCCCAATCAACACCCCACGAGCATCATCACGCCACCACGGTGCAAACAATCCATTAAAAGCCGGAACAAAGTACACACCACCACTCGAGTCAACCTTTGAAGCCAACTCTTCAATTTCACTAGCCGATCTAATAATCCCTAAACTATCCCTTAGCCATTGAACCGCTGCACCAGCGATAGCGATGGAGCCCTCAAGAGCGTAATTCGCAGGTGCATCTTTTCCAAGCTTAAAAGATAAAGTGGTCAACAAACCGTGCTTTGACTCAATCACCTCCTTACCGGTATTAAGAAGTATAAAAGCACCCGTTCCATAAGTACTTTTCGCCTCTCCTTTTTTACAAGATTGACCCAACATGGCTGCATGTTGATCACCTAAACATCCCGAAATTGGGACCCCAGGAATCACCCAACCTTTTGCTACATTCCCAATAACTTCAGCATTACTCACAATTTTTGGTAGAATGTTTTTAGGAATCTTTAACGTTTCCAACGTTGATTCATCCCAGTTAAGTGTTTTTAAGTTCATAAGCATAGTTCTTGATGCATTTGAGACATCAGTGACGTGTAAACCTTTATTTACACCTCCTGTTAAGTTCCAAATTAACCAGGAATCTATGGTTCCGAAAAGGGCATCGCCTTTCTTAATAGCTTCTTTCACAGGTTCAACATTTTCGAGTAGCCATAAGAGCTTGAGTGCACTAAAGTATGTGCTGATAGGTAATCCAGATGATTGCAAAAAATGGGTTCTTCCCCCTGATAATTCTTTCTCAAGTCTCCTGCAAAATTTATTATATAATTCAAATATAGACAGACTAATGAATATATGTGGGATGAATGCAAATCAAGAAATTTTCGCTCATTTACCTAAACCAGATTGATTTGGTTATACCCAGATATGCTTAGTCATTTACAACCTACTTATTGATTTTTCTTTTTTATGTACCTTAAAATATTTAAAAAATATAGCTTGTATGATCATATTTAACCCAAAAAAAGTAATAACAAATTGTAACACCTATTATAAAAATGACCTAACCCGCTATTAAAGCGACCCGACCCACCCATTTTGCCATGCCATGTCCTAGAAAAAGGGCGATCATCACAATCATATCAAAATAGAATATTGATCCAGATCCGATCGGCAACAAGAAAATAATACTTTGAACACTCATTTGGCAGCTCTTGACAAGAAAACAAAGTGGTTCTTAATCAAAAAATATTATAATCCATATGAATAAAATACTTGATTAAGATATTTAACACTTCCAAATCTAACAACCCATATTTCCACCCTTAAATCCTATCAAAGGGGCGATCAATCCAAATCTCACAAGCAACAACAAAACAATCACTTAACAAACAAAACATAGATACAAGTTTTGCAATAAAAACAAAATGTGTATGAATCAAAAAACATGAAATGAATAAATAAAAGTGATGTAAATAAATAAAAAATAATATAATTATACCTGCAAATTGAACTGGTTCTAATATCCATCCAAACAATGGCATTATAAAGAGCAGCCCCAGTAGACTTACTCCAAACAACAGTAGTTTCCCTCTGATTAGTAATCCCAATAGCTTTAAGACCATTATCAACATTATACCCATCAGCAGTAGCTTTATCAATAGCCTTTGATATGCATATCTTCACACTTTCAAGAATTTCCACTGGATCATGTTCAACCCATCTGTGATCACCACAACAAACACGAAAAAGATAAAAAAAAAAACAAAAACTCATGGGTCTGAATCTTTTTAAAGAATCACCCCCTCCAATAGACGTTAAAAAAAGATGAGATTTTTTTTCATGGGTTTGAATCTTTATGAAGAATCACCTCAAGAAAATGAGAAAGATTAGATTTTTACACATTGGCATTATTTTTCTTGAAGAATTACAACAAGAGACATGAAAAAGATGAGATTTTAGTCATGGGCAGGAATCTTTTGGTAGGATTATCACAAAAACATGAAAAAAGATGAGATTTTTTTTCATTGGGTATGATTCTTTATTAAAAAAGATGTGATTTGCTTACCCTGCTTGTGGGCAGAACTGAGTAAACTCGACTTGATGAGATCCAAGGGATTTAGCATTTTGATCATAGATGATGAATCTTGTGCTTGTTGTTCCTTGATCAATTGATCCAATGAAAGCTTCTTGTTTTGCCATTTTCTTTTCTTGATTGCTGGCTGAAATTGCTGAATATTTGTTGGGGAGTGTGAAACTTTGCCTTGAATTTATAACTTATTGGTTGGAGATTTTTGGGATTGATTTGTTTTTATCCTCTTTCTAATTTCTTTTTCCTAAAAATCTTGTTTCAAAAAGTCATACGTTGACTTTGAGATAAGATCTTTTATTCAAGTTTGATAAAAGTTAGTCATCCGTGGGAAAAAATAACAATAATTTAATTTAATAAATGTATTTAAATGATTAAATTTAATAATTTATTGACGATAAATCGGGGTAAAATATATAAAATTATTATTAAATATACTTATGGTTTTTATGACATTCTATGTTGAGGAACTTAAGAGCTAAAATGAATGTAATAATTAAGCAAATTATTAAGTGAGTAGAAAGTAGAAACGATAAGAGAATACAAATATTTAATGAAGGAAGTATTCGTTTTTAATTATTGTTAATATATATATATATATTTTTATAGGAAGAAATGTTTATGGATTGATCTCATACTGTAATTAGTGAAATACTATACGTAAAACTAATAGGTATATAATATAATAGTTTAAAACTGAACTTGAAAACGGAATTATTGGCCGGAAATAATGGCATCATTTAATATACATACCACTAATGTATATTGTATTAAATCAAGCTAAAGATATAAGATAAGATCTTGAAGAAACACACAAATCAATATCAATATATGGAAATGTATAACTATACCAAGTGGAAAGTAATGGTAGAAAATATACGTGTATACTTTTTATTTAATATGATCGAAATTAACATTTATTCAAAGTTAATTTGATCTTCAACAAAAAGATACTCATCTAAAACCTTTATAAATAGTTTTTGGTCCTCTTTACAAATTTATTTATTACCCCTCTTAATTCCTAAACAGGATATTTTAATCTACGGAAATGATTTTGATATAATATTATATATATAATATAATCGCCAACGTTATTATGGAGACATGATATCTCTCATTATTTTTAAATTATATATCTCATATCCGATATCCGATTCAACTTACAAATGGTGTGTGTATTAAACTATTAATATGATTATTTTTATTATTAAATCCATTCATTATCGTCATCGGCATTAACTACTTTTTCATCTACTTCCACTCCATAATACACATATCGTTATTATTCTATGTTGATGGAAAAAAAAGGAAAAAAAGTAATAAATAAAAGTAAATCTTTGACTCATTTTGTAAAGTTGTTTAGCTTTTTAAGTTACTTTTTCATGAAATGTGATAAGGTTTAACTACCTTCCTACCAAGTCACTCCCACTTGTATATGACCCATTTGCCATCACTTTACATGCATTAAAATGTTACCGTAAATGTCTCTGTCTTGATTTCATGTTTGTAGAAACATATGTTATCTTGATGTCTATATTTGAAACGGAATATTTTGTACGTTCATAAACATAAGACTTAGTAATAAGATCCTTTAAAGGTAATAAACGCCACCTAAATATACATGAAAACCAAAAACAAAATGATAACGATTAGGGGTGAGCATGGGGTTTTTGGCTAAAATCAAAAACTGAACCATAAACTTCGGTTTTTGAGAACTCAAAACCGAAACCGTTCGGCTTTTATGGTTCAGTTTTTCCATTTTAGACCGGTTTTCGAATTATTCTGTTTTGACTTTTTTTGGCCGGGTCAAATGAAGCCCATTAACTTTTGCTAGTTTTTTTATAGCACAACAAATTAATTCAAACAAATCATAGTATCATATATATATATATATATATATATATATATATATATATATATATATATACACATATATAATATCTTTTTAAATAATTCAACTTATTACGATTACTATTTAAGTTATATTAATGTAGTGTATATTACTTCTACAATTCAAAATATAAATCTATAATCCAAAATATAAAATTTTAAGTGTATGTTTTTTTACGTATGATTCGGTTCGGTTTTTTCGGTCGGTTTTTACATAGAAAACCAAACTGAACCGCTACTTCGGTTTTTCTAAAATCAAAAATCAAACCGTCCGTTACTGATATGGATCGGTTTTTTGGGTTTCTCGGTTATTTTCAATTTTTGCATCGATTTCGGTTTTCCGTGCTCATCCCTAATAAGGACAACCCTTGATAATTTAAATGTACATAATTACTTGTATCTATATATAATAATAAAATTTTCAACATTCTGAATATTAGTTGACTCCCATTAATATCACTTAAAGTACACTTAAATTATGCACGTACGAGTGTTATCAACAACTCATACCTAAAGGGAGAGTCTCTCCATATCATTTTTAAATGCTCATCATACCATTTTTTTTAATTAAATTACATAAAGATACAGAATGTAAGAAATAGTGATTTTAAAAAGTATAAAATAATACAGAAAAGTTAATTTAAAAATAAATAAATGGTATAAAGAGTACATACCTACCCAAATAGTACCGTACACTTTTTCTGTAAGCTCCTGATCTCAAAATTGTGAAATACTAGCTAGTTATTAAAAACTATTTGTAGACTGCTTACTACTGAATCAAGCATTAAGCATGGAGATTAAGGGTGTTCAATATTTGGTATAAAACCGTTTAATCTGAAAATCGTACCGAATTAAAAACCAAAAAAATCGAACCGAATCTGAATTCGGTTTTTGGTTCGGTTTTGATTTTTGAATTCGATTTTCGGTTCGGTTTTCTGTTTTGAAATTTTGGATTCGGTTTAACCGAAAACCGAATTTTAATAAATAATACATTAAATTATTAATATATGTAGTACATGTGTGATATTTAAATTTTCCATACAAGTATATCTGCATTTAAACATTAAATTAACTTCATATTTTTCACTTTCAACTCTAGTGAAACACTAACACACGAAAACTTACAAGTCGAAACCGATTAATTCAAAAAATAAAATTAAAAAATAATAAATTTTCGGTATTCGGTTTTAACCGAACCGAATTCGAATTTGGTTTTCGGTTCGGTTTCGGTTCGGTTTCAAATGTGAATTCAGTTTTCGATTTTGCTCAAAAAAAATTCAAAACCGAACAACCCAAATCGAATAAACCGAGGAAACCGAGGAAACCGAGATATAATATATTATATTATATTGATTAATGATTAATGGAGATAGCTTCAATTGCGACTTGCGAGCATGCGTAATCGAGACTACGTTACATATTATTGTTTTTAAATTTAATTAAATGAATCAAATTATAATTTTTTTCCGGTTTATATATTTGGATTCAATATAATAATTGTACGTATATTAGTTGTTGATTGTTTCTTTACTTTTTGATAAAGATAACAAAATTCTACATTGCTTGTATATACGTTATAATAAAGTGTGAATAGATAATATTAGTGAATTTATTAACATGTAATATTACCCCCTTACAAACCAATCATCATTTTTTTTTTTTGAAATCAAAGATATATTAAAATCCTAATCTGTACATACAGAGGGCTCCAAGAAAGAGCCCAAATGAAAACAACATAAGAACATTCAAGATGACAACATCAAACAAACTAAAGAGACAAAACACTAGCAGCAAGTCTCTACAAGGGTAGAAATCCAGTTATCCCAATTCAGATCCTTATACGAGCATCAATTCTTCAACCAGAGAAGAGACAATCTTTGAACTGAAGGAAAAATATCTTCCTCGCGCACTTGAACAATGTTATCTTCCAAGGTAAGAAGTTAGACCTTGAATAAACTTCTTTATAGATTCACTATAATTTGTCACCTCATATCTATGTACATCACACATAGACTTTTTAACATAATAAAAAGGAACAAAATAAAATAAAATTACTGCAACTAATATGATTATAAAGAATGTTACTTAGGCTGAAGTTCATCATTTTACCACAAGAGATTAGTTTAGCGAAATTAATATGATTATAAAGAATGTTTCTAACGAATAAAGAATGTTACTTAGGCTGAAGTTCATCATTTTACCACAAGAGATTAATTTAGCGTAATTAATATGACGCTAACAAATATTTTTTCCTTTCATTGATCTATAATATAATAATTAAATCATTAATATTAATTAACTAATTTTAGAAAGGAAGGCCAAAAAATTTTTATTTTATTTTATTAATAAAAAAAAATCTAAAATGTTCTTCTAAGGGTGTTCACCCACCGATGAGAAAATGAGATAATGTATTTGCTTGTGGATAAGTAGATAAACCAAATTCACAAGAATCAGAATAAAGCTTTATATCAATTACACACGCCTCTATATTCCTTTAATTAATTAATAATACATTATTATATTATATTTTATATAAAATAATATTTAAAAGTGTTATCTTCATGTTATATTGTTCAATCTTACAATTTGCATAAATATTCACTTATCTTTTCGTTTGTTATCTTGAGCTAAACGATTATTTTGTCTTATTTCTTTTATTTATTTAATAATAGAGTCTTTGTGTAATTTTAAATGGAAATAGTCTATCATGTTGAACTGCACGGATTAGTCGTGCTATTAGTATTTTTAATAAGAACTATTTGTGTATATATGTAAAAGTTGAAAAACCAAACATATTATATATATGAATGCCCATTGATCAATAGCATATTTTAAATGTGCTTTCAACATCACAAATGATATCCCCAATTTTAAATAATGTTTAACTGCTATTTGAAAATAATTGAGAAAAAGGTCAAGTAATTTATTGTGACAGGTGAATTATTAATTGTTTTAAAATAATTGAATTGAAAGAATAATAAAAGTATTAGTTTCGCGAATAATTTTAGATTCCAAATAATAGGTGTAGTAAGGGATTAATAAATAAAATACATTGAGTCGGTTTAGTGAGTGGGAACCGACTTAATATTCCTCCATTGTCCCTGATTTTACCAAACTTATTATTCCTCTCCTTTTCACCTAAATTAAACACATACACATAGAAATAGAGAAAATTCCAAAAATCATACATGTGGTTTACACAGTCCAAACTTTTATTTTCAGGTTTTTGATATAGTAAGTTTCAAGTTTACTCGTAGATGGTACCTCCATCACAATCCGTTAATTTTCACCGTTATGTGTGTAAACCACATGTATCATTTACGAGCAATTTTGAAACTTATGGGTACTATTTACGAGCAAACTTGAAACTTATTGTATTGAAAATAGACGGAATTGGTAAAACTTAACGACAAAAATAGACGAAGTTGGACGGAGGTACCATTTACGAGCAAACTTGAAACTTACTGTACCGAAAACCTGAAAAAAAAAGTTCGAATATGATATGTGAAAATGTGTGTAAACAACATGTATCATTTATGGAATTTTCTCCATAGAAATATAATATAAAAAAAGGGAAGATTGATTGTGGTTTTGATTGGAGTTAATCATTTACATCATCGTCATCTTATATCATCATCCACATCATCATTTTAGTTGTCTCCCTAATTTCAAGTGTAAGTATGTTCTTGAACTATTTTATATAAACTTGATTTTATTGAATTTGATGAATACATAATATTAGTTGAAATAGAAGTAGTAGTAAAGATTAAATCTGATTTTATGGTTATGTGGGTTACAAGTGTTCTATGATATCAATTAAGAACATGATGACGATTTTGTTTGAATTGAGTAGATTAACAATTTGTATAAGTTTTGGTTGAAAGTTTGTTAGTGGAAATTAGTATTAAAAAGTGGATATATATTAGTAGTATACGATGTTACTATATGATTACATGATGTTGATATGTAAAGTTATATGATGATATTTACTAATTTATTGAAGTCAATAATCAAGTTAATTGATGATTCTTCAAGTTTTATATTTTAATTAAAATAGTTAGGCTTATGGGTTTTGCTTGAAATTGATGCTTGAATTGATATTCTTTAAGATCCTAAGAGGTTAGAACATGCTAGTTTGATGTTATTTAATACTTTAGCCATAGAAGAATTTGAGTTGTGTAATTTGGTTGAAAGATTTGGAGTTGAGCTATTTGCAGAATCTATATGTGCAGGAAATATATATTGGTCACGACGCGACCTGCTATATATCACGACGCATTTGTGTGTTGAATGGCGACGCAATTTAGTGAACCTTGCGACGCGATTATTGTAGTACCACAGTTTAGTTTCCGAATTTGGTTTAATTTAGTATGTTAAAGATATTTCTGTTGATATGTTATGATCATGGGTCAGAACTTGCATCTTAAAGGTGTAATAATAATGTAGAATAAGGTAATAAAGTTGTTGACTACCTAAGTTAGTATAATGGAAAATGGTTAATGATAAATTGCAACTTAGTTAATGATATTAAGCTAATACTTGCTACATCGATTCTTGTTTGTTCCCCCGGACTTGCTTAAGGCTAAATGTGATAACGACGATATTATAAGTACAAATATATGTATCATCTACTTGGTTATTGTTATATATTTATACAAATTATGACATGAGTTACTAACTTAATGTTCTGTTATGTTCTCAGTTTACAGAAGACTCGGTGATATTAAAAATCTGAGTGGAAACTGAGATAGTCAGGTGAGTGGACCTGTAACCCTCAACATGATTTAGTTGTAATAGTTGGTTACAACGATTAATTGTAGTTAGATGTATATATTGTTGAATATATCATTTGCCCAAGTTGTTGAATTGAGATGTGATATTTTGCTGTTGGCATTATATTAGGTTGCTCAGAGGTCAACGGGGTTGGTTGGGTTTAGATGTTATGATTGGACGACACAGGGTTTTGTACACGTATTGGTGTTAAGGATCTGTGTGTCGTGTGAAAATAACATTCGGCTATCGGTGTCTCTGTATATGTTGATACAGATGGTTGACAAGAGTTCTTGAGGCTGTTGGGTACTCAAGGACCATCGATCCTCTTGTGCGTTCTGTGTTTATAATTAGTTGTTGTAATTGATTGTTTTAGCTAAGTTATACTGTTGGTTGCAGTTCTTTCTCACTTAGCTTTATGCTAACTCCATCACTCTGCTTCCTGCAGGCTATGTTTTGAAGGGCGGGCAGGAAGCCTGTATTTTGAAGGAATGTTTGACCGGCTTTAAACTCTCATATATTTTGATAGTAATGATGTTTAAATTATATAACACCTCGCTTTGGTTATATATAGTGATAATAGTTTTTGAACTGTTGTGTAATATGTTTTGGAAGAAAAAGTTAATGTGCATTTTATATAGTATATAGCAATGAAAGATACATTCAAATTGACGCTTCCGAGTTAAAATCATTATTATAATGGTTTACAAAATAAGGGGTGTTATAGGTATATATAACATTACTAATTAGCGAATCATCCCTTTGAGTGTATCATATTAATACTTAAACGCACACATGAATGATATACAATATTGTGATTTACATGGCTCCTAATCAAATACTTACAACACTGATAATTAAGATTTTATTTATGCTAAATTTAAGTAACATATTAGGGGAAAATTATTGTATTAATCAATTATTACAGACAATAAATGTAGGAATCATTTTTTTTTAATCTGAACACATAGAAATGTTTGTAAAATGATTATATTTTATTCTTTTCAAAATGACAATATATTTAAATATATATATATATATATATATAACGCAGAACTTAATTTCGTATACACATTATAGTTTTTCATATTGTGTATCACAAAGGTTATTGTATATTACAAAAACTAGTTGTATATTATACGGAGTATATTTTTTTAAGGAAACATAACATAAAATTTGATTAGTTAATTACAAGTTTTATATATATTTTTTTAAAAAAAAATGTTTACTTCTTACGTATCATTAAATTTTAAATAAGAAGAACCATATAGCCTAAAAATCAGACACGTTAGACCCTAAGTAGTTGCCACGTATATTTATTATCATATTCTAAATTAATTTTAGCAATTAACACATATTAGGGCACGTCATTGGAAAATTGACAGCTATAATGTTTCTTCCCACTCTCAGTTCACTTTCCCTTCTCCTTACTAAATGCCCTCTCCTTCCCTTTGGATCCAATTCCCCATCGACACTTTTCTTGGATAGTGATTGGAATTAGTCGTTTCACTTGCAAGTGTGCATCAAGTCATCAAGGTAGACCATTTTCATGCATTAATTTCTTTCACTCATTGCATAGCATACATGTGGATTATATTTTTATCTTAGACCTGGGGTTTTTTAAACAAATATGTTCTTAGGTTAGATTGTCATTGTGTTTATCATACTTAAACAATCATCTGATTATTCTGTTTATGGAATATTTGTCTGACAATGTTCCCAAATTGTGACAACGACTCTGTTTTTAAAGTCTCTATACACCTTGTTCATGAGCAGACGATTTGTTTAATTGCTTATTGTTGACAATCATAGGCTATAGCAAACTGGGAATAGTTTTACGCCAAGACTATGTATTCTTCAATTTTAACCTTTTTTAGTTCTTTTATACCAAAATGGTTGAATTTACAATTTATTTGTTTACTGTGAAGATTCACAAAATAGATCAAGGTAGCAAAACATTTAACATAAATAAATGCTCTTTTATGCAATACACAAGTGCCTTAATATTCCATCTAATATAGTGGTTTGCTAACCTTGGTTCCTTTTCCATTATTTTGCTAAACTCCTCCTTCAGTTAATGGGTTTATTTGATTTAAGATCCTATGTCACTTTGTTATTTCAACTTTGTTTTACAAGTTCACTTTTGAGCAATAAGAAAAATACAGTTAGTGGTTTTGCTCATACAAAACTGTTGTGTTAAAATATAATTACAATATCTAGATGTTACAGTGTGTACTTAAATATGCATTTGTTGAGCTATATGCTCAACTTATTCAAATTCTTTTAATGCAACTGATAATATCTTATGAGCTAAAATGGTGAATGAAAATTTTAGCAGGTGCAAATATCTCTTATATCATTGCAAGTCGTTGAAGATGAAGTATTTTGTGTGGCTACTTCTATTGTATGTAATGTTTTGTATTTGGAATTCACTCAGAGCTATCATGAAAAATAAATTTTCATTACATGTTCATATATTGATGAATTATACAAGTGAGGGCAGAGATGTTATGCAAATGGTAACATGTAAACCTGCCCTTCTAATTCTGTTTGTTTTTTTTACAGCTAAAATTATCTGAATCATAGATAACTCTTACATAAAAACATGCTAATATATATATATAAAAATTTACCATAAAGGTATGTTCAACTTCTTCATTGCATGCCATATTCAGTTCTCTTTTGTATCGTATTGTAATTCTTGTAATTAAGGCATGTTTACCTTAAAGAGTAAATGAACTACTATAATTTTTAAGAATAAGATACCAAGAACTTTCTTGGTGTAATTGCTTGAATTCTAGGCTTATGGTTTTGTAAAAATGTTTGCCAATGTATGATCAATATATTTGGAACAAAATTGGCAACGTGCTAGAATATTATATAGACTAGAATTATAAAAACATTAATTTGTCCCTTATTCAAATAATTTTATTTTGTTTTGTTTTGCAAAGAGATCAATAAAGAGCTATCTTCCATGATTCTTGTTAATTGAAATTTTTAATGATTTTAATCAGTTTAATGATAATCATACAAATTATAAGTGCACTTTGTTAGCAAAGTAATTTAGTTTGAGAGTTAACTGTGTCTATTTGAGTAATGTTGTAATGACTCACTATTATTATGTTATATGGTTATGGATATGCAGATTGATCTACATTTTGAAAGCCATCAAAGGCTAAAGTATGACCATCATCTAGAAGATGATTAAAAAGACAACCCGCACATGCTAAGAGAAATCCCCTGGGAGACGGCTTTTAATTGTTGGGTACAGTTTAATTTTGAGTAATAACGGTAACAGTGGTTCTTTAGTTATATATAGTAGTCTTGTGAACTTTTTATTTGTGGGAACTAATAGTGTTTGAATCATATGTGATTTACAATATTGAATCATCAGTAACATTATCAGCATTGTTTGTTTTTCTTCAAATATTTTGTTGCAATTTGAGGTTTAATTATTCTTGTACCTTTTGAAAATTGTCATGTATATACTGCAAGACCTTAATCATCTCCAGGCCTGGGTTGTGCTTTAGCACAGCCAAAACTTACCTAATACTACTATAAAGTGGTGGATTTTGGTATCTCAGTTCTTCTAAACCCCTATCAATGATATCTCAATTCTTCTAAGCCTATAGCACAATTAATAAAAGCAATTAAAAATGTTATTTTTAAATGAAAATACTTTGCGTATTAAGAACAGATCTGTAACAACTTCTGCTCCTATCTTCTTACATGGTTACGCCCGGGCTATAATAATGATAATAACCATTAGTATCATAATCTCCTCCAAACTTTTAATTGAATTTAATAAACTACACGTGTTAGATAGATTAGATTGGATTAGAAAATTATCAATTCCTTTTCATCAACGATAACTTTTATCATTAGCCTCAAATCCAATACCCTTTAACTTTTAGGCCATCTCAAATGTAGATAGTTTTGCACCAAATTTGGTGTTTTAGTGTAAAAAACCTTCTCCAATCAACTCACCAAATTTGGTGCAGAATTTAGTGTACACTAAATTTTTGAAGATTTTGCACTATATTTGGTGCAACACTAAACTTTGCACCAAATTTATAATGTTTCGCTTTAGACCCTATGTGTGAATTATTGTTATTATTTAAGTACAAAACTTGAAGAAACTTATTTATTTGTATGATTATTTTAAGTACCACATACATTAGAATATATAATATGATTATTGAAACAATAAGATATAATTTTCAAACAAATTATGGTAATTTAAACATTGATTTATGCAAAGAACTTATGTAATTGAAGTTTTATGAAAATAAATAAATAAATTTAACATTTAAGTTAATAGTTTGAAAAGTTAATTGATCATAAAAATAATGAACTCACGTCAAGTATAATGTAAAAATAGTTTAGGGGCCAATGTGTAAATGTTAAAAGTAGTTTTAATGCAGAAATTTAGTGCATACGTTGGAGAGGAAACACATTTAGTACAAATATATTCCTGAAAGATCCCTTTATTACACTAAATTTAGTATAATGTTTAATATACGTTGAAGATGACCTTGATTAACAAAATTGACGGAACAATCAAACGACAAAATCCTAAGGTCAACAAACTTTCAGATGATGAAATTCCAACCGTCCGATTAAAAATGCGGCTGCACCGAACAACCCTAAAAATCAATCCAATCCCATAAAACACATCACTATCCACGTGTCAGCCTTATCCTTTTTCTCTCTCTTCCACCTATAAATATTTAATTTAACTCCCCACCGTTTCACCATCTTTTTTTCTTCTCCGGCAACAATTCCGATCAAATTCCGGCTACATACATTAATCAAACCTTCCGATACCATGGCTCCGGCACTACTGTCAACTCTTGCGACGGAATTAATAATTCCGATTTGCGCGATTATCGGAATCGTATTTTCGTTGTTTCAGTGGGTTCTAGTGTCAAAAGTTAGGGTTACACCTGAACGTAATGGAGGTTTAGGGAATAATAATAATGGGTATGATGATTATTTGATTGAAGAAGAAGAAGGTGTTAATGATCATAATGTTGTTATTAAATGTGCTGAGATACAAAGTGCTATATCTGAAGGTAATCACTTGTTATTGTTTTAATTTTATCTTTTACTTTGTGATAAATTTTTTATTTCAAGTGTTAATTTTTAATTTTATTAAGTATTACTTGTGATAAATTTTAAAACAGATAATGGGGAAGTCATTAGTGTAGCAAAGTGTATTTATTGGGGTTAAATATGCTTATTTAGAATAGTTAAAGGGTTAAAGTTGTAAAGTTACAGAATTTAAACTATGCTTAATTTCCAGACTTTAGTGCAAGCAGGGCCCTTGATTTGTTTATTTTTTGGAGGTGCTACGTCGATCGAATGTAGATAAATTGTAAGGGTAACTTCTTTATCATGTCATGCTGTATGCCTGTATACTGACTATATATACATGTTTATTTATTTCTGGTTCAATTGATATCAGTGATGAATTATGAGGTTCTTAAGTTTTGAGGTGTTCGTAGTTAGCGAATGCTACATTACAAGTACTTCGTTATCAGAAATCGTTTTAGCTTGTAGTCTCAATCTCAGTAATACTTGTATGCATAGATGTGGTAGAATTTTATGGCAATGTGGTTGGTGATTTTAGCTGATTTAATGTTTTCTTTTCAATTGCGATAGGTGCTACGTCGTTCTTGTATACAGAATATCAGTATGTCGGTGTCTTCATGGTGGTTTTCGCGGTTTTGATATTTCTTTTCTTGGGTTCCGTTGAGGGATTTAGCACCAAGAGCCAAAAGTGTACCTATGATGTTTCTACAATGTGTAAGCCTGCTCTGGCCACCGCTCTTTTCAGTACGATCGCGTTTGTGCTTGGCGCTATCACCTCTATTGTTTCTGGTTTCCTTGGTATGAAAATAGCTACTTATGCAAACGCGAGGACGACGTTAGAAGCGAGAAAAGGTGTTGGTAAAGCTTTCGTGACTGCGTTTAGGTCTGGTGCTGTCATGGGATTTCTTCTTGCTGCAAATGGGCTTTTGGTCCTATACATCACGATTAATCTGTTTAAGTTGTATTATGGGGACGACTGGGAAGGACTTTTTGAAGCGATAACTGGTTACGGACTTGGTGGTTCTTCGATGGCTTTGTTTGGACGAGTTGGTGGTGGTATATATACAAAGGCGGCTGATGTTGGTGCTGACCTTGTTGGGAAGGTAGAACGGAACATTCCAGAAGACGACCCCAGGAATCCAGCGGTAAGCCATGTTGATATTTTTCTGTTGATTTTTTTGTGATAGGGTGGGTTGTGTAATGGGTCAAAATAAGTAATTTTTGGTGCATGTAGGGGTCGACCCAATTTGTCCAAATTGTTTGAAGCTTTTTGTATATAGGTAGTGTGTCAAATATGATTATAGAGTTTGTATAGGGTCCTGGAGGAAGGTGGATGGAGAATCATGATGCTGAGACATATCAATGATGCACAATCTTGTTGAAATTGATGCACCTTCCTTTTAGGTGAATCAATGTCCCAAATGTGGTACATTGGGACACGTGTTGGCATGGTTAAAATTTTTAACCAAAGTATATTTTAACTTAAAATATACTTTGGCCGAGTATTGGCCAATCTGAGCCATTTCCTTTAATGCTAATTTGTATTTTACTGGTTTTAGATTTTTGATCGAAATATGACTCGTAATGACCCCTCTTTAAAGTAAATGACTCTTTATTACACCTCTTGTGTTGTCCTTTAGTTTTACATCGAAGTTTGTGTATTCATGGTCGATATACTTATCGTAGGTGATCGCGGATAATGTCGGGGACAACGTTGGGGACATTGCTGGAATGGGATCAGATCTTTTTGGCTCGTATGCAGAATCATCTTGTGCAGCTCTTGTTGTTGCTTCCATTTCTTCGTTTGGAATCGAGCATGACTTCACCGCAATGTGCTACCCGTTGCTTGTTAGCTCCGTGGGTATTCTTGTTTGCTTGATAACCACACTATTCGCAACTGATTTCTTTGAGATCAAACATGTTGATGAAATACAAACAGCATTGAAGAGGCAGCTTATTATCTCCACCATTCTTATGACTGCGGGTGTTGCAGTCGTTAGTTTCATTGGGCTGCCAACATCCTTCACAATTTTTAATTTCGGATCTCAGAAGGTTGTGTACAACTGGTAAGCAAAAGTTCCTTGTTGGTTCACTTGTATAGTTACATATGTGCTGTTGAACAGTTGATGTATAGTCTTTATGGGGACGTATGAATGCAGGCAACTTTTCTTGTGTGTCTGTGTTGGTCTTTGGGCTGGACTTATTATTGGTTTTGTGACTGAGTACTACACCAGCAATGCTTACAGGTATGTCATTTACAGCTATGGCTAGTGGTGGCAATTTCTATTCTATCTACTTTGTTAATTAATTTATCCATTAATTCATGCAGTCCTGTGCAAGATGTTGCTGATTCCTGCAGAACCGGAGCTGCAACAAATGTTATTTTCGGTCTTGCTTTGGGATACAAATCCGTCATCATTCCTATTTTTGCCATAGCTATCGGCATCTTTGTGAGTTTCAGCTTTGCTGCAATGTACGGAATCGCAGTTGCTGCTCTTGGAATGCTTAGCACCATCGCCACCGGATTGGCCATTGATGCTTATGGTCCCATCAGTGACAATGCTGGCGGCATTGCTGAGATGGCAGGCATGAGTCACAGAATCCGTGAGAGGACTGACGCCCTCGATGCTGCTGGGAATACTACTGCTGCTATTGGAAAGGTGATTGATTTATCTTCTTGAAATTGTTGCATTATGTACTACTTCGTTACATGTTCAAGGTATGCCTGAAGTCGCTAAAGTGCGGCTCGAATCGAGCTCAAGTAGCTTGGCTCATTTACACCCCTAATATCAGCTCATTGTTTTGTTCTAGCTACTTCTGTGTTCCAAAGTTGTCTACATTTCCATTTTGGGTTCTCCAAAATGAAATGTCTACTTTTAAATTCAAACCAACCAAAAAATCAGAGAGCCTTAGATGGTAAAGATAAAACTTAATTGCTGGAACATGATAATGATTGTTGTTCTATTGAACTGCATGTTTTTTTGTCTGTGGACAATAAAATTTGGGATGGATTCATAATCGTATAATCACTTTTGAAAGGCACATCCAAATACTTCATGTAACAACATGGTTTTGCTTACCATTATGAGTCTGAAGGCCATTTGTAATACTTCTAGGGATTTGCTATTGGATCTGCGGCGCTTGTCTCGTTATCACTATTCGGTGCTTTTGTCAGCCGTGCAGGAATTCAAACGGTTGACGTTTTGACACCGAAGGTTTTCATAGGTTTAATTGTAGGTGCAATGCTTCCATACTGGTTTTCTGCTATGACCATGAAAAGTGTCGGCAGTGCGGCTCTAAAAATGGTTGAAGAAGTCCGTAGACAGTTCAACACCATCCCTGGTATCATGGAAGGTCTTGCTAAACCCGATTACTCAACGTGCGTGAAAATATCGACAGATGCTTCCATCAAAGAGATGATTCCACCTGGTGCCCTTGTTATGTTAACTCCACTTATTGTTGGCACGTTTTTTGGAGTTGAGACGCTTTCGGGTGTCCTTGCTGGTGCTTTAGTTTCTGGTGTTCAGGTTTGAATATATGTTTGATAAATTATGCAAGTTTGGTTGATGATTGTTGGTTGATTAAAGTTTTTCAAATTGATGGTGTACAGGTGGCGATTTCTGCATCAAATACTGGTGGTGCGTGGGACAATGCCAAGAAGTATATTGAGGTGATTATCTGTTTAGACTTTAGATGTTGCCATAGTTGTTACTATATCTTCAGGTGTCAAAATGGGCCCGTCAGGCTGGTTGAGTCACGTGGCAAAAAACCTTTTGGTCAAAATGGGAAATATTTTGTCAGCGTTGGGCCACATGTCCTAAAAGTATATTGCATGTAAGAATTTATTTTTCTTAGGGGCTGTTGAGCTGATTCTGTGTAAATGCGGCTATGTTCATTCTGATGGTGCCAAAATGGGTGGGTTAAATACTTAAATGGGTATTTTTTGTATGGCTTGAAGTGGGTTGTGTATACCCAAATCTTGTTTTATCCAATATTTTGGGTTCTTTAGAAATAGTTTTTATGTCAAATATGATTACATAGATAACGTTATTTCTGTATTAATCTAATGTTTTTGACTCAAATGATGTATAGAGTGTGCAATATAGTACAATTTGGTTGACATTTGCCTCTTTCCTTTCAAGCTAATTTTTTTGTGATACCCTTTTAGACCCTCTAACAGACCTGTTATGAGGAGAATTGACCTAGCGATAAGTAAAGTGACCCGAATTGTCACCTCTATTTTAGGTGTTTTGACATGGTAATTATCTCTTGTATATGCTACTAAACTTGTGCCCTTTTTCTGATTATCTATCAGGCTGGTGCATCAGAACATGCAAGGAGCCTTGGACCGAAGGGATCTGAACCGCACAAGGCTGCTGTGATCGGTGACACCATTGGTGACCCACTCAAGGATACCTCGGGTCCATCTCTCAACATTCTCATCAAACTCATGGCTGTGGAATCACTCGTTTTTGCACCCTTCTTTGCTACTCATGGCGGTTTACTCTTTAAACTATAGGCCTCGGATATCTATTTAGCACCAAGGTAGCCTTTTAAGTTAGTCTATAAGTAGTCATGACTCATATGATGATGATGTTGAAAAATATGTTAGTCTCTTCATACCAGTTAGTTTCTAGATTTAGCAGTCTTTCATTTTGTAGTAGTTGCAGGTTTTAGGTGATCTTTAGGATGCGGTTTTTGCTGGTTGTTTGGTCAGTATACACTATACTCCAGCTGTAAACGCCTTTTATCGGTTTAAAGAAAGAGAAAGTGTTTCTGTTTTTAGAGTACATCAAATGCAGCGAATGGTCTTGTACTATTGTATAATTGCGACTTCTATTGATCTCTTAAACAAACACAGCATTTTGAAATTAATTACTTGATAGGTGTTCACATAAAGAGCTAAACTGAGACCCGGAAGTTCAAGATATTAAATCTGAAAACCAGAGCAATATAAAATCAATTGTCAGGTTTCACGTAATCCGATTTATAATCGAAACATGCAATGCCAAACTAATAGATTAGTGCAAATATGTGATTTTGTAGTTTAAGATATATGTAAATATGAAATAGATGATACACACGATTGCACGAAGTGTATAACCAGATTTCATGATATAATGAAGATAATATTCTTGAAAACTGAAGTTAAAATCCAGCAAAACTTTTATCCAAGTCAAGTAAACCTTCATACAAGAGATGACTTGTACAGTAAAACATTCAAGTACAGAATACAACTTGTCACACCTCAGATTTCTCATCTATATCCTCCCGAACCAAAGTAATCCCTATGAGAGCTCGCAATCTGCTGACTTTTCTGATGCTCGAGTTTAGGACAATCACGAATACAATGACCATGTCCACCACGATACGCACAACCGTTCACACCACTTGCATTCATGATCGCATCGACATCTTCCATTGGAACATAATTATTTGCGCCCCCATCACATTTCTCTTATCTGCCACTGAACCCTCTTGCGAATATAGCCCATTTTGGACTATTTAACAACTACATCCTTCAAAAAATGTGTTTAGTTCCTACAAGATCAAATCTTTCTGATCCCTCCAAACATTGTCAACACAATATACTCAAGCGTATGAGACTACATTAAACAAACTTGAAATAAACAGCAAAACGCTATTAGAAATTTTCTTTGTATTGATAACTCTCTAAGAACACAACACGTAAGTGATTACCTCTTTTTGTTTACAATGTTGTGGTTGTTGTGTTGTTTATCTGAGGCTTCCCCCTTAATCCGTTTCATACTTTCCAACTCTTCTTCTGCATCAATACCAAATTTAGCCTCAACTTGGTTCTGGTTATACAAATCCTAGATATTTGAAAAGAGGTAACAATTCTAATTGTTATGAAAAAAGCATGTTAACTTTGCTTATAACATGCCTCTGAAGATTTAAATGAGTGACAAGTTAAAAGAGAGAAATGTGTAGCTAATAGGAAGAAAAAAATGTTTGTTGATCGACCCAACCAAACCCATTTTGACACGCAGTTATAAATTACTCATTTTTAATTTATTAACCAACCAGTCCACTTTCGACTCTATGTTTGGCACAAAAAGAAGTGTGACTTTCCTTGGCTTTGTGTCAAAATTCAAAACCAAAGTGATCTTATTATACTCACTTGTGTAAGCGTTTTGGTAGAATTGAAGGTATACATATTACATATCCATAGTAAAAGCCAATCACTATCAACTCAAAATCTACATTCTCTCGATACCATTATGCTAGATGAATTCAACATCCATTAACGAATAGCTAAATATTTGACTTACTGCTGCTTGAGGAAAACAAAATTGAAATATTTGACTTACTGCTGCTTGAGGAAAACAAAATTGATGAATGTCCAAAACCCTCATGACCTAAATATGTATGATAATAGAACAACTGAACAAACCGGAAAGAATATAGTTTCCCTATTATGTCTTCTTAAAGGGCGGCTGGTTATCTTCATCTTCGTCATCTTCATCATCATCATCATCTTCCTCATCGTCATCATCTTCATCATCGTCATCATCGTCGTCACTTTCCCCATTATTATCATCATCAGAATCACTGTCGGGATCCCCTTGATCATCATCATCGTCTTCTCCAGATGAATCTTCACCATCATTATCACTGTCATCATCACCAACATCATCATCATCTTCATCACTATCATCCTCTGTTTCAATATTGTCTTTGCATTCTTCATCGGTTCTTCCACCTTTGTTAAGGTCACTAAAAGGAAACCTACACAAATGTGAATCATTTTTAAGACAATCGTATATAGTTTGGGTTTAAAAAGGCCATATTTTTTGTGCGGGTTAAAAAAAGACCAAGTTAGGTTTGGTTGACCCTCACATTGGTCAAATGTGAAGCATGTCTTCATCACTTTCATTTAACTTCTTTAATTAAAATTAGCGTGTTTATTATGATTAAATGATATTATATCTTCGAAGACTTAATAGGCTTGTTGGTGCAAATAAACTCGATGTAACAAATTGTTCTCAATAGTTAAAAGATCTTTCTGGTTTGGTTGCCTAGGTGTTGCTACTGAGTTGTCAATTGGAGTGGTTTGTGCTAAAGATCTCACTCGGATAGGATTTGTTGTCTATGGTGCAATATATTTTGTATTCCTTCCAATGCAATATATGGTGCAAAATCGTGTGTTAAACATCTCATGTATTCTTTTGGTATATACCTTCTATACCTTATCAATATATTTTCCACTTTTACCGTTAAAAAATTAATAAATAATATTATTATTACAACGATACTTCTGAAATTATGAAGAGACTTCGGACAACCCTCATACAACCTTCAACTAATATATTTCACCCATTTGACCCATTTCACGACCCATATCAACCCATTCATAGGTAACTAATCAAAATAATGACACATATATAAGGTCATATCAAACCTCTTTTCAGCTTCAATCAGGTTAGACCGATTATCAGCATTGTTGTTACATACCGATCCAATCTGAAAACAATAAAGCAATATTATAAAAAAAAAAATAATAATAATAAAACATTATCACAAAACACAATACTATTTCTTATGATACAATTTGGTACACTCCAGCAGATTATACTCAGAACTTGACAAATACTATTATAATTTTAGGAAGCATGCTATAAGTTATAAACCGTATGCAACGCAGTTCCACATGTAAATTTTGTCGCAAAAGCTTGATAACCGGCAACCTAAACCAGCTCACAATCAGTTGCCTATCCATAATGTGGGGTGCACATACCTAACTCACTCAGCGGTTGTGGCTATGGGGGTGCTAGGACTCAAACCCCTGACCTTGTGTTTTTTTTGGCAAATATGCCCCCACCAATTACCAACCAAGATACGTGCCATTGGCAAAGATGCCCCACACGTAATTGATATCACAAAAATAACATTATTCACAAATAAGAGTGTTTCAGCTATATCTAGCAATCACTTGTCATATACACACATAACATACAGTCAAGCAATATAATATCGAAGTCAATGCTACGCAGTCTAGGTTTTCGAGTTCTGGGAAACAATGACAATGCATCAATTACAATGCCTGAATACTTGGTCATAATAATGTATAGAAGAATAGAAATAACCCAAACCAATATATCACATAGATCTTGTGGAATGTAAGCAATAATATAATTCTAATGTGGCACATACGTATGTATGTGTATATATAGATGGATGGATAGATATATACCAAAAACAAAAGGCAACAAATGGATTTTTCAGCAACATTAACTGTCTGAAGCATCAAGCTGAAGGGCTCTGCGACTGCCGGAGCACCGGCACCGGCGTAACGCAGTCTCTCCATCTCCATTGCAGCGTAAAGATTCGGGTGTTAGGGTTTATTGGTGGCTTTTGTTGAGAGTTTTACTATTTACTAGGATTCTTTGTTCGTTTATCAAAGTGTTGGTCAAATGATCAAAATTGACCCCCATAAAAAGATCATATAGTCAACGATGCTTGACCATTTGTAAAGGAGGGTCAATTTGCATATTTTGTGTAGCAAATGTAAATTTTGTATGAACCACTAATATTGTTAGGTCTACTATTAGCTTATATTAACTAGTTGTATTATTAATTTATTCATTCATATATATTAACTACATTACTTACTCAGTAAGAATATGGATTTTGGTATGTGTAGCCATAAAGGTTTAAGGGTTAAATTTATGTTTTAAAAGGTTGTATATCAAGGTGGTTGATAAAAGCTATATTCAGAATGAATAATTATTATTAAGGTACAAACATTTAATATGTGTCTGAATTTTTTATTCATAGCCCTAAAAGCTACCTATACTATTTTCCTTAAAATATTTACATTACTATACGGGTATCAACTAATTTTTTTGCCGAAAAATGAACCACTAATTTAAAATCGATCATTTTCGTGTATATGCTAACATTTGAAACGGTCGCCGAGGATTATATAGCAATTTAAACGCTTATGATCGATTCAAAAAACATCTTTAAGAAAAAATCCTCAGCTGTATAATCCTCGGCGACCGTTTCAAATGTTAGCATATACACGAAAATGGTCGATTTTAAATTAGTGGTTCATTTAAAAAAAAAATAGTTGATACCCGAAAATGCAAAAAACTGAACTATTAATTCATTTTTCAGAAAAAAAAACCCTTACAAAACCACCATTTTTTATTATAAGTGGTAAGACCTACAACATCACAAAAGTTGAAAATTATAAGTCTAACATCGGATTAACACAAGAATCATAAACAACCGATAATTAAGTAGATACATAAGCTTCATCAAAACTTGACGAACCAAATTTCTACCAACTACTATGAAGCAACACCATTACTCATCAAGGAAAAACTTAATGCATAAACCATTCTCAACTAGAACCATGTTAGATTGGAATATGGGTCAAGACTAGCAAGACGTTGAAGCCAACAATGATGAATAGTGTGTTCGAAGGACAATACGTGTAAGACAATGTTTAGACGGACTCATGTTTAGACGGACTCAATGATGAGAATGTCCACTTTATTTATCAAATCATATTCTTGACTTTGTGAGCTCGCTCCCGAGCCTTTAACCCATCCAAAAAATTTAGTTTTACCAATGCTCACAGAAAAGTATGAACTTTATGGATTTCTAATCAAAGGAAACGAAAAATAAACCATATTTCACTATTAGAAATTTGAAACGCTAGAACCGTTAACCTTACCTTTTACACAAACACACGCAACAAGTTAGATCTACAAGTCCCTAAAATCTTTAAACTTCTCCCTCCCCCAGCAAAAACAAGTGTTTAAAAGAACTCGTGATGCGGATCCCGATTTGGTCATCTCTGCCCTTGTTCTGATGAACCTCGGGCAGGAGAAGAGGTAGCAGCTACGTTGCTCGTTGACCCATTTTCAGCCGGTGGTGGAACCCCCCATTTGCCTTCTGATTCAAGTGGCTCGAAAACATGAACCGCACCATCTGAAAGCCCTAATGCAAACTGGTTCGGTTCTTGTGGGTGAGCGGCAATCACCATCGGGTGCACGTTCAGATTGCTGCAAGAAACATAGATGGTTAAATGACCATCTTCAGAGGTTGACTTAACAGGTCAAAGTACTGAACTTTACTAAAAAAGATCACCTGAGAACGCTTGGGGAAAGGTAAACGGAAGGATTAATGCGACATCGTAATCGGAGGTGCGACGCTGTGAAAACGCACACGGTTGCATCCAAGAAACATGCGTATACCAGCTGACTATCGCATGAAAATGTGGCATGTGATATCGGAGCAGAAGATTCACGTTGGACCCACTGAAAAAACGACAATTTGAAAAGAAATATATATCATCAATGATAAGATAATTTTAAGAAAGCAATCCATTTTGTTTAAATTTTATTTCCAATTTGTCAAATGAGTAAATTTTAAAGTATCGGTAGAACCTAAATGGGTCGTAACTCATAAGAGTAACATGGGTGAAAGGTAGCCCAAAGTGATAGTTACCCAAAAGAAGACAGTTTGGGTCATCATATCATATTCCCAACAAGTCAAATCGGAAAATATGATCAATTAGCTAAATCTGAAATGCATACGAGTTTTTACAAAACAAAAGTCAACCTAATGTGTAAATTTTACATGAAAGAAGTCAACAACTCAGGTTATATTTTTTAATGCGTAAAATGGGTAATTTTAAAAGCTAAGATAAAAACACAAACGGCTCATGCGGGTTAACGGACTCAAAAAATTGGCAAAAGTATAATATTGTCAAAAGGCAGTGCACATTTCGGTTAGCGAACAAAAGTCGACCTAATGTGTAAAATTTACATGAAAGAAGTCAACAACTCAGGGTTTTCTTTTCAATGGGTCAAATGGGTAATTTTAAAAGCTTAGCTAAAAACACAAATGGGCCATGTGGGTTAACGGGCTCAAAAAATTGGCAAAAGAATAATACTGTCAAAAGGCAGTCCACATTTAGGTTTCGGGTTTTTTTCCCTACAGGTCAAACGGGTAATATAATACAAAAACATATTTAATATGAAACGTGCACCCGATGGTGATTGCATAAAGTCAAAAGTCACCTAAAGTGAATTAGATGCTTACATTGTCTTATATTGCTTCACCAAAAAAAGATAACCACCTTAAAGCTATGACCTGTCCATTTTGCCACCTCTGCTAAAAGATAACTAAGACTCGAATTCTTACCTGTTTTACACATTCCAGTTTCGATGCTTCGTATATAGCCAGCTGAGTCTCATGGACTACAAGGAAGTGAATCTGATCATGATGGAACTGAACCCGTGTGTCCGATTGTGCAGCCGTTGTCCTCCCTGGCGGGAGTTGCAAGTATTTTGCTTTTTGTTTTTCCCATCCATCAGAATTCCATACACAAACCTTTAACATTGAATAAAAACACCAAGATTTCAAGATAACAATATTTTTGCATAAAAAAAGCATTTGTGAAGTTTTTACAATGTTACTAACCTGAGAATCTGCACCAGATGAGACAAGGACGTTGAGCACATGAGAGAAGGCGAGACCAGTGATTCTTTTCGAATGGCCTTTAAGTTTGCTTTTGACCTACATGCAAAAAAAAAAACGATATTTAAATCCAATAATTGGAACCCAAAGGTCGATATTTTAACCTACATACTTATGATTAGATCAACTGGGGGTTTTACAATTTTAATTAGAAAGGTCAAATGGATCAAACAAAATAAAGTAAGCTTAGATTAAAAAAAGAGAGTCAAGCAGGTTGAAAGTCGCCACAAATGTATTTATAGCACATACGACCTCCAAATCGATTTATTCAAAGCCTTAAATCTTATTGTAATAATATTTTTCTGTATATATGTAATATTGTAATCCAATAATTATTTATTTCGACTCATTTACTTATGATCGGGGTCGCTTTTAGACTAAAACAAGTTTCATGGATAAAATAAGATAAAAACGTAGCAAAGGGATAATGAGTCAAACACTTTGAAAGACTTAGAATGGACCCTTTCGACCACCAGAGTTATATTCTTATCAAACACCGTAAACATTTACCTCATCCACACGAACATTGTAAATCTGAATTGTGTTGTCATCCATCCCAATAGCAATAATATTATTATCTTGAGGATGGAAAGCCAGAAACGTTGCAGCTGGTGGCGGAGCCATGAATGTTGTCATCGTCTGCAATTTCCCAGATTCAAGAAGTTAGCCGAGTTGACCATGAAAATCAATCTTAAATTCCTTTCGCAAAACCGAAAGGAAAAACATTACCTTGAATGTCATCATGTTGAATAAAGAAATCTTTCCTCCTGATGCTGACATTACATACGAATCATTTTTCGACAACGCAAAGCAAGACACCGATTCTTCGGGATTCATGTCAGCAACATCATTGGTCATCAAAATCCCGCTTGAAGGTTGCCACAATTGTGGTGAAACACATGCTGTTGCCTGTAAAACGGGTCATAATATATGAAAAATTGTTAGTGTTTACTACCTATCTCATATCTCAATTGACTTGATTATATTACCTATTTTCTAATTCAATTTCATTATTTTCAGTTGGACCAATTAAGCACCTATTATCAAGTTATCAACTAACTTAAGTATGCTTGTGTATTTAACCAAAATTCTGAAGTGTAAACAATATTTTTATTAGCATATTCTTGTATATAATTTGCATCAACTTCCAGATATATAAAACAGATGTGAAGTTATTGTACGTTCAATTCTTTTTGCTCCATAACCAAATGGAGCTGTTCATCAATCATGTAAAAAAGGATACCTTTTTATTAATACTATTCGTTGATCTTCTGTGTAATCAAATAAGTGAATAACTATTAACAATGTCCAGTTTTACCTTGCCACTTGAATTACGATCATTACGCTGCCATTTCCATAACAAATGAATAGCATTTGACGCTAACGCCAAAATGGCATTTCCAGAATTTGTATATATCAACCTTGATATCTGAACATTAAGAACAGTTAGAAAGAAAAAAGCAACTACGATACTTTCACCTTTTTCATTATAAAGAAAACCAATTTTGTCAAACATATCACCATACGAATATATGATACCTTTGTAACTCTCATGTTTTCAGGAAGCTTAAGTGACCTACATTGAGAAGCTTCACTTATCTCCGTGAGCTTCCAAATCTTTGATTTGTCATTCGATTCTTCAATTATTCTGGGTTTCACGTCAGCCAAATTTCTGGTATCTCCATTCTACGGGGACCAAAACATATTTATAAATAATTAATCGATTAAAAAATAAGCATATGTTAAAAAGAGTTCTGAATATATTCTATTTAATTTAAGATGAAAACTGACCACTCCAGAGATCGAACCAACGGATGCAACCCTTTCTGCCAATGCAGCACTAGAAGCAGCGGCAGCAGATATTGTATTATTTATAGTGGGCTGCATATATCATGATAAGTTACAATTGTGCAAACATATATCAGAATGTAAAAGTAAGATGCGAAAAAGGAGTAATTATGATATCAGAACATGATTCGTGGAGATGGCAATTTAAATTTAATAAAGAAGAAGAACTTTAAGTGGGAACAGGTCAAATGGGTCAAAAGTCACCCAGAGTGTTCTTCTAATGTATAAAACGTCCCGAATCACTTTATTCGGAAATTTAATTACTATTAAGTATTGCAATAGTATATACTTTTTAATCGAATTTCACTCTAGTTATTTACAACAACAAAATTGCCAGAAAATATTTTGAGCTGTTACCAACCCACCCGAAGCCCGCCCATTTTGTGACCTCTATTAATTTATGATAAATGGGTCAAAAGTCACCCAGAGTGTTCTTCTAATGTATAAAACGTCCCGAATCACTTTATTCGGAAATTTAATTACTATTAAGTATTGCAATAGTATATACTTTTTAATCGAATTTCACTCTAGTTATTTACAACAACAAAATTGCCAGAAAATATTTTGAGCTGTTACCAACCCACCCGAAGCCCGCCCATTTTGTGACCTCTATTAATTTATGATAAAAAGAAATTGATCTCGATTTGCTTCCAATAATTTCAGTCAGATTACCTTTGCAGCTTCTGGTGTTCTAGAAGCAGCATCATAAGAAAGATTCTCAAAAGTTCGAAGCAATCGAAGACCATCAGAATTTGCCAAGATTTTTATACCATTTTCATTTGATGAAACAGCCAACAAAGCACCATCCTTGTTAAACCGGATACGCGGGCTTGCCTACATTTTATGATCAACAACATTAGATTCTGTAAGCCAGTGGGCTACCATACTATGTTTAAAAAGAAATAAATAAAAACTGCATGACGAATTAAATTACCGGAAGACCTCCATCAGCATCAACACTCATCAAAAGTTGAGTATTATCCATATCCCAATATTTAATAGCAAAATCATCACCAGCAGCTAAAAATCGATTTTTAGTGGTATCAAATTGCACTACACCTAAAGAACGTTTACGGAATCCAAGATATGTCCTTTTCACGGCTCCTTCACTTTCATTCCATTCTACAATATGTGATTCCCCATCTTTGCTAGTCCCACATGAAAAAAGTCTAATTTTTCAACACCAAAGAAAGAAAAAGAAATTACAACAAAGAACAAAAAATAAGAAATAACTCAAATTCGTTAGTCCATAATGTTAGATGTGGCAATTTCGACTCATTCAATTATGAAAGAGTCTATTAGGTTCATGCTTCATCCCAACAGGTAATGCAATCAGAGAAACGGGTTAAATGGGTCGAACGGGTGAAAATCATCCAAACATGCAGTTTAATGGTATAATATAGGCTGTCATATTTGATATTAAATTTTTACTTTCAGAAAGATAAAGGTAATTGGATAAAAAGAATTTTGGGTCAAGACGTAGCCCAATCTGACCCATTTTGACCATGCCATTTGGCTTGACCCGCCCATTATGTCTAATACACAGGTAACAAACCTCGTTCCATCAGCACTGTAAGCCATTGTCGTGCACCATCGACCAGGAGCCTCGTAATCAACTCGGGATCCCATGTTATCATATAACCAAGCTTTAATCTTTCCATCAAGAGCTGTTGAAAATATGAACTAAAGAAAAAAAGTTTAGTTAGAAGTGGCAATTTTGACCATTTACTTATGACTCACTTGATTCAGTCTAACCTAAACAGGTCAAACACAAAACCGAAGAAACATGTCAAAAGTTGCCCAATATGTACTTTTAATTGCATATATCGTCCACGATTATTCAAATATTGGGTGATTATTCGATTCACAAGATTTCTATAATTGTATTTGACACGCTAATTGTCTACAAACTTCAATAAAGGTGTTTGCAGTCAGCCAAAACCTACAGTATCTGACCCACCCATTTTGCGACGTCATAAGACTAGTACAGTAGTACACCGCATGTTCATTTTACAGGACGAGCAACAGCTTAAAGATACAGAGGCACATGATTCTGCTCACAAAAGGGCTCTTAGTATCATAGTGACGAAGAGGTCTGGTTGGATAGCTAAAACTTTGATCTAGTGGATGAAACCTGCGGGGGCGGACGAGGTGAGTGAGCACATATTAGTAATGCGTAGAGGCCGGGATTTAGTGGATATCGATACATGTGACCACCAATCGTAGTAATTCAGTGATTGCTAAATAGTAAAATTATTCAGAGAAAACTAACAACGTATGCGACTCATTAGTTACTGTCATGTTTGATCGCTAGCAGGTCATTTTGTTGCTATGATGTTTAGCTGTTTTTGAATTTGATGTCTACTAGCAAGGACCAGTAACACGTTACAAAGAGCTATGTTATGAAAACCGTTTTGTTATAGCTTAAAATCAATAGCCATACCAAAACAGCTTTGGTAACATAGCTCTTTGTAAAGTTTTAATGGTACTTGTTAGTTAATGTCAAATTCAAAAAAGGACACAGCTCAAAATCATGATAACATGATGATAGCGATCAACAGGACAGTAAGTAATTAGTCGCATAGGGTGTAAATTGTCTCTGAATACTTGCTACTCGTATTTAGCAATGACCGAGTCACTACAATGGGTGGTAAGAGTAGTGAGCTCCACTAAATTCCGGCATCTACGCATACTAATATGTGCTCTCTCACTCGCCTTGTCTGCCCCTGCAGGTTTCATCCACTGAATCAAAGATTTAAATATTACACCAGACCTCTTCTTCACTATGATATTACGAGCCGTTTTGTGAGCAGGATCAAGTTCCTCTGTGTCTTTTAATATGTTATGTATTGTTACCTGAATGTTTTCTTTATAATGAGGGCATACAGAATATACAGGAGCATCATGACCTTCAAAAGTGTACTGTCGTGCACCGGTTGCAGCATCCCATACCTACAAAACAACACAATTTTGTTTAGCAAAGTTAGCGATTATAGCGTATAGTTAATCATAAAGATGTGTTGAGCCAAACAAACCTTGATGGTCTTATCATCCCCACACGTTATCACGCAAAGCTGCTTATTGGGATGAGAGAATGCAAGATCATTTACTCCACCAACATGGGCATCAATCTACAATAAATAAACAATGAGTCGTTTCAGACACCTATAAATACTAGAGGTGGCAAGATGGGTGGGTTTGATTAACATGTCAAGATTGCTCAAATTAAAATGGTTCATTTCGTACAGTTAGGTTGGATTAAGTAGACTCGCAAAACTTCAGTTATTTTAATTATATGAAAATGATTAATGTGAACATGTCAAGATTGCTCAAATTAAAATAATTCATTTCATACAGTTAGGTTGGATTAAGTAGACTCGCAAAACTTCAGTTATTTTAATTATATGAAAATGATTAATGTGTTACCCGTAAACAACAGAATTACAGCAGTAAGTAACCCTCTAAATAAAAACAAGTTGCAAGGTTATATGCATTGAAAATAGATATGCAAACTTCCAACCCATTCGAGATAAACACAACCCAAAGCTACCCATTCACAAGTAAATGGGTCAAGGAGACAACTTCTAATCAATATCAGTAACAGCAGAAAGAAAGGAACTTCGCAAACCTCTAGATGTTGTCTAACATCATCACCCCCATGATATGAATATATTTGTACAATGTGTCTTGAATATGCAACTCCTGTTCATATAAAAGAACTTCATTAGATCAACTATTAATCTACTAGGCTTGCATCATTTCATATGATTTTTGTTTAACACACCGATTTAGTAGGGACCTACCAAACAATGAACCATCTGGACTCCAAATTACTCGGTTTACAGAAACACCGGGATCTTTTACAAGAGCAGCCTAAATGGAGTAAAACGGTAAGATTACTACAAATGGTAGAAACACTACTAAAGACAAACGAGATGAATTCAAACTAAATGTTTAGAACCTGCATAGGCATTGAGCAAGCACCGAGATCCCAAACTTTGAAATTTCTAAGAACCAACTTGTCCCGAGAACCAACTTCCCACAATCCTATATCGCCCACATTTGTTCCAACTGTTGAATAACATTCATGTTAGCCAATATCCAATTCAATGACAAGAGAAAACAAAGAGGTTAATGTTGACTTTGGTCATCTTTGAAAAGTAAAGTGGATTTAGTACCGAATCAGAAATTAAGTGAGATTATGTTATTTATCGCAATTAGCACGTTGAAAAAAGTTTAAGGCAAGTGATTACCTAGGAGCAGTGTCTGCTGAATAGGATGAAAATCCATGCTCATAGGCGATGAGCCCTGGTTTAAAGTTCGTGCAACGGTTTTGGGCAAATCGTCAGGCGCGTTAAAAGCTTGTGTATGACTACTATGCCCCGGGAAAGAAACGGGCAACACGTTGATTGGCAGATTAACCTGCTTAATGCACACAAATAGCCACACAAATCACTTTTGAGCTGCTTATAAAGTTGCAAGCAATCTAGAATACTAGAATTAAAATTATTTCTTTCTCAAATCACCTCCTCATTCATGCCCATGTTCCTTGTTCTCTTGCTCATATGATCAGAATCCCCAGTTGGGAAATCTAATGAAGGATTCGTTGGTGGAGTCCTCGGATGCTTTAGAGCAGCTGTAAATTTTATCGCACAAATAGTAAGTTTTTAGCGTTTAGGTAACATTCTTCTTTGTACGATCATCTGATTATTTGATGGTTAAATAATCAGTTTCGTGTAATCATTTACATAGCTGCAACAAAAGTGATTATCCAACGGTTGACACTCAAAACTTGGAAACGGATTATTAAAATTTCATGGAGGACAGCAGCATCAATATACTATCTCCTACAACACGTTCTAGGGTAAAAACTGACCTGGAATAGATGGACCACCGAGACCAATTGCACTGCCCGATACACTTGGATGAGATACTTGGGGAGGATTAGACATCCAACCAGCAAGCGGGGTTGGAACGGGACCAGGTGTAGGTTGAAACGGCTGCAAAGTATTACACGAATATGATCAAAATTTTCAAAACTTGAGATATGCCAAACATGCCAACAAGGTCACAGTTTAGGATTTAATACAAAATTACAGACCCCGTGTGCACCCATAGGAGGAAAGCCACCAGCTTTGGGTAACGGTCCAAGTAATGGATTGTTTGCCGGTGATGGAGCACGTGCACCGTTTGGTTGTCCACACGAATGGTCCACAAACAATGTTTTGATATCTGGGTTCGGTCTCGGGTTTTTACAAAGTTGATGCTGCCAATTCAAACTTTAAACAAGGAATAAATTATATAAGCTTCGACGAATAAACTACCACAGATGTTAAAGAATACAGTGACTTTAAAATGCTTAACTTGCACACCTTTGATTAATAAGAGTCCGTAACCTCGAATTTTTCAGATTAGGAAACTGTAATTTATCACGAAACAAGGGATTTGCTTCAATAAGCTTCTTGAGCTCAACTAACATTATAGCACGTGCTGATTTTGTGTCTCCATATTTTGACAATTGCTCGTTTTCCCTTTAAAATAAAATGAACATATGAAGTACAAAAATAAAAAACGCAATTTAGTAAGTTAATTCTAGATATTGAAAAAATGAAGTACCTAAAATTCTCTAGTGTCAATAACTGAGTTATCTCCTTGAAAAGCTCTTCATTAAAGGAAGCAAACACTTTAAGATCCTTTACAAGAATCTCCACAGCCTTTGATCGATCATGCCTAACAAAGAAATCCGATAGCAACCACTATTATAAAGATTCAAAATATAAATTCTTTTCATGTTCATGTGACACAACGACTTACTTATCCAATGCTTCAAGATACTTCTGCTTCCTGATTTCAAAAAAGATCTTCATTGAATACCGATTATCATCAACTTTTGTGAAACCGGAAAGGTATTTTTCAACATCCTCCCAATTCCCATTTTGTACCTCATCCTCAAAATACTTCATGTTAAAGAAGAATCCTGATTCTTGTTCTAACCTATATTCCCACCAAGAAAACAAACACGCTTAATATCCGCTTCAATATTAATCATCTAATTACAAGAATCCCAAGTACAGCTTCTGAATATATTTGTGTTACTTGCTTACCACTAGTACATTATTATTTAGGAGTAAATAACCGATTTTATTTTATCTATTATCTCCATAATATTACTCCGTAATAAATAGCTTAAGACTATGAACACCATCCAAAATATATATAACAAGTCATCTTTCAATTATTTTTACCGCTAAGAGGTGTTTGGCTACTTATTTAACACGGAGTACTATCAAATTATCACTTTCAACCTACATCCAAACACCCAAAAAATAGTAATAATACATATAAATAAATACTGTACTAAATAACAAGTAACATAAGAAGAAATACAATTAACAAGTCAAAAATGTGAAATTATACACTTACTTGTGAACAGTTTCTTTGAATTTTTCTTCATCAAGAAACTGCAAGATCAAGAACACGAGCTCTCTACTTAGAGATGACATTACAGCTCAGCCGTCCCCAAATCCAAAACTTGAAAATTAGGGTTCAGATCTGTAAAAACTAAGAAAGTAAGAAACAAGAAAAACAGGGTCGGCTACAGAAAAATTAACCCAAATAAGTTAAAATCAATTACAGAGTATTTAAATAGTTGGACCATGTTTACAAAAAGAAAACATTTATTGCTTAGACACAAATTTCAAGATTTAAAAATAGTAAAGGTAAAGTAAAAGCTGAGTATTTCAAAACCCATTAACAAAAATTAGATCTTTACAATAACTTGATCTTCAATCTAACTAAACTGAAATAACCCATGTAGTTCCTGTTAAAAAGTTTAAAAAATTTTACATTCTTTATTATAAAGGTGTTTGATGGTGTTGACAGATCAGTAAAAAGAAATAAAGCAGCTTTAATGCAAATAATTCAAACCCACTTAACCTAAATAAAACAAGATCTTTAATACAACTTGATTTTTAATCTAACTAAATTGGAAAATCCTTAGAAGTTTTTGTATACAAGTTTCATATTTTTACACTTTTTTTTAATAAAAAAAGGTGCAACAAGAAACCAACTTTAACCCCAAATATTTCAAACCCATCAACAAAAACACTTGCTTTTTATCTTTTTTATTTTTAGTTTTTTTATAAACACACACTACTTACAACTTTACATTATTATTTATTAAAAAGGTAAGAAAAGACAACAACTTTAAAGCAATATATTTCAACCCCATCAACCACAAGAGTCTAGATCACCAAAACAACTTGATCTTCAATCTAACCAAACGGCAAGAACCCCATGTAGTTTCTGTTTTCTTTACAAAAAATATTTAAATATATAAACATTTCATTAGAACTTAGAAGGGTAAGAAATGGTAGCAACTTTAAAGCAAAATACAGCAAACCCATTAATCAAGAATTAGATCTTTAAATCAATTTGATCTTGAATCTAACAAAACTAAACAAACCCATGTTGTTTTCTAAAACAAGGTTCAAAATTTATCATCATTTATGTATAGAAAAGATGATAAAAGCATAAAAATAGCAACTTTACAGCATAATAATTCAAGAAACACACAGAAACAGAGTTTGAAGAGATAAAACCTTAAAAATAACAAGATTGACGTTAGAACAGAGATAAAGAAACGAGGAGGTCGATGTTGAAGATAACAAACAAAAGTCTTTCTCTCTCTAAAAATATGCATACACACACTTGTATCTATATATATGTGTGTGTATGGTTTCTCTCTCCTGTTTGGTCCCTTTTTCTCTCTCTATATATTTTCTTTCTATCGTGCGGAAAATATTAAAAATAAGAAAATTATTGTAGGAATATGGGGAATTTTATAGAGATGAGAATTAGAGTGCGTGTGATAAGTGTAGTAGCTTATCGGCAATACAATGTTACCGTTGATAAGTTCGTGAGGTTATGATAAGTAGAATGAGTAGGTCCAATGGAGCCGGCTGGCTTTGTCTTGTTAACTTGGCTTGGAATCTCCACCTAATAACACTATGTATAGCTTAAAAACTAATTATGTTTAAAATATTATAAATATTAACTATCAATTTATAGGGTTTATGGTACGGATCAACAACATAATTTACATTTTGTTCCAATGTTGCCAATAAATCAGTTTTATTGTCAATGTCATCAACAAACTTGTTAGAAGTGTTTTAAGGTCACAACAAGTGCAATTTTGAATTTGCTAATGTGACGTTGTCATGTCATTTAATTTATGTGACATGTAAGCTAAACATGTACACGTGCGTAGGATTAAGTGATTAACTTCATCATCTTCGGTCGACTATCATGTAATTTCCCGTTACTTTTCCGATAACCACCATTTTTTGGCAAATCTAAATACAATCCATCTAGTAACCACCATTATGTACACGTGGGATTAATTTCATCTTTTCTGATCGGATTAATTGCATTTAAATTCATCGGAAAAAATGGTGATTGCTGAAAAAGTAACCGAAAATTACCTGGTAGTCGATCGAAGAAGAAGATGAACGTAATCTTATGTGTATATGTTTAGATTATGTGAAAACATGATCAGTTAAATTAAATGACACGACAACTGTCACATAAGCAAATCAGAACGTTGTTCGTTATAAAAAAAATAAAAATAAAATGTATTTTCGTGACCTCGAAACACTTTTAATAAGTTCATCGTCGATATTGATAATAAAATCAGTTTGTTTGTGACATTTGGATAAAAAGTAATGAAGGTTGTCACTTGTCAATCCGTACTATATAACTTTTTAAAATAAAGTTGATTTTTCAATGGATATATATTTGAAATATAATGAAAATAAAATAGACCACAAACGTTACTAAAGAGTAAAATGGATCTTAAACGATACAAGATTTTAGGTTACTTTTGATGGTTTTCTTGGTGTATCGTGGTTGAATTTGTCATTTCAATAAATTAGGTCGTTGTTCCCTTTTGCATCTAAGTTATATGCATTTGGATAACAGTTTTTTCATCATTTATATATTTGATAATTGATAGTATTCATCAAGTC
Source organism: Pseudognaphalium luteoalbum (assembly GCA_963422505.1). Taxonomy (NCBI): domain Eukaryota; kingdom Viridiplantae; phylum Streptophyta; class Magnoliopsida; order Asterales; family Asteraceae; genus Pseudognaphalium; species Pseudognaphalium luteoalbum. Next base: position 4,538,724 of record OY730194.1, read on the forward strand.
ACTTTCCTAAGTTTGACAAAAATATACAAGTGTCGTTTACGTTTTATCATTTTTATATTTTACGATTCTTGAGAAATAACTACCTTAACCTTAATTTATTATTGATGTTTGATCATGCTTTTTGCTATTATAGTACCATACAAACATGTAAAACTCGTTTACTTTATAAAGTATGAACTTACGATATGTGGATATCAAAGGGTTTCATCTAGCTTGTTCAAGCAAAACCGAAAACCATATATTATATTTTTAACAAACGCATATATTGTTATTAGTTGTTACCTACTAATATGTGCAATACAGTTATAATCTTCTATATATATAAAAAAACTTATTGGAGGGGCGGAACTACGTTAACGAAGTGGAGATGTTATAGGCCCGTTCAACTCATGAAAATGTGTCAGTAATATTGGAAAATCTGATAATCATTTATCATACTTTTTCTACCTTTTTATCTATAGAAAATCAGCCATGTGACTATGTTTTGAGTACACAAAACAATTTTTCATATTTCTCTATTTGGTAAAGTAGATTACTTCTACTCAATAATGCAACAAACAGTGGCGAAGCCAAGGTTTTGAGTGAGGGTGGCCCAAAAATACACTACGATTAAGCTTAACATGTTACGAAAATCGTCAAATACCGAGTTTCTTTTAAACATTTAAAAAACCTATTTTGAAATAGAAAGTCATCCATTTTATTAAAAGGACCATTTTTGCAAATCCCTTTTACAACAAAAAGCCACAATAACACCAAATTATTAAGATATTATAACTAAATTTTAACACTCAATATTTAACAAAATTGTAAATGACGTTAATTACTACGGAGTATTTCACAAATGAAGCACAACATTGAATAATCAGAATACAATTGGATAAGATCCAAAATTAGGAAGCTATCAATGGACTCAGATACGAAGTGAGCCTTTGGTGCAAAATTCAAAAAAATAAATAACATTAGGATGAATATTAGTTATTTTGGGTAGGCCAAAATGCATTTTATAGACTAAATTCAAATTACATACTATGAATACATGTGCTATTAGCTTTTGTTTAGGGTGGGCCATGGCCCTGCTTAGTGTCAATGTGGCTACGCCACTGGCAACAAACATGGACCATTGCAACTTGGATTGTTTTATCAGCTCATCGTGCTGCTAAAAGAGTCCGATGATAACTTCTTTAGAGATGTGAGTTTATCATTAAAAATTACATAAGGATTGATTTTATCGAATAAATATGTTGATACGGGCAACCATCATCTACATGGCCTAGTAGTATTTCGTCTTCATATTTTTACAAGAGGTTATAGGTTTCAACATTCATAGATAAACAGCGTAGGGTAGTGAAGGAAAGATTTGGAATTGAATCAGTCACACGAATAATTCAAATAAAACGCATACATCTAAATCTAAAAAAATAGATTTATCTTCTTCGGGTAAACAGAATGAGAAAAAAAACGTACTCCATTTACCTATGTGAATAAGTTTTATGGGCTCTGAACTCTCTTTACTTTGGAAAAAATAGGTGATGAAGATGCCCAAAGTGTCTCTAACATGTCACCATAAATAAACATGTGAAAATTCTGGGAATGTAAGTAGAAAAAAGAGTTGTGTAGGTCAAGTACTATTGTGTCAATATCTCAATTGTTGGGGTACTTTTGGTATAATCTTTTCTAGAAAAGGGTTTTTCATGTGGTGTATGTCATACCCTAGACGACTCATTCGAGGTAGGCTATTAGCATTTGACGTGTCCATGTCTCATTGGTTGCTTTCCTATTCTAAAAGAACGGTACTATTTTTTCACCTTTCATAACTTCATGCTACTTGCGTGTATAATAATCAAGAGTTAAAGTTGGCGTTTGTTCCCGTATTTTACGCACAATTGTGCTGTTAATTTTTCTATTGCATTTCTTTCACCGGCACTTTAAAAACGTGAAATTTATTGTGCGTTACTCCAAAATACAAATAAAATGACTAGCATACCTTAATTTCCTATTTTTTTTAGTAATAGTACATGAATGGTAACTTCAACATTTAAATTAGAGTAGAGATCGAGCGCACAACAAATTATATGTATTTGGAATGTGATTGCAAAAATAAAATATAAAAACTGACAATGCAGTTGTGTGTAAAATACATAGACGAACAATGCAATCAACTCTAAAAAATAATGTGTATATGAAATAATAAAAAACTAGTAATACACAAAAGTACAAGTACGTAACTCATGAGTCATGACAACAAAACAAATAATGCTGTAATTCAAAATAAAAAGTAGTAAAAAGTAATGAGTGTTTAGACATATTATAAATTTGAATATACAAAGTAAAGAGTGTTTGGACATATTATAAATTTGATTTGATTTATTAGTATTTACAAAATATTACTCCGTATTATTGCAGATAGTACTTTCTTGGCCTCGTATCTAAAATATGCAACTACGAGAGAGGCAGACCCATAAATCTTTGCCACCGGTGTCACAAAAACTTTGAAGCTCCATCAACTTTGTAGTTTATTTAAACACGATGTGCACCATCTAAATATGAGTGGTAGCACTCTTAAAAAAGTCAATAATTTTTCAGCTAAATTTATACTAAGTCGACTTAATTGACTGGTGTCACGTGTCACCACTGACTATAACGTGGGTCCGCCCATTCACTAAGATTTAATTTTTGCCGCTTAAATATGAAAATATATACTACTTACTTTGCAAATCTATCTAAATTATGATTAATGGAGTAATATTTATACAAATTTTCTTCGCATTTGTTGTTATTTTCGATATCTTAATAAAAACATAACTTGTTTAAAAATAACTTATCTATACTTCTATACTACTACTTCCGTCTCATTTAAATGTCCACTTTGACTTTGCACATAATTTTAGGATTCTCCACTAACTACACTTTTCACCAATCAGATATTAAATTTACCCACTAAAGTCTTTTTTGATTGGTTAAATATCATAGTGAACACTTATGATAGGACATTCCAAAATAGTATTGTGGTCATTTTAAATGGGACGGAGGGAGTATTATATAAAGCATTTCATGCTTTTATTTTAAGAAACTTTTAGGAACAAAAATTTTAAGACTCGACATTTAATTTTATAAATTGTATATTATTTTTAATAATTCAATATATTAAATGTTTACTTTCTCCATCATGAAATTTCATTTATTTAAAATTATAGAAGAATCAAATTGGCATATTATTAATAGCGATTTATACTGATAGTTAATACGTATACTGAAAAGAATAAAATTTAACACTATACTAACACGGTTTACCATTTTTAATATATTTTATTTTTCGTTGCATTGTGCGGGTATTTTGCTAGTTAAAAGTAAGTTACAATAGTCAAATTACTTTGATTATCACATGATTTTAATATCATTTGGTCTAAATAATTTACTAATTTGATTATCATCACTTGATTCTAATTCTAATAAACATTTAACACACCTTCAATATAACTTTTTGTTAAAATATATATGAACTAAATACATATATGTAGTTGTTGTTAACCACTTATTAAACTACAATATTTCCACCTTAAATTAGAGGTGTTCAAAATGTTCTGAAATCGTAAAAACGAATCGAAAACTGATTGAAGCAAACCGAATTTAAGTCAACTGAACCGATTTATTTTTGGTTTTTCAATTTCGATTCATGATCTTGGAATAGACGACATGATACACGGTTAACCGAAAAAACTGAAATGTTTATACATAGTTTTAGATATATGTATATATTGTATATATTATATTTATATATGGATATTTACACTTTTATTTTGATTAAATTATTATATTTTTTTCGCTCATTTTAATGCAGTTTACTAGCTTAATTTTGGCCTAATATGATAACTATTACTACTTAGCTTTAATTATATTCAACGACTAACATAAATACACAATTATAAGGAGTAAAATGCTCATAATTTGATACTTCTATTATCACAATGTTTAGATATAGTGAAAACCTATTAATAAATGTGTATTTGTGTGTTATTAATTACTTTTAAAAATAAGTATTAATTAATAAACGGTTATTGGTTAACCGATTAACGGAACCGAACAATTAATTAACCAATTTCCAGTTAATCGAACTTTTCAGTTTCGGTTTACGTTCAAAAAATTATTGAACCAAATTTTCGGTTAACCGGTTCTTTGTAAATGAACCTCCGGTTAATCGTCAGTGAGCACTCTTACCTTAAACTATATAATTACTTAAACTTGATATTATCTGGTCTATTTTAAGAACATAGTTTTGTCTAGTTGATTGACAAAAACCACAACACAACCCAATTTACTAAAACTTGGTTGAATGTTTAGAATGAAAGAAAGAGTGTGATAAAGACAAGGCTAACGTCAACACAGAAAGTGTAAGTTGTTAATGTCCCAGTTGGGAAGAGGCTTTCTAGGAAACACACTTTGAAAAGGACTGTTATTTTACTTTCTTATATATGAGGGGTCACTTTTGTAACTTTGAACAATTACTTTCAAACTTTGCATCAAAATGCCCCCCATCAATAGTAACATACTTGTGTATTTTAAATACTTTACCAAATAAAACAATTTTGTACGCTTTTTCTTGTACTTTTGGATCTTTTAATGGGTGTTACTTCACACTTTTTAGAATAATGTTATCCATATTCACTTATGCTATCGAAAAATACTTCATCCATTTCATAATATTTGTTCACAATTAGTTTTCACAAAGTTTGATAAGTTACATTGTGTGATATAAAAGATATCATTATTAACCATACTTTTTCTACAAGCTTTCATATAGTAGCAATGAGAAAAAGTAAATCGAGGGTAAAATGATAAAAGCAATATATTAATTTTAAAAATGCACACTTATTTTGAAATAAGCTAAAATTAAAAGTCGGATACTTAATTAGAAACGGAGGAAGTAGCCGTTTATAAAACATCAATTAGTATATTTTTAAAAGTTACTACCATCTGTTGTACTACAATAGCAGGTATTGTAAATAATACGGAGTAATAATAATATAATAATATATTGATAATCAGGTTTTATACTTTTATCATTGTTAAGGTTTCTTCTGTCACATTAGTCCACTTTTTGTACTATTTATTATATTGTCCTACAATGGTTCCACTAATAATATTCGCCATTCGTCACGTTCCCTTTATAGGGAAAAAAAGAGTTACTATGTTTTATTTTTTTTTCTTTAACAAAATATCCACTTCTACCATTAATTATTCTGGCCGACATGGATCGTTATATTAAAGGTTTTATATATTGTTATTCTAAGTTTGAACTATATTAAATTCTGCTAAAAAAACTAGATTTAAAATTATATGAATAGATATTTTCAAATTTGACTAGAAAAGTGAACTTGAAACATGTCACTCATACAAGTCATGATGACATGGTTTCTTGTTGCTATGCAAAAGTGTCTAATTAGTAACATTTGATGCAACACTATATGTGAACATAAAAAAGCAAATGAAAGGATTACGAGTACGAAGGAAGCAATGGAAAATTTTGCGTGTGAGATCTAGTAGCAAGAACGATTCTAGTTCTGCATAGAGATCATTTATCGTAGTGACCTTTAGCTTCGATATCTTCTTTACTTTATATCGATTTAAAAACAATGTAACAGTCATTACATGTTAGAAGACAAAATATAATCCTCAAAATGAATAACTACAAGCCTTTTTATTTGGTATTATGTGGTATATACTGCACTTTATCAAAATGTTCAATTTCGTTACTGAACTTTCATTTTGTTCAATTGAATCACTAAATATTTAAATAGTAGATTAAATTGTTACTTAAGTTTCTAATCACTCGTTAACGTCATACCACGTATTATTTTAACACACATTAGTTAATGTACTTTACAAAAATGTTCAGTTTCGTTAACCAACTTTCACTATTGTAGAATGATATCCTATTTTATTTATTCAATCATCTTCTCTTGAGCGTTCATCAAATACAAAGAGATATAATACATCTTTTTTAATATCATCGATTTGATAATTCTACATCGATTTGGTTAAAACGGGGATATCCCACTTGTAATCCGGTTTCATAAGTTGAGTAATTCAGTTGAACAAAATAGAAGTTTGGTAACTGTTGCGACAATGGATGTTGATACAACAAATAGATACCAATAGGTATGATCCTACCGATAAGAGTTTCGGCCTTTGCGATGAGATGGGTTGGGAACCGAAAGGGACTTGTTATATAGAACTTCAGATGATCTAAAATGACTTGTTAAGAAAATAAACCGTAAGCCTCGTCAAGAGAGGAGGGGATCTCCCCTTTTGACCAACCTCCGACGTGAGAATAAGTATAGGTTCGGTATGAGAATGAATTTAATGTGCAACAAATGAATTATACCTGCTGGTGGTTTGGGCACTATTTATAATGCTCGGAGTATCTCCTTTTATCCGATTCGGTACCACTCTTTTGCCCAATGGACAATAGATGTTCCCGCCGCCGGTTGCTACATTAATTAGATGTGACAACTCTCTATTTTGTCATGTTGCTTTCGTAGGATCATTCGGTGCAGGCTTTGCTGAATAAGGTTGTCGTATGAGAGTATCCCTTTGTGATATTGTTTGTTTACGATTTACGATTATATCGTTTCGGTAACCATGAACCGATACGGAGGTACGTCATCAGCCCCCCAATCTGTTTCGGTACAAACGGTGTCTCCTCTTACTTTGTACCGGAATAGATTTGCTATTATTTTTCTCTCTACCGATTGCTTGTTATTATTAATATTATTATATTTGTTTGTTGTTATCATTCCCTCTTTTTTTATTTGGTTTTCGGTTTCGGTTGGCTATGATTCTGGATGTTACTAGGTTCGTTGGTTGCCTATCTAGTGGTGTTGTACGGTGTTACTGAGCGACGCGTGGGATAGTCATGATTATTTTGTCACATCAGTGTCAGAAGGGTGCGTCGCTTTGCTTCCTTCAACGGTCATATTCTTGGGTATAAATAGTGACCTATGCCTCTTCATTCGTATCACCCTTCATTCGTAACACCCCGCAATTTCAACAAAATTATAAACGTTAATTGCACGCATTTTTAGGCTAATTCTCTAACTTAGAGTGAATTCACAACACATTTTAGAGATAAGTCTAGCAAAGCCCAACTAGATAATACACGTAGTATTACTTACTCATAATTAGTTGTAATTATGTACATAACGATTTAAACAACGCGACAAAAATATACGACTGTTGGTGAATAAAATTAATTAATAATTTGAAATTATTAATTTACATTAACGTGTATTAATTATTATGTTGATAATATTTACAAAGCATTTTGTGTCACATAATGTTTATTTCGTAAACCAGAACGACTTGAACCATATAAGTAAAACTAAAATAAAACAAAGTTATAATTTTATAACTCAACTAAATTATTTTAAATAAAATATTCCAACTAAAAGTATAATCGAAAACATATTTAAAAACCTATCGTTTAAAAACATTTTAACATTTAACGATCGGGTAAACGAACACGGGTTAAATACTGCAAATTTGGGACAAAAACCCCTCACTTTTGGCCCAAAAAATCTGCCAACACCACCCCCACCCCACCCTCATTTTCATTTTCATCTTCCCTTTCTCTCACTCTATCCCCATTCTATCTCAATTCTCTCTCTAAAAAATCACCAAAAATCACCAAATCACCACCATTTCCCTTGGATTTTCAGAATAACAACAACAACAAAACTCATCATCAACTTCATCTTCAAGATCCAAGCTCAAGAACACCACTTTCATCACCATCTTCATCCACTCACCTAACTTTCGGATTTCACTCGATTTGGTATGAAAAATCAATTTTAATCACTTTTCCTTTTGTTATTATAGTATACAAACATGTTACAAGTCATTATATGAAAGATCTAAAAGTTTTTGGGTTGAAAAATTAAGATTTTCGTCAAACAGCGTGTTGTGTCGCACGGGACCGAAAACAGTAGTGCGACACAAGCTTTTGTGTCGCAGTACCATTTTTACGTCGCATTATGCGACACAACGCCTTGTGTCGCATAAATTATCCTATGTCGCATACTTGTGACACAATCACTTATGTCGCAACATTTGCAACACAAATGCCTATGTCGCATTTATTTGCGGATGTCGCAGGAATGCGACACAAACCCTTGTGTCGCAGAACCTTTTAGCGACACAGTACTTATGTCGCAAAACTCAGAACCTTAAAAACACATGTTTTTCACTAAGGCCCCGTTTGGTTCGCAGAATGTTTTTGAAGGAATTGGAATCTGTCAAAGGAATTAGAATCCGAATGAATTAGAATATGAAAGAATTAGAATCTTATATAATTGGAATCTGAATGTGCTGGAATCAGTCACGTTTGGTTAGACAGAATTGGAATGGAATTCACATTAATAATAATAAAATTATAAATAAATTAAATTATTAAAATATGTATAATGTTATTAATAAACAATTAGTTAAAATTTATAATAAAATAATATTAATTTTTTTAATTATATATACATATAGTTACATATTTTATAAATGATTAATATTAATGGTAAAATGAAATTAATTATTAAATTTATTTAGGTATATAATTCAAAGCAAATTCAATTATGAAAGTAACAAATATTAATATTAAAAAATTATATAATATAAAACTTTATAAAAATATTTTTATAATATAGTTATATATTTTATATAATATAAATAACATTAAAATAATATTTAATTAATAATAGGTATTAATAAAAAAATTAAAAAGGAATTCTGTAATCAGCAATCTGAATTCCAATGAAATTACAAGTACTCCATCCAATATGTTAAGGAATCTGAATTCCTTTGTCTGCAGGAATTCGAAGGATTCCAATTCCTTTCAATTATGTGAAACAAACGCAACGCACTGGAATCTGAATTCCATTCTGCCAACCAAACAGGATATGGAATGGAATTTAGATTCCAATTCCATTAGATTCCCACGAATTCTGTGAACCAAACATGCCCTAAGTGTCGGAACCAGATTTTACCACTTGATTTTACTCCGAATTTGGAATTCGGGTGCGTTTTCACTACAGCTCGACCCCAGCCAGAGGCTCTGCCCCTTGGACCCCGCCAGGGGTTGCCACCCCTTGGACCCCGCTACCAGAGGCGCTGCCCCCGGACCCCCGTACATAATTTCATACCTTATGAAACACCATGAAACAATAGTTTACACCTTGAAACGTTTCACAAAATATCACCAACGTCTCGTTTCGAACTTACAAAATAAACAAGGATCTTTCATGAATAAACGAGTAACATGGTTAGACTGTTAGCCAACCGCTTATATGATTATTTCTACGTTTAGGACGTTAGTGACCTACTTGGATTTAGGCTTTGCTAGCGCTCACAACGTTACTTAGCTCAACAGGTGAGTTCACAGCCCCTACATTTTAACTGTTTTACTGCTTTCAACTAGGGGTGGAAAACATAATCAAACGTTTTAAATACATGATTGTATACCGATTTTACTCGAGCGATTAGAGTACATTGAACTGTTAAACTGTTACACAAACTGATGTTTATGAATTAACGTTTTCATACTACAAGCACTGTAAACGTATTAAACTTGTTTTGGAAACGCCGGAGGACGACCATCAACTCTTCTACGGAACTGATTGGGTAACTGATGGGTCCTTCTGACATGGACCATATCCTACTGACATGGATCAAGGGACACTGATACTCCACACTAGGTGAACCCTACTGACATGGGTACTCGATCCTACTGACATGGATCCGTTAATAACTATTAGGATACTGACATTCCTACGAACAACTATTAGGATACTGACATTCCTACGAACAATTATTAGGATACTGACATTCCTACGAAGAACTATTAGGATATTGACATTCCTACGAATAACTATTAGGATATTCACATTCCTACGAACAACCATTATGATACTTACATTCTTACAAATACTAATAGGATACCGCTTTCCTACGAATGTTAAACTATATTTTGGGTAACATCCCACGTAACTACATCTTTGGGCTACATCCCACTAAACGTACACCTTGGATAACATTCCATGAAACTTTATTTGATCGTGATGACAATAACTATTTGTGAACGCTTTGAAACAACCAACTATTATTGTGAACATAAAACCTGTGAAAACTCAACCTCGTTGTTGACTTTTACTATGTTTTTCAGGGAATTAGCTGCATGTAAGATATCCTACGCACATGGAACGTAGGCGACCCCCGAAGGAATAGGATGCCAACTTGTGACAACTGGATTTCTTTTATATAACTAAGTTGTTTAGTCATATTTACGAAATCTACTTTTGTAACTTAATCACTTTTCAACTTATACGATTCGATGAATCGTAAACTTTGTAACTATTACTTTTGGCATCTTAATATATTATGTTCTGTTGTAATCATAAGCTCTGATACGTAAGCATATACTGTGTATTGTGGCACTCCCCATACTTAACTAAATTTTTCCGCTAAACTCAATCAACAAATTTTGGGGGTGTTACAATCTGCTACCGAATCTTGGAGCTTCTGATCTTCCATGTATTTTTCTTTGTTACCTTTCGTCCTTATGTTTTGTTTCGGTAGGTACTTTGCCCTGCTATGTTTCCCTTTGGCTGCTAGTGTCTTTTTAGTAGCCGTAGGTAATTTTCGTATATATGTGATTTTCTTTTCGGTGCTTTATAGCGTTACTTTCATTTCGGTATATGTAGTTAATTTATTCTTTCGGCATGACTAACGACAACTAGAATAAGTGCTTCTCGGTTATGACCCAGACTAGCAACAACATTTTTTGCGCCACTTATAACATTCCAATGGATTTAAATCCTATTGCCCCTGGGCCTGGTAAATGTATAGATGAGTTTCCGAAAGGCATGATTGGCGTTTATACCCGTTTTTTCAATTGTTCCAATCTACGCATACCTTTCTCTCGTTTTTTCCTTACGGTGGTTCAGTATCATAATTTTCATATATCCCAATTGACTCCTGGTGGTGCGTTGAAAATTGGCACTTTCGACATTCATTGTCGGTCTTTAGGGTTCGAACCCACTATCCCTCTGTTTCGACGATTCTATACGCTTAGTCGTAAGGGGTCATGGATTACCGTTGAGGTTAGGCCGAAACTAATACAGGGTTGTATCACTCAATACCCCACCAGTGTTAAAAAATGGAAGAACCACTTTTTTATATTAAAGCTTCTGTCGTGTCGTTTCTTATGGTATGGAAACCATTTGGTGTCACAGTTAAAGATGACATGCCAACTGATGCTGAGGCCAGACTAGATCTTGTTGCCACTTTGATTGCCAATCCCATTCGTGTTCGCAGCTTCTTTGAACAAGCTCTCGTTGTCGCTGGCATTAGCCGAAATTGGCCACACCCAGATTTGATACCTACTCTGAAGGTCGGAGAGGAAGGTGTGTGTGTGTGTTCGGCTTGTTTAGCTTTGCATATTCTACTGCTTGTTTATTGAAATACTCTTAATCTTATACTCATCATTGATGTACTTTATATATATTTGTTTTTTTTCTTTTTCTTTTTTTTTTTGTTTTTTTTTTTTGCAGAAATGAGTCTCGGGGCATATCTCAATAAGAAAGATTTGACGGATGTTAAAGCTGGTTCCCGTCCACTCCAATCGAATGAGACTCCACATCTTTCGTTGATTCAAGACATCATTGTTCCTCCATCAGAAGAGAGAGTGTTCAGCTTATTACCCCCGCTCCCCTGCCGAAACCCTCAGCCAAGGCTGCCCGACTGAAACATGATGAGGACGATGGTGAAGCAGAAGGTAGTAAACGTCCTGCCAAAAGACTTAAGCGTGCAACTCAACCTACTAAGTCGAAGGCTAAGAAGTCCGGACATGTGAGTCCGCAACGTTCATTAATAGATTAATCAACGGACACCGATACCTCAGGTGATATTTCTGACTTTGACAATTTTGATGATTTTTTTCCGGGCGGTACACCTTCTGCTTTTGGTTGGTCCACCCCTGAAGTGTTTATGAATGATGTTGGTTTTGATAAATTAAAAGGTAGTCCCTGTGATCGACTCGTTGATCCACGAGATATCATTCGTCTTGCAGGTTCGAAACGAGTTCCATCGCCAGACATCGAAGAGGTTAGCACGAGTAATGATAGGGAAGTCATTGATGTGGATGACGTCACCGAAGATGAACCGGAAGGGGGTGGTAAAGATGATGAGGACCCGAATGGTAGGTTTTTGAATAGTGCCAGTAACCTTCATGTGTTTGAAGATTATGCTCGTGGTGTGGATAGTGGTAGGCCCATGCCTAGGTATGCCGAAAAGGATTTGAAAGATTTGGATTATGAGTTTGCCGACCGTATCTTTCAACCCAAATGGAATATCGAGAACGGGTTGCCATAGATAATCCATATATTTCTCGAGAGCTCATTCACAATCTGGCTACCGATGCGGAAAACGTGTCATGTCTTCCAAATCGTCCATTCAGGTTATGTCGGATTTTTAACAAAATCAAGTTGCGGCCCTTTCGCATGGGAAAGAGGCCATTCGGAGATGGGAAGCGTGTTATGAGGCCCTTCGTCAAGAAAGGCAGAATATGAAAAGGGCCCGTTCTGACATCCAGCAGCGTGATGCCCCTATCTCCGAGTTGCAGGCTAGTGTTGATGCAGGTACTTTAGATGAGACCAAGTTGTGGGTTGTTTTTGAACGGTTGCAGGTTAAGAAGTGTAAGTTCCGACATCCAGCAACGTGATGCCCGCATGTGCGAGTTGCAGGCTAGTGTTGATGCATGTACTTTAGATGAGACCAAGTTGTGGGTTGAATCTGAACGGTTGCAAGTTGCCGAGAAGAAGAAGTGTAAGTTGGCAGAAAAGGTTAGTAAGCTGCAAGATGATTTAGGAGAGAAAAGTGCGGAGATCGATAAGTTGACCCGTGAATCGAAGTGTATCTTCATTGTTAAGGATAATCAGATTGAAGAGCTTTCCGCTTCCGTTACCAAATTAGAGGGATCCCTAGCTTCCGAAAGGAGCAGTGGCGCCGAAAGGCTTTTAGCAATGGAGCAGACGAAACAACAAGTGATTGATGATCTGACGAAGGAGAATGACAAGTTACGGGAGGAACGAAGGTGTTTCACCGCTCATTCTTCTGGTCATGCGTTCAACAATCTTCACCAAAGTCATGAATAGTTATCATCTCTTTCTCAAGTGCAGAATGCCAGCATTGGTTACGGTCGTCATTAGGGTTTAGTTTTGGGTTATAACAATGCAAGTGTTGGTGTTGCCATTGAGGATTCTGAAGGTTATGATCCGGGTGCGGAGGGCCGATTGGATAGCATTGCCGATGATTTGGACAGGTTCAATATCACTATTTGTAGCGACTGGCCGAAGATGGTGACATTTCAATCGATGACTTCAAAGCTTTGAAACCTGCTCCGGCTCCCGGACTCTAGATAACTTTAGATTGTGTAACTTATGTTTTGTAATAATTTCGTACTTTTTTTTGTAATGGCTTTGTTGGGCATTGGCCGTTTGTACTCTTTTTTAACTTTTGCGAATATGGTGTTTCTTGGTTATGCATATATATATAACTTTCTTTTACGATCATTGTGATCATTAAGCAAGGCGTCCCTCGCAGATAGAGATGGCAACGGGGTCGGGGGTACCGGGGACCTCAATTCCCATCCCCATCCCCAGATTCTAGTTCAAGTCCCCATCCCCATCCCCATCGGGGAAGATGATTTAAGCCCCATCCCCAACCCGAATGGGGATCGGGGATCTCCAATGGGGAATCGGGGATTTACCCATAATGAATATGTCTTATAGTTTAGCCCATAATGATCGTATCTTATGTATTTGCCTAATGTTTTGTCCATATTGTGTACATAATGAAGAATTAGGATAGGTATATCATGTAAAATATGATTACTTAATCTTTAAGAAAATCATAATTTTTAATTTTTTATAATACATATATCACATGTTACATACAAATAAGTATATATATATAATATATCAGGTATGGGTACGGGTCCCGGTAAATTCTCAATCAGGTACGGGTTCGGGTAAGGGTATGGGGACCCGCCTAGTATTCCCATCCCCGGCCCCATACCCAGTTTTTAGTTTCGAGGATTTCCCGCCCCCGTCCCCATCCCCGGTCAACTCGGGGATTCCCCGGTCAAATCGGGTTTGGGTATCGGGTTCCCCATCGGGTGTGAGTTTTTTTGCCATCTTTACTCGCAGATTTATGTGGCCTTGTAACCTTAGTTGTTCATTTGCAACTTCGGTTTCGGTATACCGACTTGTGTCAGTATACCGGAGCGGATTAGAGAGGTAGGCTCAATCCTATGTGTTATGTGGAGCATACAATCTTAATAAAAACACCGCTGCTCACAACGGAATGTATTAATAATACTAACGAGTATATTCGAGACTTGAAAAAGCAAAAGTAGTCTACATTGGTACACTTAGAAATAATATTTCTTGAGATTCACTCCATTCCAACTTCTTGGTAATGTCTTTCCTCTTTCGTCCATTAGTTCGTATGATCCATTGCCGAAAGCTTTGGTTACACGGTATGGTCCTTCCCATTTCAGGCCCTTTTACCAAGGTGCTCGGCTCTACTTGCATCATTCTTTCTCAGTACGTGATCACCGACTCGGTATGTCGAAGGGTGAACACGTTGATTGTAGTATTGCTCCATTTTCTTTTTGTGATTTGCCTCCCTTATTGCGGCTGTTTCTAGTCGTTCCTCCAACAAGTCCAAGTTTAACAACAGCTCCTCGTCATTTCCCTCCATCCCCTTTTCGGTGGTTCAAAAGTTTGGAGTGCCTATTTCGGCTGGTATAATGGCTTCAGAGCCATAGGTCAAACTGAATGGCGTTTCTCCATGACTTGTCTTTATCATGGTTCTATATGCCCACAAGACGTGTGGCAATTGGTGTGTCCAGTTGGACCTATCCGTGTCGATTCTCGCTTTCAATTCCTCCACGATGCTCTGATTGATCCTTTCGACCTGTCCATTTCCATGCGGATGGGCTACCGATGTGAATATTTGCCTTACATTCAGTTCTTCACACCATCCTTTAAATGGGTTATCCGCACTGCTTGCCATTGTCTGTCACGATTTCTTTTGGTACATCGAATCGACAAACAATGTTGTCCCATACAAACTTTTTCACATTTTTACATGTGATTCTTGCTAATGGCACTGCTTCGACCCACTTTGTGAAGTAGTCCACCGCTACCAATAGGAATTTTACCTTCCGAGGAGCTTGTGGGAAAGCACCGACTATGTTCATTCCCCACTTTCGGAATGGCCACGCGCTTATCACAGGTATCATATTTTGTTTTGGAAGCTTCGGTATCGGTGCATGGATTTGGCAAGCTCTACACTTCCGTATTTCCTTTAATGCATCTTGGTGCATTGTTGGCCAGTAATAACCCGCATTCATTGCTTTGCAACCACCGATCTGGGACCTGAATGTAGTCCGCATGATCCTTCGTGAATTTCCCTTATGACGTAGTTAGCCTGTAGTGGTCCAATACATCGTAATAATGGCCCAAGGTATGACTTTTTGTAAAGTACTTCATCTTCGACCTCAAACCGTAATGATTTTACAACTATCCTCTGTGCTTCTCCGTCATCATCAGGTAACACAGCTTCGGTCAGGTACCGATGAATTGGTGTCATCCATGTTGTTCCATCTTTGGTTACCAATAGATTTACTTCGTCGAACATGATCGAAGGTTTATCTAGCATTTCGACAAGCACTTTTTTGGTTAAATGCTCAAACGCTACCGAGGCTAATTTACTTAATGCATCAGCTTGATGATTTTTGCTTCATGTTACCTGTTCTATTATTGCCTTCTCAAATTTGTGCATTAGTTCTTTTGCCTTATCTCGGTACATCCTCATTGTATTGTCTCTTGCTTCGTACTCTCCATTGATCTGACTGGCTACCAGTTTCGAGTCTACACAGACCTTTAGCGTTTCTACTCCTAGTTTTGAGGCTAGCCGAAGTCCTGCTAGCAATTCCTCGTATTCCGCTTCATTATTAGAGGCGTTGAAACTGAATCGTAACGCGTATGTATGCTCGATTCCAGTAGGATCTGTCAGTATGAGTCCCGCACCCGCACCGAAACTATTTGATGCCCCGTCGGTGAACAAACTTTATTCGGTGCTTTCGAGATTTTTATCTGTTACTGGCATTTCTACCACAAAATCTACCAGCGCCTGTCCTTTAATCGCCATCCTTGACTGATACTCTATGCCATGCTCGCCGAGTTTGATTGCCCATTTTGCCAATCTACCTGATACCTCCGGTTCATGCAACACCTGCCGTATTGGTTGATCAGTTATCACAATTATTTGGTGTGCTTGGAAGTATCGTCGTAGACGTCTCGACGCATGTATCAAAGATAAAGCCAATTTTTCCAACGGTGGGTAATTTACTTCCGGTCCATGCAACGCTCTGCTAATGAAGTAAACTGGGAGTTGTTTTCCCTCTCTTTCGACCATCAGTATTACACTGACCGCTTCATCTACTGCTGCCAAGTACAAATATAAAGGCTCTCTTACCCTCGGTGCTACCAGCATGGGTAAGCAAGTGAGAGAGTGCTTCATTTCTTGGAAAGCTTTTTCGGCTTCCATCGTCCACTTGAAGTTTCTCTTGTTTATGAACTTTTTCAATGTTTTGAAGAAAGGGATTGCTTTTTCGGCTGATCGTGACAGGTATCGGTTTAGCGCGGCTAATTCCCCGTTTAAGGTTTGCACTTCTTTTGCGGTCCTTAGGGACCGCATCTCGATGATTGCCCTTGTTTTGTCGGGATTTGCCTTCATACCCCTTTCTGTTATTATGTGCCCCAAAAATTTTCCTTCTTCGGCCCCAAAAATACATTTCTTCGGGTTAAGCTTCATGTTGATCTTTCGCAAGTTGCCGAAGGTTTTTTCAATATCTCCAAGCATTGTTTGCGTTGCCTTGCTCTTTATAACTATATCGTCGACATAAGCTTCTAGGTTTCGTCCAATCTGCTCTTTGAAGGATCGGTCCACCAACAGTTGATACGTGGCCTCGACATTTTTTAAGCCGAAGGGCATCTTCCGGTAGCAATACACACCTTGGTCAGTGTGAAAGGCGGTTTATCATCATCTTCCTTCACCATCTGTATTTGGTGGTAACTTTTATATGCATTAAAAAGCATTTATACTTAAAATCGGAGAGTGATTCGACCTTCCAATCTATTTCCGGAAGAGGGTACGGATCTTTCGGACAAGCATTATTGATATCTTTAAAGTCGACACACATTCTCCATGAGCCATCGCCCTTCTTCACCATAACCGGATTGGCGATCCAGGTTCGGTATTTTACCTCCCTTAGGATTCCGGCGCTTACCAATTTATCAACGGCTTCACACGCTGCTTGGCTATGTTCCGGTGCTAACGCCCTCTTTTTATGTACCACAGGTTTTACGCTACGATCTACGTTGAAGCGATGTTCGATCACGCTTCTCGGTACCCCAGTCATATCGGCCTCCGTCCAGACAAATATGTCTATGTTTCTTTGTAACAAGAGCAACAATTCTTTTTTGACATGTTCTGGCACATTTCCTCCAGTGATTACTGGTTGTTCAGGGTATTTGGGATTTATGATTATTTTTTCTTCGGTTTCTCCTGACGCTTCGTCATTCGGGCATGTAGGTTTCGGGACCCGACTGGGCGGAAGGTCATGTAATTTTTTATCTGATGTCTCGTACAACTTCTTTTCTGCTTGTAGGCTTTCAAGGACTTCTCTTTTTTCAGTTCTGATTGTCGCGATGCCATATGGTGTTGGGAATTTCATGAGAGCGTGAATAGTTGATGTTACGGCTCTCAAGGCCGATAGTCCCGGACGCCCAAGTAAGATGTTATAAGACGAAGGTGCATCGACTACTAGGAAACACAAGATTATCGTTCGACTTAGTGGGTATTCCCCAAAAGTCACGGGTAACGCCACTTCACCCATTGGCCATACCCCTTCCCCATGCGAACCCTACAAGTGGGCCTCTGGTATCTTGGATCTTTCGTTGCGCCTCTACCTCCAATGCTCGAAAGCAATGTGTGTACATGATTTCGGACGCACTGCCTCCATCCACGTAGATTCGGTGTACCATCTGAATTCCTACCTCGGCTTTGATAATCAGCGGGTCACTAGTGGGAAAATTTCCCGGTATTGTTGGGAAGGTGATTGGTTCATCCATCCAGCTTTTCATTAGTTCTTTTCTTTTGGCCCGATTCTATTCGGCATATGTTACCATTACAGCTTTTCCTCTCCCCTTCTGCCCGTTATCCCTGTGGCTATGAGGTACTATAGCCTTACTTTCCTGCCTTCCGGTTGCCCCTCCTTTCACCTCTTTTATCAGGTGAGTGAGTTGTCCTGATTTCAGCGCTTCCTCGATTTATTTCCGGAGTTGAAAGCAATCGTTCGTGTAATGACCTCGCTCGTTGTTAAATTCACAAAACCTGTCCAGGTTCCTTCACTCTGGAACTCAGGTCAATAGACCAGGAGGCTTGAAGATTAAGTGAGCCTCTTCGGTAGCCAGAATTTCGCTCGATATTTTTGTGAGCGCCGTAAAAGGTGTATTCCTCCGATGTGACGTGACGGTTGGTACAATGGGCAATGTATTTTTTCGTACTTCCGCCCTAGTGGAAACGTAAGTTAAGAACGGTCGAGGGGTTCCGCTGTTTTTCCAAGAACTTTGCCACCTGGGCGGAATCTTTCTCGGGACCAAATCAGGGACCTGGGAGGCAGCTGCCTCTTTCCCCCGTATGAGTGCCTTAGTAATCTCCCACATTTCTTCCATGGAATTTGGCACCTTATTATTTAATTTTTCGACCAATTGCCTGTTTCGGATTCCGTGCATGAAGCCTGAGATTTGCATCAATTCCGTTGTGCCGCTAATCTCGATGCTCTCTGTTTTAAATCGATCCATTAAATCCTGAAGGGCCTCATTTTCTCATTGCTTTATGTCGTGTATTTCGACCGCATGTCGTGTGTATCTTTTTAGCGACGTGAAATATGTGGTGAAGCCTCGACTCAATTCTTCGAAACTATGAATCTTTCCTTCCGGCAGACTGTCGAACCACATTCGAGCGGATCCAGACAATGTTTGTGCGAACATGTGGCACCATAAAGGCATGGACCATTGTTCCATCTCGGCCACCCCTGAGAAAAGGCTGAGATGGTCATCCGGATCCGTTGTTCCGTCATATATCCGGACGTGTGAAGGCATCCTCATTCGGGAGGGCCTTCGGCAGTTGGCTATCCGAGACGTGAACCTCCTTGCTATGGATGGTTTATACAGGGAATTCAGCTCATCATCCGAGCTTTTCCTGCTCTATGTGGCATCGTCGGATGTCGAAGTATAAGTGCTTGATGTCTGAATTTGACCCTTTCTCCTTGACGTTCTACCTTCGTTTTTTCGTGACCTATTTGACAAGTTTCTTTTCGTTTCACGCTATTTCTTTCGAGAACGTATTTCACTCTCTCTTTCTTTCCGACCCCTTTTGGGTGTGGTGGCTCGGGGACTGGTCGTTTCCTCCTCTAACGCACTAGTGTCGTCAGTGGAATCTGTTTCTTCATAAGATAGCTTTCGAGACGTCCTTTTCGGGTCATCCTTCTCGATCGTTTCCATAATCATTCGTATCTTCTCATAATTGTCCTTTACGAATACAGGTGTGATATCATTCCCCGGCGCGCTAACTTCGTCTCCTGCATTCGGTGCCCCCGACTCACCTCTCGGGTTAACATTTTCCATCTTTTGATTACAGGTTCGGGTCTTCTTAGCAGATCAAGATCTCTCGGTCCCACGGATGGCGCCAATTGTTGCGACAATGGATGCCGATACAACAAATAGATACCAATAAGTATGATCCTACCGATAAGAGTTTCGGCCTTTGCGATGAGATGGGTTGGGAACCGAAAGGGACTTGTTATATAGAACTTCAGATGATCTAAAATGACCTGCTAAGAAAATAAACTGTAAGCCTCGTCAAGAGAGGATGGGATCTCCCCTTTTGATCAACCTCCGGTGTGAGAATAAGTATAGGTTCGGTATGAGAATGAATTTAATGTGCAATTAATGAATTATACCTGCTGGTGGTTTGGGCGCTTTTTATAATGCTCAGAGTATCTCCTTTTATCCGATTCGGTACCACTATTTTGCCCAATGGACAATAGATGTTCCCGCCTCCGGTTGCTACATTAATTAGACGTGACAACTTTCTATTTTGTAATGTTGCTTTCGTAGGATCATTCGGTGCAGGCTTTGCCGAATAAGGTTGCCGTATGAGAGTATCCCTTTGTGATATTGTTTGTTTACGATTTACGATTATATCGTTTCGGTATCCATGAACCGATACGGAGGTACGTCATCAGTAAAATATTTTGGTAAACTACAATGACAATTTTGTTTATTAAATCAATAAACAATCATTTAATTAATTTACTACCAAAAAAGCATTAAAGTTAGAGATAGCTAATTAACTTTCTATAAATAAAAACTGACCACACCCTTTCCCGAAATCATCGAAATTTTAGTACAAAATGACAATTAATAATCACAATTCACAAAATCATCATAATTAATCCATAATTAGAAACCCAGATGTAAGTTGGGCCAAACAAGTTGCATAGCCCATATAGTAACGTACAAGTCAAAATTAAAAAAGTCAACAAACACTGACTGTTGTATTTGCAAAGCAAAACACTTTCTTTTCATTCATTCATCCACATCAAAATTCCATTAATCTTCTCCCTCCTCAATACATTGGTCATTAACTCAAGCCCCTGAGATCTCGATTTAATCTTATTAATCAACAAATTACAAGCCAATTTCCCCCAATTTCATCAATCTTGTAAGTACCCAATTTAAACCTGTTTTTAATTTGTATGTTTGAATCTCAAAGTTGATTGCTTTTTCATCAATTTTGGTGTTTTTAGGTTAAATATTCATACCCATTTGAACCCATAATGGGAAATAACTATGAACAAATTCCCAAAGATTCTTTTGTTGAATTGCAATTACAAGATGAAAATAGTTATAGATCTCAAAACCCTAAATTACCCCATCTTGATGATGATCAAGATGATGACTTTGACTCTGACTTTGATAATTTGCCACTTGTTATGGTTTCAAAAGATGTATCTGGCTCTGGGATTTATGGGGCTGTTTTTAATTTAGCTACATCTGTTATTGGGGCTGGAATTATGGCACTTCCTGCTACTATGAAAGTTTTAGGGCTAATTATTGGAGTTATTTTGATTTTTGTGATGGGTATATTATCAGAAATTAGTGTTGAGTTCCTCATTAGATTTGCTGTACAATGCAAGGCTAATTCTTATGGTGAAGTTGTTCAAGAAGCATTAGGGAAGCCTGCAAGAATTCTGTCTGAAATTTGTATTATAGTCAACAATGCAGGTGTTTTAGTAGTTTATTTGATCATTATAGGTGATGTTATGTCGGGTTCTCTTCGACATATTGGTGTATTTGATCAATGGTTAGGTAATGGGTTTTGGGATCATCGAAAATTAGTGATTTTGATTGTGGTTATTGTTTGTCTTGCCCCACTGTGCGTGTTGGATAAGATCGATTCTTTGAGTACTACTTCAGCTGCTTCGGTTGCACTTGCAGTTGTGTTTGTGTTTGTTGCATTTATCGTAGCGTTTATTAAGCTTGTAGAAGGTAAGATTGAACCTCCTAGATTGACCCCAGATTTTGGTTCAAAAAAAGCGATTCTTGATTTATTAGTAGTGATTCCAATAATGTCAAACGCGTATGTTTGTCACTTCAATGTTCAACCTATATACAACGAGCTTGAAGACCGCTCACCTCAGAAAATGAACAAAGTGGGCCGTCTTACAACTGTTCTTTGTGTTATGATATACGCTTCCACTGCCATTGCGGGCTACCTTTTATTCGGTCAGGATACCGAATCGGATATCTTAACTAACTTCGACAAGCCCCTCGGGATTCGGTTTAGTACTGCGTTAACTTACATTGTGCGTGTCGGATACGTGCTTCATTTGGTTCTAGTTTTTCCCGTTATTCATTTTTCTTTAAGGCAAACGGTTGATGAGTTGGCTTTTCACGGGTCGGGCCCGTTATCTGAGAGTAGAAAAAGGTGTTTGGGGTTAACCTTTGTGCTTTTAGCACTCGTGTACGTGGGCTCCACAATGATCCCAAGTATCTGGACTGCTTTTAAGTTCACAGGCGCAACCACGGCTGTGTCATTAGGTTTCACCTTCCCAGCTCTTATCGCACTTCGGTTGAGTAGCCAGGGTCCCGGTTTGAGTAACCGAGAGCGATTCTTGGCCTGGTTGATGTTGACTTTAGCTATCATGGTTAGCGTTGTTGGTGTCGTTGGCAACATTTATAGCATGCAAAGTAAATCTGAGTGATTTATCATACTCATTAATTATCAATACTTCCATCAATCTATGCTTCTTTGGACATGTCATACAATTTTTTGCCTCAGGAAAAGTTACCCTTGGTATGTATCCGGATAATCTTCTAGTAGATACTAATATTGAGTTAGATACAAATACTGTTACATCATGTACGATTTGTTACCTTTTCAGTTGATTAAGTTTTGTTATTGTAATGATTAACTATACTTGTGTACAATTGAAAACATAATACGAGCTATTCTGTTCGATGTATGATCATAATTTGTGAAATTTAGTATTTGATACGTACACGAGATCATGACTGTTATCGCGTTTGCTTTGTTTTCATTTGATGACACAAATCAAACATCATTGGTTGTTACACCATATGTTTGAGGTTTACTGTAGTGCTGATTCGATCTTCTATGTCGTACTTCAAGTTGAGTTTAACTTGTAAAGCTATTAATTGTTCATTCCCTACTGTAAGTTATAGGAGAAGATCATGTTAGTTATGTTACGGAATTTTTGTTGCCCAAAGTACAAAGATTTAATTGAAAGGAGTACCCGTCCGAGCCTAAGGATTCAAAATTGTGGAGGGACTGGTTTACCCAGTTCTATAGGACTCTGGTTAATGAAGCTGCGGATTTGTCTATCAGGGTAACAAAGTTGGTTCGGATGATTTTCCCGATTCTCAGAAAACTCTGTTCTATACTTTTGCTGTGTTGTGTTTTCTGTGTGTGACGTAATTTCTTGGTGGTGTACGACACACATCTGAAAGTCGATATCAAAGTCAATAGTTCAATCTTAGAAAGTAAAAAACTAATTATTAAACGCAAATGTTTAAATTCAAAAATGAGAGAGAATTACAAATTTTACCTGGTAGATGAAAAGAATCAAAAGATAGATAGGAATCATAGGATATGGCCTTGATAGAATGATAGGGCACCTTTCTATATGAAATTCTACTGGCCCATTGGATGAACACTTCATCTTTTAGCCAATTTAGGTGATAAGTTGATTACCACTAAAATCGAAATGGGCTGTAGCATGGTCTTTGGTTTCTACTCTTGAAGGTGTTAACAAAAATAGGAATCACCATTCACCACACAGTCACATTCACTGATTCACACTCATAAAGAAAGGTAAGGGGTGATGATTCGTACAATATTAATTTTTTTCTCCATACATGACTAACTGTGAAGCATAACTAGTGGTGTATGGAGAAATAGTGGTAGTGTATGAAGCACTCCCTAAAGATAAGGTTTACCGTTTACATTATCGTTTCCCAAACGTGACTGTAACGCTAGTGAAATACATCGACGAAGTTTGGGTTCCGCTAAGTAAGGGGCGGCAATAGACAAGGTTTCAATGGTCACATGATATATCGGTTAGGACGCATATATAATTGAATAAAAAGACTCGCCAACTTATCCATCAACCCGTTTACGGTTAAATTCTAAACATAAACTTATGTATTTTATAATTTATAATTCTTCTCAAGAATAAATGAACTCATAGAACATGACCTAGAAAAAGGTTTATACTTTATAACCCAACGTACAGTAAAGATGCCATCTAAAAGCAACAAAAAGGTGTTATGAAGTGAGGTCCAAAAAATCAATCGTGTTAATATATTATTGGACAGAACAAAGTGTGGTTGGTTCTCTAATCCCTTCCAAGAGACAAAGACATCCTTGCCACGTGTCTAGGTAATGGTCAACCCTTCCTCCCTAAGATAGTAAGATGCAATCACAATGTTACAACCGACTAGCAATAGCAATTTAAAACAAAACGTTTTTAAGGAAGCATAGTCCAAAATGTAATTATTATTAACCCGTGACTCGGAATTTTCTTGACATTCACTATTGCTGATTCGACTTGTAAGAATCGTTATTTTGCAATAAACATATATATTTAAATGTATACGTATCTATTATTGTTCAAAACTTTTGTTTTTAAGATAAATAAAACATGGTAAAAATCGATTGTTAATTTGTTGACTGACAATTAACACAAATGTTTAATTTAAAATGGATTATATATTACATTATACCAGAAGTTTGGTAAAAGTCGATTATTAATTCATTGACCGACAATCAACACAAACGCTTAATTTTAGATGGATTATGTATTACATTATACTAGAAGTCCGAGTCACACAAGACTTGAAGAGTCACCAAAAGAGGTCATTTAAGAGCGAGGTCAAATCAAAAGAGGTCATTTAAGAGTGAGGTCAAATCGTTTCGATTAATGAATTTTTGAATTAACTTGTAGAAGTCCACAATTACGTTGAGAGCACTTAATTAATTCCTAACAAAACTTCAATCCTTCTGTTCATACAAAACACGATTAATAAATACGGAGTAGTATTATCCCCTAATATTAATTGAGAGAGTGTTATGAATAGTAAGTTTTTTGTCTTTTTGTGATTCACATATAGAATTATATAATTGATGGTGGAAGCTTTAATTAATTATATTGTTTGATGAATTGGTTTGATATGCTATTCATGCATCCACTAATTAAGGTTCAAGTCTCATGGTCATTATTTCAGTATTTTTTCTATCTTACTCATTTTTAAAAACATGGATTTTTTGTCTCATTTTTTTGACACTTTACTTTTGTAAATATCTTTTAATTTCATACAATATGATTGTTTTGTCTCTTTAAACCATTTATAAGCTTTTTACATTTTCGTCTTATAAATTTTATAAAATTTTGTTAAAATGGTTGTCCTTCAAGTGCTTATTTGTTTAAACTTTTAAGTTTAATATAATATTTAATTTACTTTGCAATTTAATGAATTGTTATTATTAAATATTTTTTTTATTATATATGTAGTATGTTAGATTGATTGATACCATTTATAGGTTTTTTTTATCTTTTTTTTTTTATCTTAATACTACTTTCATTTTTTATTTTTTTTTTCTCAAGTTTTTTAACCCACAATACAATAGTTGTAAATACATTTCGATACCGGTATACATATATATTATTGTATATTGATGTTACTATAGCCAATCCCAACGCGAAGCGGCATGAAAAATCTAGTTTAACTCAATCACACACTGCTATAAACTACTATACATACACTTATTCTCTTTTACAAGAAAACTTAACATAATATACTCTCACCACCAAATGCAAATAAATTGATGAACTAAAACTTTCCAACTTTCAACTACAAACTATATTTATTCGTGAAAACAAATAACATTCTACAAAACTGTTTCTAAGTTCTAACTGTACAACTAACTAACTAACTAACAATCAGCTTTAGACATAACCGAAAGCCGGCTCGGTTTCGGTTTAAAATCGTTCCTTCGTCTCTGTTGATGTGACGAAGGTCGAATTAAAGCCGCTAAAGCTCGCTTCACTAGTTCACCTTCAACAGTCCCGATCCGTACAAGCGAATTCGTCATTGCAGATCTTCTAGCATGCAATCTATGCGATCGATACGACACATTGCTATTCTCACCATTTCCTTTCAAACTCCCCGTATTCGAATTTGAGTTTTTATGTAAACTACATCGAAACGACCCAGGATGCGTTGTAGGGGAACATAAACACGTCTTCTTTGACCCATAACTCCACACCTTATTATTATTGTTGATTTTGTTACTAGTCAAGTTTCTAGTTAATGACGTGGCAACGGAGCGGTTAGGAGACACGTGACGGTTTTGATCGATCGAGAATCGAACTCGACCGCCGCCTGAGGGCGAAATTGATCGTGGATAAGTGTTCCGAATGATCGACGAAGATCCTCCGGATTTGGTTCTATCCGGTGAAGATATCATCGAATCGAATTCTCCAAACAAAATTGAAAAAACAACGAAACAAGACTTGAGCTTTCGATGAATGGTGAAATCAGCGTTGTCAGTTATTAACGTTTTTTAAACAAAAAATTTAGCAAGGGGAAGTTTGTGATTTTGGTTTGGCAAACCTAATGTAACATAACGTATGATTTATATAGTACTAGTTTGTAAAGGGGTGGCAAAAGTGTGATTAAATTTATTTATTTGGTTTGTTATAAAATATAAAGGCCGTTGGTTAGAGGAAACAACGGCCGATTTGGTTGTGATAACTGGGGCCGGGTCGGTAAGCTATGGGCGGTGCGGAACGTTGAACCGAATTGTTTTAGTTACGCGCTTAGTTAGTGCGTGAAGTTCACGTGGGATTTAAGTGGCGCGTTGGTATCAACTTTTAATTTGCTGAGAGTGGGGAGTTAAGAATTGGCGACAATTGGCACCTGTTGTCACATGAGTCAAAGACATCTGATGATGTCGACACGTGTCTTGCTTAGTGCTGAATGCAATGACTTGAATAAAAGAAGAATACATGATTGCTGAATTATACTCAAAAAAATGGGGTACCAAAACGTAATATTTTTAAAAATCGAAAATTCTAAAAATAGCCCTTAAAGTTGTGTTTAATTTGAATTAGGACATCAAACATGTTGTTATCCGGTGACTCGAATCACAATTTAGGATCTCGATTTTCACTCGTGACTCGTTTCACGGCTTAACTCGTTAGAGTCATTATTTTACGATAAATATGTATTTTTATATGTATATGCATATTGTTGTCTGAGATGTTTGTTTTTAAGTGAAATAAAACATTAGAAAAGTTGATAATTAATTTTTTGTCCGTCGATTAACATAAACACTTAATTCAAATTAGATTAAGTCATTTATTATTCTTATTTGTCGCACAACACTCGTAAGAGTCACACACAATTCGGAAGAGTCAATATTCGAGCCACTTCGCTTTTTAATTTTTGACTCGACTCGTAAGAATCAACTCATGAACGTAAGAGTTTAACAACTTGCTCCCAACTAGCTCAAAATATCACCTTTTATGCATTAAATTAATCTTAAACATAAAACATAATCCTTAGAACTACACGTAGAATGGTGGTGTTTAACACTTAATTCTGATAATAAGAAAATGAAAAGTACGAAGTGTAAATTGTCGCACCCTCAAATTCGGGTTGGGAAAACGAATCGGATCAGGGCGCGACTAATCAATAATCACAGCATAAAGATATAATGAACGACTCTATATGCGTCGCTTTACAACTTGTATTGATAAAATCAAAGTTTACATCAAAATATAGTTTATATTAGCTACATACATAATTAATTTATACAAAATATAATAATGCAGTTAAATCTCAGAATATTTGCATGCTGACACGAGCTAATGATTCCTGAATGCAGTCCAACCTACTGCTGAGTACCTGTGATACATGCTAAAATGGGTCAGCGAAACGCTGGTGAGCTCACAGGTTTGTATGTCAACACATATTGTATGAACCGCAAGATTTAATTGAATTTAAATTGCAATTAAGCAAAATAAAAGTTTTACAGCCATGAGCACACAGTCTGAACTTAACTCGAGGTGTCAGGTCCACATTTAAGGAATCCTGATCGAGGTGCCTCCCACGAGTGCCTAATCTACACTCGTCTGAAGAAATATTAGTACATCCGTTTACCCAGTTAGTGCTAACCCGGACGAGGAGGGTCAATCCTATATGGTACCATATACTAATATTCACGCTACAACGTATTACCAAACTATGCTGAGGAGGGCTTTGAAAAGATTAGTGAGATAACTCATATAGTATTTGTTTGATTTCGTACTTGCGTTCAAATAGTAAAATAAAACGAGCAGTATATCACACCCCTGAGTAAAACAGTAAAATAGGGGCTATGAGACTCACCTGAGTCTTGAAAGCTTAATTTAATAAACTTGAATTGATTAGTCGAATTGTGATGTCTGAAGACTTGTAACCTGAGGGTGTCCACGACACGCGATGGTTATTAATTGATTAGGTATCTTAAAAGACTACCTTTGTAGTTGCTCGTCCAACTAGAATGTCCAAATGACTACGATTTGGTTGATTAACTAGAGTTTTGAAAATGTGTACGGCCCGATGGTGATTTGTTTGTAAAAATAATCCCACATTATTATTTTGATTTTTGAAAGGTGTTATACTTAAAAAGTATTTATAAACTTTAGGTGACGGGGGTCCGGGGGCAACGCCCCTGGTTAGCGGGGTCCCAGGGGTGGCAACCCCTGGCGGGGTCCAAGGGGCTGGCCCCTGGTTGGGGTCGAGATGCCAAGTCAGCTCGAAATTTTTTTATTTCTACTACATTGCTTTGGTGAAAAATGCATCTGGACTTGAGTTTGGGTGAAATCAAGTGATAAAGTTTTAGGTCTCGACACTTAGTAAAATTTATGTTTTCTTGGTTCTGTTTCATGCGACACAGTGTGCGACATACAGTTTTGTGTCGCTAAGTGCGACACAATCTGTTGTGTCGCAGATTATGACTGCGACATAAGGGTTTGTGTCGCTAAGTGCGACATCCGCAGTTTAATGCGACATAAGGTGTTGTGTCGCTATGTGCGACGGGAATAAGTTTTGCGACATAGTGTTTTGTGTCGCTATCTGTGACATCTAAAGGTATTGCGACATATAGGCTTGTGTCGCTATATACGACATAGGCCATGATTTGGCGACATAAGGCCTTGTGTCGCAGGTGTCCTGGAACCTCTGCGACACAATGAGCTGTTGGCCGGAAAATGAGCCAAAAAGGTATTTTCCGATTTTCGTTTGACTTGAAACTTTTACCCAAACCATATTTGGACATTATAAGCTTAAATAGCCAGAAACAAGTAAAAAATAATGGAAATCGAAGTGTTTCGGATTTTGTCGAAAACTTACAAACTTAACGCGTAGAAATCCGGAAAGATGGAATGTAGATCGTGATGTCGTGGTTCTTTTTCTCCAAATGAGCTAGATGTTTTGATGGTGTTTTTGTGTGGTTGAAGGTGATGAAAGATTTTGAGAGAAAAGAAGAGATGTGAGAGAGATGATAAAAGGGGAAATAGGGGGGGGAGGGGGGAAGGGCAGGTTTTTGGGGGGAAAAGAGTAGGGAAATCTCTCAAATTTTAATTCCCACGTTTGCGCTTCGTGCGGTGTTCGTTTCCCGATTATTTAACATTTAATTTAATTATTTTATATGTTTAAATATATATTTTAAAATAAGAATGTTTATAAATATTTTGGTTGAAGCATTTTACCAAATACTTAGTAAGTGAATTATAAAAATGTATGATTTAACTTCGTTTCGATTGTTTGCGCGTTTAATATTTTAATCGCGTAGAGTTTGTTTGTACGATACGAATTTGAGTTAAAATATTATCTAAATAATATTTTTGATAAAATAGAGTTATTAAATAATGTTATATTATTTAATAAAATTTGTTCACCAACGTCCGTATTAATTGAATCAAATTGAATTCGATTTGAAACTTGTACGATTTAATCAAATCACATACTTGTATATATTCAACAATATATATATGTATATATATTGATACATTAATTAGCGTATCACATAAGTAATTACATGTATTAGACTTGATTAGGTACTAGTTACAAGTCCTAATTTGACGGGTGTCACATGAATGGAACGAATTTTATTAAGTAGAGTTACTTACATAAACTTTAAATCTAATTTTCTAGTTTTTTTTTTCTCACTTTAAAACTCATCTAATCATGTTTTCAAACATACTATACATCTTATCATTTTCTAAATGGAAAAGGAAACCGCACACCGATATCGTAGTGGATGTCTACTGCCCGAATCTCCAACCGACCCGGACAACGCGCGTTAACTTTTATTTATTTTTAAAGAATATGAGGAAATTAAAAGTGATATTTGCAAAAACATATTTTTATATTCAAATCAAATAGCATAAAGGAATTTTAAATCGATGCAGTTCATTGGTGTATGTCCCATCGAGTAAAAGAGTAAGTATTCTCGAGTAAGTGTGTCATGCTCACTATATACAATAGTCAGATAATTACTTAATTAATCAAGACACAAACATTCAAGAGTGACCAAGTTACTTGTTGAAAGTAGAGATCGATCAAGCGTGCAGCGGACGACAACGACTAGCTATTACACTAGCGACAGTTATACTTAGACCTCTTCCAGTGGTGAACATCAACTGACGCATCAGTTGGTGCCATATCAGCGTCACATCAACTCTTTTCAAAACAACTGACACTACCCTGCCAATAGTGAACATCAGTTAACATCACTTCTCCTTTTTAGGACCCACACACTAATTTCTTTATTTATTTATTAAAACATAAACTTAAATAAAATATTTTTATCAAAACTAAGAACATTACATTAATATAAAATAAAACGTTTCAATTTCTAAAAAAAATACATTTTATTCAAAAGTAAAAAAGACAACTAGTCGTCTACTCCGAATCGTCCGAACCCGCTTCGTCTTCATTTTCGTTGTTGGCTTCCTCCGATTGTTGACGTGAGCCGAACCCGAACCCGCTTCGCGATCGAAAACCGTTTTATAATAATTTTCATAATTATCGACAACGCTTTGACGCACCTCCTCGAGCATCTTTTTTTCCTTGCCTTTAAGACCGCTCGGTATTTTTATATATAATATTTTCCACGATTTTAATATATTTTTTTTGACCGAATTTTTGTCGATCGTGGCCAATGTTGCTTTTTGTGCTTCTATGTTGACTAAACGTTATTTTTCTTTCAAACTACGTGAGAAAGTAGCGGCGTCACTCGAACCCAAACTTTTTTGACTTTTTTTAGCTTTAGCTCGGTCGGGTGGACGACGAACAATGTCGTCTTGGAACAATCGTTCCATGTTGGTCGCTAGAGTCTCGGAAGTAGACATATCGTCACCAAGATTTATCGGGTCGAGTTCGGCTTGGCTTGGTTGTCGGCTCATGACTCCATAATTTTCCATAAACTTTGGACAATGTCGTAGTACATTCCAACATTTTTCATATATGAAGGCGCGATTTTGTTGAGACTTAAACGCTTCGTGACACCCCTTCACAATGTCGGTCTCACTTGTCCCGCTTTGACGAGGATTGATAAGATGTTTGTGGATGGCAATGAAAATTTTTGGTGTCGCTACGAATTTTGTTCCACTTTCCTTGAAGTTGGCTCAAATTACGTTCTTGAGGTGCAACCGTATTATAATTGTAACATCCGTAAATCGGGCTTAGCTGTTTTATATTATTTCCTTATTTAAATAATTATTAAGTATTAAGAAATAGTGTTATAAGTTTGGGGTAGAAAGTGAAATTAATGAAAGTTACTGGGCCTGAATAAGTTGGGATTGCGACGCAATCTGGGATGATTGCGACGCGATTCAGTAAATGATCGCGACGCGATTGGGTTGGATCGCGACGCGATTGAGTCGGTTTCAGAAACAGGTTTTAAGCTTCACAAGCTTTCATTTTCTATTTCCAAATCCAACTTAAAAACACACATATACACGGGAAATCAAAGCTAATATCAAGTTGAAGCTGAGATTTGAATTGTCTTATCATCATCATCATGTTATCCTTCAAGTTGTAAGTGTTATTGCATATATAATAACTTGGTTTGATTTCAATTGTTAGGATAGTGATGAATATGTAAATTGATGATTTTAATTGATGTTAGTTAGTGTTAAAGAGTGTTGTTACTATATATAATCGATTAGGAAGTTGAATCAATTGATTTGGGTGTGTTTTGATTCGGATTTAGGGCTGTTGTTACTGGTTCAGGGATCTGTTGGAAATAACTAGGTTGCGACGCAACTCTCTATGGTTGCGACGCGATTATGTAATAGTGGTGCCGCGACCACAAAAGATTGCGACGCAATGGAGTATAGAATCGCGACGCGATTGTGTAAAATTACGACGCAATGTTAGGTTGATCGCGACGCGATCCTAAGATGTTGAGGCGCGATCTTTTATAAATCGCGGCGCGATTCAGTATAATTGCGACGCGATTTGTGTCTGCACAACCCAGTTTATATATTCTTGTTGTTTGGTATTTACAAGCTGTTTGTATATTAATTATATGATGCTAATAGGTGATTAACTGACAGTAAATAGGAATGTGAGATACATAGGGATACATACTATCATGATAATGATGTAAAGCCTAAAGTTGCATAAATGGAAATACATAAATGATATTATATATGATTATGAGTTAAGAAACATGATTAAGAATTATGCTATTGTATTGTTTTGACTATTTGTTATAACTTGAATACATGTGATATTGAATTGTGAATACTAAGGACTTGCTATTGTTGTGTGAATAATCCTTAGTCCTTTGATCATGTATTGATATAAGTTATACATTGACGAGACAAGTTACTAACTTGTGATGTTATGTTATGTTTCCAAATATACAGAGAAGACTCAGTAATATTAGAACTCTGAGTGAACGCTGAGGTAACGGTGAGTGGACTCGTACTCATAGTGTAATTTGGTTGTAACATATTTGGTTACAACAAGTGAACATAGTTGCTATTGTGATTATTGATTGATGAAATACACGTGTAATATGTGATGAGTCGCCTTCGGGCATTTGGTGATTTGGAGGTCAACGATTGTTGGGTTGGGTTGCTACAGGTTAGTCAACATGGGATTTGTGATCATTTGTTGAAAGTAGAACTTATGTTGACTAAAGGTAGTAACCAGCTATCGGTAAATCATTGTATTGGCCTGCAGTGATCATAAGTTTCGCTTGGTGGGCCACCGCGGCTGAGGGCGTCACAAGGGCCACCGATCCTCTTGGTGATGTTGTGTCAGTGTCTATGTGATATTTGCTGATAATCAATACTGTTATACTGAATTGTACTGATAGTGACAGATTGACTCACTTAGCTTTGTGCTAATCCCACTATTTACCCTTGCAGGTCTTGAGATGATTTAGTCTGGGCAGGGAAGGGACTGAAGAATGTTTGACCTACCGAGTTTTACTCTGATATCTGATTTTATAAATCATTGTTGTTCTTGTTGTCACATAATACCCAGATTGATAAACTATGTTTTAAATTAGTGGAACTTTTCTATTTACTAAATAATATGAATTATAAATGATTAAATTGGACTTGCGCTTCCGATATATTATATTTAATTGACAATTGAATTGAGGGTGTTATAATAATCTTTTAAAACTTTGTCCCAAAAAGCTTCTAAACTTTGTGAAACCCCTTTGTTTGAAATCTCAGAACGGTGAATCCAACGTTCGGATAATATTAGCGCCTCTTAGTCGGACCATCTAACTTGAACCCTTTTTGGTTCTCTTTTTCCTTTTCCTTTTCCTTTTTTCGGCTTAGGGCTCGGCTTCGGCTTGAGACTCGGGTTCGGGTGGAGTGTTGATGTTTCCGAATTGTGGATAATTTATTGGAGTAGGTGGAAATGGATAGAAAGTGAAGGATGGTTGGGTTAAAAATCGTGGGTCTCCAAATGGTGGTGGAGTTTGTTGGAATGGAGAATAAGGTGAAAAGTGTTGGTAGTTTTGGTAATTTTGGTACCCTTGAAATTGTGGCGCGTGTTGTGAAAAACCGGGGGGTTGACTTGGTGACGAGTTACTCGATTAAGCGGAAGATGTGATCGTCGGTGAAGTTAGATTATGGGTCATGTTTTGTAACACCCCCAATTTCGTCGATTTAGTTTAGCGGAAGCGTTTAGTTAAGTATGGGGAGTGCCACAATACACAGTACATGCATACGTATCAGAGCTTATGATTACTACAGAACATAATATATTAAGATGCCAAATGTAATAGTTACAAAGTTTACGATTTATCAAAATCGTACAAATGTGAAAGTTATTAAGTTTACAAAAGTAGATTTCGTAAATATGACTAAAACAGATTAGTTATATAAAAGAAATCCAGTTGTCAAAAGTTGGCATCCTAGTTTAATCGTGGGTCGCCTAGAATCCGTATGTGCAGGCGGTCCTTACGTGTGCTGCTAATTCCCTGAAAAACATAGTAAAAAGTCAACAACGAGGTTGAGTGAATTCACAGGTTTTATGTTTGCAATAGTTGAATCAAGTTCGTAAGCACAATTGTTAAAAATCAATACGTCCACAAATAGTTATTGCCATAATAGTTAAGTAAACGTTTTGTGGAATGTTATCCAAGTATAGCTCGGTTGGGATGTCCCCCAAAATACAGTTTGCGTGGGATGTTACCCAAATACCGTTTGCGTGGGATGTTACCCAAAACACAGTTTGCAATTCGTTGCTAGTCGTTCTCCAGCGTTTACAGAAATAGCACCGGTCGTTCTCCGGTCTAAATACGCACGAGTCGTTCTCCCGTCCAAACTCGACCAGTCGTTCTCTGGCAATAAATACCGCTGGTCGTTCTCCAGCGAAACACAGTACCGGTCGTTCTCCGGTCAAAAGACGTATGGGTCGTTCTCCCATCCAAATACGCACGGGTCATTCTCCCGTCCACTTGGCCAGTCGTTCTCTGGCACTAAAATACGTTGCTGGTCGTTCTCCAGCGTTTTCGTAAAAAGTACCGGTCGTTCTCCGGTTTACTAAACAAAGTTTAACAAGTTTATAGTATGAAAATGTTGTTTCATAAATACCAGTTTTTGTGCAAGAGTTCAACAGTTCACAGTACTCTAATCGTTCGAGTAAAACAAGTATACAATCATGTAAGTAAAAGCAGTTATGGCAATCATTAAAGCAGTTGACTATGTTTCTCACCCCAAGTTGAAAGCAGTAAATCAGTTAAAAGTGGGGATGTGAACTCACCTGTTGAGTTAGGTAATGTGCGAGTGCTAGCAAAGCGTAGTCCGGGTAAAGTCCCTAATGTCCTAAACGTAGGAAATAGTCGTATAAGTGGTTGGATAACAACCAGACCATGTTACTCGTTCATCCATGAAAGATCATTGTTTATTTGTAAATTCGTACAACTCGTTGGTGAAGGTTTCGTAAAAGTATTTCAAAGTAGTGTTGGCAGTTTCGTTGTGTTTTCATAAAAATGGAAATTTTGTACGGGGGTCTGGGGGCAGCGCCCCTGGTAGCGGGGTCCAAGGGGTGGCAACCCCTAGCGGGGTCCAAGGGGCAGAGCCCCTGGCTGGGGTCGAGCTGCCAGGTCAACTTGGAAAATTTTTATTTCTACTATGTTGCTGTAGTGAAAACGCATTCGAATTTCAAATTCGGAGTAAAATCAAGTGGTAAAATCTGGTTCCGACACTCGTGTAAAACATGTATTTTTAAGGTTCTGAGTTCTGCGACATAAGTATTGTGTCGCTAAAAGGTTCTGCGACACAAGGGTTGTGTTGCAATCCTGCGACATAGTAGTTGTGTCGCAAGTATGCGACATAGGATAATGTATGCGACACAAGGTGTTGTGTCGCATAATGCGACGTAAGAATGGTACTGCGACACAAAAGGTTGTGTCGCACTACTGTTTTCGGTCCCGTGCGACACAACGCACTGTTCGACGAAAAACTTAATTTTTCACCCAAAAACGTTTAGATCTTTCATAATATGACTTTTAACATGTTTTTATACTATAATAACAAAGGAAAGGTGAAAGAAAAGTGATTTTTCATACCAAATCGAGTGAAATCCGAAAGTTAGGTAAGTGGATGAAGATGGTGATGAAAATGGTGTTCTTGAGCTTGAATCTTGAAGATGAAATTGATGATAAGTTTTGTTGTTGTTGGTCCAAAAATCCAAAGAAAATGGTGGTGATTTAGTGATTCTTGGTGGTTGATTTTGAGAGGAACTGAGATGGTGTGTGTGTGTGTTTTGTGTTAGAAGGAAGTGAAATGAAAATGGGGTTGGGTAGGGGTTTGGGGTGTTTGGGTCAGCTGACCAAAGGGAAAGGGGAGGGGAAGTTTTTGTCCCAATTTTGTGGTATTAAACCCGTGTTCGTTTACCCGATCGTTAAACGTTAAAATGTTTTTAAATGATAGGTTTTTAAATATGCTTTCGGTTATACCTTTAGTTGTAATATTTCTTTTTATTTAAAATAATTTAGTTGAGAAATAAAATTATAACTTTGTTTTATTTAAATTTTACAAATGGGTTTTTAAGATGTTTTAGTTGTACGAAACAAACGTTATTTGCAACGAAATACTTTGTAAATATTATAAACATAATATTTAATAAATAAATATCGTTATTTAAAAAATTTTCATATTATCAAATAATTTGTTCACCGACGGTCGTATATTTTTGTCGCGTTTGTTTCCGAATGTTTTGTACGTAATTATACTAATTACGAAATGTTTAATACTACGCGTAACAACTAGTTGAGCTTTGCTAGACTTACCTCTAAAATGGGTTGTGAATTCTCTCAAAGTAGGGAATTAGCCTAATAATGCAAATGTTTAATGCTCGTAATTACGTTTAAATTTGCGAGTTGTTACATGTTTGATATAGGATTGCTTATTAAATTGTTCCACATATCTTCGCCGGTTGATTGGTTGGGTCTCATTTTTTGGTGGTGTAATTTGGTTTAATCTGTGTATGAATATTGTATATTTTGTGAAGTGGAAATGGGTTAAAGATTGTGTTGAAAGTGATATGTATATATTGTATATATATTGAGTGAAAATGAGAATGAGATGTGTAAAAAATATGAGTATGTGTTGTGTATATATGTGGGAATGAAAATGGTTGAAATGGTTTTTTTTTTTTGGTTTTGCCTACTGCCATTGCTCCCAATGGATACCCCATTTTTTTTTATTTTTTTAATGGTTTCTAGCTGTTTGGAACAACTAACGCGGGCCCCTTCCTTTTTGGTTTGTCTTTGGTTTGGCGATGCATTCCACCGACGGACCGCAACCGACACCCCGTGTCAACGGCGTCAGTTGCGTCGCTCAAGCCGACAGATTCCACCGCCGTACGGTTGGGACGGGTCTTAGGAGCTACAGAATATTAAAAGAAATATATAGTTACTCCGAGATCCCTGATCATCAAGTCATCAACGAACTAGCATTTTAAGGTAGATCAAATGATGAAAAGCGTGTCATCACATTCTCGTCTACGATTTGTGAAAATCAAACATATGAATTGTACATGATCATCGTGGAACCACATAATCTTTATGTAATTGTTTATTTGAGCCCATATATTTCGAATGGTACATGCCATTAAGATGTGGCTATAGTAACTGTACATGTCATTTTATACTTAGAAAATTTTGTTACTATTGATCACTTTTTTGTCTAAGTACGGTCATGTTAGTAAGTTTTACTTATTCATATCGCTAGAAAAATATCATTTTACTACACTTTTTTCTCCATACTTTTATAAAGTGTGAATTTTTTTAAAAAAATAAGATTTTTCAATGTTATATATGTAAGAAAGCGAAGTTCACACTTATAAGTGTGTAATTTATTACAACTTTTCAACACTTAACAGTGTGATTTTTTTTTTTGTAACATGTGATTTTCCCACACAAGATAAAGTGTGGATAATTTAGGTGTTACAAAATTTTCCCACACTTTTCAACACTAAACTCACATGATATTCATACAGATGCATATCGGATTCCCCAAATTATCGAGTTATTACTTTATGGATCGTCGTCATTAAGGAATATTCGAAAATGATTATTTATTGAATCCTTAGACTTGAGATGCAAGTAGGTTCAGCGTGTATGGATTGCATCTTCTTGATATGGTTCTAACTATTCGTAAATGGTAGTTACACAGGACTATTTTCAGAAGTGTAGTGAAATGCATGATTGACACGTGCAGTCAATACAGAATTTGTTCCTTCAATAAGTTATTGAAGAATGATACTTCTAGGCCGCTCATTGGGTATTAATCAGATGTGTGTATGGCCATACCAAAATGAAATCTAGATGTGTCTTGATTCATTTTGTAATCTTGATTAATTACATGAAATGAGAAATACAACAGTTAAATCATGAAATGACATTGATCCATATTCATGATTAACATTAGTATCTGAAACAAAGGGATTGTAAATTATGAAATCATTATCTGAGACTTTATGAAACGAAACTCAGGAATTTCTGAGAACATTGGAGTGTTGCTAGACGCTAACCAATGTTATTGCTTAAGACATGTCCAAGTGGGAGCTGTTGGTATATATGTACACGACTTAAGCATGTCCAGAAATTAATGAGCCTATGGGGGGGGGGGCGCACTTAATCATTTAGACACGATTAATAATTAATAATGTATTAATTATTATACACATTTAATATAAACTAAACTTGAGGGACTTAAATGTTAAGTGAGTGAAACTTGTATTGGGTTTAAATTAGGATTGTATTAGGTTTTGTATGGGCCGATTTTAAGTATCCATATACAACTCAA
Source organism: Pseudognaphalium luteoalbum (assembly GCA_963422505.1). NCBI lineage: Eukaryota > Viridiplantae > Streptophyta > Magnoliopsida > Asterales > Asteraceae > Pseudognaphalium > Pseudognaphalium luteoalbum. The sequence continues at coordinate 4,577,323 of OY730194.1, forward strand.
AAACCTGATTAAAGCCTATAAATACATAGCCTAGTTAGGGTTATTGGTATCAAAAATACACACACAATACCCTAACAATTAAAACCTCTCTTTTCACTTCCTTTTGTGAGCCGTCGAACAAAACAAAGTCAAAGGTTATTTTGGTTTGTGTTTCTCGATTAAAGCAAGAAGAAAAGATAAGGTTTAAAGTTTATTAGGTGTGTTTCGACTAGCATCGTTATTGTGTTGTGAAGGTGGTGTGCATGCAACCCTAGAGGTTTTACCATTTGTGAAACCTATTCGTTTTACTAAACGATTATTTGGAGCTAGCTAAAAGGTACACGTTTTCTATCTTAACTAATTATAAATACGTGTTTATTCGCTTCCGCAATTGTATGACAATTTGTTATAGTTATTGGCCATAATCTAACACTTAGTCTGATTGATGTTAGCTTTGGCCAGATGTTTTTATAAATCAAATGTCATTGTTGATTTAATAAACATCATTGAGATATATGGTTGTCTACTTACTACTTTCTTTTATATCATATTGTTAGACTCTCTTTTAGTTAAAGCAAGGAATCTAACGCGCCACTCATTGAAGAAATCACTTGGATCTTTTTTGTGCCCGTTAAAGGTACAAATTTCTGAAATTCGATGTAGTCAGTCCACTTGGATGTTAACACTGGAAGTCTAAAATTATCTGAGAAACTTAGTAGCATATGAAGGTTGTGTGGCATCTGGACCATTAGTCATGGATCGAGTTAACGAAAGGAACACTACAACAAAAGTGTCAATTCTTCACGTTTTTTTCTTCACACTTTTAATTAAGTGTTAACTTATTTGCTAAGTTATCCACACTTCTAAGTGTGTAGAAAATGTTCACGCTTTTAAGTGTGAACAAATTGAACTAATAATAATATATATTACAATTACAATGTTGACGCTTGCAAGCGTGAAAAAAATGTTAGATTTGCAACACTTTAAAGTGTGAAGATTATTCTTAACACCCAAATTCTTCACGCTTAAGAAGCGTGAACAAATTGAGTGTTAGCAATAATCTTCACGTTTTTAGGTGCGAACTTTGTTCAATTTTTTCACATTTATAAGTGTGAACATTGTGATAGAGATTGTTATTAGTTTAATTTCTTCACGCTTAAAAGCGTGAACATTTTGTACACACTTATTAGTGTGAATAACTTAGCAAATAAGTTAACACTTTATAAAAGTGTGAAGAAAAAAGTGTGAAGAATTGACTTTTTTGTAGTGGAATTATCGATACAGCTGAAGTTGCAAAGAATTTTATGGATTGCAAGATAGTTTTAAACCATTTGAAGAGTGATCCAGAGGTTGCTGATTTGTGGAATGGGATGAGCAAGTGTGTAAAAATGACCAAAGTGCCCTCTATGTATAAAGTGATTCAGGTAGCTATTATTAATAGATATAATAGGACATGGAGGATATAATTGGCAAATTTCATGGGCATATATATATATATATGTATATATATGTATATTTGAGCTTACTTTTTGAAAAAGCTCAAATATTTAGTTAATAAAGTTATTTGGTTTAAGTATATCAGCATATACATCTCATTTGAGATTTTTTAATGTGCCTTCTATTATCAAAAAATCTCAAATGAGATGTATATGCTGATATACTTAAACCAAATAACTTTATTAACTAAATATTTGGGCTTTTTCAAAAAGTAAGCCCAAACTACTTTCAATGGTGTTAACAGGCCTAGCTGAACAACAGCGAAATGATAACTGATTACTTGTTGTGTACATATAACATATTAAATTGTACTCTGTAACAATTTGAAAATGAAGGTACACATAGAAATCTTCACTAACGATGTTATTTACCGATCAATGGACGCACATATAGAAATCTTCACTAACTACCTTATTTTCCGATCAAATGTCATCACGACCCACAAGAATCTTTTTTAATGTATTAAAATGTAAAAGTTAATACTTATTTAAATCAAACTAAAATAGTCACGTGAACACTTAGAGATAAATATAGTTCTATGCTTTGTTACCTTAATTTATCTTATAATATTATTCCAATCATAATAAAAACATGGAGTAGTTAGTAATTTATTTAATTTTTTATTATTTTTGCTATAAAATTTACCTCCCATATATAAGTATATAAGCACTAAAGCCGTACGCTTATGGGCATATCATCAAAGGGATTTTCATACCAAAAGTAATGGTTGTTACAATAATAACTCTTATAAAGCTTTTTTCCTATTAAAATTTAAGGACTTATCTAACAATAGCTAGACCAACATTATTTTCATCGGTTTAATTATATTATTCTTCGGTTATTTGATTAGACTATACATTCAAAATAATTAATAATAATAACAATAAGGGTTATTGTTTTGTTATGTATTATATTTCACACTTTTTACTATTGTATGAGTACAATTTTAAAAACTTCTATCGTATGTATTGAACTTGTAAATATCGTCTATTGTATGTACACTTTATTTTGTTTAGCTATGACAAAAATGAAAACTTTCCAATCTTAGCTTTACCCAAAAAGGTTAGTATGCATACAATAGATAATATTTACAAGTTCAATACATACAAGAGAAGTTTTCAAAGTTCGTGACATACAATAATAAAAAAAATAAAGATTAATACATAACGAAACAATTAACCCTTATAATAATAATAATAATAATATTATTATTATTATTATTATTATTATTATTATTATTATACTAGAAGGTAAAGTTTTATATAATAGAAGTCTCCAATCTAACATGAGCATTTTAGTGGCTGATTTTCCCCCCCTCAAAAAGTATGTCATAAATGATGATTTATATTTCAATGTGTTGTTAGACGGTCTGTTGTTACAAACTTACAATATTACAAGTTACAAATGTAAGGTCCTAACGGTAGACGATGTTAGCCACTAATTTTTATAATCTACGGCTCACTTAAAATACAGTGTTATAAATTCAGATCGTTGATCACATGATCAATGGATGAGATCGTCCGCATATTTATTCCCTTTCAATATAAGTGCTACTCATATCTCATACTCGTAACAACTACCAATTTACTGCATTGGGATCTCCAAGTGATCCTTTTTTTTTTCTTCTCTCGTAGTAACATTATATTACCCGGAAATACGTCTTAATTTCTGAAAATTAATAAAAGCAAATATCACTAATTTATTGGCAGAAAAATGTGAAATGATTTGTACTAGGCTTGCGTCATTATACGTTGTCTGTTTCTCAGTTAACTAGAGATTTTTTGTACTTTCCCTCTTCAGATTTCCCCGTCATTTCCAATATTTACAACTTTGTATATTTTTTTAATTTAATCTTTGAAAGAAAAAAGGATGATTATTTATAACTACAGTTTAAAAAGTACTTCACCCGTCCCGATTTAATAGTTCAGTATTTCATTACGGGTTGTCCCAAATTGATTCTCCACTACCAAATATAAAAAGGAAATATGATTCCATTTACTATATTGTTCCTACTAAAAAAATTAAATTATAAAAGTGAGAGGAGGTTCAAATTAATTGATTAGGGGTAAGAATGTTATTGTGCAAAAGTATATAGTAATTATTGTGTTTATCATAAACTGATTGTATTCTGTCTGGGGACAATTAAATTGAGACAAATGAAGTAGATTATATCCTTGTTTGTTACGCAGAAAGATTCAATCAAATCTACAGCTAATCGCCTAATTGCATGTTATAGAAACCTAAATACGAGTATATGATACGGAGTACTAGTATAAGATATGATACCTTTAATATAATAAAATTAACCAACGAATTATTTATTCTATATGGACCGCAAAATAAATATGTTTAATTAAATACTTAGTATGTTTAATTTATATTCTTTACCACCCCGTACTCCAAATCAATTGTTCGCATATATTAATTCGGTCATCAAAAATAAATTTTCTTAGATTTGTATTTAATTTGTAATAAGTGTCTGCTTAACAAAAAAATTACCAACTTCCTATTTTACCTTCCATATACATTTTCACATAAAGCTATACATAAAAGTAATTAAAGCTAAAATGAATATTGACTATCAAAAAGTTAAATAACTACTGTACTAATACTTCATTGAAATGAAAGATGTTGTACGGAATGATGATATAATAAATAGGTTGGAAAAAACACTCTTAGAGTATTTTCTATTTTATTTGTTTGTAACAATTATAAAAATATGGTATGTTTAAGTGGATAAATCTTATTTTATATGCATCAGATATAATCTTACTAAATACGTAGTATATATAAACTTATAAAGTGAAGCTCGTGAATTCTTAACCATCTCCTTTGAGTGTTGATGTTATACCTACTTTGGAACCTTTTCAATGTCACTTAATAAAGTTCTTTATTCAAAAAATAATAATATTAACAAAATAAGTAAAATTTAAATTTGTAACTTTATTGTTTCTTTACTTATATTTGGATTGAGAAAAATCTTTCTATTGTAATACTTTCTAGAAAAACCATGAATTCATACATCGCATCACGAATATATACAATATTTTTAGTTTATACGAATGTAATGGTAGAAATTTGAAGTTCTTCTCAATACTGTTAGATTAATGACATTTCGGTAAGATTAAAGTCTTTGCATTTTGAAAAATAGTTATGCCCATTAGATTAATATCTAATGACATTTCGGTATAAGTAAAGTCTTTGCATTTCGAAAAATAATTATGCAAATCAATCCGAACTGAAAATATTTTGTAACAAAAAATACCTCTAAATTTACTTTTATGTCTCCATCAAACATCAGAAGATCTTTGCAATGCACCACGTACGTACACGTATACCTCGTAAATTAAAGAAGAAGCATCATTTTACAAATGAGTACATTATATCTGCATCCAATGGTCACATAACTAAAACTCTCCCACATATCGAAACAATCTTCTATCAACTTACGTCACTCTTACCGTATAACCTTAACCAAATTATTATGGAATCATACGGCCTATGCAACACCACAGATCCTATCATCTTAATTAACAAAACTGCAATGCTCATGTAAAATGTAGCGTTGCGAGAATTTAAACTCTTGATCTTAGATTCTAACGATTGAGATTGCATACTCCTCGCTCTTCTCAAAATGCAGCTGACCATAATAACCTTACCCAGATTATACAAGGGGATGTTTGAGATTGATTTTAAACACTTATATATGTGCTATAAAAACTAAGCATGTAGATGTAACATTAGTTATTTTTAATGCTTAATTTGTAAGTAAATAAACAGCTAAATAGTTTTCATAATAATGTTTTAAATATACTTAGCTACTGTTTAAATAAGTAAATAACATGCATTAAGCAATCTCAAATACCCAAGTACGTACTCCGTAATACTAGTATTAATTACGTTTTGAAGAGAATTATATAATTCGTGAATTAGCAGATTACAACAAATTAGCTACTGGTCAATCCAAATAACTTCGGTTAAGAACATGCTCACAACTGGTTCTTCGGGTCGGGTCAAACAACAATCTGTTTACGTTTGGTACAATCACTATTTAATTCCCATGCAAATGGCAAATGCTAATGCATTCGTCACCTTTGATTATAAGATGCTACTGCAACTAAACAGAAGATCCAGATATATAAAATTTGTCTCACTCCATATATCTTCCATTCAAACATAACTTCCACAAAATGAACCCTTCACTTTTAGACCAATATCCCAAAACCCCTATTTCAGAAACAACCGTTTCATCCGAACACGATCCGCCTATCGTTCTCGAAGGCATCGCGGCTGTGGTCGGAGAACACGTTCTGTTCGGAAAGAATGAAACCACATCGGATGTCCAAAGCCATTACAACAAATTAGCTAATTGTAAGTTGTGTTATTTCAAAAATATACATACCAACTTAATTATTATCTATATATATATTTATATTTATGTGCATGAAGTTTTAATTTTCTAGTTTGTTATATGTGTAGACATTTTTATTTTTATTTTACACATTTATAACTTTTTGAAATACTTATATATGATGTATGTATAGTACCCATGAAGAATGAGGATGAAGGTGGGCAGAAGAGTTATAGAGGGGTGAGAAAGCGGCCATGGGGGCGGTGGTCGGCGGAGATACGCGACAAAATAGGGAGGTGCCGTCATTGGCTAGGGACGTTTGATACCGCGGAGGAGGCAGCCCGTGCATATGATGCAGCCGCGAGACGGTTGAGAGGAGCTCAAGCAAGGACTAATTTCAAGATACCTTCCGTGTTTCCGCTTCCGAATATGGCGTCATCGACGCCATCGGAAGCGAAAAAAAGGAAGTTGGGTAGTGAAGGTGGTTCGAGAAAATGTGATGTTGTAACTTCGTTGGATCAGTTGTTTGGGCCACCAAGCGGAAAACGGCCGAAAATGATCAATTAATGGAGTTAGTAATGAGAAATTAAGCATTAACAAGTTTGATTTGAATGTTGGTGGGAATTAAAAGAAAGGTTATTGATTTTGTTCTAAACTCATATCAACTAAGTCTTTTTTTTTTCACTACAACAAAAATGTCTATTCTTCACACTTTTAAAAAATGTGAACTTTTTATTATGTTCTAGTGTAGAAAATTTTTACATCATTAAATGTGAAGAAATTTAATAAATCCTAATATTGTTCACACTTATAATAGTGGAAAATATATATTCACTCTTCAAAGTGTGAGCAAAGGTAATTAAATTTCACATTTTAAAGAGTATAAATTATTTTGTGACACTCAATTTCTTCACGCTTCCTCTTGTGTGAAGAAATTAGGTGTAACAAATGAAATTCACATTAATAAGTGTGAACAAGTTTGAATTTTTCACGCATGTAAGTGTGAACATTTTTTTGTCACAATTATAAATGTCAAAATTGTATTTTTCTTCACGCTTGTAAGTGTGAATATTTTATACACATTAATATGTGTGAAAAACTTGATTATATAGTTCACATTTTTTAAAAGCGTGAAGAAAATGGTGTGAACAATTAACATATTTGTTGTAGTGTTTCTTTTTTGTACCAGCTAGCTTCTTATAACTAGTGTAGCTTATATTTTGTTTTTAGGGTGTGCTAGATGTCGAAAATTTATAACTTTCTGATCAAATTGTTGGTAGAATATAGTTTGATTAGAACAAAAATTGTCTATATTTTCTCATGCGTTGCTAGTACGTGTCTCTTGAGCAATTAGTAAGTAATTTTTAGAGTAAATTACAAAAACGGTCTTTTTGCTATAATGTTTTTTCAATTATTGTCCTTAGTTAGGTTTATGCACGTTCGTTCCTCAGATTGGATGTTCCATTACATTTTGAGTCCTTTAATTTGTATACATGAAAATGATCAAAATGTATACCTTTAATTTTTTTTTTAAAAAAAATAGAAAACTAAAAATTAGGGGTATTTTAGTCGTATCATATAGACAAAAGACTATGTAACGGAACATGAGTCACATGACGATCAAGATTGTAGATAAAATAAAAAGACTACGGGTCAGAAACTGAAAAAAAAAAACATAACACAAAAACCACTTTTGTAATTTTCTCTAATCTTTATAACGGTTTTTTATTAACGTAGAGACGTCTTGATAAGCTTCAAATCAACTTATGGTTTTGTTCAAGTTAAAAGAAAACAATGGTAATTTGAAGGATACCTCCGAGCTCGGATCCACGTATAATATTTCAATGATACACATCTTTCATACTTGTAAAGAGTATCAACGTTAGGCAAATCATGTTAAATGAGATAACACTTCAAAGGTAATGTAATTGAAAGAAAACATCGGTGGTCAATGATTAGGTCTAAAGAGAAACAATAAACAGAGTGAAAAGTTATATAAATTAATTTATGATACCATGTTTACTTGACTGTTTAATTTATATACTATTTATCATGTCAGCTTTATAATATAATATAATATAAATACTTAAAAGTAGTGATTTTTTAGCTGTCCGATACTAATTCTACAGGATAATAAGGAGTTAATTTGAGGTAAAAAAGCTGTATATTTTCTTTTCCAAAATGAATAAAATAAGAGGAGTTTTTAATGAATATCATCAAAAGTTCACTAGGTATGTTTGTCTGCTACGTACAAAAAATATTTAATCAAAAATTTTAGAACCCAAAAAGTAAGTTCCCTAAATTAAATGTAGTTTTTTATTATAATTATAAAATAAAATTAAGTTAAGATTTTATGACAATAGATCAGAGAGTCAGAGTCCCTTATGACAAGAATATAATATAAAAAACTGAATTGCACCAGCCGGGAATCGAACCCGGGTCTGTACCGTGGCAGGGTACTATTCTACCACTAGACCACTGGTGCTTCATGTTTAATTAACGCAATCTATTATTTTTTACTCATGTGTTCCTGGATTTACAACTTTACAAGCAGATATAGATGAAAAATTAATTGGTCATGATCATTAAGAAATCAGTAGCATATTCATTCAGTTAATATACGTGTACCCAAAACACCCCTTGAAGGTTTGCATAATAATCTAATTATAACACTCGAAATGAGTACTTAAAATAAACATCGAATCGATATAATTGTCATTGGTGTCAAATAGTAACCTAGAAGATCAAGCACATTAATTTTTTTGATATGACATGATAAATAACGGTAGCAATTAGTACGTCGCAAGTCGCAACAGTAGTTCATCAATGAGATACCAATGATAGAGCATTAGAGCAAATAGAAACGAAAGCTAGAAAAATGTTCATCGTTAATAGTTTATAAGCAATGTGTAAACGTACAAATGTCCGATCAATATAAAGAAAAGAAGTAACACGAGCGTGGAATATAGGATCCCGAGAGTTTGTACAGACTACTACGTGAGGAAAGAATATAATAAGACTGAATCTAAAATGGTTAAAAAGGTTTCTACACTATCGTGGTCCTCTGTTAACTTTGATTAAATATCAAAGGAACGTACCAATACGAATAACAAAAGTCTTTTCACTACTTACACTTGGCCAAGCTACTCCATCAACGTTAGAACTTTTATTATTTCTATTGTTGATAATATACTCTGCGGTTATTCTATGCCTGCCTACTTTAATAATCTTCACCAACCGGAACATTCAGATCAGGGAGCACAAAACCGTTATCTTTCTCTTCTTCCATACACACGTGTACCTCAGAAACTGTTAACCCTTGTCGTGATTGCTGATTGCTCTGAAACAACAAATAACAATTTCTAATCCTTAGAGGAAGACTAATGTTTTTACACCTATGTTATGAAATCAAAATTGTTAGTACGCACCATAATCACACTTTTACTAGATGTAACGTTGCAAGTCATATTTGAAACTGGGACAAGGTTTGGGTTGATTTTATTAACTCATAACGGGTCAAACGGGTAAAATTATGAAGAGAAATGATAGGTGTTGTCAGTAGCAACTATCTTATGCTCTGCAAGGTTTAAAAAAGTTCGAATGCACTGTACATGAACAATTTGAAAATTGAAGGATTGAACATGTATTATTATTCTAAAAGAAGTGGTCTTTGCTGCACCTAACATAGGTGCTGTCGACGACACATACGTTTTCCCTACATATATATAATGTCCAAATCTGATATTTTTATACGTACTACCAGTTTGTCAATCATATAATATAATTTGTAGCAAAGAACATAGTGTATGCAGAGTGCTTAACCTAGTAAATAGTGTGTCTGATCAGCAATCCTAACACTTACTTAGTAACGTAATTGTTATCTTTAACGATGATACCTTTATAGATTGAATCAAGGTTTTCGGTTTACCTTCATCTTCTTCAGGCTTTCATTTTCAAGTCTCTTTTTTTGGCACGTAGCTTGTAGAGTCGCTATTTGCTGCATAAATAAAAGAAACTAAAATCAACATACAAGTGGTAGATACAATACTCCAATATGGATATGCATTACCATATACTAACACTTTATTAAAGGGATACACAATCATAGATTTTTATTGTTATTAACATCAGAAAACACTAGTAACTTTTATTGAATGTATTTACAGATTATCCAAGTGCATACACAATAGACGCAATCACGCAAACCAGGCGAATACAACCCATATGACCAAAAAAATATACTAACTCGTTTCAGTTGCTTTCTTTCCTTTAATAATGCCGTCTCGTCCTCTTTAAGTTCAGCTAATGTCTACAAAAAGGTAAAAATAATTAAACAAAAGAACTCCAAGTATGTAATCACTAATAGTACTTGATACATAAGGAAATACTGAAAATTACCTTCTTCTTTCTTGGCCTTTTTGTGGGAGTTGTTTCATTTGGTCCGATAACCTGAAAACACCGAAAAACAGATGGTTATCATTGATCAAGATGGACAGCATTGATTCATGGTAACAGACTAACAGTAAGCACATTTAGAATGAACAATGGGTAACTACGAAACTAACAAAAGCAAGAGTTTTAGAAACTAAAACATGTTTATTTCTCATCGCAATAAGTAGGACCCACAACGATATAAGTATATCTACCACTAGTTCGATACAATACGAATAAGCTCACAAAATAAAAAAAAATCGTTACACTTAGATTTCGCCGATTACATAGAATATGAAAGGGATATCCTACAATATGCAAATGTTTGTCTCATTTTGAAATGCAATACATTTGTCTTGTACACGTAGAAACCAATGTCTAACGGCCTAACCTATTATCAAAGTCAAAGTATCCATCAAATTCCAACAAAATTGATCCATCTTAAGATTGGAAAATATTATTATGCCACAAAAGTACATATATATTAATAGAAATCATCCTTTTATCCCATTTTTAGGAAATAGAGAATAATCAAAACTCAAATTTGTCTTACTCCTAAATTTAGAAACTAGAATCTTTTGAAGACAAATAACAAACTACAAATCATATCCACCAATCAAAGGCCTACTAATCAAGCCTTTTGAACCAATATTATAGCTTCCCATGTATATATTTTAATTTTTTTATTAGAACAACACACATTTGACATTTTCTTAACATATATAAATAAATAAATAAAAAGTCAGGACTTTAATTTGGTAAAAGTCACCAAATTGTCAATTTCAAAGCACTAAAATGTGTCACACAAAGACATTTCAAAAGAAGAAATTTAAATTTATTCTTAAAAAAAAAAGAGAAAAGAAAGAAAGAATCAAATAAATTTGGTCATGCATGAACCATTTGTTTGACCAAAAATTCTATTGGTCACTCTACTAATAAAGGATAAGTGCTAGTGTTACCCACCTGTCACAATAAATAAAAAACTAACACAATCCAAACCCTTAAAAAAAAACAACATCCTACTAAATAGCTTTTGACTTTGTCAACCATAATATTTCTCAATTAAATATTAATTCTAGTCACATGGAATTCTTTTTAACTGACTACATAAAATACTAAAATAGGACAAGCGGATACGGTTGCACACCATTCCCAACACCCGCGACACACTGGATTACAACTCCTTTACTATCTTACTACACATTCACATAAAACACACCCAATAAAGTGCACAACAACTACTTGTACCAAACACAAACACACACGAAGACCCCTCAACTTGCCACCAAAACACGCCAACAAAGAACTTGCATATACCCTCCATCTCAAATTACCAAAATACCCCTCACCCTATCTTTCAAATTAATAAAATAATGATCATTTCTACAAATTTTACTAATTTTAGTTATCCACTTTCACGCCAACTTTCTAGGTTAAAATGATGTTTTAAACATATAAAAAGTGTAGTTTATAATTAAATAATTATAATTATTTAATTCAAATAATGAAAATGGTGTACTTTAGGTAAGTGGCATACGAGCATTATATATCATTTTCAACCAAATCCAGATGACTATTGACTTTGACAAATGGTGTACACGAGTCATGATACTATGAACCACCAATCACTTGTTTGAATTGACTAAAATGCCCTTCGGTAAGAAGGGTATTCTAGTCAAAATATTTGAAAAGGAAAAACGTGGAAAGTCGTTTGGTTTCTGACTCAATGCGTCGAAAGGAAGTCACCTCCTAAAAATATTTAAATACTAATTAAATTAATTACTCATGGGAATATAAATATTAAATATTTGTAAAAAAAGGTAATCCATAAAGTATCTCATAGGGGTAATTCGGTCAATAAAAAATATCGACGGAATTACACGTTGATGAGATCTAGTTTCGTACACTATCAAAACTTAATTTCACACATTATTACTATCACACCAAAAACAATAAATTATTATTATATAAATAATGACTCCCCATCATTTTAGCAGTTACTACTCCGTATTATTAAAGCTCGTTTAATTAAACTTGCAATATTTACAAAATAAGTTACTGGAAAGAATAATAAATAAATAAAGGTTCAATTGAAAGCTTATTTGTTTATTAAAATTGTTTAATAATATTAACTTCATAATTCTTTTGTAACAGATAGAAAGAAAAACATAAACATATCAATTGTTTTCTATTATACCACAAATCAATTAAGATTTTTGAAATCTTTCAAGGAATTTACCTTCCATTATTTGCATGGGACAAGGGTAAAAAGGTAATTTTACAAAACAGAAAAACCGGTATGATTCTTTAATCTGACAAAAAGAATCCTAAAGGGTAATATGGTCATAATAAAAAGTAGGCCACGCGCCACCGTTAACAACACCAACTGACCAACAAAACAACAAACCTTAGATCTCGACATAACGGCGCCGTCAAGAATTAACCGGGATGACTCTTCACCGCTAACGGAAGTCGTAGCGCCGCTATAGGATAACGGGGTGGTGGGGCTAGCTCTGGGTGTAGGTGGTTCTTTGGAGGTGGCGGTTGACGGTGGGAGAGGTTTTGACCGGCGTTGACGGACGGTCCAACGTTTGAGGTCAGGTGACGGCGGTGGGGTGGATTGACGGAGTTTCGTAAGAATGTTTGCGACTAATACGGTGTCGTTTAAGGCGGATTTGATCCATGGGTCGTCACCAGTAGACATTTTGGTGAATGGTGTGTATGGTGGTGGCAGAGAGAAAGTAGGGGAGATAATAATAGTAATAGTAATAATGGGGGTTATTAGGGGAGGTGGGTTTTATATGTATTTATTATTTATTATTATCATTGGTTATGAGTATTTATTTATTGATAAATTTTTATTATTATTTATTATCATGTGTGTGAGTGTGTATGATGGAGTACGTATATGACACACATTAAGTATTAATTAATTATAGTTACATTACATAATGAATTAGTGATATGATTCTCTCCTTCAAAAAGAAAAGATCGTCGATATCAACTAGTGGGAAAATGTACTACGAGTAGTATTTTCTCAAGAGGGGTCAATAAAAGGTTCGAAAGATCATGAATATAACTCGTTAACGCGTATAGATTATAAGTTATTATAAATAACAAAAATGGTATGTTTGGGAAAAAGAGATGGGGATGAAGCTGGAGATGGAAACTAGAAGCTGGAGTTGGAGCTTCTAATTAGGGCTGGAGCTGGAGATTTTATTTGTTTATATGTGTTTGGCAAACTAGCTGGAGTTAAAGATTATTAATGTAAATTTACATAAATAGACATAATATTATATGATTCTAGGCTTTATTAGTTAAAATGGAGGGTATTATAGTAATTCATCAATTAGGGAATTGAGCTTCTTTGGAGAAGCTAGTTTTGAAAGCTTCTGTTTGAAAGGATTATTGTTTATAGAATCCTCTCTTAATTTTTTTTTACCAAACAAGGTTTATGAAGTTACAAGAGATAAGGATTCTCAAAATGGGAATCTCAATCCCCTAGAATCTCTATAATCCCTTAGATATATGTTGCCAAACATACTCAAAGACTTTTTTCCGTCTTGAATGGTTCTTTTGTTTACTAAAAGTATTCATAGAAAATATAAGTGGCAAAATGAATGGGTCGTGTCACGGGTTTAGATGAATTTGTGTTTAAATGGGTCCGGGTCTAGATTGGTCATTTAGAAGGATGGTCTAAACGGGTTCGGGTCAAATGTGTCTCGGATCGGGTCGGCCCATCGGATTTTCATCAAACTTTTTCTATTTGAGTGAAAAATGAAAAAATAAAATGAGATGAAAAAAAATTATCTGCTAGATCCGTTGGTTAATTGTTACACAATTGGAGGTTATCTTGAAAAACCCATTTAGACTCATCCAAAAAATAGGGAGGAGATCCAACAGACTCATCTCCTCCTAAATATTAACCAAATTAATCCATAATTAACCAATGGTCTAAAATTACCACGTATAATATAAAATTTCATCTAATATGCCATATATTTCTTATATTCATTAATTATAGTTATTACTCCATCCGTTTCAAAGTAATTATCCATTTTTTATTTTTTGAAGTTTTTTTTTTCAACTTTGATCATAAATATATTTGTTTGTGTCATATAATATTTGATGAAAATTATACCAATAAAAAAACTTTAAAAATCAATCAATTTATATATTTTGCATCAAGTATTATATAATACAAAAAAAAAAAATTTAAGATCAAAATTGAAAAAAAAAATGACTTCAAATAGTCAAAATTGAACAATTATTTAGGGGCGGGTGTAATAATAATTTATAATTGTAATTTTTTACACGTATGATAATGATAAAAATATATATATGGCATATTTATATGTTGGTGTATATATATATAAAAAGAGCAAATTGCACGGATCATCCCTGTATTTTGTCAAAATTGCACGGATTGTCCCTCAAAAACTTAAATAGCACTAGACATCCTTGTGTTTTACGTTTTTGATCACTTGTAGTCCTTTGATACCTAAAATGACGGACATACCCTTAATCCATATTTTTTCATTTTTAATCTGATTTTCTATGTTCTATATATTTCTTTTTAACCTTTTAATTTTGCTTCGATATTTTTTTAATTATTACTCCTATATCTATGTCTATTCAATTAAAACCCCCCACCCCTTATTTACACTGGCATACTACCACCCATCAAATTTCCGGTGAGCTGCTGTCGTGGAACGTTATCATCATCGTCATCATCATCATCATCTATATATACTTTGCTATTCCAACAAAAAAAGTCATCATATTATTCATATATATATATATATATATATATATATATATAAATTGATCCATGTTGATACCAAAAGTTGAAAACACATGATTGCTTTCTAATTCCTTACTAGTCCAAAACCCAAACGTATCTTTATTCCAGTGTAGTAGTATATATCTTAAAGTTAAAATCTCATTAAAGGTATGTAACGGAGATCTGTTTAGTTTGGCCAAAGAAACTGAACGAAGTACTACTACTTTTATCTCCTCCGCCACACCACTTTCCAGCCACAACGATGCTTGACAACCCCACTAACGTATTGAATTCCTCTTCATTGGTTTACATATTCCGAACTTTGAGTTGCAGGTTCCGAGCAATCACCATTGGACACAACAGTTTTCTGGTGATTACAATGCGTTTTGGGCATTTGAATTTTAAAACACAAAATGGTATTGTTGATACGAGGTTGATTTATATGTGGGTTTTAAACTCAAAAGAAAAGTAATAATAAATAAATACAATAATAGAAGATTTTGTTTAATTAACAACTAAAAAAGAAAAGATTAAGGGTATATCCATCATTTTAGGTATCAAAGGACTACAAGTGATAGAAAACATAAAATACAAGGATGTCTAGTGCTATTTAATTTTATGAGGGATGATCCGTGCATTTTTGACAAAACACAGGGATAACCCGTGCAATTTGCTCATATAAAAAAGTAACGAATGGGTGGAGATTGGTGTGGGACCTATCGGAAGTTTGAGACGTGGAACTGACCGCCCTTTTTATTTCAACTGGAAAAGTCACGAGGAAGGTGTAAATTGACACTTTACTATTTTTTTTCATTCAAAGTGTTCAACATCTCAACTTTTACAAACTTTGGTAATCTATTTAGCTGTCTTTTAAATACTAAAGTCTTAGTATTATTAGGTTTAGATTATCTGAAGTGTTTATCAATTCATCCTTTTAGATATATAAGTATGTGTGTTAAAGTGTTAATTTTTAAAATTTTTGGTTAATAACAATCATGATGATCATCTATAAGAACACTTTTTTTAAGGGTGTTGATAAATACAATACTAATTTGTTTCATACAGCATAGTTATACTTTTATAGTAAGCTATAACTATTGTATAGTGTTGTATGAAACAAATTTTGTGTTGTATTTATCAACTCTCTTTTTTTAAGAGCAAATGATCTATATAACTGCTAAATACATTTAAGAAGTATACAAGGCCTACGGAATAAACATAAATGCTTATACCATGAACAAGCCGAAGGCTAAAAAACAAACGTGAAGAAAACCAAAATAACAAAATGGCATGGATGAAAGTCAAGAAGTCGGGATGAAGCTAAAAAGTGAGAGTAGGGAGCGAATAATAGAGAGCTGCCAAATATTGAGATCGAGCAATGGATGAAAGTCAAAAGAATTTGAGACCTAGTTTAGTAGAAACAATTTTAAGAGACTTTCATATGAGAAGAAGAATTCACTTGAAATTCCTTTTTATGAGGAGGAGGTATAGAAAAAAGTCTAAAGTTGTGTGAGTTCAAAAGCTCCAGGTCTTGATAAGTTTACTTTCAAATTTGTAAAGAAATATTAGAGCTTAATGAAAGTTGACATTCTCCAGGCATTAGAGTGGATTTGGTCTTACGGGCAGATTAGTAATGGGTGTAATTCATCTTTTGTGTCGATAATTCTCAAGATTAATAATCCCATTTGGTTGGGGGATTTTAGACCCATTAGTTTGAGGGTGTTTTAAAATAACCGTGGCCAAAGTGTTGGTAAATCGATTGAAAAATGTTGTCGGTTCAGTTGTCAGGGAGATTCTAAGTACTTTCATATAAGGAAGGTCGATATTGGATAGGGTGTTGGTAGTTAACGAGCTAGTGGATGTTATGAAATGAAATAGAAGGAAAGGTATTGTGTTTAAGAAGGTTTACAGTTGCATTAATTCGTATAAAGTATACCTTGTTGGATGTCTAATCGAAAAGTGAAAAACGCTGAATTTTATGATGCAATTTTCATAACTTTTTGATTTACCGTTTGTGAATGAATTTTTAAGATCTTGACGGTATATGGATTATGGTACACGTGGAATATTCTCATTGGTACTTCCATATTTTTTGCTAAATTTCGTACTAATTCAACTATTCTCTTGGAGTAGATGACTTTTTTTAACAAAATGTTTGCTAATATTGAAGGTATGTTTAGCTATAGAAAACTCTCCACTTTTCTAGAAAAGTTCTTTAAGCAAACAAGAAAAATAGAAAACAAGTTCAAATTCGAGTTTTTGAAAAAAATTATAATCATCATTTTCCTTTTTATAACTAAAAGTTGAAAATTACTTTTGATGATTTTCTAAGTTTTTCATCTCTGTTATTTTTGGAAAAGAAAAATTTCATTCCTTGCAATTAAACACATTTTCTAGATATTATGCTTTTCTAAATAAGTAAAACACTTCTCATTCATTAAGGAAATAGAAAAAGAAAAACGCGCCTTGAGTTTTTGTTCAATAACTTTTTTAAATATTTATGTGTGTAATTTTTTGATAAAAAAACTTTATGCGTTAGAGTACATGAATTTTTTTTAAGGTTAATAATTATTTAATCATCAAAGTTTCATTAACCATTGAATATTTTTTCTAATGATTTAATCCTTCAAGTTTGCATCAACTTATTGGCTTAACCCTTCAAAAGGTTATACCATAAAGTATTCGGAAATTAGATGATTAAACTAGAACAATTTATAGTGACAAAATCATTATAGAAGTTAAAGTTTATGGGTGATAAATATATTTTCATCAAGGATTTTGATAAATTCACCATAAATGTGAATTATTTGTTTGTACAGTACAAACTGTGAATGCAGAGGTGTGGTGGATTTATCAAAATCCTTAGTGAAAATATAACCACCAAATTTATTAAGTATAACCAGAATTTAAACTTAAACCATCAAAAATTTGAAACTATAAGAATTAAATCATTAAAAAAAATTTGAGTTGTTGAAACGAAAAAATGTGAAACTTTAAGGATTAGCCATTATTATTATTTTTTTCCAACCAAACTTGATGAGATTAGTATGTCATACAAAATCGTTTTCAATAGAAATTACTTACAAACAATATTTAAACACCTTAAAATTATAGTTACTTTTTTACATCTAATCTAATACGAGTATATATACGCATTTTACCTCTTTCTATAACATCTTTTTTACATCTAGATGGCGGTTCTTGAACACGGATACACTAACGTAAATAGTGTACGCACACATCCTGGCCTTCCATTTGATCAAATCCAATTAAACACGTGCGGTGTCAAATACGTAATAAAATAGAAAGCTAAGGGCAAATGATAAACTCCCATGGTACACATGACTGAACTAACGGCCGTTAGTTCTACGTTAACTCATTTTTATCAAACCATTATTCGTCTGTTCATCAGAGACTCCAAAACCCTTAAGAACCCTAGTTTTCGCAATTATGATTTCTGTGTATTACGTTCAATCAACTGATTAATTGTTGATCGTTATGAAGATCAGAACGAAATATAACATCAAAGATTATGAAGATTGATCACCTCAAACAGTAAGTTAATTCTAGAAACTTCATAAAAAGCTAAACCCTAATTTTCTGTGTATTTTTGTTGAAATTAATTGTATTAATCGTAATGTTTTTGATGTGGAAAGTAAAAAAAATGCATCAATCTGTATCAGTTTCAAAAGGAATGCTTGAATTCTAGCATAATTATTGTTGAAAATCAATTTTCTGATTCAGATGTGTATCATCGTTCAAAAAGAGGTATCATCATTGTGTATTGCTTTATATATACATCTTCGTGTATTGTTGATTGTGTATATATCTTTGAGATTGAAATCAATAATATATGTTTTTGAATCTCTATAGAGTTTTTTATACAGTAGTATTGTGTATTATTATTATAATTGTAAAAATATAGATGTCTGTAAAACTGAAAATGAATCAAAATACATCCAGTTTGTATTCTATAAAATTTTAAATTATAAACATTATAGCCTGCGTTTAAGATCTTGTCAACCAGTTCGATTTGTTATATCTTCCATATATAGAGCAGGTGAACTGGTAATTTTAGTGGTGTTACAATTCTATTAAATAGAAATTTTAAAGATCAACCTACGTTTAAGAGGATGTTGTTGGCACATGGTGAGGTTCTAGCCTACAACTTAATTTAAGTGTACATATGTAGAGAGCGTATCGATATCATTATTTGAGGGGAGGTCATTTCTTTGACAAAAGTATTGAAGTAATGTTCTTCAGGTAAAAGGGCTTATCTTATTAATTCTGACAAAATTATATTTGTCTTCCATTTTGTTTAGTAACACGCACCTTGTCTTAGATTGTAATGGTTTTGTTGCTTGCTGAATTGAATGGCTAACTTGAGCTATTAACTCATGGTAGATGTGTGTACGAGTATTGTATATCTATGTTTGCATCATAAAGTGATCTTTTGTCTAGGTCATAATAGTTTGTCTTTGAAGTTTATGTTCTTCTTTTTTGCACATAGGGAGCCATATTAGTTATCAAAGAATCGTCAATAATGTGTGTTTACTTGTGCAGGTTAGGTTGGTTTTAGAAGAGCCTGAACCTGGAGTCATAGTTGTGAAGCTAACTCAGACTAATGTTCCAGAAGAAGACAGGTTCATTTTAGTAGCAAAAGGTTCGATTTTTCTTTTTGAATAGACGTGTTAATTTCCACTGATTCATATGCAAATAGGTCATCACGTGTCTATGATTGCTAAGTAGTGAAACGTGTAGGATAGAATATTTACAAAGGAAAAATGTCAGATTAGTTGAATGGGTCAAGGGTGTCAAAAGTTCCCTTAAATGTATTTAACCCTACAAACCTGTGACAAAATGGGCGGGTCGGGCGAGTTAGATAGAAGACTGCATCTGATAGGTTTGTTTTTATCGACTACCACACTTCTTTTTTCTTCCGTTTTTATGTATTATGACGGATTAATATCATAATTGGAACTCAAAAAGTGCCTATATATAATTATACTAATTGAGAAGAGACTAATGATGATTGGTGGTGAAGTGAGATGTATCATCTAAAATATTTAAAAGATTTTGATAGTAGGAAATGAGTAGTTATGAGGTCGTTTAGTGTTTAAATGCTGTAACATTCATACATATGTTGTAACATTCATACATATAGCTGTATAGGTACACATATGTTTTTCAAAATTGGCATGTGCA
The DNA here is from genome assembly GCA_963422505.1 of Pseudognaphalium luteoalbum. NCBI lineage: Eukaryota > Viridiplantae > Streptophyta > Magnoliopsida > Asterales > Asteraceae > Pseudognaphalium > Pseudognaphalium luteoalbum. The sequence goes on from OY730194.1 coordinate 4,597,569, forward strand.
TTGTGTATCAATTATAATTTCTCAAATTATGAGTAAATATCTATACATGTGCATTGTGTATCAAATTATACTTTTATAAAATTGTGATTAAATTCTTATATATGTGCATTGTGTATCAACTATAATATTATTAATCCAATTTGATTTGGCAATCATTAAAAACTGAATAAACTAAGAAATAGAAGAAAGAGGAAAACACAAAAAATTATATATGTCCATTATGTATCAAGTATAATTTTCTCAGATTATGATTAAATATCTATACATGTGCATTGTGTATCAAATTGTAATTTTATAAAACTGTGATTAAATTCTTATATGTGTGCATTGTGCATCAATTATAATATTAAGTTGTGATTAAATTTCTATTGAATGACAGTTTAATTGAAAAGAATTCTAAAGCATACTAGATTAAATCTACACACAAGCTTTTGTTAAACTAAAACCTCATTGACTAACTTTAAATCACACATGTTTATTATGTATCAATTTAAATTTACTATTAGAAACGAAATCATTTGTATCTGAATCAATGAACCATACACACAAAAATCCTAGAGTATCAATTGTAAGTGGTGTAATTATAATCATTATTATAGTTGTTTTTAATGTTTTTAAACTTAACTAATAAATCATAGACATAGTTTTTACTAATGTGTATTGTAGAGTATCAACCGTAAGTGGTGTAATTATAATCATTATTACAGTTATGTCGAATGCTTTTAAACCCTAATCAATAAACCCTAGACACAATTATGTTTAAAACACTTATGTTTATTGTGTATCAACTCAATCTGATTTTTCAATCATATAAACTATTGCATACACATTATTTTGAATTCCTAGGTATACCTTTAGGGATGGTTTATGTTTATTGTGTATCAACTCAATCTGATTTTTCAATCATATAAACTATAGCATACACATTATTTTGAATCCCTATGTATACCTTTAGGGATGATTTTTTATGCACCATAATATTAGTTCTATCAAAATGATCTACGTATGTACAGTGACGGAGCTAGAAAAAATATCGGGGGTTGCAAAAGAAATTAAGCATGAAAACTCCTTCGTCTCACAAAAAGTTTTTCCAATAAGAACAAATCATTGACGACTCTACTAAAGTTCGTCAAGTATTAATTATTACTATTATCAGTTTACTACGTTTTAATTTTTTAAAGTGCAAGCAGAGAGTTGCATGGGCTTTTTAATAATTTATTTGGGTTTTTGCCAATAATGGATCCACTTAAGGATAAGTGTCACAATATTTTTTAGTTGTAAAACCTAAGCAACATTAAAAAAAATTAATTTATCAATACTAAATATAAAGTTTCATGTGTAGCAAATGCTACTCTTTGCACATATGTAACTCCGCCTCTGCGTATGTATCCAAAACTAAACTTTGACTCTGTGAAGTCAAACTTGTATCCAAAATCAATTTGACAAGCTTCTGTGCTTCAATTTCCCCCAGCTATATCAAATTTTCTATATCAATAGAAAATGCTCAGCTAATCCTCATCACAAGTAGCATTGACCACAATTTTAACTTTCCTAAGACTTGTATTCTACTGCTAACTATTTAAACAATTATTCACCACTTTTGAGTCATGAATTCATTATTGACTTCTTGTTGTACTTTATATATGTTTACTTCCAAAATCATCAAGTAGTCTCTTCTAATTTGTGATAATACAACTGCGATCTCTGACTTTGTACACTAACTCTTTCCATATGCAAGTTTGGTTAGCTTGAAACACGGAGCTCAAACTAGCCCAAACTTGTATCCCTATATATGTTAAATTACATAGTATGCGCTTTCCAGCTTCCATTCTACGCTCTCATGGTTGCAGCTCCAAATCTAAATTGGTAAGGCTTTATGTTGTAAATTTTAACTTAACCTGTTTTGAAAGTGTTAAAAAGGAAACATTACCCAAATCGAAACATTTTTCATGTGGACTGGGTCAAAATAATTGGCTCTAGTTTGTAGTTACACCTCTAGCTACTTGTATAAAATTGTACAAATGAATATGTTAAATAAAGCAACAAATTAGTTTAGGAATAATTATATGCAGCAAAGTTTAATCATTATTAAAGAAAGGTAATATATATGTCTTACCTTGATGCTGACTAAAAAGTGTATAAGAAGTAGCATGCCATTTGTTGTGTTAGGTGTTTTATATTGTATTGTTGAGTCACTGATCGCTGAACTCAAGATGGTCACTGATCACAAAGATTAAGGGGGAGTCATTAATCGCTGATAAGTGAAGTCACTGATCATGCTATATATGCACAGTCTCTGATCTTCTCAATAATTTTCCATGAAGAAAATGATTCAAGTCAAGCTCCTGTTGCTGAAGTTTATGGTCGCTGTTCATATCTTAAACCAGTAGATGAAGATCTTATCAAGATAAAAGACTCAACTATGTGTGTCGCTGATACTCATTTATCAGCGAGAGTCTCCAAGTCTTCTTGAGTTCTCTCTTCTGCTGAATAAAAGAAGTCACTAAAGATTAGCTGTTCAAGTCATTCTTTAGATCATGTTAGCTCGCATCGAGAATGAGGAGAATTGATGTTTCTATCAGTGACTGCAGCATTAAATGTCGCATTAAATAAGAAGTTGACATTCGGCGTTATTACGGCGCATCACGTGTTCCTCGAAACTTGAAAAGAGTAACGTGGAAGCATCTGATTGGTTTAAGGTACAAGGTAACATTTTCCAAGACAGAATGTCGAACCATGATGTATCACATCTCAACTACCTCACCAATCAAGCAGCGACACGTGTCCTTCCAGATCCGGAAATTAAGGATTTCAGCGTCTATAAATAGCGCAGTATGTTGTACTTCATTTTGTGTCGATTGTTTGTATTGTTACTTGTTTGTCAGTAACTAGTTTGTCTAAGATACAAACAACACCAGCGAGTGAACTAGTAGCGTGTTTGTCCACTATTAGTTTACCTCAGCGAGTGAGCAAGTTAGCGTGTTTGTCCACTACTGCTCATCTCCTTTTGTAATAGCTGTATTGTTTGATTTAGATTAGCTTTGGCTAATCTATTCCGCAATCAACAATAGATAAATTTTATCAATAAAAGAATTTATCTTTCAGCTAGAATTGCATCAGCAACTGAACCGCTTATCTTACTTATATATATTTGTGTTCATATTGCTGTCACTTTAATACGGTTAAAAACTTGGTAAACAAGCTAACACATTATAACAGAAAAGTTTTTTAATTGTATTCAACCTCCCGTTCTACAATTAACTCACTGTTAACGATTCACAATCACTAACATAATAGTGATTAGGGACTCACATGTACATTCTTTAGAAAAATAATGGTCCCTTAGAAATTAGATATATATTTCTTTTTAATAGTGTCATGGTGTATTCACAGCTTCCTGATGTAGCCAAGATGTTTTTTAATGAGATGACATTAGCCTCAGCTTGGATCCGCTTGTTACCTGTCGACCTTTATGCTACAAGGTAGCTAGCCCTTTTTTCTCCAAATGTATTTTTTTTAATTTAGATAATGGTAACTGAATATGGTTTTGATTATGCAAAACAGACAGGTGTATCAAGACGGGTATATCAAGACGAACTAGAGAATGAGATTGAGACTAACTATTCATTTTCTCTTTGCCTCTTGTTTTGTCCAATTGGAATTATTGTTCATGCCAACACCAAGGCAATCACCACCATATCTTAAGAATCAAAAACTGAGATTCAATAGTGTTTTTGTTCTAAAGTTTCACCAAATGTTTGTGTAGACTGAATTTTTGGTTATACGAACTATGAAGATGAAGATAGTTCAAGCATTTGCTCATCTTTTTATCTTTTTAAGTATAGTATTGGCATAAATGTTAACATGTTTTCATGTGAAAGCTACAAACATCATAACATAGTTGCTTTACAAATGTATGATGGAGATCAATAAGTATTGCCTGAAATATTATTAAATACAAAAGTCAAACCATTTATATAGCACAATAGCAGAAAAATACAATTACAGATAACATCATTTGTCTGCATTAAACTAGTCTATGTAACCTCAGTAACAAGCTCCCGAAGGCAATCTTCACAAACAAGAAAATCTTTTAAACCTGATACACATTACACAGCATAAAACTTTAATTAGAACATTATGAAGATAAGATCAAATATTATCACTAGGCACATAAAATTCATTTGATTAAACAGTAATTCGACATGTATCACAAAATAATCATGTATCACATAAATAATCTTAAAAATGTGAATCCATTTTGATTATGATCCTTTCATACATTGCTCAGTGTAATATGTATCAAATTATAATTTTATAAATATGTGACTATATTCTTATAACTTATCGCCTTAATTAATTGATTGTTACCATAATATAATATGTTATCTATGTCATGGGATTACATCATTGACTGTAAAGGTAAAATTCAAATATATGATTGAATTTCACCAAAACTTGTCATGTTATTTAAGATATGTCAAATGGACAAAGGGATTCGACACAACTTATGTAGTTTATATACATGAAAGCAACTATGATTCGATGATTACTCAAGCTATTTAAGTGTGCATATTGTCTCCTTGCTATACACAAAAAAAGCCATAATCAGTTACTTGTAACACTAACATCATCCATGAACACAAATTGCTTCTTAATTTTATTATAGATAACACATGCAAATAATAATTTAATTGTCACAATCGCTACATCTTTTCCAACCCTCTTTTTTCAAAGTCTGTAACTTAACTTTCAAGCACAACACACGATTTTTATTTGTAATCAAAGAAAGAATGGCAAAATTGTTACACCTGTTTTTTTTTTTCCTTTTTGATAAAGACCAACCCAACTATCATATATATATATGTATTTGGATGAATACATACATATATGACTTGACTTACCCTAATACATCTCTTATACGATTGAAACAATCGGACAACTCGAATTATAAAAATACTTGCCCATTTGCTGATAGATGCAAATTACTATTTTGAACACAACACACTTCTATTTTATACCCCTTTAAAAACTGGCAAAAACCATATCTGACTGCTGAAAGTTTAGAAATCAGCCCCAACGTGCTGTTTCGCGTCCCACTTTTCGACTACTTAGACATATCTGTTTTCAATGAATCTTATATTATTTTAAACACATTCGACCATACTTTAACCGTAAGCATTCATTTTATATCCATAAACAATACACTGATAAATAGAGCCTCTTAAGAATCACCGAAAGTAGTTTTGAAGCTTTTACCCAAATTGCCCAAAACTACCTGTTTTTGCAACCTATCTAAACCACACAGCCATAAGACTTAGAAACCTTCATTTTCATTTCAAAAGGACCAACATGTTTGACACCACAACATACTTACATATCTACATTATTTACAACCAAAAGCCATAACCAAAATTTGACCCGTTTTGAAACTTGCAACATTTCCAACCCAATTTCCTTCAAACAATTCCATTGCTACACTATCATTTACTTTTTGATATTACTCCTAACTGAAGGGAACAAGATTAGAAACTATACAATGATGGGTGAACAAGCATGTTTCACAATTTCATTACATCGCTAGGCTTAAAAAACTATTGCTCAACATATATATAATCTCCAAGTCTTCTTAGATGTCCATAGAATTATTCTGCAACTCCACTTGATAACTCTGTCTGTATCACTGGTACTGTAAAAGTTAAGGCTAAAATCGACATTATATAGCAGATTAACTAATCTTAAGTTGTTTACCTAGTGTGTAACTTAGCAATCATGCTTACATACATTTACTACTGAAAGAGATCAAATATCTTCATTACATTTATCCAAATTGCTAAGAAGCGATTTAGGTCAACCAGAGACGATCTGTCTCAAACCTTACCTCAAATTACCCATATTGACCCATCACACTACCAACCCGACCTCCCACTTTGCCACATATGGTAAAAGTTTATGCAAATACATTCATTTGCTTTATGGGAGAGATGGTTTTAATGAATTCATGTACATGCTTTTGCTTTATGTCTAAAGCTTTGCCAAACATCGGTGACATACGTATACATTACCCCTATAAAATTTTGTTATATTTATGCAGACAGCAAACCAAAACAAAGCACGATATTGTATAGAAGTTGATGATAAAGGATACTTGTTGACGTCTCTGTTTCCCAAAAATCCTCTGCCCCTTCCACAACCAAAACCTTTACTGTCATCCCCGGTTCTTATCCAATACAACACTTCAAGAATCATCTATTGACCTAGATCCAGAATGTGGTCTCTCTTGAAAGCCTAAACCAGTACCTGCCATTTCAACAGAGTTTTGACTAAAATGGATTTTATTAACTGAATCAATGGCTAGTTGTTCCACTTCCCTTTCTTTCTTCTTTCTTTCTTTCTTTCTTCTTTCTTTCATTCTGAAGTATTCTCACATGTAAACTGGTTTGGTTTCTATTAGATTCTATGTTTGCATATGAATTTGACTCGTCTACAAATCATTGAACTTTTCCATTAGGTTTCAATACTTGTATACCAAATCTTTGAACAGAAACAATGGGATCTTCTAAACCCGATACACAATAAACAATTGATTACACAATAGGAATCAATATAATTAACTAAAAAATTTGAAAAATCATTTGATTTAACCTAATGATTAAGAAATTAAGGAATAAAATTTCAACAAAACGTATCATATAATTAATCAAAGAACATTCAGTTTAACCTAATTAATCAACAATTTCAATAATTAGTTCAATTTAAGCTAAATAATAAAGAAATGAAATTTCATCAAAATATATCATGATGAATCATATAGTTAATCAACGAAAGTTCAATCTAACCTAATCAGTCAACTACAACTACTTAACCTAATTAATTATAAACAATACGAGAATTAAATTGCTAACAAAGAGTATAAAAGTTCATACTTGCAGTTTCAAAATCATTTTCATCAACTGTAAGAACAAAATCGAGAACAACTACTAAACGGTTATTATTGCCTTCATTTGATTAAATTACGGTAATTAAACATGTATAACACAAAATAAACCTATATTACATTAACATGTATAACATAATTGAAATTGAATACGAAATTATAATCTCTAACACAAAATCTTCTAAACCTGATACACAATACACATAATAAAAAGATTACAGAAAGAAAGAGTATGTAACATGAATCATAATGAACGAATACCCAAAGAAGATCCAACAGCATCATTAAATTAGAATAAATGTGAATAAATCACAATAATTAAAAAAAAATGTATCACACACAACTTAACCTAATACAACATGTATCAATTAATTGAAAAATGAATTGAAAACTATCACAAATTAAAAATGTTAACAGAGTATACCTTTCGTACTTCCAGTTTCTAAATCGTTATCATCAATTGGAAGAACAAATTCGAGAATAGAAGTTGTCACCTTGATTAAAATCGAGAGTAAATTGATCGAATTCCAAAAAAAAGTGAGAGTAAATTGATCGAATTTTAGAATAAATCTTTGAAAAAATGAAAGCAAATTATTTATTTATGAAGAAGGTTAATAGAAATTGACGAAAGTTAACGTCAAATTGGAGGAGGAGCAGAGAGTGAACAAAAATTACTAATTTACCCTTAATAGCATTGTGCGAAGGATGAAGGTGAACGGAGAAGAAGCACACGTGGATGTAGGTGAATGGCTGCGTACAAGTACGTACAATAAAAAGCTGTGTACATGAACCCAGGATCTTTACATCTAATCTAATACGGCAAACATCTCCGTCGCCGCCACGGAAACCGTCATTTCTAGATTCAAATCGCACCTCCGTTGACTCTCCATCGCGTAAAATCGAATCGCTCGAAGCAATCCGTAAAACATATCTGTATTCCGTCGCGCCAACGCTCAACCGCCGCCGCCGCCGTCATCTTCGCCGGTGATATAATTTCAAGAGCTTTACAGACGCAATGCCGTTTTCTCTGAAATATATTTAGGTATATGAAATTAAATATATATTTGTAGGTATATGTACTCATATGTATTATACTCGTATTAGAGTAGATTTTAATATCATTGTTTTGTGATTTTTTTTATTAGTGTATGATCCTTTAGTGTTAACTGTCAATGATCAAGTATCGCGTCTCATGTGATGAAGTGTTTCATAGAGTGTTTAGGTATTATGTAGTCAATTTTACTCCAATGTATGAGTAAAGATTACATTTTATACACATATTATTAAGAATTGAAGTAAATTTGATTTATTTGTACAGATTTTCCATCCTGATCACATGTAATCTTCAGAAAAACAGAATTTTGATCTGAAAAAGTACGGGACCAATTTAAGATGTCGGAATCCGACTGTGGATCCTCTCGTATTCAGGGTGTAAGCCAATCTCACAATTTTTTTTTCTTATTTTTGAAAGTCAATCCAGTCTCGTGTACATGATTTAATCTTATCTCAACTTGTTTAGCTGCTTGGATAAGATCGTGATGTTTTCCTGCTTAACTTGTTGTACTTCATTTGTGAATTAGAACTAGGGGTGCCGATTTTAACCCAATTACTTATAAATGGGTCAATTTGGGTCAAACGTGGTGAAACTCACTGAAAGCCTGTCTACAATGTTCAATGCATATGATCTTTATACTAGTCAAGGATTTAGATATCTAATATTATATTATTTCTGATAATTATTTTTCAGATCATAAACAATTTTTATAGTATATCTATTCAACAAATGGACTCAAATATTATCAGCCATTCTGAGCTGACCTTTTTACCTGTACTAAGAATAGTTTTTCTAACCCAACATTGTTTTGACCTCTAACCCGTCTTGTCCATCTTGCCACCTCTAATTAGAACCCTTGGTTGCAGTCGTAGTTTTCTGTGATAGGCATGTTTTAGAAATTAGAGAGCATGTCGTTATGTCTGCAATTGTATGTCAATTCTTATGTTTTCTCTACTGAATGTTTTCAGTGGCAAAATTGACTACAAAGATCAAGCACCTCGCTAGGTCCTACACAAAAAGGTAACCATGTAATCTACATTTTTCCTCTATGTCATTGCAAGTGTGTCACTACATTTCTATTGCATATTTAAAAGGGTAAATGGCGCAAAAAGGTACCCAGCTTTATTAAATATCTAATTTCGGGTAATCAACTGTCTTTCTTTATCAGTTTAAGGTATCGCAAAAAGGTAAATGAAAGTCCCTTTTTTGATGTTGAAAAACTAAAAAATGTAGTTCCACAAGCGTCCAGTTTTTTATTATTATATGTTGCGGTAATGCTTTAAAAGGTAAACAGATCGTGGTAAGAAAAATAATACTTGGATACCATAGTTGTGTTGAAAAAGTTGAGGACCTATATACTTGTATAACTCAAAACAGGTTAAGTGGTTTAAAGCACGTTCTATCGAAGAATATAAAATGTTTTTTTGAATAATTAGTGTGTGATATGTAATCACAAAATGATACAACTGGTGATTACACATTAGTATCAAGAAATAATATCAATAATAATTTAATTATTAGATTAGATACGTTGGTTAGTACTATTAAAATTCGTATTATGGTAAGTTTAATGGAGTATATGCTATCAAATAGTATAAATAGGGCATTTAGGTTGTAATTCTTTTTTATGCTGAATATGAATGAAAAGTGATTTCGGCTCATTGGGAGAACGACTTATCTCAAAAAAGTAAGTCAACCGCAAGAGCTGTTTGATCTCTCGGACTTCGACCATTTTATCATTTCGTTTTATTATGTCATTCATGAATTTTATTAGATAAATCGAGTCCGTTCATATCACATAATATATTGAAGTTTTTCCAATAGTGATCTAACATCTTGAATAATATGATATAGGAGGTTTTATACATTGAATTCACATTGTGGTCAATACTTGACCCTTTTTTCCTCTCTTGGTTTTACATGTTCGACTCTATAGAGATTAAACATAAAGTAAATCAGTCCCATTATTATATTCTTAATCAAATTCATACAATACGTGCTTTCACACCTTTTACTTTTACATTATTGTGAGGCAATTTTTAAGATTTTGCTCTAATTAACGTGTAAAACATGGTGCAGGATAAGCATTCTCGAAAGGGGCTTCGATTGATGGTACAAAAGAGGAAGAAACTATTAAAGTATCTTAGAAGAACTGATTGGGATTCTTATAGCTTTTGCCTTGCAGAACTTGGTCTTCGTGATAGCGCAGATTACAAAACGTAAGTTTAAGTTTTGTTCGATATTACATGAAGTTTAAAACCGTATTTTGTCCATGTACAGTTTCTTTCTATTCTACACTTCTCTAGTAATAATAGTAATATAGTTCTGCGCCCGCCCCCGCCCCCCCTCCTTTTTTTTTTCTTCCTTTCGATCTCCTTAATTTGATTTCTCAGTTGTTAAAATAAGTTATTTGGTTGATAATATTACCTTTTCTGTATGGCAAAATGATCTGGGTTAAAGCAGGTTCCTGCGTTACAGATGACTTTTTACACCGGGTCCAAACGGTTGTGCTGGGCTGGGTTGGGTTGACCCACAGTCCACACCTCCATTATCCACATTTTGATATATTTTCTTTATTCATTTTGAAGAAAAGAAACGATATAGACCTTTTTAGCCTTCATTGCCCACTGCAAACCAACTTGTTTTGTCTCAATTCCTGGCCTGCTGGCCGCAATTACTCTTTCAAAGTACGTTGGTAGCAAGATCCTGCAAATGTTATACTGATTAACAAAAAACTCACGTGACCTATTTCACCTTTAAAATGGTATATTGTATCAGCATTAGGACCATATAATAAGTAATAGTCCATTTGTTGGCTAACGCAATCTCATCATCCATTCCATAACTCATAAGCTTGTGCAGACAAAACCAAAACTGTACGGCCAAATATAAGTCCTTTTAGAAATCCTTAACTCTTATAAAAACGCCAAATGAATTCTCCCTAAAAAAATAAATAAGTACGAATGTTCAACGTAATCTACATATATTTCATGTATATTGATACAATTATATAATATATTATAATTATAATGTTACTAGATTGACGTTTTTGATGCTGGCTGCATTTCTGCCCTCCGAGGATTGTATTTAGGGTTGGAACTAGATTGAAAGATCGAGGGGCAAAAAATTATTATTATTATTGTTATTGTAATTATTATTTTTGTTTTTGATTGGGCAAAAATCATAAAATATGTGATATCCTAAAAAAAGTATAATTTTTTACGTAATTCGAAATATATTGAGGGGCTAAAAGCCCTCGCTGCCTCCATTCTAGAACCGCCTTGTAGAGATAGAAATAGTTCAAATAAACTCTTTCATAACTAAACAATTTCTCTCTTAAAAAACAGAACACAGGTACAAACATGCATATGCTTAATCTTACTAAACTTGATACATTTATAGTGTTAAAGATACTAACATAGTAACATCATTCTTATCTAATAAGCTTTTAGCGAGCTAGCTAGTTTAATTGTTAATCAAGCAGCCGGAGGAGATTGCACCACTGGCGGCAGCTGTGGAAGTTGTCCGCCGTTTTCTGGTTGACGATGAGGATCTACAGGCACAAGTGGTGGTGCTGGTGCTTTAGACACATCAGGTGCTGGCAAGTTTTGTTGGGGTGGTGACATAAACAAGTCCGGCTGGTTTCTTTCAACGATCGGTGGCAGCGTGATCTCCGGCGAAGGGTTATCATAAACAGGCGGCGAAAACGATATTCCAACAAACGGTGGATTTGGATTTGTATCATCGCGGAAAGGTGGCGTTAGTCCAGGGTCATTAGGGTCATTGGTGTAACCTGGTGGTGGTGGTGATGCAACTAATGGTGAAAATGTGGGATCATTTGTATCCATTGATGGTGGTGTGAAATACGGGTTCATGAATACGGGTGGCGGTGAAGCAACTACTATTGGTGGAAGACGCGGTGTTTTGCTGCGGAAGAAAGGTCTGGACATAAAGGGGTTGGTGGTGGAAATAGGTGTATCAAAGGGCCATTGATCATCATCACCACAGTCTCCAAAAAGGAGGTCACAGTCTGATGACAGAATGCGGCGGTTTATGACGATTGGACGGCTGTTGATGGTGGTGGTGGAAGCAAAGAGTAAGAGTAGTAGTAAAGCAATAAAGGTTTGTATATTCATCATTTTTGAGTGTGGAGGTTTACTACAAGTGAAGAGTATTTATAGAGGAACTCATTTTCCTTTGGTAATTAATTAGCTACTGCTATCATCTACCCCATGCAAGTTTGCATGGTCAACCCTTTGACTTTCTGGATAGTTCATTATTAATGAGGAAAAAAACCCTCTTTACTTAATGTTAAAATTCTGTTTGCGGAATATTTTGATAGAATTGAAATATAATTCATTTAGAAGAATTAGGATTTTGAAGGAATGTGAATTCTTTTGAGTGAAGAAACTTCGAGAACCAAACATCTGAAATTGAGATTTTAATCCTATTGAATTTCGTTCAATTTTACGAATCAAATGCAACTTAACTTAAGAGTAGGGATGAGCATTTAGAGCTACCGGTACCGAACCCGAACCGAACCGGTCCCGTACCGAACCGGTATCGATCGATACAAATGGTACCGGTATTCGGTATTTAATTTGTGGAAAAAAAAAAATAGTACTAACCGGTCGATACCGGTTCGGTACCGCTATGGTACCAAGCTCACCCCTCCTTAAGAGTTAAGAATACAAATTTTAGGAGGCCTACTCATTAGTTTGGGATCCATGATTTGAACTCACCACCATTGATATCTCTATCTTTGCTGAATGTTATAATCATGCTAAAACTTTGACTGATTGATTATAAAATTATTAGTGACGCTCTAAAAATAATTAGTAAAAAACTATATGTTGATACCCGATTTAGACTCAACTTTTTTTTTTTTTTTAAATATATTCGACATGATTATCAGAAAAATAAAATTTGTGGGTATTGGCCAAAAAGGTGGGTGACTCTTTGGAATGTGGATTGCATGGGGGGCTTTGGTTTGGTGAACGTACAGTTAGAAATATTCAATACGAGGGGTTTAGTCTTCGATTTTAGTGCCGTTATTTAATTCAATGAAGGTCAACGCGTATTCTTAAATCCGTTGTATTTTATCTTGAAATAAAAAGGTCGTTCTAAACATATTTTACAAATTGCTTGTTAACTTTTTTTATTTTATCGCGAAAGCCAAAAAAAATAAAAAAATTGTGTTATGATTTATACCAAGAGACTACACAAACCAAGATAAAACCAAGATAATGTGATGAAGTGGGACTGTTACTTGTTAGGATCTCAAGTTTCATGACACAAGTTTATGGGAACTGATAGATACAACATAAAATTTGATTGATACAACAAAACTGTGCATTACTGACTTGTACTGTATGCATTAATTATGTATAATTTTGTTGTATGTATTAAAAGTTGTGTTGTATTTATCAACACCCCAAGTTTATTGATGTACTCTCAAAGCAATTGCAATTTGCAATATGGTGCGCCAACAGCCTTTTGTACAAGCGATCGAGAAAGTTTTAATCTTTCTTCCTTTCAAGATCGGTATAGGTGCTCTTTCTCAAAGTCAAGGAGCTGAGGTGCGTCAAAGATTTATGCGGGATCAAGGTCATGTGCATTTCCCCTTAAGTTTGTCTTCGATCACCGGTGGTGTATCCTTCACCCATAAGTTTAAGTTTTAAGATGTAGCTTTTTCTCCTCAATTAGATTGAGCTTTCAATTGTTGTGAGGTTGTCATGTTTCAGTGTGTCAATTTGTAAATTTCAACCCATTTTCAACTCTTGTTGATGGAGTGATTTTAATATATATTGTTTTTGTCACAAAAAAAAAATGATGAAACCCAAAGTGCGTGCAGTGATATTACTGATCGTTACTGATCATAAAATATATATTTTAATGATTTGATTATTTATCATCAATCTATAATATGTTGATTTTTTTCAACAAAAATGTTAGTGCAAAAATATATAACGATCAAAACTTGTTGAAAGTTTCATTTAAAATAAAGTACAACAATCAAATCTTAGGCCCAAGTTATATTGGGCTTATAAAAAGGATATCTTAGCCCAACAGACAATCATAGCCCATATCTTTATCTTTATATATATATAAAACAGAATACAATGGAGCAATCTGAACCTTAGATTTGTTCCATCCTCAAAGATCCTACGGTCAAAATTATTTCCTTCATTTTTTTTCAATTTTTATAATGTATACTCACAACTATTGTAATTGACACTTCCAATACTTCTCTATTTTTTTAGTCCTTATAATTTAAATATCAAAATAAACCAATCGTATTTGAAATATTTATCTATATTGATTAATTACATGAATCTTTTTATCAACATTATGAAACTAAAAACTGGTTCATCCATTTAGCCAAACAACCGGAATATCATGAATACATTAAAATCGTAACTCAACCATAATAATATTGTTCTATTTTATTTTTGTGATTCATGGATTTTATATTTTTACAAGTTGTGTTTAAAGCATTTCCAGAAATGTAAGTCCCTAGTACGTGGATCGATAACAAGGTTATCTTAGGTATTAAGGTGCGGAATTCCTCAATACTTGGTTCACAGTATGTGAACGATTTGTTTCGCAAGAATAATAGCGAATTGATTAATCAATAAGGTTTTGTATCGATTAATTAATGTTAATCGATCAATACCTAACCTTATGAATACTTAGAATTGTTTTTAGTTCTCTGGAAAAACGAATTGCAAAAGTCTTAAATCGATTTGACCTATTTGAGTATTTATATGTTTCAGCCAATCTCGATTCGCAGGCCGATGGGCTCTGCGAGTCGAGTTCAACTCGCAGCCCACTACCAAGTCCAGTTCGACTCTATCACCAAGCATTTAAATTCACTATTAATTACCTTACATAATTTCCAAGACTTAATTGAACTGTCATATCGCAACAATTTAACTTTCAACTATATCTTTAAATTATATATCATTTGTCTAGTTAAAGATCATACATATTTAACTTGTCAGTTATAAAAATTCTCAAGTCTAAAATGTCTAAGTTAAAATAAACTTTGACCGCTGAAATAAATCAGAACACGCCGCTCGACTTCTTAATGAGTCGGAAGACTTTCTATCACTAATTTATTTAACTTTTTAGAAATAAATAACTTAAACAATTTCTAATATATTTAAACTTGTAATAATAATCTCAAGCTGAATATATTACCAAAACTATTAAGTTACAGTTATTCAATTACAATTATAAATTACAATTATAATTCAACTAAATTCTAAGTACAAATATCTACACAAGTCTAAGCTGTCTTACCAGCTTCACTTGTACCCGCAGCACTTGTACCAGCACCATCACCACTAACACCAACACATGCAGACTCCCCCTGAATAATAGCTTGCTCACCAGTCTTTGAAGGACCAGTCGGCTCACCATCTTTCTGAGCATCGGGATCATCATCTTTATCATCTCTTCTCTTCTTAGCTAACTCATCCTCTTTGCAAGCTTCATGATATATCATTATCTCCCCCTGAGCAGACTGTCCTGAATGCACTCTCAACACCAAACGTTCTAAGTGTTCAAGCTTCAGTCGCTGGGCAGTAAAATCAGCAAGCAAAGTATCATGAGTCTTCAGCAGAGTCAAATGCGATTCACTGATGTGAACCATCTGCTGAGCAAGAGAAACATTCTCAGCTAACAACCCTGGAATCCTGGATGTACTCTGTTCCAATTCCTTAACTCTTGACTCTAAGGATGTAATCCTTTCAGCATCAGTCGTCGGAATGACAGAAATTGTTGATGGTCCAGGCGGTGTCACTGAAGCAAGATAAGATTCACGTGTAAGTGGTGGAATAGCTTGAGATAACGCTTCCTTGAGAAGACTAGCTGCAAATCTACTAGCTTTATTGGTCGGAAACTGAGCATCATGCACCAGTTCTGCAACTCCCTCCTCAACAGTCTTGGAGACTATTTCTGGTTCCACTGACTCAAGCAGTTTCTCAGCCTATAAAGTTTTAAATAAGTAATTGTTACAGATAACTTTGTCTCAATCTCTAATTAAATATTTATAATACTCGTAGTACTAAACATTTATCTCATACCTCAGATGGTACAGATACTGGTTGAGTAACCACCGGTATCATCGTCTCTACCTGGGATGTATCTTGAGCAACTGTCACAGAATTAACTGTCTCAGTTGGACTCCTGATAAACAACAAGTTAAGATTATCTAACTCTAAATAAAACATATCATCCTGAATGATCAATGTCCTTGAACGCTTACGGTGTTGAGTAATAAGAGGCATATCCTCTTCCTCAGGACCTTCGTCAATAATACTGAAGTCTAGGTCGACTTCCTTAGCCTTTCTCTTTTCCTTCAGTGCTGGATCTGGAATCATCCGAGATCGGTATCTAATATAACCAGCATCTGGAGGTGGAGAAGGAGTACTATCATCATCATCCGAAGCCGATTCACCATCACGGCCTCCATATGGACCAACATCAGAATCCTAAATATTAAATATATTAAACATTTATGATTAGCTAAAAGCTCTATCATACAAGTTCTATATATTTATGATTAATCTGATAAATACCTTAGAAGGTAAACCCTCAGATCTATCAAGTTGTCCCTGCTCACCCTCAGGTCGAGTGACCTCTGGGTCTGCAGTCTCAGCTCCCTGATCATAATGATATTTATATTTTATAATCAGAAATAATATCTAATTAACTAAATATCTAAAACATTTGCATTATATAATAATAATGTGATAATAATATAACAACGAAGTACCGATATTACTATATAATTATAAAATTACCTCAAGTTGTGCAACATAACTATCAATATCCCGTAGCAAGGGATCTGTATCATCATCAATCTGTATTAAAACCTCATGAAGAACCTCAGCAGCTAGCTCAGGCACAACTTGCTGGCCTTGATGTTCAGCCTGATGTAAAACATCCTCAATGAGCTCCTGTGACTCTGCTGCTGGTTGAGGTTGAGGTTGAGGTTGAGCTTGTTGTTGTTGTTGAGCTTGAGCTTGAACGTGAGCTCCGGCATCCATCCAACCATTGTTTGGTGGAGCAACATAATCAGCATCAAGAAGATGCCTAAAAAGACCAGCTGCCTCAGGCTTAATCTCATCTTTACGCTTGGATAACAAAAAGCAAGCGTTGTAACCTCCCAATCCGATGGTCTCAACTTGAAAATCAGCTGCATAAGCTGGCAAGTTTGGAACTTGAGCTCGAATCAGGAGCATGCAGAATCTAGGATAAAGAATAAACAACGTCCTAGCAGCTCCGGTGATCTGTCCTCTGAAGGACTAAAAAATATAAGAAGAAAAACTGTATGGTTTATTATAAACTAGTGACAGTACAGCTGACATCAACTCAGGAGTAAGCTCATCTAATCCTGACTTCTTGTTCCCAAAAATAGATACTATAACAGTAAAGAGAAATCTCCACTGTACTAGTACAAATGCCTTGACAAACTGGCGTCCTCTCCTAGGTCCTGAATAACCTGTACAACCTAGAGCTCCTTCTATAAAGTCAGCTGAATAAGCAGCCGGACCAGCTTCTTGCTCAGGAGTTCCTAACTGCAGTAGCTGTCGTAAATCATCAGCAGTAAAAGAAATCGGATGCTGATTTAACGTCGTACGTATAGTAGGCGGGTTAGCAGCACCATCATATAGAATGTTCGTCCAAAACTGCGTAAGAAGATCTCTGTTCAGAGGAGGTGACTCAGTATTAGCAAATCGAATTCTCGAACGTGCTAAATATGTCAAAATCTGCTCAAAGCGCTCAGCACCACGCTCGTTGATATCTAAATTCACCAATATGTTGTGACCCTTCTCAAAAGATCTGTTAGCCATATTTATAATTCAAAATTACACAAATAGCAAAAAGATCAAGTTAATGAACATTAGATAATTCACACTTTAACGTATTATGATCAAAAAGATCATCAAACGTCTAAGTATACTATCAACTAATAACGTAATTCACTAAAACTTAATTGAATTAACCTTTTCAATTATATTCTATAAATTATATATAAAGCCCGTTAGCTAAGAAAAACAATTTGAGTTATCATACCGCCGATAAATATCAGGACACGCTGCTCGACTACTCTATGAGTCGGAAGACTTTCGATATGAAATAACTTAAATTGTTAAGATATTACACATATTTTAACTTATAAACAAAAGTTCTTAAGTCTATATGTATATAAACGAGTAACTTGTTAATTATTTGTAACCAAACGATTCTCAAATCGAAAACAAGTTATATTTCTTAAATTGTAAATTTAACTTTATTTCACAAAGTCAACTGAAGTCAACAAATTAAATTCAGTTCTCAAAGTCAAATAAAGTTAAGCATAAATTTTAATTTGCAAAAATTAAACAAGTAAGTCAACTCGCTTCGCAGAAGGTCTGCGAGTTGAACTCGAGTCGCTCCGGTCAACCGAAGTCAAACGAAGTGAATTCATTTCGCTTCGGTCAACTGAAGTCAAACGAAGTGAACTCGTTTCGCTTCGGTCAACTCAAGTCAAATGAGGTGAACTCGTTTCACTTCGGTCAACTCAAGTCAAACGAGGTGAACTCGTTTCGCTTCGGTCAACTCAAGTCAAACGAGTAATCTCGTCTCGCATCGTTCATGGTCTCGGCTCGCAGGAGCGGGATGCGAAGCGAGATAGATCTCACTTCGCAGGACCAACGGTTTAACGAGATCAAAACACCAATCACCAATCAAATGTGTTTCGAAGCAATTAATCGATTAAGATATGTTCAATAAACATCGATTAATCATTAGAAACAAGTTTTAGGTTTTCTAAGTCACTAATTTGTACAAAAATCCGTGATAAACTAAACCGACACATTCGAAAATGTAAACCAATCGATATCTCACAAATTACACGGTGAAATCTCATGAAACTTACTTCAAAAGATGCGTAATCAAAAGTTGTAAAAGTTCCACGGATCGAAAATTCCTTCCTTGTACTAAAAATCAGAAAATCAATCGAAAAATAGATTCGATTCGTTTCGCCATCGCAGAGGAATTCGGGTTCGGTTCGCAGAGTAAATGACAAGTGTAGGTTGGACTCGTTGGACTTTCCCCGTTTATACTATTTACTCGCTTCGCAGCACTAGTCTCACTTCGCAGCGTTGACTAGTCAAATTCGCAAGTTTTCTCAAAAACGCGAATTTAGCACTTAGTATAAATTAAGACCCATATATATCGTACAAGTCTAAAATAAAAATTATTTTTCACTTGTATTTGTTACATTTATTCAAAACGGATATAAGATAACTAGTTTAATTTAATTCCAAAGGGTATACACTAAATAATACAAGAAGAATAATTAAAACTTTTATTTATTAATTCCAAGAAATAATTACAAAACTTAAAATAATAAAACTACTAACATTCTAAGAAAATAAACTAACTTAATAGAAAACACTTAAAATTTTAACTGCTTAGAGATCATATTAGAAAGAATAAGCTGTACTTATTACAAGTTAACAAGTTTAAGACAATTGTTAGTATACATACCTCATGAAATTCATATAAGCACAATAAAATCACAACTTTAATCAGTAATAAACTTATATTTATAAAATTATATCTTATGTACCTTTATCCACATGATATAACGCTTCATTAAAAAATAACTTATTATTTCTTATTATTCACAAAGGTGAATGTTCGAATATCATAGACAGTTCAAGACGATTACCGATATTATGATCCACATAAACAAATTACACTCAGATTTCTGAGCAAAACTTTTATTGTTAATGTGCACAATATCTAGTGTTTTCTACTATACAACATACTGAAGAATTCAAGTACAACACATAACACTGTATCTTGTATTAACAAGGTAGAGATTACTAAATGATGTTCTTTAGAAGCATATAACATACACTTGACACTAGATACTTTGTATCTTTGATATGTAAGGTAGAGGTTACTAAATGATGCTCTTTAGAAACATATAACTCACCTTTTGACATTGTGATACTTTGTATCAGTTTTTGTTTATTTTAGATCACAGTGCACGGCAGTACTATTATTCAACAATTAAGACATATGGCATACGTTATATAACAGATCACATAAGATACGACACATGAAATTTATACTTCTTAACTGCTCGGAAATCTTAGCATAATCTGCCTAATAATAAATCGTATAATGAAGCTGACTAGACTTAAGTTATTCTTATCACTTGTTAAGTAAAAGGACAAGTTATAATCAGTAGATATAGGTGTATAATAAGATAAATATAAGTGTAATCCTAGTTAAAAATCGTTATTCTAGTGCAACTTATAGGAATCTACTAACACATCGTACTTAATACTTAAGGTTATTATTCTTAGACTTATTCTCCCAAGTTTTTACAGCTAAAAACTTAAAACTTTTTCTAAAAGAACTTCGTTTGTTCTTTTATTGGAGGCGATTCCCCGCAGGTAACAAGCACTTGAATGCTATACGCCCCCCCCCCCCCTTTTTTTCTTTTTTTCTTTTAAATAAGTGCACAAAAATAACTACTAACTATTACTAAAATACCCTTGGAAGACTAATCACTCTAGATTTCTCATTCCATTCAGTTGAACCAATGTCTCAAATCTTGCTCTGTCGAACGCCTTCGTGTAGAGGTCTGCTAAGTTATCCTCAGTCGGAACCTTAACTAACCTTATCATTTTCTTCTCAGCACAGTCTCTAATGAAATGATGTCGAATATCAATATGCTTAGTTTTACTGTGCTTCACAGGATTGTTGGTGATCGACATAGTAGATTCGTTGTCAATCATCATAGGAGTATTGGTTATATTTAACCCATACTCCCGCAGTTGCTGTTGTATAAAAAGAACTTGTGAACAACAGCTGCCAGCTGCAACATACTCAGCTTCACATGTAGAGATGGCTACTGAGCTTTGCTTCTTGCACTGCCAAGATACTAATCTACCTCCTAAGAATTGACATCCTCCGGTCGTAGATTTCCTATTTTGATTGCATCCTCCATAATCCGAATCAGTATATGCTACTAGATCTAAGTCTCCATCAATTGGATACCAAAGTCCCAGCTTCGGTTGCCCTTTGAGGTAACGAAAGATCCGTTTAACAGCCTGCATATGTGACTCTTTCGGATTGGCCTGATATCTTGTGCACATATAAACAGCAAACATAATGTCAGGTCTAGAGGCAGTCAAATACATTAGTGATCCAATCATGGCCCTATATAGAGTAGGATCCACATCCTGATCACTCGATGTATCCGGACCTAGTTTGTGATTAACTGGAATCGGAGTATTGTAGACTTTACTGTCATCCATCTTGAAGCGTTCTAATAACTCATAAACATATTTAGATTGATGAATAAAGAATCCATCCTTCTTCTGGTCAACTTGTAACCCTAAGAAGAATTTCAACTCTCCCATTGCAGACATCTCAAACATTTTTCTCATGACTTTCTCAAATTCTTGACACATCTTTTCATCAGAAGATCCAAAGATAATGTCATCAACATAAACTTGTACTAATAGAAAGTCTTTCTTTTTCCATTTTACAAACAATGTACTATCAATTGCTCCTCTTGTAAATCCATTATCAAGTAGATACGTTGATAGTGTTGCATACCACATCCTCGGTGCTTGATGTAATCCATATAGAGCCTTATTCAAACGATATACTCTATCTGGATACTCATGATCAGCAAACCCTGGAGGTTGAGCAACATACACCAATTCTTCCACTTTTTCATACAAAAAGGCACTCTTAACATCCAACTGATAAACCTTTATATCATAGAATGATGCGAATGCTAAGAATACTCTAATTGCTTCTAGCCTAGCAACTGGTGCAAACACTTCGTTGTAATCTATACCTTCTTGTTGATTAAAACCTTGAACCACTAGACGTGCTTTATTGTGAGTAATGACTCCCTGGTCATCTCTCTTACACTTAAATACCTATCTAGTTCCAATTGGATATTCTCCCTTTGGAAGGTCAACCAACTCCCAAACTTGTAATTTTGAGAACAGTTGCAGTTCTTCTTGCATAGCTTCAACCCACGAGCTTTCTTTGAGAGCCATTTGCACATTTTTAGGCTCAACTTGTGAGATAAAGCATGAATATAGACATTGATTAGGAATCCCTGTCTCTTTCATAGCAGTATACAAGCTTTCTAAATTTTCAGAAGTACTAGCTTTAGATTGAGTCCTAGTTTGAACAGGAGTATTAATATCACCGATGATGTTTTCAACGGGATGATTCTTACTCATTCTTGTAACCGGTATAGGGTCAACTATTAACTCATCTCCTAAGTTAGTACCAATCTCTTCTAATGAAGGCATTTCTTCTGAACTTGCTGAAGAGATCTTTAAATGGTTCAAAGAAGTAAGCACATCATCAAACGTCGTTTGAAGATCCTCTTCAGAATCTTCTGTTTCTTGATACTTATCCATTGAAAATTGTTGAGACCCACTTGAAGAAGCTTCATTTGAGTCATCTGTTGTCCTGATTCAAGATTTCGAAACACTCGATGTTGAAGACAGACCATTGTCCAAGTCTCCATTCAATAAGTGTTGTGATATTTCTGAATCACTGACAAAGTCACTTATGGGAACTTTAAATGACTGAAAGAGATCGGAATAGTAAAATTGCCAATCTAATCCCTTATGCACATCTGGTGTATAGCTTGTAACTTCAATGTTATAAACTATCTCCAGACGACTAGTGACCTTATTGAAAACCCTTTTATTTGGAGAATTAGGCATATAACCCAAGAAAAATCCTTCGTCAGCCTTCTCACCAAATTTAGCTTGATTCCCAGTTTTCAATATTGTACAAGCAACTCCAAAGGGTTCAAATCCTTTTAAGTTTGGTTTCTTATTGTTCAAAAGCTCATAACAAGTCTTGTTATGCTTTTTCACCGTAAGAACTCTATTCAGAACATGACATGCTGTATTCACTGCTTCTGCCCAAAAGATGACCGGAAGCTTTGAATCTGCAAGCATTGTTCTAGCAGCTTCAATCAACGTTCTGTTCTTCCTTTCAGCCACACCATTTTGTTGAGGTTCATATGGTGCACTGAATTGATAAATTATCTCTTTGCTTAAGCAATAGATATCTAACGTCGAATTCTTGAATTCTGTTCCGTTATCACTACGAATACGCTTAACTCTCATTTTGTATACATTTTCAATTTGATCTAAAAACTCAATTAGAATACCTGGAGTTTCATCCTTAGATCCTAATAAAAATACCCACGAGAATCTAGAATAGTCATCTGTGACAACTAGACAGTACCATTTGCCACCTATGCTTCTTTTGCTTATTGGGCCGAAGAGATCCATATGTAGCAAATCAAATGGTGAGGAGATTGAGTTCTCAGTCTTAGATCTGTGTGGTTTCTTATGCTGCTTTCCTTTCATACAAGAAACACACTTATCCTCAGACTCGAAACATTTTTGCGGTACACCCAAAACTAAACCATTTTTGGTTATGTAGTTCATCTTTCTCCAGTTTAGGTGTGCCATTCTCCTATGCCATAGTAGCGCGTCTGCTTCTGAAGCCTTGGATAGTAAACATGTAGATACCATTAAAGAATTAGGAACACCCATGTTTATTGCATAGATATCCTTCTTCCTTGGTGCCCTCATCAATATCCATTCTTCAGGAATTATGAAGCCTGGCTTCAGGACTAAAGCCTCCTTTTCATTAAAATAAACTGGATGACCTTTATCGCAGACTTGGGAAACACTCACTAAGTTATGAGTTAGTTCTTCAACATAATTCACATCCTCTAGAGTCAAAGTTCCATTTGAAACTTTTCCTTTCCCAGTAATTACTCCTCCTTTATCTCCTGCAAAATTTACTTTTTGCTTGAAACCTTCTCTGAAGTCTTTCAGTAGACTTCGTTCACCTGTCATGTGTCTTGAGCATCCACTGTCTACATACCACCAGCTGTCCTTGTTCACAGTTTGCTCCTACACATAACAAGTTGTATACAGTTAGTTATCAAGAGGGACCCAAGCCATTACAGTCTTGGATTGTCCCTGATCACCTACAATCTGAACCTCCTTAAAGTAACCATAACTATTCCCATCGGGAGTCTTGGTAACCTTCACGGAAGCTTGAGACTGTTGATGATCTGAAGTCTTAGGCCTATGAGGAGAGTGAGTAGAGAACCTCCTAGGCACATACTTAGTTCCCTGTGCACTCGAAGTAGAGCCATTCTCAAATTGACTATGGTTTCTACTTGGGGTCCTAAACCTCAAAGGTGTCTTATCTCTTGACTTATTGAAAGTATTTTCGTTTAGAGTATAAACCCTTTTAGGTTTAGGTGGAGAGACACTATGATTACTATCTCTTTTCAGAATGTTTACAGGTTTGCTTCCTAATCCCGGTTTGGAGCCTAACCTATCTACAATCGAACTAGAAATAGTCGGTGTCTTTTCAGTATTCACTAACTTATGTGATGCTTCCAACTTCTTATTTGGGCAACAAGAAGCTACGTGTCCTTTTTGGTGACACTTGAAGCTAGACATATGTTTACATGACTTACTAACTTTTGCATCCGCTACCGGAGTCTTAGGCACTAAAGATTCAATTACATTTTCTTTATTAACCACTTCATCAGTCTTAGTATCATTAATTACTCCACCCGGTACAAAATGTACTTTGGTGTGAGGAATTTTCCATTTTGTTGTTCACTCATTTTCATTTTCATAATCTTTCTTTTGTTGTTCAGTCATCAGATTATAGGATACCACAACAACAACATTTTGAACAGTTTGAGTGGGTGCCGTGTATCCTTCTTTGATACACATCTAGATTGAGAGATTATGGAATCTACAGTAAGATTCAAACCTATCTCTTCAACTGTAATAGTCTTCAACACGTAACAACTTAGGTGGAGTATTAGATTTTCCAACCTCGTGCTCCATCTCGATCATTTTACTAATGTCAGACATTTTAAAAGTTTCGAGAATTAACAATAAAAAAAAATAGAAAGTTCACTTCGCAGAAACTCGACTCGCAGGACAGGAATTCGGTTCGCAGGGGAACTCAGTTCGCAGAGGGAACTTAGTTCGCAGGGGAACTCAGTTCGCAGAGGGAACTCAGTTCGCAGGGAGAACTCGGTTCGTAGAGGGAACTCAGTTAGCAGGGGGAACTCGGTTCGCAGGGGAACTCAGTTCGCAGAGGGAACTCAGTTCGCAGAATCGGCTGAAAAACCCTAAAATGAAAATTTTAGTTTTCTAATCGATTAAACCCTAAGATTTCGATCGATTACGAAACTAAAAACTTTCAGAGACTGATTTTGGTCGTTTTTACGAAGATTAAACGTAACAACAACCCTAAATCTATCGTTATATCCAAATAACCTCGAACTAACTAAGTATTTAGCCCGAAAGCTCTGATACCAATTGTAAGTCCCTAGTACGTGGATCGATAACAAGGTTATCTTAGGTATTAAGGTGCGGAATTTCTCAATACTTGGTTCACAGTATGTGAACGATTTGTTTCGCAAGAATAAAAGCAAATTGATTAATCAACAAGGTTTTGTATCGATTAATTAATGTTAATCGATCAATACCTAACCTTATGAATACTTAGAATTGTTTTTAGTTCTCTGGAAAAACAAATTGCAAAAGTCTTAAATCGATTTGACCTATTTGAGTATTTATATGTTTCAGCCAATCTCGATTCGCAGGCCGATGGGCTCTGCGAGACGAGTTCAACTCGCAGCCCACTACCAAGTCCAGTTCGACTCGGTTCGCTGCTCTGCGAGCCCAGATCTCATCTCGCAGGACTAAGTTCTGCGACTTGAGATCTCATCTCGCAGACTTTAGTTTGTAATTTCGTATTCAATATTCGTCTAACACTTTAACATACTAATATATTTAACGAATATTAATACCAAACCAATATCATTTACAAATCCAAATCAATTGTACAAACTTGATTACAATAATCACTAGTACTATTACAAGCTAGATCTGTTGTCACACATACATGTCTCAACAAGAAACAACTTCGGTTTTACTATAAAACTATTAAATGATAAAGACGATCTTGAAGATCATGAAATTTCAATAAATTTTGAAGGTATAAATTAAATATAGATTTTCATATTAAAATATTATTTTTCCTTTTCATACACACATCTTTGAATTTATAATAACTAGTTTTAAATGTACTTGATAATAAATATGCTATTGAGCATTTTATTGATTTGCTAAAAAATAACGCCTACAAAGATCAAGTTGATGAATATGGATTATTATTATTATCGCTATTCAAAATCTATTGTTATTGCGTGTATATATGATCACAACAATGTATGATTTGAATAGAAATGTAGGTTTGAATTACAAAATACAGTTATTTGAGTTACACTGAATTCGTAGTTAATTTAAGTTTTTAAAAACTGTTTTATGGGTTACAATAATTCTATACTACCTTCTTATTATATGCATATTATATTAATTAATGTTTGACTATCTGCCCTTCATAAAATGGGTAAATGTTATAACTAAAATATTTACAAATTAGATAATATATAATTTACAATTGACTTGTATTTTTAATATCTTAACTCAAAAAAAATAAAAAACCCGAACCGTACCAAACTGGTAAAGTATATGGTAGATGTTATTGGTTGGCGATTATTTTATATAAAAATCCGGTTCATGGTACAATTTCATTTGACTTAAATTTTTAGTTACACAATTTATATAATCAAATGTCGAAACCCCGCGTTATCGCGGGACCTCACCTAGTTTCTCATAATAGTGTAATACTGTCTTTATTGAGAAACAAATACTCAAATAGTTCGACTTCCGGACACGGTGGATCTATAATACGGGTCACAAGACAAATTAAATTACTTTAAAAATAAAAGAAAGACACAAAACTGGAAGCTCTTTGATGATTTGGTTGATAAAAGTTGGAATTTAACATGAGTTAAAAGGATACTTTTGACATAAAACACATATGGTGCTTTGAGTTACACGTAAGTGTTTACAACTAATATGGACTGTGAAACCGGTCAATAGGGGGCGCCAAATGATCAGTTACCGTTTTTTACCCTACAGTTTCAATAATCAAACGTTTCATAAATAGTTATGATGTGAAAGTTTCCTATATATTCTTTGACTTTAAAAGGTGATGCTAAGTATTAAAATCGATCTACCAAATCTTACTCATCTTCTCATAATTAAATCACAAAAAGATACACAATGAATGACAAAATGAGTGGTTTAGAAGGGATAGTTATAGTTGATTATTCTATAAACATGGGACCATTAACTTCTAATCACAATAATACTCGGTAGTATGATTATCAATAATTCGAATGAGACTTATCTGTTCAAACATATTTTGAATCGCTTCTAAATCCGGTTAAACCTTTTATTATGCCCATTCGACATGGAAAAAGCGATCAACTAGATCAAAATTTACATATAACTTCTACAACTTATAATAAAATCGAGTCTTGAGAATGTAATTAATCGATTTACAAGACTACATAATGTCAATTATGTCCTAAACCAATATGTATTATTAGTACTATATTATAAATAGCTAGATATATGTATGTGAAAATTAAGGTTAATTTGAGTTGGTTGGTTTGATTCACTCATGAAGTCATCAAAATTCAAAAGCTTTTGGCCACCTACACAATCTTATGTTGTTACGGATATCACATTCTTAAAACGACAACACACACAAAATAGGAATGAGTATAAGTTAATTTTCCTTAACTCCATTTTGAAAAATACCTCTTAATGCAAGAATGATATGGTTAATATGGATCATGCCAAATGTTTATCAAAATTCTTTTGTTTATAATATCAAAAGGTATACGTGACATTGTTTAAATCTTTCTAAGTGGAGGGTAGGAATATCTATTAAAAGGAAGACAGCATTAAAAGCATAGAAATAATAACAATAACAATAATAATAATTATAATAATTGAAACAAATATTATCTTAATTATGATATCATATAAGTTTATTACACATTAAATAGTAATAAAAATAAAGTCATGTAGCCTTGTTTTGGAAGCAACAAAGAGAACAACACAAGGGACATGTGACTTTAACAAAGCAAATACCAAAAAAAAAAAAAAAAAAAAAAAAAAAAAAAAATCTTCATCAATGGGCAAAATTGAAAAGCTGCCTATTTAACTGCATAAAGTTAACAGAAACAAAAGCTGATACATGGTGTTTGCAGCCCATGGCCATGCATGACTCATTTGTTGCCTAAAAAGTGTGTGTATGCATAGAATACATTTAACACTCTTTCTTCTCAAAAAATTTTAAGATTTAGTATAACGGGTCCCAATTTCTACTTATTCAGTTATTCTTCACTAACTACACTTTTTATCAATCAAATATTAAATCTACCCATCAAAGTTTTTTTGATTGGTTAAATATCAAAGTAGACACTTATAATGGAACATCCCAAGATAGTAATGTGAACATTTTAAATGAGGTGAACGGAGTACAACATATCTTTATTTTAATACATTCATTCGCACCTCCGCTTACCGTCACCACTTTCACCGCTGCATTACTCCATAGCGTGTGTCTATATATATATATATATATATATATATATATATATATATATATATATATATATATATAAACTCAAAATCATTACTTAATCCATCTATGGGTGTATTTGGTAACAACGAGGTGGAGCTGGAGTTGTGGCTAGTGATGGAGGATGGAGGCTGGAGCTTGTGGCTCGAGCTAAGGTTTAAGCTTCTAATCAAAAATCACTTCAAAAAGCTTATTGTTTAAGGGTTTCTAGGGGCTTATTTTTTGAAGAAGCCACATTGTTTTTGTGCTGACAAACATGACTTATGAATTGAAGCTTATTAAAAGTAGAAGCTCAATTCCCTAAAAACCCCATATATCCCGTGCCAAACACACCCTATAATTGTGTTAGTTTAAATAATACTAGTATCATATTTTTCTCTAGTTTTATATACACCGTATAAGTATTATAAAAAATTATTTATCTTTAAGACTCTAATTAATAGTGTAACTTTCACCAATTAAATTAATGTCAACATTATCACATGGCTACAGTAACTACTTAATAATCCTAATTGATTGATAATGTACATACGACGGGACATAGTATCTAAAGTACATAAGTCATCATACTCCGTAATATTTAGCAATCAATCTAGTTTATTCATCCGGATGTTATAATAAATTAACCCGTGAAATTCGCGGAATCGTACATGAAAATTACTTAAGTACCCGTATCTATATCCGTATAATTATTATTGGTATCTTGAGTTTTATATACTATATATACAATATCTTTATCTTTTATATATATAATAAGATAAGATAATGTACATATCAACGGGTAAACCTTATACCATACGATATTATATTTAGATTTTCATTATGATTACATTTTAATATTATATGATATGAAAACATGAAATTGTTCGTTATCTTGAACGTACCGAAACTTTGAATTAGTTAATTAAAAAGTTAAATTGTTATTTTTAAGATTTGAAATCTCGAATATTATAGTTCATGGTATTTTTGTTTCGTTTTTTTGCCGTGTTTTAATTTTGCATCGTATTTTCAATAACTATATTTTTTTTGTTTGGCTAAAGTTACATACATGTGGATAACCAAAGCCCACGTATAAATATCAAAAACCGACGGTTAATACTAACTTGGTAGCCAGCGGGTATTGTGCAAAGTACGAGTACAAATATTTAAACGGGTATAGGTACAGATACACTAAAACCCGCAGGAACCCGACCCGTTGGCATCCATAATTCAAGCATTGTAAATTAGAAATTGATAAAATAATTCAAAAAGGACGGTGGTATGGGTACAGATACACTATAACCCATCAGAAACTGGCCCGTTGGCATCCATAATCTAAAAATCGTAAATTAGAAATTGATTAAATAAATTAAAATAGACGGTCATATAAGAATTTAAATCACAGACCGTTGGAATGAAGTCATGAAATTTTTGGAATTGAAAATAACTTATTGGACATTTCTTCATAATAAAAATAAAATAAAGAAGATTGTAGGAATAGTTTGAATTATGAAAGAAATAATAAATAATAAAGTAGTTATTAAATTAAAATCTTCATAAAATATTTAGAGGATTATGTACAATTAAAGAAAAAATAGAGGATTTATATTGTAAATATTGAAAGGTGTATATTGTAAATATAGATAGGTATATGAGTATTTTAGTTACATAAAAATGAGATTCATGTTGTCATTAAATAAATGAATGGTTAGATTGTAATTGTTGATCTCCATCTAATGATCATTATTCTTCCAAGATTTTTCTTTTAATATATAAAAATAAAAGATAAATAGATAAGATAGATAATGTAAATACTTATAAATATATGATATTATGCATGGTTCATATCCTAAAATTCCTAAATGCATTTGTGAATAACTTTTCAGTAATTATACACGGATCTTTATATGTTCTTAAAACAAAACCCTAATTAAAAAGATCAATATATTTTATGTAAAATTGTGAGTCGAATATAAGTTTATGCAAATGTCAATTTAAAATACATAAATATTAATATATATCTTTTGAAATTGTTTAATCTCAAAACCAATAATGAAAATATTAAACAATGCGAAGTGATATACTCGAAGAACGTAAAATATTCGTAATTTGTTAAAATGTGAAATATAGTTGAAGTAATAGTGAAATGCAGATTATGAAACTGATGACTTAGTATGTGTATCAGAATTTTTTTACTGTGTTTTTTAGACTGATCAACTCATAACACATGACATAGATTTAGATAATTACATCCATTTTGTACAAAGACTATCTTATCTCAAGTTATCTTGGTTTATTTTATGTTATTGTAAAAATAATTTAGGTTCTATATATTTTCCTTATTATTAAGTTCTGCATAGGAACATTATCTATCTACAGTTTGTTTTGAATAAGACATGTAATTAATTGTTTATATTATATGTTGAACGTCTATATAGTTATTAAAAAGTAAATAACCATTCACGATTTATAAATAATTTTTTTAACATATTCGATTATTAAGTCGAAAACAAACGGAGACTTATAGATTGCAACAAGCTCCATGAAGCACTTAATTGGTAAGTCTTGGTGGAGCTGAATAACCGCCACATGATTGTTGGGTTGCGGTGCATTTCCAATATTAACAAAAACTGCTATATTTAACAGTACATACCAATATTAAAATGGAATCTGTTAACAAAACTTATTATGTCTTAGCCCCCTACATTTAAGATTTCCTCCAACTTATTCCAAGTAATTTGCAATCAATCCTATTACGACTTCTATTGAGCAAGTGCTCCAATTATAAGAACAATTTTCTATTTAAGTTTTAACCATGTATTAACGTATGTTTAAAATTTAAGAAATTATTATTATATAAATATAAAAGAGGGGTTAACAAAGTATGAAGAAACTAGAAACAAGGGAGGGGAAAGGAAAAATTAGTTTAATTTTGGAGACGGAAGAAAGAAATGTGAGGCAGTTACAAGATTTTTATTATTATATTTTTTTCTAATAGGTGGTTAGAAATTGATTGTTATCGGTAGCCCTTAAGGCTCTATATAGCAAAATCCAACTTTCTATTTTATACGTTTCAAAACAAATGATTATATTCTTATATATATATGATCAAATAATTGATTGATGTCTTAATATATATTTTTATAAAAGATAAATGCAATATTTTCTGGAAAATAATTAAATATATATTTTCATTTTTTGTTTCATTTAGCTCTTGATTTAGCTGCTACTCATGGTTTCAAAGATTCATACCTTTATCTTAAACCCTTATAATTGGTTTAGGATATTCCTTAAAACTTACTATTTGTCCTATCAAAAATACTAACTATACCCTTTGAAAAGTTAACAGTAATTTATTTTTAGAAGAGTCAACATTTTACACATTTAATAGTTTTCATTTACACATTTAATAGTTTTCATTTAGGAAACAACTATTTTTAACCAATTACATAAACCAACATTTGTATTTTTCTTAACTAATTACTTTCTATTATTAGACGGTTTAAAAAAGTTCGGACCAAATAAGTCATTTAAAAACAAGAAATGACAATAAAATAAAGAAAAACAAAACTAAATTATTTGCACGCTACTTCATATATATAACATCAATTTATTATATTATTTATTATTTACTTGATCTATGACATATTATTTGTATCAACTATGAAATGATTATCAATCATAATGATAGATCTTTTAAAAAACACTTCCGCTGTGTAGCGTGAGTCATCTACCATTGGTACCCTTGATCTTATTATCTTTAGGTGATTAAATATTATTGCAAATATCTTTATTTTACATTACATAAACAAATATAATTTAATTTAATATCTGGTCAATAGAAAATGCATTGTTTTTATGTTACTTTTTACTTACTCTGTTTCTTTAACAATTTTAAATTATATTAAAGGAAAAAACAAATTCAATGAATAAAACGTTTATCAATGTATCATAATCATAATTGATGGTCAATCAGATATCATATTGTATATATATTGTATTATATAAAAAGATAGATTAGAAAAGTTTGACTAAAATGAAATAACAGATTTAATCCAAAAATCTAAGAATTAAATATTTAAAAACTTAATATTGTATTATAAAAAAAATACTATAGAGAAATATACATTATTAATGCACATAGTTTTGTATGTGTGAGAGAAAATAAAAACAGGTAACATTTCAAAATTCAAAGCATGAAAGATGAAACCATCAAGACAAAACACATGAATTTTATGAATACTCTTCTTTTTTAGCTTCTTTTTTCTTCTAAAAATCAAATCTTTATGCATAAAAAATGGACATGAATCTTGTTTTCATAACACCCATCTTGGTTTTATCCATCTTTTCATTCCCAATTCATGCTTCTATGACAGACCCTCCTCTTTCTTCCATGGCTGACCCTGTTCTTCCTACAGAGAAGAAACCACCATTTTCTCAGTTTCCCACTGATAACCAAGCTCAATCTCCTGGTAATTTTACATAAAGTTCTCACCTTTTTCAGTTAATTGTAAATATATTTATCTTAGCTTTGATACCCACTTGCATTTTGTCAGAATTCTGAAAAAAAGTCAAATGGGTTAGTTGTTAAATGCCTCATTGAGTAATTATGACCTTTTTTGTTATACAGGAGGTTTGGAAATCAGAGTAGTTCATCATGAAGATTTGAATAAAAGGATTCTTGTAGCACTCATTGTTGCTTCAACTTTACTTGTTGCAATTTTACTGTATTTATCATGTTTATGTATTTATAGGTTCAAAAAGTCAAAATTATCCAATATGAATAAAGCCCAACAAAGTCAAGGTATTTTTTTTATACATGTGTCTGAATATGTATTAAAAATTTCAAAATTCTGTTGTATGTATCTTACAGTAAAAAAATTTTATTGCATGTATCAAATTTTCAGCTATTAATATCGTATGTATGCGACCTCTGATTACTTGTAAGGTGTCATCCGTTGTGATGATGTTGCAAGTTATGTAGCTGTCACAGCATCTAGGTATACCAGTTATGGTTACCTAAAAATTAAGTTATCCAATACATGCAATAGTAATAAGTGAACATTTGATGTATCTAATATTTGATATAAACTTTGAAAGATATATACAATAGAATTTTGGGTATGCCACTTAGAATAACATTATGGTTTATGGATGGTTTTTAATGTTATTCAACTTCATGTTTCACTACTCATAGATGCTTCAAAAGGGTTGTCATTGGGACCAATTTTGGATAAATTTAATCCATTGAGAATGGCTGGTAAAAAGGGGTCGCTGACTATTATCGAATACGAATGGTTAGTTTCTGCAACAAACAATTTTCATGAAGACAATATCATAGGGCATGGTGCATTTGGGAGTGTATACAAAGCTTGTTTCAATGATCATTTCCTTGCAGCTGTTAAAAGAATCCATGGTGGAGGACCAGATGCCCATAGAGGATTTGAGGTAAATAGAGGCGATAATTTTGCCCCGTCTCCAGGTTGTTTTTATGTCAAATAGTCAAAACAACATATTTAACAATAGGGAATGGGTAACAAGTCACTTTGAGTAGTATTTAAAGTTTTACATCTAACTATAGTAAAATTGTTTTTTAAATGGTACTTAATGTATTTAAATACTGATGATATTTTCTAAAACAGACAAAGGTTGTTTATCAGTCGACACAACAAGCCCGTTTTGACCAGTATCAAGTCATTTTCATTTAAAGATTTAGATTATTATTTATCGTAGTAATAGTGTTCTGGTAAGCATATAACACATTATTTTCGAATTAAAAATGGATAAAAAAGTGTTATAGGGTCAACCCAACCCGATTGACCTTTCGATCCATTATAATTCCTTTCTACCAGATTAAATTTTGACCTATAATCTCACCCGCCCATCTTACAACCTCCACTATGTGTTTCATTTGCAGAATGAGATAAATTGTTTAAGCAGAATTCAACATCAGAACATTGTTAGTCTTTTGGGTTATTGCATACATGGTGAGACCAGGTTTTTGGTCTATGAAATGATGCATAATGGCTCGTTAGATTCTCAACTGCATGGTAAGTTCTCTATCACTTCGAAAAAATAATAAAACAATTGAAGTACAATAACTAGAAGGATCACTACTCAGGGCGGTCTCATGGAACTGGTTTAAGTTGGCAGCACCGAATGAAAATTGCACTTGATATTGCAAGGTATTCCATTTATTTATTTGATCTTTTAATATATTGGAAAATGTCGATTCGTTAAGAGTAACACGTTGACATTTTGGTCTTTTGGATGTAGAGGACTAGAGTATCTTCACGAACGCTGTACCCCGCCTGTCATTCATAGAGATCTGAAATCATCGAACATACTTCTAGGTTCAAACTACAATGCTAAAGTAAGGACAGTAGTTCTTAAGTCTACGGGTGACAGTTTTGACCCATTTGCTTATGCATGAGTCAATTGATTTTCGCATCATCTCAAACCGGTCTAATGGGTAAAAAAATTAAGTTCAGCCCAAATAAATATATTTTGAAAGTCATACAACCTCTTAAATCGTTTTATTCAAAGGTTAGAATATTGTTGTAATATTGGTTATCAATTTAATTATATATATGCATTTTGTTTAAAATAATTTACCAAAAAGTGTTTGTGGGTTAACCAAACCTGACTTGACCCGTTTCTACTCTTAGGGGGTGTTTGGCCTGGCGTTTGAATGAGGCTTTTTAGCTTTTTAGAGTTTAGATACCATTAAAAAGCCATTTTGTCAATTTGCTCCATCCAAACACCTTTTGCTCTTAAGCTTTTCAAATTCTTAAAAAGCTCTTTTTTAGAAGCCAGGAAATCTTGGCTTTTTAACTTTTCACGCTATTAAAAGCTCTTCTTAGGTGAGATACAACATAAGCTAATCCAAACACTATCTTTAAAATTGCATTAGCTTACATCATAAGCTAAAAAGCTAGAAAGCTGAAAAGCAAAAGCTGAAATTCAAAAGCCAGGCCAAACACCCCCTTACAAAAAATGACCTGTTTTGACCTATTATCCAACAAGCTTATATTGCCACTCTGTTTCTTGACCCTTTTCAACATCTATAGATAAATCCAAGATTCTTTGGTTGAGTTATTGATGTTTGACTATAATGTCAGCTTTCTGACTTTGGACTCGCGATAACGGGTGGGATTCATGGCAAGAATAACATAAAGCTTTCAGGAACATTAGGTTACGTAGCTCCGGAATACCTCTTAGATGGTAAGCAGTAAATCTTTTTGGGCATATTGCATGTAAAAGCAAATCCTTTTCTTCACTTTCAATTTTGGGGAGAGTATTCCAAAATCATCATTTGAGAGCCTATATTTCAAGTTTATAAGTAATGTTGCTTTTGAAAGTATGTTCCCCGACTTTTTTAAGAACGGAAAAACCTACATCCTACCCCACATAATGAGACTTGAACCCACAACTTTTTAGTTGAAGGGCGCCTCACATGCTGTTAGACCAGAGGCCCTTTGGTTCCCCGAATAAATATTAAATGAAAGTACGTTCCTTGTACGAACAATTTTCTTGAGATGTAAATACATAATACGTTGAATTTTTGACAGGTAAGCTTACCGATAAAAGTGATGTTTATGCGTTTGGAGTTGTACTTTTAGAGCTGTTGATAGGAAGAAAGCCCGTGGAGAAAATGTCACCATCTCAATGCCAATCTATCGTCACATGGGTATAATATTATCAATCATAGTTATCTAATACTCCATTACTCCAAAAAAAAAGCGACTAAAGTTCAAAAATCTATTCGACATATAGGCAATGCCTCAGCTAACCGACAGATCAAAGCTTCCAAGCATCGTTGATCCCATGATTAGAGATACAATGGACTTGAAGCACTTGTATCAAGTTAGTACAATCTTTCAACTCAACTTTAAAATGTGTTAGAGGTGTTAAATATCGACCCATTTACTTGTGAACGGGTTGATTCAAGCTATGCTTTATCTCTGACGAGCAATAGTGTAAAACATTACAATATAAAGGGTCTCAATGTTGGCCATAGTGTACTCTTAATGCATAGAACCTCCTTAAATCATTTTATTTAAGATTAAATTATTATT
The DNA here is from genome assembly GCA_963422505.1 of Pseudognaphalium luteoalbum. Classification (NCBI taxonomy): domain Eukaryota; kingdom Viridiplantae; phylum Streptophyta; class Magnoliopsida; order Asterales; family Asteraceae; genus Pseudognaphalium; species Pseudognaphalium luteoalbum. The sequence continues at coordinate 4,634,230 of OY730194.1, forward strand.
AAAACAATATAATTGTTGTAATTGTATGTCACTCACATTAATAAATAAAAATAGTTTTTAATAAAAAGTGTTCTGGGTCAACCCTTCCTGACCCATTTTGGCACATACAAAGAATACCCATTTGACCCATTACTAATACGACTGGGCCACCCAATAATGCGCCTTAGAAATTGTTTAGTCATCTTTTAATCCTTGAATGAAATTGAACCTAATGGCACAGGTTGCTGCTGTAGCTGTGCTATGTGTACAACCGGAACCAAGTTACAGGCCATTGATAACGGATGTCTTACATTCATTGATCCCACTTGTACCAGTCGAGCTTGGAGGGTCATTAAGAGTTACAGAATCTTGATTAATATGGTTTTATGTATAGATTATTGTTTTTAAGCCGCACTACTATTGATAAAGTTATTGAGCTAATCTTTTTTATGTAATGGCGCATGTCAGGAAATCCTCATATTGTTTTATAAAATTGTCGATTTAGCCACTATAATATTGTCAAAATATATGGGACTTTTCTGACATCTGAACTTTTTTTAATCAATCATGTTGTTGAACATAACCAGCCTTTTTGGTTCTTAGATGCTGTATGATATGTGAAATCTAACCTTGCATTTATGGATGTACTTTTACTCATGATGTGCAATGTACAGAGAATAACATTTAATGTAGTAGACCTGAAAAACATCCTTATTTTGTGACTCTGTAGTTGGTTGTTGGTCACATGAATCATTAAAATTTTCACATGAATTCATCTGGAAAATGTTGTACTTTATGTGCAGATAGTTATAAGCATGGCTTTGAAATGAAGGCAACAAGTAATATAGATGACATTCATTGAACAAAATTGACATTGAATAACTGAATACAAGTAGAAAATGAATACATTGTTTTTGCCTATTGTGAATCGGGTGTAGCCCGATCTCATTTGCTGGCTTATTCCCGCATCTCCGTTATGATGATCTTTCGTGAAAAACAGGCCTTCTCGAAATCATGATTTCCTAATTTTTATTTTTATGATCTCCAAAAAATGTGCCTTCGATGACTTAAACTGTGTAGTGTTGTTGGATAGTTTCAATATCGAGGCCCTTGAGCTTCACTACGGATTCAACATGCCCTTTTAGTGTGTGAAGCTCCCTCAGCCTGCACAATTCTGTATATGAAATCTAGGATCGTTCGGAAAGGGTAAGTTGGGTAAGTTGGGTAATTTGTAGTGCAGGTCCAAGCGGGCGGGTCGGTTTGACCTCCCAACTTGTGGTCTGCTGTTATTCGTACTCTTATAAATTAGTTAATTATTAAAATATTATTAAAAAAAATTAATATTAAATTTGTTCTAATAGTCATTTTAAGGGGTTGAAAACATTTAAATGACACTTAGGCCGACTTTCAAACTGTTTCACCCGTTTCATTTTCAGGTGAAGTTTGTATACTTGACCCATGTGCATGTTATAAAATAGAACCCAATTGGACACGTCGAAAAATTGAAACTTACCTAGCCACCTCTGCTCGCCTCTTTGCTTGTTCTGCAAGTTCTGACAACTCTCTATAGTCATTCTTGTCCTTCAAGATCTCATTTGCATTTGGTGCTTGAAGACCATGCAATGTACGTTGATCTGTGGCCCATTGGGCTTCCCTCTCACCACGTCCATAGTCCTTTTTGGTGGTGAAAGCAGTCTAAATTCGTACAGAAGTGTTAATTAGTAAAATGATCAATTAAGCATTAACGAATTTAATTAGAATATTAGTTAATGAAAATGAACTTGCCCGTTTTTGGAGCATATTGTCCCAGGCCTTGCCACTCAAGGCGTAACGAATGATGAATTTGAAGATGTCTAATGGGAAGTAGAAGATCAAGCTATAAGCCCAGATCACACCAGCCCAACCCCAGCCGATTCCCCTCACTCTTGCGAAATCCCAATTTGCATAGACCGCGATTAATGTAGCAATCTTCATGAAGTAAAATCGTTAGAACTCTCAACATAAAATTTTACAAAGATGGAACAGGAGTTTTAGTGCTCATAATATTGGAAATGCCAACTTCGACCTATTAACTTATGACTTCTCAATGGCCAAATGGGTTGATTCAGGTTATGTTTTATCTTTAACAGGTCAACGGCTAAAATACAAAAATGTCCAAACGGATCAAAAGTTGCCCAAATGGTATATTCAGTGCAAAACCTCCTAAAACGTTTTTTATAAAAAACTGGATTATTTGGGAACGAAAAACATTGACCTGATATTATATTTGGTCAACCCAACTGGGAATGAGATTTAGCTACATGTACCATAAAAAATTAACGTTTACTCCTGTTACCCAATCCAGCTATTTGGTCACCCTTAAGCAAGAATATACTCACCAGCTGAGCTATAAAAAAGGCTGCAAGGAGTAAAAGACCAGGACGTTCAATGAAAGACCAGCTCCTTGATCGCGTAACGAAAATGAGTGCCTGACTGATGATACTAACTTGGAGATAAAGAGCTGACATAAGCTCATATTCTTTGTCTCTGATAGATCTCACACCAAATCGTTCCTGAAAAATGCCATCGTTGATTTAAAAATATGACTAATCAAATAGTAAATGATACTATAATTACAAATCTTGTAAACAGTTACCGGTAGGGCTGCAAACTAGTTGAGTTTTCATTAATCGACTCGAGCTTATAACTCTCAGGTAATATGCATGCCTTCTATTATTATGGGATTGGAATTTGAAACCTGTTAGTGTTTTATACAAAGTTTCTGACCTGATGTTATGCCTTATTCAAGTTTTTATATCTTTTCATATAAAGTTAACTTTTATTAAATACTCAATGTTTTGAGCTGAGCTCGAGTCTACATCCTGATGGCTTGTCGAGCTACCGAGTCTAGCTCAAGTTTAGTCTAAATTGGCCTAGCCGAACTTGAGTCCTGTAGAGATCTCTACTTTGGCTCGACTCGTTGCAGCCCTAGACTTACTCATTTATCTTACCGTAAAGAAGTCGGATTCCTTTGCTAACCAGAAGAAAATAACAGTCATAACAGCTAAGTAAGTCCCAAGAACAACCCCTGTGGCAAAGATTTCCTTTAACTTCCATGAATCTGGCATAGGCGAAGGCTTGACCTTATCCTTAGAGATGGTCATGATGGTTCCATCATTAAGGATTGCAATGATCAAAACCATAAAAGGCGAGAAATCAAATTTCCAAATAAGAGCAATTAGCATGAACCCCAGCACGATACGAATGGTAATGGAGACAGCATAAATGGTGTAGTTTTTCATCCTTTGAAAGATAGCTCGGCTGGTCAAAACTGCACTTACAATAACACTAAGTCCTGGTTCGGTTAACACGATATCTGATGCACCTCTAGCTGCATCAGTGGCATCAGCAACAGCTATACCAATATCAGCCCGTTTTAATGCGGGTGCATCATTCACACCATCTCCAGTCATTCCACAAATATGCTTTCTCTCCTGTAATTTCCTCACAATCTCGTATTTATGTTCTGCATTACAGACATGCTAAAAGTTTCAGCTTTAAATATCATAAAAGTTATATGTGTTTCTATCTGCATCCTAGCTTGGCCGCTTAGGTGCAACCAAGTATACAAATGAGAGAGTAGATATGTATAGGGTTTATTGTTTCATTATGTGTTAAACTTTACACTTTTTACTATTGTATGCGACATACTTTCATTTGTTCTATTGTATGTATTATTTCCTTTTTTGGTAAGGCCAAAAAAGGAAACTTTCCTCTTTGGGCCTTACCCAAAAAGAAACTTTTACATACAATAGGCCATATTTACAAGTTTAAAAAGCGTAAAGTTTAATACATAACGAAACAACGAACCCATATGTATATGTAATAAATTTGAGGGGGGAAATGTATATTTTGTTATTATTAAAAATATTCCTCGGCAACACTTAACTTACAAATGAGTTGATTTGAGTTAAGTTTAACTTTTAAATGGGTCAAATGGGTTAAGTTAAGTTATCAACGTAAACTGAATCGGGGTGAAAGTCATCCGAAATCAAATACATTAACTAGTTATTATTAGTATAAAATCATATCTAGTACATCAATTAATTAATTAATTAAAAAACGATATAAATTTGAATAAATAGTGTTTTTTTGGGTCTTCTAGCGAACCCAACCTGACCTGTTTCGACCCACATTACAGAGGTACGTGTTTGACCCATTACCTGACCCACCCGTTTTTCCACCCTAGCTAACAAGAGCAAGTGTAAGTCGTATACCAGGGAAGACTCCAGCAAAACCATCCGCCTTCTCGATTAGCTCCTCAATAGGGATATCTGCGATAGCCGAATCTTTGTTTTGACCAAGAAGTGAAGAAGATGGATACATGTTGGTTCCCATTCCAAGCCTCCGACCCGTTTCCTTGCCGATAGCTAACTGATCGCCAGTGATCATTTTCACATTGACACCAAGGTGTAGGGCCCGTCGAATGGTTTCAGCACTGTCATGTCTTGGAGGGTCAAACAGTGGCAATAAACCCACAAACTCCCATGGGCCTCCAGAGCTCTCCTTCGTTTTCTCGGGTACCGTCTATGATTAGTAGTAATAATTAGTTTTTAGATCAAAAAGTCAAAACACCGTAAATATATAAATATATAAATACCTGTTGGCAAACAGCTAAAGAACGAAGACCACGTTCAGCAAATTTATCAATGATGGAAAATACTTTATTCTTGTCATCAGTCTTTAGGTTGCATAGCTCCACAATCTGAGAGATTTCAAGATATCATGTACATGTAGAAACAAAATGACGATAAAATTCACTTAGATGTAGCAGTTTTGACACAGTTATTTCTAAATGGGTTGATGTGGGTATTTTGTTATCTCTAATCGATTAAAATGGGTAAAAATAGAATAAAGGTGGCTAAAAGGGAAACGGGTCAAAGGGTGGAAAGGTCGAAAGTCACCCAAAATGTTATTCATTATTTTGACAGTTACAGTTTATAAACATAAAAATTCTACAGAAATAGCTTTCAGGTCAACCCAACCCATTTCAACTAGTACCAGACAACTACCGGAATACTAGTTACCCAACCAGCCCATTTTGCCACTTCAAAGTATAGTAGATACAGAGTAATATAGAGAAATTTAATGTACCTGCTCAGGTGCACCCTTGCTCACCCTATGCCAATTTCCGCTTTGATCAATGTATGTCATTGCCGTTCGTTTGTCTACTGGATTGAAGGGCAGAAAATGCACCTCAGTGATCCCTGCTCGTGCCTGCATAAACAGAAGAAATTCATGTACCATACTATGATGATTATTTTATAGTCATTATCATATCATATAAATACTACTGTTATTAGCCATTCAGAAAAGAAAAAAAAAGAAGAAAGAAAAAAAGTAAAAGGAAAATTAAAAATTTAGTACTATTGTTATGATGTAATTACCTCCTTAGGGTCAGGAAGCATTCCTACAATACAAGCATCTATTGCATCTTGATTCTCCACTCTTGAAGCCCTTGCTCCCAACAGAATCACTTGATCCTTGTCTGTATCCTTGATAAAAACCTGAAGAACAAAAAAAGGTAATGTTGTACAAGTCTTTACCCGTAAGGACATAAAACGATAACTTTAATGGAAATGGGTCGAAATGAAAACTTAGAGTAAACAAAAGAAATATAAATATCTATAAGTACACTGTTTTTGTAATTAATAGTTACTAAGGTATAAAGGTTACATGTTATGATCAAGTATATTTGGACACTAACCTCAATGAGAGTTTTGTCAACTGTGAGTTTGTTCAAAGTAAGAGTACCAGTTTTGTCACTACACAAAACATCCATTCCAGCCATTTCTTCAATGGCTGTCATTCTCTTTGTGATAGCACCTTGTTCCGATAACTTGTGGGACCCGATTGCCATGGTCACTGACAACACCGTTGGCATGGCAATTGGGATACCTCCAATGAGCAGAACAAGTAAGTTATCAATTCCGTTCCTGTAGGTTCGCTTCTGAATTGGGTACATCACTACTATTTCAATAATGAGCCCGACTGCAATGGAGCATATGCAGAAGTTACCTATGGATGTCAACACCTGATAAACAATGCATAACATGTTAAATGGATACTAGTTGAGAAATTTATAATTCTTTGAAATTTATAAAGACCATATGAGAATTTTAGAGATGCCCAAACGGGTCTGGACCCAAAACCAATCCTAGGCCTGAGACCAGAAAATGGGTTCCTGTAAGCCCGGTGACTGGTTAGGCCTTAAATTTGTAATTATCCTAACATTTGAAAGAAAAGACCAGTTAGGCCTGATAGGACCAATTATCCCCAAATGTAAGTCCCTTGGTCCATCCCTTCTATTTTCAAACAGATGAATCGAATTCTTTTATATTGAAGTTGGTGCATCATTGAATTGTCACCCTGACGCGCAAGATTTTTTTGTTTGGTGGTAAAATGTGATGCATAAATTTGTAAATAATGCATCCTGAGTCTATATGTGTGTGTATGTACTTATTTATTCATGCTGATACCTTTTGGAAATGTCCAACTTGATTTGTGCTGTCAACCAAGTGAGCAGCCTTCCCAAAGAACGTGTGGACACCAGTAGCTATGACAACTGCTTCAATCTCACCTTGTTTGCAAGTAGAGCCCGAATAAACACTATCACCTGGATTCTTGGTCACGGGTAACGATTCACCAGTCAATGCAGATTGGTCAATCTTGAGAGGGTCTCCTTCCAGGAGACGTGCATCGGCCGGGATAATATCTCCCAATTTGACACTGATAACATCACCGGGAACTAAAATGGCGGCATCTTGTTCATCCCATTTTCCATCCCTTATGACCTTTGTTTTTGGTGCAAGACCTGCCATAAGAGCTGCTGCAGCATTTCCTGCATTGTTTTCTTCAATGAAACTGATAGTAGAGTTGATTAATAGCAATGTTGTGATTCCAACAAAATCTTGCCAATCTGGAGGCTTGCCCTGCAATTAGATACCCTCAGTTAGTAACAAAACTAATTATATAGTAGATGGTAAGACGAATAGGGAAAATTATCTGGGCAGCTAACAACACGTAGTGAATTGTTAGGCTAACAAGAGTTTGATTCTGTATATATGTGAAGGCTTTTGGCTGAAGAATGTATAGAATTATGTATAACTGTAATATACTACCTTCAGTTATTAGATTAAAATATGTCAGGCACTTGACTTGATACGCTATCAAAAGACTAGTAGAGTTAATTTAATCACTTTGAAAATGCAAATCTTAACAGTTTGACATGTTTCATGGATTGACATGGTACAATGACTTATATTTTATTTTATAAAAAAAGATAGTTTAGAAAGAGAGATTGTACCCCTCCATTGGCCAATACGATAGCCATAAGTGCAGCCGCTTCCATGACCCATGACAAAGGATTCCACATGAACCCTAAGAACTTCAGAAGCTTACTTTCCTGTATCAATATTATCAATGAAACTTCATCAGTTCTATGAGCATAAGGTATAAAAATAAAAAATAAAAATCCTTTTTGCTTTACCTTCTTCTCTTCTAGTTTGTTGGGGCCAAATATATTCAGCCTTTTATTCCCTTCTTCACTAGTCAATCCCTCTTTTGTACATTTCAGTGTTTCAAATACTTCCTCAACTGGAACAGTCTCCTGCACAATTTATATACAAAAATAACCGAATCATGAATCCATCCATCCTCATGCAAAATACTTGTAATATATAATACTACAAAAACACCATTAATCTTCCATATCCTTGATTCAAATCAGAAATATAAAACTACAATCATCATTAAATTTGGATTAATTTCTTGATTCAATTTGTTGTTTAAATGTGTAATTAAATAAAAATCATGAATCTATGTCCTCATGCAAAACCTAAACAAATAAAACTACAATCATAAAAATCTTCTATTCAAATATGTAGCATATATAAACGTGTAATCGGATCATGAAAACCATGAAATGATCATATGATAAATGGAATGATGTATGGTACGAAAAATTGTTCATACAAGATCGACGTTCTCTTTCTTGAGATCTTCCCAGCTGATACTCGAACTTCCGGCCATTGTTGGTGTTGTGGTGAGTGCAGAGTTGAATGTGGTGTGAATGTAAGGGGCATTTAGAATGTGAAGTGCATTATTAGGAATGAAGGTAAGCTACTATATTAATGGAAGAAGGTGAAAGAAGAAAGAATGAGAGTGATACAAGGAATGGAAGTTGGAGCTTTTTATGGTGTACGTACATTTGTATATTACTCCTTTATTTGTGTAAATATAATGTGTATGTATTCATATGTATGTATATAATGATATAATGTGTAAGTATATGTGTCCAATTATATGATAATGATGGTTTGTTATGAAAGTTATTTAATCATCATTGTAGTATATGTTTGCAACATTTTAAATAGAGAAAGTTACGTAAAGCATTCTTACAGTTTGTTCCAAATTTCACTCGCAGTCAATTAATTAATTTAATTACACTGATCATCCTTTATTTTAAAACTCGTTACGTTAATAGTTAATAATTTTTTGCACTAACAATTGTTAACTCTTCATTAAAAGGGACCGTATGTGTAAAAGATAATATTCTTTTAAATATTTTGAGTAAAATATAGGGGTGAGCGTGGTACGGAACCGGTATCGAAACGTACCGAACCGGTTGGTACCGCTTATTTTTTTGGCCCTAAAGTGAGTACCGAATACCGTACCGTTTAAAGCGGTACGGTTCCGGTACCGGTGTGGGTAAACGTGGTACTATACCACTTTGGTACCAAAACATAGTATAATAATAAATAAACCAATTCACGTATTTTATACTCGATAAAATTCACTATAAATAAACATTAATGAATCTCAAATAAATAAAAACATCATTAAGTGACATAGATGGATATTGACAAAGAAAAACAAATATATACAACAACGTTATTGTATCATGTTAAGTGTTTTGGTAATGACACACATCATTATATGTTTTGAATCCCATTCAACTAGGGTGTTAAGAACATGATTATTTGTGTATCAAAGAAAACTAGCTATACTTTTATAAAATTAAATTTGTATTCATACACGAGAGTCTACCTCTATTTTAATACTTCTTAATTACGCAAACAATATCATTTTTATATTAATAGACATATCATCATAGATATTAGATTATAAATAAATCTTTTGAAAATATAGAAAGAACCTACGAACCTATAACAAATAAAAACATGTAATTTCGGATATGGTACCAAAGCGGGAAAAGTGGTAAAATACCGGTACCGAACCGGTTGGTACCGGTTATTTTTTGGCACTAAAGTAGGTATCAAATACCGGACCATTTAAAGCTGTACGGTACAGTTACGGTAGCGGTACGGGATCAGAATTCGGGTACGAATGCTCACCCCTAGTAAAATATACTCCCTCCGTCCCAATTTTATTGTCCCCAGACAAAAAACACGCAATTTAAGAAAAACATCACTATCTCTCTTACTTTTTGATAACAAGATAATTTTACCCTTTACTTTTTACCCTTTATTTTTTACCTACCTTTTTGTCTTACATATATAAATTAGGGGCAAAAATGAACTTTATCTCATTATTCTTTTCTATTTATGGAAGTGGACAATTAAATTGGGACATCCCAAAAAGGAATAGTGGACAATAGATATGGGGCGGAGGGAGTATATATTATAAAACCTAACATATGTATAGATACATCATTACGTGCACGTAACATTATTTTCATTTTCCTCATTTTATTTATCATAAACATTGGTCATATACTTATCTATAACATTAAATTCTATATTCCACTACCCAAATTAACTTTCATCTTTCTCCGCCAAAATATACATTTGTGGTTTAGTTAGTTCTCACTTTTCAACGTCATTTTACTTTAAAGCTTGTAGGAATGGCAACAAGTGGGTTCGAGGTGGGGAGTGATAACCCCATCCCCAAACCCATTTATAAAAAATATCTTCATACCCTCTCCAAACTCCAACGGGGATTTTATTTGGGCACCCCATTGGGGATATAAGTTCCCCCAAACCCTAACGGGGATCGGAGTACCTCATTGGGGAAATCAATTCCTTAAAGCTGTTTACACATTGATAGTACTTTAAATTAACCTAAAGTTCTTACTGATTTTCTTTACAATATTATCTAGCTATTCTCACTGGTAAATTTTTTTCTTCTTCTAAAAACAGATTAACATAATGATCGAGATAAAATATAGTAAAAGGTGTACAGTTAAAAATTACCAAAATCATTATAGAATGATCTTAAAATATTCTGACTAAATCACAAGACCAAATCAATACAACAACAGTAATCAAAACAACAAGAATGATTTCAGGTTCATAAGAATACTAATCGTTTACGTGGTGACTAGTGAGAATAATAATAAATATAAATGAAAGAATAAATATATATATATATATATATATATATATATATATATATATATATATATATATAGGGTAAGGTTCCAATGAGAACACTTCAAAAATAAGAACGGTAAGAACACTTCATAAATGCACAATTAGCCAACAAAATTATTAGATTCACACTCATACATCTCAAATATGTGTAGAAAAATTGATTAAAATGGATGCGAACTTTCAGAAATACACAAAAATCAAAACAACGATTGATGCACATTTATAAAGATAATCGTGCATCAATCGTTTTTTTTTATTTTTGTGCATTTTTAGAAGTGTGCATTTGTTTTTCTTTGCATATTTGAGATGTATGACTGTGAATCTAATGATTTTTATTGGCTAGTTGTGCATTTATGAGGTGTTCTCACTGTTCTTATTTTTGAAGTGTTCTCATTTGATCCAAACTCTCTCTCTCTCTCTCTCTCTCTCTCTCTATATATATATATATATATATATATATATATATATATATATTTCGGGGCACGGCGGAGCGGGGATGATAGTAACCGTTCCCCAATCGGAACCCCATTAGAATCCCCATTTTGTGCCACAAAATCCGCCCCAAAAATCTGAAATGTCGTCCCCAACCCGATCCAAAAAGTGCAGGGTTCGGGGATTTCCATCGGATGCGGGTCCTTTTGCCATCCCTAAAAGCTTGGGTCATCGGAGTAATGAAAAAGAGAAGAAATGGTGGCCACCAAAGTCATGACGAGATAAGATGAATGGTGACACGGGGTCCTTAAGTGGTGAAAGATAGTTGTTGACTATAAAATTTAACGTTTCAATGCAGAAGAGGAACAATTTTATGACGAGTTTGCTAAGTGAAATGTGAAAGATGAAAATGTTATTTTATGCTAATAATGTATCTATATTAGATTTTATAGTTTATATTTATAAAATAAAAAATAAAAGAATAAAAAAAAACTACACATATGTTCCTTTTTAATGGAGAGTTAACAATCATTACTGTATAGGACTATTAACGTGACAACTTTCAAAATAAAGGTGATCTATGTAATTAAATTAATTAAAAGACTACGAGTGAAATTTGGACAATAATGACGGTTTATGTAATTTTCTCTTTTAAATAATTGGAAAAATCATGTATATGTTTTGCAAGGCCGTCTCTAAGTTTTCAGAGGCCTGGGTAGAAACATAAATAATTATCAAAATATATCAAGCTGTAAACTAATTTTCTTATTCTTTTTATTGTACCTTAATCAACTTTATTACAAATGACATATTTTTCTACTTGCAATAAATAGTCAAATTATATGTAATAAATATACAAACACACGCATTTTGAGACTATAGTAGTTTGGAGGTCTTGGATGGTTGATCACTTGTCCTGATGTTTCGTTAACATCACCAACCTTTTGTGTTGTTAGATTTATTTAAAGGGTCAATTCGGTCTATTTGAGAAAGTTGAAGGGTATAAAATATAAAAGTTTATCTACTTTTTTACTGGTCAGTAATACATAATGTATTTATTTATATTTATTTATCTTTAATATATATATAAAACAGAATACAATGGAGCAATCTGAACCTTAGATTGGTTTCATCCTTAAAAATCATACGGTTAAAATTATATTCTTCATTTTTTTTTCAATTTTTATAATGTGTACCCACAATTATTGTAATTGACAATTTCAATACTTCCCTATTTTTTTAGTCCTTATAATTTAAAATATCATGACATTTCAAGTAATTAATTACATGAATTTTTTTATCAACATTATGAAACTAAAAACTGGTCATCCATTTAGCCAAACAACCATAATATCATGAATACATTAAAATTGTAACTAAAATATTATATGATTTTAACTAATAATCCTCTAAATAATGTAACTAAAATACTTTATTATTTTAACTAATACTCCCTTAAATAATACTCCATCCGTCCCAAATTAAGTACCTCGAATCAGATTTGAAAGTCTTTCTTTTTTAATTTTGATCTTAAATATTTTTTATTGTGTTATATATTACTTTATTAAAATTATACCAATGAAAATACATATAAAACTAAATCCCTTCATATATTTTGCATCAAGTATTATATAACACAAACACAAACTATTTAAGGTCAACGTTGAAAAAGGAAGACTCAAAAAGTCAAACCAGGACACTTAATTTGAGAAAAGGGGAGTACACAATAAGCTAAACAATAGATAAACATATGTCATATTCAACAATAATAATATTGTTATATTTTCTTTTTGTGATTCATGGATTTTATAATTTTACAAGTTGTGTTTAAAATCAAAAAACCTGAACCGTACCAAACTGCTAAAGTATATGCTAGATGTTATTAGTTGACGATTATATTATATAAAAATCCGGTTCATGGTATAATTTTATTTGACTTAACTTTTTAGTAACACAATTTATAAAATCAAATGTCGAAATCCCACATTGTCGCGGAAAGTCTAGTTCTGTCTAAAAGTGAATCATATACTTTTATTATCACATATCTAATCTAATGTTGTTTGTTGTTAATCATAATTTAAACATTTTTCTGTGAAATGAAATAAATAAGCTTGTTCATGTGGGCTAGCTCCCTAGCTTGTAGCCTTGTAGGCTATTAAACATATAAACTACGTAGGGTTTTTTTTTTAAGGTATGGGTCATTTTGGCCCATTCTCATCGAGTAACTTAGGCCCATTTAGGTCCACCCATGAGCCATGACCTTTTATAACGCGTTATGAATTCGTTACATCGTTATAGTTTTCTTTTTACAATCTTCATAAGAATAGAAAACAATCATTATGATTACAAAGAGTGGCAGATTCAAAATTTAAAAAGACATATGACAACGATGTATCATCTATTGAAACTCTATACTCCGTATTTTGTAGAGTAACATAATATTATTGATATTTATCGTGTTTATTATTGTCATTACATAACTAAAATTGCATTAATTATGACAGAACTTAGTTCAGAGAATAAGCAACATAAACCCTAAACTTAGTGGACCAAAACTCACAATCTGGTTTTTTGCTTTTATTTAATGTATACTGCAATCGAAAGCCTTTGGAAGATGAGGGACTGTACCATGAAGTTTGTGAAAGTTCAGGGGCTAAGTTGCCTAAATTAGAAGTCGGTAAACATGGATCTTATATAACCGTTATATTCAGATAACGAACACAAGAATGGTAGCCTGTATATAGATATCAAGGGTTCAATTTTATTTTTTTTTGTTGAGATAATCTTTTGCAACTCTAAATTATAACTCTTTTCTCCTTACATACATGTAATGTTAAGATACGATCGTTTTGATGTACGATTGTATGTTTCCCATTCGCAGTTTAAACAGGGTTTCCGAACAAACAAACCAGATGAAGTGTTGATTACTACTTCTTGCTTTTCTTCTTTTTTTAAATTTTGTTTGCTTCTTCCTTTTTGTTGTTGGCATGGAGATAAATTTGTATACGACGGTAAAGTTGTATACTGCTTGACAACTCTCTCCTTTCCGTCACGTTTTTTTACTTCTTTTTTACGTCATGCTTGCTTTGCCTAGGTAGGAGTGATAATTTTCGATCAACTACTTTTAAAGGCAACAATGATCTCCAATGTTAACACAACATTGACGGCTAGGGTTCATACATACGACTGCTGCTCCCAGTAACTCTACCGTTAATGGTTCGACGGTGATTAAAAGTGCATAAAGCGTGATTAAAAGAGGAGCGAATAACTAGTCAATCGATGGCCAAATAAAAGGACAAAAACAATTGTAAATAGCACGTGAACTTAGGAAGCACGGGTGACAAAGATTAATGTGGTAAAATTGCTATGCTTATGTTTCTAAATTCGTGAAAAACAGAATGAAAAAAGATTTAGAAATAAAAAATAGAGACTGATGCTTAAAAATCATGACTCGGGGAACGATTGTAACAAAAGTAAATTGCAGGAAAAATTCTAAATAAAATGAACAAAAATTAATAACAAACAATGATAGAGATAAAAAAAATAAGATCGAGTTTCCTTCGAATCATCGGCGATTATGACCGGATGATAGCAAATTTTTAATGGTGCCTCAAGCTTAAAGGTCTTATACCATGTTAGAATAATGAAACCTCGTATGATGTGATATATTACTGAGCAACTATTTATAAAATACATTTAAAATTTAGGGATAAGTATCTGGAATTGTATCTAACTTGTCCTGAATGTCTATCACTCTATTGTATTTATCATACTTACGGGGGGTGTATTTAATGCATCAAACTTTAAAAAACGGTTTATTGTATGTATTTTGATGATGTGTCGTCCGTTTAAGATGTCACGTGGCGTCCTTAGAAGATGACACGTCAGCAAAATACATACAATAAACCGTTTTTGAAAGTTTGATGCATTAAATATACCGACATTAGGAACAAGTTGAATACATTTCCAGATACTTACCCTAAAATCTAACTAAACCCCAACGGATTATAAGCGCACAAACTGAGCCATATAACCTAATCTATCGTCTAAAAAAGAACTACGTCTCTTGTTCGCAACCGTCATTCCATAGAATCCCAACAATATATATTGTCGAACGAATACTTTTATACTAAAAAAAACCATTTATTCTTTATCTTTGTTTTCTAAATCTTGTTACTCCGTTACGAATTGTTTTCCTTCTGCTGTCGGATGTCTTCAACAACAAATTAATTATTGCTTGAATGATTTTGCTGCTTCATTATGCATATATATTTGTCTCGCTTGAGTCGGATGTATTTATTAACGCATTGATTTAATGTGTTAATTTTTAACTCCAAACCAAGATTTTGCGATTTCGCTAATTTTTAACTCCAAACCAAGATTTTGCGATTTTGCGATTTCGCTGATTGGATTGTGCCAATGTGTTAATTTTTAACTCCAAACCAAGATTGTGCCATTGCGATTTCGATGATAGATTAGGTTATATGGCCATGTCGGTTTGTGAGCTTATGGTCCATTAAGGGTTTAGTTAGATTTTAAATGTACTCTATAAATAGTTGCAACAATACATTATACTTTACGGGGTTCCGTTAATGATTGGTTGACCTAATAATGTAGGCCTAAATATAGACCGTGATTAACCGATGGAAAAAATTGATTGTATAAGATGTGAAGAGAGAATAAATTCAACCAATAAAAAAAGTGAGTATGTTTTTGGATCTGTATAATTAGTCATGTACTCATAAAATTACTCGTTTGTATTAGGTTAACCCGTTGCAAATGTTAACTCTACCTTCTATATGAGTCCGCTCTTGATTATAAAACGAGTATTCCAACCATGATATATTTTTTTAATTATCCTCTACATATCTTATATCGAACGATGTAGACGTTAGGAATTTAAGCACAAAACAACAAGCTCGTATAATTAAATGTTTGATCACACAAACACACAAGGAAACCATCGCACATATATAAATGCACAAAAAATCAAGAACATAGAAGATCGTTGACGTCCACAACCGCACTAACAAGTCTCGAACTGCTGCTTCATGGCGACGACAACTCGAACCCGTTTTACCAATTTCCTTTCTAGTACTTTTTTTTTTTACTTAAAAGATAGAGTAAATTTTATAAATGATCCCCGTGGTTTACACCGATTTACAAAAACGGCCCTATACTTCTTTTTTCAGTTTCTCAGTCCAATAAGTTTACATTTTGCTCGAAAATGGTCCCTCCTTCACCTAAAATGACTAAAGTACCCCTCCTTTTGTCATTTTTGGATGGTCACGATTTAAACGGTCAAAGGGTACTTTAGTCATTTTAGGTAGGTGAGAGACCATTTTCGAGCAAAATGCAAACTTATTGGACGAAAAGATGAAAAAAGAAGTTTAGGGACCGTTTTCGTAAATAGGTGTAAACCACATGGACCATCTATAGAATTTACTCTAAAAGATACGAGTATATGACCATACATCTATTATCTATTAGGCCCCTCCCAACAGTGAACACCAACTGACGCATCAGTTGGTGCCACATCAGCGTCACATCAGCTTTTTCCAAAACTGACACAAACTGACACTACCCTGCCAACAGTAAAACATCAGTTAACATCACTTCTCTTTTTTGGGACCCACACACTAATTTCTTTATTTATTTAAAACACAAACTTAAATAAAATATTTTTATTAAGACTAAAAACATTACATTACATTAAATAAAATTAAAATATTACAAATGTGAATAAAAAAATACAATTATTGACAAAAAAATACATCTATTAAATTAAAAAATACATGTAGCTAACGCGTACGGAAATTTGATGGGAGAGTAGAAATGTGTGCGATTAACGCTTCGCGGAGTCGATGATGCACGACACGGTCACGTAATTCCTTATCCATACGTAAGTGCGTTTCAACCCTTTCTTTCCACGATCGTTGAGGCATATTTTCTGGGTTTGCCGTATAGTCTTCCTCAAGTGGACACATATTTCGTCCATTGTCTTCGGTTATCATGTTGTGTAAAATTACACAACAATACATGATTCGACGAATTTTGTTGACACTGTATGGTCTAGCAGGGTTTTTGATGATTCCCCAACGGCCTTGAAGCATTCCGAATGCCCGTTCCACATCTTTCCTTTCAGATTCTTGGTATCTCTTAAACCTCGTCTCGGCTTCTGATATCGGATGCTTAAACGACTTCACAATCGTCGCCCATTCTGGATATATTCCATCGCCGAGATAATATCCTTTGTTGAATTGTTGACCGGCAATATTGAACACAACTTTAAGAGCCCTATCTTGTAGTAAGTCTTGGAATAAATCAGATTCATTAAGAACGTTGAGGTCGTTGCTCGATCCTGCAGGGCCAAAGAAAGCATGCCAAATCCACAAATCGTAAGAGGCAACGGCTTCGAGCATGATTGTTGGATAACCGTGATCACCTCGAGTGTATTGACCTTGCTATGCTATTGGGCAATTTTGCCAAGCCCAGTGCATGCAATCGATACTTCCCAGCATACCCAGAAAATCATGTAACTCCGCATGTCATTGATGTAAACGTTGAACATCGTGGAGTGTTGGCCTTCTTAAATACTCATTTGAATATAGATGGTAAATACATTTACAAAAGTTGTCCAAACAATCGTAGGATGTTTGTTGACCCATATGTAAATATTCATCAAATGCGTCGGCGGCATAAGCGTATGCCAATTGGCGTAAGGCGGATGTGACTTTTTGGAAAACATTAAAACCAGACAATCCGGTTGCGTCTCGACGTTGACGAAAATAATCAAAGTAAGAGGGTAATGACATGTGAGGGTATGATAATATACCTTGACAGATACGGAGAAACAATGGGCGACTCATCCGAAACCGACGCCGAAAATAATCTAGAGGGAATGTCGGTTGCTCGGCAAAGTAATCTTGATATAAACGTTGCCCGACGCCCAACCGATCTCTAGGTAAATAACGTCTTGGAGCTCGAGGAATACGAAATGTAAATTCGGTATTCTCGTCCGAATCCGAATCATGTGCGTCGAGATTATTTATCCTAGCGATCGGATTGCGGACGACCATAACGGAACTCAAATCATCGTGGTCGGAATCGGATGACGACATTATAATTTTCAAGTTTACCTTTTTTGTTTGATGAAAAATTGGTTAAAAGAGATATATATATTGTGGAAAGAAAGTAGATGAAAAAATGGGTTTTAAAGAGGGATATATATTGTGAAGTGGAAATGGGTTAAAATTGTGTTGAAAGATGTGTATATATATTGTATATATTGTTGAGTGAAATTGATATAAAAATGTGTTGTTTGTGGGTATGTATATATAGTGTGTAAAAATAATTGTTTTTTTTTTAAATCCAACGGCTTTTTGTGCCGTTTGACACCAAAAACACGACCGACGCGGGGCCCCATCATTCTCATTTCCTTTCGGTATTCCGACGCTATCAACCGATGCCGAGCAACCGACGCCCCGTGCCAACGGCGTCGGTTGCGTCGGCCAAACCGATGGGTGAAACCGATGGACCGTTGACGCAGGTCTTATCCTCTACAAAATGGAATCCCATATTGGGTGTATGATATGATATTATTCATAAGTGAGATTAGATAGGTGGGTCATGTTACAGGTTTTATTTGGACTGGCAAAAAAAAAAAAATAGAACAAAAAGGGTGCTTTTTGAGTAAGCAAACTATACATGTGTTTGTGTTCATGTTGTTACTAAACAAAAGCTGTTGTGGTCTACCATTATTATGTCCATGTCCTGGTCCCAAATCCTGGCATAAAGGAATAACTTTATCTTCTTCTTCTTTTTTTATCTTGGTTAAAAATAGGTTTTATCTTATGATGCACTTTAAGTTCTTTTGGATCCTTGTACAATAATTATAAGTCTTAGATATTTTGTATGAATCATTTAATGTACCTTGAGTCCTTGATTTACATTTTGTATTTTAACAAAACATCATGTGTCATTTTACCTTCGCTAAAATAGTTGATTTTAGTGTTTTTGTAAAAATGTTGAAATGATTATGAAGGTTACACATCGGAGAAGATTTATGTATGACCTTTAAGCCTACTTAAGAAAATTCCAGTTTAGATGGGTAAGAAATTAAGATGCAACAAAATTCCAGTTTAGATGGGTAAGAAATTAAGATGCAACCAAAAAAAAAATAAGAAGGAGATCGTGTTGTTATAATACAATGTACATTTATAATGCAGCGAATGTAACATTAAATTAAAAAATCAATAGCTAATATTGTTTATCATCCGTTCATCTCTAACCTTCCATCCCTTTTGATTAGCATCAATGATTGGCTTGCCTCTTATTAAAAATTTATACAATAGATCGTTTAAAAAAATAAAGCAATTATTTATTTAAAGCTAAACCATTAAAATTTAAAGCTATGGTTGCATATTCTAAACACTTATTTCATGATATTTTCTTACAGTAATGTTCATTTTATGATTTCCAGCAACAATTTATTAAGTAACTTAATAGTTAATCACCTTTTTTCTCATTGGCAAATTGTTTAATTTCTTCTATATATATTAGGAGTAAATGAGTAATAGTTAATTCCTATACACTCAAATTTAATCATTTAGTTCCTATTTAAAATAACCTATATTTAACTTTCAAACTTACGAATCAACTTATATTTAACTTTCAAAGTTAACAAACGAATCTAAATTATCTTATCTTTAGAATCAATTAGTTGTAAACCCAACTAACTATAATTCTGAGTTGTTAATCAACAACCATAGCTAAATTCATGTGCTTTGGAGATTCACCTCCATAATTAAAGTGCCCGAAAATAAATAATATTTGAAAAATGAAAGAAAAAGAAAGTAAAGAATAAACTAAACAAAGAAGATTAATTAAAAATTAATTACCATGACAAACCAAATTAACCCACAATTAAGAGTAAGAAGCATCAAGTATCATAAGAGTTGATGGAGATAAAAGCGTTCTTCCATTGCTTCTCGTTCGACTAACCGGAGACGATGCAAAAGTCGATTTCTCAGAAGACGACGATGGAGAACTCGACGATGAAGTAAGCCTACTCGAACGACTCCTTAGTTTCGTTCCTTCGTTACACAGTTTACTATCTTCAATTCCAACTTTAGTTGAATTTATACTTGCCGGAACTATACAATTGCATAATAAACCTAAATTTCACATAAAACACGTCACAAATTTCAGTAACAATTATTTTTACCTATAAAACAGCATATTTTATACTAACACGCTATAAAAAATAGTTCTTACATATTTAAATCTCGTTACCAATATACACAACCGAGCATTAACTCGTGTTGCTATGATTGGTAACGAAATAGCTGTTATCATGTATTTATTTTGAATAACGTTCTATAAAATAAAATAAGGTGAAACAAGTTGAGGGCTTACCGATTTTCGCTAGACGATTAACCCAACTCGGAATAGAATTTCCGGTGAGTCTAAGACAAAGATCATTACAAAAATGATTACAATTTCGCGAAATTAGGTTATACGTAGTCCCTTTATAATCATGAGCAAGTTCTTCCATAAGTCCTTTAACTTCCCTCGAATTCATCTCCGTCCAACCGATCAAAATCTGCTTCCTAAAAGTAAACCCTTCACATTGTTTCGGTTCTCCTTCGAAAATTCCAGTCGTCGCTAGTTCATGAGCTCCATACGCATACTCAACTCCATGAACTAAAGAAAAACAACATAAGTTAAAAAAAAATGGTATATATCACACGTTAGATAAGTTGTAACTTATGAAATGGGCTAGCTAGAAAACGATTAGCGAACCTTGAACGCCTGAGTGATAGACACCGAGGCCGAGCCAATACGCGTACTCGTTGATCGAAGTAAGATCGTAGACGTTGAGATAAACAGGAAGTGATCCTGGTTTTGTACATTTGATTGAATTGTTTCCTCTACAAAGCATCTTCTTGTGTTGAAGGAATCAAAAAATAATTTGAAACAAATAATGATTTGAGTTTGTGGGAGAGAGAGTTTGAATAAATATAAAAAAATCTAAAGTGTATAGATGAAAGTGAAGTTTGTTGGTGGCATTTGCGACATATAAGCGCCGTAATCTCCTTTTTCGCTAACCCCACAGATTTGTTTTTTATTTATTCGTCTCTGTTATCATTTTTAACAAGGGTTTTGGTAACGTGTGCCACGTGACACACGTTAAAGTGCATTTAATAAACTTATAATTTCCTTAAATATCATAATTTGTATATAATTCTCATTAATTCAATCTAATAATTACCATTTTTATAGATTATTTGATTACAAATTCTGATATTTAAGGAAATTACGTAGTTCATTAAAATAATAAAAATTAATAAATACTTTGTGTTTAATTTATCTAGTGGCACTTATATTTGGGATTTGTTTCTGTATAAATTGGGAAAATGATAGATATGTCTAATTGGGTAGGTCTTTACTAAGTCTAAAAATGTGAGGTCGACATGTGTCCAATTCAACTAATAAGATTATGAGAGAAAACTGTATCAACCGATCAATGCATTAAGCATATTTTTAGATTTATCGAAGTAGGTCCATGTAACATTACTAATGTATTATAAGATAAGAATCGATTAGTTGTTTCATTTTAAGAAGATGAAATATACACTTGGAGTATACAAATTCCTACAAAATAATACTATATATAATTAGTTTAAGTTAATGGGGTCATTCTTTTGAGAAATTATAGAAATTATAACAAGGAAACACTCATGATTACGGATAGTGGAGCACTGTAGTATTATAATCCCTTTTTTTCTTTTTTATATCGTGGCACTTTGAATTGTATAGGCTAGTAGCGTATGTCCTAGGGAGTTAATAGATGCAACAAATAAATTAATTTATACATCAAACTGTATAATTGATGAAGCTCACAGTACCAAATACTCTGAAACATTAATTTGGTGTAAGTAACAAATTTTGTGTTGTATTTATCACTCTCCATGTCGTACGATTTGGTGATCTGTTAATTATTATTATTACTTTTTTTGATTTGTTAGTTTCATTTCATTATACATTGAGTAATTTACATTTTCAGTCACTGTAGTTGTCCTATATTACATACCTAATCCCAGCTCAGGTATTATTTAAGTTAGACCCTTGATTCGATTTTTTATTATTTCACCATAACGAGTGTTAAGTTTGTTGGGATTAAATGGAGTGTGTGATGCACCGTGACATGATTTAAAATAACGGATACTATTAACAAATGTGAGGGTTAGGAACTTGCAATGAAACAAGAATCCGAATCAAGACATTGGACTCGTACAACACCCAACCCGAAGATATATAATGTGGTTTACTCACTCTCTTTTCATTAGTTAATAACTTTACACAAAATGAGTGGCATAATTATATTTTTCTAAACCTAGACATGTAAAACTATAATCATGGATATGAGAACTTTCAACTTTATCCAAGAGTATGTTTGGAAAACCATTTTGTAGTTTATCGGAGCTTCAATTTATTCTTTTAATGAGCTTCAACTTCTAACGTTGCTTATTAAACAAAATTTGGAGAGCTCATTAAATAAACGATAAAAATAAGCTAGGATCTTATATGAAATAATAAACTACATATATACCATTTATATAACTATTTGTTATGTCTTTGTTTGTCCTTTTAGGTCAAGTCACATATTAAATTTTAGCTCACTTTCAGCTCAAACTATTAGCTAAATTTTCCGAACACTGAATTGAAGTAGTCTATAATTGGTTAAAAGAGATGAAACAGATGTACACACAGAAACTATGAAATGTGCTAAGAGTATACAACTTAAGTTTACAAACACATTAAAGATGGTTTTTCGAATTGGTGTTTGTGTTTCATCGAATTATTAGTGTTTATCTAGTGTGCGCTCTCTCTCTCTCTATAGCCAAAATTGTACTGTAATTTTATTATGATATAATTTATCTCTTAGGGGGCTCCAACGGGCTTCGTCACTTCTCGTCGGTTGGGAAGTGACGAACCGACACCAATGTTACGGCAAGGTCGGTTCCCCTCGTCGGTTTGTTTCGTCGCATATCCGACGAAGCACCGGACGTTATTTTTTGTATTTTATTTATTGTATAGTGTATAAAACTAAAGGTAAATTGATAAATGTGGGACCTAGAAAAATGAAGTGACGGAGCAGGGATCGGAGGGGTCTGTCAGTTTCAGTCAGTTTTAGTCAGTTTTTTGAAAAAGCTGACGTGGCACTGACGTGACTCCGTCGGTTTCAGTCAGTTGGGTTTAGGGTTGGGAGTGGCCTTAGGATTACGTATACAAAATATCACATTAAACCATCTTCAATGGCAGCACAATAGATACCATATTGAGTGAATAGTTAAAAATGAACTCCAATGTGAACATAGACATTGCACAATTTTAAATACTACTATGTATTTATTTTTCGATGCAACACCATATATTATGGGGTTGATATTTCCACCATTATTTTTGATGAATCCACAAAAGTTTTACGTTGATCTTGTGTACTGTATAAGCTGTTAATGCACAACAGTGGTGGATTAATCAAAAATAATGATGGAAATACCACCACCCATATATTATACTAAACATCGTTCACTGTATAATTTGAAATCACTCATCGTCACATCATATCACATATTACTATATATGATGAAAATTATGAGACATAGCCACGTGGCAAATTATGAAGCATTAATTTATACTCCCTTAGTGTGTGTATATATATATATATATATATATATATATATATATATATATATATATATATATATATATATATATATATAGATATATGAGGGGCGAGGACCCCAAATTTTGATAATCTACAACTGAAACTATAATGTATAGTTAAAACGAACAAACAATCAATAGTGTTATTTTCGTAAATCAATGATGTGGATGAAGCTTGTAGCTTGGGATGTTTTACCTGGATCTAACTCTAACTGAGAAAAGCTTTAAATATATGTTAAACATTCTTGATCAAGCAAGGACAAAACTTTCAAACAATAAATTTGTAAATTATTTATTATTTCTTTTGGTCTCATTTCCTTTCCATAAAAAAACTCGAGAATGCAGCGTAACTGAATTGCGCACAACTACTTTGAGCATGTGATAAACTCTTCATATCATATAATAATATATTCTTAAAATTTTAAGACCTTGCAACTTGAGACTCACGCCTAGATCTAGTGGATATCGACCATATCCTACTCGGAAGGAATAAGAGCCTTAATGCCTTGAGCCTTTTGAGCGAAATCATTTGAAACGGGTGAGCGAAATGACAAAAAAGAACCTCTTGATGAACTGGGTGGCGCTCGGTTCATAAAAATCTTGATTTGAATCGTCATTTTTTTTCTATTCTTGCTCTTTCTTATCTTCGTGTCTAGTACGGGCCTTATTTAGACGTACATATAAGTTTAAGTAAAGTAATTATTACGAGTACTAGATATCATTTATGGCCAACATTTTATTGTTAACTCCTAGAAGTGTTAGTATATGTATCTGATTTATATTAGTTAACTAATTTTTATAGGAAGCTTTGGCTTCGCTGCTTCTTGCTCATCGTCTGATATTTTTCAATTTTCAAAATAAACTCTCCTAATGTTTCACATTTACCCTAATTTGTTTGACACATTACAAATCTACAGTCATATTACACATTCATACATCCATTCATTTATACCTCTTATATTTTTCTACTTCTCATAGTGGTTCGATATACATTGCAAACGTTATTACGTTAAAAAGTAACGTCACATACAATCATACACACAACACAGTGCAAGTCACAATTCTTCTTAATATTTATTATACCCTCCGTCTCAAATTAATTGTCAAGTATCAGTTTGCACCCAATTTAAGACAAGTGGGACCATATGAACCCAAAAATTTTTAGACTATATTAAAAAACATTTTCATTGGTTAAGATATTAAAAACACTTATTTTGATTGAGAAAAAATAAAGTAGAATTAAATGTATAATTTGGAGCAGAGGTGAACAAAAATCGAGTTTAGCCCAACCTGACCCGAACCCGATCCGGTTTTTAGTCAACGAAAGAAAGTCAGGTTTTTGACCAACCTGACCCGACCCTGACCTGAATTTTTTAAATAATTCAACCGGGTTAAAACCGATTTTTCCGGGTTTTCAACCGATTTTTCAACCCGACCCGTTTTCAACCTGATTTCGAATTCTAGAAACCCAACCCGGTTATGTACCCGGCGGGTACTCACAAAACCTGAACCGGGTAGGGTCAAACCAGGTTTGACCGGGTCGGGTTTTTGAGTTTGACTCAGGTAGTGTTTAAAAACCATTTTTTTTTGTTCATGCCTAATTTGTAGTAATAAAAGTCAAATTGGGCCTTTACATTGCATTTAAATATTGGGCTTACCAGTTAAACTAGAAGGCCCAGATATTAATTTCCAGCACATCGGGTCCGGGTCCAGTTACAATTTCATGTCATTGTTTCCCCCCAAACACACACACAACCAAGTTTTGCTCGTATAAACCTTCTAGGGTTTCTGCTGATCTATTCCGACCAATCTCCGGTACTCTTTTCCGTTCATCGACCAACCTTATCACCGACGGAAATTGATCTCTCCGGCGTATACTATCGTGAATATGCACATTTAAGTTTCGAAAATTTCGTGTTGAGGTATTGCCTTCTCTGTTTTTCAGCTGAAATTGCAAGTAATTTTGGATTTAAATTGATATCATGAGCTGCTTAATCTCTAAAATTAGGTTAAATGTGTACTTTTACTTATGAATTTCTTGTTGCGCGTTAGTAAATAGGTTGATTAAGTTGTGAGTGATTGTTATTAGTAAGTAGGGCAGTGATTCCCATTGTAGAGACACTTAATGTTATTTGTTAATTTGTAATTAGTTTTGTTTTCGTGCATTTTATGTTTACTTATAAATTAGTGATCCAGTGGCTGTTTTTTTTAGTATGAGAAAGTTATTATTAGAAAGTAGTGCTATGATGTACATACCTTAGAGACGTTATCGATGTTCATGATAGGCTATTACTAGTTTTACCAAGAGCTATCATGATATCTGATAGTACTAGAAACGAATAGTTGGGCACAGCCAATAGTTGTCATGTCACCACTGTGACACTTTAAGCAAGACTTTTTACCCAATGCAATGGCTAACTAAGCCTTATCAACTTTCTGATTGTGTTAATTCTTGTTAAGTAAGTAGCTTGATTTTCTTTGTCCACATGCACCAATCTCCACAGTTCAGCTGTTCAGGAATCAGGATGTGAATTCCTGGTTACTAATACTCCTGTTTATGACACTTTATTAACTTGAGTCTGTTTGTAACAATTTTAACGAATGTCACCGGAATATTGCATGCGTAACATGTTACATTTATTTGCAATTAGCTAGTTTTATCCCAAGGTTTTAAGTGTAAATAATGATCTGTTAGGTCTTCACAATTAAATTGTAGCTCCTTTTACCTTTTTTTACTGGTGGTGTGCCTCTCTAAAAATTTTGAAATATGGAACTAGACTTGCAAATCAACCTCTTTGAAAAATATATGGGAACATAGCTACTGTATTATACCATCCAGGTCAGTCTTGGGAGCTGTGCATTGTTTTTAAACAGAGGATTACATATTTGACTTAATGATAGACTTTGAGTCTTTGACTATCCTTCATCATTTGTTCAATCTGCCTCTCCCTTTTACAAGAATGGTATCATGATGATGTAGAGTTTATGTAACCTTCATTGGCGTCTAATACATGTGATTGTCTGACACAAAATCATCGTCCTATTCTCATACGTTCTTTTATATGAATTTCATCAGGACCTTTTGAAGAGTATTACTGTGGAATAAATAGGGTACGCTAGTTAATCTTAAATGGGTGTGGATCTGGATACTCTGGACTCATATTGTCAGTCACGTGTTCAATCTCAGTTTAAGAAAAGAAAAGTGATTTTGGAAGGTGATAATGACTCTTCAACATGTTCAGTCTCCTGTGAGATTAAAACTTCCTTGCCTACTCTTCGAGCTTCTGATTATTTCATGGAACCTAGTTTGAGTGAATTGGCCGTGAGGGAACTCACGGATCCAGGTCATTGCAGCAGGGTTCCTAACTTTACAGTTGGTAGATATGGGTATGGCAGTGTTCGATATTTTGGGGAAACTGATGTCAGATGGTTAGATTTAGACCAGATTATTAAGTTCAATAGGCACGAGATTGTTGTGTATGAAGATGAAACCACAAAACCCGTGGTTGGTAAGGGACTTAACAAGGCTGCTGAAGTAACTTTAGTGCTACAAATAAGCTCCTCGATAGAAAAGTTGATGGTGACTGCAGAAAAGCAAGGAGCAGAGTTTATTTCTTTTGACCCAAATCGAAAAGAATGGAAATTTTCCGTTCTACATTTTAGCAGATTTGGTTTAAGCGATGATGAGGAAGATGTTATGATGGATGATGCGGATGCAGAAGCTCGGGAACCAATTACAATGAATGATAGTGATGGTTCTGATTTTGATGAAGAGAGCACGTTAGTGGATCCCCGTTTGCTTTCCCATTCCCTTCCTTCACACCTTGGTCTTGATCCTGTTAGAATGAAGGAAATGAGAATGATGATGTTTCCTGCTGAAGAAGAGGAGGATGAGGAACTAAATGAAAAGTTTTCACACCATAGACCACCCTTTGGTAAGGAACCGTTAAGCAAACCAGTTCAAAGATCCAGCCCGCCAGCAATTCGGAAAACTCCGCTAGCTTTACTTGAGTACAATCCTGGCAGTTTTGCTTCAAGCCCTAATGGGTCTATATTATTGTCCCAACAAAACAAAGGACTTCCGTTGACAATGACAAAAGTTCAAGGGTTTAAACTGGAACTAAAAGAAACACCAGTAACAAAAAGCTATTCCCGGAACATAGTTGATGCTGCATTGTTCATGGGTAGGTCATTTGGTATAGGCTGGGGTCCGAATGGCCTTCTTCTTCACTGTGGTTCTACTGTTGGTGGTAGTGTTCAAAAGCGGGAATTGTCTTCTATGATAAAGATAGAAAAAGTTGCAACTGATAATGTTGTTCGAGATGAAAATAACAAAGTAAGGGAGGAACTTATAGATTTATGTTTTGATGCTCCACTAAATTTTCATAAAGAAATTAGTCATGAAATCAATGAAGTTGTAGTTGATTCGTTTAAGCTAAAGGCTCGGAAGCTTGTCTGTAATCGCTTAGAACTTTCACATGTATGCCGAAGCTACATAGAAATTATCGAGAAGCAATTAGAGGTACCCGGATTATCTTCTTCGGCTCGTGTAGTGTTAATGCACCAAGTGTTTGTCTGGGAACTGATAAAGGTTTTGTTCTCCTCAAAAGAAAGTTCATTAGAGGTCGATGAAGAAGCACTCCCTTTGATCCGAAGAGCAGAGTTTAGTGAATGGTTGCAAGAGAGTGTGTGTCACCGTGTACAAGATGAAATAAGCTCCTTAAATGATTCAAATGATTTGCAACAATTGTTTTTGCTTCTAACTGGAAGACAACTTGATGCAGCTGTAGAACTGTCCTCTTCTAGGGGTGATGTGAGACTTGCTTGTCTGCTGAGCCAGGCTGGTGGCTCTACCGTCAATCGTACTGATATTGATCGACAACTTAAGCTTTGGAAAACTAACGGTCTAGATTTCAATTTTATCGAGCGAGACCGGATACGGCTTTTCGAGTTGCTTGCTGGTAATATTGATGGTGCATTAGGTGACATGCAAATTGACTGGAAAAGGTTTTTAGGATTGTTGATGTGGTATCAGCTTGCACCTGCTTCCGATTTGATTACCATTTTTCAGACGTATCATCATCTTTTAGAAGGTGGACGGGCCCCGTATCCTGTTCCCGTTTACATAGACGAAGGACTGGTAGAAGAAGGTGTAATTTGGAACCCGGGTAAACGTTTTGATCTCGCATATTATCTTATGATTCTTCATGGTAGTGAAGAGAGAGAATTTAGCATCTTGAAGACTATGTTTAGTGCATTTGCTTCAACTCATGATCCACTTGATCACCATATGATTTGGCATCAGCGGGCAGTGTTGGAAGCAGTTGGAACATTTAGTTCTGATGATCTTCATGTTCTTGACATGGGTCTTGTTTCTCAGTTGCTATGCATAGGACACTGTCATTGGGCTATCTATGTCGTGCTTCACATGCCCCATCGTGATGATTATCCTTATCTACAAGCTAGTGTCATTAGGGAAATCTTGTTCCAGTATTGTGAAACTTGGAGTGCTCAAGAGAACCAACGCCAATTTATTGAGAATTTGGGAATTCCATCAGCATGGTTGCATGAGGCCTTGGTGAGTTGTTTACTGTTATATACTGTATATCAGTTAATGTTCAGTAAAAAGCAGTACTGTGACAGTGTTACATTTTTTTACTGTTTCTGTTAGCTAGAGGTGGCAAAATGGGTGGTATTTTTGGTATCGGTGGGGTTTGTTTTGATACATATAACTTCTTGTCAATTATATACTTAAATCAGCATGTTAAAAATATGATTTCAGAAACTATATTATCACAAGTTCACAACATCAATCTATCTTTGTGTTTCTGTATACAGCAATGTAGTAGGATGTGTGCATTCAAAATACACTTTGGGCAACAGTAAACCCGTTTGACCTGTTCTTTGGTTTTCATTTTCTTTTAGCCATTTGACCCGTTTGGGGTATTTATAATCCAAATCGACCCATTTACAAATAAGAAGGTTTGAAATTGCCACCTCTGCTAGTACCTTTGAACTTTTGAATTTCATCTACACCCCCATGCACTTGTCATAGAAAAGTCCTGGTGGTTAGAGCGGCAAACCTGTAATTCCAATGCTAAAAGCAATAAATGATTTCACTTGAGCTTCTCCCAGTGATTGACATTTGAAATATTTTCTAAATAAAGTTACTTATTTCAACTCTGCAGGCAATATATCATGCTTACTATGGGAATTCTTTCAAGGCCCTTGAACACTATCTTGGATGTGCTTTCTGGCAAAAAGCACATTCAATGTTTATAACTTCGGTTGCACATTCTCTGTTCTTATCAGGTACGGGCCGTATCACTTATTTACTAATCCAGTGGTGATATATCGTAACTTGTAAGTTTGCAAGGGCCTATTCATGTTCAACCTTTAGACTCATGTATACAACTAAAAGTGGCATTATATGCATGGATTTACTCATTTAGTAATTACTTGTTTGTATTTTTTTAGTATCGTGATTATAAAGCACACCCCTTTAGTTATGCTAGATCATTTAAAAGCCTGCTTGATCTGGCTCTGTTGTTTCCAGACTCATAAATTTTTAGTGGGCTCAGTTACCATTGAAGAAAATGTTGTTATGACGATATACAGTCAGTTCTACATAATTAATCCATGTTGTGAAGTTACAATGTTATAGAATTTGAAAGATTATTGTCACTCACATTCTTCATGTTTCAGGCAAACAATCGGAAATTTTGAAGCTTGCAACCTCTATGGAAGACCATAAATCAGAAATCGAGAATTGGGACTTAGGAGCTGGAATCTATCTAACATTTTATGCACTTAGAACTTCTTTGAAGGAGAACGATGACACAATGATGGAACTGGTATGGGATTTTTTTTCCAATGTATGTATGTACTTCAATAAGTTTTAAGTTTTTACAAGTGATGATTTACATGCAACCTATTTTACTCCGCAGGTTTCTCTTGCAGACAAAAACGATGTCTGTAAGAAATTTTTTAGTCGCTTGAAAGGGTCTATGGCAATCTGGGACAGCCGTTTGCCTATTGATGCCAGGTACCATAAAAAGATCATTATATGTTGTAACAACCAGAATGTATAATCTGTAGAGCTAAGATGTTAAAATGTATATCCTTGTACTTTAAAAGGGTTGATTCAGGTTCAATATATGAGATTATAAAGTATTTACATATTTAAGCATATTTGACTCCTATTTTCAGGTCAACCTAGCCTGAGTTGACCCTTAGACCCTTAAATGAAAAAAAGAAAAGAAAAAAAAAACCTCGTTTCACCTGCTAATTGAACCTGCCCTCTCTATCATTTAAATATCCTAATACCTGTTAATTGGTTTCAGCATTTAGGTACGTGTCTTTGATTTTCTTAGTATTCTAGTAATGTGTCCATTTGTAATACAGGATGGTGTATGCAAAGATGGCAGAGGAAATCAGTGATCTGCTTGTAGCTGATTCTGGGGAGGGTTCGACCACCGAGGTTAAGTTAGAATGCTTCAATACTATTTTCGAATCCCCTATTCCTGAAGATCTTCTTTCATGCCATTTGCAGTCTGCAATTTCACATTTTACCTTGCATCTTACAGAAACAGCCACATAACGTAACACAAAATATTTCCCAACGAAGCTGTTTATCTTGTATTGTATTTGTAAACACGATTTATAAGCCGAAATTTTGTAAAAAATGCTTGCGAGGATAATTATGATTATGATTCACTTCTACGTGTGAAAGACTTTCAAAAAGATGAGTTGTTTTTGAACGTTGATGGGTTAAAGATGTTCACTTTTTATAGGATGTGGCAATAAGTGAAATATGATATCTTTGCTTCTTTTAAGAACTAAATGTGTTTCATGTCTATTTGGTTCCAAAGTATATGGACCCTTGTCTGTATCATGTTAGATGATAACTGGATAATTCAAAACTTGATTGCTGAGCGGTTCGAATTTTATAAAACATGTATCAACATGTCAAAATAATATATGAAAGATAAAAATGAAGATAAAAACGAATATCTCACTAAATGATTAATTTCTCTCGTGTACATGTCATGTGTCATAAGTCATAACTCGTACCATTAACGAGTTAATCGGTGTAAATTTTGCAATCTACGTTGTTATTCACAATATCTAGTTGCTATCTACCTGGTCCTTTTTATTTGAAGTAGTACATAATTCATCTTAAAGTATAACATTGTTATTTGCAATCTACTCCAATATAAAAACACATTAATCTCAATATCACATTGTTGTTCCCAAGGCCCAAAGACTTGTCAAATGTCAGTTTTGTCCTAGATTATTTTGCCCAACCCAGAATCTATCAAGTAATCTATCACAAGTTTAGTAAATGAATAATAATAATAAATTAAAAAGCAAGAAAATATTAGTATATAATTTAACAAAAACAAACATTTACTTCTATTACAAGAACAGAATATCTACATACTGTCATCTTGTTCCTAACATATTAAAAAAAAAAAAAAAAAAAAAAGTTAGAGAACAAGAAGTTGTACAACCTGCATAAAAACTTGTACATTCTTTATCAATCAAAATCTAAATCTTTTCTTTTCCATTATTACTTCTAACAAGTAAAAAATATCCCAAAACAGCACAAACAGCTGCAACTAAATTCCCT
The DNA here is from genome assembly GCA_963422505.1 of Pseudognaphalium luteoalbum. Lineage (NCBI taxonomy): Eukaryota > Viridiplantae > Streptophyta > Magnoliopsida > Asterales > Asteraceae > Pseudognaphalium > Pseudognaphalium luteoalbum. Next base: position 4,666,438 of record OY730194.1, read on the forward strand.
TCTTTGATCAAAATCTTAGCAACAGTTGTCACGATCTCCACCGTTAGTTTCTTGCCTTCAACAACCAAAGACTTTCTCGGCTTACCGAAAAAAGTCAACAAAACCAAAACGGAAATCCACGTCACCACAGTCGCCGGAACGGCAACAGCTAGAGCAGCCACCATTGAGAGCAACCCAAATATAACACCCAAAGCAACTGAAGCATAGATCGCAGGCCAACCAGATGATGAGGTGGGTGATGACGTCACGGCTGAGTTGTACCATGATAAGACTGATTTTAATAAGTTCCAAGATGATGATAGTAAGATTGTGTAAACGAATAAAAAAAGGAGCACCCATGTTCTACGTTTGCTCATTATGTTTAAAAAAAGCAAGTATTTTGGATTATGAGGTTGTTGGTGTTGGTGTTGTTCTTGTGGGTTGTTGTCAGCCATAAGAATAAGAATTAATACTAATATTAATAATTGTTTGTGTTTTGGTGTTTGAGTGAGTTTGGGATGATGTTGTTTTAGGTTTTTGAATGAATTGGAAGGTAAAAGAAGGGAGGCTGAGAAAGAATCAAAGAACTGGGGGGTGTTTAGGAAAGCTCACAAAGGGGGGCCGGCCACTTATCTCAATCTCACACAAATAGTTGATGATATTTATTTTATACCCCTTGTCCCACCTCAAATGTCCACGTTACTATTTTGAGTCATCCCAAATAAGTATTTATTTTCATGTTGTAACCAATCGAAAGAGATAGATATATTATTTGATTAGTGAAAAGTGTAGTTAGTGGAGAGTTCTAAAACTGCGTGCAAAGTCACATTGGACACTTTGGGTGGGATGGAGGGAGTAGTATATAATATAATCTACCCTCGTATCTACGGAGTAATACATTTAACTCTCTCTCCTCAAAAAATCTTAAGACTAAGTAAAGTGGGTCTAATTCCCAACTTATTCTCACCTAATTACACTTTTCATCAATTAAATATTAAATCTACTCACTCATGTCTTTTTTGATTGATATCAAAGTTGACACTTATAATGGGACATCCCAAAATAGTAATGTGGACATTTCAATTGTGAATCTTTTTTTCAACTGTGAATCTTAATTTTTTTGGTTAACGAAAAGTTATTAAAATTTTCAAATGTGAACATTTTTTTTCCAACTATGAACTTTAATTTCTTTTTGGGGTTTACGGAAAGTTTTAACCTTTTCAATTGTGAACATTTTTTTCAACTGTGAACCTTATTTTTTTTTTAGTTCACGGAAAGTTTTTAACTTTTTCAACTTTTTTTTCCAACTGTAAACCTTAATTTTTTTTGTGGGTTCACAGAAAGTGTTTAACATTTGCAACTGTGAACTTTATTTTTTTTGGGTTTACAGAAAGTTTTTTAAATTTTTAACTGTGAAACTTTTTTTTGTTTTGGGTTCATAATTTTTTTTTAAGTTTTTCAATTGTGAACCTTAATTTTTTGTTTGATTTACGGATTTGACTTTATTTTATTTTATATTTACAAAAAGAAATTTTATTTGTGCGAACCTTTATTTTTTATGGTTTACATAATAAAAACAAAAATTCACAACTTGAAAAAATTGTGAAAGAAAAGTGTTTTCGTCATTTTTTTAATCTCCACCCCTTATATATATATATATAAGTTAGATTAGATAGATGGTGGGGATGTGTTTTCACTATTTTTTTATCATCTTGTTTTCTCGAAATTCCATTCCAATATATATATATATAGGGATGGGTTCTGGTGAAAATAAGAAATTAAAAAAATAGTGAAAACACATCCTCACCCTCCATCTAATCTATATATATATATATATATATATGGTAAGGTTTCAATAAGAACACTTAAAAAATAAGAACGGTAAGAACACTTCATAAATGCACAATTAGCCAACAAAATCATTAGATTCACACTCATACATCTCAAATATGTGTAGAAAAATTGTAGAATAGATGTGAACTTTCAGAAATACACAAAAATCGAAAGAATGATTGATGCACAATTATAGAGATAATCGTGCATCAATCGTTTTTTCGATTTTTGTGCATTTCTAGAAGTGTGCATTTATTTTTCTTTGCATATTTGAGATGTATGACTGTGAATCTAATGATTTTTGTTGGCAAGTTGTGCATTTATGGGGTGTTTTCACCGTTCTTATTTTTGAAGTGTTCTCATTTGATCCAAACTCTCTCTCTCTCTCTCTATATATATATATATATATATATATATATATATATATATATATATATATATATATATATAATGGGTGGAGATAAAAAGTATGGCGAAGATATTTTTTGATTCACAATTTTTAAGTTGTGAACTTGTAACATCCTTCTTACTGGTCTGGTAAATTCCTATTTTAAATTGAGTATTTAATTGTGTTAGAAATTATTTAATATTAATTGTTTACTTGTGAAACTTAAGTAAATAAGTCACATGACTTATTATGAATATTAAATTATTAATTGTTTTAAATTGTTATAGATGACGATAAAATAAATATTTTCACAGATGGTATTTAGGTTCCAGATAATAGATTTAGGACGGGTATAAAATTTTAACAATTGGATATCCAAGTCGGTTGTGAGCCGACCTTAAAATCCATATGTACTCAAACTTTCCTTTTTAGAACTTGCAATTTCAAGAAATCATTGATGTGCAAAATCTAGTTATTAAATTTATCGTTGAAATACGAACAAGAAAGTACCGTGCTAGACCAAAACACAAACAGGCAGTGGACCCTATCGTGTAGTAGTATAGTTGGGTAAGTTCGAGTTCGAACACAGGGAACTTAGTTTTAAATGTATTGAGTTAAGTGTGAGTAATTTAGAAAATGAAATAAAAGTTGGGTTTGTGTGACCGAATTATCACGTTGCTTAAAAGCTACAATTTTTAATTGAACTAGGCAAATGAACTCTTAAGAGTCAAAATGATTGATTAAGAACTTTCGTATATGTAACACCCCAAATTCTGTAAGTTTAAAACTTTAAAATATATTATTTTAACTGTTTTTGTTAATAGGACTAACTGTGAAAGACATTTTATACCACAGGACTTGTTAGTTAATAAATTAGTTAGTAGAGGGACTAATGTTGTCAAATATGATAAGTTGAGGGTTTGAATGAAATTAACAGTATAAAAATACTGGTTCTAATATCCTCTACTGTATTCTTTCTTATTCCAAAACACAGAAAAAAAATAGAAACCCGTACATGTGTGTGTGTGTGTGTGTCGATTTTAAGGAAGAACAAGGAGGAAGAAACTTCAAATTCAAGCTAGGGTTTGTGAAATTAAGCTTGTAATCTTCTAATTTAACAACTATAAGGTATGATTAATCCTCTTTTGTGTTCAATTTGATGATTTGAATGATTTAGGTTAAACCCTAATTTTGAGGTTTTGATAAATAACTGAGTTATTAGCTTAATTGATGTTTCATACACTTAAATGAACTAAATGATATGCTTAAATGATATTAGTTTGATTAGAATGCTCATAATCATATGTTATGGGTAAATTGATGATCCTTGTTTTGATATAAAGGAATTGATAATTACATATAAAATGGGTAGTTCATGATGATAAAGATATTGGTATATGTGATTATAAACTAAGGTATAGTGACCTTAGTGTAAGTCAATGATTATGGTTATTGATAATACTAAACTACCCATTTGTATGTAATTAGTGGTAAGGTGTATGAAACAATCTATGAAATCATGAATATTGTGAAACTTACACTTATTGAATATGATTAGTGAAAATGCTTATATGATTGATACTTGGATACATGATTATATGATTAGGTGATAAACGTATTGAAAGTGTTTCAAGTGATGATAATCGTGGGCTATCGCGAGGTAAGTTAATGGATGATGCTATCTTTCTTCAAGTAATGATTATTCCAATTACTTGGAAGGACCGGTAATGGATATGTCATTTACTTGATGAGTTATGATTATGTACCGGGGTGTAGGCCCGAAGATGTTAATTCTTGCGGGAATTAGCATATGATATTATGGATCCTTAATATACGTATGTTGAATTGTTATTGAGAATTTTTGATAGCCCATTGCTTACTAAGCTTTATGCTTATGTTATTATGTTTATGTGTTCTTAGGTGAGCTAAGTGGGACCCAGAGGGATCCGGGCAAAAGGCCCGAAGGTTGCTAATGGTGGAGCTTGTTTCGTTGTTGGTAACAAGCTAATCTTTTGAATCATGCTCTTGATACGTAGTCACCCTTTTTGTTTAAGAAAACATGGTTTTGTCACATAATGTTGAAAGTCATGTTTTGTTGATGTTCATAGTCAAACATGTGAAAGGTGGAAGTCAAATTAATCAATGAGTTCTGTTATACTCATTGATAGTTTTGGAGATGCTGATAATGTACACTAGATAACTATTATGTAAATAAAATGGTTTATATGGAAATTTTGATGTTAATGATTAAGTTGAAGTATTAATAGTGAAAGTCGCCTAAGTTGACTTAGAATGGTCAACGGAATGTACAATGGGCGTTGGAATATTGGTTATATGGGTTGAGACCCAAATGGGCCGTTAAAGTGCCCAAATGGGTCACTTATTTGTTTAATGGTTAAAATAAGCTATGGTCTGGGTATGATAAATGTTAATGTGGCTTTAGACTCCAAATGTGATGGTGGAAATGTAGTAAAAATGTTAGAGTTGATTGTGGGTGGTTTGAAAATTGATATGTTGAGTAAAGTGGTCAAAAACGACCATAAATTGGTCAAAGGTTCAAAACGATATAAAATATGATTTTGAGAAAAGTGTCAATTGGGAAATGTTTGTATAGTCATATTACGCGTGCATGTAAAATTTTAGGTCCTAATTCATAACGAGTAAAAAGTTATGCGTATTTCAATTTGGTCAAAAAGTTGAGTTGTGCTGAGTTTCAAATTTACACTAAGGAACGCGATCCTGACCACTTTTCTGGATCGCGTTCGCAAGGCAAAAATGGTGACACAAGGTTTATAACTAAGGAACACGATCCCGCCCACTTTCCCGGATCGCGTTTGACAGTGAAAAATGAAACTTTAGGTCTTAAAAAGCTTGTTTTAACTAGGAAAAACTATTAAGGTTAAACTATACATATAGGGTAGTCACGGGACATTATTGAGTGTGCAAAAAAAAAAAAAAAAATTATTCGGGGTGTTTCAAGTTGGTATCAGAGCACGGTTTAAGGGATTCGGGTATCTACCATTAGTGGGTACTTGATCTTAAACCATTATTAATTATTTTGAGCATGATGTTGAATTATTAATTGTTAGACTTGTTATATTTGATTTGTTGCTAAGATTTTGACTTGAAATGTCGCGTGATGACTTCGGAAGCGTATAATTGGAATATGATAATTATTATGCCTGGCCAACATAATGATTATCATATGACTTTGTACGGAGCCAAGGAAGTCACGAGGTATTGAAATGATGAGATCTTGGCAGTTGTTGATTATTATGTGATATTGTTTATATAAAGTAGATAGTAAATTTTAATCGTATATGTATATTAAACAAATTGTCTACTTTCAGTAATAAAATGAATGATCAAGAAGAAATAGAACTAACTCTTGGGCCGCGTCCACGAAACCAAGCCCATAATGTGCGAGCTGGAGGTGAGGATGATAGGCAAAGACCTCCCGCAAATGATGCTAGACTTTCTCTACATGAATTGAAAACCTTAATTTCTGCTGAAGTGGCAAAGGCTCAAGAGGCGTCCCTTCCCCTCTTATTGAGCCGTATTTCTGAAACTATTCGTGAGACTGTTGCCGATGAATTTCAGAGGCGAGACGATGAAAATGAACTTGACCTTGAGAGACCACCTCCGGGTGCTGAACGAAATGAGGAACGACCTCCAACACCGGTTGTTCAAAGAATACCACGAGAGTTGGATGAGGATCGTAAATTCAGCTATAAGGATTTTTCTGTTTGTAATCCACCATCTTACGAGGGAGAGATGGACCCAATATTGTGTCACAGGTGGTTGACTGAAGTTGAAGGAGCATTTGCCACGGCAGAAGTCCCTAAAAGGTTGAAGGTGAGATATGCTGCGAATCTTTTAAAATCGCGTGCAAAGAGCTGGTGGAAGGTTCAAGCTCTTAATTTGGGTGAGGAAGGTGTAGCAGCTTTATCTTGGGAAGAATTTAGAAAGATGTTTGAGACGGCATTTTCTCAAGATGCTGATCTAAGTCGAATTCGTCGTGAATTCCTTTCTATGGAACAAACGACTGAATCGATAAATGAACTTGTGGGAACTTATCTGGATCGAGCTCAATTCTGTCCGGAATACATGGCGAATCCTAAACTACTTATGGATCATTTTCATGAAATTCTGAAGAAAGAGATTCGACAGTTCGTAAATCCAAAGAAATGTAGTACTTTTTCTGAAATGGTAGACGAGGCTCGGTTTTATGAGCTAGAGTTAAAGAGGGAGGAGAAAACTTCGACGAAAAGAAAAGTTGAATCCACTTCTACTTCATCTAAGAAGTTTAGAACTGGTGGAAGTTTTAGAAGAGACGATCGAACTGAAGTCCCAGAATGTAAGATATGCCATAAAAGGCATCGAGGGGAGTGTAGAGCTGGGACTTTTAATTGTTTTTCTTGTGGAAGGCAGGGACATTTTAGTAAAGATTGTCCCAATCCAATCAAAGTTTGTCATCATTGTCTGAAACCAGGACATATTCGACCTGATTGTCCCGAATTGAAATTTCAATCTACTTCTTCCGCTCCTCGTAAGAATACTGAGAGGAAGGCAATGGAACCACCAAAGCCTAGACACCGTTCCTTTCAGATTACTGCAGAAGAAGCACAACGAGCCCCTGATGTGTTAACAGGTACCTTCTTTGTAAATCTTAAACCTGCATACATACTGTTTGATTCGGGAGCCTCACGATCATTTGTATCTGAAAAGTTTTGTCGATATTTCTCAATTCCTCTCGCTGAGTTAGATGCTCCACTAGACGTGGAGGTTGCTGATGATAGGGTTATCTTTGTGACAAATGTGTATAGGGGTTGTCAGTTAGTAATTAACAATGAAACCTTCATCATAAATTTAATCCCGATGCAAATGGGTGAGTTCGATGTAGTTGTAGGAATGGATTGGTTAGGAAAACATAACGCCATAATCCAATGTGAGAAAAAGATAATTCGGGTTAATTCGCCTAGTGGGGGAGTGATAGATATTTATGGAGAGAAGAGAAAACCATCACTTTCTATTTGTACTTTTGCTCGGGCCAAACGCCATTTATCACATGGGTGCCAGGCTTTCTTGGCACATGTGATTGATACTCAGAAACAAACCCCTAAACTTATAGAAATCCCTATTGTTAATGAATTTCCCGATGTTTTTCCCGACGAGCTACCGGGCATTCCGCCTGATAGGCAAGTCGAGTTCCGAATTGATTTGGTACCTGGAGGTACTCCTATTGCCAAAACACCTTATAGACTTGCTCCGTCTGAAATGCAAGAGTTGATGAAACAATTGCAGGAATTGCTCGACAAAGGTTTTATTCGTCCAAGTAGTTCACCGTGGGGTGCGCCGATTTTATTCGTTAAAAAGAAAGATGGTACTATGAGAATGTGTATAGATTATAGAGAATTGAAAAAGGTTACCATTAAGAATAGGTATCCTTTGCCTAGGATTGATGACTTGTTCGACCAGTTACAAGGTGCTAGTTTCTTCTCGAAGATTGATTTACGTTCTGGTTATCACCAATTAAAAGTTCGAGAAGAAGACGTTCCTAAAACTGCTTTCAGAACTAGGTATGGCCATTATGAATTCGTGGTTATGCCTTTTGGTCTCACAAATGCCCCTGCAGCTTTTATGGATCTCATGAATCGAGTGTGCCGACCTATGCTTGATAAGTTTGTAATTGTTTTTATCGATGATATCCTTATCTATTCTAAATCTGCTGAAGATCACGGTGCTCATTTAAGGCAGGTTTTACAAACTCTGAAGAATGAGAAACTTTATGCCAAGTTCTCCAAGTGTGAATTTTGGCTTCGTAAAGTGCAATTTCTGGGTCATATTGTGAATAATCAGGGTATTATGGTTGACCCTGCAAAAGTGGAGGCGGTGATGAGATGGGAACCTCTAACCAATGCAACGGAAGTTAGGAGTTTTCTGGGTTTAGCTGGCTATTACAGACGGTTTATCCAGGATTTCTCTAAAATTGCTACTCCTCTGACAAAGCTTACTCGTAAAAATATTAAGTATGAATGGAATGATGCAGCTGAACAAGCCTTCCGTACTTTGAAATTAAAGCTCAGTCAAGCTCCTGTCTTAGTACTTCCTGATGGTACTGAGGACATGGTAGTTTATTGTGATGCTTCTCGCAATGGTCTCGGTTGTGTCCTTATGCAGAGAGGTAAAGTGATTGCTTATGCTTCTCGACAATTGAAAGAACATGAAAAAGGATATCCAACTCACGATTTGGAACTGGCAGCGGTTGTCTTTGCTCTGAAAATCTGGAGGCATTACTTATATGGTGTGAAGTGTACCATTTATACTGATCATAAAAGCCTTAAATATTTCTTTGATCAGCGTGATCTTAACATGAGACAACGACGTTGGCTCGACTTGATAAAAGATTATGATTGTGAAATTCTTTATCATCCAGGAAAGGCTAACGTTGTAGCTGATGCTCTCAGCCGAAAAGCAATGCATCATGCTTTAATTGTTAAATCTCTTCGCATTACTGTCATTCCTGATTTACTTGATCAGATTAAGAAAGTCCAACAAAATGCATGGCAAAAAGGTCTTTGGAGAGCAGAACGTATAAAGGTCAAATTCCAAACATCGCTGATGATTCTCGTGGGATAAAAACACGTTATGGAAGAATCTGGATTCCTAATTCATCTGAGCTGAAAAAGTTGTTACTTGATGAAGCTCACAAGTCCAGATATTCTATTCATCCTGGTGCAACAAAAATGTACCACGATTTGAAGGTTGATTACTGGTGGCCAGGAATGAAGCGTGAAATTGTAAAATATGTCGAACAATGTCTAACGTGTTTGCAGGTTAAAGCAGAACATCAAAAGCCGTTTGGCAAAATGCAACCGTTGGACATACCTGTTTGGAAATGGGAGCACATTACAATGGACCTTATCACTAAATTGCCCAAAACTCAACGTCATCATGACACTATTTGGGTGATAGTTGATAGGTTAACAAAAAGTGCTTTATTCTTACCGATTAAGGAAACTTATACTTCCGAAACACTTGCTGATTTGTATGTCAAAGAAGTGCTGGCACGTCATGGTATGCCTATTTCTATTGTTTCTGATCGAGATAGCCGATTCACTTCTAGATTCTGGAACAAATTTCAAGAAGACTTGGGTACTCGCATTCATCTGAGTACTGCATACCATCCTCAGACTGACGGGCAGAGTGAAAGAACCATTCAGACACTAGAAGACATGTTGAGGGCATGTGCCATTGATTTCGGTGGTAACTGGGATACTCACTTACCGTTAGTTGAGTTTTCTTATAATAATAGTTATCACGCGAGCATTGGAATGCCACCTTATCAGATGTTATATGGCAGAAAATGTAGAACTCCAATCTGTTGGGGTGAAATCGGGCAGAGAGAACTGGGCAGTACCGACATTGTCCAGAAAACTACAGAGAAAATTGATCAAGTCAGAGAACGTTTAAAAACTGCCCAGGATCGACAAAAGTCTTATGCTGACAATCGAAGATGCCCAATTGAATTTCAAGTTGGAGATTTGGTTATGTTAAAAGTATCTCCATGGAAGGGAATCATCCGATTTAGAAAACGAGGAAAGTTAAGTCCTCGATTTATTGGTCCCTTTAAAATCCTTGAAAGAGTTGGAAAGGTAGCTTATCGCCTCGAGCTGCCTAATGAATTAGCTGGAATTCATAACACTTTTCACGTGTCCTATCTGAGAAAGTGTTTGGTGGATGAAGCCGCTTATATATCATTGGATGAAATTGAAATTAATGATCAACTGAATTATGTTGAACAACCTGTGATGATTCTTGATGAGAAGATAAAGAAGCTGAGGAATAAAGAGATAAAGTTGTTCAAGGTACAATGGAAACATCGTAAGGGTTCAGAATTCACGTGGGAACCTGAGGAAGAAATCATTCGTTATTATCCAGCAATATATCAGGAATGGATTGTAAGGACACAATCCTGAATAAGTGGGGGAGATTTGTAACGCCCCAAATTCTGTACGTTTAAAACTTTAAAATATATTATTTTAACTATTTTTGTTAATAGGACTAACTGTGAAAGACATTTTATACCACAGGACTTGTTAGTTAATAAATTAGTTAGTAGAGGGACTAATGTTGTCAAATATGATAAGTTGAGGGTTTGAATGAAATTAACAGTATAAAAATACTGGTTCTAATATCCTCTACTGTATTCTTTCTTATTCCAAAACACAGGAAAAAAAATAGAAACCCGTACATGTGTGTGTGTGTGTGTCGATTTTAAGGAAGAACAAGGAGGAAGAAACTTCAAATTCAATCTAGGGTTTGTGAAATTAAGCTTGTAATCTTCTAATTTAACAACTATAAGGTATGATTAATCCTCTTTTGTGTTCAATTTGATGATTTGAATGATTTAGGTTAAACCCTAATTTTGGGGTTTTGATAAATAACTGAGTTATTAGCTTAATTGATGTTTCATACACTTAAATGAACTAAATGATATGCTTAAATGATATTAGTTTGATTAGAATGCTCATAATCATATGTTATGGGTAAATTGATGATCCTTATTTTGATATAAAGGAATTGATAATTACATATAAAATGGGTAGTTCATGATGATAAAGATATTGGTATATGTGATTATAAACTAAGGTATAGTGACCTTAGTGTAAGTCAATGATTATGGTTATTGATAATACTAAACTACCCATTTGTATGTAATTAGTGGTAAGGTGTATGAAACAATCTATGAAATCATGAATATTGTGAAACTTACACTTATTGAATATGATTAGTGAAAATGCTTATATGATTGATACTTGGATACATGATTATATGATTAGGTGATAAACGTATTGAAAGTGTTTCAAGTGATGATAATCGTGGGCTATCGCGAGGTAAGTTAATGGATGATGCTATCTTTCTTCAAGTAATGATTATTCCAATTACTTGGAAGGACCGGTAATGGATATGTCATTTACTTGATGAGTTATGATTATGTACCGGGGTGTAGGCCCGAAGATGTTAATTCTTGCGGGAATTAGCATATGATATTATGGATCCTTAATATACGTATGTTGAATTGTTATTGAGAATTTTTGATAGCCCATTGCTTACTAAGCTTTATGCTTATGTTATTATGTTTATGTGTTCTTAGGTGAGCTAAGTGGGACCCAGAGGGATCCGGGCAAAAGGCCCGAAGGTTGCTAATGGTGGAGCTTGTTTCGTTGTTGGTAACAAGCTAATCTTTTGAATCATGCTCTTGATACGTAGTCACCCTTTTTGTTTAAGAAAACATGGTTTGTCACATAATGTTGAAAGTCATGTTTTGTTGATGTTCATAGTCAAACATGTGAAAGGTGGAAGTCAAATTAATCAATGAGTTCTGTTATACTCATTGATAGTTTTGGAGATGCTGATAATGTACACTAGATAACTATTATGTAAATAAAATGGTTTATATGGAAATTTTGATGTTAATGGTTAAGTTGAAGTATTAATAGTGAAAGTCGCCTAAGTTGACTTAGAATGGTCAACGGAATGTACAATGGGCGTTGGAATATTGGTTATATGGGTTGAGACCCAAATGGGCCGTTAAAGTGCCCAAATGGGTCACTTATTTGTTTAATGGTTAAAATAAGCTATGGTCTGGGTATGATAAATGTTAATGTGGCTTTAGACTCCAAATGTGATGGTGGAAATGTAGTAAAAATGTTAGAGTTGATTGTGGGTGGTTTGAAAATTGATATGTTGAGTAAAGTGGTCAAAAACGACCATAAATTGGTCAAAGGTTCAAAACGATATAAAATATGATTTTGAGAAAAGTGTCAATTGGGAAATGTTTGTATAGTCATATTACGCGTGCATGTAAAATTTTAGGTCCTAATTCATAACGAGTAAAAAGTTATGCGTATTTCAATTTGGTCAAAAAGTTGAGTTGTGCTGAGTTTCAAATTTACACTAAGGAACGCGATCCTGACCACTTTTCTGGATCGCGTTCGCAAGGCAAAAATGGTGACAGAAGGTTTATAACTAAGGAACACGATCCCGCCCACTTTCCCGGATCGCGTTTGACAGTGAAAAATGAAACTTTAGGTCTTAAAAAGCTTGTTTTAACTAGGAAAAACTATTAAGGTTAAACTATACATATAGGGTAGTCACGGGACATTATTGAGTGTGCAAAAAAAAAAAAAAAATAAATTATTCGGGGTGTTTCAAGTTGGTATCAGAGCACGGTTTAAGGGATTCGGGTATCTACCATTAGTGGGTACTTGATCTTAAACCATTATTAATTATTTTGAGCATGATGTTGAATTATTAATTGTTAGACTTGTTATATTTGATTTGTTGCTAAGATTTTGACTTGAAATGTCGCGTGATGACTTCAGAAGCGTATAATTGGAATATGATAATTATTATGCCTGGCCAACATAATGATTATCATATGACTTTGTACGGAGCCAAGGAAGTCACGAGGTATTGAAATGATGAGATCTTGGCAGTTGTTGATTATTATGTGATATTGTTTATATAAAGTAGATAGTAAATTTTAATCGTATATGTATATTAAACAAATTGTCTACTTTCAGTAATAAAATGAATGATCAAGAAGAAATAGAACTAACTCTTGGGCCGCGTCCACGAAACCAAGCCCATAATGTGCGAGCTGGAGGTGAGGATGATAGGCAAAGACCTCCCGCAAATGATGCTAGACTTTCTCTACATGAATTGAAAACCTTAATTTCTGCTGAAGTGGCAAAGGCTCAAGAGGCGTCCCTTCCCCTCTTATTGAGCCGTATTTCTGAAACTATTCGTGAGACTGTTGCCGATGAATTTCAGAGGCGAGACGATGAAAATGAACTTGACCTTGAGAGACCACCTCCGGGTGCTGAACGAAATGAGGAACGACCTCCAACACCGGTTGTTCAAAGAATACCACGAGAGTTGGATGAGGATCGTAAATTCAGCTATAAGGATTTTTCTGTTTGTAATCCACCATCTTACGAGGGAGAGATGGACCCAATATTGTGTCACAGGTGGTTGACTGAAGTTGAAGGAGCATTTGCCACGGCAGAAGTCCCTAAAAGGTTGAAGGTGAGATATGCTGCGAATCTTTTAAAATCGCGTGCAAAGAGCTGGTGGAAGGTTCAAGCTCTTAATTTGGGTGAGGAAGGTGTAGCAACTTTATCTTGGGAAGAATTTAGAAAGATGTTTGAGACGGCATTTTCTCAAGATGCTGATCTAAGTCGAATTCGTCGTGAATTCCTTTCTATGGAACAAACGACTGAATCGATAAATGAACTTGTGGGAACTTATCTGGATCGAGCTCAATTCTGTCCGGAATACATGGCGAATCCTAAACTACTTATGGATCATTTTCATGAAATTCTGAAGAAAGAGATTCGACAGTTCGTAAATCCAAAGAAATGTAGTACTTTTTCTGAAATGGTAGACGAGGCTCGGTTTCATGAGCTAGAGTTAAAGAGGGAGGAGAAAACTTCGACGAAAAGAAAAGTTGAATCCACTTCTACTTCATCTAAGAAGTTTAGAACTGGTGGAAGTTTTAGAAGAGACGATCGAACTGAAGTCCCAGAATGTAAGATATGCCATAAAAGGCATCGAGGGGAGTGTAGAGCTGGGACTTTTAATTGTTTTTCTTGTGGAAGGCAGGGACATTTTAGTAAAGATTGTCCCAATCCAATCAAAGTTTGTCATCATTGTCTGAAACCAGGACATATTCGACCTGATTGTCCCGAATTGAAATTTCAATCTACTTCTTCCGCTCCTCGTAAGAATACTGAGAGGAAGGCAATGGAACCACCAAAGCCTAGACACCGTTCCTTTCAGATTACTGCAGAAGAAGCACAACGAGCCCCTGATGTGTTAACAGGTACCTTCTTTGTAAATCTTAAACCTGCATACATACTGTTTGATTCGGGAGCCTCACGATCATTTGTATCTGAAAAGTTTTGTCGATATTTCTCAATTCCTCTCGCTGAGTTAGATGCTCCACTAGACGTGGAGGTTGCTGATGATAGGGTTATCTTTGTGACAAATGTGTATAGGGGTTGTCAGTTAGTAATTAACAATGAAACCTTCAGCATAAATTTAATCCCGATGCAAATGGGTGAGTTCGATGTAGTTGTAGGAATGGATTGGTTAGGAAAACATAACGCCATAATCCAATGTGAGAAAAAGATAATTCGGGTTAATTAGCCTAGTGGGGGAGTGATAGATATTTATGGAGAGAAGAGAAAACCATCACTTTCTATTTGTACTTTTGCTCGGGCCAAACGCCATTTATCACATGGGTGCCAGGCTTTCTTGGCACATGTGATTGATACTCAGAAACAAACCCCTAAACTTATAGAAATCCCTATTGTTAATGAATTTCCCGATGTTTTTCCCGACGAGCTACCGGGCATTCCGCCTGATAGGCAAGTCGAGTTCCGAATTGATTTGGTACCTGGAGCTACTCCTATTGCCAAAACACCTTATAGACTTGCTCCGTCTGAAATGCAAGAGTTGATGAAACAATTGCAGGAATTGCTCGACAAAGGTTTTATTCGTCCAAGTAGTTCACCGTGGGGTGCGCCGATTTTATTCGTTAAAAAGAAAGATGGTACTATGAGAATGTGTATAGATTATAGAGAATTGAAAAAGGTTACCATTAAGAATAGGTATCCTTTGCCTAGGATTGATGACTTGTTCGACCAGTTACAAGGTGCTAGTTTCTTCTCGAAGATTGATTTACGTTCTGGTTATCACCAATTAAAAGTTCGAGAAGAAGACGTTCCTAAAACTGCTTTCAGAACTAGGTATGGCCATTATGAATTCGTGGTTATGCCTTTTGGTCTCACAAATGCCCCTGCAGCTTTTATGGATCTCATGAATCGAGTGTGCCGACCTATGCTTGATAAGTTTGTAATTGTTTTTATCGATGATATCCTTATCTATTCTAAATCTGCTGAAGATCACGGTGCTCATTTAAGGCAGGTTTTACAAACTCTGAAGAATGAGAAACTTTATGCCAAGTTCTCCAAGTGTGAATTTTGGCTTCGTAAAGTGCAATTTCTGGGTCATATTGTGAATAATCAGGGTATTATGGTTGACCCTGCAAAAGTGGAGGCGGTGATGAGATGGGAACCTCTAACCAATGCAACGGAAGTTAGGAGTTTTCTGGGTTTAGCTGGCTATTACAGACGGTTTATCCAGGATTTCTCTAAAATTGCTACTCCTCTGACAAAGCTTACTCGTAAAAATATTAAGTATGAATGGAATGATGCAGCTGAACAAGCCTTCCGTACTTTGAAATTAAAGCTCAGTCAAGCTCCTGTCTTAGTACTTCCTGATGGTACTGAGGACATGGTAGTTTATTGTGATGCTTCTCGCAATGGTCTCGGTTGTGTCCTTATGCAGAGAGGTAAAGTGATTGCTTATGCTTCTCGACAATTGAAAGAACATGAAAAAGGATATCCAACTCACGATTTGGAACTGGCAGCGGTTGTCTTTGCTCTGAAAATCTGGAGGCATTACTTATATGGTGTGAAGTGTACCATTTATACTGATCATAAAAGCCTTAAATATTTCTTTGATCAGCGTGATCTTAACATGAGACAACGACGTTGGCTCGACTTGATAAAAGATTATGATTGTGAAATTCTTTATCATCCAGGAAAGGCTAACGTTGTAGCTGATGCTCTCAGCCGAAAAGCAATGCATCATGCTTTAATTGTTAAATCTCTTCGCATTACTGTCATTCCTGATTTACTTGATCAGATTAAGAAAGTCCAACAAAATGCATGGCAAAAAGGTCTTTGGAGAGCAGAACGTATAAAGGTCAAATTCCAAACATCGCTGATGATTCTCGTGGGATAAAAACACGTTATGGAAGAATCTGGATTCCTAATTCATCTGAGCTGAAAAAGTTGTTACTTGATGAAGCTCACAAGTCCAGATATTCTATTCATCCTGGTGCAACAAAAATGTACCACGATTTGAAGGTTGATTACTGGTGGCCAGGAATGAAGCGTGAAATTGTAAAATATGTCGAACAATGTCTAACGTGTTTGCAGGTTAAAGCAGAACATCAAAAGCCGTTTGGCAAAATGCAACCGTTGGACATACCTGTTTGGAAATGGGAGCACATTACAATGGACCTTATCACTAAATTGCCCAAAACTCAACGTCATCATGACACTATTTGGGTGATAGTTGATAGGTTAACAAAAAGTGCTTTATTCTTACCGATTAAGGAAACTTATACTTCCGAAACACTTGCTGATTTGTATGTCAAAGAAGTGCTGGCACGTCATGGTATGCCTATTTCTATTGTTTCTGATCGAGATAGCCGATTCACTTCTAGATTCTGGAACAAATTTCAAGAAGACTTGGGTACTCGCATTCATCTGAGTACTGCATACCATCCTCAGACTGACGGGCAGAGTGAAAGAACCATTCAGACACTAGAAGACATGTTGAGGGCATGTGCCATTGATTTCGGTGGTAACTGGGATACTCACTTACCGTTAGTTGAGTTTTCTTATAATAATAGTTATCACGCGAGCATTGGAATGCCACCTTATCAGATGTTATATGGCAGAAAATGTAGAACTCCAATCTGTTGGGGTGAAATCGGGCAGAGAGAACTGGGCAGTACCGACATTGTCCAGAAAACTACAGAGAAAATTGATCAAGTCAGAGAACGTTTAAAAACTGCCCAGGATCGACAAAAGTCTTATGCTGACAATCGAAGACGCCCAATTGAATTTCAAGTTGGAGATTTGGTTATGTTAAAAGTATCTCCATGGAAGGGAATCATCCGATTTAGAAAACGAGGAAAGTTAAGTCCTCGATTTATTGGTCCCTTTAAAATCCTTGAAAGAGTTGGAAAGGTAGCTTATCGCCTCGAGCTGCCTAATGAATTAGCTGGAATTCATAACACTTTTCACGTGTCCTATCTGAGAAAGTGTTTGGTGGATGAAGCCGCTTATATATCATTGGATGAAATTGAAATTAATGATTAACTGAATTATGTTGAACAACCTGTGATGATTCTTGATGAGAAGATAAAGAAGCTGAGGAATAAAGAGATAAAGTTGTTCAAGGTCCAATGGAAACATCGTAAGGGTTCAGAATTCACGTGGGAACCTGAGGAAGAAATCATTCGTTATTATCCAGCAATATATCAGGAATGGATTGTGAGGACACAATCCTGAATAAGTGGGGGAGATTTGTAACGCCCCAAATTCTGTACGTTTAAAACTTTAAAATATATTATTTTAACTATTTTTGTTAATAGGACTAACTGTGAAAGACATTTTATACCACAGGACTTGTTAGTTAATAAATTAGTTAGTAGAGGGACTAATGTTGTCAAATATGATAAGTTGAGGGTTTGAATGAAATTAACAGTATAAAAATACTGGTTCTAATATCCTCTACTGTATTCTTTCTTATTCCAAAACACAGAAAAAAAATAGAAACCCGTACATGTGTGTGTGTGTGTGTCGATTTTAAGGAAGAACAAGGAGGAAGAAACTTCAAATTCAAGCTAGGGTTTGTGAAATTAAGCTTGTAATCTTCTAATTTAACAACTATAAGGTATGATTAATCCTCTTTTGTGTTCAATTTGATGATTTGAATGATTTAGGTTAAACCCTAATTTTGGGGTTTTGATAAATAACTGAGTTATTAGCTTAATTGATGTTTCATACACTTAAATGAACTAAATGATATGCTTAAATGATATTAGTTTGATTAGAATGCTCATAATCATATGTTATGGGTAAATTGATGATCCTTGTTTTGATATAAAGGAATTGATAATTATATATAAAATGGGTAGTTCATGATGATAAAGATATTGGTATATGTGATTATAAACTAAGGTATAGTGACCTTAGTGTAAGTCAATGATTATTGTTATTGATAATACTAAACTACCCATTTGTATGTAATTAGTGGTAAGGTGTATGAAACAATCTATGAAATCATGAATATTGTGAAACTTACACTTATTGAATATGATTAGTGAAAATGCTTATATGATTGATACTTGGATACATGATTATATGATTAGGTGATAAACGTATTGAAAGTGTTTCAAGTGATGATAATCGTGGGCTATCGCGAGGTAAGTTAATGGATGATGCTATCTTTCTTCAAGTAATGATTATTCCAATTACTTGGAAGGACCGGTAATGGATATGTCATTTACTTGATGAATTATGATTATGTACCGGGGTGTAGGCCCGAAGATGTTAATTCTTGCGGGAATTAGCATATGATATTATGGATCCTTAATATACGTATGTTGAATTGTTATTGAGAATTTTTGATAGCCCATTGCTTACTAAGCTTTATGCTTACGTTATTATGTTTATGTGTTCTTAGGTGAGCTAAGTGGGACCCAGAGGGATCCGGGCAAAAGGCCCGAAGGTTGCTAATGGTGGAGCTTGTTTCGTTGTTGGTAACAAGCTAATCTTTTGAATCATGCTCTTGATACGTAATCACCCTTTTTGTTTAAGAAAACATGGTTTTGTCACATAATGTTGAAAGTCATGTTTTGTTGATGTTCATAGTCAAACATGTGAAAGGTGGAAGTCAAATTAATCAATGAGTTCTGTTATACTCACTGATAGTTTTGGAGATGCTGATAATGTACACTAGATAACTATTATGTAAATAAAATGGTTTATATGGAAATTTTGATGTTAATGGTTAAGTTGAAGTATTAATAGTGAAAGTGGCCTAAGTTGACTTAGAATGGTCAACGGAATGTACAATGGGCGTTGGAATATTGGTTATATGGGTTGAGACCCAAATGGGCCGTTAAAGTGCCCAAATGGGTCACTTATTTGTTTAATGGTTAAAATAAGCTATGGTCTGGGTATGATAAATGTTAATGTGGCTTTAGACTCCAAATGTGATGGTGGAAATGTAGTAAAAATGTTAGAGTTGATTGTGGGTGGTTTGAAAATTGATATGTTGAGTAAAGTGGTCAAAAACGACCATAAATTGGTCAAAGGTTCAAAACGATATAAAATATGATTTTGAGAAAAGTGTCAATTGGGAAATGTTTGTATAGTCATATTACGCGTGCATGTAAAATTTTAGGTCCTAATTCATAACGAGTAAAAAGTTATGCGTATTTCAATTTGGTCAAAAAGTTGAGTTGTGCTGAGTTTCAAATTTACACTAAGGAACGCGATCCTGACCACTTTTCTGGATCGCGTTCGCAAGGCAAAAATGGTGACAGAAGGTTTATAACTAAGGAACACGATCCCGCCCACTTTCCCGGATCGCGTTTGACAGTGAAAAATGAAACTTTAGGTCTTAAAAAGCTTGTTTTAACTAGGAAAAACTATTAAGGTTAAACTATACATATAGGGTAGTCACGGGACATTATTGAGTGTGCAAAAAAAAAAAAAAAAAAAATTATTCGGGGTGTTTCAAGTTGGTATCAGAGCACGGTTTAAGGGATTCCGGTATCTACCATTAGTGGGTACTTGATCTTAAACCATTATTAATTATTTTGAGCATGATGTTGAATTATTAATTGTTAGACTTGTTATATTTGATTTGTTGCTAAGATTTTGACTTGAAATGTCGCGTGATGACTTCGGAAACGTATAATTGGAATATGATAATTATTATGCCTGGCCAACATAATGATTATCATATGACTTTGTACGGAGCCAAGGAAGTCACGAGGTATTGAAATGATGAGATCTTGGCAGTTGTTGATTATTATGTGATATTGTTTATATAAAGTAGATAGTAAATTTTAATCGTATATGTATATTAAACAAATTGTCTACTTTCAGTAATAAAATGAATGATCAAGAAGAAATAGAACTAACTCTTGGGCCGCGTCCACGAAACCAAGCCCATAATGTGCGAGCTGGAGGTGAGGATGATAGGCAAAGACCTCCCGCAAATGATGCTAGACTTTCTCTACATGAATTGAAAACCTTAATTTCTGCTGAAGTGGCAAAGGCTCAAGAGGCGTCCCTTCCCCTCTTATTGAGCCGTATTTCTGAAACTATTCGTGAGACTGTTGCCGATGAATTTCAGAGGCGAGACGATGAAAATGAACTTGACCTTGAGAGACCACCTCCGGGTGCTGAACGAAATGAGGAACGACCTCCAACACCGGTTGTTCAAAGAATACCACGAGAGTTGGATGAGGATCGTAAATTCAGCTATAAGGATTTTTCTGTTTGTAATCCACCATCTTACGAGGGAGAGATGGACCCAATATTGTGTCACAGGTGGTTGACTGAAGTTGAAGGAGCATTTGCCACGGCAGAAGTCCCTAAAAGGTTGAAGGTGAGATATGCTGCGAATCTTTTAAAATCGCGTGCAAAGAGCTGGTGGAAGGTTCAAGCTCTTAATTTGGGTGAGGAAGGTGTAGCAACTTTATCTTGGGAAGAATTTAGAAAGATGTTTGAGACGGCATTTTCTCAAGATGCTGATCTAAGTCGAATTCGTCGTGAATTCCTTTCTATGGAACAAACGACTGAATCGATAAATGAACTTGTGGGAACTTATCTGGATCGAGCTCAATTCTGTCAGGAATACATGGCGAATCCTAAACTACTTATGGATCATTTTCATGAAATTCTGAAGAAAGAGATTCGACAGTTTGTAAATCCAAAGAAATGTAGTACTTTTTCTGAAATGGTAGACGAGGCTCGGTTTCATGAGCTAGAGTTAAAGAGGGAGGAGAAAACTTCGACGAAAAGAAAAGTTGAATCCACTTCTACTTCATCTAAGAAGTTTAGAACTGGTGGAAGTTTTAGAAGAGACGATCGAACTGAAGTCCCAGAATGTAAGATATGCCATAAAAGGCATCGAGGGGAGTGTAGAGCTGGGACTTTTAATTGTTTTTCTTGTGGAAGGCAAGGACATTTTAGTAAAGATTGTCCCAATCCAATCAAAGTTTGTCATCATTGTCTGAAACCAGGACATATTCGACCTGATTGTCCCGAATTGAAATTTCAATCTACTTCTTCCGCTCCTCGTAAGAATACTGAGAGGAAGGCAATGGAACCAACAAAGCCTAGACACCGTTCCTTTCAGATTACTGCAGAAGAAGCACAACGAGCCCCTGATGTGTTAACAGGTACCTTCTTTGTAAATCTTAAACCTGCATACATACTGTTTGATTCGGGAGCCTCACGATCATTTGTATCTGAAAAGTTTTGTCGATATTTCTCAATTCCTCTCGCTGAGTTAGATGCTCCACTAGACGTGGAGGTTGCTGATGATAGGGTTATC
Organism: Pseudognaphalium luteoalbum; assembly: GCA_963422505.1. Taxonomy (NCBI): domain Eukaryota; kingdom Viridiplantae; phylum Streptophyta; class Magnoliopsida; order Asterales; family Asteraceae; genus Pseudognaphalium; species Pseudognaphalium luteoalbum. Next base: position 4,687,922 of record OY730194.1, read on the forward strand.
TTTGTGACAAATGTGTATAGGGGTTGTCAGTTAGTAATTAACAATGAAACCTTCAGCATAAATTTAATCCCGATGCAAATGGGTGAGTTCGATGTAGTTGTAGGAATGGATTGGTTAGGAAAACATAACGCCATAATCCAATGTGAGAAAAAGATAATTCGGGTTAATTAGCCTAGTGGGGGAGTGATAGATATTTATGGAGAGAAGAGAAAACCATCACTTTCTATTTGTACTTTTGCTCGGGCCAAACGCCATTTATCACATGGGTGCCAGGCTTTCTTGGCACATGTGATTGATACTCAGAAACAAACCCCTAAACTTATAGAAATCCCTATTGTTAATGAATTTCCCGATGTTTTTCCCGACGAGCTACCGGGCATTCCGCCTGATAGGCAAGTCGAGTTCCGAATTGATTTGGTACCTGGAGCTACTCCTATTGCCAAAACACCTTATAGACTTGCTCCGTCTGAAATGCAAGAGTTGATGAAACAATTGCAGGAATTGCTCGACAAAGGTTTTATTCGTCCAAGTAGTTCACCGTGGGGTGCGCCGATTTTATTCGTTAAAAAGAAAGATGGTACTATGAGAATGTGTATAGATTATAGAGAATTGAAAAAGGTTACCATTAAGAATAGGTATCCTTTGCCTAGGATTGATGACTTGTTCGACCAGTTACAAGGTGCTAGTTTCTTCTCGAAGATTGATTTACGTTCTGGTTATCACCAATTAAAAGTTCGAGAAGAAGACGTTCCTAAAACTGCTTTCAGAACTAGGTATGGCCATTATGAATTCGTGGTTATGCCTTTTGGTCTCACAAATGCCCCTGCAGCTTTTATGGATCTCATGAATCGAGTGTGCCGACCTATGCTTGATAAGTTTGTAATTGTTTTTATCGATGATATCCTTATCTATTCTAAATCTGCTGAAGATCACGGTGCTCATTTAAGGCAGGTTTTACAAACTCTGAAGAATGAGAAACTTTATGCCAAGTTCTCCAAGTGTGAATTTTGGCTTCGTAAAGTGCAATTTCTGGGTCATATTGTGAATAATCAGGGTATTATGGTTGACCCTGCAAAAGTGGAGGCGGTGATGAGATGGGAACCTCTAACCAATGCAACGGAAGTTAGGAGTTTTCTGGGTTTAGCTGGCTATTACAGACGGTTTATCCAGGATTTCTCTAAAATTGCTACTCCTCTGACAAAGCTTACTCGTAAAAATATTAAGTATGAATGGAATGATGCAGCTGAACAAGCCTTCCGTACTTTGAAATTAAAGCTCAGTCAAGCTCCTGTCTTAGTACTTCCTGATGGTACTGAGGACATGGTAGTTTATTGTGATGCTTCTCGCAATGGTCTCGGTTGTGTCCTTATGCAGAGAGGTAAAGTGATTGCTTATGCTTCTCGACAATTGAAAGAACATGAAAAAGGATATCCAACTCACGATTTGGAACTGGCAGCGGTTGTCTTTGCTCTGAAAATCTGGAGGCATTACTTATATGGTGTGAAGTGTACCATTTATACTGATCATAAAAGCCTTAAATATTTCTTTGATCAGCGTGATCTTAACATGAGACAACGACGTTGGCTCGACTTGATAAAAGATTATGATTGTGAAATTCTTTATCATCCAGGAAAGGCTAACGTTGTAGCTGATGCTCTCAGCTGAAAAGCAATGCATCATGCTTTAATTGTTAAATCTCTTCGCATTACTGTCATTCCTGATTTACTTGATCAGATTAAGAAAGTCCAACAAAATGCATGGCAAAAAGGTCTTTGGAGAGCAGAACGTATAAAGGTCAAATTCCAAACATCGCTGATGATTCTCGTGGGATAAAAACACGTTATGGAAGAATCTGGATTCCTAATTCATCTGAGCTGAAAAAGTTGTTACTTGATGAAGCTCACAAGTCCAGATATTCTATTCATCCTGGTGCAACAAAAATGTACCACGATTTGAAGGTTGATTACTGGTGGCCAGGAATGAAGCGTGAAATTGTAAAATATGTCGAACAATGTCTAACGTGTTTGCAGGTTAAAGCAGAACATCAAAAGCCGTTTGGCAAAATGCAACCGTTGGACATACCTGTTTGGAAATGGGAGCACATTACAATGGACCTTATCACTAAATTGCCCAAAACTCAACGTCATCATGACACTATTTGGGTGATAGTTGATAGGTTAACAAAAAGTGCTTTATTCTTACCGATTAAGGAAACTTATACTTCCGAAACACTTGCTGATTTGTATGTCAAAGAAGTGCTGGCACGTCATGGTATGCCTATTTCTATTGTTTCTGATCGAGATAGCCGATTCACTTCTAGATTCTGGAACAAATTTCAAGAAGACTTGGGTACTCGCATTCATCTGAGTACTGCATACCATCCTCAGACTGACGGGCAGAGTGAAAGAACCATTCAGACACTAGAAGACATGTTGAGGGCATGTGCCATTGATTTCGGTGGTAACTGGGATACTCACTTACCGTTAGTTGAGTTTTCTTATAATAATAGTTATCACGCGAGCATTGGAATGCCACCTTATCAGATGTTATATGGCAGAAAATGTAGAACTCCAATCTGTTGGGGTGAAATCGGGCAGAGAGAACTGGGCAGTACCGACATTGTCCAGAAAACTACAGAGAAAATTGATCAAGTCAGAGAACGTTTAAAAACTGCCCAGGATCGACAAAAGTCTTATGCTGACAATCGAAGACGCCCAATTGAATTTCAAGTTGGAGATTTGGTTATGTTAAAAGTATCTCCATGGAAGGGAATCATCCGATTTAGAAAACGAGGAAAGTTAAGTCCTCGATTTATTGGTCCCTTTAAAATCCTTGAAAGAGTTGGAAAGGTAGCTTATCGCCTCGAGCTGCCTAATGAATTAGCTGGAATTCATAACACTTTTCACGTGTCCTATATGAGAAAGTGTTTGGTGGATGAAGCCGCTTATATATCATTGGATGAAATTGAAATTAATGATCAACTGAATTATGTTGAACAACCTGTGATGATTCTTGATGAGAAGATAAAGAAGCTGAGGAATAAAGAGATAAAGTTGTTCAAGGTCCAATGGAAACATCGTAAGGGTTCAGAATTCACGTGGGAACCTGAGGAAGAAATCATTCGTTATTATCCAGCAATATATCAGGAATGGATTGTGAGGACACAATCCTGAATAAGTGGGGGAGATTTGTAACGCCCCAAATTCTGTACGTTTAAAACTTTAAAATATATTATTTTAACTATTTTTGTTAATAGGACTAACTGTGAAAGACATTTTATACCACAGGACTTGTTAGTTAATAAATTAGTTAGTAGAGGGACTAATGTTGTCAAATATGATAAGTTGAGGGTTTGAATGAAATTAACAGTATAAAAATACTGGTTCTAATATCCTCTACTGTATTCTTTCTTATTCCAAAACACAGAAAAAAATAGAAACCCGTACATGTGTGTGTGTGTGTGTCGATTTTAAGGAAGAACAAGGAGGAAGAAACTTCAAATTCAAGCTAGGGTTTGTGAAATTAAGCTTGTAATCTTCTAATTTAACAACTATAAGGTATGATTAATCCTCTTTTGTGTTCAATTTGATGATTTGAATGATTTAGGTTAAACCCTAATTTTGGGGTTTTGATAAATAACTGAGTTATTAGCTTAATTGATGTTTCATACACTTAAATGAACTAAATGATATGCTTAAATGATATTAGTTTGATTAGAATGCTCATAATCATATGTTATGGGTAAATTGATGATCCTTGTTTTGATATAAAGGAATTGATAATTATATATAAAATGGGTAGTTCATGATGATAAAGATATTGGTATATGTGATTATAAACTAAGGTATAGTGACCTTAGTGTAAGTCAATGATTATTGTTATTGATAATACTAAACTACCCATTTGTATGTAATTAGTGGTAAGGTGTATGAAACAATCTATGAAATCATGAATATTGTGAAACTTACACTTATTGAATATGATTAGTGAAAATGCTTATATGATTGATACTTGGATACATGATTATATGATTAGGTGATAAACGTATTGAAAGTGTTTCAAGTGATGATAATCGTGGGCTATCGCGAGGTAAGTTAATGGATGATGCTATCTTTCTTCAAGTAATGATTATTCCAATTACTTGGAAGGACCGGTAATGGATATGTCATTTACTTGATGAGTTATGATTATGTACCGGGGTGTAGGCCCGAAGATGTTAATTCTTGCGGGAATTAGCATATGATATTATGGATCCTTAATATACGTATGTTGAATTGTTATTGAGAATTTTTGATAGCCCATTGCTTACTAAGCTTTATGCTTACGTTATTATGTTTATGTGTTCTTAGGTGAGCTAAGTGGGACCCAGAGGGATCCGGGCAAAAGGCCCGAAGGTTGCTAATGGTGGAGCTTGTTTCGTTGTTGGTAACAAGCTAATCTTTTGAATCATGCTCTTGATACGTAATCACCCTTTTTGTTTAAGAAAACATGGTTTTGTCACATAATGTTGAAAGTCATGTTTTGTTGATGTTCATAGTCAAACATGTGAAAGGTGGAAGTCAAATTAATCAATGAGTTCTGTTATACTCACTGATAGTTTTGGAGATGCTGATAATGTACACTAGATAACTATTATGTAAATAAAATGGTTTATATGGAAATTTTGATGTTAATGGTTAAGTTGAAGTATTAATAGTGAAAGTGGCCTAAGTTGACTTAGAATGGTCAACGGAATGTACAATGGGCGTTGGAATATTGGTTATATGGGTTGAGACCCAAATGGGCCGTTAAAGTGCCCAAATGGGTCACTTATTTGTTTAATGGTTAAAATAAGCTATGGTCTGGGTATGATAAATGTTAATGTGGCTTTAGACTCCAAATGTGATGGTGGAAATGTAGTAAAAATGTTAGAGTTGATTGTGGGTGGTTTGAAAATTGATATGTTGAGTAAAGTGGTCAAAAACGACCATAAATTGGTCAAAGGTTCAAAACGATATAAAATATGATTTTGAGAAAAGTGTCAATTGGGAAATGTTTGTATAGTCATATTACGCGTGCATGTAAAATTTTAGGTCCTAATTCATAACGAGTAAAAAGTTATGCGTATTTCAATTTGGTCAAAAAGTTGAGTTGTGCTGAGTTTCAAATTTACACTAAGGAACGCGATCCTGACCACTTTTCTGGATCGCGTTCGCAAGGCAAAAATGGTGACAGAAGGTTTATAACTAAGGAACACGATCCCGCCCACTTTCCCGGATCGCGTTTGACAGTGAAAAATGAAACTTTAGGTCTTAAAAAGCTTGTTTTAACTAGGAAAAACTATTAAGGTTAAACTATACATATAGGGTAGTCACGGGACATTATTGAGTGTGCAAAAAAAAAAAAAAAAAAATTATTCGGGGTGTTTCAAGTTGGTATCAGAGCACGGTTTAAGGGATTCCGGTATCTACCAATAGTGGGTACTTGATCTTAAACCATTATTAATTATTTTGAGCATGATGTTGAATTATTAATTGTTAGACTTGTTATATTTGATTTGTTGCTAAGATTTTGACTTGAAATGTCGCGTGATGACTTCGGAAGCGTATAATTGGAATATGATAATTATTATGCCTGGCCAACATAATGATTATCATATGACTTTGTACGGAGCCAAGGAAGTCACGAGGTATTGAAATGATGAGATCTTGGCAGTTGTTGATTATTATGTGATATTGTTTATATAAAGTAGATAGTAAATTTTAATCGTATATGTATATTAAACAAATTGTCTACTTTCAGTAATAAAATGAATGATCAAGAAGAAATAGAACTAACTCTTGGGCCGCGTCCACGAAACCAAGCCCATAATGTGCGAGCTGGAGGTGAGGATGATAGGCAAAGACCTCCCGCAAATGATGCTAGACTTTCTCTACATGAATTGAAAACCTTAATTTCTGCTGAAGTGGCAAAGGCTCAAGAGGCGTCCCTTCCCCTCTTATTGAGCCGTATTTCTGAAACTATTCGTGAGACTGTTGCCGATGAATTTCAGAGGCGAGACGATGAAAATGAACTTGACCTTGAGAGACCACCTCCGGGTGCTGAACGAAATGAGGAACGACCTCCAACACCGGTTGTTCAAAGAATACCACGAGAGTTGGATGAGGATCGTAAATTCAGCTATAAGGATTTTTCTGTTTGTAATCCACCATCTTACGAGGGAGAGATGGACCCAATATTGTGTCACAGGTGGTTGACTGAAGTTGAAGGAGCATTTGCCACGGCAGAAGTCCCTAAAAGGTTGAAGGTGAGATATGCTGCGAATCTTTTAAAATCGCGTGCAAAGAGCTGGTGGAAGGTTCAAGCTCTTAATTTGGGTGAGGAAGGTGTAGCAACTTTATCTTGGGAAGAATTTAGAAAGATGTTTGAGACGGCATTTTCTCAAGATGCTGATCTAAGTCGAATTCGTCGTGAATTCCTTTCTATGGAACAAACGACTGAATCGATAAATGAACTTGTGGGAACTTATCTGGATCGAGCTCAATTCTGTCCGGAATACATGGCGAATCCTAAACTACTTATGGATCATTTTCATGAAATTCTGAAGAAAGAGATTCGACAGTTCGTAAATCCAAAGAAATGTAGTACTTTTTCTGAAATGGTAGACGAGGCTCGGTTTCATGAGCTAGAGTTAAAGAGGGAGGAGAAAACTTCGACGAAAAGAAAAGTTGAATCCACTTCTACTTCATCTAAGAAGTTTAGAACTGGTGGAAGTTTTAGAAGAGACGATCGAACTGAAGTCCCAGAATGTAAGATATGCCATAAAAGGCATCGAGGGGAGTGTAGAGCTGGGACTTTTAATTGTTTTTCTTGTGGAAGGCAGGGACATTTTAGTAAAGATTGTCCCAATCCAATCAAAGTTTGTCATCATTGTCTGAAACCAGGACATATTCGACCTGATTGTCCCGAATTGAAATTTCAATCTACTTCTTCCGCTCCTCGTAAGAATACTGAGAGGAAGGCAATGGAACCACCAAAGCCTAGACACCGTTCCTTTCAGATTACTGCAGAAGAAGCACAACGAGCCCCTGATGTGTTAACAGGTACCTTCTTTGTAAATCTTAAACCTGCATACATACTGTTTGATTCGGGAGCCTCACGATCATTTGTATCTGAAAAGTTTTGTCGATATTTCTCAATTCCTCTCGCTGAGTTAGATGCTCCACTAGACGTGGAGGTTGCTGATGATAGGGTTATCTTTGTGACAAATGTGTATAGGGGTTGTCAGTTAGTAATTAACAATGAAACCTTCAGCATAAATTTAATCCCGATGCAAATGGGTGAGTTCGATGTAGTTGTAGGAATGGATTGGTTAGGAAAACATAACGCCATAATCCAATGTGAGAAAAAGATAATTCGGGTTAATTCGCCTAGTGGGGGAGTGATAGATATTTATGGAGAGAAGAGAAAACCATCACTTTCTATTTGTACTTTTGCTCGGGCCAAACGCCATTTATCACATGGGTGCCAGGCTTTCTTGGCACATGTGATTGATACTCAGAAACAAACCCCTAAACTTATAGAAATCCCTATTGTTAATGAATTTCCCGATGTTTTTCCCGACGAGCTACCGGGCATTCCGCCTGATAGGCAAGTCGAGTTCCGAATTGATTTGGTACCTGGAGCTACTCCTATTGCCAAAACACCTTATAGACTTGCTCCGTCTGAAATGCAAGAGTTGATGAAACAATTGCAGGAATTGCTCGACAAAGGTTTTATTCGTCCAAGTAGTTCACCGTGGGGTGCGCCGATTTTATTCGTTAAAAAGAAAGATGGTACTATGAGAATGTGTATAGATTATAGAGAATTGAAAAAGGTTACCATTAAGAATAGGTATCCTTTGCCTAGGATTGATGACTTGTTCGACCAGTTACAAGGTGCTAGTTTCTTCTCGAAGATTGATTTACGTTCTGGTTATCACCAATTAAAAGTTCGAGAAGAAGACGTTCCTAAAACTGCTTTCAGAACTAGGTATGGCCATTATGAATTCGTGGTTATGCCTTTTGGTCTCACAAATGCCCCTGCAGCTTTTATGGATCTCATGAATCGAGTGTGCCGACCTATGCTTGATAAGTTTGTAATTGTTTTTATCGATGATATCCTTATCTATTCTAAATCTGCTGAAGATCACGGTGCTCATTTAAGGCAGGTTTTACAAACTCTGAAGAATGAGAAACTTTATGCCAAGTTCTCCAAGTGTGAATTTTGGCTTCGTAAAGTGCAATTTCTGGGTCATATTGTGAATAATCAGGGTATTATGGTTGACCCTGCAAAAGTGGAGGCGGTGATGAGATGGGAACCTCTAACCAATGCAACGGAAGTTAGGAGTTTTCTGGGTTTAGCTGGCTATTACAGACGGTTTATCCAGGATTTCTCTAAAATTGCTACTCCTCTGACAAAGCTTACTCGTAAAAATATTAAGTATGAATGGAATGATGCAGCTGAACAAGCCTTCCGTACTTTGAAATTAAAGCTCAGTCAAGCTCCTGTCTTAGTACTTCCTGATGGTACTGAGGACATGGTAGTTTATTGTGATGCTTCTCGCAATGGTCTCGGTTGTGTCCTTATGCAGAGAGGTAAAGTGATTGCTTATGCTTCTCGACAATTGAAAGAACATGAAAAAGGATATCCAACTCACGATTTGGAACTGGCAGCGGTTGTCTTTGCTCTGAAAATCTGGAGGCATTACTTATATGGTGTGAAGTGTACCATTTATACTGATCATAAAAGCCTTAAATATTTCTTTGATCAGCGTGATCTTAACATGAGACAACGACGTTGGCTCGACTTGATAAAAGATTATGATTGTGAAATTCTTTATCATCCAGGAAAGGCTAACGTTGTAGCTGATGCTCTCAGCTGAAAAGCAATGCATCATGCTTTAATTGTTAAATCTCTTCGCATTACTGTCATTCCTGATTTACTTGATCAGATTAAGAAAGTCCAACAAAATGCATGGCAAAAAGGTCTTTGGAGAGCAGAACGTATAAAGGTCAAATTCCAAACATCGCTGATGATTCTCGTGGGATAAAAACACGTTATGGAAGAATCTGGATTCCTAATTCATCTGAGCTGAAAAAGTTGTTACTTGATGAAGCTCACAAGTCCAGATATTCTATTCATCCTGGTGCAACAAAAATGTACCACGATTTGAAGGTTGATTACTGGTGGCCAGGAATGAAGCGTGAAATTGTAAAATATGTCGAACAATGTCTAACGTGTTTGCAGGTTAAAGCAGAACATCAAAAGCCGTTTGGCAAAATGCAACCATTGGACATACCTGTTTGGAAATGGGAGCACATTACAATGGACCTTATCACTAAATTGCCCAAAACTCAACGTCATCATGACACTATTTGGGTGATAGTTGATAGGTTAACAAAAAGTGCTTTATTCTTACCGATTAAGGAAACTTATACTTCCGAAACACTTGCTGATTTGTATGTCAAAGAAGTGCTGGCACGTCATGGTATGCCTATTTCTATTGTTTCTGATCGAGATAGCCGATTCACTTCTAGATTCTGGAACAAATTTCAAGAAGACTTGGGTACTCGCATTCATCTGAGTACTGCATACCATCCTCAGACTGACGGGCAGAGTGAAAGAACCATTCAGACACTAGAAGACATGTTGAGGGCATGTGCCATTGATTTCGGTGGTAACTGGGATACTCACTTACCGTTAGTTGAGTTTTCTTATAATAATAGTTATCACGCGAGCATTGGAATGCCACCTTATCAGATGTTATATGGCAGAAAATGTAGAACTCCAATCTGTTGGGGTGAAATCGGGCAGAGAGAACTGGGCAGTACCGACATTGTCCAGAAAACTACAGAGAAAATTGATCAAGTCAGAGAACGTTTAAAAACTGCCCAGGATCGACAAAAGTCTTATGCTGACAATCGAAGACGCCCAATTGAATTTCAAGTTGGAGATTTGGTTATGTTAAAAGTATCTCCATGGAAGGGAATCATCCGATTTAGAAAACGAGGAAAGTTAAGTCCTCGATTTATTGGTCCCTTTAAAATCCTTGAAAGAGTTGGAAAGGTAGCTTATCGCCTCGAGCTGCCTAATGAATTAGCTGGAATTCATAACACTTTTCACGTGTCCTATATGAGAAAGTGTTTGGTGGATGAAGCCGCTTATATATCATTGGATGAAATTGAAATTAATGATCAACTGAATTATGTTGAACAACCTGTGATGATTCTTGATGAGAAGATAAAGAAGCTGAGGAATAAAGAGATAAAGTTGTTCAAGGTCCAATGGAAACATCGTAAGGGTTCAGAATTCACCTGGGAACCTGAGGAAGAAATCATTCGTTATTATCCAGCAATATATCAGGAATGGATTGTGAGGACACAATCCTGAATAAGTGGGGGAGATTTGTAACGCCCCAAATTCTGTACGTTTAAAACTTTAAAATATATTATTTTAACTATTTTTGTTAATAGGACTAACTGTGAAAGACATTTTATACCACAGGACTTGTTAGTTAATAAATTAGTTAGTAGAGGGACTAATGTTGTCAAATATGATAAGTTGAGGGTTTGAATGAAATTAACAGTATAAAAATACTGGTTCTAATATCCTCTACTGTATTCTTTCTTATTCCAAAACACAGAAAAAAATAGAAACCCGTACATGTGTGTGTGTGTGTGTCGATTTTAAGGAAGAACAAGGAGGAAGAAACTTCAAATTCAAGCTAGGGTTTGTGAAATTAAGCTTGTAATCTTCTAATTTAACAACTATAAGGTATGATTAATCCTCTTTTGTGTTCAATTTGATGATTTGAATGATTTAGGTTAAACCCTAATTTTGGGGTTTTGATAAATAACTGAGTTATTAGCTTAATTGATGTTTCATACACTTAAATGAACTAAATGATATGCTTAAATGATATTAGTTTGATTAGAATGCTCATAATCATATGTTATGGGTAAATTGATGATCCTTGTTTTGATATAAAGGAATTGATAATTATATATAAAATGGGTAGTTCATGATGATAAAGATATTGGTATATGTGATTATAAACTAAGGTATAGTGACCTTAGTGTAAGTCAATGATTATTGTTATTGATAATACTAAACTACCCATTTGTATGTAATTAGTGGTAAGGTGTATGAAACAATCTATGAAATCATGAATATTGTGAAACTTACACTTATTGAATATGATTAGTGAAAATGCTTATATGATTGATACTTGGATACATGATTATATGATTAGGTGATAAACGTATTGAAAGTGTTTCAAGTGATGATAATCGTGGGCTATCGCGAGGTAAGTTAATGGATGATGCTATCTTTCTTCAAGTAATGATTATTCCAATTACTTGGAAGGACCGGTAATGGATATGTCATTTACTTGATGAGTTATGATTATGTACCGGGGTGTAGGCCCGAAGATGTTAATTCTTGCGGGAATTAGCATATGATATTATGGATCCTTAATATACGTATGTTGAATTGTTATTGAGAATTTTTGATAGCCCATTGCTTACTAAGCTTTATGCTTACGTTATTATGTTTATGTGTTCTTAGGTGAGCTAAGTGGGACCCAGAGGGATCCGGGCAAAAGGCCCGAAGGTTGCTAATGGTGGAGCTTGTTTCGTTGTTGGTAACAAGCTAATCTTTTGAATCATGCTCTTGATACGTAATCACCCTTTTTGTTTAAGAAAACATGGTTTTGTCACATAATGTTGAAAGTCATGTTTTGTTGATGTTCATAGTCAAACATGTGAAAGGTGGAAGTCAAATTAATCAATGAGTTCTGTTATACTCACTGATAGTTTTGGAGATGCTGATAATGTACACTAGATAACTATTATGTAAATAAAATGGTTTATATGGAAATTTTGATGTTAATGGTTAAGTTGAAGTATTAATAGTGAAAGTGGCCTAAGTTGACTTAGAATGGTCAACGGAATGTACAATGGGCGTTGGAATATTGGTTATATGGGTTGAGACCCAAATGGGCCGTTAAAGTGCCCAAATGGGTCACTTATTTGTTTAATGGTTAAAATAAGCTATGGTCTGGGTATGATAAATGTTAATGTGGCTTTAGACTCCAAATGTGATGGTGGAAATGTAGTAAAAATGTTAGAGTTGATTGTGGGTGGTTTGAAAATTGATATGTTGAGTAAAGTGGTCAAAAACGACCATAAATTGGTCAAAGGTTCAAAACGATATAAAATATGATTTTGAGAAAAGTGTCAATTGGGAAATGTTTGTATAGTCATATTACGCGTGCATGTAAAATTTTAGGTCCTAATTCATAACGAGTAAAAAGTTATGCGTATTTCAATTTGGTCAAAAAGTTGAGTTGTGCTGAGTTTCAAATTTACACTAAGGAACGCGATCCTGACCACTTTTCTGGATCGCGTTCGCAAGGCAAAAATGGTGACAGAAGGTTTATAACTAAGGAACACGATCCCGCCCACTTTCCCGGATCGCGTTTGACAGTGAAAAATGAAACTTTAGGTCTTAAAAAGCTTGTTTTAACTAGGAAAAACTATTAAGGTTAAACTATACATATAGGGTAGTCACGGGACATTATTGAGTGTGCAAAAAAAAAAAAAAAAATTATTCGGGGTGTTTCAGTAGATTAAAACGATACTTGCTTGGACTAGGTCACTAGTGATTTCGGGGTGAATTTTTTTCTTTTTGCTTCAAATATGTTTTTAATTGTGAACTGTTATATTTTTTTTATTTCAAATAAATTTTCATCATCGTGAACCTTAATTTTTTTCCTTCACAAAAAGTTTTTAACTTTTTTAATTATACAATTTATTTTTTCACATAATATTTTTTTACTTTTCTAATTCCAAACCTTAATTTTTTTTGAGTTCACAGAAATTTTTAATTCTTTCAACTGTGAATCTTTTTTTTTTGGCTTCACGGAATTTCTTTTAATTTTTTTTAGTTCACGGAAAATTTTTAACTTTTACAATTGTGAATCTTTTTTTTCAACTGTGGACCTTAATATTTTTGGTTAACGAAAAGTTTTTAAAATTTTCAAATGTGAACATTTTTTTAAACTGTGAACCTTGATTATATTTTTTGAGTTCGGAAAGTTTTTAACTTTTTCAATTGTGGATTTTTTTTAACTTTGAACCTTAGTTTCTTTTTTGGGTTCACGGAAAGTTTTTTAATATATTCAATTGTGAACATTTTTTTCAACTGTGAACCTTAATTTTTTTTAATTCACGGAAAATTTTTAACTTTTTCAATTGTGAACTTTTTTTTTGTTTTGGGTTCACAATTTTTTTTTTAAACTTTTCAATTATGAACTTTAATTTTTTGTTTTGGTCTACAGATTTGACTTTATTTTATTTTATATCTACAAAAAGATATTTTTTTGTGTGAACCATTATTATTTATGGTTTACAAAAAAAAAATTCAGAAGTTGAAAAAATTGTGAAGGAAAAATGTTTTCACCGTTTCTTTTATCTTCACCCATTTTATATATATATATGAGTTAGTTTAGATAGAGGGTGGGGATGTGTTTTCACTATTTTTTTTATCTCCTTGTTTTCACAGGATCTCATTCCTATATATATATATATATATATATATATATATATATATATATATATATATGGTTGAGTTCTGTTGAGAACAAGGTCATTCCGTGAGAACGATGAGAACACATCTGACCTTCCAATTGATCTTATCAAAAATAAGAGAATCTGAGGTGGCATAATTGTAAATATCGTGACTTTCATATCTGAGGGTTAAATCTGTAAAAAAATGTGTGAAGTCTTTATAAGTATAAGCTTCACAGCAAATTTTATATAAAGTTTATCATAATTTCATATTAACATAATGTTTTACATGTGAAGTCTTTTAAAATATAAAGATTCACAGCATAAAACTGTGTGAAGTATTTATAAGAATAAGCTTCACTTCAAATTTTATGCGAATTTTATCATAATTTAATATTAACATATTATTTAACATATTATTTAACATATGAAGTATTTTAAAATATAAAGCTTTGCAGCATAAAACTATGTAAAGTCTTTATAAGTATAAGTTTCACAACAAATTTTATGTGAAGTTTGTCATAATTTCATATTAACATATTGTTTTACATGTGAAGTCATTTAACATATAAAACTTCACAGCATGAAACCATGTGAAGTCTTTATAAGATAAGCTTCACAACAAATTTTATGTGAAGTTTGTCATAATTTCATATTAACATGTATTTTAAAATATAAAGCTTCACAACAGTTTAGAAAATATGAAGCATTATATATTTTAGGTTCACAGTAGTTATATGTAGTCAAGCTTTATTATTATTATTATTATTTTTTGTGTTCACGTCACTTTTATAATAGTGAATCTTTATTTTTTATAGATTCACATAATAAAGTTTAAATTTTTAAATCCTAACTTATATGTGATACTCGTACTTTAACGTCAAACATGAGCCATCAATCGCCTTTAATTACGGTAACTTATAATTTTTTTATGTGTTAAGCATTCACAAATAAATATTCATCACTCTAAATTTAGTGTCAACCAAAAATAAATAAATCATATAAAAAATTGTGAAGGAAAAAAAAACCATTCACACCAGCACCCTTATGTGAAGCCGCCAAAATCACACTTTATAATATTTTCAAAAATGACACAATGAAAATGAGGTATGTTGATCAATTAGGGATGGATGGTTAAGATATGTTCTCACTGTTCTCACGTAATCATTGTGTTCTTACAAAATCTCAAATTTGTATATATAGTAAGAGGATCAAAAAAGGAGATTTTTATGAGAGAACGTGGAGAAACAATATTAACCAATCATTTCAAAATCAATTGGGAGGGTATTATGGGTAACTTACATTTAGTTAGTTATTTGAATTAATCCATCATTCAAAATTGAAAGACATGCAGCCGTTATTATGTTTTAATATCGTCAAGACCCAATTTTCTTTTATATTCATCAAAATAATACCAATTCGTCTTTATCATTCTATAATGCGAACATAATCCATATAATTGCAACGTCAGCTAAGCAATATTTTATAAATTGCTCTTTTACAAGATTCGCTTAACCTTCTGAATTTGTTTGTGCGTATTTATGAGCTATTGGTGGGAATTACTTAGTTGTTAACAAAAGCAACTCAACAAGAATATATATAAAGAGTGGAAAATTATTTTTGTTTCATCAGGTTGATTCGTTTTAATTTTTTAGATTGATTGATTGAAGTAACATATTTGTCACATTGATTCCAAAAAATTTATAACCTCGATACAATAATTTAGGTAACGTTGATTCAAGTAATTTGTAACACTAATTCACTAAGTTGACAACATTGATTCATTTATCATATAGCATTGAAAGAGAGAGTTATAGATAGTGATTCATAGATATTCATCACATTAATTCATATAATTATGACATTGATACAACTTTATTTATAATAGTATAACAATATAAAGTTAAAAAATAATAAATCATAAACAAAATATGTGCATTCGCGAAACATAAAGAAGCAAGATATAGAGATAAGATATTAAAACTCAACTTTTTTAGTAACCGTCTTTGACTTTGATTAGGTAGGAACGGTTTCCATATCAAAGGTCTTCAATTTTACGGTTATGCCCCTCAATCTCCTAAATAGTTTATCATATATTTATAAAAAATTACAACATTGCATCTAAGATTTTAAATCGTTGGATCATAAAATTAAACTAAAGGTTAAGATCACTTATTTCCCTTCTTCCATTGAAAATTCTTCTCCATTGATTCAAATCCTATATATATATATATATTGAAAGAATCTGGTGAGAATAAGAGGATTTCGTGAGAATGGTGAGAACAAATCATAGCCACCCATTTAACATCAATGGTCCAAAATGGAGGTGACATTTTTATAATTATTGACAAGTCTGTAAAAAGATGGTGGCATTTTTGGTAAATAAGCAGAACTTCATTTTTCATTCACAATACATTTTTGTACAATTTAAGATTATCTTAAATACTCATTTAGATCCATTAAAAAAATGAGGGGAGACTCAACAAATCCATCACCTCATAAATATTAACCAAGTTGTCCCATGAATAATCAATGAGCCTAAAATTGCCACTTCTACATACAATAAAAGTTTTTAAAGTTCGACTCATATAATAGTAAAAAGTGTAAGGTATAATATATAACGAAACAATAAACCTTACATTTTCATGTCAAATAAGGATTCTAAAATTATAAGGGATTGAGATTCCTAAAAGGAAAATGATAAAGACAACCCTAAGGACTGTCAATACGACCTTAATACATGCATTAAGATTTGTACTCTTACCATAATAAAAAATATCATGGCCCCTTGAGTCTTAGTTGACCCACCTGAATTTTTATCAAAGTACACAATTTTATGCGTATCCAAATTGATTATTTACAACCCTTAGAGTTGTCTTCTTAATATTAGAGTCTTAATATTCTAGAATCCCCAATAATCCTCAACAAAGTGATTGGCAAACACATCTATAGTTTTTGTAACATCCTCTCCAGTGGCCTGGTAATTTTTATTTTATTTGATTATTTAAATAGTGTTAGAAATTACTTGATATTATTGTTTAATTGTGAAAGTTAGATAAATAAGTCTCAGGACTTATTGTGGGTAGTGAAATATTGTTTGTTTTAAATAGTTGCAGTTAACGGTAAAAAATAAATGAATATTTCTCGCGAGATGGTTTTAGGTTACAGACAATAGAATTGAGACGGGTATTAAAATACCCAAATGTGGAGTCGGTTATAGGAAGGGTCGACCTCCCTTTTCTGCTATTTTCCCTAATTTTACTTACTCACTTGCAAAATTACTAATTTCTTCCATGAGAACTCAAGCTTAAAGTAATTGAAATTATCAAATAATAAAATTGAAGTTGTGATTACAAGATCATCTCCTTCCATTCTTTGAAATCATCATCTTCATCAAGTGTAAGTATGGTTTTTGTTGAACTTAAGTGTTCATTAGGTTAAACATGAAAGTGATAGATTGGTTGATTTATTGTTCATTAGGTTAAATTATTACGATTAGTGATACTATATTATGATTGTAAACTGATTGTGTAGTTTAAATTAGCGAATTAATCTTCTAAAAGTGTGAAAATTAATTTAAACAACTAACTTAAATGGGTTACATTAAATTGGCATGAAAATGGGATTGATTGATCTTGGTTGAAGTTGCTTGATGTTAATTAACTGTAATATGACGTTCCTTTGAGGTTAAAATACTTCCCTTGTTGATTTGGCATCTGCAATTGTGTGAGAATTGGTTTAGGTTCGGAGTTGTGTAATTACAGGGATGATGTTGAGCTGTAAAAGGCTCAAACGCGATCCCAAAACTCAAGCGAGGATCGCGTTTGTTAGTTAAAACTTGAGTTAAACGGATTTTGTGCTTAGGATCGCGATCCCAAGCCTTTGTCCGGATCGCGTTGCTCAGTGATTTTGGTTACAGAATGTTTTCTACTGATAAACGCAATCCAGCTCTTGCTTCCGGATCGCGTTGCTTAGTGTAAATCGGTAACAGAAACTTTTCTTAAGGGGAACGCGATCTCACCTATTATACCCGGATCGCGTTTGTCTGTATAATTTTGATGATTATGTTAACTTGTAAATTCAAGTGTATACTATAATATACATATATATATACATATATATATATATATATATATATATATATATATAGTATTGTTACTTATGTTTGATATTGTGATTGCTTGTGTAAGGTGTTCATTTACATAAGTACTAATTGTTGATAAAAAGTTACTAACTTATGCGTTGTGTGATGTTTTAGATACCCCAAAGACTCAGTGATTAGATGCTGAGTGTGGTGACTCTTGAGGTATCAGTGAGTGGATTTAGAAATCACCTTTTAATTTAGTTGTAACTATTTGGTTGCAACAGGTGAACGTAGATATGTTGTTATATTATTTAATTAATGTTGTTGACTGTGACTCTATGTGCTAATTGGACTTCGGGCATCAGTTGTTAATGAGGTCAACGAGTTGAGCTGGTTGGTTGAGTTAGTTGGGTATTATGTAGCCTACACAGGATCTTGCTTCATTTGTTGTGTGTATAGAAGATGTGTTTGAGTATAATAGCCACTAACTATCGATCTCGTCCGTTATGACCATACGGATATGGTTGGATAAGTGTTTTGGGGAGCCACCCGAGTATTATGGTATTCCCCAGAACCACCGATCCTCATTATTGAATTGTTAATTAGTTGACTCGTGTGTTTACGGTTGTTTGGTGTAAACAAGTAGTTAAGCGAAGTTAACTGGTGTGTGATAAATTCATTCACTTAGCTTCATGCTAATCCCTCCTTTTTACTTCCTGTAGGTTTATTTTGGGATGTATGTAGCAGGAAGTTAATGGTTGTGGAGCAAGGAACGTTTGACTGACCGTGCTACTCTGATATAGTTTGTTATAAACTATGTTTTTGTATTAAATAATACCTCGTTTTTAGTAAGTAATCTTTGTTACCAGTTGTTAAAATGTTATATAAATAATGTGAAAAAGTTGTGTACATTTTATAATGTATAATAAGAAAATATATTTTTATAAACTCGCTTCCGTGCTAATAATATAATATTGTTATATTCAAATGAGGGGTGTTATAGTTTTTATTTGATAAAGGATTAGAGTTTTATTGTAACAATGCTTGTAATAATACACCATGAAATGTAACAATTAAAAGATGAAAACAGATCTTAATAAATTATATATATGAAACATGGTTATGACATCATCAATTTAAATCAAATTTAATTAATCATTAAGTCCTTTTACTTTAATTAAATTAAAATTATGACATTTATTTATATTAAACAATCAATATCGCGTATGTATACACGGGTTTAAGATCTAATTTATTAATTATAAGGTATATATAGTTAGGTACGACTTAGGATGAATATATTTTTCTACTTTCAAATTGGATCTAACATAGCTTTAAGTTGGCTATGATTATGCATTGAAACTCTAGGTTGCGTTTGGTTTGCAAACACAACTACACAAGTGTATAATGAGTCTTTGTGTAATTTTCATAATCTTTTGAAACAGATACATCTTCATATGGATCTTTGTCTTTCCTCTTTTATTTAAAATCGTATGATACTACTATAGAATATTATTTATTATTATTATTATTATTATTATTTTAAAAAAAACGTCAACTAGCTTTTTAGTAGAGAAGGTTTACAACTTCAAGTATGATAGATCGTTGATGTCGTGAAAAAATGTGTAAAACATGTCGACACTCAGTCACTCACACTTGACACTACCACTAAACCGTACTGAAATAGCAGCCCACTAAAAAACAAAGGTGAAGTCGATATGACGGTTAAAAAAGAAAGGGTTAATTGTTTGGTTATGTATCTAACTTTACCTTTTATATTATTGTATGTAATAAACTTTCAAAACATATATTGTATGCAATAAACTTGTAAAAATCCCTATTGTATGTCACAACCTTTAAAAACATGTATTGTATGCAATAAACTTGTAAAAAATCTCTATTGTATGTTGCGGTTTACCATGTGCACATGCCAAACTGAAAATGGCTCTTTAACATTGGTTTGTGACGGCACGAGCAAACTCTAGCAGATCATTGACTACCGCACCATACGATAGCGATTTTTTACAAGTTTATTGCATACAATAGATGTTTTAAAAGTTTGTTACATACAATAGCATTTTTTACAAGTTTATTACATATAATAGATGTTTTGAAAGTTTATTTCATACAATAGTAAAAATGGCAAAGTTAGATATATAACAAAACAATTAACTCTTGAAATTAAATGAAAAAATAAACGTTGATGTCACGGTTAAAAAAGATTAAGTTAAATTTAAATAAACTATATTGGAAAACCAACTTAAATTCACTAGTAGCTCGAATATATATATATATATATATATATATTGGAATGATCCAGAGGGAAGTGCATTTTTTGTGGGAATGGGGGAAGTGCATCATATTATTGTGGTATCCACTTCATGGGAATTTAGTGACAGCATGGAAGTACCAATGAGAATATGCCATGTGTACTAAGAAACTCATTTACCTCTAAAACAAATTATCTCACAAACGACAAGTCGAAAAATTATGAAAATTGCATCATAAAATTCAGCGTTTTATCCTCTTCGATTTAAGATCACTCAAGACATTTTTTGACAACTTTATTTTTTTCATTTTTTATAGGTTTTACAAATTAGTATGCATCAAAATGCATAATATTAATACTTGTGAAGACAAATGTTAACGTACATCAATTTAAAAACTGATTTACACCGAGTCAAATATAGCTAAATAATGGGGATTTGTTTTGATTGCAGTGGTTGTTAAATACATCACTACATTGTAAATCAATGTTAACATGCATCGTAGTGCATACTATTAGTATTCATCAGCTTGTATGTTAACATGTATCAATATACATCAATACAAATTAAATTTATATTAAGATGCATCACAATATATACCATTATCAATCATCAACTCGTATATTAACATGCATCGAAAATACATCACTACATTGTAAACAATGTTAATATGCATCGCAGTGCATACTATTAATACTGAAGACAGCAGAAATGATTAGATCAGCAGAAACTTTGTACAACAGAAACTTATGTTAAGATGCATCACAATGTATACTATATGTTAAGATGCATCACAATGTATACTATATGTTAAGATGCATCACAATGCATACTATTATCCCACAAAAAATGAAGAAGAAAAAAAATCACTACGATGCTTAAAATCACTCAAGACATATTTTTGACAACTTTATTTTTTTCCTTTTTTTAGGTTTTACAAATTAGTATGCATTAAAATGCATAATATTAATACTTGTGAAGACAAATGTTAACGTACATCAATTTAAAAACTGATTTACACTGAGTCAAATATAGCTAAATAATGGGGATTTGTTATGAATGTAGTGGTTGTTAAATACATTACTACATTGTAAATCAATGTTAACATGCATCGTAGTGCATACTATTAGTATTCATCAGCTTGTATGTTAACATGTATCAATATACATCAATACAAATTAAACTTATATTAAGATGCATCACAATATATACCATTATCAATTATCAACACGTATATTAACATGTATCGAAATACATCACTACATTGTAAACAATGTTAATATGCATCGCAGTACATACTATTAATACTGAAGACAACAGAAACGATGAGATCAGCAGAAACTTTGTACAACAGAAACTTATGTTAAGATGCATCACAATGCATACTATATGTTAAGATGCATCACAATGCATACTATCATCCCACCAAAAAACGAAGGAAAAAAAATCATCGAAAATATGCATTAATAGATCTTAAATCGAAGAGGAGAAAATGTTCAGTTTTATGGTACAATTTTCATAATTTTTCGACTTGTCGTTTGTGAAATAATTTGTTTTGGGGGTAAATAAGTAAATGGGTTTTGATTATTATAGAGGTGATCACATGGTTGCACCCCCACACTAATTATCATAGAATTCATATGATTAATGGTAGTGATTCACTTCCCTCTTCCCCCATTTTTTACACTTCCCTCTAGATCACTACCCTATATATATATATATGGGAAATTAAAAAAAATGCCCCTTTTTTTGAAGTATTATTTCGATTTGCCCTTTCCGAAAAAAATGACGATTTACCCTCTCCAATCGCAAGAGCAAAAAAATTTTGCGACCCGAGTCCTTGTGTTTTGCGACTGCCTTGATTTTGCCCGCACGATCTCGTGTTTTGCTACTACGTTTCGTGCATTCGCAATTTTTTTTTTTGCGACTTGCTCCTGGATCAAGGCCGGTCGCAAATGTTTTTTTTATTTTTGCGACTTGCTACCTGTCGCACCCCCAAATTCGGGTTGCGGAAGCGAATCGGGTCGGGGCGCGACTAATCAATATACACAGCACATAAGATATAATGAACGACCACTATATGCGTCGTTTTACATTGATATTGATACAAAACTAAAGTTTACATCAAAATGTTGTTTACATTAGCCCGGTTTGAAATTGAGAGATTTAAGTACATAATTAACCTATACAAAATATAATAATGCAGTTAAATCTCTGATTGTTTGCATGCTGACTCGAGCTAATAGTTCTTGATTGAGCAGTCCAACCTACTGCTGGTCACCTGTGATACATGCTAAAATTGGTCAGCGAAACGCTGGTGAGCTCACAGGTTTGTATGTCAACACATATTTGTATGAACCGCAAGATTTAATTGAATTTAAAATGCAATTAAGCAAAATAAAAGTTATACAGCCATGAGCACATAGTCTGAGCTTAACTTGAGTGTCAGGTCCAATTAAGGAAACCTAACTGAGTTGCCTCCTACGAGTGTCTAATCTACACTCGTCTTCCCAAATGCTAATACGTCCGTTTGACCAGTTAGTGTGTGCTAACCCGGGCGAAGATTGTCAATCCTATATGATATCATATACTAACATTCACGCTACAGATGTATTACCAGACTATGTTATGGAGGGCTTTAGTGATTAGTTGGAAACAACTCGTGTAGTATTTGATTGATTGGTACTTGCGTTCAACTTGTAAAATAAAACGAGCAATAATATCACACCCCTGATTGAAAAACAGTAAAATAGGGGCCATGAGACTCACCTGAGCCTTGAGTGTTTAAATTAATAAACTTGAATTGATTAGCGGTGGATTGATGTCCGAAGACTTGTAACCTGAGGGTGTCCAAGACACACAATGGTTATAACATGAGTAAGCATCTCGAAAGACTACCCTTGTAGTTGTTCATCCAACATAGAATGTCCAAATTACTACGATTTGGTTGTTTGACTTGTGTTTTGAAAATGTGTACGCCCCGTTGGTGATTTGTTTGTAATAATAATCCCATATTATTATTTTGATGATTTTGAAGTATTATACTTAAAAATAAATTCCAATGTGTTTTGGAGGTCATGTCACATTCGTGTTTGATGTTATACAAGTTTAACTCTTTGTGTGAAAGTTTAGATGTAACACTGTTACTCGTGATCCTAGGGTAAGGGCGAAGCCCGTTAATGACGGGGGTCCGGGGGCAGCGCCCCTGGTAGCGGGGTCCAAGGGGTGGCAGCCCCTGGCGGGGTCCAAGGAGCGCTGGGGTCGAGCTGCCAGGTAAACTTGGAAAATTTTTATTTCTACTAAATTGCTTTGGTGAAAAACGCATCTGGACTCGAATTTGGGTGAAATCGAGTGGTAAAATTTTAAGTCTTGACACTTAATAAAATCTGTGATTTCTTGGATCTGTTTCATGCGACACTGGGCTAGTGTAGCTACCTGCGACACTAGTTAGTGCGACACTAGGGTCTGTGTCGCTATATGCGACACTAGCTTGATTCTTGCGACACTAAGGCTTGTGTCGCTATTCCTGCGACATGACGATTTTATGCGACATTGTGGATTCATGCGACATAGGGGTAGTGTCGCTATCCTGCGACATTACGATTTATGCGACACTAGGTATAGTGTCGCTATATGCGACATTGCGACAATTCCTGCTACATTAAGCCTAGTGTCGCAGGTGGCCTGGAGCCTCTGCGACACTACGGACTATTGGCCGGAAAATGGTCCGAAAAACTATTTTTCGGCCTCCGTTCGACCTGAGACTTTTACCCAACCCATATTTGAACATTTTAAGCTTAAAGAAACAACTAGAACTTAAAAACACTTGAAATCGAAAGGTTTCGGGTTTTTGTCATAAACTTACAACTTCGCGCGTGAGGAATCCGGAAAGATGGAAATGTAGATCATTGCGAGGTGGTTCTTTTCTTCCAAATGAGCGATGAAAACCGAGGTCGTTTGGTGGTGAAATTTTGTGATTTCAATGAGGTGGTGGCGGTGGTTTGGTTGGAGAGAGAAAGAAAAAGAAAGAGAGAGAAAATAGAGATGATGGTGATGATAGAAATGGGGAGTGGGGTGGGATCCCCTCCCCTTTTGGCTGATTTCGGTGGGGGCCTACCGGAGTGTGGGTCTCCACTTTTTAACTCCGTGTATTCGCGCTCCGTGCGGTGTTCGTTTAAACATTAAATAATTATTTAATACGTTTAAATATATGTTTTAAAATACGGATATTTATTCAAAATTATATATGAAGTATTTCATCAAATACTTAATAATTAGGTTATAAATTGTAACTTTAACTTTATTTCGGTTGTACGCGCGTTTATTATTTTAATTGCGTAATTGTTGTTTGAACGATACGAATTTGAGTTGAAATATCACCTAAGTAATATTTTGGATTAAATAGAGTTATTAATAATGTCATATTATTTAATTAAATTGTTCACCAACGTCCGTATTAATTGAACCGAATTACATTCGGTTTGAAACTTGTACGATTTAATCAAATCGCATAATTGTATATATTCTTCAATATATATATTTCAATACATTAATTAGCCTAATACAAAACGAATTACATGTATTAATAATTGATTAGGCACTAATCACCAGTCCTAATTTGGCGGGTGTCACATTCTCCCCCTGTTAAGAGAATTTCGTCCCGAAATTTAGCTTGAAGTCGTGATTGAAGTAGCATCAGTGAATAACTGAGGGTACTTGTGTCGCATTTGGTCCTCCCGTTCCCAGGTGAATTCCGGCCCACGCCGCGAATTCCACCTGACTTTGACAATGAGAATACGACTTTGTTTGAGTTGTTTGACCTCTCGGTCCATGATTTCTGCGGGTTCTTCAACAAAGTGAAGCTTGTCGTCAATACGAATTTCATCGAGTGGAATGATGAGTGTCTCATCAGACAGACACTTTTTCAAGTTTGAAATGTGAAAAGTGGGGTGCACGCTGCTGAGCTCGGATGGCAGCTGCAATCGATATGCCACTGGACCTATCCTCTCGAGGATCTCAAAAGGCCCAATGTATCTTGGGTTCAGTTTACCGCGTTTTCCGAAACGAATGACATCTTTCCAAGGTGAAACTTTGAGTAGTACTCGATCCCCAACCTGGAATTCGAGTGGTTTGCGTCTCACGTCGGCATAACTTTTCTGACGATCACGTGCGGCCTTGAGTTTGTTTTGAATCCTGAAGATTTTCTCGGTTGTTTCGTGAATGAGTTCGGGACCAGTGAGTTGACTATCTCCCACTTCGGTCCAACAAATCGGTGAGCGGCACTTCGACCGTAGAGTGCCTCAAAGGGTGCAGCCGTTATGCTGGTGTAATAACTGTTGTTATACGAAAACTCGCACAACGGTAGGTGTTTTTCCCAGTTTACACCGAAGTCAACTACGCAAGCTCGTAGCATGTCTTCCAGTGTTTGTATCGTTCGTTCACTTTGGCCATCGGTTTGAGGATGGTATGCGGTACTCATATCAAGACGGGTACCCAATGATTTTTGAAGTGATTGCCAAAAGTGAGATGTGAAACGACTATCCCTATCGGAGATAATCGAGATTGGAACACCATGTCGAGAAACAACCTCTTTGATGTAGATTTGTGTGAGGCGTTCCATTTTGTCAGTTTCCTTGATTGCCAAGAAGTGAGCAGATTTCGTGAGACGATCGACGATCACCCAAATGGTATCACAACCGCTCGATGATTTGGGTAGTTTGGTTATGAAATCCATGGCAATTTGTTCCTATTTCCATTCAGGAATGTTGGGTTGTTGGAGTAAACCAGAAGGTTTTTGATACTCAGCTTTGACTTTTGAGCAAGTAAGGCACTTGCTGACGTATGTGGCGATTTCAGCTTTCATATTCGGCCACCAATAAAATTCCTTGATGCCGTGATACATTTTGTCGGATCCAGGATGGATAGAAATTCCTTGACGTATGTGGCGATTTTCTGGGGTGTCTGTAAATTCTAATTGGTGTAGTTCTTGCAAATCAAAGCACACCGGTCCGTGTACTCCTCAAACGAACAAGTGTCTGAAGTGTGGTGAACCAGGGCATGAAATCAAGAGCTGTGGGTATCCAAATTTTGTTTGTTGGACATCGGGTTGGTAATTGTCCCGAGGCAGGAAGGCAGGGTTCATCTTCGGTTGGAGGTTCGTCATCTTCCGTTCAAAAGAGAAAGAATCCACCAGCAGCAACTAGTAGGGCTTTTCAGATGACAGTCGATGAGGATGTGCACACGGATGATGTTATCACGGGTACTTTCCTTATAAACTCTGTACCTGCACGTGTTCTATTTGATTCAGGAGCAAATTGTTCCTTTATATCTGTGTGTTTTTGTGATAAACTGAATTTGAGCCCTACTTTGATTAATAAGCCTGTAGAAGTAGAGATTGTTAGTGGTAAATTAGTTCTTGTTACCACCTCGGTGACTGGAGCCAATATTGTAATTGATGACCAAATCTTCCCAATCTCGTTTCTGTTGATGTCAATTCCAAGTTTTGATGTAATTGTCGGTATGGATTGGTTGAGTCATCATAAGGCCAGTATAGATTGTTATCAGAAGTTGATAAGGATCCCAATATCTGAGAAGTCATATGTTGTGGCTCGAGGAGAAAGGGATAGAGGGCATATTCCGTTTATTAGCATGATGAAAGCTAGGAAGTCGTTGTCTAAGGGTTGTGAATCTTATCTAGCTTATGTAATAGATGCCAAATTGGAAAAGAAAGCTATTTCTGACGTCCGGGTAGTTTCTGAATATCCGGAGGTATTTCCCGATGAATTGCCTGGATTGCCACCTATTAGGGAAGTTGAATTCCAAATTGATCTTATCCCTAATACGATGCCTATAGCAAAAGCTCCCTATAGATTAGCTCTATCTGAGATAAGAGAAATGATGAGTCAGATTCAAGAGTTATTAGATAAGGGATTCGTTAGATCTAGTTCTTCACCGTGGGGTGCACCAGTGTTGTTTGTGAAAAAGAAAGATGGGTCTTTCTGAATGTGTATTGATTATAGAGATTTGAACAAAAGAACTATAAAGAATAAGTACCCTTTACCCCGAATAGACGATTTGTTTGATCAGTTGCAAGGGTCATCGGTTTATTCAAAAGTTGATTTAAGATCGGGTTATCATCAAGTTCGAGTTCGCGAACAAGATATTTCAAAGACTGCTTTTCGGACTAGATATGGTCATTATGAATTCTTGGTCATGCCTTTTGGTTTAACTAATGCTCCAGCAGTTTTTATGGATTTGATGAATCGTGTATGTCGACCCTTCTTGGATAAATTTGTGATTGTTTTCATTGATGATATTTTGGTGTATTCTAAATCTGAATTAGAACATGAAACACATTTGAGATTAGTGTTGGAAACTTTAAGAAGAGAGCGATTATATGCTAAATTTTCTAAATGTGAATTTTGGATTCGGGAAGTGCAATTTCTGGGTCATGTTATTTGTAAAGATGGTGTTAAAGTTGTTTCCTCTAAAATTGAAGCTGTGATGAATTGGAAAGCTCCAACGACAGCATCTGAAATAAAGAGTTTCTTGGGATTGACGGGTTATTACCGGAAGTTTATTATAAATTGGATTGGGTGGTGTTCTTATGCAGCGGGATAGAGTTATTGCCTATGTTTCTCGTCAATTGAAACCTCATGAAAAGAACTATCTCACTCATGATTTAGAGTTAGCTGCGGTTGTGTTTGCATTAAAAATCTGGAGACATTATTTATACGGTACAAAATGTGTTATCTATACCGATCATAAGAGTCTTCAATATGTGTTTTCTCAGAAAGAGTTGAATATGTGACAAAGGCGATGGTTAGAGTTAATCAAGGATTATGATTGTGAGATTCGATACCATCCAGGTAAAGCCAATGTGGTTGCGGATGCTTTAAGTAGAAAAGGTACTTCTAATAAACTTTATTTTCTGCGAGTTGATATTTCTTCAGAGTTAGTGGATAAAATCAAAGTTGCACAATTAGAGGCTTTGTTGGAATGTAATTTGAAATCAAAAATCATGTTGAAAAGAAAGGATGATTTGGTTGATGATTATAGAGGATTTAAAACTTTTCAGTCTCGAGTTTGGATTCCCCTTGTTGGTGGTGTACGGGATATAATCTTGAATGAAGCTCATAAATCGAAATTAACTGTTCATCCCGGGAGTACCAAGATGTATAATGATTTGAAACCTTTCTATTGGTGGCCTACGATGAAAATCGATATAGCACAGTTTGTTGGTTCTTGTAATATTTGTGCTCAGGTTAAAGCCGAACATCAGAAACCGTATGGATCACTTAAACAGTTAGAGATTCCGGAATGGAAGTGGGAACATTTGACTATGGATTTTGTGACCAAACTTCCTAGAATGCCACGTGGAAATGATATGATTTGGGTTATCGTTGACCGTTTAACTAAAAGTGCGCATTTTCTTGCTACTAGTGAAACCGCTTCTTTAGGTAAACTTGCACAATTGTATGTCAACGAAATTGTATCGAGACATGGAATTCCATTGTCGATTGTTTCAGATAGAGATTCTCGGTTTATTTTACATTTCTGGCAGAGTTTACAAAATGAGTTAGGCACACGTGTGAATTTAAGTACGACATATCATCCTCAAACTGATGGTCAGTCAGAAAGAACAATTCAAACCCTCGAAGATATGTTGCGTGCTTGTGTAATGGAGTATGGTGGTTCTTGTGATTCCCATTTACCATTAGTGGAATTCGCCTACAACAATTCTTATCATTCCAGTATCAGTATGCCGTCGTATGAAATGTTATATGGACGTCGTTGTAGAACACCTACTTGTTGGTTAGAAGTAGGAGAGAAACAGTTTGCTGGGCCCGAAATTGTTCAGATGACGACGGATAAAGTAGCCATAGCACGTGAGAAATTGAAAGTTGCACGTGACCGACATAAACAATATGCAGACCCGAGAAGAAGACCAGTGTCGTTTTCTGAAGGTGAAATGGTTTATCTCAAAGTTTCCCTTTCAAAGGTGTGATTAGATTTGGAAAGCGGGGAAAGCTCGGTCCTAGATATATTGGTCCATTCAGAGTTAGACAAGTAGTAAACGATCAAACAGTTGCTTTAGATCTCCCTATTGAATTGTCGGGTATTCATGAAACTTTCAATATTTGTTACCTAAGAAAATGTAATGTGGAGGATCAATCCCAAATCCTTCCATTGCAAGATCTTTATGTAGACCAGAGTCAAAAACTAGTTGAAGAACCAGTTGAACTCTTAGATCGTAAGGTTACTAAACTTAGAAAGAAGCAAATTCCCATGGTGTTAATAAAGTGGAAGCATAGTTTCGGTGCAAACCTTACTTGGGAAACAGAAGAGAGTATGAAGTCCAGATATCCTGGATTGTTTGACCATGATGAGATTTCGGGGATGAAATCCTCTTAAGGAGGAGAGATTTGTAACGTCCTCAAAACCGGTCTGGTAATTTCCTTACTTTTAAATAATTATTTAATAAGTTATAAGTAAATTAAATATTATTTGCTTATGTGAAACTTATTGTGAATAGTGTAATATTATTTGTTTTAAATAGTTATTGGTGACAGTGCAATAAAATAATTATTTTCGTAATCGGTTTTTAGGTTCCAGACTGTAAATTTAGAACGGGTATTAAAAATACCCAATGTGGGTCAGTTTTGAAAGGAGACCGACCTAAACTCCACATAATTTTTCCCAAATACATTTTACTCTTCTTCTTCTTAACAATTTTAACCTCCAAGAACTTGAATCCTTAATCAAATTTGTAATCTCAAGTTGTGATTCTATCAAAATTATCATCCTCTAGTTGTTAGTGTTTTGCTATCATCTTGTATATCATCAAGAAGTAAGTACTTTCTTCCTTTTGAACATAATTGTTGTTAGGTCAATTAGAGAATTGACAAATTGATTTAGTTCTTGAGTTATGGTTAATAATTTTGATGCTATATAATGATTGTAGACTGATTTTGTAGTTATTCTTGTGAGTTTATGTTCTTCAAATGGTGAATTTGAAACCAAGTATTTGACTTAAATGGATTCTTTGAATTTGACAAGAAATTGCTATCTTTGATGTTATATGGGGTTAGTTAATGATGCTAGAAGTAAAGATGTTTGTAGGTGTTAAAAACATGGTATTGTCGAATTTGTATTTTGAAAAGTGGTGTTTATTGAATTTGGTTCGAGCTGAGGTTTTGCAGAAATGAGTTGCAGGTCATTTTCTTCTTAGTCACGCGATCCCAGATTTGGGATTTTGGATCGCGTAAGCTAGTTAAAAATCGTCAAAATGTCAAAGTTTTCCTTGGATACGCGATCCCATAAAAGTTTCTGGATCGCGTATGTTATTGCAAAATGGTTACAGAAGAAAATGAACTAGGATACGCGATCCTGTGAATGGATCCTGGATCGCGTGAGTTAGTGTAATTTGGTAACAGAAATATTTGAACTGAGCTACACGATCCGGCTAGGATTTCTTGGATTGCGTATGCAAGAGTAAATTTGAATGTGTGAGTCCCTAATCACTATTATGTTAGTGATTATGAATCGTTAACAGTGAGTTAATTGTAGAAAGGGAGGTTGAATACAATTAAAAACTTTTCTGTTTTAATGTGTTAATTTATTTAGCAAGTTTTTAACCGTATTTAAATGACAGCAATATGAACACAAATATATATAAGTATGATAAGCAGTTCAATTGCTGATGCAATACTAACTGAAAGATAAATTCTTTTATTGATAAAATTTATCTATTGTTGATTGCGGAATAGATTAGCCAAAGCTAATCTAGTTCAAACAATACAGCTTTTACAAATGAATATGAGCAGTAGTGGACAAACACGCTAACTTGCTCACTCGCTGAGATGAACCAATAGTGGACAGACACGCTATTAGTTCACTCGCTGGTGTTGTTCGTATCTTAGACAAACTAGTCACTGACAAATAAGTAACAATACGAACAATCGACACCAAATGGAGTACAATATACTACGCTATTTATAGACGCTGAAATCCTTAATTTCCGGATCTGGAAGGACACGTGTGGCTGCATGATTGGTGAGGTAGTTGAGATGTGATACATCATGGTCCGACATTCTGTCTTGGGAAATACCACATTTTACCTTGAAACCAATCACTTGCTACCACGTTAGTTTCTATGTTGGACCAAGTCACGAGGAGCACGCGTGGCGCCGTAATAGTGTAGAATATGTCAACTCCTTATTAATGCAACATTTAATGCTGCAGTCACTGAAGTAATAGAGGCTTTCCTTACTCACAGCGAGCTAACGTGCTCTTGAAGAGTAACTTGAGCTACAGTACTTTAGTGACTTCTTTTATTCAGCAGAAGGAATAACTTAAGAAGACTTGGAGACTCTCGCTGGTAGATGAGTATCAGCGACATACAAAGTTGAGTCTTTTATCTTGATAGGTTCTTCATCTACTGGTTGAAGAGATAGGATCAGAGACTAAAACTTCTGCAACAGCAGCTTCAACTACGATCATTTCCAAAAAGCCTTTCAGAGAGAGTATCAGTGACTTTGTATCAGTGACTAATGAGTTGAGATCAGCGACCAGTGACTCAACAGAATGTTTGGTTAAAATCTAATATTTTGATTTAGTTGATTTAGATTATGAATAAAAGTTGTTTATTTGTTTAAATACTTAGTATTTAAGTTGTTAAGTGGAAGAAGTAAGTTATTAACTTGTGGATTTTGTATTCTCAGATAAACAGAAGACTCAGTAATATAGACATCCTGAGTGTGGAGGTGAAAGCGGTATCAGTGAGTGGATTTATAACTCACTCTTTGATTGAGTTGTAATTACTTTGATTACAACAAGTGATATTTATCATGTTGATAGAGTTAGTTAAATTGTGTTATTGATTGAATCTTATATGCTAGTTGCAATATGATTACAAGTTGTTTTGAGGTCAACATGTTGGTTGGGTTAGTTGGATATTGTGTGAATTACACATAGTCTTACTTCATTTGTTGTGTGTAAGACTTGTATTTGAGTACAATAATCACTTACTATCGGTCTATTCCGTATTGGCCATATGGATTGTTGGACAAGTGTTCTTGAGAGCCGCCGCGGCAGTAGGGTTTCTCAAGGACCACCGATCCTCATATTTGAATTGTTGATTGTTGATTTTGATGTATAACATTGTTTGGTGTAAACAAGGGATTATACTAAGTTGATTAGTGTGTTATGTATTCATTCACTTAGCTTCGTGCTAATCCCTCAATCTGCTTCTTGCAGGTGTTATTTTGATATGTGGGTTGCAAGAAGGGGACGAAGAATGTTTGATATTTAGCAACTCTGATATAGTTTTTAGAAAACTATGTTTAGTACAATATAATACCCCATTTATAAGATGTAAATGATGATTTTTGTAAATATTTAACATATGATGTATGCTAATATTATATGTTTATAAAATAATGTTTTGTTTTAAACGCTTCCGTAGTTGAAAATAATAAAATAATATCTTAAGAAAGAGGGGTGTTATACATAACACGTCATCATTTTTTGAAGTTCGAGGTAACCTATTGCTAGAAAAATGATACGTAGTAGTTTGTTTCTTAATTGTGACATTTAGTGTAACACCCCCAAATTTAATGTTTTGCGGAAGCATAATTTGGGTGTTACTAATCAATAATCAAAGCACATAGATATAAAGCAAACAACTCTATATGCGTCGTTTTAATAAAATATATTAATATAAAAAGGTTTACAACAGGTTGAACCCGTACATAGCTCGTGTTCGTAATATGAGAGATTAAAGTACATAATTAGTTATACAAAATCTAATAATGCAATGAAATTTCTGAAGTTTGCATGGAGACTCGAGCTAATATGCATCCTGATGGGCAGTCCAAATCTACTGCTGAGTACCTGTGATACATGCTAAAATGGGTCAGCTAACGCTGGTGAGCTCACAGGTTTGAGTATCAAATAATAGTGTGTGAGCCGCAAGATTTAAATATTTATTTGCATCCAGCAAATGATAATGATAGTGTATACAACCATGAGCGCATAGTCTGAGCTTAACTCGAGGGTCGAGTCCCATATAGAAAATTCCGAGCGAGGTGCCTCCACGAGTGCCTAATCTACACTCGTCTTCCCAAATATTAGTACGTCCGTTGCAGAGGTTAGCGCGACTAACCCGGACGAGGTGGGTCAATCCTATATGGTACCATATACTAATATTCACGCTACTTTTTTATTACCAGACTATATTGACGGAGGACTTTGGTTTGATTAGTTGAAAACAACTCATGTAGTATATTGAAATATGTACTCGCGTTCACGTGTTAAAAATAGAGCAATGTATCACACCCCTAGTAAAACAGTAAAAAGAGGGGCCATGAGACTCACCTGAGTCTTGATGCGTCAAATCAATTAACATGAGTTGATTAGCCGATTAGTGATTGTCCGAAGACTCGTAACCTGAGGGTGTCCACGACACGCGATGGTTATTAATTGATTAGATATCTTAAAAGACTACCTTTGTAGTTGCTCGTCTAACTACAATGTCCAGATGACTACAATTTGGTTGATTAATCTCGAGTTTTGAAAATGCGTACGGCCCGTTGGTGATTTGTTTGTAATAATAATCCCACATTATTATTTTGATTTTTGAACGATGTTATACTTAAAAGTATTTATAAACTTTAGGTGACGGGGGTCCAGGGGCAGCGCCCCTGGTTAGCGGGGTCCCAGGGGTGGCAACCCCTGGCGGGGTCCAAGGGGTTGGCCCCTGGTTGGGGTCGAGATGCCAAGTTAGCTCGAAAAATTTTTATTTCTACTACATTGCTTTGGTGGAAAACGCATCTAGACTTGAATTTGGGTGAAATCGAGTGATAAAATTTTAGGTCTCGACCCTTAGTAAAATCTGTGTTTTCTTGGTTCTGTTTCCTGCGACACTACGTGCGACATAAGGCTTGTGTCGCTAGGTGCGACATAGTCTATTGTGTCGCAGATCATATCTGCGACATAAGGGCTTGTGTCGCTAAGTGCGACATCCGCAATTTATGCGACATAAAATATTGTGTCGCTATATGCGACGGAAATAGGTTTTGCAACATAGTGTTTTGTGTCGCTAAATGCAACATCCGAAGGGTTTGCGACATAGTCACTTGTGTCGCTATATGCGACATAAGTGGGGGTTTAGTGACATAAGGGCTTGTGTCGCAGGTGGCCTGGAGCCTCTGCGACACAACGAGCTGTTTGCCGGAATTTGAGCTAAAAACATGTTTTCCGGCGATCGTTTGGTCCGATTCTTTTACCCATAACCAAGTAAAAAATAATGGAAATCGGAGTGTTTCGGGTTTTATCGGAAACTTACAAATTTAACGTCGGAGAGTTTTGAGAAGATAGAAATGTAGATCGTGACGCGGTGGTTCTTTTTCTCCAAATGGGCTTCGAGATTTAAGGTCGTTTAGGGTGTTAATTTGTGAATTTAAGTGATGGTGGTGGTGGTGAGATTAGAGAGAAAAGGAAGAAGAAAAGAGAGAGTGAAAGATGGAAAGTGAAGAAGATGAGGAGGATGATGGTGGGGGTATGGGGGCCGGTCCACTTGGGTCCCACCCAAGTGTGGTTGTCTTCAAATTTTAATTCCTGTATTTACGCTCCGTGCGGTGTTCGTTTTCTCGTTCGTTTAAACTTTTAAATAATTTAATACACGTCTAATTGTGAGTTTTCAAAATACGAATGTTTTATTGATAATACTTAATAATGGTGTTATAAAATACAATTTAACTTTACTTTAGTTGTTTGCGCGTTTAATATTTTAATCGTGTAGACTTTGTTTGTACGATACGAATTAAGTACGAAATATTATTAACATAATATTTTGAGTTTGATAGTGTTATTAAATAATGTTTTATTATTTAATTAAAATGTTCACCAACGTCCGTATTTACTTGAACCGAATCACATTCGATTTGAAACTTATACGATTTAATCAAATCACATATTCGTATATATTCAACAATATATATATTTCGATACATTAATTAGCCTAAAACCAACTAATTACATGTATTAACAATTGATTAGGTACTAATCACTAGTCCTAATTTAGCGGGTGTTACATTTAGTTTCTATACTTCGTTTTTATTTTAGGTAGTTCGTACTTAACAATTAAATAAACAAAATAATTATCTTGGAGTTTTTAACCAACTTCTTGTGTTCTCAAAATATAAATACCAAAACATTGTCGTTTAAATATTATTTGCCAACTAACTGCTGTTTGAATATATTTTTTTTTCTTCTTTTGTGCAAAACATGAATTTGTAGATTTTCTCCCGGCCCCTCCAAATATGAATTATTGTGAGTTAACGTATTTTTGTTTTATTCTCTCTTAATTACTACACAATAAGCAAGATAAACTTAGATTGTAAAAATCGCAGTCACACAATAAATAATTAACTGATGTGAAAACAACAAATATTTGGTAATTAAAGTTATAAATCACAATAGGTCTGTCAAAAACTTAATTATCTTGTAGACAAATAGGTCTGTGTTCATGTTTATTTAGGCCGTTTGGAAGTGCCAAAGATTCAAAATAGGCTGTTTTAATGTAGATTTGATTTCAACACCGAATATAAATGAGCAAGATAATTTTCATTCGATTCAAAGGAGTTTTGGTCGCTAGGAGAGACCAGGAGCTTCTTGGAGCTGGATTAAAAACATACATGATGAAAAAAAAAAGTAATTTATTTTTATTTTAATTTAATATGTTTTACTTTTTTGGGAAATTTAAATTGATCCGACCCTTCTATGCAAATTGGATTCTTTGATTCTGAGGCTCTGTCTTGGAGTCATCTCCCTTTGTGTTTGCTCTTTTCGCCTCTCGCCTTTTTAATTTAACTTTGATTCTAAAAAAATAGGGTTAAAGTTACATATGGGCAACAAATTTCCCTTTTATATCGAGTTAGGTAATAAACCGATTTATTATTAATGTAGGTAGAAAATTTTCAAATTTTGTGTCGAGTTAGGTAATATATATTACATGTATTAAAATTGTCTTACGTGGCATTATGGTAACATGTCACATAATACATATTACCCAATTTGACACAAAATTGAAAGTTCACTACTTACATTACTAATACAATTGGTTTGTTAGGTGTGCACGGTTCGGTTTAGGACGGTTATGGACACTAACCGTAACAAAACCGAATATGACGGTTAATAGATATTAATAACTGTTGGGTTCAGTTAATTGGCGCACGGATAAGTTAAACGATTAATTTTGATGGATCGGTTAATCCTTTCGGTTAAGCGGTTAAACAAATATGATAGTTTTGAAAATAAATAGTATGTAAAATAGATTACGAGTTGACTTTTAATATCCAAAAGAGCAAAGGTAGATATGAATTGATGTTAAAATTTAAATATTGGTTTAAAAGTCCATATGCAAAGTTCATATATTATATTGGTCCATTTCAAAGATACAGAACAATATAACAAAAGTACAAAATCAATAATAAAAAAATTAACTTGTATATATTTCTTAATTTTTGAACTAATTCATATAGGAATTAGAATAATATATGTATTAATAGAATTTATTTAACCTAATAAAAATATAAGTACAATATTTGAGGCGGGGCGGTTAATGGCGGATCGATTATGGATATTAACTGTAACCGAACCATCACAGGAGGTGAATTTCATTTTACATAACCGGATCATCGGTTTGTGTGGTTAGACAGTTAAAATGGATCTATATAGTGGTTAATTTGATTATGCTTCAGTTAAATGGTTTTTGTGCTCACCCTAGCCGGAATATCTATGCAACTCTAACCAAGAGACCAAGATAATGCATTTACGTAAACGTAATCATGCATCTCTAACCAAAGAGATAAGTACTTACACATACAAACATCATAAATTTATTCACGAATGTACATTTGTCATAAACTCGATAATTTAACGATAACCTCATAGTTGAATGGTTATTTTGATATTGCTAACTTGCTGAGCCAGTACCCTTTGTACAACTAGGTGCATAGTGTGCTGGAATTGTACGTTGATGATATGAAATGCAAGTTTGTAGTACCAAATCCAGGAGTCATTATGCATGTCAATATGTCATGTCATCACCATTTCTCTACATATCTAATCAAAATTACCTTAATTCATTTTTTTTCTTCTAAAGTTTAATATACTCTTCATATGAAAAGTAGATACAACTAAATTACCCACTCTTTGATTTAGCGGTTTAGCGGTACACGGCCTATTGAGGTATATACGTGATCGTTTTTTACCATTGTCTTAGGTCACTTTCGAGATGTTTACAATGAGAGGTTTGGATATGAGACTTCCTTAGAAACTACGCAGTAGTGGATCCAGAAATTTCATCGCGGGGGGCAAAAATAATTACGTATTGAACACAATATTGTGCACAAAATTATAAACTGTTACACTAAATTATGCACAACGTTACATCGTAGCAAGAATATGGTTGGTCACATATAGTTCGAGTTTCATATGAATATCATTATTTATAGATAGTTCTTTCATTTAAAAAAAATTGGATACCTAAATCTAATTAAATAAGAATTAGTATTCTTTAAAGAACATTATAATATAAAAAACACACTAAAAACAACAATTCATAAAATAACTAAACAAGTTGACACAAATAAAACACATGCCACCACTAAAAAAAAATAAAGAGTAACCTAAACATAAATTTAAGTATAAGTAAATGAACAATAAAAGACAACTTGATTTATTAATATATATTCAAATATTCAATATTAGAACTTCTCCGTATAAATATTAAATAGTCCATATTTTTCAATAAGGTAAATCTCATCATATATATTGGTTAAAACAAAATATGAGAATTTTGCTAGAAAGTATAAAATTTGGGTTTTATCATTTAATAACAAAATACAAAGGTAATAACCCAAGTTGAGAGATTGAGATTGAGTATATGAGAAACAAGCCATTTCTATTTATTGATACTCAAATTGATATATTGGGATTACATAAAAAGTGAACTACATAAAAAGTGGACTTATAGTATTTTTATTTCAGTTTGAGAGTCCAACGACTCTTGGGTTAGGGGACCTATTTAATAAAGTTAGATAATTAATACTTGATGGGCTTTTTTAACTGGGTTCCTAGCCAACCCCTGCTAATACATTCAATCCACCCCTGAAACTACGAACACCTTGGTCATGGTTCATCCGTAACTTGATGGCATCTATAACTTATTTTTAGTGAAGAGAATATAATCTGGATAAGAAAGTCGTGTAATATTAGATGTAAAATGTAATCCTTAGAAATAAAAAATATACGAATTATTGAGATCTTGGTTTTTGACTTTTTGTACCTGCTTTAGAATCTTGAGGTGGGAAAAAAGTGTATTCTTCATGGAGCCTCTTTTTACCCAAAATAATACTATGTTGATGCTAGATGTTAGACCACTTTAGTACAAGCATTTTTTGGACCTTAGTGCACCAATCACATGTATTCTTCATATTCACCATCACCAAACATCAAGAATAACTTTCAACCATGGTGAATAAACAAGAAACAAAGTGTACTTTTGACTATATATATATATATATATATATATATATATATATATATATATATATATTGGAATGATCCAGAAGGAAGTACATTTTTTGGGGAACGGGAGAAGCGTAAGTATTCATCAAGAAGCATATTACCTTCACCCATACAAATCTCGAAAAAATCAAACTGAAATTTAGTAAATTTTAATCAGAATCGATGCTATGAATGTTAACCTTCATTGATAAATTCTTTCTGCAAGTTATAACATCGATTTATGAATATTAAATCCAAATCCGTTAATATGCATCTCGGTGGATATTAGTTATTATGCATTGTAATGAATATTAACAATAAAAATATTTTTCAAATAATATGAAGTTTTAATATACATCGTGATGCGTATTTGTTAATATTTATCATAGTGAATATTAACAATTTATTAAATAAATATTCATCAACTAATGTTATGACTTAAAAATGAAATTACTATTTACCGGTAAAAATAATTTTTTCTTGACGTTTTGATTGATAATTGTAATATATTTCTTGATGAATACTAACAATTCCCCCTTCCTTAAAAAACACATTTCCCTCTTAATACTACCCTCTCTCTCTCTATATATATATAAATTGTCATTCTTGTTATTGTTATATATGGTACCAAAATGAAGTAGTCAAACTTT
The DNA here is from genome assembly GCA_963422505.1 of Pseudognaphalium luteoalbum. NCBI lineage: Eukaryota > Viridiplantae > Streptophyta > Magnoliopsida > Asterales > Asteraceae > Pseudognaphalium > Pseudognaphalium luteoalbum. Next base: position 4,727,085 of record OY730194.1, read on the forward strand.
TTCAATGACTGAATAAATCAAGTTATAGACTTTTGGAAAACACAAATGTTTATATCAAGTTGACGCATCACATATTTAGGCGTCGTAAAAATTCTAGAAGTTTGAACTTCTAGTTTATTTTAGCTAACAAACATAATAAGTGGGACCTATCGTAAAGAAAAGCTCCTGAAAAATTCTTAAAATAAAAGTTTTTCAAATAGCTAATAAATATTTTTAATACAAGCTTCAGTTCAAGCACAAACTTTAACTATCAGCTTTAACTCATGAAAGAAACATTTTGATATGTAATAGCAACCATTGTTAACTCATGTTGTTATGAATGCTAAATAAAATGTAACTAAGCTAATGTTATTGCTAAGTTTCATGATCGTACACATTCAAGTTTGATATATAACTAAAATGAAGAAGAAGAACCGAGGTGAAAAGGTGAAGATGGAGGACCAAAACATCTAGTTCCAAAGCTTCTCCTCAAATCATTTACGGTTGATGTCTCCGTCGATTTTTCAGATGACGATGGAGAACTCGAAAATGAACTGAACCTACTTGAACCTCCCTTCAAGTTCTCTTGTTCATGACATGTCTTGTTATCTTCGATTCCTATTTTACACGAGCTTATACTCGTCGGGATTATGCAATTGCACAATAAACCTAATCAATGTGATCATGAAATTCATTAGCTTAATAAAAACTTGTTACTTAAATGTCAATTCTATTCTATAACAACTTAAATGACTTTAATTATTTGAAGTAATATTTTAAAGAAAATGATAACGATCGCCCTAGAGGCTGTCATGCTGTCATGAATGTCCCAATATATGTATAGATACTTAAGAAAAACCTAGTTTATGCCGGTTTGAGTCATAAAGATAGATAATCCAGTTTAATTAGTGTGTAAAGTATGTTGCTATTCTAGAAAATTAACCGATAAATGAAATGCAAGTTAATTAAAGTAACTTACCAATTCTAGCGAGACGATTAATCCAACTCGGAATGGAATTTCCGGTGAGTCTAAGACATGCGTCGTTACAAAAATGATTACAGTTTCTGGTGATTAGATTGTACGAAGTTCCCTTGTAGGTTTCGGCGAGTTCTTTCATGAACATTCTAACTTCCCTTAGATTCATATTCGTCCATCCGATCATAATCTGTTTCCTAAACGTGAATCCTTTGCATTCTTTCGGTTCTCCTTCAAAGATTCCGGTGGTTGCATTTTCATGAAATCCAAATGCATACTCAACTCCATGAACTACAGGCATAAAAATCTTAACGTAAACAATACTTGTGTTAGATTTACAAAACTATATATGCAACATAGTTGAATATATACTTTTATCCATTATATAAATGTACTTTCATTTGTACCGCTTTATAGTCACATATTGTACTTAATTACCGGTACATTAAGTGGTAATTATTATCAATGAACAATTGTGTGAAAATGTAAGTATGTTCAATTTGAGTACTAAAAAACTATAGTTTACAACCAAAAAAAGGTAAAAATATGTTAAATTCCTTACACTTAACCCTTTTATCAAATCACAGTTAGTGAAATGTGAGATCAAACCTTGAACGCCCGAATGGTAGACACCAAGACCGAGCCAATAAGCACATCCGTTCACAGAGGTGAGATCGTAAACATTTAGGTAAACAGGAACAGATCCACCTTTTCGACATCTCGTTGAACTTTTTCGTCTACACAACATCGTGAAACCGTCCGAAGGGAACTAATTCGAAATTTGAAAGAAAGAAAGTAATTAGTAGCTAGAAAGTTGGTTTACGATGGAGTAGCAAATGTGCAAGTGTATGAGTGAAGATGAAAGAATCGGTGATATGATATATAAACCAGCATACCTCACTTTTTAGCGGACCACCATCATTTTTATAGGACACTTTAATTGATTCCAGAACTAATAAAACCTTTGCATACTTTATTAGATGATTATTGTACATGTATTACTTATATTATTTGATGATAATAATATGAATCTTAACATATTATTTGATGATAATAATATGAATCTTAACACTTTATGGATGAATGCAAATTAATTACTCGTTTTTGAATTCGATCTCATAATAATTGTTTCTCGAAGCATCTTGAGTTGAATGCAGCTACGAGCTCGAGCTCGAGCGGAGTTCAAAGATTTTACGAAAAATATATAATATATGAGTTTAGCTTAAGTTAAAAGAATGTCTTAAATTTGACTTGGAGATTATTGTTTCGAAGTGTATTGTAGTTTACACATTTTACATTTTACTTTTGTGTTGAGGGAACATTTAAAAGGTATGAAAACGGCTTATTTGTATGCTTTTTTACTGCTTTTCTACATAAAAGATGTTTTTTAAGTATTATATATACAATTATAATTAATTAAATGCATACGGTAAACATTGTTTATAAATTAATTAAATACCATCAAAGTTTTTAAAGTTCACTCGATACAACATTAATACAAGTTATAAATTTTAATCTAATCTATACTACTATAAAAATATAAGTTCATATGACTTGTTAACAACACTTTTTTTATCAATATAATAATAAAAAAGTTGTACAAGTTATTAGTTGAATTTTGGGTTACGCTAAACAACGCTTTCAATAAAAGTGATAAGTATATTAATTTAAGTTAAACATCATTATTATTCCACAATTGCATTAAACAAATTTAGTCTTAACAATAAAACACTTGAATTTTCCTTTTGTATTAATATTTAAATTTAAATTATAAAAGGAAACTTCGAGCATAATGAACATATTTGATCTTTTTACCGAAAGTCCTTGCGACTTTCTTTGGTATTATCCTTACATTTTTTTTGAAGGCAATATATTATAGATATTCGGCAATTAGGAAGATACTAAAAGTCGCAATTGTACAAAACGTACATACACCATGAAGAAAAACTCCCTATTGCTAATACAACCAAAACTCTAGATCCGAACTAGGAGGACACTAAAAAGGATGGAAAAAAACCTGAACAAGTCCAGAAAAAAATCCCCGAAAATAAGAGCCGAGCCACCGATTTTCACTTTATATCGTTTTTGATAGCACCCCAAGTAGATCGAGAGACTGTGTAAACCAATAGAACCCCATTACCAATAAGTATTTCCCCCCAAGATACAACGTCGAATACAACTCTTATGACCATTACGGTAGTTTCTTCATGGCAGCCGTCTTTGATTCTTGTCTTGATATTTTGAATTCGATCCATTGCTTCCAAGTCAACAGATGCCACTTAGCTCTATTCTTGATCCATAGGTAACTTGAGCTTTGAACGTCTTCTATCAACCGATGACATGATGGTATGTTACCATTAAAACATGCATCATTTCTTACTTTCCAAATACACCAACAAGCTGTCAATATAATCGCCTGAATCACCTTGTAATTTCCCCCAAGCTCCTTGTCCGCATAACAAATAATATCCCTTACAGAAAAGGCAAAAATAGGTGCAATTTTGCACCATGAACTTATAAAACACCACAACGAATTAGCGTATTCACAAGAGATTAAAAGATGTTCAATAGATTCCTCAAATTGATTGCATAAAGAACAAAGGACTGATGTGACATGGATTTGACGTCTAATCAAAGCAACTTTTGTAGGTAAACGGGCCATTTCTGCACGCCAAGCAAAGATATTTACCTTTCCGGACACCAATTTGCTCCAACTACAGTTAAACTCTTTGGCCCGAGCAAAAGAGTTAACTAAATACCTTCTAGCCGAAGCTACTGAAAAGTTACCTGAAGCATCTCCCTTCCATGTCCATTTACCATTTTCCAATACTATTAATTGCGGTACCTCCAAATTGTAAACCTGGAACTCTTTTTCCACTTTACAAATATTACCCCATGTACTTGCGAGACCTTTCTTGATAGGCACCAATGAGTAATTGTCCCTGCTCAAGTGAATCGCGCAAACAACCTGTTTCCAGATTGAATTCGACTCCTGTATAAACTTCCAATACCATTTTAACAGTAAACAAATGTTCATATGTTTGAGAGAGTCAATCCCAAGACCCCCCTCATCTTTCGGGGTATTATCCTTACATATATATTGTATTTTTTCACATGAAGTTGATTTGTACACCACCAAAATTTTGCCATACACCATCAATGATACTTTAAGGTGTTGTACATTACAGCATACTTATGCATATTAGTAGTGTATGGTTAAATTTTGGTGGTGTACGAATCAGCTCCCTCTCTCATACCGATGAGTAACTTTATTAGATATTACATTTTCATTTATAGTTGAAAGTTGATTTTCTATTTTCTTTGCCTTTTGTATACATTGGTATGAGAAATGTTACAAATTTGTTGTATATATTACCGCAAATTGTATTCATGTTCTATTCCCCTTCTCCATATGTCAATGAATTATCTATTTTGTGAACATAAGTAGCTTGCACGTGACCATCACAAAACGCGACCTAATAGTACGTTTCCTAATGTTTTTGCAATAAGATTTTAGGTTTGAAACTCTATCCATAAAAGGTTACAAAACAATCACGAGCATACTCTTATTAGACTTCATGATCTGAGATAAAAATAGACACGCCCTCTCCGAACCAAATATGTTATATTGAAAATACCTTTTAATTTCCATTTAAGTAGTTTACACATTATCGATCTTCTATATTTTAACTTGATCAACTTATTTTATTTTCTTCAAGTTTTGGTACCTTTACTTTAATAAATTAACAAAACGTACTTTGGCTTGTTGACATTCATTAGATTATAATATACAATAATAATAAAACTTTATTAAACGTTAGTAACTTTATATTAAATAAATAAAAGTTAAGCCTTCTGTCTATTTTCGTTTTTCTTACTCCAAATAAAATAATTGTTTCCTTTTCTTTTGTTCACAAAAGAGAGGAGCACAGTCTTATGGGGGGTTCATAGAGAAAGTAAAACGATTTCGACCATAGATTATATTCCTTCAAGCCACATATATTATTGAAGGTGATGATAACATAATTAAAAAAGAACATAGATATATATTGTCCAGAGATCTTTTTTAGTATTTACATCTTTTAGTTATAGCATTTTTAAAATAAATTCGTAATTACATATAACATTATAGGGTTTAGTGCGTGAAAATGTACCAAATTATAGTCTGATATTCATTATATGCATCGAACTACTCGAACTTCCATTTTATGTAATGAACTTGACATTTCATTACATTATATGTAATTTTTCAGTACTTTTTCCACATGTCAACTATATAAGTTGCCAGTGGCGTGTCTTACAATCGTCGATTTGACCAAAATACATATAACTAACTTATTGACCCGTGATAACACATGCTTTATTAAAAAAAAAGTTATAAATGTGGTCGGTAGATATTTTGTATCTACAATACATATAAGAATAAGTTTTCCGTAATAAATTGGGTGTTATAATGTATTTGTAGCCTATTTAGTGAAGAAGTGTTTTACAATCCTCTTCAATTGTGTACTATTACGTTTTTGTACCTTGTTCGCTTGCACATCAAATTTATGTATATAGATTAAAAGTGGTAGTGTTTATTGACTTACTAACATAATAAGTTTATTAAGAGAGACAATTACCCAAATGAACCTGTCTAACACACGTTTTTTTATTATATGTATCGTGTCAGAATCCTTTCCTTTTACAAAAGTAAACCTGAAAATCGCCAAATTAAATTGAGCCCTTCGACGATTCGGTGATTTCTTGGGAAACCAATGATTGACCCGGTTTTCCTATGACCCACCATTCCCGGATCCATGACCCGGTTTTCCTATGACCCACCATATCAATCAACATCTTACTCCAGTACGTACCTTACAAACTCCACGTTTAAGAGACTTGTATTTTTGCATCACTACTTGTACCATTCCATCAACCTCGATTCGCTAATTAAAAATTAAATAAAAATGGAAATATAAATTGTCACACCCCGTCTAAAGTGGAAACAACGGAATGCAACACATGACTAGATCAAAACACATTGATATAAAAGAAATTCACTAAATGAAATTCAACAAAATGTCATGAAACCGCTTCACAACGTCACAAATACAATCGTTCACAGTAACAAATTAAAAATGCACTCTAATAGTCTTGCTAAGCCACCTTAGTCTCAGTCCTTGAATTACTAACTTCACCTGAAAAGAAATGTTTAAAAACGTCAACACATGATTGGTGAGTTCGTAGGTTTTTAAGTAAACATTTTATCAAATCAAATTCGTATCGTTTTAAACACATGAGTGCAAAGTATACTATGTATAATAATACAACTTTCAAGAATTCATACGTTATCCACATTACAAATAAGTTACACGTTTCAACATTCAAGTAAGATACACGCTCAACGTTTCAAGTAATCACAACAATGTTCTGTAACACCATACGTTTCTACGCTCCTACGTTTCTACGTTCCATCGTTCCTACGTTTCTACGTTCCATCGTTCCTACGTTTCTACGTTCCAAGATAACCTTACCTCAGCAGTGGAAACATCCACATGTGTAAGATTACAACGTTTCTATCCTCGTTCCACACAAAATAACAACACACAAATGCTATGCTCTATTCACGTTATCGTTCCACACAATCAAATAATACACATTAAACTATACATGTATTCATAGCAACTCATGATCAAAAGAAAGTTCAAAGATTGTTCTCACAGCTATAAAACAGTTTAAAATATCTGAGCATTCTTTTCCCCCAAAATGTTAAAAATATAAATGAAAAATGGGCCACGAAACTCACCTTGATTAGTAGTTTAAAGCAAGCACGTATCACACCAAAGGTCGCAGGGAACTATGAATGTCCTATAGTATATAATGTTTATGTTTATTAGTTATGTGTCTAAATGATTATGAGTTATGTGTCAACATGTTTATATTCACGAGTCGAAACAAAAGTTCCTATATGTTTGCTTCTATCTCAAATTTATATCCCCATTACAAAGCACACCATATTAAATAAAATAAATAAATTAAACCTTACAATTTCAAAAATGTATTTTGTTTACAGAAACTCCAGCATTAAACATATTTTAACCACCCCAAAATAACTAGAAAATATTTCAATCAAACCGATTTAAGTTTTCCAACGTTTTCTGAAAATTCGTCACCCATAACAGCAGTTTACGAAATAATTTTTATAAAATAATCCAGTGCGTTTCAGAGGCCGAAACCTAAAATATATATGTAAAACATCGAGATCTACAACTTTGTAGTTTTGACCGAAGCCTGAAAACGTACGTAATCAGGTCAAATCGACCACTGATCATGATTGAAAAATGGGACAGATTCAGAGATTTCGATTATATAACTTTCGGTTTAGAATTAACATTATACCCAACACATCCATACCACAGACATATAAATCAACCAAATAGTATTTATATTCCAGAAAGATGTAAAGAAAATCTATAGATTAGAGTTTATGATTATACCTATACGTATACACGAACAAGAAACACACGTAAGCAATACTTGAATTCGATTTTTGGGAAGCTCTTCCTTCTCTTTTTTTTTTCAACGATGGGCAGCAGAAAACACAGGGATGAATCACAGGTTTTTAATCCAAAAAGGGTTAGAGTTTGATTTAGATTCTTATTTATATGTTTGGACCTTCTTGGAGCCCAAGTCCTAGGATTTTGGAAATGGGTTTGGGCTTGTCTTGTGGGCTGGCCAAACGGGCTCACAAGGGAGGGGTTTGGGTCAGTTTTTAGGGCCAAACAAAAGAATAAACTCAGGTCACACGGTTTAAATCGGCCCAGTCCAGAACTGTTTGTTTGTTTTACGTTTTGCTTCGTATCTCATTCGTTACACGTCCGTTTGTAATGATTCTTTTTGCGTTTGTTTCGTTTTTTCAAAAACGAAGACTTTGATGTAAAGAAATCCATGAAATAAGTCTTACAACAAAAATGAGCTTTTACGGTTTAAAATACGATTACGGTTTGGTGATGGTTGTCACATAAATATAAGTATCATCATATCTCTATCTCCCTCAAGTCGTCGACTTACCTGCTTTTGTTTGGTTAGGTGGGAACCGGTAAGAAGACCACACAAAAACACCAAAAATAATGGATAAAGTGAAAAAAGTGTTCTTGGCACAAATTCTCATTTATTTACAAAATCACCAAGTCGCCGGCTTAATTTTACATTTGTATAACACGTGGCGACTTGGCGATTGCTCATTGACTGACGATTTCTTCGTTGACCGGTGACTTCTTTGTTCCACGTGGCAAGAATTCATTGGCTTTTACAAAAAATCACCGAGTCGTCAAGCCTTAATTCCTTTTTGGCGATTTTCAAGTCTAGATTAGAAAAAACCTTTCAAACTTGGTACATTTGATGAAAGGTGGCCCTTAGACGGTTTATTAGGGTAATTTTCTCTTATTAAGATCTTAAGAAGTGTTTTATTCCATTTTAAATTCCTATTCACCCAGATATTTGTAAATTGTATCAATAATCCAGGAGTAAATCTCAAGAGAACTTTCTAGAGATCTAGTACCTAGTAATTAATACTTCGAAAAAGTTACCTAGTAATACTTGGCAAAAGTTAAATAAGACACATAGTTGACCAAACTAAGTGAGATCTTGTATAAATCAAAATGTCGGTGAACTTTCTTTTCTTATCTTATCTTAATATATATACAAGGAAGACACTTCCATTTTAATTAACTCACAATATGACATGTGTCTTCATCTTATTTTTAGTATAGCATTTTATTCTCTAGCATATATTAACAACTTTGAACCCATCCAAATAAGGTATCATTTGTAGTTGTTACTCTAGAATTGTAGTTGTTCTAGAATTTTGTGTTATTCATATATTATTTACTTTTTCAGGTTGAAAAACCAATGATCGGTTCGATGTCTAGTCCGATTTTCAAATTGTTGATGTAAAATTACCGAGTATATGAGTTGAAAATTTTTAGATATACATCAAAACTTGATTTTGCATAATCTTTCAAACAAAGAAGTATCATTCAGTACAATATGAGTCGGGACACCACAAATTACAAGTATGGCTCCTCATATGCATCTCAGATTACACGTCTCTTGGGTTGTTGTGATGAATGAAGTCAAATTAATTTGATGTTTACGTAATCTACAACTTTTTTTTTACGCTTTATCTTCTTCTTATCTATCTTGCATACTACTAGCTTAGACTATGTCATATTTGTCCAAAGCTTAGCAGTGTGGTCGTATAGGTATTTATAGTTATAATGTTTATTGACCATAGGTTGCTAAATACCGCATGAGGTATATCAATGGGCACCGTTCATGACATGCAAACTAAAGTGGATGTCTGATTCTACACCCCATTAGAATGGCAGCAACACAACTAAGTATTATCTGAATCTCTTTTCCTGATATACACTACATCCCTATTCATTTCAAAAATGAATAAAAAAATGATGACACGCTGTATAAATCATATGTAAAACGGATTCATGATGATAGCATTGGCATACCATCTCCATGTCCATCATATACGAAGAGGTCTCAACCTTGCCCTATATCAACATCGATGTTGTGTTATCAATTCACACTCAAGGATGATAGAACATATGTTCTAGAAGGTGAAATACATTAACCTCGAATTCAAAGGTCTCAGACTATTGTTTATAAGAATCTAGCATCTCTTCTAAATTTGTCTCAACGTCTTGAATTGGAATTATCAGATAGTAGCAGTTGTGTGGATCAATGTCTTCTATAACATTTGGATTATTATAATTCATAGATTTTCTAATAACACCTTAACGAAATGAATGCCGTAAAGTTCATGATTACCTAGTATTGAGAAGTTTTCGGTTGGTATCATCTACATGTCCGTCAACAAAATAACTCATGTTTATATCACCAAAGAGTCAAACTCAAAAATACAATAAAATATAACATAGAAAAAGGAAATGAATGATTTTTACCTTTTAACATATAATAATTCACATACTATTAATACCTAACAATAGATTAATCAAAATTCTCATTGAGAATTTTGCAATGAATTCGTTAAGATTCTTCTTCTTCTATACGATCACCGTATTCCAAGTATTCATATTAAAACTGTAATCTTTCTTTCACAAATATCTCATGACAGGTGCTAGTTCGTTGTGATACCCGACAAATTAGAACTGGTAATTAGTACCAAATCATTGTATTAATACATGTAATTAGTTATGTTTAGGGCTAATTATGTGTATCATTTTGTATATTGTTATATATACACGCGTACGTGATTTATTTAAATCGTGCATTTCATTATCGGATGGAATCCGACACAATCACAAAACGGACGTTGGTGAACAATTTATTAAAATATGTGAAACCAATTAATTAACTCATTTTTAATATATATTATTTGGATAATATATACAAACGTATTTTGTATCGTCTAAAGTAACCGTACGCGACATAAACACACGAAATGCGCCCGACAAACGAAATAAACCCAAATTGTATTTTTATAATTCATTATTAAGTATTTTAATAAATACTTTGAGTAAAAATATTACGAATTACACGCGCACGAATAAAACGTTTAAAAATGTTACACGAGTTAAGTAAACGTTCAAATATGCAACGAACGCGCAAACCGGGACCCGACAATATTTTAATAACTTGAAATAGAGTATTTAGAATAATACTTTCAATAAAAATAACGCGATTTAAATTGTTAACAAAACATAAGTATTAAAACGTATAACGATAATTAAACATTTAAACGATCGGGGAAACGAATACCGCACGAAGGACAAATTAAGGAGCAAGATTTGGGAGACCCACACCTTGGTGGGGCCCCAAGAAACAAGCCACCACATGAGGGGATGGCCTCCCCCACTTGTTGCTTCTTTGACTCACAAACCCACCCCCAACCCTCATTACACTCAACCAATCTTCACTCAATCTCTCTAGCCTCTCTCTTCCCCCACTCTCTCTCTCAAAAAACGGCAGCTCTTAGCCACCATAAAACCACCATCAAACCACCTTGGATTGATAGGTTCATTTGGAAGAAAACGATCACCACAACGAGCTCTACATTCCTATCTTTTCGGATTCTTCGTGCGATGATTTGTAAGATTCTGACACTTTCGAAAATACTTTTATTTTATGTACTTACATGTTTAGTTGTTTATTTAGCAAGATTATGTCCAAATAACATGTTAAAACTCGTTTTCGAAACATTGTCGGAAAATGTCAGTTTTGACCATTTTATAGATCTGACACTTCGGGTTACCTCCGACACAAACCAATAATTTCTGCAAACTCTATAAACTCATCTAAGACTTGTGTAAAAGTTTCGGGTCAAACCGAGGTTGTTTGACCACAAACCCGACACTCGAAAACCCAAACAGCCTGTTAAAGGGCTGGACCTTCTGTGACACAAGCCCTTATGTCGCTAAGAAGAGGTTATGTCGCACATAGCGACACAAGCCACTATGTCGCATCGAATTGTGAATGTCGCAGTAGCGACACAACACCTTATGTCGCATTAAATTACGGATGTCGCACATAGCGACACAAAGACCTATGTCGCAGTCATGACCGGCGACACAACAGCCTATGTCGCACTGGATCTACAATGTCGCATATAGCGACACAAAGCCTTATGTCGCACCCTGTGTCACACAAATCAGAACCTTGAAAACACAGATTTTTACTAAGTGTCAAGACTTGAAATTTTATCACATGCGTTACCCAAAATTCAGATTTTAAGTGTGTTTTACACTAAAGCAAAATAGTAGAAAAAAAAAATTTCACCTCGACCCCAGCCATGGGCTCTGCCCCTTGGACCCCACCATGGGTTGCCACCCTTGGAACCCCGCTAACCAGGGGCGCTGCCCCCGGACCCCCGTCATTTAAAGTTTGTAAATACTTTATACACTCAGTGTCAAACATTTACAACAACCAAACCACATACGATGTACTCGTACATGATGCATATATACTTGAACACTTATATACGATACGACGCATAATAATAAGGATGTAAGAGTATCACAAACCTTCACCAATGGGCCGTACATGTTTTCAAAACACAAACAAACAATCAAACAAACCAATGTATTTGGACATAACTAGTTGGATGAACAACTAGCATAGGTAATCTTTTGAGATACCTACTCACGTATTAACCAACGCGCGTCCTGGACGCCCTCAGGTTACAGTCTTCAGACATCACTACTTAGTTTAGCAGCAACGCACGTTTATCATATAAACGCATCAGACTCAGGTGAGTCTCATAGCCCCGCATTTTTACTGTTTTTACTCCCGGAGTGGGAATACATGCTCAGATTTGTTTTACATGTGAACACAAGTACAAAACTCGATATATTGACTGCATGCGTTTGTTTTACTAATCATAAAGTCCTCCACCACATAGTTTGTTAGTATGGAATTTAGCGTGAATGTTAGTGTATGGTACCATATGGGATTGACAATCCCTGTCCGGGGTAGTCGCGCTACCATGACTGTGATGTCAAACAGACACATTATCATTTGTTCACACGAGTGTAGATTAGACATTCGCTCGGAGGCACCTCGCACAGGTCCTTAAAGGTGGATCCTGACCCCTCAGTTAAGCTCAAACTATGGATTCATGGAAGTAATATACATATTTATTTGATTAAATTCAAACATATCATTAAATCTTGTGGTTCATACATTATGGTTTATCATTTACAACTGTGAGCTCACCAGCTTTTAGCAAACCTTTTAGCATGTATTCTCAGGTACACAGCAGTAGTAGGACTGCTCAGGATATTACTTAGCTCGAGTCGCATGCAAACACGAACATCAAAAGATTTTTCCGCATTATTATATTTTGTATAAGTAGTACTGCTATAGAATCTTTCAGATCAGGGTACCGAGCTTATGTAATCATTAAAACTATTGTAGAATTTTATTACAATCAATGTATTTTGTTAAAATGACGCATATAGAGTCGTTCATTATATCTATGTGCTTGTGATTATTGATTAGTCGTTCCCCGACCCGATTCGCTTCCACAACCCGAATTTGAGGGTGCGACATTCGTCAAAGGTATTGTCAGCCTAAAGACATGTCCAACAACAAAAGTAATTATTGAGAGGGTTATGTATAACAAAGGAAAGAATATTTGATCATCAAATCAAATGCTCATTGTAGTTTTTCTTTGACTCCCAAGTACTTACAAAACTTTGGTCTCTGTGGTAATGATATAAAATGCAATGAGGAACTGAGGATGCAGTAAAAAACATTTTATTTTTTTAAATTTGAAGATGCTACATTAAACACAATAAGAAAAACTGAATAGTAGAAACAACTTACCAATAAGTTGGGAAGGTTACCGTATCGTTCGAAAACAGTATTTGGATTATCAACTTGCTGATCAGTCATCTTAATGTTATCAATGATATCAATCTTAAAACTTTTTAGATTAAAGCAAACCAGGCAGTAATGATTGTTGTTTGCTTTTTTGGTTGCTGAAATCTTCAAAATTAAGAAGAACACCTAAAATAAAGATAATACGATATATAAAATTAAACACGTGTCTTATATATTTAAAGTTTATAACACGTACCAAGTTAACTTTTTTGTAATTTTCATGCGGTGTTTGTATAACACTTAATATACAATGCTCATTAAATGTGTCGTCTGTAATAGTTTGGTCTCTATTTAGACTGATAGGATAGTTTGAATATATAAAAAGAAATAAAAATATTAAGATTAGTTAGTTGGAGATAGTTAAAGACATTATTAAAAGTGACAAGAGTATATACCAGTGCTTGTGTGCTACAAAGCACACATCGGAAATTTTTGAAAACATTGCATCTGTTTTCCTCGTAGTTTTTAATTGATGATGCTACTGCGAATCCAAGATACAAAGTTTCAAAACATAAAGCTCAACAACATAAGCATGAGTTTGAAAGAAAAACAGAACTGTAAAAATGAAGTTTATATGATAGTTAATAAATTTAAGAACCTTATAGTTGAATAATTAAAAATAGATTATATTTCTACCTCGGAGGGTGAGATGCACTAAAAATGAATAGTGCAACTCTTTATTCATATGTTGTTCTTTTAGAAGTCAAAGATATATCCCTTTCAACATAGGGTGAGCACAGAAATCCAGAGACCTTCACCAAGCTTTTTTCATTATCAATTAGAACTTTTGTCCCATCCTCTTTGTTTGGTTCAACATAACCACGTTTTCTGGTTCCATCCTATTTTTCTTTCCTTTGATTTCTAACTACTTTTGATTTTTCCTTTAAACTTTCGACAGGGAACTCGATTTGTAATAGTTGAGCATCCCCAATTGTCATAATGTCTGGAATCTGTTTTGAACATTTGGGAGTATAAGATTAGACAATTCTTTGAGCTTTTGATTCAAAGTTTTCTATTTTGTGTTTATCGGTGAAGCAGGTTAAGTAATTGGTGCATTTGGTGTATGAAAACCGTCACTAAAAAAGGCTCATGATTTCCTCTTTCCATCTTTCTCCATCAATATTCTTGATTTTTCTTTGTTCCTGTCAGCTAACTTCTTTTCATTCTCTTCCTTATTCCTTTTCTCATATACTTCTTGTATTTCACTCACCATAGTTGGTTCTTTGTTACTAACTATTGGAACAATATCTAGATTAGAAACATTTGCTTATTCTGCCATTTCAGGTTGGTTTCTCTTTGATTTATCAGCTTGTTGCTTTACAGTTGCCAAAGTTGCAGCTGCTTCATGTTCCTTTTGTAGCAAGTCATCATCAAAATGTCTCCCTTTGGTAACAGGTGTAGTAACAACTCTAGCAGAATCGTTTACTTCTTTTTGATTGTCTTCGGCCGCTTGTAAAAATGCAGAAGTATTCAATAAGGTGCCTATGAAATTTTCCGTTCCAGGTTCGTTGTAGATATCTTCAATATTAGCACTGGTATGACCATCCATTTGTGAAGCATTCACCAACTCTTGCAGCTTCAATTAAAATGCAGAAAATAGTAGCTTCAATTAAAATGTAGAAAATAGTAATCGAGATGCAGAAAATAATAATTAAGATAACTACTAAAAAATGCACACAATATTAATTAATATGCAATGAATTTATAATAAATGCAGAAGTACTAACCTTGTACACATCATGGTCATCATTCTAAGAGATTTGCAATCTTTCAAGATCTCATAACATATGTGTGTTCAATACATTATTAATCTCTAAGTTTAGTCAATCTACACTTTTATCTTTACGCTTCATCATCTTCTCATTTATCTTGCATACGACTAGCTTACACTGACCCAAGCTTATCAGTGTGGTCGTAAGGTATTTATAGTTATACCTTTTATTTACCTTTATTTACCATAGGTTGGTAACTATCGCATGAGGTATTTCAACAGGGCACCATCCATGACATGACATGCAAACTAGAGTGGATGTATTTGTAATTCTACACCCCATTAGAATGACAGCAACACTACTTCCCTTTTCATGTTGAAAACAAGTACAATTAAAGAGATAAAAAAATGATGGCACGCAATATAAAACTAGATCTAATACAGATTCATGGTGATGGCATGGGCATACCATCTCCATGTCCAACATATACGAGGAGGTCTCGAGCTTGCCCTGTATCAACATCGATGTCGTGTTATCAATTCACACTAAAGGATGATAGAAGTTATCTTCGGCAAGATGAAATACACTAATTTCAAATTCAAAGGTCTCAGACCATTTTTCAAAAGAATCTAACTTCTCTTCTAAATTTGTCTCAACGTCATGAATTGCAATTATCATATAGTAGCAAGATCGTGGATCAATGTACTCTATAACATTTGAGTTATCTTTGTTCATAGGTGTTCTAATAACAACTCCAACGAAACAAATGTTGTAAACTTCACGATTACCTAGTATCGAAAAGTTTTCCATAGGTATCATATTGATGTAACGTAAAAATTCATGTTTTTACATACATTATTCCTCACTTATTGTACTAATATTTGGTGAAAATATTTTTAAAACAATCTTTTTACTAAAAAACACCAAAGTGGTCCATTCATAGGCGGTTTTGCAAAAATCACCAAAAATATCCGATAAACACTCAAAAAGAAGCAAATAAATTACAACTGATTCTTCCGATCTTAATTATCTTGTGAGAAACAGATTTTAACCATTCTTATATGATGACACAGGTAATTACAAGACTAAAGGATCAAGAATCAGCAAAACGGATGAGAGACGGAAGAGATATGAAGACTAGGGACCAACCGATCATCCTCCGAAGCATGCATGAACTATGCACCTCCAAAATATACAAACTTGGTGTTATTGGAAGCGTAACAGAAAAACGGATCCATCAACAAAAGAATCCAGTATATCGGCCTTAAACCAAAAAGATACGACTGAAACAAGCAACGAACGGACAAACCAAGGTTGGAGACCAATTTCCCCCACACCCCAGATACCGTATACGGCCCTCTAAGGTCCCGTATACGGAACCTAGAGGCCGTATACGGCCTTGGTAAGGTAGAAAATTGGCCCCCAAAGGCCAATCGGTGGGTACCAATTGCCCAACTGTCCCAATCGTACTCGATTTGCTTGTTTCACGTGCTTAAAGGCTTGTACGTGATATTCAAGGCTTTCACTATAAATAAAGGGCTACCCCCTCCCATTTAAATCACCTGTCATCCTCATTCAGTCTCTCTTTCACACACTCTCTTTCTAGTTTTAAAGTTAGTTTTAGGTTAGATTAGGGTTAGTTCTTGGTTAATATTTAACCAAGACTAACAGAGGGTAGCTTTTGTAATAGAGTTGGAATACTTTGAGTACAAATACATGACAGCTGTGGAAAACCTATAGGTTGAAGATTGTGTCACAGCCGAATAGCTCTGAACTCAATCATTACCATTAATGTATAAGTTAACAATCACCAAATGTATTAATTTTAAATGTCTTGCCCAACTTAGATGTCTTTGTTGTATTTAAAAAGGGTCAGTAGATAAATTACATATTGTTGCCTCATTTCTGCACTCCATATAGAGGGTCACTTGGTCTCATTAAGAGACGGTGAAGAAGGTTTAATTCAAGGCAGTCCGATCTTATCAGAATTATGATAGTCTAGTAATCAGTGACATATTGATCGGTTAATCCGATCTGGTAAGGTGCTAGTATTTACACTATGAGCAACTATGTGAAATCAGGATACAAAAGACATTTTCAAACTAAAACCCCAAATACATCACCCAACGTGTAACACCCTGATTTTTTTTCAAATGTAGGTTTTCAAAAAACATATAATAAATATTCATAGTTAATGCGGAAGTTCCATTTTATAAATAAAAGCTACCAACATAGTTGGTTAAGTTCTGTTAACAATGTTACACAACTCGTATCATAACAATACCGTAAGAAAACCCACGAAACATAACTATTAAAATACATAATAGTTCGTATATGAGCTAAGGCATAGTTCCTTAAATTTTTAAGCAGGCTACCCATCTCACTCGTATCTGTAATCGTATATCTTTCAAACCTACATGGAATACACGATCGGGCAAGTAGAAAATAAGTGTTAGCTTAAAAAGCTAAGTAAGTATAACGAGGTTATTTTTTTTTAAACAATCCATTTAAAATAATCGTATATTTTTGTACCGTAAGTAACAATTATCATAGTCCATGACAATACACATCGGGTAATCAAAAATCATATATTATATAATCAGGTAAGGATAAGGCAAGATATCATATAACCATAATATCTCAAAGCCGTGCCTATCGTATTCATGTTCGTAATTCGTTATCGTATTCGTAGCGTATTTCGTTATCGTTATCGTCACAACCGACCTGGTGAGAAGCAAATTGATGCCGCACACACTTGTCGTTAGGCAATGGCACGTCACTACCGATTCGTCCATTTTCGAGCAGTACTACCGGAGTGTGGTTAACCACATACTACTTAATCGGGTGGTGCTCCAGCATAGCCTCCACTATACAGGGCCATGATCATATAATAATGACCCCTCACAAAAAATCATCATGAAACCCTTTCGGGTCTCACCGAGATATCTCTAATCGTAATCGTATGTTCAAGTTTCATTAACTTGTTCGTATAATCGTTTAGTTCACATATAGGGCACCTAAATCGTCACGTGAAACTTACGTGTCATGAAAATAGCTCTAGTGTACTAGCTTCAAACAACAAGTACAGACAAGAAATCGTAAGGAATTCACAACATGTACAAAATATATTAGCTCGTGATTTCTCATCCCTCGTGCAATAATCGTTTCCCATGTTTACACCTGCATATCATGGCAATATAATAATGGGAAATTTGCAATTTTTGTCCCTGTGGTTATTGCGTTTTGCTGATTTTGTCCTTTCGAGAATTTCTTCAATTTTTTTGTCCATGTGGTTCTGACTTTTGCCAAAATTATCCTTTTCACTAACTTTTGATAAGTTTCTCAGTTAACTCTTGTAAAATGACTAAAATACGCTTCATTTTTACACAAACAAAACAAAATCAAATCAAATCCAAAATCAAAATCATATATGTACACATACTTTTTCCTAAAAAAAGTTTAAGCCGGATCAGAATCATATATGTACACACATACTTTTTCCAATATCAAAATCATCAAAACTAAATCCAAATCCAAATCACCAAAACCAAATCCAAAATCAAAATTAGAAACAACTTCTCTTTTTCCAAAAAAATTTTATTAGATCAGAAAATCAAACATGTACATTATCTGCCGGATCTAGTTCATCATCGGAAAGAAGCTCCGGATTAACCATCATCGCCACTGGAAATCACCATCATCGTCACTCTCTCTGGTCGGACGTGCATTTTACGGTGATGAACCAACCGGATCTCTCACCGTCACTCTCTCAACCTCGCAAGATCCACTCAACGAACCCACAACGGAACTGTCGATGCTCGCTCACAAAACCACAATGGAAAAGATCAAGGAATGGAAATAACCGACAGTGGTTGATCTGTCACCGCCACCGTAAATTGCTAACCACAACCGTAAATTAGTCAACACCATGATTTTGATTTTGTGTTTGATATTTTGATTTTGATTGTCTTGATTCCAAGCAGCTATCGATTTCAAACATATTGAAAGTCGAATCGAAAAAACACACCTTGGATTCGCTGCCGGAATTTGCTCGAAATTGTGGTAGTGGCGGCTCGAATGGTGGTGGTGGTAGTGGTTTGGAGTTGATTGTGGTTGGTTCTTTCCCCGTGAATTAAGAGTGTCATATGTACATATATGAACTGATATCGCGTAAAAAGTCACGTTTTTACTACCGATATCTCTCTCATTTTGGAACAATACTTGGCAAATAAGCTCAGATAATGTCCAATTCAATGAAACTTTGCAAAGAAGGTCAAAATAGAGTTGCATGAGAAAAATCAAGCAAAACGGACGAAAAACGAAGATTCCACACACGTTTGAAGATTCAAGACATCAAGATAAGATTTAAAGGTAAAAGTACCCATCACTGAGATTTCTCTTATCCAAGATATTCATTTCCAAAATACAAATCTAACAGAAGAAGAATCAACAAAAACGGATGAAGAATGAAGATTCTAAGTACGCCAGAAGATTCAAACGATTCGTACAAGACATCCAAAGATCATAGACATATTTTTGGGATTTCTTTTCATCAAAGTTTCTGTTTTTGAAAAATGAATCCAACACAAAAAGAATCGACGCAAACGGACGCATAACGAAGGAGATATGCACGAATCAAGTAACGAGGTGAAAAACGGCGAACCGGGGCGGGCAGGTGGCAGCCGCCGCCGGCCACCATGGTGGCGGCGCCGGCTGGCCACCCCCCGTCCCCCGTGCGCTTTTCCGTCCGCGCCCGTACTCGCAGAGTACACGTGCTAGACCTTTTCTGCAACTTCAGGGTACATGTGCTAGCAACTTTTCCACCTTTTGCTAAGATGTGCCCCAAGTTGCTAAGATGCACCCATTTTCTCCTATTAATAGGAGCCTCCATGATTCATTTCAAGACACACTCACACACACTCTTAAACTCTCATATACACTCCTCTCAAATCTCAATTCTCTTGTATTTTATAGTTTTTCTCATTCTAGATTTATTGTAATTAATCTACGGATTAAAATAGGAGCTAGAACGAACGATAGGGATTCGGAGATAAACCTTTGTACGTGTGAAAGAGTTTTCAATCATAATAATACGATGCTACGCATTTATTTCCAGGTGATATCTAAACCTTTATCATACTTGTTTTATTTCATATATTAAATATGTATTATTACTTGGTATGTGATTTATTTGTTGCCATGAACTGCGAGTAGTTTATTATTGTGATTGTTGATGATGTAGAGAATTATAAGTAGGGATGACATTATATAATTAGTGCACGACAATCGTAAAGTGATATGATGGCCCCTATTCGACTGTTTATTCGATATAGTACTAGAAATGCTTTCGAGCAAAGTACAAATGTATGGAAGTCATAAACGACCGAAGGTAATCATATCACTGGAATCAGCTCTGGTTTAACAGTTGGAATTCCAAAAGGATAACACAACTTCACAACTAACTGATATATCCTACGAAAGTCAATACACTGTAAAGTAATGTTCGTAAAATACGTTCAGACAAAATAGGAATTAGTAACCCTTGTACTGTTAAGACCTTATGAACTTAAGTTTAATCTATGGAGTACCCTTTCTGGTTATCCACGTGACTGCAACCTAGTAATTAGGACATGATCAACCTTAATTATGGTAAGTAGTTATCTGTGCCCATGACATGCAATAAGTAAGACATAGTGAAACCACTCGTTGTATATATTTTACATTTCCGCACTGCTTTATATTTAATTAGTTTAGAGCGTCATTTTCACTGTCAATTACTCCTGACCGCATGTTGAACGTAAGAAGCCGTGGAACTACCATGTAAAGTACACGGTCTAATTACTGAAAGGCATTGTCTGCATATGAAACATATTTTTAATAAACTGCGAATAATTTAGGGATGTATAACTGTTTGAAAAGGAGAGATTTAAGTCATAAGTCGAAGAAACCGGAATCTAATTAATTATAAATAAGACTTAGGAATGAAAGTGAAATTCCAAGTGACTTAGGATACTTAAACCTATAGGTCTTATAAAATCGGCGGTCTAAACATACAAAGTTATTAATCTGCATGCTAATAGAACAGTAAACTATCTTAGAGGTTAAGAACGGTCGGACCTATGAGATGATACGCCACTGATTCATGCACCTCGGTATAAAACCAAAACAGGTTGCTTATCTCTTAACCATATAGGTATTGAAAGTTGGCGTATTGCTACGATCAGAATCATGATAACCTAGTTCCTAGTGATATGCCAATGGGAAATTTAGTTGGTAGGGTTCTAGAGTTTACACCTAATAGTTTACTTATTATATTAAGTTTTGTCCCTATTTAGTATGTCATCCCGAAACATTAATTATCGAAATCTCAGCAATCACATATTTATCTTTATCTGCTTTTCTGCATTTTGATTTTCTGCAATTTACTTTCCTGCACTTTAATTATTGCCTTTAGTTTAAAACCCTCAAACCTACCTACTTTGTCCCATCCAAAATATTTTCCTACCGAAAGCACCAGCTTTAATCACCCACACGTTTCGATTCATAGAACGATCTTAGGTTATACTTACCGCTTACTAACCAGAGTAGGTAGTACATATAACTTAAGCCCCGCTATTATAAATTTTAAAACCCCTGTTGGCGCCCGATTAGTTACTATCAACGACACCGACGCTTCGGGCGGCATCATGAATGTAAGTATGTTTGTGTATATATGTATGTAAAGTGAAAGGGATTACTGGATTTGGTTTGACTTTTTTTGTTTGTGTAAAGGTGCAAGAGATTATGTCCGGAGAAAGAAAAGAAAATAAGGTTAGTGTTTTAAGAAAAGGTAATGTGTCATGTGGAGAAGAAGATGAAGGGTATTTTAGTCCTTTTACAAGAGTTAACTGATAAGCTTAACAAAATTTAGTGAAAAGGATAATTTTGGCAAAAGTCAGAACCACAGGGACAAAAAAATTGAAGAAATTCTCGAAAGGACAAAATTAGCAAAACGCAATAACCACAGTGACAAAAATTGCAAATTTCCCTATAATAATCGTATCGTAAAAAGCATAACAAGTATTCTTAAACAAATACAAGTTAAACTAATGAAATCACTTTTCATAATTGTTAGTCAATTGTTCATCCGGAACTAAAGCGCCCCCTCCATTATTTACTATTTTTTATTTGCAACAATTTCTAATATTTAATATTGACATCCGTTCCTTGTGTTCGACTCGGACTTATCAAGCTATACTATATTACGACCAGGTGTTCTTGCCTGTGTTGTGTATAGTAAGCAGGTATTTCTATTTATAAAACTTAACTCTGTTTACACAGCATCAGTATTCTTAGCATTTGCCTCATTTAAAGGTATAAAAGTTTATCAGTTGGATGTTAAGAGTGCCTTTTTGTATGGCAAAGTTGAAGAATTGGTGTATGTTTCACAACCACCATGGTTTACTGATCCTAACTATCCAGATAGAGTATATCGTTTGAATAAGGCTCTATATGGATTACATCAAGCACCTCGTATGTGGTATGAAACACTATCAACGTATCTACTTGAGAATGGATTCACAAGAGGATCAATTGATAGTACACTTTTTGTAAAGTGGAAGAAGAAAGACTTTCTACTTGTGCAAGTGTATGTTGATGACATTATCTTTGGATCTTCTGATGAAAAGATGTGTCAAGAATTTGAGAAAGTCATGAGAAAAAGGTTTGAGATGTCTGCAATGGGAGAGTTAAACTTCTTCTTAGGATTGCAAGTTGATCAAAAGAAGGATGGATTCTTTATTCATCAATCTAAATATACATATGAGCTATTGGAACGCTTTAAGATGGATGAAAGTAAGATCTACAATACTCCAATTCCAGTCAATCATAACCTTGGACCAGATACATCGAGTGATAGCGATGTGGATCCAACTCTTTATAGAGCCATGATCGGATCACTAATGTATCTAACTGCCTCTCGGCCTGACATTATTTTCGTTGTTTATATATGCGCAAGATATCAGGCTAATCCAAAAGAGTCACATATGCAAGCTGTCAAACGGATTTTTCGTTACCTCAAAGGAAAACCGAAGCTGGGACTTTGGTATCCGACTGATGGAGACTTAGATCTCATAGGTTATACTGATTCGGATTATGGAGGATGCAATCAGAATAGGAAATCTACAACCAGAGAATGTCAATTCTTAGGAGGTAGATTAGTATCCTGGCAGTGCAAGAAGCAAAGCTCGGTAGCCATTTCTACATGTGAAGCTGAGTATGTTGCAGCTGGCAGCTGTTGTTCTCAAGTACTTTGGATCCAACAGCAACTGCGGGATTATGGGTTAAACATAACCAATACTCCTATGATGATTGATAATGAGTCAACAATGTTGATCACCAACAATCCGGTGAAGCACAGTAAAACTAAGCACATTGATATTCGACATCATTTTATTAGAGACTGTGATGAGAAGAATTTGATAAAGTTAGTTAAGGTTCCGTCATTGGATAACTTAGCAGACTTATACACAAAGGTGTTCGACTGAGCAAGATTTGAGATGTTGGTTCAACTAAACGGAATGAGAAATCCAGAGTGATTAGTCTTCCAAGGTTATTTTGTAATAGTTAGTAGTACTTTTTATGTTCTTATTAAAAAAAAAGGTGTATGGCATTCATTTGCTTGTTACCTGAGGGGAATCGCCTCCAATAAAAGAACAACAGTAGTTCTTTTAAAAAATGTTTAAGTTTTTATCTGCAAAAACTATAGGAGATGATAGTACATTAGAAGAATAAGCTTCACAATAATACGCTTAAGTCCTAAGTATGATGTGTTAGTAGGTTCAATTAAAGCTACATTAGAACTACAGCGGTTCTATCATGTATGTATTTATATTTATTTGATTATACACCTATATCCACAAGTTATAATTTGCATGTTTTAAATGTCTAGATAGCTTCATTATATGATGTACTGGTAGGCAAATTATATAAACATCTCTAAGCATTTAAGAAGTCTTAATATACTTGATTGTTATATAGTGTTTCTATTATATGGTGTATGACATAAGTCTTAATTGTTGACTGATAGCATTCGCATGCACTGTAATTATAAAGTTATGAAATGACAAATAGTAACAATATGGGTATTAACTTAATTACTTGTGACTTTGTTGTACTGAGTATAGACCTGGAGCCTTTAATTAAATTGATATTCTCAAATGTATTTTGAATCATGCTAAAAGGGATCCTCTGTTGTACTAAGTACAGACCTGGAAAACATAGCATCTTCAAAGTATGTTTGATATTTTTCTAAATTCTAAATTCAAGTGTAAGTTCGATAAACCTCTACCTTGAATCTAAAGAAACCAGTGTTATATGTGTTGCTTGAATTCTTCAGTATGTCATATCTTAGAAAACACTTGGTAATATTCATACTCACAATAATGGTGTTGCTTAGATATGTGAGTATAATTTGTTTATGTGGATCATAATATTGGTAATCATCTTGAACTGTCTATAAGAGAATATTCACTTAAAGTGAATAATATGTTTTTATTAATTATGCTATGTGGATAAAGGTACCTAAGATATAATTTTAAAAATATAAATGAATAGATGATAAAATTAGTTGTAATTCTATTGCAATTTATTTGAATTACATGAGGTATGTATATTACCAATCTACTTAGACTTTTTAATAAATTTAAATAGTTTGGTCTTTCTAATATGATCCCTAAGTAGATAAATTCTTATTCAGTTGTTTTATGTACTTTATTTTTCAAGTGTTTAATAAATTGGTACTTGATACTACTGTTAATTTATATGTTTCATACTTTATCTTTAGTTTTATTTTTAAATAAAGTTGTTTTATTTTTATTACCCTTTGGAATTAAATTATACTGCATATTCTCAGCTATGTTGAACAATCGTAACAAATACAAGTGAAAAATAATTTTTATTTTAGACTTGTACAAATAATGGGTTCTCATTTAGACTTAGTATTTAATTTGCATTTTTATTTAATTCTGCGAGTTTGACTAGTCAAACCTGCGAATCGAGTTTAAACTCTGTGAACTGAGTTCAAAAATTGCGAATCGAGTAAATCGTATAAAAGGGTGGTCAAACGAGTCAAATCCCACCGAACCCACATCTGATTTGCAAGTTTACTTCATCTCTGCGAATCGACTGGGTGTGAAACGAAACGAAATATTATATTCGTTTGATTTCGATTTTACAAGTACGGGAACGAGTTTTTTAATCCGTAGATTTTGTACACCTTTTCATTGCGATCATTTTAAGGTATACATTAACGGATTTCACCGTATAATTAACACAAAATCAAAGCTTTTATAAAACTAGGGTTTCAGATTAAATATACAACGATTAACGTCGATTTAGAGTGTTATTTAACAAGAATCATTAGGATTTATGTTAAACGAACCTATATGAACGTATAGATTACATTACATCTTGTAGATTAATCGGTTTTACTCTCAACCCGCAGCGGCAGTTTATGTTGCGAGTCGAGTTCCAAACTCAACTCGCAGACCAAACGAAGCGAGTTGAGTATTTGATATGATTCTTTGTAGCCATATACCCCGAATAAAACTTGTGTACATATTTAACGGCGTTTGTAATCTTTAACGGCAGTTTTTCTTTTTGAAACAAAAAAATGCAGATTTTAAAATATATATGTTTTTAAATATCACGGTAGCAAGTTCCTGGGAAACCTGTGGGAAAGTATCCATGAGAAATCTGTGGGGAATATACAAATTACCCACGGAATATTTTGAAGACGTAAATCAATTTTCCCATGAATTCTCCATTGATCATTTCCATGGGTAAAAATTATTTCTCATGAACTTCCTACAGAAGCGAAATTACCCAGACCCATATTAGCTTCGGACCTAACTTGTAGGGAATCTGTGAGTAATCACGTTTACCCACAGATTTTCCACGGATTTAATCGTGGGCATTTGATTGTTTTCTTGTAGTGTAATTAAATTTAATCAAAGTCACGTTTCGACATATTATTAAAATATATGGTCTTTACTGTTTATGAGGCCAGTCAAAATAAAGATTAACAAAAGTAATTAAGGATGTAACACATATTTTCTTCTTCGTAAGACTTCACTACACTTTTTTACCAACTAGCCATCACCTCCTTTGTTATTTTGTACTACAAAACAAATTACCTAAACCTTAAACAACTAGGCATGTAATTATATCATACGATCATTAAAATATTAAGTTTAAGAAAATGATTATTACACCCCAATCGTATCTAATTTGTACGTTTTCTCAATATAATAGGCTTCAACTAAAACCTCATTTACGATTACATTTTTTTTTTTTGGCATACTATGCATTTAACCTTACTTCAATTCCTTCATTATTAAACACTATAATTATAAGAATCCATTATACTCCCAAAAGTAGTATTCGAAAAAGACCTATACTTAAAATGTTAAGAACTTTAGAAGAAAACATGCATGTACTCGTTACAATATCCATAACTCGACTAAAGATTTTCCCTTATATATACATCTAATCCAAACTATAGGTAATATAAACGCATGTGATAGATCATTACAAACATGTTTTCTTTTACTAGAAGAGCACCCGCGCATTACGGCGGTGAAAATATTAACAATGCTTAAAAAGTATTTTATTTATGTTTGAATATTATTTTTATATGTACACCTTATAAATTTACTTTCTAAAGTCTTTAAGTTTTGCTAATAATGATACGAGCATGTATTTTCTTAAGAGTAGTTGTTATTATGTAAAAATAAAGTGTGGTAATTTTTTATCAGTATTTATTATGAATGAATATATTGTTGGTAGTTTCTATATTTAGCAAATGTTAGTTTAGTCAATATTATCAAATATAGGGGTATTTAGATCATTAGAGTTTCTTGAAATTGTAAGGTAATAAAGAAAATGCTTAAACAAATTATAAGGGTGAATGATTATTTGGTATTAATTCCATAACATGTTGACGTGAAAACCAAAGCACGTGAATCGGTTCTCGAAACTTGTTAATCGTGACGAGAACTCAACCAATCTGCTAGCATCTATCACTCGATCCTGAAAAGTGGTTAATAGAAGTACAACGAGTTTGTTACCTTATTGCTTAGTTACTGATTCTGACTCGTGATCAAGGAAAGCAACCAACTCTTCCAAACTCGAATCGCATCTTTCCTATCTCAGCCTCTAAATTTCATCAATATATGTGCCGACAGATCTTGAAATCAAATCGAACGTTTCCTTATACACTTCAAATTCTATTCATTATTTACATTTGTGGTCCTTATACATTATACATTATTCTTTGTTATTTTAGCCCCTTTTCAAGTCTTTTAAACTGCGAACTAGCCACAAAGTTGAGTTATCCTCCACAATCAACTTGATTTGTAATCGGATAATAATAATTAATCCTCATTGTAGAATCATATTATAATATGAAGAATAATTTATAGTCTTTTTGTATTTTTCGTTCATTACGGGATGTTACACCAATAAGTTAGCGAAGTCATAGCAAATATATCTCTCCATATTGATTTAATCATATTTTTTTATTAAATTTTTTATTAAGATTAGCTTTAGTTAACGGACCTAAGAAGAAAAAATCAAAACCCCCACTTAAAAGTATTTTAAAACCGTTACTAAACTGAGTTGTTCGTCCTGACAATTCGTTTCACAATACGATTAACTTTTAAGAACGATTCTAGGTCATACTACTGCTATTGATTTAGTAGAACTTAGGTCCCAGCTATTTACGTATATTAAAACTTCCACCGTCATCGTGCTGACAATGCGACGACCAGTGGTGAATCCAGAATTTGAGGTGACACTTAGCAATAGTATCTAAATTTTTCGGACCCCATATCACAAACAAAAAATACAACTAAAAATGCTATTTCATTATGAAAAATTTGCATCCTTGCATCTATGTATCTATGAATATCTGATTTTCATTTTTGTAAGGCTATAATATTTCATTTTAATTTGGATGCTTGGTTTGCTGCTATTGTTGTAGTTGATCTCTGTCTTAAGGATCTTGGCTTTTAATAAAATCTTGCTTTGCTGTCCAAAAAAAATTAAAATTTGAGATTTTAAGAGTGAACTTTGTAAAATTGTTTTGTGTACAATTTAAATTATAAAAAATCTAACTATTCTTACCGTTCCTATTTTCATAGTGTTCTAACAGGGATGGTACCCTATATAATAAAGTGGCTAACATATCTGTGTTCTTATATACAAATCAATTATTATGTCTCTCTTTGCACTAAAAAAATTTGGCAGGGGAGGCTGAACAACCGCAGAAAGTGGCTGTTGCAATGCCTGCAGCTTCAAGCAAGAAAGAAGACGAGTTGTTTTGCTGGCCTTGGACTGGGATTGTGGTCAGCATTCTTAATGAGGCTGATAATGCAGAAGATATGGTGAGTACAACCTATTGGATGAAGAGATTCTCAAAGTTCAAGCCTGAATATGTTGAGATTATGTGGGATGACCAAAAGAAAACTGCACACGCCTTGGTGACGTTTAACAGCAATTGGAACGGATTTTTGAATGCGATGGAATTCAAAAAAACTTTTGAAGCTGCTCATTGCAGTAAGAAAGAATGGAGTGCTTCTGAAAAGCCTTCAGGTTCAAGTATATATGCATGGGTAGCTCGTGCAGGTGACGCTGAATCACAGGGGGTAATTGGAGAGTATCTTAACACCACAAGAGAGCTGAAAACAGTTTCTGACGTTGATCTAGAGATTAAGGAAACCAGAAACAGAGTGGTGGTTGAATTAGCAACTGAGTTTGACATGACGAATGAAATTTATGAGGGTTTTGCAGATCAAGAGTAATCAGAACACTATGTCTATGAAGAGGATGCTTGAAGAAATTGACTGCAACCATCGAGCTATCTGTGATGGTTCGTTACTCCCTCGTTACATGCCTCTTCTTTTTTGTATGCACGTTTCTAAATGTGCCAATCTTGTATGCATTAGTTGAAGGTAGTAGCGTTTTATGTTGGATTCCATAAGCTCAAACATGGAGTTGTGTACTTTCTACCATATTTCATGCGTGCTCTATCTAGGTGGCGATAACAGGTAGGTTGACGGATGGGGTCATATAATGGCTCAAAACATTGAATTATTTGTATGGGTCAGGTCGGGCTGAGTTGAAACGAAGATAAAAAATTTCCTCTCTTCATTTAATTGAGTTTTAAAGTTATTAATGTGTAAAATATGATGATAGAAACTCTATTGAGCTTTAATTGGGCTAGCATTTTGCTCACACTCTAGAAAGCAATCAAGCATGTCAATCGGGAGCCGCCCAATCGATTAACACAAAATCTTACTGTTTTGGATAAAGCTATGTAGGAAGTTTCTTCTATCTGAATGTTTTGGATTACCTAGTACCCGTTTGACCTGTTAGAGATCAAACATGACCCGAATTGGCCCATTTATAGGTAAGTTGGTCGAAATTGCCACCTTACTAACTTACTTGCTCTTGAGAAGGAGAAAATAGAATCCTTTTTTTTCATGTGGAAAACTGGAAATCAATTTAGAGATGTGTGGTTATGATAACATGCCAGTATTTGATCCTTATGCAGCCAGAAGTAAGATACAACACGAAGAACATGAGCGTGTTAAAAGGGTATTAATGGAGCAAGATAGTTGGAATGCGGATTTGGAGGAGCGTAAGAAAAAATTTTATTCTTGGAGCAAAGAGCTTAGTAAGAAGGAAGCCTTAACAGAATGTGAGAAACAAAAATTAGAAGAGGAGAAAAGAAAGGTGATTTTATTAGCAATTTGGCATCATACATGTTATCACATAGCATCCACCCTATTAAATTTAATAATGTGTGCTTCCTGTTTAAATCCGAACTCTAGTGTTAAAGACATTGATGATACCAATTATAGGTACTTGATTAGATATAGAGTTAAGTGTCTTAGAATGTATCAAATTTAACCAAAATCGTTTAGTATCTATCCAAGGTTTAATAATTCTGTTTTATGAATTATTGTTACATAATGTTAATGTGTGTATATTTATAGCATTCACACCTGTGACATGCACCCCTTTGATGACGTAGCGACTGATATGGCTGCCACAGGAGCAAAATAATAATGATTACGTGATGGTGAAGCCATCGGATACATACTATGGCAATTATTGAAAGTTTAATACATACACTAGAATTTTTTTAAATTTGGAGAGATGGAATAGAATTCTGGTTTTTGTTTGATTTTATTAAAAACACTTGAAGTCTTGAACCTTTACATAGAACGGAGTTCTTTTATTTATTTATTTATCATATTATGTAATACATATCAACTTCTAAAAAATCCAAATGATGTGCAGAACTCTTCTCTGGATATGGCTTCTATAGAGCAGGAACAAGCTCATGAGAGTGTTAGAAGGCTGGTGGAAGAGCAAAAGGTAACACTACTGAAGTTGATTACTTGTTTTTCTATTAGAGGTGGAAAATTTGACCCATAATAATGATGAACTGGCAGATGCAGGTCGTGTTTTATCTCATCAGATAAAAAACTTATAATGAAACGGGTCAATTGAGTTGAACGTTAAAAAAAAGTGTACTTGTAATGCATGAAACCTCCTCAACACTATATATAAAAGCTAAAAAGTTAAGTTATTTGTAAATTGTAATAATATACTTTTGTAGCCATTACCTACCGCCCGATTATCTCTTCTGTTTATACTCTTTTTATATGCATTGATGGTTTAAAAATAACATTTTTTGGATCTTGGATCACAGAGAGAGAAGGAGGAGGCTTTAAAGACAGACCTTGAGTTAGAGAGACAACAGGACGCGAAACATAAATTGGAAATGGAATATGAAGAGTTAAAATGGAAGGTGCAAGTGATGAAGCATCTAGGAGATAAAGATGATGTTGCAGTTCAAGAGAAGGTTAAAAATATGAATGATGAACTGCAAGCAAAAAAGGATGAAATGGACAACATGGAGGATATGAATCAAACTCTTATGGTTAAGCAACGCCAAAATAATGATGAGTTGCAAGATGCCCGCAAAATATTGATTAAAGTATTGGTTCTAAACTTCCAGTTAAATTTCATTATTTAGGTTTTCTAGCAAATTACTTCATAATGCAACTAACTTTTCCATCTTGTTATTGTACTTATCAAACTAAAAAAACTTCTATCGTATGTATGAAACTTCCAAATACTTGCTATTGTATGTACGATGACCGCTAAATCGTATCGGGTTTTGAAACAGTGTGGCAGCCATGTACCATCCAATTTCATCTGCCACGACGTCATAACCGGTGTCACGTCATGGCTTTATACTATACTACTTGGGAGGTGATATATATACAATAGCAAGTTTTGGGAATTTCAAATTATAGGATAGAACTACTTTTAGTTCAATACATACAATAGCAAAATTGGTAACGTAAGATACATTCTGCTGTAATATACCATATTATTTTAACCATGCCCATTAGAGATTGAAATTTAGATTCATTTACTTCTAAAAATGGTTATTTGGATCATATCTCATCTCAAATGAGTTATATTAAGATAAAAGGGGAATGGTTGGATAGGTAATTAGGTTACCGGTGGTCTATTTCTAACATACAACTCCTAAATGTTTTCTAACATTTTTTAAGAGATGGACTAACAAGTCTTTGCTTATCAACCGAACCTGTCATGCCCGTTTTGAACCATACTAAACCTGCCCAGACCAGCCATCTTACCTCCTCTAATTTGGATCATACTTTTCATGAAATTTAGTAAGTAGATTGATTGTTCATTTGTTTATAGGCCATGCAGGATATCCCGAGTGGTCGTACGAATATCGGGGTCAAGAGGTTGGGAGAACTTGATATGAAAGTCTTCCATTATGCCTGCAAGGAAAAATACGACTCTGAAGAAGCACAGGTCAAGGCCCTTGAGTTGTGTTCTCTTTGGCAGGACAATCTCAAAAATGCAGGGTGGCATCCAATGAAAGTTGCAATTGTAGATGGTAAACCTGAGGTACGGTTCTTGAAATTCACGTATGTATTGGGTATTTCTAGAAAGCTGGCCCCTTAGGCATTTGGGCATCTATCTTTTTACAAAAATGAGTTTCAATCTGTTTACTTATGAATGGGTCGATTCGGATATTGTTTAATTGCTACAGGCTCAAACATGCTAGATTGCTAAAGAATTTGGCTAAAAGGAAAGAGATCAAACGGGTTGAAAGTCCTTTTATGTGTAAAATTAGTCCATGTAGGTAAATTGCAATATCAGATAAGTTATAGGATATGTGCTGGTAGGGTGGGTAACAAGATACTCTATCCAAGTCTTTTAATTTTTCTATAGAAAGTTAGTATGCTAAACTGCATTACAGATATAGCTATATCAATAAAATCATTTATGAAGTTTTATGCATGAAAAGTAGACTTTGGATGACTTTTGACCCATTTGACCCATCAAGGAAAAACCATAAGCTGGCTTAGTTCTATTTTGTTATTAGCTAGTTTATCTTTTTTAATTTACTCGTTTGACTTGTTAGGATATAAGATACCCAGAGTCAACCCGTTTATTAGTAAAAGTGGGTCAAATATACCATGAACTTTCTTAGATATTGTTCCAAGTTCTTGGGAGATAAGCATCTTCTGTTATCACTAGCCTTAGATATGAACTCATGTTCATAATGCAGAATATGTTTTTTTTTTATTTTTTGAACAGCGAAGAAGAATTATATTAATAGACTAGCAAGAAGCTTAAAAAGAACAAAGGAACAAAAATGGGAAAACATCCTAACTAAATATGCATCAACAGACTAGTCGGAGCTAGGACTTTCTAACCATTTTTTCCAATCTTAGATAATCTTATTACACCTGTTTTCAATTCACAATTCAGGAAGTGGTTGATGAAAATGATGAATTGTTGAGAAATCTCAAGGCAGAATGGGGAGGTGGCATATTTGATGCAGTTGTCACTGCATTCAAGGAGCTTAATGAACATAATGCTAGTGGATCATATGTGATTTCTGAGCTTTGGAACTTTAATGAAAAATGAAGAGCTACATCGAAGGAAGTTATTAGCTTCATTTTGAAGAATGTGAAGAGCAGTCTTAAACGCAAAAGATGTTAAGGCTTGTCTTAAACGCTAACTAATGATCATATGGAAAAACATATTTAAACTCAGATGTGTAAACCTAGCTTTTGGGTTGTAACAAACGTTGTTACTTAAGTATCATCTGTTTTGCAATGGATGATGTGGATGACATAGTATGATACACGTCTGATTATATGTGATTGGGTCGACTGCATATAAATGACTATGTTCGGTGTCAATCTTTTTTATGTGAATCATACTTTGTAATCAACAATCGTTAGCATGTGAATCATAGTTCAAATTACGTTATTAGACAAAATTGTAAGTACATTTTTGTATAAATTAAGTTTTGAATGAACTGAACTGGAATACAAAATCGTCACTAATGATGGATGAGATTAGAGGCAGTTCATTACATCATCGTACCATTCGATAGACACTTCATACAGTAGTCCACAAACAGAATGAGAAGGTGATTTCTTCGTTTCAGCCTTTTAACATCAACAATTTCACCAAAGTTGAGCGGGTCCGACTTAGAATACTCAAACGTGAGATCATACTAACGCAGTACTTTTAATTAAGGGGGTGCTTGGTTCAAACAAAAGAATGGGAAATGGAATGTCAAAGGGAATGAGGAATGGAATGAACATTACTATTACTATTATCTTTGATGATACTTGGTTCAAAAACACTGTTATTATATAGAGTAATTTAGACCATATGCATATCTAACTTTAAATATTAATATCATTGACAACCAATTCATGTTACTATTGATATTGGGGAAAAAATCATACGAGTAAATGAGTAACAATAATAAATAAAAAGAATACAATCAGTGTTCTTAGATATTCATAAATATTAATATGAAATTTTGATATATATATTCATAAATATCAATCAGGATAAGAGCTATAGCTATAGCTATACTTTTATGACCTTAAAAGGAACATTAAATAGATGAAGAAAGAGTTAACGATGATGAAAGTCAAAAATTCAAAAAGAGAATGGCTTTAATTTAATGGGAGGTGATTTGTATACCATCAAAATTTAGTTATGCATCATTAATATGCATCAGCATGTTGTACTGTACAACACCTTAAAGCAGGATTGATGGTGTATGGAAAAATTTTGGTGGTGTACAAATCAACTCCCCAATTTAATTCGTGTACCGATAGGATAAGAAAAAAAATAAAAATAGATAAACATAATTATAGGCTTATAGCTAATGGTAATTACAAGGAATGATTCCTATAACCCAAATTAGTGGGGAGTGCTCCATTACCCCATACTCTATAAGAGCAACCACAATGGTCATATGTGGCTCCATCTAATAGAATTTCAAGTGACAGGATGGCATGCATCTAACCCATTGTGGGATGTCATGTCATGCTACGCTCAAAAGCTTGTGTGAATCTGTTGCAACCCATTTTAAAGCGTACGGATGTAGGCCCAATAAATATTAAACTCCTTTTTAATCCTCCAGGACCTCCACTGACTTTGTTTCTATTTTTCTTCGTTTGCTTTCCATCCATTTATTTTGCGTCTATATAAATACAAATTATATTTATAGGTTTTTTTTTCATTCCTCCACCAAACTTATTATTAATTCTTATATAACTTGTTTGCTTCTTCTCCATTTATTATCTAACGTTACTGTTCTACGTATCAAAATTTAATTTTATTTATGCAGCTAGTAACTTTCTTTTAAATTAATGTAATTTTAAATTTATGCAATATTTGATTACATATAGAATAATAGTATATCTTTAAAAACATTTACATTTACATTTACATTTTTATATAAAATAAGTATATATAAATATGAATTAAATATTTGTAAATAGTACGTTGATATGTCAGTTTAATGAATTTTAAAGGTTCAATGCACTTCAGAATTTTTATTGAGAATGATGAAATGCTAATGTGTTAGTCCAATGAACTTTTTATGGTTTAATGCATTAGAGATGGTCTAATGATTAATTAGAGCATCCATAATGGAGGGATGTGGCATCATGCAAAGTAACTTTAAACGATGAGGTGGCAGTGATAAATGTATTGTAATCGTTCCACGCATAAATGTGTTCAGCACTGCCTCAACGAGGAATAGATGGTATTAGTAGAGCCTGATGTATTTGAGTTATCAATTTCTTCTTATATATATAAAGAAAACAATGTGGCTTAGAATCTTGACACATCATCATAATTAGACAAGCTATCTTAATTTTTTTAATTTCAATTTTTAAGAAATTAATTAACTTTTTAATGATATTTCATTTATGTATTAACTTTTCAAACATTCTATTTATATATTAAGTTTTCAATAGTTTTCCTTTTTCATTTGTATTAATATGTCACATATCTATCATTTTTATTTAATTTGATATTATAATCTAAAAGTATGATATATATTTTCTAAACTAATCATGGATAACTCTATTATCTATCACCCCTTTTATAATTTGTAGAAACTTTTATTTACATTTACTCTTAAGAATGATTTTTCATTCATTCTAAATCTCA
Source organism: Pseudognaphalium luteoalbum (assembly GCA_963422505.1). Classification (NCBI taxonomy): domain Eukaryota; kingdom Viridiplantae; phylum Streptophyta; class Magnoliopsida; order Asterales; family Asteraceae; genus Pseudognaphalium; species Pseudognaphalium luteoalbum. The sequence goes on from OY730194.1 coordinate 4,762,746, forward strand.
ATAATTCCCAAATCGATTTCATTTGGTCATTTCAAGATATCACGTTTTGCAAGTTATTATTTGATCCTTTTTGGCACATTTTTTTATAAAAATTTATGTCTACTAATTGAATGTGTTAATCGGCTATTATACATTAAAAAAACACATTATAAATTTATAACTAACATTAATCACAAAGGAGTATGGGTTGTGCATTTGCACAACCCTTAAATTTTCTAGTTTAATTTCATATAATGAGTCTCCACTCCACAACCCACATATTCAACTATTTAATATTTATATTCTCTCATTTTATTCTACTTCTTTCCTTTTTTTTTAAAAAAAAGGAAAAAAAAAAGAAAAAATTCAACCAGAACTTCTCGATCATCGGCATTTATTTATTTATTACATAAAATAAAAATATATATTATAGTACATTGATTACATTATATTAATAACTACCGAAGCATAAGGATGAAAACATAATTACGTAGAATGTAACTCTACATAAATTCAGTTTGCTTAATTTAATACACATATAATTTATAAATACTTCAATAGTTTTATTGAAATAAATAGATTACATATAAGTAATATAAATTGTAAAAATACTTTAAAACAGTACGCTGATGTGCTAGTGTAAAGAATTATGTAAAGTTCAATGCACTGTAGAAAGATGATATGCTGATGTGGCAGTGCTTTGAACTTTGTAGCTCTCGTAGTAGAGTTCCAAACCTCGCCTCGCTCTTGTGACATGCTATGTTTCCTCTCTCTATTCCCATGTAAAGGGTGAGCGAGTTCAATGCACTGGAGATGCTCTTACTTTATAATTGACCAAACATCTTTAATAATAATCATTATCATTCTTTACCCTCTAGAACCTCCAACCAAGCACTTCTTAAAATGGTAACCAAACAAAGTAACACTAAGTGAGTTTATCAATTATCTTTGAATTCCAAGTAAGTTAATACATTTCACGCGTGTCATATTCCTTGAAATGGCAAATTTGACATCCCAAAGTGTGCATCTCATGAAAATTTATCTTGTTTTGATATTGTCTTCAATTCTTGTTGGAGAATCTCTTAATTTTTTACATCTTATAACAACATTTTCAATACATTCCTATTTTTGAATATTGAATATGCAAATTAGTATCTTTGTCACTCATTAACTTAAACAATATGGAAATTATAAAATATGAAAAGTCATGTAACACTTACTTGTTTTACACCAATATTACATCACTAGTATAGTATTAAGACATTTTCGATTTTTAATTAAGCCTTAAACATAAAGGTCGAATATTACCTTTATGTTTTTTATATTAAGCCTTAAACATAAAGGTCGAATACATGCAATATGCATAGACGTAAAGCATATCGGAATTAGTAAACTCGAGTAACTAGACTATACTAGTAGAAAACCCGTGCAATGCGGCGAATATGTTTTATAATTGGTAACGATGTGAGGAAAATATATTTATAATTGATAGTGATGCGCTATAATTTTCTATGAACAATACAAGTTTGTTTATATAGTGAGTGGTAGTTCAATTTAGTTGTATCCGATTCTTTATTGAAAAAAAATATATTTAATTGTGAGGTATGAATATTATTATGTATATATGTAATGGCATGTCATATACAGAGAGTTTAGCCGTTGTTAGCTAGTTATTCCTGTTGGTTTGGTAGTGGTTGTGTCTTGTTATGTAGTGTTTTCTGCCTATGTAACGGGTTGAGGTGTGGGATTCACCCACACTCTTTGTACTTAAACGTTTATTTTGGAGTAATATATTTGCCGGGTGTAAACCCTTTACCCAAAACTTAAAATATGGACATTTATTATGCAATAATAATAATAATATTTATATAGTACTAAATATGTTGTGTGAGTAGCAGCCGTAAAACTTTATTGTGGTAATTTTTTTGCATAACTTAGGTTGTAATATTATGCGATTGATATTACATGATAGTTTCCATTTTATATTGTTTAGTTTAAAAATTAAAATTGAAGACTTGCATTATTAAAGTTTAAGGCAATATATTGTTTTCATAATTTCTGTTGTTGATTTACATGCACTCTATAATTCTCACTTTTCATATTTACCATTTTGAAAAGTCTTAAATTAATGTCAAATTTCAAGATTTTAATGTAAAAGGCATTTTGGGGTTTTCCGATTGTTAAGTTTAAGGCAAATTTTTGAAAATGCTTAATAACGGATTTCGATATAGATAGATGTAGTAACTAGGCGTGAACAAAGTCGGGTTTCGGGCATACCCGACCCGGTTATCCGAACAGGGTATTGGTCAACGAGAAAGAAACCGGTTCGTTGAACAACCCGATCCGGGTATTTAACCGGGGTTTTGACCAATTTTCGGGTTTTTTCCGGGTTTTTGACCGGGTTTCCAACCCGATGCGGTTTGAACCTGTGTTCAACCCGGTTTTGAAAATAAAAAACCTTACCCGGGTCCCTATCCGCCGGGTACTCAAAAAACTCGAACCGGGTAGGGTCAAACCGGGTTTGACCGGGTTGGGTTTTCGAGTTTGACTTCGGGTCGGCTATAAAACCCGGTTATTTTGAACACCACTAGTAATTAGAGGTGCACAAAAAAACCGATTTTCAAAACCCGACCCGATTTTAACCCGAAATCGACCCAGTCAAACCGGTTCGGGTTCTCTATAAACCGCCAGTTCTCTACCGGTTTGGATATATACCCGTTGGACCCGGTTTTAAACCGGTTTGGTGCAACCCGGTTTGGAAAACCGGGTTTTTTTTTGTGGCCGTTTTCTATCCGTTGAAGGCTCCATATAGTCTTTTTTCATTTTATTTACCATTTTGCCATCCTTATTCAACTATATATAGAAGCTTTGATGTTTCAATCACAAACAATTATACACTCATACTTATATACAAAAACTCAAAAACGCATACTATATTCTCGTTTCATAAATGGAAACTCAATCCTCTTCTATTTTCCATGGTGCTGGTTCTTCAAATGCACCATCGATTGTGAAACAATTGCCTAACAAAAGAAATCCGGAGGTGTGGGCTGCTTACGACAAAGTTTTGTTGTCGGATGGTACGACTAAGGCACATTGTAAACGTTGTCGGAAATTCTTTAAACCCGACTCCAACACAACGTTGAAAAATCATACCGAAAAGCATTGTGAGGGACTCAAAGGTAATCCGGAAGCAAGTGGTCAAGCTTCAATGACACAAGATGGAACGATTTTTACATATAATGTGGAACGATGTCGAGAAGCTTTGACGGGTTTTGTAATTCAAGAAGCTTTGTCGTTCAACCACTTCGATAACCCTCGGTTACTAGGGTGGTTCAAAATACACTTCAACCGCAATATAACAATGTAAGTCGTACTACTCTTAAACGCGATGCCCTTAAATTGTGAAAAGAAGCTAACAAATAACTAAAAATCAGTTTTGAAAACTTAAATACAAATGTATCATTAACAACCGATGTTTGGTCGGCTCCTCATGGTTTGCCTAGTTCGTACCTTTGTGTTACCGCACATTGGGTTGATCCTATAACTTGGCAAATGATGAGACGTACCATTGCTTTTGAAGACTTTGATTATCCTCACACGGGTCAAAACTTATTTTACATGTTACAAAGTATAATTAAAACGTTTAAATTGGAAGGAAAAGTATTTTCAATCTCCTTTGACAACGCGAGTAATAAAACACTCGCCGTTTCAAAATTAATACTAAAATACCAACCACCATTGAGGGGCATTTTTTTCATAGTCGATGTGTTGCACATATTATTAACTTAGTTGTGCAAGCCGGACTAGCGGTTCAAGAAATAGACGTCGTAAAAACCGCTTATAAAACTACGTTGCAAGAAGTATTTTAAAGGGGTGAAATTAGATACAAAGCTTATATGATATTGTGTAAGGAAACGAATTCCATTTTCTTAACCCCTAATTGGGACATGCCCGTTAGATGGAATTCGACATACCATATGTTTGTTTGTGGTTTACGTCAACGTGATTGTTTACAAGTTTTTCATGATCAAGTTGTTGAAAAAGGTCTTGCAACACCATTTCCAATCGAATTTTGAGAGATTATTAAAAGATAACCGAATTGCTTAAATTTTTCAAAACCGCGACTACTTTATTATCGGGTGTTTATTATCTCACTACTCATTTGGTAGTTAATCAAATTTGGTTAATGACTACAAAACTAAACGAATACGAATATGAAGGTCCTTTATTTGAAAAGATGGTGGCTCCCGCGAAAGAAAAACTAAGAAAATATTTTCAAGAAATGCCACCGGTAATTACTTGTTCCGCCGCAATGAACCCGTGTTTGAACCTTGCCGGGGTGAAAATGCTTATCGAAAGCATTTGTCACAATTTGGATTTGAATGTCGCGGACCCAACGTTTTCACTAGATGCAAAAACGAATTTTAGTAAATGTTTACAATATTTATTTGGCGCGTATTTTCAAAAGTATGGTTCAACAACAAATGTGCCTGTTAGTTCGGTTAACTCAATCTTTGCTTCATCTTCTTCCAACAATGCGATGCTAAACTTATATAATTCTTTAAGACAAGAAAACCATAAACGGGCAAGGGGTGAAGGTAACCAAAACACCACTAGCGAATATGAGAGATATACCGGAACGAATTTGTTGTCCACTATTCTACCCAATGAGTTCGAACAATTTGATATTTTGGCTTGCTGGAAAGAGAGGGAATCTCAATTTCCCGTTCTAACCATCATGGCCCGAGATTTACTAACCGTCCAAGCTTCTACGGTAGCTTCGGAATCCGCATTTTCTCTTAGTGGCAGGGTATTATCTATACGAAGAACAAGACTCACACCGGCCTCCTTAGAGATGTGCATTTGCTTGAAGGATCATTTGGATGCCGCGGAACGTATACAAAATGTTTCAAGTCTTGAAGGTGAAATAGAATACGAATAAGAAATACACAATATCGAGGTGGAAGAAGGTGTGACAATATCACTTTCTGACGAAGAAATTTCTCTTGATCAAGCTTCGCACGAGGCCACATCTGAAGAAGATTTAAACTTTTGAAGACTTTGACGATGTTTGAAGACTTGAAGATTAATACAAGTTGAAGATTATGAAAATTACAAAGATTATGAAGACTTTTTTCTATTCGATAATATTTTTAAGAAGACTTAGAAGACTTTTGTTTAAGTTATTGTTCAATTATGTTTGTATTACTAATGTTCTACGAATTCAATAAAAAATTTTGCTCCAAACATTATTTTTTTTAAAAAGCCTAACGCTCAAACCACTTTGATTTGAGAGTTGATATATGCAAGGAAGTGTTTACTAATCTCACGGAAAAGTACAACTCTTTATGCTTACAGTACCACTTTTTATACACATGTTTCCTTGCATTTAGTAATAAATTTCTTGAATGTATCATCTCACTTTGAATTATATAGACTTTTTTCGATTCAATAATTTTTTTAAGAAAACTTAGAAGACTTTTGGTTAGGTTATTGATCAATTGTGTTTCCATTACTAATGTTCTACCAACTCAATGATTTTTTTTGACCCAAACGTTATTTTCCTTAAAAAGCTTAACGTTCGAACCTGTTTGAATTATATAGACTTTTTGGATTCAATATTTTTTTTAAGAAGATTTAGATGACTTTTGGTTAGGTTATTCATCAATTGAGTTTCCAATACTAATGTTCTACGAACTCAATAAATTTTTTTTAGCTCAAACGTTGTTTTTCTTTAAAACGCTTAACGCTTCAATGAAAATTGAATTATATAGAGTTTTTCGATTCAAATATTTTTCTAAAGAACATTTAGAAGCCTTTTATTTTAGTTATTGATCAATTGTGTTTCCATTATTAATGTTTTACGAATTGAATGAAAAATTTTTTGGCCAAAACATTCATTTTCCTTAAAACGTTTAACGATCGAACGGAAATACCATTTAATAAAAAAACCGGTTTAAAACCGGTTTTGAACCCGAACCGGTTTGAACCCTACCCAAACCAGTTTGGGTCGGGTTAGGTTTTTGGGGTGTCCAAATTGGGTTGAACCCGAACCGGTTTTGAAAAATCCAGTGTTGATCAAGTTTGATCAAAACCGGTTTCGAGTCGGGTCGGATTTTTTGTGAAACCGGTTTTTGTGCACCCCTAGATTAAATTATCAGCCCAATGGGCCTCCACTAAAATTAATCGGCCCAACAACTTCTAACTAAAACACACCTGCAAAAATTATTCTCTCTCCTACATAGCATCATCTCTCCCAACAACACACGTATAAACTACTGTGTTGTGATACTCACACTGAAACCAATTTTCCGTCTCCGATCATTCTACGGTTCTTCTCTCCGTCCGCATACCGCCGTGCTTCCGTCGGGCGCCGGTGGTTCCGATCATTCACTGTTTGTACATTTCGTTTTCCCCTAATTTGTTGCTAGGTAGGTACTGTTTTCGGATATTTATACATATATGTACTACGAAATTCTGCTGTAGTTTGTTGATTATTGATGATATATGCGTTCTACAGTTTGTCAAGTTCAGCTTAATTTCGTCTTCTATTTGTGCATTTTGTTGATTTATGGTAATTTAGGGTTTCTGATTTTGGTGTACGGAAGGTTAGCTTTTTAGTTTGAGATTTAAAGTTATTTATTTTTTAATTATTGTGCATATTTAACTATTATTAAATACGGAGTTATTTATTTGTTATGCGTTTCATTATATTAGTAATTTTGTAAATTAATAAGTTTTGTGCTCGTCTTGCGGAAATGTTACTATATTGCATGAAAACATAGTATTAAGTTTGGAACTTGATGTGATATATAAACTTAAATGTACATTAAATATTAATGAATGACTTTAGAATGCTATGGTTATCAGCTACAAGTGTTTATTTATTCAACAAAAGTTTTCGGACGAAGTGGAGACCTCTGAGAATGTTGAGATATATATGCTGGCTCTGTGGCACTGAGGTTCCGTTTATATTAGTTCAATATGTGACTCTTTGTATTAGAGCTGGCAAAATGGGCGGGTTGGGCTGGTATGGGCTACGGGTCAAAACGGGCGCGGGTATATACGGGCTCGGGTCTAATCGATTGTGGGTCTAAATGGGCTCGGGTCATAACGGGCTATTTGAAAATTTCATAATAAAATGTTCTAATTCACTAAAATATATATATTTTCCAAAAAAGTTAACATTTTAAACTATATAATATAAAAAGTATAACATGATGGCCATCCATTTAGACCCATTCATGATTTGAGTTTTACCCAATTAAGCCCATTCCCAAAATTCCCCCAGTCCATAAGAACCCAAACTTTATGTCATTATACCCAGAATTACCCAGATTTGGAGCAAATGGGCAGAATTTGTCAGCATTACTTTGTATAGTTAGGTTCGAATTGCCGCTTTTAACGTTATGTCTGCTCCTTTAATGTCTCAATGGTCTTTTATTGTAATGTGTTTTAGTTGTGTCTTTTAACATTGTTTGCAGGATAGATGGATTATAGTTCTGGTGAAGATTCTGACATCAGTGATTCGGAGATTTTTGAGTACAAAGATAAGCCGTATCAGCAACTGAAGAATGGAACCTTAAAAGTTAAGTTTCCAAATGGCATCCTTAGGTGTCCCTTCTGTGCCGGAAAGAAAAAACAGAATTTCAAATACAAGGATTTGCATCAACATGCTTCAGGAGTGGGCAAAGGTTCTTCCAACAGAAGTGCAAAACAAAAGGCTAACCATCTTGCTTTAGCATTGTACTTGGAGAATGAGCTGGCAAACGAGGCTGAAGTACCGTTAAAAGTGGCTCCACCTGTTCCTGCAGCTCCAATCTCTGAAGGAAATGATTTGTTTTGCTGGCCTTGGACTGGGCTCGTGGTGAATATTGTCAAAGAGGCTGAAGATATCGAAAATACATCCTATTGGATGAAGAGATTTTCAAAGTACAAGCCTGTAGGCGTGGAGATCTTATGGGACGATCAGAAACAAACAGCACAAGCCTTGGTGAGCTTCAACTGTGACTGGACTGGTTTTAAGAATGCTATGGAGTTTGAGAAATATTTTGAAGCTTCTCATCATAGTAAGAAGGAATGGATTGCTTCTGAAAGTCATTCTAGTATTTACGCATGGCTAGCTCGTGCGAATGACTTTAAAGGATTACAAGGGCCGGTAGGAGATTATCTTCGCTCTAAAAGACAGCTAAGAACGATTTCCGACATTGTTCAAGAAGCGACGAACACAAGGAACAAAGCAGTGGTTGAGCTAGCAAGTGAGATTGACATGCGGAATGAAAATCTTGATGATTTGCAGGTCAAGTACAATCAGAAAACCATGTCTTTGAGTAGGATGCTCGAGGAAAAAGACAGCCTTCATGTTGCTTTCTACGAAGGTATGTTCCTCAGTGTTTTGTCTCCATCGACTTTTTAATGGCGTGCACCTACTTGCAACGGTGAAATGGGGCGCTTGAGAAACGTGTTTAGACAGTTCATTTTACTGTTGGTTAAAACACATCGGGCTGGGGTTCGTTATCCATTCAATTGGATTTTTATATTATTAATGAGCTTAATATAATGATATAAATAAGCCAAGTTATATTCAACTATCATTCTACCCGCACAATGGAGCTGTGGAGATGAAAGGTGGCAATAGTGGTGGTGGTGGAGAGAATTCCTGTTTGTAGGGTTAAGAGTTTTACCAACTTTTAAGAGAGTGACTGTTTTATATAATAGTTTAGATAAAACTAATTAGATTTTTTATGCATTTGATTTTTTTAGATGTAGAACATAACCCAGTTTGATACATTTTTAGGTTATTGGTTTAAAATTGCCACATCTAGATCTCAAAAATTCATGTGTTTATATTTTATTTCAAAAAACAGATGTTTGTGAGGTTATACTAACATGCAAATATTGTCCCCGTTCAGAGACAAAGAAGATGCAGCGCGTTGCCCGGAATCATGTTAAAAGGGTATTAGATGAACAAGAAATGTTGAATGCGGATTTGGAGGCACGGAAGAAAAAACTTGATTCATGGAGCAAAGAACTTAACAAGAGAGAAGCCTTAACGGAACGTGAGAAGCAAAAGTTAGAGGAGGACAAGAAAAAGGTGATTGTTTTCACAAATCTTCATCCATAAGCGTAATGTTCTAGCAATCTAACATGTCGTATTTGGTGGCAGGGGTTTTATACACGATAATCGAAAAGTTTATTTATTTATTTATATCATTTAATATTTTTCCCTAATTATTATTGTAAAGGTAGGTGATTCATATCCTGTTTGTTTGTAATCCAGAATGAGGTACAAAACAGTTCTCTGCATATGGCTGATATAGAGCGGAAGAAAGCTGACGAGAGTGTCTTAAGGCTTGTTGAAGAACAAAAGGTAAACCTGCTGAATGTATTCTTAGAGATAGCAATGTCGAATCATTTGCTTATGAATGGGTCAAATTGGGTCATGTCGTCGATAATGGATCATACGGTATCCTTTTGTTCATAATTTTAAGATTTTGTAATCACACTTCACATAATAAGCATAAAATATAAGAGTTGCTCCGAGTCGACCTGGCCTGTTTTGGACAGTACAATTTCTTTTAAAAGTTTTAAAGCATGACCCAACCTGCCCGTTTTTCCAATTCCATATATTGATGTCTGTCTTTATACTTTCTTGTTTATGTTGATGGTTGGAACTTTTGCTGATTGGATCGTATTCCACAGAGAGAAAAGGAGGAGGCTTTGAAGAAGGTACTAGAGTTAGAGAGGCAACTAGATGCTAAGCAGAAATTAGAGATGGAAATTGAAGAACTGAAGGGGAAGCTGCAGGTGATGAAGCATCTGGGCGATGACGATGATACAGCAGTTCAGGAGCAGATAAAAAAGATGGATGATGAATTGAAAGCAAAGATTGAAGAAATGGACGGTGTGGAGGACTTGAATAAAACTCTTGTCGCTAAAGAACGCCAAAGTAATGATGAGTTGCAAGACGCTCGCAAAGAGTTGATCAAGGTATTGACTTCTTATGTCCAACTTAATTTCTTTGATGTTTACAGTTTATACCACAATGCCAGTAAGAGGTGGTAATATGGACCCATTTACATATGTATGGGCTGATTTGAATTGTGTTTTTATGTTAGCAAAAAGGGGAACGCAATAAAGGTTGGATAGTCGTCCAAAATCAATGTTTAAGGCATACAACTTCCTACAATCTATATCCAAATAGATCACTACTATTAATGATATTTTTTTAAAATTAATTTTATTATCTTGATCATCTATAAATACAATTTGTGGATATACTCATATACACAACCCAGACCTGCCTGTATTGGATATAGCCTTTTCAATGAGAGTTTGTATTGACCCATCAACCCCAACCCACCCGTTAAAAATCTTTTTGTTTTCAGGGTCTGCAGGATATGTTGAGTGGGCGTACTAATATTGGCGTGAAGAGGATGGGGGAAGTTGATATGAAAGCGTTTCATGATGCTTGCAAAGAGAAATTTGACCATGAAGAAGCTCAGATCAAGGCCTCTGAGCTGTGTTCTTTGTGGCAGGACAAACTTAAAAACCCAGAGTGGCACCCGATAAAAGTTGTTGCAGCAGACGGTGGTGGTCACAAGGTTTGTTTTTTTAATTTGTTTTAGATAGAGTTGGAAATTTCAAAGCATTTACTTATGAATGGGTTGTCTTGGGAAATGTTATATCTCTAAAAGTCAAATGGGTTTCAATCCATATACTTAGGCATAGCTCTAATGGTTTGATTCTGTAAAATGAATACGTTCACTCAAAGGGCAACGGATTAAATGAGTCAAATGAAAGTTGCCCAAACTTTTTTTTTTTTATGCTTTTAATCTACCAAGTTGCTTCACTGAAAAAATATGAGATTATGAGTGTTTTATAAACATATTTAAGACAATTTTTTTTTAAGATTTTAGAATTTGGACATTAAGTATTTTTTCAACCCAACCCAACACTGCCCATACTTGAAAGTTGATTGTTTTGGCATATGGCGGGAGCCAAAGAAAAAATACAAAGTGCCTGGTCACTTGCCACTAAGCCATCCCCTTGGATTTGTGTCATGTCAATTCAATATCCCTGCACCGAGGAAGGAACAAAAGTAATGTAATATAGTACTTATACATATTGTTATGTTATTGTTGAACTTTTCACATATTGTGCAAGTTATGGAGATAATCCTATCTTGTTACCATTAGTCTTTGAGGCTGTAGTTTTTGACCCATCAACCTACGAAGCAGTCGATATGGGTTGTTTTTATTTTTCTCAGAAAGGTCAAATCAAACAAATGATCTACAAGGGGAACAGGTCAAATGTCTTTAAACTTGCCGAACGTCTATTTTTAATGCATACAGCCTCCTAAGATGTTCTATTCGAAGATTTGTATTATCACTGTAGTAATATTCTGTAATCGTGATTAGCACAAGATTTACATACAAATGTCATTTAACAAATAGATTACCAAAAGGTATTGTGAAGCTAAAATTATCACCTGAACCCATTGCCCAACATGCTTGGCCGATCTTGCCACCTATATTTAGTCTATATATCCTGCTTTAATGTGTACTTATATACATGCTGCAGGAAGTGATTAATGAAGAAGATGAGTTGCTAAAAAATCTCAAGGCAGAATGGGGAACTGGCGTTTTTGATGCAGTGGTTGCTGCTTTTAAGGAGATGAATGAGTATAACCCTAGTGGAAGATATGTGGTTAATGAGCTTTGGAACTTCAAAGACAATCGAAAAGCTACATTGAAGGAAGTTATCAGCTACATCTTGAAGAATTTGAAGAGCCTCAAGCGAAAAAGATGATAAGGTTTGTATTTTACTCTTTTGTCATCATATCATGCATCGGTATGTCTTTTCTTTGTTTCTAAAGCTTATGCTACTTTTGCCATCGTATAGTAATAATTTTGTTTTTGTAATCATAATTAGTGCATTCATTACTTTTGTAAGTTACTGAAGCATTCGGGCAAATTTGTCAGAATTTTGAAAGTGCTAAAAATTTGAAATGAGTTTCTACTCTGTGTACAAACTACATGCGTTTGGGTCAGTCTCGTGTTCAAGGCAACCCTTTTAGTCACACATTACTTGTTTAACTAGCCTTTGATAGTAATGGTACATGCAATACTATATGCAGTGCATTCAATTCAATTAGAAATGATTCAATACAGGTGATAATATCTTATAATGGATTGGCTCAAATGGGTTGAAAGTAGCCCCGAGTGTATATAGATGTTCGCAACATTTTATAATACATTATCTTTTTAGAAAGATCAGTATTTTTCGGTCGTAATCATATATTTTTGGACCCAACTTGCTTCAACCAGTTACACGTCCCACACATCTTGCCACCTCGTTACAAGACAATGGCTAGGGATGGCAATGTGCACCCGATCCAGTGGATATCCATCCGATCCATCCACTTTATGATGGATATGAACGATCTAAATGGATGAATAGTGGATATGGATGCGGATAAATAGTGGATCGGATATGGATGACAATTTATCACCCATGGATTTATCCATTAACCCGAAATACACACACACACACACATATATATATACATATACATATAGGTATATACACATATAGATTTACATATCCACATACATATAAACCATAAACTATTAATGTGTTATTGAATATATAAAGTCATAAATTTTAAAAATTTAATGTATATTTGAGGAGTTTTTTTGTATTATTGATTTATAAAGCAAACCGAAATGCATAAATCTATCGCACTGAGTCAAGTTTTACTTCCACCATATAGTGAAGCCACAATCTACGATAGATGACAATCAAAACATGTGTGATTAACCAATAAACATAGGGATACATTTGTTAAAATCACTTATAACTGTAATCAATTATGCTTCATTTACGATAATTATAATACGCTCTTGTGAATAGATTACAGTATGTTATGTTATATTTATTTTTTTGTTACAATATTTGTTGGTTTCATTTCATATTAGGGAATTTTATGACGTTTTTTTGAACATCCATTAACCCGCCTAATCCATCGGATATGGATATGGATGAATGAATAGAAATTAAATGGATATGGATATGGACGGAAATATTTAAACGGATATGGATGTGGATATGGCATCATCCGATCCATATCCGATCCGTTGCCATCCCTAACAATGGCAACTTCAGCAGATTTTCTATGACACAAGTATTATGTGATCTGTGATTGTCATTGACAGTGTGTTTATGATGTTTAACTGTTTAACTACGATATCTCTGTTCTCTCATACAGATTCCAGAGCTGGCAGTTACCGGATGGCAATCACGAGGCATTCTGTCACTCTTTTCATTTTATCAAGATGTGGATTAATGTTTACATATAAATTCTAAATTAGTATTAGGACCATGGACAGCATTAAGCTGTACTCTATTTCCTTGACTTGTCTAATCTGCGCAATGTTGTTGCCCCTGTTGGCATTAAGGCCTCCCAAGAACCTCGTTTACTAAATAATATCTTTAACGTAATATGAATGCATCTAGTGTTTGTCACTGAAAAATCTTTATGAGTAGTTCTCGCATAGTCGCATGCCTCTGGGAAAAGAAAAAAACAAACGAGCTTGTTTTGCCCATCAATCTGTGAATGGCTTACAGATTTGCCGCTGTCTTACTCAAATTTAAAGTTTGGTCAAGTTTGTTGCTCTGATCACATATTTGCACATTATCCAGTACGTGTTCCACTCATCATGATAGCTTTGGATAAGCCCATTTTTTGGAGCTTATTATAAGCAATAAGCTATTAAAATAAGCTCACCCAAACATCCCCTTGGGCTGCTTTGACTAGAGCATAATTTTTTGAGTAATAGTGTGGTGTGAAACTGACTGTCTATACATGACAACATAGTTTATGGATTTGTCTTGGATTAGGTTTAGTGAAGCTTTTTTTTTTGTGCTTTCTTTCAATACACAAATAAAAGTTATATAGGGGTGATATTTGAAACCCAGTTCGCATTCATAATGGGCAGAAAATGTCTCCTAAAACCTCATGTGATTATGTTATGTGTATATATAACCAATGCTCATGAAATTGTGCGAGTTCCACAAGGTTCAAGTAACACATTTGTCTTGTAATTTAAAGTTTTGTGTGTACCACGAATGAACCACACTGCCCACACAAGCTTTTAAATAGTCTTCATGTGTAAATAAATACGTTCTTTTACAATACCAGATTGATAACTATATCGAACCCCATTTCACACTATGCTCTCAATAGAAAACTAAAAAATAATGATTCACCATAGACTTTTAAATCCTTAAAAAGAAGTTTTCCTCATTCCACGCACTGTTCCACCAACTGATCAACATCGCTTAAACCACCTTGACTAGGGTCACACTAGTGTGCCACACAAGGGATTTCTTCCTCATACCGTGTACTCTAATGCACATTTTGATATGGGTTTTCTTCTCCACATCAAAGCTCTAATAGCGCATTTTACTTTCCAATGTATCAATATGACCAACATATAGTAGTGCCTAATTGTAAACCGGATCTTAACTAATAGGACCAATTAGCTCTAATTTAATAAACATGCGTGGATAAATGATGAATACATATTGAAATGCAGATTAATAATATCACAAGTAAAGCAGACAATAAGTTGATTACATAATCTGAAACATATAAAAATATATATAAAAAAAAAATTCTATATATAACTCAGAGTTTGGTTAGGAGGTCACCAGGTGACCTAATCAACTTGTTGAACCAGAGAATATGTTTGATAACTCAGAAAATTCAATTGTGTAGGCTTCCTTGATCTCATGTCTATCATTTAAGATTTCATGTTCGATTCAGCAGGATGCTAGAGTTTTGTCCAATCCACGTGTATTATGCAACGGATTTGAATCTTGTGGACCTAATCGACTAGCACACTGTGGAACAAGCTTCAGTCTGAAATAATAACAAGGTTTTCTTGTTTCAAAACGTAGTATACTCTACATCTTTTGCTATGGAGCGAACTTTGAAAATTTTATAGTATGTGTTATAGTTCTAAAAAGCGTCTACTGTGTGCATTTTGGTTGTTTTTTGCTACATAAAAGACATTTCTTGTAAATAATTTACATACAAAAGTAAATGAACGCGTATGATAGACACTTTTGGAACTTCTTTACATACAATAGGAATTTTCAGTGTTTACCTCATACAATAATAAAAAGTGTAAAGGTTTGATACATAGGAAACAATGAACCCTAATAATAACCATAACAATATCCATAACTATAACAAAACAATTGAAAGTGAAAAGATGTTTAACACAATATTTAAAATCAAGTAAAGTAAGTTGACCGAACGTTTAGGTCCATACGATTATCATGTAATCATACCTGGATGGCTGGATGTGGATGATTAATCATTGAAATACTACCAGCTGCATATTTATCTTGGAGATTCATCAAAGCGATGCAACTTATAAGAATCAAAATCATAAAATATTCAAACCACGTATAAAGAAAATCCATCAAAATTTGACACCAAGCTATATAGCAAAGAGCCATATATAAGAAGCAACCCTTTTTCTTCTTCTCAAAAATATATACAAAGTATATATTATAACAGACATATAGCATATCTCAGATCTATCAAACATTTCATTTTCTATTGTTCATAGAAAAATTATTACTTTCTCAACTTAATTTAAAAATAGGCATTGAATACTACCGGCCACATCTTATCTTGCAGATTCATTAAAGCAATGCTACAAGAATCAAACTCATAGATAATGGAAACCAGGCATATATAGAAACCTCAAAAAAAAAAAAAAAAAACTCATACTAAGCTATAGGAAAAAGAAAACCGTACAAACAAAAAATTAACCCTTTTCTTCTTCTCCAAATGTATACCAGACTGTGGTGTCATTATTAAACACATGTATCTCAAACAACCAACATTTTATTCTCTATTCTTCATAAACCAATTTTCTTATTCGCTCTACTATTTTCACGACATGGTGAATACTATCATCTACATCTTTTCCTGAAGTCATCAAAGCATTGCAACTTACAGGAAACAATAATCCTAAAAAACTTATGCATAACGTAGAAACCTAAAGAAACTCAACATTAAGCTATAACAAGAACAAAATGCGTAAAAAAAAGTAAACCTTTTTCAACTTCTCAAAATGTATACAGAGTATGGTGTCATTACAACACACATATATCTCAAGAAACCAACATTTCATTCTCTATTCTCCATAACTTATTATCCTTATTTTTTGTTTCCAACAACGAACCATCCATCGTTGTCAAGTCTCGACACCTAAACCATACAAAACGCCAGCATACTTCTCAAGTGAACCACTAAAGAAATTCTCTTTCAACTTCCTGAAAGTACACGCCGTTAACAAACTATCTGAACCAGCTTGATGACAAACACCAATTCTTTCAACTTCCAACAATTCAGCTAACTTATTCAACCCACCATGAAGACTATTACAAAACTTCATCAAATGCTTAATATCAAAAACCGTCGGAAAATACATATTAATTAAATCAAAAAATCCCGCTTGTGTCTCGGGCAAGTCTTGACAAGTCAACACCTTTAACAGATAACCAAAATCATATCCGCTGTGAAATGTAACCCAAAACACATTATCATTTAGCACAATACCAGATGACATTAGTAATTCCCCAAATCTCATTGCATCAATTCCATTCTCATTATTCTTATTAAAATCCATCCCACTTTGTTTCAAAAGCTCGACGGAATCATTAGCGAAAACATCATCATTTACGTCAAATTCACGGAAATTGAACTGCCAAACGCAATATTTATCCGTGCCACATTTCGGTAAACTTCCGTTTTCATCGGAAAAAGTTAACCCTAACTGAATCAGTTTGAGCAAATCAACGTTATCTTTTAACGTTTGGTAATGATAATCATTGCTGTTTTTAAAATTACCAACGGGACGGATAACAATTCCTGGAAATTCAGTATCCATCGCAATGTACGGAAATTGATCAACTAAATTTCGAATTAATGCGAATTCTTGTTCGAGATTGTGATTCCATACCTCTCGGATTTGAATTGAATCTGTTTTCGATAAAATCGACATTTCTCATAACAAAACTTAATCGATTACATGAAGTCGTTACGGATCTGCAAAATGTACGAAATGAACGTAATTAGATTAAATTGATATGAGATTGAAGTGAGACTGTATAGTATTGAAACATAATTATAGAGAAGATTGAAAACCTTGTGCTATTGAGATCCAATTTTGAAGGGAGTTTAAATTAGGGTTTCGAATTTGTTAGGGAAATGGAAATTTTGGGTTTTTTCATTTGATTGGGTGAATGCTGCTGAGAGAGCATTTTCCTAAATTTCATGTCCAAATATATTTAAGGAGTATATTGTATATTTATTAATTTATTCATGATAAAAGAAAAAAGAAAAGGTAAACGTATTCATAAATACACGTGTATATTATACGCTTTAGAGATGATAATACTACGCACATTATCAAATCCGATATAATAATAGAATGAAAATAAAGGAGATAATGGTGGGTTTTAATAGGTTAAAATTGTAAACAAGTATACTACGAACTATTTATTTTTATCAATTATATAAACATGTCACATTCTGACTATATACGATCGTGTTCATATTGCATAGAGTGTATTCATGTTTCCGTGTTTGTTTATAATTGTTTAAATTTTTAACAAATAAGTTTTGAACTTACATTACAAACGTATATAAAAGAATTAAAACTTAAGTTGTACGGAGTATTATGTTTTAACGCTTTCAATTTTCAAAGTAATACATGGAATATTGAAGAAAGGAAATTATACATTGCAACGAGAGAATATATTTTAAAAACCAAGTAAGCTTAATTTACATCTGTTTGATTTACATTTTGAAAATTTAAAAATGTGAATTTATAAAAATATAATATAATTCATGTTTTCGTTACCTTTTTAAAAGTCTTTACACTATTCCAAATTCAGATACATAATGTTAAGAAGTAGAAGGGTCAAAATGTCAAAAAAAAGAAGTAGAAGGGGTAAAACTTTAAAGTAATGAATTAGGGTTTTGGTTTCGATACATACACTCTTTATAATCTCTCAATTCTGAACTCGCAGCCGACCTGTTCGTGCGTTTATTTGATTCTGCATCAACAACAACACCAGGTTTTGCTCTCTTCATCTCTGATTTTCACTATATATGTTGTTTGATTTCTATCACATTTACTTACGAAATTAAGCTTGATTCATCCGTTGTTTGTGCCGATTTTAAGTATAATCTACTTAATTGTTAGGTATAAATAAAAAATGATTTGTATTTACTTTGATACAGTTGTGTATCTATAGGTTTGTGTGACATTGATTGTAATTTACGTTCAGAGTTATGTTGTTAATTGAGAATTGAAAGAAATTGATTATATTTTATACGTATATGATATAAATGAATTTTTAATTATTAACGATGATTATCTAATAAATTTGTATGTGATTGATAATGTTACACTGAATTATGTGTAAAATGAGGGGATGGATAGTGTTATTGTAACTGAAGATGGTCGAAAGTGGATTATATATATTAAAAAAAAAGATGTTGTAATTGGTTGTAGTTGGTAAATGGAGTTATATAATTGAGGAATGTTGCTTGATTTGTTTTTAATTGCTTTAGCACATTGTTCCTTCGTTTGACGTATTATTTTGTCCGGCTCTTTATTGTGCAGTTTGACTCGACGATTATATTAACAGAAAACATGGCAGCGTAAGTCTTCTACTCTTCTTTATGCAACATTGTAATGTTGGCTTTAGAGTACAAGACGATAGTTATATTGGTGATGTTGTAATGAATGTTTTGTTATTTCAGTGAAGAAGGTGTTGTTCCTGTTGAGGTAGCTGCTCCAGCTCCTGCTCTTGGTGAGCCCATGGACATCATGACAGCCTTGCAACTTGTGTTGAGAAAATCTCTTGCCCACGGTGGTCTTGTACGTGGACTTCATGAGGCCGCAAAAGTGATTGAGAAGCATGCTGCTCAACTTTGTGTATTGGCTGAAGATTGTAACCAGCCGGATTATCTAAAATTGGTCAAAGCACTTTGCGCTGACCATAATGTGAGCTTGGTGACCGTTCCCAGTGCCAAGACTCTTGGCGAGTGGGCTGGTGTAAGTCTCTTTAAAAATCTTATTGAATTTATACTAGGCATCAGTATGATTATAATATAAGTAATCTAGTTAATGTTTTTTAGAGGTAGCAATTTCAATCCATGTGTTTGAGAATGGGTTGATTGGTGGAGTGTTTGATATGAAAATCAGTTAAACTGGTTGAAAGCTGCTTTAAGTCTCATTACATACAATCTCTGAACTTGTTTTTAATTGAATAGTCAGATTTGTCATTGCAATACTTATTGTTATCTACTTATACTTAACGCAATGATTGACTATGATTTTCTATGCAAGGCCAAAAAATTGTTTGTTGGTCAAGCTGACTGGGTTTGGCCTGTATTAGAAACAATCTGTTTTAACCTCAACCTATCTCGTTCTTAGTCACCCTTTCCCACACACACATGGACACCTGATTACTTGAATATTATGGTTGTATGTTGACTGTAAATTATAATGTTATAGTTGTGCAAGATCGACTCTGAAGGAAAGGCAAGGAAGGTTGTGGGTTGTTCATGCCTTGTTGTGAAGGTATAACTTCTGATACACAAGTGTCAAAGTCAATTTTTGTTTATAAACCATGTATCTTAATTTAGTACCGTATAAATTATTGCAGGATTACGGTGAGGAAAGTGAAGGGCTTCACATCGTCCAGGAGTATGTCAAATCTCACTAAATACATGGCAGTTGATCAAACATCGTTGTTTGTTTTGAATTTTGGTAGGGGAGACTTTCCCTAGAATTATTAGATTGTATGAGTTTAAACTCTTATCAAAGTGGACTGGATTTGCATTATTGAGTTTTTTGTACTTTTTTCTGTGTTGGTGTTTTCTAATTAGGCCTTATTGGGTACGTTTTTTATTATTATTATTATTATATCGATTTGATAATTTGCTGAAGCACCTTGTGAAACTGATAAGTTAGCTTCTACATAAATCTTTTCTGTGTTGGTTTAATTATTTCTTAATGAGTTTTAAACTTGCTGAAAGTGGTCTGAAATCAGTTGTAATTGTTTGCATTGTAGAGAAGAAGTTCCCCTATGGAACAAGATTTCAATGCATTACAACGCTCAAGTGTGTCGCCACTATTTTGTAACTTAATAATACGTAAGAATGAGAAGAAACAGTAGATATATAGATTCCGGTACAATAACAACAGTAGATGTATAGATTTCCGCTAAAGAAACAAATAGATGTGGGAGGTTATGGAAAATGGTTATTATTGTTACTATAATGTTGGGTTATAGACAGATTAGCAACAAAAGCCATGGCTGGTGAGAACCTAATAAATTTATCAAAGACTACTTGTCAAATAAAGAGCAAAGAGCGAAGATAAAAGGTTTAGGTCAGTCAACCTGACCCTTTCTAACCATCTTTATATATGACTTGTTTTGATTCGTTACCTATCCAATCGACCCACCCATGTTACCACACATTACATACAATGGAATGACCGGATGAACACATGGAAAATGACTGTCCATGAACCATAGATATCCCAAAGGCACCAACAGCTGGGGTACAGTTTTTATATGCGTCCTAATAATGACTTGCTTATAAGTTATAAATGTTTTGCGTCACATGTAAACACTACACATAAGCTGGCATATGATAAACCTACGCACAACCCCAAAAAAGAACAACATTTAGAAGCTATGAACTACATTGAAAAACGATTCACTTATTTGCTTTCAGAGACTGGTAAATAGACACCCTCAACTGCCAACCAAACATTGTCTGCGCGTTTCTCACTGATACCACAAACCTGCAAAACATAACAATTCCAAAGATTTATATTTCGATCAAATATCCATCCACAATTGCGTTAATCACCCAATAAACATACGTGATATTTCAAGACTTATTTTAAGAAAATTAATATTGTACGAATAAGGTGGCAAAATGGGTTAAGCGGTTGGACAACTCCTCATAAACAGGCAGCATAGGATTGACAACCCTTAATTTTTCTTTCCAACTTTAACTATTCTAATGTTTACTTACTGTCTTCAAGATGGATGTATAAACTTTTTATAATTAAAATGATGATAACAATCCATATTTTCTAATAAGCAATTAAAAGGTTGCAATCCGTATGAATTTAAGTTCGTTCTGGCTGACTTTCAACCTGTTTGTCCAATTTGGACCGTTTCCCTTTTTAGCTAATCTTTTCACCTAATCAGTTTGACCAGATTATAACATATCCTAAATCATTCATAAGATGAAGACAGATCTAACCTCTTGCTGGCCTCCAGCAATGCGGTTGTATTTCTTATTATGACTGTGCAGATATCCACTCGTGTCAACATGGCGAAGCCTTATTCTCTGGTCCTGTCGCCAGGTTTTCCCTTTTCCTTCAATTTCGAGTCTGCAGACATCATAGTAAAACGATCAACAATTTTAACATATAGTCATTGTCAGGAAAACACATTAACTAAATTTTAATTCATGTATTTCTGAACAATTCAAATGATTGCTAGGCCTAAATTTGAAAGGAAATAGATGTAAGTTAAATCACAGTAGTTCTCACCTCCAATAATCTCCCGTATCTGAATTACCATCATCTCCAAAGCAACTCACCTACACAAAATCCGACGTGCTTAGATTGTGAACCAACCATAAACAACTAAACTCGTTATACTGAAAGAAAAATAGTGTACAAGGTAAGTATCGATAAGGACTTCGGCGAATCATGTCAGTAATTTCATAGGTTTAATATTAAACATGTAATACATATTCACATATACATTATGTGAAGGGGCAACTTCCCTAAATTGATTATAACTTATTCACAAATTTATAATAAAATCTTTGAACATCTTTACTAACTACAAAAATTAGATGGGGGCGACTACACCTGCAGTCATATACATATGGGAGTAGCTAGAAAATAGGACATTCCACGAACCTCTAGATTTCCTGATATTGGTGAAGCATGCAAATGGCTATGGAGCCATCTCCTGGTTTTCATGTGTTGCAATCGAATAATGGTTCCACTTTTTATACTATCTCCTTGTTTTGCTGATGTCTCTGGCATAGGCCTCACAATCTGGTTTACAAAAGTTCAAATTAAAACAAAAGTCAGATACAGTGATACACCACGCCTCACCACACCTATGTTTAAAAGTTTTGAATATGTCACTCACAGGGGCGGAGCTAGGATTTTTGATTAAGGGGGGCTCAGTTCTTTGTATAGTAGTAACGATATGTGACACTTGAGTTTCATCAAAAAGACTTCTAAAAATTATTCTGATGGTCATAACTCATAAGAAACAATTGGCTTTTACGATTAAATTTGGCCACAATTAGTTTAGTACAGTATGAACTTTATGTTAGAAAATCTTATGTTGGACATGTCTCTACTTCTTGGAACAAAAATCATTTTCATGGCATTTTAACAATTTAATTGATTGATGAGTATAACTTAGCCTAGCAGATATCATAAAAACTTTAATTATGAATACATTTATTAAACATGCATAACTCCTAATTCATTGATTTAATCTGAAGATTAGAAGAGCTCAATCATATTAGTAGTTAATTATTTAACAATTAATTCGTATTTATGTCTCCATTACAAATTTATTAACACACTATAGCACCAAATATTAATATTTTTGGAAGTTTCTGAATAAAATCCAAGATATAAACATAGAGATAAATTACTAGCGGAAGAAACGAGTTGAAACACATGTTTACTTCCTTCAAACCACACGTGGCTATTCACCATTTTTAAATATATTATTAAAAACCCCAAAAGCATTGTTTTTGTCTATACTATTGTATTTTACCGTCTAGTTAGGGGTGGCCGAGCACCGCCAAACCCCCCTACTAGCTCCGCCATTGGTCACTCAAATATAGGAAATCCATGTAAATATCATGAACATACCCAGTAGCTATTTGCATCATCTACATTAGGAAATCCCGTGACAGATTGCTGCCCACTGCCTGATCCATAAGGCACATCATGTGAATGCAGTCGAAATCTTGTCTTTTCATGCATCAACTTGAGTAATGACCCATAGGTAATCTAGCATATAGAAAGTTGCAATAAGTTCCACATAAACAGGAAATATATGACATCCAAAGTTGGACAAACAACCCTGATTCCCTAGTTCTTACTCACATTTTACTAGTTTTACCTTCTAAACTAAAACATATTTATAGCATATAATCATATTCCAAAGAATATATTTTTATTCAGAAAAAATCAAAAGCAGCAACAAAATAACAATCAAAAGTAAAATCAACAGAAATGCATATCACAAGCAATCCTTAATGCAAATTTCCACAAGATACGTACCAGTTAAGCTAAACGCCAATAACCTGATACTAAAGTAGTCTCACTTTGTTAGTTTATTGCACCAGTATCAATATACACAAATGGTAATTTTCAAAATTCCAAATATAACACGTTCGCATTACTCAGAAATATCAACTCCCTACCTAAGTAACAGATAAATCTGACCTGATACTAAAGTAGTCTCACTTTGTTAGTTTATTGAACCAGTATCAATATACACAAATGGTAATTTTCAAAATTCCAAATATAACACGTTCGCATTACTCAGAAATATCAACTCCCTACCTAAGTAACAGATAAATCTGACCTTACTCACACCCTCCCCCTTGAAAGATAAATTTTTTACGGATCAGGGTTATTATATTTGAAATCTATAAAGCGCCTAAACTTTCGTACAAACTTAGTAATGAAACTTGCTAATTCTAGCTTCATAACAAATTTTGATGTTTTTATCATATCTTTCTCAACATTTAAACCATCATACAAAATTATGCAGTATATCACATAAATGAATCAATAAACTTCAACAAACACATAAAACAAATTCCTTTTGAAGCTACAATACGTCAGCGATGTCAAACTTCAATCAGGTAAGATTATATAGTCCAAATAAATCGATAAAAACGTCGAGCAATTACAAATACATTAGATAAAGTCAAAACTATTTCAAATTTAATCATAAAATTATACCTCAACACCTTCAGTAGTAGCAGCATACACAGGAGCTGATGATGATAACGTATAATCAGAATCTAGGGTTAAAAACAGAAAAACTGCAATACCGAAGAACGAAATCGCCATAACTAATAACAATCCAATAAACCACGTGCTTTGCCAAAACGGTAAGTCTAGTTCCGATTCAGATGAACCTAGGGTTTCTCTGTATATAATTCGAGTAGGTGTAGGTGATGAAATTGACGACACGTTTCTTCTACGAGTGATGTTATTAGTGTTAGTGTGATTGTGATCGCTTGACGGTGGAGCCACGGCTGGATTGGATTTTTTTAGGTCGGAGACTCCGGCGGGAGATCCGACCTCCGGCGGTTTTAACAGAAAGTCGGTAAAAGATACACAGAGAGTCAGAGATGGTGATAGATACAGCGAGCGTGTATGTATATGTGGTAGTTTGTTGAATTGGGATGCCACGTAAGTTGAAGCTTTTGAACGAATAATAACGTTTCACGTGGATGTTTGGTTACACGTGGAGTGCTGAGTGGGATTATTGGTTAGACATAGTTCTTCGCAATTCATAAAACTTTGAAGGGAACGATATCCCATTACAAAAGAAGAGAGCAACCAATAATCCGCTGACACATCATTATCTCCACCCACCTTACCAAGGGTACTTAGTAATTTAGTTTTCTTTATTCCTTGTCTCTTTCTTTCTCCCATCAATTTTGCCACCGGTAAATTACTGGTCTACGTTGCTAGCAATCGCCCAACCACCAATCGCTAGAATCCGATGACCGGAATATTTTATTTACTTTTTGGCATGATCCGACGTTAAATTATGAGATTTTAACATCTAACTACCACTCTTTCACCCGACAAGTAATATCTAAGCGGTTGTTGCAGTTTTTTGCCAGACTTACAGGTTTCCTGCGGCTGCCTCGTACTCCCTCGTTATCAATTGTCGGCAACACCATATGTCGACCTGAGTTTCACTATTTCAGATCTGGTTTTCACAATTTTCAGATCTATGTTTGGGTTCACAGTTTTTAGATCTTCATATATGCATTTCATTTTACTTGGTGTGGATATCAACTACTATGTTAATACCACTTTATGAATATATGTTTCATATTGTGTGCGTAGATTCATAAGGAATCATTTGAAATTATTTATCATGTTCTATGTGTGACTTTGGAAATATTTTGATAAATGAGTTGCCCAGATTGTTGTCTCCCTTAAATATAAATGAAATAGAAAAAGACAAACAAGGTGTGGGATGACTTTATGGGGCTCTCCAACCACTTGCAAATTCTTTGTACTTCACATAGGTAAACTAAATAGTTAAATTCAAATATGTGCAAGTGAAAATATAGCTTTAAATTATCTTAATGTAATATGAGTTAGTTGAAAAAGTAATGCATTATGATTTGATAAGAGCTACGGCATCATCGTTCGATAAAATGTCACTGCATCTGAAATTTTAATAATATATTATATCGTGTTTTAAAATAATATTGCATCATCGTTCAATATAAAGTCGCTACATCATGGAATTCTAATCAAAATTAGATTGTGTTTTTGAAATAATACTGCATCATAATTTGATAAAAGCTATTGCATCATCGTTAGATATAAAAGTCACCGCATCTGAAATTTTAATATAATTATATTATGTTTTATTATACAGCATCATAATTTGATAAAAAGCTACTGCATCATCATTCAATATAAAGTCGCTGCATCATGAAATTCTAATCAAAAATAGATCGTGTTTTTAAAATAATACTACATCATAATATGATAAAAGCTACTCCATCATCGTTAGATATAAAAGTCGTTGCATCTGAAACTTTCATATATTTATATTCTGTTTTAAAATAATACGGCATCATAATTTGATAAAAAGCTACTGCATCATCGTTCAATATAAAGTCGATGCATCATGGAATTCTAATCGAAATTAGACCGTGTTTTTAAAATTACACTACATAATTTGATAAAAGCTACTGCATCATCGTTAGATATAAAAGTTGTTGAAAAAAGTATTTTCATGTGCAATTTTCCCAAACTTTGGACCTAAATATGTATATGCTTATATACTATTTATGAGTGACATTTTATCTGATTAAGTAGCCTTTCACAAGGGCTTCGTAAAAATGTATTATGTGTTCAAAGTTATGTTGTAGTGAATGAGATATCGTGCATTAAAGTGAGGTATTTGATGTTGGAAATGAAGGTTAGTGGGTCTGGTTTTGGTCTATTTTGACCCATCATGTTTTGGGTATGTTCTGACTCATCATGATAAATGGGTATGTTTGGACCTATGATCCACCAAGTTAAATGAGTCATGACCCATTCAAATTAATGGGCTGTCCTAACCTGATCCATGACCCAATGACTTGTGATCTTCCAGCTACAATTCAGTTACTAGAGGGTGAACAAAAGGCCTGAAACTGATACATCATTGAGTTTTGTTTAATGATATTAATCATTAGGATTAATGCATCAGTTAAGGTTTGCTGTGTTAGTACAACTTCACTTTCACCTCTGAGCAGACACAACAACTAATATACACAGAAAACACACACACTCGAGACTGCAATTTCAGGCAAGTATTCGACTCCGGCTGTACGCAGCTTTAGGCCGCCGTACCCTGGGAAACAGGTTCGTATCTGTTTTAAGGGAATTGCGTTCTATGCAAGCTCCGGCCAAACCTTCTGTTCTTGTTGTTGCTTTCAGTTATTTACACTCGTTTATGTAATGTTATGCTACTGTTTCTAGTATTGTGAATCAATAATAAAACTCAGTTTTGTATTTGTGAATTTTATTTCTACAGTCTTAAAACAGATACGATACAAAACTGAGAATTTTATAGTTTTCTGCCACAAACTTTCAGTTAAACGAAAACGAATTATGTTCTACAATTTTTGGTTGCATACGAACGAGTTTCGTATTGAATCGATTACTATTATAAACACTCAGTTCATGTATCGTTGTCTTCTGGTTAAACTCGATTACTGATTCGGTCTATGTCTAATCAGTATACTTACTCGTTAAACCAGAATATGTGATAATTAGATACTGACTTTTCACAGATTAATATTTAATTTTACAGAATATTATAGTTTACATGTTAAACCGGAAATAATATTACTTTAAAACAGTAAAGATACACTTGGTTTCAATTTCAGTTTCAGTCTCCATCCATAACGTTTTGTTCTGATACAAACGAGTTTTGTATTGAGACAATAATTGTTAAAACTTACAGTTTCTAGTTTCTATATCAATCACCACTGTAAAAGATCAGTATTCATTTCTGATCAGTATATTTTTCGTTAAGTTTAAACTAGAAAGGATTTTCTGTTGGTGCAAACTAGTTGTGTATCCAAAAGATATCTTTCAATTAGAACATGGATTGTGCATTGGTTCAAACTAGTTTTGCTGTTAGTACACTTTCCAGTTCAAATCAGTTTGGTGGTTATTATCGACTAAAACATTTTGATGTTTAGTGGACTGAAACTTGTTGTTTGGGTCGCTTAGTTTAGTTCATGTGTTTCTTAATTCAACAAACCAGTTTAGTCGGGTTTCTTGTGACTGAAACATTCGGTTTTGTTTTGTGTAAACGTATTAGCATTTGTTGCTTGATTAAACATATTGTTTAACTTGGGTTTTGCTGCAATTTTCAGAGAAATGGTTGATTCAAGTGTCCCACCCGTGAGTGCAACACCCGTGATCCCACTAGCCGTGCCATTAGCTAACACTGTGGCTAATCATGCCGAAAAGCCTGAGAAATTTTATGGGTTGCATTTTAAAAGATGGCAACAGAAAATGTTCTTTTATCTCACTACTTTGAACTTGGCTCGGTTCCTAACCGAAGTTGCTCCTCAAATTGCTGAAGGGGAAGCCGATAATCAAGCTGTTAGTGCCATTGATGCATTGAAATATTCTGATTTCCTATGCCGTAACTATGTGTTGAATGGGCTAGTTGATCCTCTCTATAATGTTTATTGCAAGGCAACAACGGCTAAGAAACTTTGGGAATCTTTGGACCGAAAGTATAAAACCGAGGATGACGGGTCAAAGAAACACGTGGTTGCCCGATTCTTGGAGTTTAAAATGATTGATACAAAGACCGTTATGAGCCAAGTCTAAGATCTTCAAGTGGTTTTGCATGATATTCATTCCGAGGGAATGCATTTGAGTGAGACGTTTCAAGTGGCATCCATGATTGAGAAGTTACCTCCTAGTTGGGTGGATTTTAAAAACTACCTTAAGCATAAGAGGAAGGAGATGACTATGGAAGATTTGATTGTTCGTCTTAGAATTTGAGAAGACAACAAGTTAGCTTTGAAGAATACTTACTCTAATGATTCTTCCAAGGCTAATGTGGTTGAAGTGGGACAATCTTCCAAAAACAAGAAAGACAAAGCTAATGGGAAAGGCAAGGGTAAAAGTGAAAATCTTGGTGCTAAAAGTGGAACTTTCAAGAAGAAGTTCAAGTGCTATAATTGTGGTCAACCGGGTCACAAAGCGGCTAAATGCAAACAGCCTAAACAAGATGCCCCGCGTCAAGCAAATATGGTTGATGATGACATGGATCTTGTGGCTATGGTTTCCGATATTACTTCCATGATTTTGGAAGTTAATCTTGTTGGATCGGATGTTAAAGGGTGGTGGGTTGATACGGGAGCTACCCGTCATGTGTCTTCTGATAGGAGCCTTTTTAACACGTTTAAAGAGGTGAACAATGGGGAGAAATTGTTCATGGGTAACTCCGCTACTGCCGAGATCAAGGGAGAAGGAGATGTTGTGTTGAAGATGGCATCGGGAAAGGAGCTTAAGCTCAAAAGTTTCTTGTTTGTTCCCGAGATTCGTAAAAATCTTGTGTCGGGTTGGTTGCTCAACAAGTTTGGTTTTAGACTAGTGTTTGAGTCGGACAAAGTTGTTCTTAGTAAGAATGGAATGTTTGTTGGTAAGGTGGGCTATTCCCTAGATGGTATGTTTAAGCTAAATGTAATGGTGACTAAGAATGAAATGAATAAAGCATCTACTAGTTCTGCTTATATGCTTGAGTCCTCTAATGTTTGACATGGTCGACTTGGACATGTTAATTTTAATTCTATTCGTCGCCTCATTAAATTAAATTACATACCAACATTCCATATTGACTCAAATTATAAATGTCCAACATGTGTTGAAGCAAAAATGACAAGATCATCCTTTCATTCGTTTGAAAGAAAAACTGAACCCCTTGACATAGTTCACACTGATGTGTGCGATTTAAAATCAATTCCAACCCAAGGTGGAAACAAGTATTTCATCACATTTATTGATGATTGCACCAAGTATTGCTACGTGTATTTACTTAAAAGTAAAGATGAAGCAATTGACAAATTTATTTTGTACAAAAATGAAGTTGAGAATCAACTCAACAAGAAAATTAAGGTCGTTCGAAGTGATAGGGGAGGTGAATATGTATCTCTATTTGCTGAATTTTGTTCACAACGTGGAATTAGACATGAGTTCACCGCACCCTATTCGCCTCAGTCAAATGGAATTGCTGAAAGAAAGAACCGCACATTAAAAGAGATGGTGAATGCCATGTTGATAAGTTCTGGGGTTAGCCAACACATGTGGGGGGAAGCCATTTTATCGGCTAATTATCTTTTAAATAGGATACCCCGTAAAAAGAAGGATGAAACTCCTTATGAGTTATGGATGGGACGAAAACCTTCATACAAATACTTGAAAGTGTGGGGGTGCCTAGCCAAGGTGGTTGTCCCACCACCTAAAGCACTAAAGATAGGACCAAAGATGGTGGATTGCATATTTATTGGATATGCTCACCATAGTAGTGCCTATCGGTTTCTTGTGCATGAGTCTAAAGTTCCCGAGATACACAAGAATTCTATTATGGAATCAAGGAATGCTTCATTCTTTGAAAATGTGTTTCCTTGTCTAAGTTCATCTGAACAACCTAATGGGGTTAATTATGATGATAGACTAGATAGTCTAGAAAGACAGGAACAAACCGAGGAAGAAGAGGTTGAGCCTAGAAGAAGTAAAAGGGCTAGGATTGAGAAATCTTTTGGTCTTGATTTTGTCTCTTACATGGTAGAAAGTGATCCAAAAACTTACCGAGAGGCAATTACTTCTTCAGAAGGACCTCAATGGAAAGAAGCCATCAAAAATGAAATATACTCGATTTTACAAAATCACACGTGGGAGCTAGTGGATCTTCCTCCGGGATGCAAACCACTAGGCTATCGATGGATCTTCAAGAAAAAGATGAAATCCGATGGCACCATTGATAAATATAAGGCTAGATTGGTGATTAAGGGTTATAGGCAGCGAGAAGGTCTCGATTATTTTGATACCTACTCGCCGGTAACCCGAATAACTTCAATAAGAATGGTGCTTGCCATCGCCGCCATTAGAAATTTAGAAGTTCACCAAATGGATGTCAAAACAGCTTTTCTTAATGGAAATCTAGAAGAAGAGATTTATATGGAGCAACCCGAAGGATTTATATCCCCGAGTCAAGAAAGGAAAGTCTGTAAGCTTATCAATTCATTGTATGGATTGAAACAAACTCCAAAACAATGGCATCAAAAGTTTGATCATGTCATGTTAGAATGCGGGTTCAAAATAAATGAGTGTGACAAGTGTGTCTATGTGAAAGACACAGCACGTGGATATGTCATCTTATGTCTATATGTGGACGATATGCTTATCATTGGAAGCAATAATGAGATGATAAAATCTACCAAAGACATGTTGAAATCTAGGTTTGACATGAAGGATATGGGCTTAGCTGATGTGATTCTTGGAGTCAAAATCATAAGAACCCATGATGGACTTGTGTTGAGTCAAAAACACTATGTGGACAAAATTCTTGAGAAATTCAATGCAAATGACTCTAACATAGCTAGGACTCCTATTGATACGAGTCAACATCTAGCTAAGAATAGAGGAGCGCCTGTGGCCCAGCTTGAATACTCAAGAATAATTGGCAGTCTAATGTATTTGATGAGTTGTACTAGACCTGACATAGCTTATGCTGTGAGTAGGTTAAGTAGATATACGAGTAATCCAAGCTCTGAGCATTGGACAAGCATAACTCGACTGCTCAGGTATTTGAGATTCACTCATGAATATGGACTACATTATAATAGATATCTAGCTGTTATCGAAGGATACAGTGATGCAAATTGGATATCTGATATAAAGGATTCCAGAGCAACCAGTGGATATGTATTCACACTTGGTGGTGCAACTATATCTTGGAAGTCTTGTAAGCAAACAGTTATAGCTAGATCCATAATAGAATATGAGTTTATCGCTTTAGATAAATGTGGAGAAGAGGTAGAATGGCTACGTCAGTCACCAAGGACATACCAGAATGGCCTAAGCTGGTGTCGGCCATATGTATACATTGTGACAGCCAATCGGCCATTGGCAGAGCTCATAGCATAATGTATATTGGTAAGTCTCGGCATATACGACATAGGCATAATACGATACGACAACTACTCTCAACGGGAATTATCACTATTGACTACATGAAGTCAACTGATAATATAGCGGATCCGCTTACAAAAGGCTTAAGCAGAGAGGTAGTGTATAGGTCGTCAAGAGGAATGGGACTAAAGCCCTTGAATGAATGAGTTTATACGAAGGAAACCTAACCTAGTTATCTGGAGATCCCAAGATCTAGGTTCAATAGGACAACCTAATTGTATAGACTAGGGTAGGTCACTGTGGGGGAGTTTTCATAAATTTCCTAGTCCATTCCTATAATTTAGTGACAACAATGTGAGGTTAAGCATTAAGCTTTTAATGATTACGGAATAATCACCTATGTGAGAGAGAAGTGGGGTTGTTTCGAAAGGAATTATTGGGCACAATTCCTAGAGCTCTCACAGAACCAGGCTAGTGTTCAGGACCATAATGGACATGACTATGAGGAGTTGAATCTGTCAGGGAGAGTCATGTGTGAAATGTATTGTCGTCTACACAAGCGGCATATCAGTTCAAAGACATCACGTCTACTGAGAGCCAGGAGACTAAGTACATTTCATAAGGGAAAGGTTCAAAGGGTAACACCTACCTATCCTATGCAAGACTCAACTGTTGAGAATACAGTTTTGTGTGTTATCAATCGATATCTATTCATGTGGGGGATTGTTGGAAAAAATATTTTCATGTGCAATTTTCCCAAACTTTAGACCTAAATATGTATATGCTTATATACTATTTATGAGTGACATTTTATCTGATTAAGTAGCCTTTCACAAGGGCTTCGTAAAGATGTATTATATGTCCAAAGTTATGTTGTAGTGAATGAGATATTGTGCATTAAAGTGAGGTATTTGATGTTGGAAATGAAGGATAGTGGGTCTGGTTTTGGTCTATTTTGACCCATCAGGTTTTGGGTATGTTCTGACTCATCATGATAAATGGGTATGTTTGGACCTATGATCCACCAAGTTAAATGAGTCATGACCCATTCAAATTAATGGGATGTCCTAACCTGATCCATGAGCCAATGACTTGTGATCTTCCAACTACAATTCAGTTACTAGAGGGTGAACAAAAGGCCTGAAACTGATACATCATTGAGTTTTGTTTAATGATATTAATCATTAGGATTAATGCATCAGTTAAGGTTTGCTGTATAAGTACAACTTCACTTTCACCTCTGAGCAGACACAACAACTAATATACACAGAAAACACACACACTCGAGACTGCAATTTCAGGCAAGTATTCGACTCCGGCTGTACGCAGCTTTAGGCCGCCGTACCCTGGGAAACAGGTTCGTATCTGTTTTAAGGGAATTGCGTTCTATGCAAGCTCCGGCCAAACCTTCTGTTCTTGTTGTTGCTTTCAGTTATTTACACTCGTTTATGTAATGTTATGCTACTGTTTCTAGTATTGTGAATCAATAATAAAACTCAGTTTTGTATTTGTGAATTTTATTCCTACAAAAGTCACTACATCGTTAATTTTTTAATAAAAATAGATCGTGTTTTTACAAGATAACTACATCATGATTTAAGAAACACTACATCATGAGTTAAAAAGGTTCTGCATAATGATTCGATACAAAATAATTTAAAACAATATATCGGACGATAGAAGTCCACTACATCAAAGTTTAACTATTTAGTACATTTTTTCAAAAATACTACAACTTGGTTTAAAGAATGTTGCAATATTGATTAATGATAAAAATAGTAAAATACTATATTATGATATCAAATAGAAACAGGAGTAAGTGGCTTTAAATGAACCCATTGCATTCTTGATTTTTATAGTTGTATTACATTAATTACCAATTAATATTAATCTTATATAACTTTTTACTTTTTCTTTAACAATAAACTAGTTTAAGTCCCGCAAAATTTACGGGTTGACTTTATGATATGTCTTATATGGATGTGTTATACGAATTTAATAAGCGTTTTGGTGTTGGTGTATGGTACATCAGTTTATATTGTTTTAGTTTTAAATGAAAATTGTTTTAAGCATTTGAATTGTGATAGATTTTGGATTGATGAGTCCAAATAAATTAATTAATTAATAAGGACAATATTGTGTATGATATCACTTTGTTATATGTATTAATATTTAATAATACTATATTATTTTAAATCATAGAGATATGTTTTTTCTGTAACGCCCCTAAAACATGTAAGTTTTAATAGTTTAAAATACGTTTGTGTTTCGGTTTTATATGTATTTAATATGTAAATGTGTAAAGTAACTAAGTTGTTAAATATGGGTTAGTAGGACTAACCAAATAAAAGAAAGTAAGTTAGAGGAACCAAAGTTGTAAATGAGCAAACTAGAGGGAATGAAAGGAAAAAAGCTAAATTATATCTCCTGCAGTATTCTATTTGGTTCCAGATGAAATACGTACGTACGTATGTGTGAGGTTGAGAGGGAAAACAAGAACCAAGTGCAAGAATCAACAATCAAGCTAGGGTTTATGTTATTGAAGTTAGTAATCATCAAATTAAGTGTTCTTAAGGTATGTATGACCCTTAATTGAGTTTAATTCCATGTTTGATTGAAAGTCTATGAACCCTTAAATCATGAAAGTGTATGAAAGCTAGTTAATTAGCTTAATTAGTGTTCTATGTATATAAATGAGCTATATGCTATGCTTAAATCATGTTAGGGTTTGATTATCTTAAACCCTAGAAATGAGAAAGTTAATGAAAGTTAGCTAATTTATGTAATAAGTGTTCCATGTATGATTCTAAGTTATGTGGTATGTTTAATTAATGTTAATATTTGTTAAAGAATTCAAGTTCATATGTAATTGGGTTAGTATAAATTATGTATGTATGTATGATGATGAATTGAGATGAGATTGATGATGATCAATAGTGATCATGAATAAAGAAGTAATGAAAACCCATTTACATGTGATTAGAGAGTTAAAGTATGGAACACTAATAATAAAGATAGGTGTTAGAAGTCTAGCACCCTAATTGTATGATTAAGTTAAAGTGATAAGAGTAAGTGAAAGTGATGAGGTCGATGTTAGTGAAGGAACACCTTAATGATAAGATTAGGTAAAAAAAGTAAAAGTATATGTTAATTGACTATGTTATGTGTTTATATGTATAGGTGATCAAAGTAAACAAATAAAGTCAAGTTATTCAAGTAAATTGCTTATATAAGATCAAGGTAAGTAGATGGATATAATTGTGGATGCAAGTAATGGGTGAGCCATTAGCTTGACGGTTTCCGAGTAATGAGTCATGAACATTAGCTCGGTATTAATGTTAACTAGTAGTAGTTAACATGATGATGATGTTTAAGGATCCTTAAAGTGATGATGTTTATGTTAAAGTTAAAGTTTCCATTACTTACTAAGCAATTGTTTACGTGTTATTTGTTGAGACATAGTTTGTGACAACAGATCTAGCTTTGCAATATGACTAGTGTAATTGTTATCATGTTGATATATTGGTTTAGATTTGTAAATTGATATTGTTTTGATATTAATATTCGTTAAATATATTATTATGATAAAGTGTTAGACGAATATAGATTTTAATAATATACATTTCCTGCGAGTCGAGTTATTTGTTTAGACGTTTGTTGCGAGTCGAGATCTCAAGTCGCAAGGCTTTGCGATGCGAGATGAGATCTGAACTCGCAGAACTCAACAGAGACAAACGAGCCGAGTTCATTATGGGCTTGGGCTGCGTAGCGAGTCGAGTCAACTCGCAGGCCCAGTGGCTGCGAGTTGAGACGAGAATATATATGTGTTTTCATAACTTGAAAAAATA
This sequence comes from Pseudognaphalium luteoalbum, assembly GCA_963422505.1. Lineage (NCBI taxonomy): Eukaryota > Viridiplantae > Streptophyta > Magnoliopsida > Asterales > Asteraceae > Pseudognaphalium > Pseudognaphalium luteoalbum. The sequence continues at coordinate 4,798,156 of OY730194.1, forward strand.
GAACTTTGAGAGAACTAATTGGAGATCAGGATTTTTGCATTCTTGCGAATTCAGTATTTCCAGAGAAACAAATACTAAAGGCTAGGCTTTGACGTTTGTACGTATAAAGTAAAGCAATTGGTTAACCTAAACGCGAACTAAATCGTTATTAGTAAGATAACACCGTATTGAGGGATTCCGCACCTTAATACTACAGATAACGAAGTTATCGATCCTAGAACTAGGGACTTACAATTGGTATCAGAGCTTTCGGGCTAGATAATGAGTGTCGTTCGAAGTTTTCGGGTTAATCGCGTGTGATTTAGGATTGTTTTGACGTGCATTAGTGTGTAAAAACGATCAAAATCATTCTCTGGACGATTTAGGGTTTGTTTACGATCGAAATTTCCAGTTTTAATCGTAAAAATACCAAAAATTTCTGATTTCGTAATTTTCAGCCGTTTTGCGAGTCGAGATTAGGGTTTCAGAATAAGTTTGCGAACCGAGTTGAACTTTCGAGTCGACATCCTTGCGAGTCGACATTCTGCGAGTCTAACCTCTTTGCGAGTTGATATATTCTGCGAACCGAGATCACTTGCGAGTTGACATCACTGCGATCCGAACTGAGACTTGCGAACCGAAATTCTGCGAGTCGAGCTGAGATTGCGAGTTGAACTGAGTTTTGCGAGTCGAGATTTTTACTTTATCTAAATTCGCAAATACATTTTAACTTTAAACTTCACGATGTCAGACCTTAGCAAAATGATTGAGATGGAACACGAGATTGGCAAATCTAATGTTCCACCTAAATTGTTGAGAGTTGAGGACTATTTTAGCTGGAGGGATAGGTTTGAATCTTACTGTAGATTCCATGATCTATCTATCTGGATGTGTATCAAGAATGGATACACGGCACCTACCCAGACTGTTGAAAATGCAATTGTGGTTCTCACTTATCAACAGATGAGTGAAGCACAAAAGAAGGAATTTGAGATTGAAAACAAGGCTCATTCATCAATCAAGATGAGTCTTCCTAAGGAGGTCAATCATCAACTCAAATCCTTCCATACTGCTAGATCTTTGTGGACAGCTCTTGAAAAGAGATGTGAAGGAAGTCCACAAGTTAAAGCAGGCAAGAAAAATCTCCTGAAAAAGCAGTTTACTGTATTTAAAGCTATGAAAGGAGAAGATCTTGATGCTTATACCACAAGATACTACCATTTGCTGAGTGAGCTAGATGATCATGAGATTATTTCTACAGAGACTGAGAAAACCGACAAGTTTATTGAGGGTTTACCGTCTAAGTGGGAAATGCATGGCATAATGCTCAAAGACAACGATGAGAGGTATGCAACCATGACCTTAGAGCAGGCAATTGATAAGCTCAGAGGTTATGATTTCACCAAGAAAACTAGAGATACTGATTCTGATCAGGCTCAGGATCCGGGACTTTATCATGGAAAATCTACTATCTCTACTGCTTCCTCGAGCTCGACCACTGCTTTATTTGCTGGTAATGCTGAAGGAAAAGGTGAAATGATTACCGATGATCTGTGTCTTCTTACATCATCTGGTGGTGATGCAAAGGGCAAACCAACTGAGAAGTCACCTCAAGAGCATCAAAAGATGCCTATGAGTGTGAAATCTGCTGAACATCAATTATCTGTTCTTGCTTCCTTTGTAGCTTCTTATGAAAACTACCTTCAAGGGAAAATCAATGATCCAATTATGTTTGACGAAGATTACGATCAGATTGACCCTGATTATCTAGAAGAAATAGACCTTCAGGACCAACTTGCTATGTTGTCAAGAAGGGTAAAGAATTTCTTGAAGAAAACAGGTAGAAAGGTAGTTGGCAATAGATCAGGGTTTGATAAAACCAAGATCAAGTGTTTTAACTGTCAAGGTTATGGACACTTTGCTAGAGAGTGCCAAAGACCTAAGGTAGAAGCTGGCAATGGACAACAAGGTTCGGGAAGTACTCTCGCTTCCAAAGCCTTAGTTGTAAAATAGTTGGATGGATCGTATGAATGGAAAGCTCAATCTGAGGAAGCTTTCATGGCAGAAATTGATGGATCTACATCCTATATGCCTACTGATGCAGAGGGTGAGGTAAAAGTGCCAGAGGTTGCAGCTAAAGCAGGTGATGAAGATGTGCTATATATGGAGTCAACTGAAAACATGACTCTTGAAGACTTTGTAGCACGCATGGCTGAAGTTCAAACATACAAGAAAAGGGTATGTCTTGATACTCTTACTCTTGCTGATGTCTGTTATTTAGTTACCGATTTGCAATCACAGGTTAGTATTTTAAATGTAGCAAATAAAAACCTGACATCTCAAGTTAGCTTATTGACTGAATCTAGTAAGGCTGTTAGATCTGAACTTGAACTAGCCAAGATTGATGTGCGTAGGTTAAGTGATGATAAACAGGATTTAAAAGATAAAATTAAGTCTGATGCTTCTGATAGGAGTGCTCTTAGAGATACCATTAATGAAAAAGCTGTTATCATAGATGGTCTCTATATTAATCTAAAAGACTTAAATCAGAAAATAGCTAATAAGGAGAAAGATAGAAAATTATAGGACCACTGAGATGGACAAAATGCTTGATGCTCAACGAAGTGTAAAGGATAAGTCAGGATTAGGTTACAATGAGACACCTCCTCCTTTCAATTCGAATTACACAAAGCTTCCAGAAGATACTGAAATGACTGAAGTAAGTTCTGAGAAAACAGTAGCTAAACCTGATCTGTCAGAGGCACAGAAGGAGTTTATTAAGAATCCTTCATCTGATGATAGTAAGAGAGTTTCTTTCACCAAAGTACAGTTTGTACCGGGTGGAGTAATTCATGATACTAAGATTGATGATTTGATTAATAAAGAGCATGTTATTAATCCTTTAGTGCCTAAGACTCCAATAGCGGTTACCAAAGTTAGTAAGTCACGAAAACAGATGTCGTGCTTCAAGTGTCACCAAAAAGGACACGTATCTTCTTGTTGCCCAAATAAGAAGTTGGAAGCTATACATAAGTTAGTGAATACTGATAAGACACCGACCACTTCTAGTTCGATTGTAGATAGGTTAGGCTCCAAACCGGGATTAGGAAGCAAACCTATAAACATTCTGAAAAGAGATGGTAATCATAGTGTCTCTCCACCTAAACCTAAAAGGGCTTATACTCTAAACGAAAATACTTTCAATAAACAAAGAGATAAGACACCTTCGAGGTTTAGGACCCCAAGTAGAAACCGTAGTCAATTTGAGAATGGTTCTACTTCAAGTGCACAGGGATCTAAGAATGTGCCTAGGAGGTTTTCTACTCACTCTCCTCATAGGCCCAAGACTATAGATCATCAACAATCTCAAACTCATGTGAAAGCTACCAAGACTCCAAATGGAAACAGTTATGGTCACTTTAAGGAGGTTCAGATTGTAGATGATCAGGGACAAACCAAGACCGTAATGGCTTGGGTCCCTCTTGATAACTAACTGTGTACAACTTGTTATGTGTAGGAGCAGACTGTGAACAAGGACAGTTGGTGGTATGTAGACAGTGGATGCTCAAGGCACATGATAGGTGAACGAAGTCTACTGAAGGACTTCAAAGAAGGTTTCAAGCAAAAAGTAAATTTTGCAGGAGACAAAGGAGGAGTAATTACAGGGAAAGGAAAAGTTTCAAATGGAACTTTGACTCTAGAGGATGTGAATTACGTTGAAGAACTAACTCATAACCTAGTGAGTGTTTCCCAAGTCTGCGATAAAGGTCATCCAGTTCATTTCAATGAAAAGGAGGCTTTAGTTCTGAAGCCAGGCTTCACAATTCCTGAAGAATGGATACTGATGAGGGCACCAAGGAAGAAAGACATCTATGCTATAAACATGGGTGTCTCTAATTCTTCAATAGTGTCGACATGCTTACTATCCAAGGCCTCAGAAGCAGATGCACTTTTATGGCATAGGAGAATGGCACATCTGAACTTTCGAAAAATGAATTTTATAACCAAGAATGGGTTAGTTCTAGGTGTACCACAAAATCGTTTCGAGTCTGAAGACAAGTGTGTTCCTTGCCTCAAAGGAAAGCATCACAAGAAACCACACAGGTCTAAGACTGAAAACTCAATCTCCTCGCCATTTGAACTGCTGCACATGGACCTCTTTGGCCCTATAAGCAAGAGAAGTCTAGGTGGCAAGTGGTATTGTTTAGTTATCACAGATGATTATGCTAGATTCTCATGGGTATTCTTTTTGGGATCTAAAGATGAAACTCCAGGAATTTTAATAGAGTTCTTTGATCTAGTAGAGAATGTCTATAATACTAGAGTTAAGCGTATTCGTAGTGATAACGGAACAGAATTCAAAAATTCAACGTTGAATATCTATTGCTTAAGCAAAGGGATAATTCATCAATTCAGTGCACCATATGAACCTCAACAGAATGGTGTAGCTGAAAGGAAGAATAGAACGTTGATTGAAGCTGCTAGAACTATGCTTGCAGATTCAAAGCTTCCGGTCTTCTTTTGGGCAGAAGCGGTGAATACAGCATGTCATGTTCTAAATAGGGTTCTTACGGTCAAAAAGCGTAACAAGACTTGTTATGAATTATTGAATAATAAGAAACCTAATCTGAAGGGATTTGAACCCTTTGGAGTTCCATGTTCAATATTGAAAACAGGAAATCAAGCTAAATTTGGTGAAAAGGCGGGCGAAGGATTTTTCCTAGGTTATATGCCCAACTCACCAAATAAAAGAGTTTTCAATAAAGTCACAGGACGACTGGAAATTGTTTATAACATTGAAGTTACGAGCTATGTACCTGCTGTACATAAGGGATTAGATTGGCAATTTGACTATTCAGATCTCTTTCAGTCATTTAAAGTTCCTATAAGTGACTTTGTCAGTGATTCAGAGATCTCTAAACACTTATTGTCTGAAGAATCGGACAATGGTCCTTCTTCAACATCGAGTGTTCCAAAATCTGGAATCAGGACACCAAATGACTCAAATGAAGCTTCTTCAAGTGGGTCACAACAACCTTCAAAGGATAAGTATCAAGAAACTGCAGATTCTGAAAAGGATCTTCAAACAACGTTTGATGATATTCTTACCTCTTTGAATCATTTAAGGTTGTCTTCAGCAAGTTCAGAAGATATTCCTTCATTAGAAGAGATTGGTACTAACTTAGCAGATGAGTTAATAGTTGATCCTATACCGGTTACAAGAATGAGTAAGAATCATCCCGTTGAAAACATCATCGGTGATATTAATACTCCTGTTCAGACTAGGACTCAATCTAAAGCTAGTACTTCTGAAGATTTAGAAAGCTTGTATACTGCTATGAAAGAGATAGGGATTCCTAATCAATGTCTATATTCATGCTTTATCTCACAAATCGAGCCTAAAAATGTGCAGATGGCTCTCAAAGAAAGTTCGTGGGTTGAAGCTATGCAAGAAGAACTGCAACAGTTCTCTAAATTACAAGTATGGGAGTTGGTTGACCTTCCAAAGGGAGAGTATCCAATTGGAACTAGATGGGTATTTAAGTGTAAGAGAGATGACCGGGGAGTCATTACTCGCAATAAAGCTCGTCTAGTGGTTCAAGGGTTTAATCAACAAGAGGGGATAGATTACAATGAAGTGTTTGCACGCGTTGCTAGGCTAGAAGCAATTAGAGTATTCTTAGCATTTGCCTCTTTTAAGGGTATCAAAGTTTATCAGTTGGATGTTAAGAGTGCCTTTTTGTATGGCAAAGTTGAAGAATTGGTGTATGTTTCACAACCGCCAGGGTTTACTGATTCTGAACATCCAGAAAGAGTATATCGTTTGAATAAGGCTCTATATGGATTACATCAGGCACCTAGGGCATGGTATGGAACGCTATCAACTTATCTACTTGAGAATGGATTTACAAGAGGATCAATTGATAGTACACTTTTTGTAAAATGGAATAAGAATGACTTTCTATTAGTACAAGTATATGTTGATGATATTATCTTTGGATCTTCGAATGAAAAGATGTGTCAAGAATTTGAGAAAGTCATGAGAAAAAGGTTTGAGATGTCTGCAATGGGAGAGTTAAATTTCTTCTTAGGATTACAGGTTGATCAAAAGAAGGATGGATTCTTTATTCATCAATCTAAATATACATATGAGCTATTAGAACGCTTTAAGATGGATGAAAGTAAGGTCTATAATACTCCAATTCCAGTTAATCACAACCTTGGTCCAAATACATCGAGTGATAACGATGTGGATCCAACTCTTTATAGAGCCATGATCGGATCACTAATGTATTTAACTGCCTCTAGGCCTGACATTATGTTTGCTGTTTGTATATGCGCAAGATATCAGGCAAATCCGAAAGAGTCACATATGAAAGCTGTGAAACGGATTCTTCGTTATCTCAAAGGGAAACCGAAGTTGGGACTTTGGTATCCGATTGATGGAGACTTAGATCTTATAGCTTATACTGATTCGGATTATGGAGGATGCAATCAAAATAGGAAATCTACGACCGGAGGATGTCAATTCTTAGGAGGTAGATTAGTATCCTGGCAGTGCAAGAAGCAAAGCTCAGTAGCCATTTCTACATGTGAAGCTGAGTATGTTGCAGCTGGCAGCTATTGTTCTCAAGTTCTTTGGATTCAACAGCAACTGCGGGATTACGGGTTAAATATAACCAATACTCCTATGATGATTGATAACGAATCTACAATGTCAATCACCAACAATCCGGTAAAGCATAGTAAAACTAAGCATATTGATATTCGACATCATTTTATTAGAGACTGTGCTGAGAAGAATTTGATAAAGTTAGTTAAGGTTCCATCTTTGGATAACTTAGCAGACTTATACACCAAGACGTTTGACAGAGCTAGATTTGAGACGTTGGTTCAACTTAACGGAATGAGAAATCCAGAGTGATTAGTCTTCCAAGGGTATTTTTGTAATAGTTAATAGTCTGTGTTATGTTTTAAAAAAAAAAAATAGAGGGCGTATGGCATTCATTTGCTTGTTACCTGAGGGGAATCGCCTCCAATAAAAGAACAACCGAAGTTCTTTTAGAAAAAGCTTTAAGTTTTGGCTGTAAAAACTTGGGAGATGATAGTACATTAGGAGAATACGGTTTCGAATAATAACCTTAAGTATTAAGGATGATATGTTAGTAGATTCTTATGAGTTGCATCAAAATGATGATTGTTAATTAGGATTATACTTATATTTATCTTATTATACACCTATATCCACTGATTTTAACTTGTCCTTTTATTTAACAAGTGATAAGAATAACTTAAGTCTAGTCAGCTTCATCATACGATTTATTGGTAGGCAGGTTATGCTAAGGTTTCCGAGCAGTAAAGAAATATAACTGTCATGTGTACTATCTTATGAGATCTGTTATATAACGTATGACATATGTCTTAATTGTTGAATGATAGTACTACTATGCACTGTGATCTAAAATAAAAATTTGAAATGATACAAAGTATCATAATGCTAAAAGGTGAGTTATATGTTTTGAAAGGGCATTATTTAGTAACCTCTGCCTTACATATACAAGATACAAAGTATCTCGTGTCAAGTGTATGTTATATGCTTCTAAAGAACATCATTTAGTAATCTCTACCTTGATAATACAAGATACAGTGTTATGTGTTGTACTTGAATTCTTCAGTATGTTGTATAGTAGAAAACACTAGATATTGTGCACATAAATAATAAAAGATTGGCTCAGAAATCTGTGTGTAATCTGTTTATGTGGATCATAATACCGATAATTGTCTTGAACTGTCTATGATATTTGAACATTCACTTTTGTGAATAATAAGAAATCATAAGTTATATTTCAATGAAATGTTATATCATGTGGATAAAGGTACATAAGATATAATTTTATAAATATAAGTTTATAACTGATTAACGTTGTGATTTTCTTGTGCTTATATGAATTTCATGAGGTATGTATACTAACAATCATCTTAGGCTTATTGTAATATAATAAGTACCGCTTATTCTCTCTAATATGATTCCTAAGCAGTTAAAACTTTAAGTGTGTTATATTAAGTTATTTTATTAGAATGTTAGTAGTTTTATTAATTTCCACGTTTGTAATTATTTCTTTGAATTAATAAGAGTTTTGTTTTATTTCATGATTACCCTTTGGAATTGAATTATACTGGATATTTTATTTTAAATGTTGAACAAACGTGTTTTGACAAGTGAAAATATTGTATAGGTTATGTGGAATATTAATCGAAAGTCTTCCGACTCAAAGTGTAGTCGAGCAGCGTGTCCTGATTTTATATCAGCGGTTAATCGTTCTATTATAATTTATATCTATATTTTTATCTATACTTAAGACCATAAAGGTATATAAGTGAATAATTTTAGCTCGAAGATTTTTCTTTATACAAGATTAACTGTATCACGGGTTTAGTCGGTTAATATATGTACGAAGATTATCATTGAGGAAAAATTATGCGAAAACATTTTATTTTAAAATGTTTAGGCTAAATAGTTATAGAGATAACTATTCATATAACGGGGTTTTTAATTTATACTTAGTATTAAATTCGCGTTTTTATTTAATTTTGTGAGTTTGACTAGTCAACTTGCGAATCGAGATGCACTGCGAATCGAGTACAGGGTATAAAAGGGTGGTCAAGCGAGTCAAACTCCTCACCGAACCCATTTGATTTGCGAGTTCACTTAAACTCTGCGAATCCAGTTTATTGCGAAACGAGTCGAACAGAGCTTTTCACTTGATTTTGATTTGCCTAGTTACAAGGAAGAGTTTTTGATCCGTAGCTTATATCTACTTTCAAATTACGAACATTTTGAGGTATAAATCAACGGATTTCACCGTTTAAATTACACGAAATCGAAGCATTTATGAATCTAGGGTTTCGTTTCATAATTTGAATGATTAACGTAGATTAAGGTGTGATTTGACAAGAATCTTGAAGATTAATGTTAAACGAATCTTAATGAACATAAATAAATCGATAGATCACTTTTAATAGATAGATTAATTGATTTTTGTTTCAACTCGCCATATCAGTTCATGCTGCGAGTTGAACACTCGACTCGCAGACTTTGCGAGTTGAGTTTCTGATCTTGACTATTTGACCATGCGAGTTGAGTTTCAATTCAATTCGCAGATTACATTTAGCGAGTTGACATTGATTCTTTGACTTATTGACCTTGCGGACCGAGTAGATTAGCGAATTGACTTGCGAGTTGAGTTGCGGATTGACTTGGTTAGCGAGTTGATATGGTTGCGAGTTGAGTTGCGAACCGAGTTGAACTCGATTCGCACATCATATTTCTGCGAGTCCAGTACTTAGCAAATTTTAAATTTTTTTTTAAAAAAGAAAGGTTTTATATAAATGTTAAGACTTTTTCAGTAATAATGTTTATATTATGGACTTGTATTATATTATATATGTTTATATCGAAAGACTACCAATTCAAAAGGTAATTGAGTGGCGTATCCTAATTTTATATTAGCGGTATAACTTATATTTATCAAAAACGTTAATGACTTGAGAATTACAAATTAACAAGTAATTAATGGGATGTACATATTGAACTTACGACTTATTAGTAATAAGTTATATATGTTAGAAATCATTATATACGACTTGCGACTGTAATGTAACAAGTTATATATAATTTTTTTAAAAAAAAAAAACTAAGATGTTTGATGAATTGTTATTCATAATACGTTATAGTTTAAAATTTATTAACGTGTGTTAATTGTTTTTGTCATTTGTGTATTTATAGATATGGCGAGACAATTCGATAAAGGTCACAATATTCTTGTTGATCTAGATCTTGATGCACGTGGAGCTAATCGAGTAGCTCAAGTGCTTACATTCTTCGCACGTTCACGCATTAGATATGCACTTACCGCGTCTCCACAGATTTCTCAGTCTATTCTGAACGACTTCTGGGAAGGTATTCAGTACGATGAGACGATCAACCCACCGGTTATTCGCACAACGGTCAATAATCGACCGGTTGTTTTCTCTGCTGGCGATCTACGTCAGATTTTACGCTTGGGTACAGTAGACCAGGAGGATGGTCCGACGGAGTATCCTAGTGATTTTGTTGAGGGTGCGATAGACCGTATGGGGTATACAGGAGATAGGAGGGGACGTCAGTTCCAAAAACCTCTGGTTATTGGACAATGGAGGTTTTTGTGGCATGTGATTGTCACAATTTTTGCACCGAAGAAGGGAGGCTTTGATGAATTAAGCCCTGCCCTTGTATCAGCTGCACTGTCACTGGTTTATAATAAACCATACAGCTTTTGTGATTATATTTTTGGAGAGCTGGTTAGACAGATTTCGGGTTCTGTTAGATCACGTTTTCTGGTTTATCCACATTTTTGCATGCTGATTATTCGCGCTCGTCTGCCAGAGCTTGTTATTCCTGGGCCATATTTACATGTAGATACTATTGGCCTTAGAGGATACAATGCTATGTTTTTGCAGTCAGTGAGAAAGGAAGGGGTAGTGAAACCTGAGGAAAGAGAGCTTTTTGGTTTTCTTGTTGATCCTACCTATGTGACGCCACCGAACAATGGTTGGCTAGATGTTGATGCTGAAGCTGTGGTTCCTGAACCGTTAGCTGATGTGGTTCATGCTGATGATTCACAAGAGCTGATTGAGGATGTTTTGGAACAACCTGCACATGCTGGGGTACAGGTGAATCCAGATGTTGCTGCTCAGGTGATACAGGAGGTGCTCGTAGAGCATGATGATGCTACTGATATCCTGCTACGGGATATTGATAGTTATGTTGCTTCACCTGAGGTAATTTTATAATTATATAGTAATATTGGTACTTAGTTGTTATATCATTATCACATTATTATTATATATAATACTTATGTTATCGATATTTAGTTAATTAGATAATATTTCTAATTATAAAATATAAATATCATTATGATCAGGAAGCTGAGACTGCAGACCCAGAGGTCATTCGACCTGAGGGTGAGCAGGGACAGTTAGATGGATCTGAGGTTTTACCTTCTAAGGTATTTATCAGATTAATCATAAATATATAGAACTTGTGTGATAGAGCTTTTAGCTAATCATAAATGTTTAATATATTCAATATTTAGGATCCTGATGTTGGTCCATCTGGAGGCCGTGATGGTCAATCGGCTTCAGATGATGATGATAGTACTCCTTCTCCACCTCCAGATGCTGGTTATATTAGATATCGATCTCGGATGATTCCAGATCCAGCACTGAAGGAGAAGAGGAAGGCTAAGGAAGTCGATCCTGACTTTAGTCTTGTTGATGAAGGTTCTGAGGAAGAGGATACACCTTTTATTACTCGACGCCGTAAGCGTTCCAGGACTCTGACCATTCAGGATGGTATGTAATATTTAACAGTTAGATAATCTTAACTTGTTGTTTATCAGGAGTTCAAACTGAGACAGTTGATTCTGTGACAGTTGCTCAAGATACACCACAGGTGGAGAATGTAACACCGGTGGTTAATGAACAGATATCTGTACCTATTGAGGTAAGGGATATAAGTTTAGTTATACAAGTGTTATATAATTAATTAGAGATTGAGACAGACTAATATGTAACAATTACTTAATTAATTTTGTTTAACTTAACAGGCTGAGACCAATAACGCTAGTAGATTTGCAGCTACTCTTCTTACGGAAGCGTTATCTCAAGCTATTCCACCACTTACACGTGATTCCTACATCGCTTCAGTGACACCACCTGGACCACATACTATTTCTGTTACTCCTACGACTGATACCGAAAGGATTACATCCTTAGAGTCCAGAGTTAAGGAGTTAGAGAAACTTACTTCTAAGATTCCAGGGATGTTAGCTGAAAATGTCTCTCTTGCTCAGCAGATGGTTCATATGAGTACATCATATTTGACTCTGCTAAACACTCATAATACTTTGCTTGATGATTTTACTGCCCAGCGACTGAAGCTTGAACACTTAGAACGGTTAGTGTTGAGAGTGAATTCAGGACAGTCAGCTCAGGGGGAGATATTGGTATATCTAGAATCTTGCAAAGAAGATGAGTTGAGGAAGAAACGAGATGATGACGAAGACGATGATCCCAATGCTCAGAAGGATAGTGAGCTGGCTGGTCCTTCAACGACTGGTCAGCAGACTATTATTCAGGGGGAGTCTGCTGGTGTAAGTGCAAGTGGTGATGGTGCTGGTACAAGTGCTACAGGAACAAGTGAAGCTGGTAAGACAGTTTAGACTTGTGTAGTTATTTGTATTTAGAATTTAGTTGAATTGTAATTGTAATTTATAATTGTAACTAAATATTTGTAACTTAATGGTTTTGGTAATATATTTGATTTGAGATTATTATTATTACAAGTTAAATATATTAGAAATTGTTTAAGTTATTTGATTTTAAAAGGTTAAATAAATTAGTGATCGAAAGTCTTCCGACTCAGTGAGAAGTCGAGCGGCGTGTTCTGATATATTTCAGCGGTCAAAATTTATTTTAACTTAGACATTTTAGACTTGAGAGTTTTAATAACTGACAAGTTAAATTTGTATGATTTATAACTAGACAAATGATATATAATTTTAAAGATATAATTGAAAGTTAAGATCTTATGATATAACAGTTCAATTAAGTCTTAGAAATTATATAAGTTAATTAATTGTAAATTTAAATGTTTGGTGATTCTTCACATTACATTAGAGTTTAAATTTAATTAATGTTTGTTAAGTATTTGATATAAGACTTAAGAAATCTTAGATTGATAATCAATAAAAGATTTATAAGTTATATATATTTCGCGTTTATATTACACAAAAGGATTAGTATTGGAATTCTTAGATTGATTCAGGGAAATCAATAAGAGAATTTAAATCATTAATATATTTGTGTTTGTTTGTTTTCTCTAGGAATGGAAAGTCTAGATCTATCAGATTCAGAAAATGATATTTTGGATGAGATAGATGAAGATATTGATTATGATCTTGAAGAGGGAGAATTTCAACCGCCTACAGATTGGACTGCTGTTTTTGAGATAGTGCATGACATGGGTGTAGATCCAGATGCTTATGTTGATGAACACCATGTGAGCCCATCTAGAACAGAGGTTATTATTGAAAATGATGAAGGTCCAACGGTTGTCGATGTAGATGAAGAGATCGATGACTCAACTGATTCAGATAAAGAAGATCTTCTTGATAAGCATAAAGATAATCCTATATTCAAGTCTTTGCCAAAGAAAAAGAAAGAAAAGCTTGGTATATCAGAAATTGATATTACGGGTAAGCGTATAGCAAAAAGAGGGATTATAGGATGGTATTTTGATGCTGATCTAAAACTGTTTGCTATTAAGAGATTTGATGGAGTTCAATATTTTGAAAGAAAACTTGCAGTTTTTAGTTCTTTGCCTAGATTTGAGATTAGAGATTTGGCTAGATTATCATTGAATAACCCAAGTGATGATTTTGTTGGAAAATATGTTGAACATATAATCAAGACTGAGGTTAGAGCTAATAAATTTGAAAAGATTAAGCCAAGGAAAGGAAAGACAATTAAGTTGGAAGAAAGAAGTCAAAGAACTGGTAGAAGAAGAAGGAAGAAGATTTATCCAGCTATAAAATGTGTGCAGCAGATTCCACTGAAGAAAATGCCTCAAGATATTTTGGGAAATATGAAGAGTTGGCATGTGGATTCAGAAACTGGAGAAGCTGTAATGGTGGAAGCTGATGATGAGGTTGAAGGTGGTGAAAGAGAGATCTTCAGAGTTTATGATCATCGTCATCTTATGAACATGTCAAGAAAAGATTTATTGAAGTTAAATGAGAACAGAATCTTTTGTACTGAAGCATGGGGTGACTTAGCACGAGATTATCAAATGATGATTAAGACTTGTATGAAGATAAAGATTTTTGCAGGTAGTAAGATTTACTCATAAAACTAAAGACAATGTGAAGATAAAGATGCTAGAGCTATTGTCAAGGGGGAGTCTGTTGAGACATAGTTTGTGACAACAGATCTAGCTTTGCAATATGACTAGTGTAATTGTTATCATGTTGATATATTGGTTTAGATTTGTAAATTGATATTGTTTTGATATTAATATTCGTTAAATATATTATTATGATAAAGTGTTAGACGAATATAGATTTTAATAATATACATTTCCTGCGAGTCGAGTTATTTGTTTAGACGTTTGTTGCGAGTCGAGATCTCAAGTCGCAAGGCTTTGCGATGCGAGATGAGATCTGAACTCGCAGAACTCAACAGAGACAAACGAGCCGAGTTCATTATGGGCTTGGGCTGCGTAGCGAGTCGAGTCAACTCGCAGGCCCAGTGGCTGCGAGTTGAGACGAGAATATATATGTGTTTTCATAACTTGAAAAAATAGAACTTTGAGAGAACTAATTGGAGATCAGGATTTTTGCATTCTTGCAAATTCAGTATTTCCAGAGAAACAAATACTAAAGGCTAGGCTTTGACGTTTGTACGTATAAAGTAAAGCAATTGGTTAACCTAAACGCGAACTAAATCGTTATTAGTAAGATAACACCGTATTGAGGGATTCCGCACCTTAATACTACAGATAACGAAGTTATCGATCCTAGAACTAGGGACTTACATTATGTTTACATGTTTCAGGTGAGCCAAGTGTGAATAAAGGGGACTTGGGTAAAGGGCACGTGTAAAGCTTTTGGTGGAGCTTGTTACTTAGTTCGGTAACAAGTCTTATCCCTTTCTATCATGCTCATGATATGTACACCCCTTTTGTAAAGTTTATGACATGTATTTCGATGTTTGAAAATGATGTTGAGTCTCATTTGTAGTATATCTAATGTTTTGTTGAAAGTCTTGATTTAATGAGAAAGTATGGTTATAAAGGTCAAAAGTGTAATTTAGTAAAATTATGGTCAAATGTTGATGTCATTGAGTTAGTTTGACTTGGACAAGTCAATTGTATGAAGTTTGACCAAAAAAATGGGTCAATTTGGTCAGAGACCCAATCGGGTTATTTGGTGCCCAAATAGGCGACCAATAGGGTGACGAGTCAAAATAGGCTATGGTGGGCTAAAGTCAAATGTTTTCACACCCACAAGTCTTAAATGTAATGTCGAATAAGTGGTTAAAAGCTTGAACTCGGAAGTGGAGTAATTTGGAATATGGTATGTCAAGATTTTTGGCTAAAATTAGCCGAAATTGAGTTAACGGGTCAAAACGAGATTTATCGCAAAATTTGAAAAAGTGAAACAGAGGAAACGTTTATTTAGTCAAGTTATGCGTGCCTACAAAATTTTAGGTCCCCAGGTGTGGTCGTTTAAAAGTTATGCACGTTTGAAGTTCGTGTTTTGAGTTGAGTTGAAACTGAGTCAAATTTGCTAGGTTACAAGTTTAAGTTTTTACGTGGCCATGTAAAGCAGTTTACGTAGCCATGTAGAATTTTGTGGGAAATGTGATAAGTTTTTACGTGGCCATGTAAATCAGTTTACGTAGCTACGCAAACTTCTGTCAATAAAATTAAAAGTTAACTCACCCAGACCAAAGCCATTTCATTTAATCTAATTAATAAGTATTATAATGATGTAAAAATGCAATGTAAAGTTGAAATGAATTACAAAGTGAGTATGGGGACAATATGGTAATGATATGTGTTAAAAAAAGTCATGTTTTCGGGGTGTTTCATTTTCAAATAAGTGAATTTACCGGTTCAGCGGGTAATACTATTTTGTATCTAAAAAATAATGCTCTTTAGTGCATTGGTGGTTTTCGTCCATCTAAGTTACTCTGTGTAATTTAAATCAACAACCTATAATGCATTACTTTGTCTTTTAAACTTTGACGAAAGATGATAAAATATGACAACTTAAATGCAGGCTCTACTGACCCGAATGACATTAACACGGCCTTAGAAGATTAAATTTTAAAATATTTTAGGGATGTAAATCGAGATATAGAGAAATTAGTGGCAAAAGAGTAATTAATTAATCAGTTATTGATAATATTATATATGATATCCCTTTTTTTTGTATTTGTATTGTTCTATAATAATAATACTATATACTATATTATGTACTGAAGCTTTAAATTAATTAATTAAAAAATCAAATTGTTAGCTTTAAGAATTTAAATCATGTAATTCGGTATGGTTTTTTTCGTGTTTCGAATTTGCATTATATTTTCAATAAGAATAACTATATTTTTTTTGTTTGGTCAAAGTTACATACATGTGGATAACCGAAACCCGAGAATAAATATGAATAACCGATGGTTAATAGTTAATAATAATTAGGTACCCAACGGGTATTGAGCTGTGTACGGGTGCAAATATTTTAAAATGTTATGAGTACAGATACAATAAAACCCATCAGAACTCGACCCGTTGACATCCATATTCATACATTGTAAATTAAAAAATGATAAAAGAGTTCAAAAAGGGCGGTGGTATGGGTACAAATAACATATAACCCGCCGGAACCCGACCCGTTGGCATCCATAATCAAGAATCGTAAATTAGAAATTGATAAGAAAAATTAAAAAAAATGTGGTCATATAAGAATTTAAGTCACTGGCCGATGGAATGAAGTCATGGTATTTTTGAAATTGAAAATAACTTATTGGGGCTTTTTCATAAAAAATAAATAAATAAAGAAGATTATAGGAAGAGTTTGAATTATGAAAGAAATAATAAAGTAATTACTAAACTAAAATCTCCATAAAATATTTGAAGGATTATGTACGATTAAAGAAAAAATAGAGGTTTTATATTGTAAATATTGAAGGGTGTATATTGTAAATATGGAAGGGTAATTAGTATTTTAGTCACATCAAAATGTGATTAATAATGTCATTAAATAAATGAATGGCTAGATCTTAATTGTTAGTCTACATTTAATGGTCATTATTCTTTTAAGATTTTTCTTTTAATATATAAGATAAATAGATAGATTAGTATTTTTATTGAGAAAAGTTATTTTCAATTTGACATATTTTATCTGCACACTCTTAAAAGTTGAACCATTTCCTTTCATACTTTTAGCACTTTCCAACATGATATGACTAATAAGAAATGTCTATCTACTTCTTGACCAATGAAAATATGTCAAGATCAAGATTCCTTTTTTTTTTTCATTGTACAACCTAGTTATAAGAAACCATCAAAACCAGTCAAAATCTAGCGGCGGTTAGCGGTGGTCATGCAGCAGAGAAACGGGAAGTGAGTTTGATGTGAAGTTGGATATGAAGGAGCAAGAAGTAGGTTTACTAAAATACCTTTTTCTTTTTTATTCTTTTATTTTATTGTGTCTATATTTGTTGGCCATTGATCTTCCATCTCCACTTGATCCAATGGCTGCCAATTTGTGCTCCTCCTTGCCCTCATAAAATGTCATGCTCCTCTGATCCCAAATCAACTTTTAAGGTTGAAATATTTTACACATCATTATACTGTTTTTTTTATTTCTTCAATCCTTAATGAAACACAAAAATATTATTTAGATGAATAAAAAGTATAATTAAATGATGTAGGATCAATGATTCGTCCAACCACTTAGGTGGCAACTTCAAAATGCAATAATGGTTGGATTCTTTTCTATCACTCACCTTATTCCTTTGTGGATGGTTTTAGGAACTCTGTCCCAATCACACCACTCGACTAAAGAACTGGATTGTTAGTTCAGCACTACGTAAGCACTCACTTACAAAGATCGTACAAATAACATATCTAATCATTAAAGTCTTTATTATTGGTTACAACATTGGAGTGGATGAACTATGAATAATAATATTGACAGTTGTCACGATGCAGGAAGTATTATTGTTATTATTATTATTATTATTATTATTATTATTAATAATAATAATGGAGTAATGAGATGTATTTAGCTTTACTAATCTTACTATTGTATTTATTAAATACTATCTAACAAAGTTAATTTACAACAACAACACTATCCAATCCCGCCGAAGGCGGGGTATGGGAGAGGTAAGATGTAGACAGCCTTACCCCTACTCAAGAGTAGAGAGACTGCTTTCAGTATGACCTCCGACAGACTCGAATACGTATAAATAAAATGTAGTATGAAGTAATACAAAGTAAACTAATAGTATCAATAGCTACAATCAAAACAGCCACCCACAAACAACAACTGCATCAGCAAAAGCAATAGTAATAGCGTCAGCATCAACAACATCAAAAAAGCATCGGAATCGACAGTCTCATCAGCATCGCAAACAGCAACTGAAGCTAGCAAAAGAGACAGCAGCAATAATAATAATAATAATAATAATAATAATAGTAATAATAATAATAATAATAATAATAATAATAATAATAATAATAATAATAATAAATATTAATAATAACAATAAATATCAATAATAATAATAATAGTAGTAGTAGTAGTAGTAGTAGTAGTAGTAGTAGTAACTACTAATACTAATACTATTACTAATACTAATAATAGTAATAAAAACTACATCTATAACGATTCTATTTATCTACCCCATTACATACGCTACTTATTTATTTTATATCTCTATATACCTACATATATAACTGTAATATCTAAAATAACTAGAAACACTATGAGTCATCTATCCCGATTCTATCTATATAACCCCTACATAAAAATCTCTATAACACCTACAAGTATAAATATTATCTAAAAACATTCTACTCATCCTTCCTAGTTCTACTCATCCGTTCTAATTCTATCCCTCCATAAAATCCTATCTAAGGTCATGTCATCGGTCAAAAGAAGCTCATTCATATCAAGATTTAGTCTATCCTCCCACCTACGTATAGGTCTACCCCTTCTCCTTGAACCATCGATTGTGAGAGTTTCCACTCTCCTAACCGGTGCTTTGAAAGGTCTCCTCCTAACATGTCCAAACCATGTAAGTCTTCCTTCTCTCAACTTATTGGTGATGCTCGTGACTTCTAATTCACCCCTAAAAGCTTCATTTGGTATCATATCCAACATTGTTTTACCACAAGTCCATCTTAGCATTCGCATTTCCGGCACTTCCATCCTCCTTTCTTATGCCTTAGTCATCAGCCAACACTCTGATTCGTACCTCAATTCCAATTACGTTGTCCATGTTTTCTTTTTGGGATATATCAAAATAATTGTTCACTTTGATTTTAAGCAATCTGAATATGTTTAAAAATAAATTTTAATTGAACAATAGTAAAATTGTTGTAATTTTTTAAAAATTGTGTTCGAATTTGTAATTACTAATAATTTGGAAAGGATTAAGTATATAATAAAATTCCCACAAATCTGATATGAAATGAGATAAGTTTATGTCACGTCATATGACATGTTATGGTCGTATGGATTATGGATAGATATAGGGTATGTTTGGCACAACTAGCTGGTAGCTGTAGCTGGTAGTTTGTAGCTGGTAGTTGAAGCTGGTAGCTAGTGGCTGATAGCTTGAGCTGGTAGCTTTTGATAATATTTGTGTTTGGCAGAGTAGCTGCAGCTTGTAGCTTATGAATATAAAATGACATAAAAGGACAAATATATTAATTTTAAAAGATGATATATAATTACATGGAGGGTATATATGTAATTTCAATTTCCATAACCTACAAGCTACTTCCATAAGCTACTTCAAGTAGCTTATAGTTTTGGAGCTTATGAAAACCATAAGCTATTCAAACTTTCGGTAGCCAAACACAGCTTATGAAAACCATAAGCTACAAGTTACAAGCTCCCATAAGCTCTTAAAACGAGCGCGCCAAACATAGCCAAAGCAATGGTAATACTTGGACTTCAAAAATTAAAATAAATGTTGGCCAAACAGGATGGGTGCTTGGAATTACTTATTTAAGCACTTATTATCTCTTTATTGGTAGTTCGACAACAGATAAGCACATCTAAATATTCATATCAAATCTGCTTATGTAATAAGAAGAAGAAATAAGCATTTTATAATAAGCATTTTACCAGCTACTTATTTTTAAGCACATTAATACTTATAAATAAGCAAATTCAAACACCCTCTTAATTGCTACTCCGTAGGTGTACCTGGTGTATTATTATTATTATTATCTACATACGTTAAATAAGTCTACAAGATAGGCATAATCCATATAATACATGTCACAATTTTTACCGCCGTTGTGGTGGGCATTGTTTACCGCTCACATAACTATCATTGTGGTTGAGTTGTCATTGCACTCGTGAACATCTGAAGTTGTGGCGTACCTTAAATCTTTATTAATATATTACATACATGAAGTAAAGGTCGGGAACACCATAATTTCGTTTTAGCACATTAAACTGCTTCTTTTTTATGCCTTCAATTAGTGCAGTATTAGACGCCTTTTGATTACTTTTTGCGCACAACCATATCGAAGGTTGTATTTGCCGTTGTACTTTTGAAGCTATGTGTTCTCGTTGCCATGATTTTGCTTTCATTTTCATTCTTATTAACTAAATATCCAAGACATTGAAGAGCAATCCCTTTATGACGTCGGTTTGGCTACGAACTTAAGGGGCGGTTACCCGATCCCAAGGGAGTACCCGCTTTTAGAGATGATCGGGTAAGCCAAGAATCCGTCAGTAATTCCACAACTGCCTTAAAAAAAACTAAATAGTTATTACTATTAGTAAGCAGTAATTATAACAAAACTTACTAGTGGATTCTTTCTCATTCTCATTAATCAAATTTGGGTTAATTATTAAAGAGGGATTTTTAGTAAGCAGTAATTATAACAAAACTTACTAGTGGATTCTTTCTCATTCTCATTAATCAAATTTGGGTTAATTATTAAAGAGGGATTTTTATTATGTGTTTACCATAATTTATTAATGGTGTTAAATCACATAATCTTGAATCTAGAAATAAAAAATTAATGTATTGTGGGTCACATCATTATTATTAAGTAGGGATTAATTAATTGATTAATTGTCATAAATTTATCCTTTTTTACAAATAATAATTATAGAGACGAGGATTAAATCATATTTATCATATTTACTTAAGCAAAAATAATACGTGCACGTCTTTTGATTACCTTTTGCATACAACCATATCGAAGGTTAGAGGTGCACAAAAACCGAGTTTTCAAAAAACCAACCCGATCCGACCCGAAACCGGTTTTTGGTCGGGTTGAAACCGGTTTGTGAAAAAAACTGGTTAAAAACCGTTTATTTTATATAATTCGTATTTTGTTTTTCATTTTCATTCTTATTAACTAAATATCCAAGACATTGGAGAGCAAGCCCTTTATGACGTCGGTTTGACTACGCACTTAAGGGGCGGTTACCCGATCCCAAGGGAGTACCCGCTTTTAGAGATGATCGGGTAAGCCAAGAATCCGTCAGTAATTTCACAACTGCCTTATAAAAAAACTAAATAGTTATTACTATTAGTAAGTAGTAATTATAACAAAACTTACTAGTGGATTCTTTCTCATTCTCATTAATCAAATTTGGGTTAATTATTAAAGAGGGATTTTTATTATGTGTTTACCATAATTTATTAATGGTGTTAAATCACAGAATCTTGAATCTAGAAATAAAAAATTAATGTATTGTGGGTCACATCATTATTATTAAATAGGGATTAATTAATTGATTAATTGTCATAAATTTATCCTTTTTCACAAATATTTATCATAGAGACGGGGATTAAATCATATTTATCATATTTACTTAAGCAAAAATAATACGTGCACGTCTTTTGATTACCTTTTGCATACAATCATATCGAAGATTAGAGGTGCACAAAAATCGGGTTTTCAAAAAACCAACCCGATCCAACTCGAAACCGATTTTTGGTCGGGTTGAAACCGGTTTGTGAAAAAAACCGGTTAAAAACCGTTTATTTTATATAATTCGTATTTTGTTTGAGCGTTAAGTGTTTTAAGGAAAATCAACGTTTGAGCAAAAAAAAATTCATTAACTTCGTAGAACATTAGTAATGGAAACATAATTGATCAATAACATAACCAAAAGGCTTATAAATCTTCTTAAAAAATTATTGAATCGAAAAAGTCTATATAATTCAAACACGTTTTAGCGTTAAGCGTTTTAAGAAAAAACAACGTTTGGGCCAAAAATATTTCATTAACTTCGTAGAACATTAGTAATGGAAACATAATTGATCAATAACATAACCAAAAGGCTTATAAATCTTCTTAAAAAAATCAATGAATTGAGAAAAGTCTATATAATTTAAACACGTTTGAGCGTTAAGCGTTTTAAACAAAATCAATATTTGGCCCAAATTTTTTCATTAACTTCGTAGAACATTAGTAATGGAAACATAATTGATCAATAACATAACCAAAAGGCTTATAAATCTTCTTAAAAAATTTATTGAATCGAAAAGTCTATATAATTCAAAGTGAGCTGATACATTCAAAGAATGTTTTACTAAATTCAAGGAAACGTGTGCATCAAAAGAGGTACAATAAGCATAAAGAGTTGTACTTTTCCGTGAATTTAGTAAAAACTTCCTTGCATTTATCAGCTTTCAATTCAAAGTGGTACGAGCGTTAAGTTTTTTTTAAGGAAAAACAATGTTTGGGTCAAAAAAATTTTATTGAATTCGTAAACCATTAGTAAAGGAAACATAATTGAGCAATAACTTAAACAAAAGTCTTCTAAGTCTTCTTAAAAATATTATTGAATCGAAAAAGTCTTCATAATCTTCAAACATCTTCAAAGTCTTCAAAAGTCACAAAAGTCTAAATCTTCTTTAGATGTAGCCTCGCGTGAAGCTTGATCAAGAGTAATTTCTTTGTCGGAAAGTGATATTACCGCACCCTCTTCCACCTCGATATTGTGTATATCTTGTTCGTATTCCATTTCACCATCAAGACTTGAAATATTTTGTATACGTTCCGTGATGTCCAAGTAATTCTTCAAGAAAATACACATCTCTAAGGAGGCCGGTGTGAGCCTTGTTCTTCGTATAGATAATACCTTGCCACTAAGAGAAAATGTGGATTCCGAAGCTACCGTAGAAGCTTGGACGGTTAGTAAATCTCGGGCCATGATGGTTAGAACGGAAAATTGAGATTCCCTCTCTTTCCACTAAGCTAAAATATCAAATTCTTCGAACTCATTAGGTAGAATAGTGGACAAAAAATCCGTTCCGGTATATCTCCCATATTCGCTAGTGATGTTTTGGTTACCATCACCCCTTGACCGTTTATGGTTTTCTTGTCTTAAATAATTATATAAGTTAAGCATCGCATTGTTGGAAGAAGATGAAGGAAACATTGATGTTGAACTGGCGGACACATGTGTTGTTGAACCATATTTTTGAAAACATACGCCAAACAAATCTTGTAAACATTTACTAAAAGACGTTTTTGCATTATGTGAAAACATTGGGTCCTCGTCATTCAAATCCAAATTGTGACAAATGTTATCGATAAGCATTTCCACCCCGGAAAGGTTCAAACAAGGGTTCATTGCAGCGGAACAAGTAATTACTGGTGATATTTCTTTAAAATATTTTCTTAGTTTTTCTTTCATGGGAGCCACCATCTTTACAAATAAAGGACCTTCGTATTCGTAATCGTTTAATTTTGTAGTCATTAACCAAATTTGATTAAGTACCAAATGACTAGTGGGATAATAAACACCCGATAATAAAGTAGTCACGATTTTGAAAAGTTTGAGCAATTGGGTTATCTTTTGAATAATCTCCCAATATTCTATGGGAAATGGTGTTGCACAACCTTTTTGAACAAGTTGATCATGAAAAACTTGTAAACAATCGCGTTGGCGTAAACCATATACAAACATATGGTAGGTGGAATTCCATCTAACGGGCATGTCTCAATTAGGGATTTAAAAATTGGAATTCGTTTCCTTACACAATCTCATATAAGCTTTGTATCTAATTTTACCCCTTTGAAATATGTCTTGCAACATAGTTTAATACGTGATTTTTACGGCATCTATTTCTTCAACCGTTAGTCCGGCTTGCACAACCAAGTTAATGATGTGTGCAACACATCGACTATGATAAAAAATCCCTTTAATGGTGGTGCGTATTTTAGTATTAATTTTGAAATGGCGAGTGTATTATTACTCGCGTTGTCAAAGGAGATTGAAAAAACCTTTTCTTTCAATTTAAACGTTTTAATTACATGTCGTAACATGTAAAATAAGTTTTGATCCGTGTGAGAATACTCAAAGTCTTCAAAAGCAATGGTACGTTTCATCATTTGCCAAGTTACGGGATCAACCCAATGTGCGGTAACACAAACGTACGAACCGGGCAAAGCATGAGGAGCCGACCAAACATCGGTTGTTAATGATACACTTGTATTTAAGTTTTCAAAACTGTTTTTAGTCGTTTTTTAGCTTCTTTGCACACTTTAAGGGCATCGCGTTTAAGAGTAGTACGATTTACATGATTATATCATTGTTGAAGAGTATTTTGAATCACCCTAGTAAACCGAGGGTTGTCGAAGTGGTTGAACGGGAAAGCTTCTTGAGTTACAAAACCTGCAAAAGCTTCTCGACACCGTTCCGCATCGTATGCAAAAATGGTTCCATCTCGTGCCATAGAAGCTTGACCACTTGCTTCCGGATTACCTTTGAGTCCCTCACAATGCTTTTCATTATGATTTTTCAACGTTGAGTTGGAGTCGACTTTTAAGAATTTCTGACAACATTTACAACGTGCCTTAGTCGTACCATCCGACATCAACACTTTGTCGTATAAACCCCAAACCTCCGGATTTCTTTTGTTAGGCAATTGTTGAACAATCGTTGGTGCACTTGTAGAACCAACACCATGGGAAGCGGAAGAAGATTGATTTGCCATTTGAGAAACGAGAATAATGTATGCATTTTGAGAGTGTTTTGAGTTTTTGTAGATATGTATAAGTGTTTGAAAGTTTGTGATTGAACCCAAACTCAAGCATTGTTTTTATAGTGAATTGGGATGGCAAAATTGTAAAAAAAATAAATAAAGAAAAACGGCTATAAAACGGCTCTGTAATGTTTAGGAAAAAAAATGGTTTTTAACCGGTTTTCCAAACAGGTTCCCAAAAAACCGGTCCCAAACGGTTTCCAACGGCTATATGCCAAACCCGTTAGGAACCGATGGTTTATGGAAAAAGCGAACCGGTTTTGGTCAAAACTGGTTTTGACAGGTTTCAGTTTCGGGTTTTTTTTGGTTCGGGTCTTAAAAACTGGTTTGGATGTGCACCTCTATCGAAGGTTGTATTTGTCGTTGTACTTATGAAGCTACGTGTTCTCGTTGTCGTGATTTTGCTTTCATTCTCATTCTTATTAGGGTTAAAGATACGGATCGTCAACGAACTTATTTTTTTGTTCCGAGTTAGGTAACGTACCCAATTTAATACCAATGTATATAACGAACTTTTGAATTTTGTTCCAATGTAGGCAACCAAGTTAATTTTTCACGGTTACCATTTGAAAATGCTGATGTGTATTTGACACGTCATTTTTTTGACCGTTTTTTTTTTCATTTTTAAGTATAGATATACGGTGGAAATGTTTTGCCACGTTATAAAAAAATATCTTAAATCTAAATACTTAATTAAAGGGTTTTATATCATTTTTACACCATCGTCGTTTTCCCACCTCATTTACTTTGATCAATTCCCAATTTCACACACATCGTCGTTCATCACTAAATGCATCTTCTTCACTAAAATGTCTTCAAGGTATGTATTTTTTACCCGAAGTTATTTATCATAAATATGTTTGAAAGTTGCTACTCGTATAAAGTTGCAAAACTGTAAATTGGAAACCCTAATTACGTAAATTTTATTTTTTTGGTGATGAACCACCATAAATTTATTGTGTGACTAGTTATTTGCTCAAGATATAAACGTATTTTGTTATATATACGTGGATTTCTGAAACCCTAACTCTGATTTCGTTGTTTTGCAGAATGTGGTCGAAATTAGATATAACTTTCCATCACGAAGGTATTTTCCGGTATAAGAAAGAGTCGCTGAAGTATCACGATGGTCAACACGATAACATTGTTGGTGTTGACTTTACCAACATCTCATTCACTAATGTCTGTAAACATCTATCTAAGTGCGTTAGATTACCAATTAAAAACGTTGTATTACTGTATTCCTGGTCAACCTTTACATATTGGTCTTAGAGAGTTGTCAAATGATGGTCATTTGTTGGAATTTATGCAAGTGGGAAATGCGAAAGAGCAAAAAATTGGACTGTATGTAGAGCATCATGGATATGATGTTATGGCTTGGCTAAGACAGGATAATGTGGATGTTGATAGTGGTGAGGACAGTGAAGTAGAAATAGAGGATGATGTTAAGCCTTATGTTGAGTTGCATAATGATGGTAAGGATGATGTAAACATTCCTTTAAGAAGTATAGAGGATCCTTTTCTAACTAAGCTGTGAAGTGGGAAATTTATTACTTCATTTGATGAAAATGTTATATATGATCCTGTTGATCTGCATAGGACAGATGAGAAGTTGAATGAGTGGGTGGTTCATGAAGATGGAATAGATGAGAAGTATAAGGTGCATCCAGGTGTACACTATCCAATTCATAACCCTTCATTGGATTGGAAAGAGCAGGAACCCATTCTAGGAATGAGATTTGAAAGTCCTAAGCAACTTAAACAATTGATGATTAACTATGGTGTTGCTAATGGTTATCAATTGTGGTATGCAAGAAATGATTATAAGAGTGCTAATAATGTGTGGAAGGTGTGTAGAAGAAGGTAGGTGTGTTGGTGGGAATAGAAAAAGGAAAAGGGCAGAAAGACTTGCAGTTGAGTTGAAGAAAGCTGCATATGAGGCTGTAGAGGAAGGAGAGAGTAGTCATCAAGGTGCAGTCAGGGGTAAGAAACCAGTGACTCCAGTTAAGAAAGGGACTGCAACACCAAAAAAGAAAGGGACACCAAAAAAGGGTACTCCGGTGAAAAAGGGTGCAAAAGTGAAAGTTGGAATGAAGAAAGGTACTCCAAAAAAGGGTAAGAGAGCAATACCAAGAAAACCAACTCTTTCAAAGAAAAAGTATAAGTTATACTGTCCCTTTAGACTATGGGCTTCCATGATGTCCACTGAAAGATCATTCCAAATAAAGTCACTTATTCCAACACACAGTTGTGTTAGGAATTTTGACTTAGCTCCCCTTGTTAGCTTTAGGTGGATTGCTAAACATTATGCAAATGAGATTGTTGAAAATCCAAAGATGACTATCATGAGGGTTGATATCAATAAAAAGTTTTTAATCAATGTTTCCCTAGGGCAGTGCAAGAGAGCTAAACAAAGAACTCTTTATGATCACGAGGGTGGACTGAAAGAACATTATGCAAGGCTATGGGACTACAGGGATGCTATACTTAGTAGTAATCCTGGTTCAAATGTCAAGTTAGAGGTGGATGAGAAAGGTGGTGGAGAGGCATATTTTAGAAGGATGTATATATGTTTCAAAGGACTGAAGGATGGCTAAAATGGTAACTGCAAAAGAGTTATTGGTTTAGATGGGTGTTTCCTGAAATCCACCATCAAGGTATATACATCTATACATCTATAAATATGGTATAAATATGTAAATGTGAGTGTATAATGAGTGTTAATTTAAATATTGATTATGAGTTTGGTCTATGTTATAGGGTGAACTTTTGACAGCCATGAGAAGGGATGCAAATAACCAGATGTATCCCATAGCTTGGGTTGTGCTTAATGTGGAAAATATGGATAACTGGTGTTGGTTTCTAGCTGCCCTATCAGAAGATCTACATTTGTACAATAGTGCATATTTAACAATAATTTCTGATGGACACAAGGTACTGTTTTCTTTTAATATGTCCATAATTATCTAAATATAGTCTAATAGTTAAAAGTTTGTGTAGATGTATAAGTCCTGATTAAGGTTTGTTGTTAAATGTTTTAAAATCTAATTGATGCAGTGGGAACTTGGTTACCACTAGCTGAACATAGGCAATGTACAAGGCATATTTATGCAAACTTCAAAAGGAAGTGGTCAGGTGTACAATTTAGGAGTCTGTTCTGGTCAACGGCTTCAGCAATTGTCAAGACACATTTTGAAGGTAAGATGGAAGAAATCAAGGCATTGGATGAGGATGCTTACAACTGGTTAATTGAGAAGAATCCAAACAGTTGGTGCTTTCTTCCAGATGGATAGAGGTTGTGCAGCTTATGAGAATGGGATTTCTGAGAGTTATCACAAAGCTATACTGGATGCAAGGCACAAACCAATTATCACCATGTTGGAGGACATACGTATATATTTGATGCAGAGGTTGTATGAGATGAGTCAGAAAGCTAGAGGTTTACAAGATGAAGTTTGTCCATCAGTTAGAAAGTATCTACAAGTGCAGAAGGTTGCCCAAAGGTATGATTTAAAACAAATAACCAGATGTTGTGTTTGATTGATTCTTAGTTATGATTCCTTAAATGTTTTTTTTAGGGATTGTTTGGTCTATGCAAGTGCATATCAGGAGTTTGAGGTAAGGAATGCAAATGACTCATTTTGTGTGAATTTAGAGAACAGAACTTGTGCATGTAGGTTGTGGGATCTATCTGGTATCCCTTGTACACATGCTGTTGCAGCATATGTATTCTGTAAAAAGGATCCAGAGGAAGGTGTTAACTCATGGTATACCAAGGGATGTTGGAAGAATACTTATTCTACAAGCATTAAGCCAGTACCTGGAACATTAATGTGGGGTAAAAGTAAGGAGGTCACAATTATACCACCTCTATATACAAGAATGCCAGGAAGGCCTAAGAAAAAAAGAATTAGGCATCCTACTGAGAATGATCATCAGGTGAGTAGAGTTGGAAGAGTAATGACTTGTAGTAATTGCTTGGAAAAAGGCCATAATAGAACCACTTGTACAAAATCAAAGGTAGATCCACCACCAAAGGCTGCTAGAGGTGGTGGTAGGGCTACTAGAGGTGGTGGTCATGTGGGTACAAGTCATGTGGTTCAACCAATTGTTGCTTCAGATGGTGTTAATGTGGGTACAAGTCAAGAAAGTCATGTGGTTCAAGCTGATGGTGGTAATAAGGTAATGTGTGTGTGTGTGTGTGTGTATATATATATATATAGGGTGTGGTTATTGTAAAAAGATATTTAAAGTAAAAATGGTAGAAAAAAATGTTAGATTTCATATTTGCTTTAAAGAAAATGGTTCATGTGGATCAATACAAAGTGAAGAAACGTATATTAAACTTGTAAACGCATATTTTGTCAAGTTGATACAATTTTATTTAAAGAATGATACATATTCTCGATATACCTTAAAAAATGATACATATTCGATTGTAGTTAGATACATTGTGATTTTGATACATAGTGGTTTGATACATGATTATATCTTCATTTAATATAATTGAATGCTATTTGTAAGGGACACGTGTCACTATATCATGTTTTCTTACCCTTTTTACTTTAAGCTTCTTTTTATTTGAACCAAAACCTATATATATATATATATATATATATATATATATATATATATATATATATATCAATTTAAATGCAGTATGTAATGTATGTATATATATATATATATATCAATTCACAGGAACCTGTAGAGGATGTGGATAGTATTGATGCAATGTTTGATGACATTGATGAGCATACTGTTGATGGGTTGGTTGAAATTCCAGTTCAAGCTGAAAATCAATTGACACAAGAAAGCCCAGTTATGGAGGTGGAAAGCCAAGTTATTAATAGTGCAGCTGCAGAAAAAGAGTTCAGGGACCTTTGCAATAAACCAAGGTTGAGAAAGTCAGAAAGGATTGCTCAAAAATGGAAACCAGTGAAGACAGACAAGCTTGGTACTGGACTGAGTGAAGACATGCCATTTCAGTTGGATGATGATGTAGATTGATATGTGCAGTGTGTTTGTGGTAGTTATATCTAGGATGTATGGACAATGTTGGTAGTTATGTAAGTATGTATGGACGACTTTAGTACTGCAGTACTGGTCAAAACCAAATATGGTGATCAAACAATAGTTCTTTTGTAATATGCAGTTGTATGTATGATGGATATGAAACATGATCCAATTTTCCAGTAATCTAATGATAGTATATCTAATTTTACATTACATGATTTCCTTGGGTCAATGCAACTTTAACTTCTTCATATTTTGAATTGGTCAAAAAGCAGGTTATATTGAGATGCTTAATGTTTGCTTGGAAAGTTGCAAATAAATAAAATATGTAAGCTGGAAGTGGTAATATGGACACAACATTTGTAAGTTGCAAGTTGTATTCATTGATATGCCATTACAGTTCCAAAATGTACATACCAAAAACAAAAGACTACACTAAACCAGAATAACAACTTGCATTACATGTACTACACTTCATCAACCTCAAAAGAACAACACAAACACAACGACAGCAACAAGAAACAAACACAACTTCACCAAAAACTTGTTCTTTTTCTTCAACTTCAACACCTCAACTTGCAGCAAACCAACTGTTTCTTCCATTTCAGACTTGTACAACCCAAAGTAATCTTCCATTTTGGTGAACATCTGTTTATAATTCATCATCTCGTAATACAATTCTCTTTGATCTCGATTCAAGCTTTGATACAACTCGTACAGGTTAGCCTTGTACCATTCACTTTTCAGTTCGTCATCAAGCCAATACCACGATTTGCATCTCTTCCATGGAATCTGATACATCAAATTCAAAAAACATAAACCAAAAAAGGTGTAATTTCAGTGTATGTTTACATGGATGCTTACCAGTGAATCCTTACAATTCAGGAATCGCCTACAAGGATTGCTAACAGTCCACGAAGTACGCTGCTTCAATGGCAGCGGTTCTGGGCATTTGCAAACCCTAGGTGTTTTGGAGTTGATTGACGAACATGAAGACATCGTGTTGTTGTTTTGATTTAGGTCTCCAAATCGGTTTCTAAAAGGGGGAAATAACACGTATATATCGTGTTAAGTTATGACCTACAAGCTTACGTGTCCTCTTTAACAACGTGGCAGTACAGTCAGCATGCATATCTGGAATATTCATCCACAATTACCAAGCAATATCTTTTACCACCAAGACTGGGAGAACTCACTGGACCAAACAGATCCATATGCATCAGTTGAAAACAGTCTGTCACTGAAGATGTTTGTTTGCTTTTGAATGAAGAGCTGTGATGTTTTCCCTTTTCACACGCTGAACAAAGCTTATCTTTGTCATAAGTAAGCTTTGGAAGACCATTTACCAAGTCATTCTTGCTGAGCTTGCTGATGGCCTTGAAGTTCAGGTGAGAAAGACGCTTATGCCATAACCATTTTTCTTCTGAAACGGTTCTGGAATAAAAGCATATTCCTGATTGAGCTGAGTCCATATTGACTACATATGTATTTCCTTTCCTTTGAGCACCCAGGACAGCACTTCCATTTTTGTTGTAAACAACTCCAGCTTCATGATCAAATAGCACCTTATTTTTGGCATCACAGAACTGACTGATGCTTAATAGATTATGCTTCAGTCCTTCAACATATGCCACCCTTTTAAACATGACATTTCCATTGGTCAAGACCCCATACCCTCTGGTCTTACCAACGTTGTTATCACCAAAAACTACATCAGGACCTCTTTCATCCTGATAGTCGCTGAGCAGGGACTTACATCCGGTCATATGTCTGGAACACCCACTGTCCAGATACCAGATAGTCTCTCTAAGAATGCCCTACATCAGGAGTAAAATGTTAGTTCAATTTATGAACCCATCCTGAGATGGGTTCATAGTGGACAAGCCTTGAACTTGGCTTCCACTGACCAGCAAGACATTTGACTCACTGCTGGTGGTTGGTTGGACACAAGCATGTACTGATGAACAATCTGTTGACACATGTTGTCTACTTCCACACTTATAACATTTTTTATTTGTGGCTTTAGACTTCTTTTGCTCAGTATGCTGATTTGATTGAGATTTAAAAGAGTTCAGACTCACTATCTTAGTTTCTTTCTTTGACTCCAAGTCACTGATGACAAGATCATCAGTCACTGGGGTGTCAGAGGTGAAGTTGCTGAATAACTTTTGATTGATAGCAGTAAAACTGATGGGAACTGGATTAGTTGTTGACTTATTTATGCTCAAGTCTTTCAGTTCATCAATACTTGCAGCTATATCACAATTGTCAGTGACCAGCGAGCTTCTAACAAAGTGATTTGGTTTAGTCTCGCTGAAGACTGACATTGGCTCAAAAACGAAGTTTGAAAAGGATTGATCAGGCTTGAATATTTGATCAATGCTTGTTGCATCTGCCAGAGAAGCAGCTGTATCATAATCACCTCCCAAAATAGCTTTCACTTGTTTTGGAATTTGATTATTGACACACTAATTTACGTTTAATGCAGATTTGCACCATGACTTTATAACTTCATTTAGTTGAGAGAATTTGGTTTCAAAATTCACTTTCTCTTGAATGCACATTTGATTTGCATGTATTTGTGCATCAAGTTCAAGTTTTAGGTCTTTCATTTTCAACAAATTTTCTTCTTGAAGTTTAAGTTTTGATGTTAAGTCATTGATCATGCATTCTTACCTTTTCTGAATATCATGAGCATTTGATAAATCAACTATCAAAGTCTCAAAGATATTCTCCTTTTCAGTCACTGAAGCTGATTTAAAGCAATGTAACTTGTAGAGAGTCTCTGGATCCCAGCCGGATGCTGAACATTTCTTAGCTACTTCCTTGATGTCTTCATGGAAGTTAGCATCATCAGCCATCAGGCAGTAATCCCGATCTAAACAAATCATAGCTTCTTCTTCATCAGATGATGAGGTTGAGTCAGAGTCGCTGAAGGATCCTTCTTCAGCGACAAACCCTTTTCCCTTCTTCTTGCCAGCTTTGGACAGAGCTTTCAGCTTCTTGTACTTTGACTTGTACTTGTTGTACTTGTCGTTTCTGAAGCTGGGCCTTTGCTCAGGGAGAGGATTGACAGCTTTGGATCTACAGTCAGCTGCAAAGTGACCAGGTTTGCCACATTTGTAGCAGTCGCCTTTTGACTTTGGGATGTCACTTGATGGTGCACCAGCAAATTTGTTGAACCTTGTGTTCTTTCTGAAATTTGCAACCATCATGGCCATATCTCTTTCCAGCTTCTCTAGTCCTTCTTCATAGCTGACTTCAGACTGACTGTCAGCAGCACAACCTTCCTCATCTGCAATCAGTGACTTTGAACTCAACTTGGTGATCTTAACTTTCTGCTTTTGATCAATCTCTTCCAGCTCAGCTACAAGGGCATTAGAAATCTTTTGACTGCCTAGTGCAGCACGAATGTGATCACTTTGGTTAGCCTGTTTCTCAGATTGTTCCCAATTTAACAATATACCATAAATTTGAGTTAGATTGAGAGAAGTATAATCATTACGTTGTCGAGTACATGTTGCAATGGTTCCCCAAACTTTTCTAGGCAACAGTTCTAGAAATTTTTTGACAACAAATCTTTGGTCTTTTCCTATATTAGCCTTTTCCATTTTATTTATTAAAGCTTGATATCTAGTATAGGTGGAGGCCAGTGACTCATTGGGTTCCATAGCAAACAGTTCATACTGACGAGTCAGATTTACTTCTCTACAGCGAATAATGTCAGGGGTTCCAATATATATATTTCTCAGAGTGTCCCACATGTGTTTCGCTGTACTGCACAATCTAATGGACTCAAACACTTCATCAGGAAGTGACATGCTTATGTATATTTTAGCTTGTTTATCCAGCCTGACCATGCGCCTGTCCTCATCTGTCCATTGTTCCTCTCTTTTTGGCATAACCATTTCTGGTAATGCAGGAGTGGTTGCAGTGGCTGCAACAGCAGGAATAATGACAGTGGGGGTGTGAGGACCGTCAGTTATTATAGAACAAAGACGATCATCAACAAGGTCTAAGAACATCATCATCCTGGACATCCAGGTTTCAATTCTTGATGAGTCAAAAGCTGGAGGTTTTGTAGTGGAGCCATTTCCCTTCTGGTACTCATAATCAACACAACTGTACTTAACGGATTCCATTGCAGATCTGGTTAAATTATATTTTAAACCAACTCTGCTCTGATACCAATTGTGAGTCCCTAATCACTATTATGTTAGTGATTGTGAATCGTTAACAGTGAGTTAATTGTAGAAGGGGGGGTTGAATACAATTAAAAACTTTTCTTTGTTATAGTGTTATCTTGTTTAGCAAGTTTTTAACCGTATTAAAGTAACAGCAATATGAACACAAATATATATATATAAGATAAGCAGTTCAGTTGCTGATGCAATTGTAGCTGAAAGATAAATTCTTTTATTACTAAAATTTATCTCTTGTTGATTGCGGAATAGATTAGCCAAAGCTAATCCAAATCAAACAATACAGCTATTACAAAGGAGATGAACAGTAGTGGACAAACACGCTAACTGCTCACTCGCTGAGGTAAGCTAGTAGTGGACAAACACGCTACTAGTTTACTCACTGGTGTTACTTGTATCTTAGACAAACTAGTCACTGACAAACAAGTGACAATACAAGTAATCGACACAAAATGAAGTACAACATACTACGCTATTTATAGACGCTGAAATCCTTAATTTCCGGATCTGAAGGACACGTGTCGCTGCTTGATTGGAGAGGTAGTAGAGATGTGATGTATCATGGCATGACATTCTGTCTTGGAAAATATCACCTTGTACCATAGACCAATCAAATGCTTCCACGTTACTCTTTTCAAGTTTCGAGGAACATGTGCTGCGCCGTAATAACGCCGAATGTCAACTTCTTATTTAATGCGGCATTTAATGTTGCAGTCACTGATAGAAACACAATTCTCCTCATTCTCGATGCGAGCTAACATGCTCTAAAGAATGACTTGAACAGCTAATCTTCAGTGACTTCTTTTATTCAGCAGAAGAGAGAACTCAAGAAGACTTGGAGACTCTCGCTGGTAGATGAGTATCAGCGACACACATAGTTGAGTCTTTTATCTTGATAAGATCTTCATCTACTGGCTTATCATATGATCAGCGACTTAGAGACCTTCAGCAACAGGAGCTTGACTTGAATCATTTTCTTCATGGAGCATTATTGAGAAGATCAGAGACTGTGAACAGAATGCATGATCAGTGACTTCACTTATTAGCGAATAATGACTTTAGCAATCTCTTATATAATCTCCCTCTTAATCCTTGAGATCGGTGACCACTTGAGTTCAGCGATCAGTGACTCAACAATCTCCCCCTAAATGGTTTAAGTCAAAGCTCCCTTAGACAAACTTGTTGCAGGAAAGTTTTAGTCTCTGAAGATAATTTGGTTGCATAGAGACTTGTACTTGTAAAATTTTGTTGTTGAAAAGATTTAAGTCTCTGACAGTAGGTAGGTCGCCCAGTGACTTGTACTTGTATATTTTCTGTGTTAAGCCTCATTTATATCATTGAATAAATATTTACAGAAGCTAACTATTACAAAATATCTAAATTATTTATCTCTCCACATCTCCTCCTCTTTCACTATGCCAAGCTCAGCTTCAAGTTCATACTTGTCTTTGGAGGGCAGGTATCTGAATTTTCTGGCCAAGGCTTCATCGAGAATAGCTTTTCTGATCTTTGAATCTGTTGGAAGCATGCTAGCTGACCTGATTAGGTGTATGAGTTGTTCTTGATCAACCTTCTCAAGTTCAGCTTCTCTCTGAAACCTAAGGGCACCATTTAGGTCCCTGTATACCAGACCCTTCTCCCCCTCAGTGATTTCATGTCCTTCAAGCTTTGGCACACCAGCAGGAATAGATAGATTTAGCCTTGAAGTGTTGGGGATTCGATAGATGCTGCTTGTGCCTGACCTATACCTTGGGCTTGGTGGCTGAACAATCTCTTCACCAAATGTGACAGTATCTTCTGGTCTGAGAAGTTGCAGTGACACCATCTTTTGATATAGTCTATCAATCTCTTTCAGGACATCAGCTTTAGCTGCACTTGTTGAGTGGCTGATAGCAAGCCTGATCTCATTCCATTCTTCTCTGTGCAGCTTGCATACTTGATCAAGTAACATGGCTTGAGTCTCTGAACCTCTTTGAATAAGCAGCTGAGGTTGAGATTGATTGTTAGACTTCTTCAGTTTAACCTTGGTAATAGGTGCAAGGTTTGATCTCCCTGTCATTCTGGCAGCAAACCTTTTTCTATCAATTTCATCCCATTTCCTATCCACTGCTGTTCTGACAGCTCCCCCTTTCTTTTTAGAGCTCTTGCTAGCTGATGTTTTCAGTTTATGTTGCTCTAGCTCACTCTCTTCTATCTCAGCAAGTACCCTGGCAATTTCAGCATCAGACTCTTCTTGATCTTTCTTTTGTTTAAGAAGTCTGGCCCTTTCATTGGCATCTTTAGAGCTCAATTCCAGTAGGTATGCTCTGTCAGCATCTGATTGCTCTTTCAGCAACCTTTTCCTTTCTTGTTCCTCTCTTAACTCAGCCTGAAAGGTTATTTGCATTATCATCTCATGCTCCCTGTCCTGTCTTGCCTTTATCTTTCTGGCAACTCTTTGTTCTTTTGTTTCATCAGGACAAGGGGTATCTGAGGCTGAGTCAGAGGAAAGGCATGCTGTAGGGGAGGTATCTGAAGTGGTTGTGTTGGAAGGAGTTGCTGTGGAGATTGGTATTATTGTTGCTGGGGTAGGTGAGGTTATTTGGGTTGTTTGGGTTGTTGTGGGTGAGGGTAGGTTTTGGGTTGCTGGTGGAGATGAAGGTACAGCTACAGCAGATATGACAATATGTAATTGAGGGTCACTGACCTGTTGTTTCTATGATGGAGGAGTAGATGCAGGAGAGGTGTCACTGGTCCTTTTTCTCTTTATGACAGATGATATGGGTTGCTGATCTTCCATATTTACATCATCTTCATCTTCTGAACCCTGACCATTTCCATGACCACCTCTCTGACCATCATCATTGTTATCATCATCATTATCATCAGCATCATGCATGATGGTATCATCTTCCTCATCATCAGATACATCATCTACCACCTCCCTATTCATCCATTCTCAGCGAGCCAATTCATAGCTCACTGAGGTACCCTCTAACCTGGCAGCATCATCCACTGCCCATTGTTGCACCAGCCCATTGTAGTTCCTGAGCTCTTCAGCACTGAACTCGGGAAAGCTCTTAGTGATATCCACCATATCAGTGGCTATCTCCATATCTACCCAATACAGTTCAGCAACTGCAAGGGCCTCCAATTCAGGTTGCTCAGCGATCGGACAAAGTGCATAGGTGTTGAGCACAATGTCCCTGTGAGCTTTGTTTGATAGCGGATCAGTCATCTTTCGGGGCATCTCAGGATCAGAGACAAAGTCCTCTTCTTCACTCTCCCCCTGACTGGTTCGCTCAAACTGATCAACTGCCCTAAGTATCTGATCAGTGAAATCAGCATTTTCCTCGCGCAGGGCAGCGACCTCAGCTCTTGTCTTTGTAAGCTGTGAGACAACCTGTGGAAGTACCTTAATAACTTTGTCAGTGTTATACAGGTAGTTAGATACAGAAATGGCTAAGTCATTTTGGTTGGTGGTGAGCTGGGCAATGGCAGCAGCATGAGTGGTAAAGTTGGTGGTGGAAGTGGAGGCTAGCTCAGTGACTGCATGGTTTATTGCAGCACTAGCATCAGCTACTGTTTGTACTCTCTCACTAACAGATGTGCTCCATGGTTCAATGGAGTTGTAGACATCAATGAGAGCAGTAACAGCTTTCTGTAGGACAGAGACATTGCCAATAAGTGCCTCACGGTCTTCAGTGAGCATCTTAATTTGGGTTTGGGATTGGGCAACGTACTCCATCAGTAGCTGATCTGATGTGGAATGAGTGGAGGTGTTTGGGGGAGTAGTTTGGGTAATAATAATGGGGTAGGTGTAGATTGAGCTACATGATCAAGGGGTGTGGTCTGATCAGCAGCGACTTGGATGTTATCACTGGAGAAAGAGGTGAGGGTGAGCTCTCTGATGGGAGAGTTGGATGTGGGTGGAGGAATGGGTTGGGTGTCCTCAGAGGTGTCCATGGGCATGATTTCCTCATCATCAGCTTGTGATTTAGCTGGTGGTTCATTGGAAATAGAAGTAGCGACCTGTATCTCACCATGGGTCAGTGGTGAGATATTGACAGCCGGTGCAGTGATAGATGAGAGGTGGCCCGGGTCTGTAGCCAGTGGTGTGACATCAGCTATGAGTGTGTTATCACCCACTGATGTCACTTGCCCTTTTAATGAAATGTCACCCTTTTGTGAGGATGACAAGTGGCTGGGTTGACTCAATCTGAGGGTGTGGGTTGCACCCAAATCACTGCTAACAGTGGTTTGATCCACTGCAGCTGTCTGTAGTTGTCCCTTTTTAGAGTCACTGGACTTTCGGGAGTCCAGTGAAGCAGGTAAAGTTGAGGGGTTCAGCAGTGGTGCCCTCAGTAACTGAACGTACAGTCACTGATTCACCACTGGCATCCGTAGATGTCTTCTTTTTGCTATGTCCCTGATCCTTTAATGTCAGGGACCCTAATTTGGATTTTTTCTTGGGAGCAGTGGGTGGTTTCTTGACTGGTGGTTGACCAACAGTACTCACTGGGGGTGTGGTCAGTGACGTGGTCGATGGGGGGGGCAGCAACTGACATTTGTACAGAAGTTACAGGCTGGGGTGCAAGGATCCCCGGGTGTTTCATAAAAGCGGGTAACACCGCAGTCGCTGGTTTAGCGAAAATTTGAGATCCTACCAGAGTGGGCTCAAATCCCTGAAAAGATACCCTATCGTAGGCAGCAAACTGATCCCTAAAGATCAGTGAGAGATACCTAGGGTAAGGTACATATTTTGCCCTGGCAGGCTCAGCAACTTTGGTGATCAGTTCGTTAAAGATCACACTTGCATAGTCAACTCGTAGAGAGTTGACCAGTGACCAACTGATCTGGGCCTCCAGGGAGCTGAATTGATCATAGCTCCCTGATTTTGTACCCAAAGATTGGATAAAATTAGTGAAAAGGGCATTCCAAACACCATCCATTTTTGTTTTGTGGACCGTAGAGTACTTACGGTTGCCACTGCCATCGACTGAGTATTTACACTCAATCTCAGTAAGATCGACGAGGCCTTGTTTGGCAACGTCGCTCTCTAGCAGCGACTCGTACGACTCATAGGTCGGCAGTTGTAAAATGGAGCGGATGGTGTTGGCAGTTATGGTGATGGTTTGGGTACCATTGTCTATAAAACCCTGGAGTTGGGAAACACCAGAGATGACAGAGTGAGTGCAGGTATACCAGAACTCACTGAGCCATACTGGGTTCATTTCACCAGGAGACAAGGTAAGAGCAGGGAGGATAAAGTGATTTTTCGGAAAATTTATCACCTCCATATACTCAGGTTTAGGGCAAGTTACATTTCCCAAATAGTTAGATTTGGGAACTGTAATAACAAGCGTCTCACTGACCGCAGAGGCTCGAAGAGCTTTAATCTCTGGGGTCGGTGTGTAAGCGTTGTTGAAAAATTTAGTTCTTGCCATTTTTGAAAAAGAAAAAGTAGAAGATTTAAAATGTGAGATATTTGCAGAGAAAATGAAGAAGATGAAGTTTGAAAAATTAGAAAGCGTAAAGAATGAAAAGGTAAGGTTTTCACTGCTTATATACGGTTACTGAGGTAGAAAATGTGTGGTCAAAACGAGTATGTACGTGGTCAAAAAGTAAAAAAAAATGTGGTTGGTGATAGGCGAGTAGGGTGATGATGGTGATGAGTTGTAACATTAAATGGTGATGGGAGTGGTGCGCCGGAAAGGTATACGAGGTGTCTATTAAAGTGTACCTTTTCGAGTTCCCATGAGATATTTTAATAAGGCATTTATTAAGAATATAAATCGTTAAAAATTAAATACAAAATGTATTAATTGTAAGGAATATATGTTGAAATAAATGTTGTATTAAATAATAACAAAACTTTCGCTGATACATTATGTCTCAGCGAGATGAAAATAAATTATATCTTAAAATAAAATAAATATTATGTTTCATATTTGATTCGCTGATCAAATTACAACTTAGAATACTAATCTAATCAGCTAGTCAAGTTTTTGAAGCATAAGATATATTTTATTTATGTGATATAAAGAATTTTCATGTGCAGATACAAAGTACATAATTTATTGATTATAACTATGCTAACTTATTGTTCTTGCTGATTACATCAGTGAGAATAATAGGTCAGCGAGTTAAAAGTATAAATTATATATTCTGTAACTACCTTTTATTAAACAATCAGGTTTTAATCATTTAAGTTCAACATTCCCAACTCACTGATGAGAAAGGTGAATCTTTTCTCATCTAAAGGTTTTGTAAATATGTCAGCGAGTTGTTATCAGTTGGAATGAAATGCAATTCAATGTCACCTTTCATGACGTGGTCCCTGATGAAGTGATATCTGACATCAATATGCTTTGTCCTTGAGTGCATCACAGGATTATTTGCTATGGCAATAGCACTTTGACTGTCACAATAAATTGGAACATTGCCAAAGTCAAAACCATAGTCAGCGAGCTGATTCCTCATCCACAGAATTTGTGCAGTGCAAGCTCCAGCAGCGACATATTCAGCCTCAGCAGTAGAAGTTGAGACAGAATTTTGTTTCTTTCTTGACCAACTTACAAGCTTTTCTCCAAGAAACTGACAGCTACCAGAGGTACTCTTTCTGTCCATTTTGCATCCAGCATGATCAGAATCTGAATATCCTTTCAGTGAGAAATCTGAACCAGATGGGTACCAGAGACCAAGATTTGGTGTACCCTTCAGATATCTGAATATTCTTTTAATAGCAAGCAAATGGGATTCCTTTGGATCAGCTTGATATCTAGCACATAGACAAGTAGAAAACATAATGTCTGGTCTACTAGCAGTCAAATACAGCAATGACCCGATCATTCCTCTGTAAGCAGTGATGTTTACAGATTTACCATCAGGATCAGCATGTAATTTTACTGCAGATGACATTGGTGTAGCAAGGGATGAGCAGTTGGTGAATTCAAATTTCTTTAATAAATCTTTAACATATTTTCCTTGATTTATAAAAATACCAGTCTTGGTTTGCTTTATTTGCAGACCAAGGAAAAATGTTAGTTCACCCATCATGCTCATTTCATAACTTTTAGTCATGAGGTCACTGAATTCCTTGCACAAGTCATTGTTAGTAGACCCAAAAATAATATCATCAACATAAATTTGGACCAATATAACATCTCTCTTATCCTTTTTAATAAAAAGTGTGCTGTCAATTTTACCTCTGACATACCCACAATTAGTTAAGAAGGTAGAGAGAGTGTCATACCAAGCTCTAGGAGCTTGTTTTAGTCCATATAAAGCTTTTTCCAGCTTATAGACATAACCTGGATGCTTGGGATCAGTGAATCCAGGTGGTTGCTTCACATACACTTCTTCCTGCAGCTTTCCATTCAAGAAGGCACTTTTTACATCCATTTGATATACCTTGAACTTCTTGTGAGCTGCATATGCTAAGAACAACCTGATTGCTTCAAGCCTAGCAACTGGTGCAAAGGTTTCATCGTAGTCAATTCCTTCTTGCTGACAGTAACCTTGTGCAACCAGTCTAGCCTTATTCCTTATTACAACACCATCAGCATCCATCTTGTTTTTGAACACCCATCTTGTTCCAATCACAGATTTCCCAGCTACTTGAGGTACTAACTTCCACACTTTATTCCTTTCAAACTGAGATAGCTCATCTTGCATGGCAGCTATCCAGTGATGATCAGTGAGTGCCTCATCAATTTTCTTGGGCTCAATCAGTGACACAAAGCTTACAAACAAACAAAAGTTAGCAGATGCTGATTTGGTCTGGACCTTGGATTGAGGATCACCAATAATCAATTGATTATCAATATGTCTAGTCCATTTAGTCACTCGCTGAGGTTCAGCAGTGACTTGATTATTCAGAGATGATCCACCAGACACATCAGCATTAGAAGCATGATTAATGTTTAAGCTTTGAATTGGACAATGAGTGTTATTATTTTGATGCAAATGATGAGATGATGATGATGGGATATCAACAGGAAAAGATGAGGTTCCTGAATCATTCTTAGCTAAAGTAGAGCCAGAAGTACCTTCAGGGACATCATCTTCCCTTTCAGAATCTGATGGATGAACCTCATGCTGGTCATCACTGATTATATTAAAAATAAGATTTTCATAGTCTTTTGGATCAGTGAGTGATTCATCATAAGATTCATCAAAGGTAACATCCATTGATTCTTCAATACATTCCCTTCTTTTATTATAAACTTTGAAAGCTTTTGAAATGAATGAGTAACCAACAAATATACCTTCATCAGCTTTGGGATCAAACTTTCCTAAGTGATCTCTTTTGTTTAAGACATAGCAGGTACTGCCAAAAACATGAAGAAAACTTATGTCAGGTTTTCTCCCCCTTAACACCTCATAGGCTGTCTTATCATGTCTCTTGACAATCATAGACCTATTCTGAGTGTAGCAGGCAGTGTTAACTGCTTCAGCCCAGAAATGGGTCTTAAGACCAGCATCTATGAGCATTGACCTTGCTGATTCAATCAAGGTTCTATTTCTCCTCTCTGCAACACCATTTTGTTGAGGTGTTCTTGGTGCAGAGAAGTTTTGAGAAATACCTTTTGAATCACAGAAACTTTCAAGGTCAACATTTCTAAATTCAGTGCCATTATCACTTCTTAAATGTTTAACTGAACAATCATTTAAGTTTTCCATCTTTTTGATAAAGGATATGATTTCCTGTGTTGCATCACTTTTGGCTTTGAGGAAGAATACCCAAGTATATCTGGAATATTCATCCACAATTACCAAGCAATATCTTTTACCACCAAGACTGGGAGAACTCACTGGACCAAACAGATCCATATGCATCAGTTGAAAACATTCTGTCACTGAAGATGTTTGTTTGCTTTTGAATGAAGAGATGTGATGTTTTCCCTTTTCACACGCTGAACAAAGCTTATCTTTGTCATAAGTAAGCTTTGGAAGACCATTTACCAAGTCATTCTTGCTGAGCTTGCTGATGGCCTTGAAGTTCAGGTGAGAAAGACGCTTATGCCATAACCATTTTTCTTCTGAAACGGTTCTGGAATAAAAGCATGTTCCTGATTGAGATGAGTCCATATTGACTACATATGTATTTCCTTTCCTTTGAGCACCCAGGACAGCACTTCCATTTTTGTTGTAAACAACTCCAGCTTCATGATCAAATAGCACCTTATTTTTGGCATCACAGAACTGACTGATGCTTAATAGATTATGCTTCAGTCCTTCAACATATGCCACCCTTTTAAACATGACATTTCCATTGGTCAAGACCCCATACCCTCTGGTCTTACCAACGTTGTTATCACCAAAAACTACATCAGGACCTCTTTCATCCTGATAGTCGCTGAGCAGGGACTTACATCCGGTCATATGTCTGGAACACCCACTGTCCAGATACCAGATAGTCTCTCTAAGAATGCCCTACATCAGGAGTAAAATGTTAGTTCAATTTATGAACCCATCCTGAGATGGGTTCATAGTGGACAAGCCTTGAACTTGGCTTCCACTGACCAGCAAGACATTTGACTCACTGCTGGTGGTTGGTTGGACACAAGCATGTACTGATGAACAATCTGTTGACACATGTTGTCTACTTCCACACTTATAACATTTTTTATTTGTGGCTTTAGACTTCTTTTGCTCAGTATGCTGATTTGATTGAGATTTAAAAGAGTTCAGACTCACTATCTTAGTTTCTTTCTTTGACTCCAAGTCACTGATGACAAGATCATCAGTCACTGGGGTGTCAGAGGTGAAGTTGCTGAATAACTTTTGATTGATCGCAGTAAAACTGATGGGAACTGGATTAGTTGTTGACTTATTTATGCTCAAGTCTTTCAGTTCATCAATACTTGCAGCTATATCACAATTATCAGTGACCAGCGA
Organism: Pseudognaphalium luteoalbum; assembly: GCA_963422505.1. Taxonomy (NCBI): domain Eukaryota; kingdom Viridiplantae; phylum Streptophyta; class Magnoliopsida; order Asterales; family Asteraceae; genus Pseudognaphalium; species Pseudognaphalium luteoalbum. Next base: position 4,842,096 of record OY730194.1, read on the forward strand.
GCTTCTAACAAAGTGATTTGGTTTAGTCTCGCTGAAGACTGACATTGGCTCAAAAATGAAGTTTGAAAAAGGATTGATCAGGCTTGAATATTTGATCAATGCTTGTTGCATCAGCCAGAGAAGCAGCTGTATCATAATCACCTCCCAAAATAGCTTTCACTTGTTTTGGAATTTGATTATTGACACACTGATTTACGTTTAATGCAGATTTGCACCATGACTTTATAACTTCATTTAGTTGAGAGAATTTGGTTTCAAAATTCACTTTCTCTTGAATGCACATTTGATTTGCATGTATTTGTGCATCAAGTTCAAGTTTTAGGTCTTTCATTTTCAACAAATTTTCTTCTTGAAGTTTAAGTTTTGATGTTAAGTCATTGATCATGCATTCTTGCCTTTTCTGAATATCATGAGCATTTGAGAAATCAACTATCAAAGTCTCAAAGATATTCTCCTTTTCAGTCACTGAAGCTGATTTAAAGCAATGTACCTTGTAGAGAGTCTCTGGATCCCAGCCGGATGCTGAACATTTCTTAGCTACTTCCTTGATGTCTTCATGGAAGTTAGCATCATCAGCCATCAGGCAGTAATCCCGATCTAAACAAATCATAGCTTCTTCTTCATCAGATGATGAGGTTGAGTCAGAGTCGCTGAAGGATCCTTCTTCAGCGACAAACCCTTTTCCCTTCTTCTTTCCAGCTTTGGACAGAGCTTTCAACTTCTTGTACTTTGACTTGTACTTGTTGTACTTGTCGTTTCTGAAGCTGGGCCTTTGCTCAGGGAGAGGATTGACAGCTTTGGATCTACAGTCAGCTGCAAAGTGACCAGGTTTGCCACATTTGTAGTAGTCGCCTTTTGACTTTGGGATGTCACTTGATGGTGCACCAGCAAATTTGTTGAACCTTGTGTTCTTTCTGAAATTTGCAACCATCATGGCCATATCTCTTTCCAGCTTCTCTAGTCCTTCTTCATAGCTGACTTCAGACTGACTGTCAGCAGCACAACCTTCCTCATCTGCAATCAGTGACTTTGAACTCAACTTGGTGATCTTAACTTTCTGCTTTTGATCAATCTCTTCCAGCTCAGCTACAAGGGCATTAGAAATCTTTTGACTGCCTAGTGCAGCACGAATGTGCTCACTTTGGTTAGCCTGTTTCTCAGATTGTTCTCAATTTAACAATATACCATAAATTTGAGTTAGATTGAGAGAAGTATAATCATTACGTTGTCGAGTACATGTTGCAATGGTTCCCCAAACTTTTCTAGGCAACAGTTCTAGAAATTTTTTGACAACAAATCTTTGGTCTTTTCCTATATTAGCCTTTTCCATTTTATTTATTAAAGCTTGATATCTAGTATAGGTGGAGGCCAGTGACTCATTGGGTTCCATAGCAAACAGTTCATACTGACGAGTCAGATTTACTTCTCTACAGCGAATAATGTCAGGGGTTCCAATATATATATTTCTCAGAGTGTCCCACATGTGTTTCGCTGTACTGCACAATCTAATGGACTCAAACACTTCATCAGGAAGTGACATGCTTATGTATATTTTAGCTTGTTTATCCAGCCTGACCATGCGCCTGTCCTCATCTGTCCATTGTTCCTCTCTTTTTGGCATAACCATTTCTGGTAATGCAGGAGTGGTTGCAGTGGCTGCAACAGCAGGAATAATGACAGTGGGGGTGTGAGGACCGTCAGTTATTATAGAACAAAGACGATCATCAACAAGGTCTAAGAACATCATCATCCTGGACATCCAGGTTTCAATTCTTGATGAGTCAAAAGCTGGAGGTTTTGTAGTGGAGCCATTTCCCTTCTGGTACTCATAATCAACACAACTGTACTTAACGGATTCCATTGCAGATCTGGTTAAATTATATTTTAAACCAACTCTGCTCTGATACCAATTGTGAGTCCCTAATCACTATTATGTTAGTGATTGTGAATCGTTAACAGTGAGTTAATTGTAGAAGGGGGGGTTGAATACAATTAAAAACTTTTCTTTGTTATAGTGTTATCTTGTTTAGCAAGTTTTTAACCGTATTAAAGTAACAGCAATATGAACACAAATATATATATATAAGATAAGCAGTTCAGTTGCTGATGCAATTGTAGCTGAAAGATAAATTCTTTTATTACTAAAATTTATCTCTTGTTGATTGCGGAATAGATTAGCCAAAGCTAATCCAAATCAAACAATACAGCTATTACAAAGGAGATGAACAGTAGTGGACAAACACGCTAACTGCTCACTCGCTGAGGTAAGCTAGTAGTGGACAAACACGCTACTAGTTTACTCACTGGTGTTACTTGTATCTTAGACAAACTAGTCACTGACAAACAAGTGACAATACAAGTAATCGACACAAAATGAAGTACAACATACTACGCTATTTATAGACGCTGAAATCCTTAATTTCCGGATCTGAAGGACACGTGTCGCTGCTTGATTGGAGAGGTAGTAGAGATGTGATGTATCATGGCATGACATTCTGTCTTGGAAAATATCACCTTGTACCATAGACCAATCAAATGCTTCCACGTTACTCTTTTCAAGTTTCGAGGAACATGTGCTGCGCCGTAATAACGCCGAATGTCAACTTCTTATTTAATGCGGCATTTAATGTTGCAGTCACTGATAGAAACACAATTCTCCTCATTCTCGATGCGAGCTAACATGCTCTAAAGAATGACTTGAACAGCTAATCTTCAGTGACTTCTTTTATTCAGCAGAAGAGAGAACTCAAGAAGACTTGGAGACTCTCGCTGGTAGATGAGTATCAGCGACACACATAGTTGAGTCTTTTATCTTGATAAGATCTTCATCTACTGGCTTATCATATGATCAGCGACTTAGAGACCTTCAGCAACAGGAGCTTGACTTGAATCATTTTCTTCATGGAGCATTATTGAGAAGATCAGAGACTGTGAACAGAATGCATGATCAGTGACTTCACTTATCAGCGAATAATGACTTTAGCAATCTCTTATATAATCTCCCCCTTAATCCTTGAGATCAGTGACCACTTGAGTTCAGCGATCAGTGACTCAACAGTACGAAGATAAATAATAAGTATTATATGTATTCGTAAAAATGTGTAGGTCTTTGAGCCCGTGTAATGAATAGTAATGTATAGGGTTAAAATGGAAAAAAAATAGTTTGAGGATTAAACGATTTTTAATCCTTATTTAAAATGATTTATAATAGTATTCAAATTAATAATAATGGAAAGCTATGTGGCATCCCTAGAATCTGAAGAATAATTTGGAGTAATTATATTTAAGACATTTCATATTATGATGATTAAATAGATGACACATATGTAAGAAATTTTTTATAAAAACTATACAATGAAGTATAATAAAATTGAATTATGACTCTTTGTAAAATAGAAGATAATAGTTTGTTAGTAATTTAAATTATAAAAAATGTTAAGATGAGAATGTTAGAAAACTTTGAAGAATTAAAAAAAAACAAATTTGATAATGTGCCATAATTTGGATGCTTTTAATAAAAGGTTTTTAGCCCGTGCAATGCACGATCATTATTATATTATAATTATATGTTTATTTGTAAGTAGTTCAATGAATTACCGTTGTTAACTTAAAAGGTTCAATTATCACTAAGAAATTAAAAATAAATAATAGCATAAACCTAACTATATAATAAAGTAATCAAATTATTATAATAAAATGTAGAAATTAATATTTGGTATCAAATAAAATACAATGAATTGTACGAAGATAAATAATATGTATTATATGTATTCGTAAAAATGTGTAGGTCTTTGAGCCCGTGCAATGCATAGTAATGTATAGGGTTAAAATGCAAAAAAAAAAAATAGTGTGAGGATTAAACGATTTTTAATCCTTATTTAAAATGATTTATAATAATATTCAAATTAATAAAAATGGAAAGTCATGTGGCATCTCTAGAATTTGAAGAATAATTTGGAGTAATTATAGACATGTCAATCTTATGATGATTAAATAGATGACACATAAGCAAAAGAAATCTTTCTTTTATATATATGAATGAATAGATAGATACAGGGACTAAATCGTATTTACTTGATCAAAAACTCTTTATATCATGAATTATTCAAGTGGTTAAATCACATTTATTGAATTACGAACTAAAAGATTAGTGCATATATTATATTATATATTATTATAGATAGATTATAGATCGTAGATAATAAAGGTGAAATGTTCCATTCATCAAGAACACAAATTCTACGCGCGCAATAAAGATAATATGAGGGATCAATGGTGTGAACGTGGAATACTTGAAGAACTACAAAAGATACTTATAACAATAGGAGTGAATTAATTTTTTTGCAAATATTATGATTTTATATGTTAGTGCTAAATTGCAAAATATTACATTAATTTTAAACTTAAGGTATATATAAATTAATGGTGTTATCCATATCAAATAATTTGTAGTACCCATGAATAAACTTATAACAATTGGAGATGTTCTTACCCTTTATTTATAGAGGTTAGTGCGCGCAAATGTAATAAACTATGGTATGACATTTATTGTATGTAATGAACTACTTGGGTTTTCATTGTATGTAACGAATTTTGTATTTCCTTACATTGTATGTAACGAACTTGTAATTTCCTTACTCTTTCCACGTGTCGATTATATAAGCTGATACGTACGTCCCTTAGAACCGTTAATCTGGCCAAAATACATACAATGTAAGGAAATTACAAGTTCGTTACATACAATGGAGACCCGAGTAGTTCGTTACATACAATGAATGTCAGACCATAGTTTATTACATTTGCGCGTACTAACCCCTTATTTTATATTTATATTTATATTTATATCACCTCTTTACTTAGCATACGAGTTATCCAAATTACTCCAACCCTTCATAATGCTACCTATAATAATAGATAAAATCATATAAAAATCTCTGGTGACTAAGCAAATATATGAGTGACCTACTTATAGATTTACTTGTCCATTCCTTTCAAGATTAGGAAAGTGTTAACTCACTTCATTTTTGCCTATAAAAGAGCTGCATTCCACTATTCCAGGGGCACCCAATTCTCACATCTTTCTCCCTAAACACTATATACATACACACCTTAGTGTAAGTTGTATATTCGTAACTACTAAATCATATTCTTGTGTAGTTATAAGAAATCATACTCATCTTACTGAGATTAATACACTCACAACTATCAAGGGAGGTTGCTCGGCTCTAGTTCTGGAGACGTGTAAAACCATTACATTAATATGTAATGCGAGTTATCAATAGGGAATTGCCACCCGAGACAACATTATCTATTCATCCTTTATCCGTTCTAATAATAATATCTCTTATATCTTTAGTGATACAAGGATAAACAGGTTTAGGTGTTCGGTGATTATGACCCGTAGCCCGGTGATCAAGACCCGTAACTCGAGTTCGTGAATCTACGTATCATCATAAATCATATTTTTAAATAATAGAAGATAATTAAAATCATCAAAGACTATTAAGCAAAGCATAACAGGACGATCATACCCTTTAATAATTACGAAAAGCAAAAAATAAATCTGTATAAAAACGAGGTAAAATCTCCATTGCCATTAACATGATAATTGATGCCAAGAAACAAAACCTTCACATCGTTCTTACACCTTCAATCACAACCCCGATCATTATCTTATTTTTTTAATCTCAAATGGATTAAATTAGACTCCTACTTTATAATCAACACAAATTTAATTTTATCTGAAACTCTTCAATCCATAGTACTCCGTAAAACATATGAGTCAAAGCTTGACACTAACTCAAATTTCCGTGGAAAAATAATAATTAGATGGGTAAAAAAAACCTCCAGTTTAACATGGCCGCCTCTTAATTTAATCATTAATACTTACTTTATGAGGGGCAAGGACAATAAAACATTGTAAAAGCAAACCATTTGTTATTAGATCAATACCATTGGCATTCGTCGGTTTCAACCGACGAATCCATTGCTTTCGTCACCCATTGGCACTATCAATTCTTTTGTTTCGTCACTTCCCACTTCTTCAGTTTAACGAAGAAACAAAATTTGTATGGGGTGGGTCCCAACTTATATTTAATGTATAGTTGTTTTTTATTTAGTGTATGTAAATGTAGGTATATTAGTATATGTGTGACTCAAAAATTAACCATTGGTACTGTTATGTCTGTCATTCATGAGTTTTGTGTGTGCTGATGTGACATAACATGTGTATTAAATTAGGTTTATTCATCGAAACACCTAATAATATGTGTATTTTAACATCGCATGGGATCCCGATATAGTAAGTAAATAAACATACATTTAAATAATAATTTCCAAGTAGACGTATAAAAAGAAAATAGAGTAAGAAAATAGAAGTAGAAATGCAAAAAATTCAAAAACGACAAATTACCCTCGCTTTGACGCTTCCATAAAATTCCTCAAAATACAAATGTTCCGCCAAATCACACTACCTTTTGTGCATTCTCTGCTTTTAGTTTTTTTTTGTTAAATTCGTGATCTTACAATAACGATTTTAGGTTATTAAATTTGCATACAAAATTCTAACTTTAATCTACGCAATCATGTGCTCATTGGGTAAGCCTGAAATCAAGCTGATGAACGCTGGGAACAAACTGCAACTTTTGCCTTCTTCAACTGCTGAGCTTCTCAACATTCTTGTGGTATATATTTACCGTATTTGATGATTTATGATGCTTGAATTTGTTAGTTCTGTACGGACTGAAAATGAATTGATGACGTCAGCTTTTTGCTTGGGTTGAAGCTATATGAGACTTGTTGAATAGTTAGGGATTGATTTCACTGAATAGTGTAGATCAAATGGTGTACATTTTGTTTAAGGGTTATTGCTTGATATAGAAATGTACCTATTGCGTGTATTGGTTAGTGTATTTTCCGAGCATATCGGTTTATGAAAATCTGAAAAAGGTGATAACTTGATGTTTTATGGCTTATGAGCTCAAGTTGATAAACTAATAACCTGTTAAAAATGAGCCAACAATGAGCTTATGAAATTTTTGTTCCAAGTTTTGTTAGTAAAGGGCCCACCTGTGTTGATCTGTGGAGTTTATGGTTGCAAAGTTTCATTTCTGCTTGAATTCTATGGCTTCAATTCACGGTTTTCAAATCTTTGGTGTACTTTTGTGATAGCAAATGGAGCATATACTATCCGAGGTGAAACAATCACCATCTGAGTCGATGATTAAATCAATGCATCCACTGATTGAGGCACTTATCTCTAAGGATATGGTGAAGCATTCTGATATGGATGTGAATATCTCAGTTGCACGTTGTATCAGCGAGATCATGAGAATTATGGCACCAGAAAACCCTTACAATTATGAACAAATGAAGGTATGAACAAATAGTTGAGATAAAGAGAATTTACTTATAATGTACTATAGTCCCAAGTAACTGCTCTTTCCTGCTTGTTGATGCACAGGATTTCTTTGAGCTAGTTGTAACTACATTTGAGAATTTATATAGTGCATCTGGTGGATGCTATACTAAGATGGCTAAAGTTCTCAAAATTTTTAGCAAATACAGACTACCAGTACTGATGTTGGACCTGGAGCTGGAGGGACACCAACTAATAGTTCGACTGTTTAAACAGTTTTTAACCGTTGCTGAGTAAGAACATTATTTCTTTGCTAGCAGCTAGATATGTTCTGTTTGCACTTCTGCTTTAGCAGAAGATTACCATTTTTTTTAGTAAAACTTCGCATGCTTCAATATTAAAGTGTATGACGCTCAAATCGTTACTTGACTACTGCTGCTGTATTTGCTATTAAATACAATCCCTTTTTTGTGCCAAATTACTTGCAGAGCTGAGATAGACTTTCAAGTACTGGCTGCCTTGGATTAGTTTGAATGCATTGACATAAGCATTGCTAGAAACAAGGATGTCAAGAATTATACCAGGATGTTTAATGGGTATGGACACTCCCAAACCTCCGAATTATAGACAGGGCCATCTAATCTAAATTTTGTTGGTGTCTTGCAAGAGAACGGCCTTAAAAGCCAACTTGAGCATGTTAAATTTTATTTCGAGTTCACGAATGTTCAACCTACCTAACTGCTTCATTAATCCACTTTCACACAAGTGACTTCCGAACCCAGATTTCTAGAAAATTGAAACCAAAATATAACAACTTGGGTGTTTTGCAAAGCTGCAGTATTTGATTTACAAATGTCGACAAGGTATCTAACCCATGTAGGGGTATTTTAATATCATTCATGGGTTAGACAACTTGTTGACAATTTTGGATCAAGAACTGAACCCTCAACCTCAGCCTTGGCAGTGGGGATCTCTTGGGTGTCTGAACCGATCAGTCTCGTGATGAAGAGAATTCTGACTTATACCGAAGCAGATTCCAAGATATTGCATGCAACACAAGCGTTGTGCCTTTCTTTACTTTTTCTCCTCTCTCGAAAAAAGCTTCCTTTCCTGAATTTAGGATCAATTAAGCAGTAGGATGAGTTAAAAGGTATCATGTTCGAGTTGCCTTTGAAACTGTTCTCTTGCAAGACACTAATATAATTAAGATTTGATCTGGTGTCTTCGATTCGGATGTTTGGGGGTGTCCATCCCCCTTTAATCTTCCCTGTATGTCGTTGTTTATAGTACTTGAAAGTCTATCTTTGCAAGTAATGTTGTTGCACAACAATGATAAGGAGTTCATATATAATATCATTATACATGATATAGATGAATAAAAATATATTGAAACTTATGGCATTTAGTGGATGACTTTTAAGCTAAACTGAGTAATTTTTTCTTCTGACTTTTAAGCTCCAATTCTTCTGTAATTGTACACGAGATGGAGAAAATTATGACCATGATCATAGAGGAAAGTGAGGAGCTTGAAATTCGAGGTCTCGTAGCTACTACTGTGAAAAAAGATTATCAGGTTATGATTTTTGTGGACCTTTACCAAATCAGGTTCTTAATTTACTACTAATTACATTCTAGACTAAGTGATGTTCCTCTTGCAGATCGCTTTGCCTGTTTGTTGGCAACTGGCGGAAAAAGTTCTCATGAACTATGCTGCTCAGCAGAAACCACATTTTCGAAAAATGAGACGAGATATGAGCATTGCGCTTTATGATTATTCCAAATTGGTTGCACGTATCCGTAAAACTACATCAGAAACTGACATTATGGTGTTTGTTTACTCTTGCTCATACTTTCATATATATAGAACACATATAATCCTTATAGATATTTTTTGCTATCACACTGGGTTTCTTCACATTTAAATATAGTTGGTCATATTTGATTTAATATCATTGTTATAACAAAGTTACAATTCTTTTCATGAAGGCTGAAGAAGTTGACAATTCGTTGGGAGAGACTATTCCACACAAGATAAAACTTGAGTGTCCAGAGGAAATCGGCAATATGGTGCACACTGTAAGGTGTTGTCAACTTGGAACTAAAATTATGGTTGTCCTTCATTCTGAAGATGGAAAGAAAACCGTGTCATTCGATGATCCATCAATGCCATCCAAACCAATGACAAATGTGAGGGGAAAACGCAAGAGAAATGACACTCCATGGAAGAAGAAGGTAATACAGTATTACAACGTGCCTATTTCTTAAGACATAGAGGTGGCAGAACGGGTTAGGCCGGCCCACACACACACACTTTAATTCTTCTTGTCTCTAGGTTTCTTATATTTTTCAAACAGTCCATGAACCAATTTTATACAATAAAACAATTTAGGAGGTTTTATGCATGTTGAATATTTTGGGTGAGCTTCGGCCTTCCTGACCTGCTCATGAACGTGAGGTGCATGCTTATAAAAAAATTGTGAAAAATATGTAACAGCATAACCATGTACATATAATCTCCTTCCTTCTCTTTGTAATTTTCTTCTACTCAACTCTAGAGCTGGAAAAATGGGCTGGTCGAGTAACATGTCAAAATAAGTTTGGATTTAGAGCTACCAATTTTGGTAGATGTCGAACTGGTTTTGGTTGACCCACGAGCATATTGACAGAAACAATTGAAAATGATAAATAAATCTACTGAAAACAATTGCAAAATCCAAACAGGATGACCTAAATAAATTAATATAGTCTGTAGAGATGACAAAATGTTAGTCCTTGAGGCATATGCTATCACTCCATATTCTTTGAATATTGACGCTAATAGCCCTTATCATAATTTCCTTCCAGTTATAGCAAGGGTAAAACTGGTAGGATAGAAAAGATTTGGAATTCATTTATTTAACTATCATTTGTAAATGACCTTAACACGTGCCCTTGGGGCGTAATATTGAAGAAACGTTATCATAAGTTCATGATACCGTATGAAAACATTGAACTTTGTTCCAGTTACGTGGATAATATTCTATGTTTTACAAGTTTTATTGATTTAGGCTCTTGAGCATGGTGAAAATTTGGTGGGGAGGAGGATAAAAGTTTGGCGGCCTGTATATGGAACGTAAGTATCATAACATTTGAGTAAGATTCATGAATCTTCTTAACTCTTTTAATGTGAACATCTTTTGCTGCAGTTACGATGAAGGAGTTGTGGAATCCTTTGACTCTAAAATGAGGACACATAAGGTTTGATGTTAACAAAATTTGTTCCAAGTTCTCGATTCGCACTTTCCAGAAACTTTGTATTAACGGTAGCAATATCGACCCATCTACTCATGCTTGGGTCGATGTGGGTCATTATAAATCTCTAACAGGTGAAAAGTTGTTTGAGATGACAGTTACACACAATGTACTTGTAAATTAATTATGTTTTCTTTATCTCTAAAGATCAAATCGGTCAAAAGTCAATTTAAGGTGGCAGTTTCGACCATCCATTTACTTATGAATGGGTCGATGCATGTCCATTTTGTATCTCTACGGTTCTTACCAGTCAAGACTTGATATAGGTCGCAATTATGCCCAATTTTACTTACGAATGGTGGATTCGGGTCGTGTTTTATCTCTAAGGTCAAACTAGAATATCACTAATAATTCGAAATTCGTCATAATGTACTTCTTGGTTGGTGGAATGGAATTTAAAATCCAAAAATTGTACAGATATCAATTCCTTCAATACCCAATTCATACTCCAATTCCTTAAATTCCAATATTTTCAAACTCATATTCTTTGACAGATTCCAGTTCCTTCAAAAATGTAATGTGAAACAAATTCCCCGACTTGTAATCACATACAACACACTGATGTTATGTGATATACATATATTCTGGACAAAAAGTGTTTTGAATTAACACAACCCGATCTCTGTAATTACATGTTTTGACATGTTACCCAACCTGACTGAGGTGCCAATTTTCCATCTCGTCTTTTTGAGTCGACTAATGTTTGTTGCTATATCTTCTTAGGTATTGTATGATGATGGTGATGAACAATTTGTATACCTCAACAGAAGACGGTGGGAGTTGATTGAAAATGAGCCTAGCATGTTAGATTCGGTATATACATCCTTCTGTCTCTTTAAACTTGGGAACATATTTAACTAAACCCATGTTATTAAAGTATAAATTTATATATAAATTCATATGATGTATGTTAAAAATGACAGTTTTGGCCCAAATGGACAAAAATGGGTTCATTCAATATTTCCTGTTCAATTCTTTTGGGTTTGTTTGGGCAAAACAATGCATCTAAACAGCCTAATATAATTACTTCAAAATCAAGTCGGGTTGTGTTGACCCGTAATCAATTTTTGCTGTTTCTCTTTCTGTTTTACAAACAGTCAAAGTATTAAGTATGTTGATAAAACTGTACCATAATAAATCAATGGGCAAATTTCTGAAACAGGCTACGGGCTCCTGTTGATACATACATCCTTGTAATTTACTTTTGCATGATTTCACTGCAAAAAAAGATCTTTTTGTTATATTTCAAGAAGTTAAATAAATCATCATGCAAAAAAAGTAATAAAATAAATACTCCGTTCTTTGTAAAAAATGAAGTCAAGGGATCAGCAAAAGTTCACAGAATTTTTGAATAAATATTCAATTCTTATAACCCATAACGTCACCATTTTTCTTATAATTTTATATTTTTTGTGCTGCATGATACAACCAGGCCTGTGAAAAGACGTGCTTAGGGGAGTCCAGCAATGAGAAGCCCGATCATGAGCAGTGCAGTGCGAAAGGACGGCCTGTAAGAGAGAAAAGGCGTCCAGTCCGTTTAGAAACTTAAGAACACCCATTCCATGCAATTGATTAAATGGTTACTTCATTTCTGGGTAAACATAAGGATGCATGTACAGTAGTAAACCACATTTCCATTATTTCCAATTATAGCTCTTAAAGTATAGATAGAAGAATACTTCTCTTAGTAGTTTATTTCGGTTACTTGTAAACTGTAAGGCATGATTGAATAAAAGGAAATATATATCAGAATATTGCCACAACTTGTGTGTTTCTTATACTTATATTTTCGGGAGACTGACCTAAAATAATCTTGACTATTGGTGTTTTTCATTGCTCTTTAACATAACATGCCTCCAAAACGTGATCCACCCCCTCGCGAATAATCAATGTTACCCATGGCTGAACAAAATATCCGAACTTGTAGCATCCACTTTGATCACTAACGACAAAATACTCTTGACCCAAACCGCAATAACCTCCCAACTACACATCATTGTCAAGCAGCTAGCAAAGCAATACGACCAAACCTCTCGATTCATTGCCACTATCGACCAAAAGACGCTGAGCTTAATTGCTTTCAAAGAGTGTTTGGGCTAAGTATCGGAGTTGGTGGGGCAGGCCAATTCCGTCCTCATTATCCTTGTCGGATCTTGTTGCTAAAGGTTGGTTTGTGTTGTTGAAGAAATGTAAAGGAAAGTTTTTCATGGGGTTTGTTATGTTCAGATTTGGCTTATCTGGAAGTGGAGAAATGATGTTTTTCATGCCCCGCCCGGTGATAAACCTGCCTCACGTGATGCTGACCGAGACTTCAAAATCTGTCTCTGCTTTCGATTTTGAGTAGATCTTCATCAAGCTCACGTAGATGGTCCCAGTGGATTCTTGATCTGATTGTAGTGTTTGTGAGAGGCAGTAATGTTAGGTTCTTCGGTTTTTAGCATTTTGTTGGGCTTAGTTTTATCTGATTCTAGTGTTTACTTCTGTATCCATTTCCTCCTTCCCCTTGTTTGATCTTATGTTTTGATCCTCTATTTTGAGGATTCTCTAATGGAAAGCTTGGTTTTGCAAAAATTAATAAATATATATATACCTCTATCACATGAAGATATCTATTTGGGATCATTTTATATATGACTTGCAAAATATCAAACTTATTACTAGTATATAAGATATCATTTATGTCTTTCATAAATTTAAAATGTATTTAAATCGTTATTTTAATCAGTACACTAACAAAAAACTAGTGGAAAAGATATATATCATAAATAGTAAGAAAAAATATCATTAAAGTGTGAAAGTACCGTAATACCATTTATATACCTGCAAGATGCAAAGAAATTATTGTACTAGAATGGGAAATTCGCCATTGCTATTAAGTATTAACCAAATCCATGCCAAGAAACAAAACCTTCATATTACTACGACACCTTTTATCACAATGCCAATCATTATCGTGTTTTAGTTTAATCTTAAATTGGTCGAATTAGAGACTCCCTTCTCAACCATCTCGCCTTCCATCAAGCACAAATTTAGGTTGCCTTCAATTATATCTATTATTCAATTTTACTTTTTAGAGTTGATGTCATTTAAAAACTAGAGAAAATTCAGAATAAATATTTAATCGTAAGGGATGGAGTTTTCGTTTTCCAAAATAGAAAATTAGTCAAATATAAATCATAGATTTTTTTTCTTAATTTTTTTTTAAAGCATATTTACACATTTTCTCATTTTTTTTATTTTCTTAAAAAAAATTTCAGACAAATAGAGTAGTTTTCCGTAACTAAATTTCTCTAACCCTTCCTTTATAGATAATGACAACATATCTCATGGCTCGAAACTCAAATCTATAACCCTTGTAAATCATTTAGGGGTTTGACTTAAAATCTTATCAAAAACACCAACTGTAACCTTGATATATGATTGGAAACTATATGGTAAATGTTAAAATATTTATGCTAATAGAATAAATTATTTATCAACTCTATTTCAAGTTATAAGTCATACTTTTAAAAATATAACATTAGCATATAGACACACACACACATATATATATATATATATAATATCCACTATAATATATGTTAGGAAAGAAAAGTACATCCGATGTTTTCTGTTGGTGTTTTTGTAAAAGAGTTCAGACGGGTGACTATTACAATTGTTTATTTATGATGTTGACGAATTTTAAGATCATTCTGAATTTATGATTTTATAATCCCAATAATTTATGAATAGTGTTATAAAATATCATTTGAGATAGATTGCCACTTTTGTCAATGTTAGATCAATAATATCTAAGTAACTTGTCCTCCTAATTATCCCAATGTGTGAAATGTATAGGGTATACAAGTAGTATAAATACTACATTAGTTGAATGAGTAAAATGCACCTCATGATACACTTTCATTAGTGGTATCCTTATACTCTCCATCTTGTTCTTCCTTTCTTACTTAAAAGTTCTTATATTATATTGCTAATAAAGCCTTAATTATAGTTAAATTAAAAGTTCTCTAATTAAGGAAGATCAAAGCAATCCATCTTAATCAAGATAACTAGTCAAGGTAAACATTATCTTAATTATATGTTGTAGTACTAGAAAGATAACTACATTATAAACTAAATGATAACATTTTCTAAATAATAAGTTATCGTATGTACTAGAAAGATATATATAACTATACATCATAATTAATAATAATTAGTAAAAGTAGGTTATATTTAATCATGGACATTTGGACTATAAACATTTGGACTACTAACTTTTTATTATTATGCTAACTTTTATTTATGCATACTAACCTTATATTCTTGTGCTAACTTAATTTTATGCAATCTAACATTTTATTATTGTACTAACATTTACTTATGCACTCTAACCTTTATTTATGCAAGCTAACATTTTATTATTATACTAATCTTTATTTACGCACTCTAACATTTATTTTATCTATTTCCTTATTTGTATACTAATTTTTATTAATTCATCTTACCAATTTTTATTTACAAACATTTCATTATGTTTCAAAATCTTTATAAAACTGAATATAGTGTTTTTACAAGTTTACGTTTTCACCGTTTAACTTTTTATTTTAAAATAATAATAATTTACAACGGTTATGAGGTCGTTGTAAAACTTTAGTTGACGGTGTAACAACGGCTATATTTATCACTATAAATTAAGTATAATTAATCTTCAAAATATATATTCTTTTACAATCATATCAGTTCAAAAGCTTCCTTCAAGATGATCTATTCAGTTTTAATTCTGATATTTGTAATATTAGTACTACTCATTATCCCACTTGTAATTCTCCCTCGAGGAGAACTGTATTTTTTCTTAGGCTTGTTTATATTTGTGGTTTTTCCACTCCTCTGTATCGTTTTAACTATCGATAATATATTCTAATCTTTGTTGTTGTTTACTCAAATTGTTGATAGCCACAATATGTCAGGCGTTGCAAAGACAAAGTTTGAACAACTTGATGCAAATGGAATGAATTATATATCTTGGATTCAAGATATGCAATCAAAGCTTGAATCCATGGGTATCTTGGATACCATAAATGAGAATAATGACAGTTCATCAAAAGATAAATCAACAACATATGTTTTCCTTCGTAAGCATATTGATATTATGCTAAGACTTGAATATCCAAATGTTAGCGACCCAAGTGTTCTTTGGGCAATTCTTAAAAGGAGATTTAATATTCAAAAGGAAGTCTTACTTCCAAATGCTAGAGATCAATGGAGGAACTTAAGGTTCCAAGATTTCAAGAAAGTAAATGAATATAGCTCAGCTATGTTCCGTATAGTTGCCACACTTGAATTCTGTCGAGATCGTGTAACCGATGAGGATATGTTGGAGAAAACTTTCTCTACATTTCATTCATCAAATAATAATTTGATGCAGCAATATCGGTTAATGAATTTCAAAAAATACTCTGATCTCAATGCATTTCTGCTTATTGCAGAACAGAATCAAGAGCTCCTTATGAAAAATCAGGCTCGTCCAGCAGGTTCCCTAGCATTAGCTGAGGCAAATGCTACAAATAAAGATGATTCAAAAAATAATACAAATGGACGGGGACGAGGCTATGGCACAAATTATCGTTACAATCACAACCATAATGGTGGTCGTAACTCTAACAGTAATTCTCGTGGACGTGGACATGATCGTGGACGTGGACGTGGTCGTGGTTATAAAAGTAATTTCCACAATGGTCCATATGATAACAAGTCCCAACTACAAAGAAGGAATCATGATGCTGGAGCAAGCACTTCTAAGAACCCTGATGACATCTGTTATAGATGTGGAAGTACGGGGCATTGGTCTAAAATGTGTCGCACACAGGAGCATCTCTGCAAGCTCTATAAGGCATCCATTGCCGGGAAAGATAAAGAAGTGAACCTTGCTGATGACATTGAGTTCACAAATGTTGAGATGAATGTTGCAGATTACTGCAATGACACTGACATATGAATCAATGTGGCTATCAATAATCTATCATAACTATGTTGGTTTTCATAAATGTATTTCCCTTTTATTAATTATGTTTTCTTAACTATGCTTTCCCTTTCATGACTAGCTTTTCATTTCTCATTTCATGTAATATATTCCTAAAATAAAATGTATCTTTATTACATTCTTCTTATTACTTATATACACTCATTATAAAATTTTCATATTTGAAGTTTGATACGAATTACAACGGGCTAGACCATAAAGCAAATGATGGAGATCTATGTATACCAGATAGTGGTACAACACGCACTATTTTGAAATCGAAAAAATATTGCTCTGAATTGAAACCAACAAAGGCAATTATACATACAATATTAGGCCCTGCAGATTTGATAGAAGGAATTGGAAAAGCCAGATTTACATTGCCAAATGGTACCAAACTTTTAGTGGAGAATGCTTTATTCTCTTCAAAATCAACGAGAAATCTGTTGAGTTTTAATGACATATATCTTAATGGATATGATCATCAATATGTGACTACAGAAAATGGGAAATATTTGCACATTACTGATAAGAATAATGTATTATAAAAATTCTCAATTCTTAATTCTGGCTTACATTATACACATTAAATGTAGCAGAATCTCATATGTTAGTTTAAGAAAAGCATAGTGATCCTAGTATTATCAGTTTATGGCATGACAGGTTAGGTCATCCAGGATCTACAATGATGAAGAGAATAATTGGAAGTAACCATGGACATCCATTCAAGGATCAAAAAGTCTCACATGATAAAATGAGTCCATGTACATCTTGTTCTCTTGGAAAACTGATTGTGAAACCTTCACCACTAGGGTTGAAAATGAATCACCATAGTTTCTTGACAGAATTCATGGTGATATATGTGGAGCTATTCATCCCCCATCTGGACCATTCAGATACTTTATGGTATTAATAGATGCATCAAGCAAATGGTCTCATGTGTGTTTATTATCAACTCGTAATATGGCATTTGCAAAGTTTCTTGCACAAATTATAAAATTACGAGCACACTTTCCTGATCATGCAATTAAGAAAGTAATACTTGATAATGCGGGTGAGTTTACGTCTCAAGCATTCAATGACTGTTGCATGTCTGTAGGAATTGTTGTTGAACATCCAGTTGCTCATGTTCACACACAAAATGGTTTAGCTGAATCATTGATTAAACGTCTCCAATTGATTGCTAGACCATTGCTAATGAAAATAAAATTGCCAGTGTCCATTTGGGGACATGCAATTTTACATGGTGCATCATTAGTTCGTATTAGACCTAGTGCATATCATAAGTATTCTCCTCTACGACTTGCTTTTGGGCAAGAACCAAATATTTCTCACCTGAAAATATTTGGTTGTGCAGTATATGTTCCCATTGTACCACCAGAACGTACAAAAATGGGTCCTCAAAGGAGATTGGGAATTTATGTTGGGTATGAAACATCATCCATAATAAGGTATCTTGAACCTTCAACATGTGATCTTTTTACAGCACGTTTTGCTGATTGTCATTTTAATGAGAAAAATTTCCCAGCACTTGGAGGAGAAAAAAGAACTCAAGAAAAAGATGTTTCATGGTGTGAACCTTCATTGTTGTATCTTGATCTTCGCACTAAACAAAGTGAAACAAAAGTTTAAAGGATCATGCACTTGCAAGAAATTGCTAATCAGATACCTGATGCATTTACTGATACAAAGAGAGTGACTAAATCTTATATACCGGCTGCTAATGCTCCAGCTCGAGTAGAAATTCCAAATGATCAAACTAATGATAAAGTCACTCAAGAATCTAAAGCACGTTTGAAACGTGGGAGATCAATTGGTTCAAAGGAATGTCTTGGCTTACAGATTGAGCACATGCCTAATGGAATGCTTGTTCATCAGTCAAATTACACGCATAAGGTATTAAAACGTTTTAATATGGACAATGCTAAACCTTTAAGCACTCCAATGGTTGTTAGATCACTTAATGTGGACAATGATCCATTTCGTCCTCGCGAAGAAAATGAAGAGGTCCTTGGACAAGAAGTACCATACCTTAATGCTATTGGAGCACTTATGTATCTTACAAATTGTACTCGACCTGACATTTCTTTTGCAGTTAACATGCTTGCAAGGTTTAGTTCAGCACCAACCAAAAGATATTGGAATGGGATCAAACACATATTTCAATACCTACGTGGAAGTATTGACTTAGATCTATTTTATTCCAATAATTCAAAGCAAGGATTGATTGGTTATGCAGATGCAGGTTATTTGTCTGATCCTCATAAAGCTAGATCTCAAACTGGATACGTATTCATGAATGGGGGCACTGCAATTTCATGGCGTTCTCAAAAGCAAACACTTGTTACAACATCTTCAAATCATGCTGAGGTCATTGCATTGGATGAAGCTAGCAGAGAGTGTGTATGGTTAAGGTCAATGACACAACTCATTTTGTCTTTATGCGGACTAGAGAATGAAAAGATGCCAACTATGATTTACAAAGACAATGCAGCTTGTATTGCACAAATGAAAGAAGGGTATATCAAGAGTGACAGAACTAAACATACACCTCCAAGAATCTTTTCAACACTCAAGACCTTATCAAGAATAATCAGATTGAGATGCAATATGTTCAATCTAGCAATAACTCAGCAGATCTTTTCACGAAGGCACTTCCAACTGTAATTTTCAGAAAACACGTTCATAGTATTGGAATGCGACATGTTCAAAACATGTAATGCATTATGGTTATCTACATGAGGGGGAGTCAACTATACACTGCACTATTTTTCCCTTACCTAAAGTTTTTTCACACTGGGTTTTCTTTAGCAAGGTTTTTAACGAGGCAGTACATCAAAGTTGACTCTACATTGAAGAAATGTGTCATCCAAGGGGGAGTGTTATAAAATATCATTTGAGATATATACACATGTCTATTTGGTTGCCACTTTGGTCAATACTAGATCAATAATATCTAAGTAACTTGTCCCCTAATTACCCCAATGTGTGAAATGTATAGTGTATACAAGTTGTATAAATACTACATTAGTTGAATGAGTAAAATGTACCTCACAACACACTTTCATTATTATATTGCTAATAGAACCTTAATTATAGTTAAATTTTCAACAAACAAACAAAAAGGGAGTATATAAAAGTGTAATTATAGAATATTCAAAAACGACAAATTATCCTTGTTAAAACCCTTCCATAAATTCCTCCAGTTTGTGCGTTCTCTGCTTTTAGGTTTTGCTCAAATCCCTCAAAACAACAAATTTAGGTTACAATTCACACAAAATCCAACAATGTCTCCATTCAGTAAGCTTCAGATTAAGCTGATGAACGCTGGGAAGAAACTATTACTTTTGCCTTCCTCAACTGCCGAGCTTCTCAACATTCTTGTGGTATGTATATACGTACACATTCATATATCTATATGTTTATTTACGTGTATTATTCGTACGTATATGTTATTTTTTATAATTTATGAGGGTTTGAATCTGTTAGTTTTGTATGAACTGGAAATGAATTGATGACGTCAGCTGTTGTTTTTAGCTTGGGGTGCAAGCTGTTTGAGATTTGTTGAATAGTTAGGGTTTGTAGATTATATAGTAGGATACACAATTCACTTGACTACACTTCGGGATTATTTATTAGTACTTATATGTAGAGCTGGCAAAATGGGCGGGTATGGGCTACGGGTCAAAACGGGCATGGGTAAAAACGGGCTCGGGTCTAATCGGGTGCGGGTCAAACGGGCTCGGGTCATAATGGGCTATTTGAAAATTTCATAAAAAAATGTTCTAATTTACTAAAATATATATATTTTCCAAAATAAGTTATTATTTTTAACTATATAACATAAAAAATATAACATGATGGGCACCCATTTAGACCCATTCATGATTTGAGTTTTACCCAATTAAGCCCATTCCCAAAATTTGTCCAGTCCATAAGAACCCAAACTTTATGTCATTATACCAAGAATTACCCAAATGTGGAGCAAATGGGCAGAATTTGCCAGCATTACTTATATGCTTAAAAAATAAGTAGGTGAATCTGCTTATCTGTTGTCCAAATAAGTAAATAAGCGGATAAACATTTATTTAATCAATCCCAAACACCCCTGAAATCATATAGAATTAATTGCTTGCTTTCTGGGCTTGTTTGGTTAATTTATTGGAAAAGGTTGATAATCAATATTTTTTAACTGCTTAAGAGCTTATTACATTAGCTTATGAGCATAACTGAGCCGTAAGTCGAAGCTAGTCAAAATGAGCTAGCCTGTAAGTGTTTTCCTGAGGTCAAGAGTAAGGATTGATCTGTGAAAAATCTGATAGTTGCGAAGATGACCGAGTCATCTCCCATACTAACTGTGTCCTGTTGAGTTATGGGAAAACTAAACCCAGAAACGTAAGTCGGTGTCTGTTCCTTGGAGTGCAAGTAATTGTGTTCGATTAGGATTAGTTGTATGTGCTTCGAGTGCACGTAATCGTAAACCTGTATTAAATCTGTTTCAATAATATATCTCTAGCTATGGAATGTGGATTAAGCAAATCGACTCGATTTACCCAACCATGTAATTTTTTTTTCTTTTCAATGGTGCAAGTTTGTTTCATGCGTGTTTTGCAATTAAAACAGATAACTTATCATGCTCTGGTTAGCATTTAATGCTATTATTGAACGTCTTAGTTAACATAAGTAATGTGCATTTACGGTTTATGCTTTTTTGTTTTTAAACGTCATAGCATTGTGATGTTTTCACTGAACAAGGTTTTCATTTCTACTTAAATTTTTATTGCTACAATTCAAGGTTCTGAAAATTTTGGTGTAATTTTGCGATAGCCAATTGAGCAAATACTCTTGGAGGTGAAACAATCATCATCTGAATCGATGATTAAATCTATGCATCCAATAATTGAGGCCCTTATTGCTAAGGAAATGGTGAGGCACCCTGATATGGATGTGAATATCTCTGTTTCACATTGTATCAGTGAGATCATGAGAATTATGGAACCAGAAAACCCCTACAATAATCAACAAATGAAGGTATGAACCAATAGTTGAGATAAATAAAAATATACTAATTAAATGTACTATAGCCCCAAGTAACTGTCCTTTCCTTCTTATTAATATGCACAGGATTTCTTTGAGCTAGTTGTAACCACATTTGAGAATTTATATCGTGCATCTGGTGGATGCTACACTAAGATGGCTAGAGTTCTCATAATATTTAACAAATACAGATTGCCGATAAGGATGTTGGGCCTGGAGCTGGACGGACACCAGCTAATAGTTCGACTATTTAAACTGTTTTTAACCGTTGCTGAGTAAGAAATTTATTTCTTTGCTAGTAGCTAGACCTGTTCTTAATGCACTTCTGATTTAGCAGAATGTTACCATTTATGTGCCAAAACACCTCATGCTGCCTTCAATATTAAAGTCTTTCACGCTCAAAACGTGACTTGACTACTACTCTTCTTTGCTATTAATTGAAACAAGGATTGCTAGAAACAACAATGTCAAGGGTTTTCATACAAAGAAGAATGGCACTCCGAAACATCCGAATCAAAGACACCATGATAAATGGGTAAATGGAGGAGTTTTCCTTCTCAGGTTACCCTAGGAGGGTGAGTTTTTTTACTCAAATGTACACGGGCTAACCGGGTATACCCTTACAGTTCCCCCTCTCCCTGGCCACTCCAAGATGTTTACATTGGGAGGTTCAAACCTGAGACCTTTTGTGAGGACATCGGGACGCCTTAACACTATGCTACCTTGGTGATGGTTCAAAGACACCGCGATACAATCTTAATTTTTGTAGTGTCTTGTAAGAGAACAGACTCAAAGGCAACTTGAGCATGATAACTTTTATGTCAGGTTCACGAACGTTCAATCGAAATGCATCATTAATTCACTTTAACACACTTGCCTTTTGAATCCAAATTTCAAAACTGAAATAATTTAACTTGGGGTGTTTCGCAAAGCTGCAGAACCCTGTTAAGTGTTAGATATCTTGGCGACATTTGTGGATCGGGTACTGTAGCTTGCAATGCACCACAGGTTAAATTATTTCGGTTTCTGTCTTCTGAACTTTGGGTTTGAAAGTCAAGCATGTCAAAATGGATTAATGATGCAGTTAGGTTGAACGTTGGGGAACCTGACATAAAGTGATCATGCTCGAGTTTCCATTGAGTCTGTTATATTGCAAGGGACTAACAAAATGAAGATTAGATTGCGGTGTCTCTGTTTTGGATGTTTGGGAGTGTTCGTCCCCCAGTAATCTTCGTTGTTAAAAAGCAAATGGATTAATGATGCAGTTAGGTTGAACGTTGGGGAACCTGACATAAAGTGATCATGCTCGAGTTTCCATTGAGTCTGTTATATTGCAAGAGACTAACAAAATGAAGATTAGATTGCGGTGTCTCTGTTTTGGATGTTTGGGGGTGTTCGTCCCCCAGTAATCTTCGTTGTTAAAAAGCCCTTGACATTGTTGTTTCTATTAATCCTTATGTCAATGCATTCCAACTAATCCAAGGCTGCCCAGTACTCAAAAGTTGAAAATTTATATCTATGCAAGTAATTTGGTGCAACAATGAAGAAGAGTTTGTGTTTAATATTGAATCCTTACAGCTGATCTATATGAATAAAACGATATCAAAGTGGAACTTATGTGCTTTAGTGGATGAATTCTTATGCTAAACTGAGTTTTTTCTCTTTTGACCTCTAAGCTCCAATTCTTCTCCGATTGTATACGAGATGGAGAAAATTATGACCATGATCATAGTGGAAAGTGAGGAGCTCACGCTTGAGCTTCGTGGTCTTGTGGCTACAACTATGAAAAAGGATAACCAGGTTATGATTATGTTGTGAACCTTTACCAAATCAGGTTCTTAATTCACCACTACTTACATCCTTTACTAAATGTTGTTCCTCTTGCAGATCGATTCGCCTGTTTGTTGGCAACTAGCGGAAAAAGTTCTCATGAACTATGCTTCTCAACATAAACCACATTTCCGAAAAATGAGTCGAAATATGAGCATTGCGCTTTTTGATTATTCCAGATTGGTTGCATGTATCTGTAAATCTGCATCAGAAAATGACATCATGGTGTTTGTTACTCTTACTAAGACTTTATTATACATATGAAACATATTTTATCAGTATAGAGATTTTGTTGCTATTACACTGGATTTCTTCACATGTAAATTACATTGATCAAATTTATTATCACTGCTGTTCAAAGTTACAATTCTTTTTGTGAAGGCTAAAGAAGTTGACAATTCATTGGGAGAAACTACTCAAGATGAAACTAATACAAGCAATTTGAGGAAGGATACAACTCACAAGATGAATCTTGACTGTCCAGAGAAAATCGGAACTATGGTGCACACTGTAAGGTGTTGTCAACTTGGAACTAAAGTTATGGTTAACCTTCACTCCGAAGATGGAAAGAAAACCGTGTCATTTGATGATCCATCAATGCCACCCAGATCTATGACAGATGTGAAGGGCAAACGTAAGAGAAATGGCACTCTATCGAAGAAAAAGGTAATACAATATTACAGTGTGTCTAGACTTTTTTCTAGACATAGAGATGCCAGAACTGGTTAGGCTGACCGGCAAACACTTTTTTGTTTGTCTTCTACTTGCTGAATTTTATATATTGTTAGATTACTTATTATTAAATTCCATATTAATACAATGATAATCTAGTTTTTAAATAAAACTGTTTAGGAGGTTTTATGCATTTTGAATATATTTTGGGTGAGCTTCAGCCTATCTGACCTGCTAGTTTAACCTGCTTCCGTTTTGACCAATTCCTTAAATGTTACATATTTGAGCCATTATAGGCAAAGTACGATCCAGTAAATCTTTTAACTTATAAGACGTTCCAAAATGCCACCTCTAGTATTTGTCGCTCATCACTCCAATTTATCTAATCATCTTCTGATTATCACAAAACTTTATACTGATTCAGGCTCGATCTGTTGAGCTTGGTGAAAATTTGGTGGGGAGCAGGATAAAAGTTTGGTGGCCTGATGATGAAATGTAAGTTTCATAGCACTTGAGCGAGATTTATGAACCTCTTTGGCTCTTTTAATATGAAATTTTATGCTGCAGGTATTACCAAGGAGTTGTCAAATCTTTTGACTTTAATATAAAGAGGCACAAGGTGGGATGTTGACCAACATTTGCTCCAAGTCATCAATTTTCATTTTCAAGAAACTTTGCATTAGATGTGCCGATGTCAACCAATTTATTTATCAGTGGTTTGATTTCGGTTATGTTTTAACGCTATCAGGTCAGACAGGTGAAGTAGAATAATAGTGAAAAAGGAAACGAGTCTAACTCGTAATAGTCGCCCAAAGTTGAACTTTTTTATGCACAAAACCTCCAAAATTATTAAACTCAATTATTGAGATCATTACTTGAATAAAACAATCTGTACCATAATAATAAGAGAATTTGGTCCACCTATTAAAACTTGGTCAAACTACCCCATAGAACCAAATACCACTATTATCTCTCTTACTACATAAACAAACACTCTACACAAAACACATATTACACACTTTTAGAACACATACAAACGCTCCCATCTTAACTATCACCAAGGTAGCCTAGTGGTAAACGTCTTGATCTCTTCACAAGAGGTCTCAGGTTTAAACTTCACTAGTTGCACATCTTGGGGGTGGCTAGGGAAAGGGTCGCAAATGGTCACGAGGATATCCAGATTAGGCAGCGTACATCTTAGTAAAATAAACCCGTCCTCTCCGGGTATCCTGAACAGGGAAAACCTCCTCCGTTTCACCCCTCACCACCGCATCTATGTAGCATTGCGCCGGTTCGAGCTAGTAACTGATAATCATACTTGACATTTGTTGGTATTAATATTAATAGTTAACATAGTTTAGGGGGTTAATTGTAATTTAGTTCAAAGTTTAGTTGAATAGGATTAGGATTAGGATTAGAATTAGGATGATGTTTCCTTATTCTAGTAGGATTAGGATTCTTACCCTCACCTCTATAAAAAGGAGGTGGGGGGTGAGGCTAAATCTTTGTACCTTCTTTCTTACCATTGTTCGTTAATAAAACTTTCATGTTGGATCATTTGTGTGTGGCTTATTTGAGTCTTTATTCCACGCTAGCTTTAAGGTTTGTTGGTTTTCTTCCAACAAGTGGTATCAAAGCCAAGGTTACATTGGTGTCTTGAAGCTAGGTCAACTCAAAGGTTGGTCAATACCAACAAGTAGTATCTTCTCCTTTTGGTTCGTCGGTTTCTGCGTAGCGGTGGGAGAATTGTTGCTACGGATTCGTTAACCGTTGGATCTTCGTGAAATTTAAACTAGCTGGTTTTAGACACATAGTTCCAGATTTTGACCGGAGGGATTTTCGATCAGTGCTTCCAAGAGAGAGATATAGATAGTCGAAGTTTCTGTCCAGAATCTGCGGGTTTTTGATTTAATGTAGATTTTGTTCAAAGGTTTAAAGGCTTAAGATTGTCGGGTTTTTTGCAAGAGTCTTGGGTTTATCAAGGTTGGTATTGCAAAGGTTTAGTACGACAAGGTTCAAGCTTCAAAAGGGTTTCGACTAGGTTAAATCTTCGAGCTTCAAGTTACGGGTTTGAAAACTGGGGTAAAAGATCGATCTTGAAGGTTTATTCAAGGTATAGTCAAATCTAGAGTTTTTAGTTTCCTTGAAGGTCTCGAAGTTGAAGGGATTTAAAGGTTTCCTCGGGTTTCTTGGAATTCAAGTCTTGTTGTTTCTTGGATGACAAGTAAGGTGAAATAGTTATTTGGAGTACAAGGTATCGGGTTTGTAGACTTGAGGTGGAAGGATCGAAGCTTTAGAGTTTTCTAAAGGTTAGTTGATCTTTTACAAGAAAGTGGGTACACACGACTTGTGAGACTTGTTGGGAAAGGTTGTAACCTTAGGGTTTCTAAAGGGTAAAAAACAACTAGACAAGTTTTGTAGCAAGATCTAAGGAAAAGGAAGGTGTTGCTAGGATTCTTGAGTGATCGAGATTGCTTGCGTATTAAGATACGGTGTAGTTCTTGGGGAGCAAGTTATCGGTTTCAAGGAGGATAAGCAACGGTACCGGGGAGTTACTGGGGTTTCTTGTGTTCCAAGTTCAGTCGAGTTTTCTTGCGTATCAAGTTACGTGTTTGTAACTTAGGGAGGTGATTGGGGTGCTTGGATAGTCATCTTTAGGGTTGTCTAAAGGTATACGATTTGCAAGGATGAGTAACGTAAGGATGACGTCACCAACAAAGTTTGATGTCCTGATGTTCGATGAGTATAATGACTTCAGCTTATGGCTTGTGAAGAAGGGTTCCATTACGGTTTTGTATGGAACAAGGATAAAGAGTTGTGTATACTCTTTGGATGGGTGTGCGGAGGCTGGTGCCACAGATTATATGGAACTTGTTGAGTTTGAGGTGGAATCACGAGGCGATCAAGGTGAATTGGTCGAAAGTCATCACGAGCCGAGAGTAGTGATGAGGGAAAACGTGAGGTGCCTCGAGAACATAATCTGGAGATAGTGGCTAAACTGGTGCGGTTTAGGTATCAATGTTTAGCACCAGGGGAGCACAAAAGCAAAAGGTAATTGCTTGGAATAGCAAGGCTGAAATCAAGGATATCAAGGGTTTGCTAGAGAATGTTATTGACATGGAGAGTCTCACAAACAAGTTTCTTGGTATGGTGATTGTTAGGAAGAAGGGTAGCCGAACCCTGAGGGTGTCTCAGTCGAGGTATGTGCACAGGGAATTCTGGATTACTACAGAATGAAGAATGGCGTTCGGTATTTATGCCGTTGAGAGCACGCTTCAAGGTTTAATTGAAGGTTTGCCTTGAGAATGACTAGGATGTGGAAAAGGTGAGTAAGGGTGCACATGCGGGTGCTGTAGGGAACTTGATAGTTTGTATTGGACCAAATTTTATGCGTGCGGTGAGTTTTGTGAAAAACTCTACTGAGGTGGGTCTAGTGCATGGAGGAAATCAAGTTGAACACGATAATTTTGACGGTTTCAAGGACCATGAGGAGGGTAGGTTGAAGACTGGATATGTGTTCATGGTAAAGGGGTGTGCAGTTCAGCACATTTCTATTACAGAAGCGGAGTATGTGGTGCTTACGGAGGTTGTGAAGGATACTATCTGGCTAAAGGAACTCTTGAGAGAGTTAGGAGTTGAGCTAAAGTTACAATGCCCGGTTAATAAGGTGGTCCGTGCTTCGAGGTTCCAGCATTGTCTGAAGTAGCTGTGTATCGAAGGTGGTTAACTATGATACTAAGGTGGAAATTGTTGGTATTAGTATTAATAGTTAACATAGTTTAGGGGGTTAATTGTAATTTAGTTCAAAGTTTAGTTGAATAGGATTAGGAATAGGATTATGTTTCCTTATTCTAGTTCTATAAAAAGGAGGTGGGGGGTGAGGCTAAATCTTTGTACCTTCTTTCTTTTCCTTTGTTCGTTAATAAAACGTTCACGTTTGAGCATTCGTGGCTTATTTGAGTCTTTATTCCGCGCTAGCTTTAAGATTTGTTGGTTTTCTTCCAACATCAATTATTTATTTCAAAATTTTGAAGTTTCTGTATGCTGACCAACATTTGTTTCTACATATTTTCAGCTATTGTATGATGATGGTGATGAAGAACTCTTAAACCTCAAGGAGGAAAAGTGGGAGTTTGTTGAAAACTTGTCTCCCATGACAGATTGTGTATATATCTCCCTTCTTCTCTTTATACTTTGTACCTTTTATACTCAAAAAGGTGATCAGGTAACGAGTCAACATGGGTTTGGGTTAAAAGCTACCATTTGGTAGTAATTGTCAAAAGTCGAAACGGGCCTTGTCGCCCTACAAACATATTGATAGAAACAATTGAGGAAGAGATGTAAATTTACTAGAAGGCAATTGCAGAATCGAAACAAATTGACATCGTAAATTAAGATATTCCGTAGAGATGGACTTCAACAAAAATTAAATGTGGAAATAAGGGATGAATTAAAGTGCTCTTAGGGTTAGGGCCATAGTCACACGGATCGCTATATATGCAGCGATTTCCGATCTGGATCGGGCGATCCCAATCGCGGTACGAAAGCGATCCGGATCGCCGGGGATTGCGAATTGTAACCCCTAATCGTCGTTCCCAATCGCAATTTCATACCGTA
This sequence comes from Pseudognaphalium luteoalbum, assembly GCA_963422505.1. NCBI lineage: Eukaryota > Viridiplantae > Streptophyta > Magnoliopsida > Asterales > Asteraceae > Pseudognaphalium > Pseudognaphalium luteoalbum. The sequence continues at coordinate 4,870,901 of OY730194.1, forward strand.
CCGTTTCGTACCGGATCGCGATCCAACCATTCACGAATCGCGATTTATACCGCTTGAAAACGCGTTTGAATGCTATGTAATACGATTTATCACATACAAGTCTTCAATTTGGTATATGCCTGCTAGATGAAGAAGATGAAACTTTCAAGTTTCAACAAGAATGAGAGAGAAGATGCGGCGAAATCAAACCCTATCCGTAATGCCGTATTATAACTTTTTAACACTATTAGGCCTTTGGGCCTTTCTAAATTTCTCATGACCCATTAAATTGGAATAACAATATGATACATATCGTTACATTTACTAAATTATCATTGAATTAATATTATTATTATTGTTATTATAAAAATTATAAAAATATATAAGAAATATATCTAAAGTAACTAATACTCCGTAACTATTATTTCTATTATCATCACTTATATATTAATTAATATTAATATATATAACATATAAAATTTATAAAAATATAGGAAATTAATATTATTACTTATTGGGTACACCGTACCATATTATATGGTACATCGTACCGAAGCGATCCGGAATGAGCCTACCCCCTGTCGTACCGGATTTTGAGAATTAGCGAACCGCGATCCCGTACCGGAGCGATCCGCGATCCATGTGACTATGGTTAGGGCATAGTTTGACAAACCCTTATTATAAGTTCATGATACCTTGAACTTTGTTCCAGTTATGCTAATAATATTCTGCATTATACAAATTCATATTTTTAAGGTCCTTGAGCATGGTGAACATTTGGTGGGGAGGAGGATTAAAGTTTGGTGGCCTTTATATAGAATGTAAGTTTCATAGCATTTGAGTGAAGTTCAAGAATCTTTGTTGCTCTTTTGATGTGAACATTTTTGTTGCAGTTACTATGAAGGAGTTGTGGAATCTTTTGACTCTACAGAAAAGAAACACAAGGTTTGATGTTGATAAAATTTGTTCCAAAGTTCTCAATTCAAACTTTCTAAAAGTTAGTATTAATGATAACAATATTGACCCATCTACTCATATATGGGTCGATTTGGGTCATGTTAAGGGGTCAAAAGTTGTTAGAGGTGGTAGGTCCAGACCATGTACTCATGAATGGTTGATTTTGGTGAGTTTTATCTCTAAAAGATAACGGTTGTTAGAGGAGCCAATGTTGACCTGTTTACTTATGAAAGGGTCAAGATGGGTCATCTATTATTACGGGTCTTACTGGTCAAAATTCAAAAGAGGTGGCAATTCTGTGCAGTTAACTTATGAATGGTTGATTCGGTTTGTTTTTTATCTCTAACAGGTCAAACTAAAAAGTTGTCAAGTGCGTATTATTAATCCGTAAAGCCTCATAAATCATTTCTTTAAAAAGTTTAGATTATCACAGAAATGATATTATAGTTGTAATTACTTATGACACATTAATGTTTTGTAATATAAATAATTTTTTGGACAAAAATTCTTTCTAGCTAACCCAACCCAAACCAACCTATACCGTAAATGACCTGTTTTGACCTGTCAACCTAACCGAGGTTCCAATTCTCCGTCTCGTCTTTTGATTGACTAATGTTTGTTTCAATCAAACCTTATATTTCTTTATTAGTTAACAAACAGTACATAATGACTCTATATAAAGAGTAGGATATTACAATTAGGTACCCTCTACTTATTATAAATATAAATTACATAGTCTAACATTCCCCCGCAAGTTGAGGGCGGGGAGCGACCTGCAACTTGGATCGTAAGAACTGAAATCTCTGAGAGGGTAAAGGTTTTGTAAAGACATCTCTGGTCATTCGTAGATATGAATTGAACATTTAGTTGGCCTCTCGCTACCTGCTCACGAATAAAGTGGAAATCAACTTCGACATGTTTAGTACGAGCATGAAACAAAGGTTTGGCTGAGAGATAGGTAACTCCTAGATTGTCACACCAAAGAATAGGAGGATATGTAACCGATATACCAAGTTCATGCAAAAGAGTTTTCAACCTAATTAATTCTGCAACCGTATCAGCAAGCGCTTTGTACTCTGATTCAGTTGAGGACCTTGAAATTGTCTTTTGTTTACGGGCAGTCCAGGAGACAAGATTTGACCCTAGATAGATGGCAAATCCCCCGGTGGATCGTCGGTCAACTGGACAGCCAGCTCAATCCGAGTCAGAGTAGGCCTTAACAGGGAAAGAGTCCTGCTAATGAGCATCGGTAAAAGCCTGTAGAGAAGATCCAGACTGACGACGAATTAGGAGACCAAAATGAGTGGTGCCTTTTAAATAACGCAAGATGCGTTTAACAGCAGGCCAATGATTTTCTGTTGGAGCATGCATAAATTGACATACCCGGTTCATAGCAAATGAAATATCTGGGCGTGATTGAGTAGCATATTGTAAAGCCCCAACTGTTTGACGATATATAGTCGGATCTGGAAGAGGGGGACTATCATCAATATGCAATGACTGAGAAGAGCTCATTGGAGAACATGTTGCAATCAGAAACACCCGACCGTTGAAGAATGTCAAGTATATATTTCCGTTGAGATAACACAAGATTCTAGTCATGATGAACAACCTCAATGCCTAAGAAATAATGAAGCCGACCAAGATCTTTAATGGCAAAAGTAGAACTTAGACACTCGATGATGCGGTTTATAGCTGCCTGGTTGTTACCGGTGATAATAATATCATCCACATAAACAAGAACATAAGCAAGAATGCCACCAGAGTTGAGAATAAACAGGGACAGATCAGTTTTGGATCCTGAAAAACCAAGCTGAAGTAGGTACTTGGACAATCGGGTAAATCATGCCCGTGGAGCTTGCTTAAGCCCATAGAGAGATTTGTGCAGTAAGCAAACATGGTCCGGTTTAGTCGGGTCAACGAAGCCTGGTGGCTTTTTCATGTAATCTGTTTCTTGTAAGTCACTATGTACAAATGCATTTTTCACGTCCAGTTGTCGTGGATCCAGTTGTTAGTGACAACAAGAAACAAAATAACCTGAATTGTAGTTGATTTAATCACAGGACTGAATGTCTCATGATAGTCAACTCCTGGTTGCTGATTAAAGCCTGTGGCGACAAGCCGGGCTTTGTAGCGAGTAACATTGCCCTGTGGATATCTTTCTTTAACCTGTACATCCACTTACAATCAACATCCACTTACAATCAACGAGGTTAGTATTTTTAACGTAAGTTACTAAGGACCATGCTCCATTCTTTTCAAGTGCCTGAAACTCCTCATCCATGGCAAGACGCCACTCCAGAGATTGGTTAGCAACTGTAAAAGAAGTGGGTTCGGTTGGTAAAGAAGTACGAGTGGAAGTGTATGGGAAGTTTGGGATTTTGACGCAGGTGAATAGGCCGAGACCTAGGAGGTGGGGGCGGAAATGGAGGTGGTGGTGATGGAGATTGTGATGAAGATGTGGAGATAGGGGCAGTAGGGGAAGTAACCACAGAGTTTGGTTGTTCGGTGGAGGTGAGATCCGGAACCACAGTTGGAGGTGGTGAATCATGAGATAGAGGTGGTGTAGGAAACACTGAAATATAGGGATTAGATCAGGGGGTGATCGGTGGTGAGGTAGAGTGAAAAGGGAAAACATTTTCGTTGAAACGAACATGTCTGGCTATGTATATACGTTCGGTTTGCGGATCAAAACAGCGATAGCCATGGTGGGTAGGACTATAGCCAAGGAAAACACATGATGTAGAACGAAAATCAAGCTTATGGCGGTTATAGGGACGAAGATAAGGAAAGCATTGGCATTCGAAAACAAGAAGGTTCGAAGGAAAGAATAATAAGGTTTTCGATTGTAAACTTGTTGGAAAGGGGATTTGTTGGAGGAGATTCTAGACGGTAAACGATTTATAAGGTAAACAACTGTTTCAAAAGCAAATTGCCAGAAGCGTTGTGGAAGATGAGATTGGGCAAGAAGGGCAAGACCAGTTTCCACAACATGGCGGTGACGATGCTCAACAATCCCATTTTGTTCACTGGTATGAGGACAGGAGCGTAGCGTCGGTGAATGATGCCAAGATTTGTGAAAAAAGAGGCAAGAGAACAAAATTCATCTCCCCAATCAGTTTGTACACTTTTTAGTTTGGTATTGAATTGACGTTCAACCATTTTAGTAAAGTTCGTAAAGGTGGAATAAACATCAAACTTATGTGCAAGAGGATAAAACTACATGTATCGAGAATGATGATCAACACACAAGAGAAAGAATCTACAACCATCAAAAGAAGAAGAAACAGTGGGAGAAGGTCCCCAAACATCACAATATACCAAATCCAAAATTTTATTGCTACGAAAAGTTGTATTATGTAACGAAAATTTGGAAGACTTGCCCAATTGACAGAAGTACGTAGTGAAGAACTAAAATTTGTAGAATCTGGTAAAGAACAACTTAAAATAATATAGTTAAAAGCACGTTGATGTGGATGACCGAGGAGTTGATGCCAGATAGTGGATGAAGCTTTAGTTGCTGTGAAGGCAAGCTTGGGAATGGACTTGAGTTGAGGAAGACGAAGTGAGTAGAGCCCATCCTCACTTGCACCCGAAAGGAGGGTAGTGTGTAGACTCGTCCTTCACAACAAAGAAAGAAGAGTGAAGTTCAAAATAAACATTATTATCACGACAAAATTGTTTCACCGATAATATATTCTTTTGAATATGAGGAACATGAAGAATATTTGTAAGATTAAAGGTTTTATTGGGTGAAAAGAATTTTGATGAACCAATATGAAAAATAGGTAGAGGATTACCGTCACCAACATGAAGTGAGTCATTACTATGGTATATGTCAGAGTTGTCTAGGTTTGATAAGTCAGGAGTGACATGGCTATTAGCACCAGTGTCAGGGAACCATGTAGTTGCTGATGTGGATCCAGAATCAGAATGGGTTGCAAAATTAGCTCGAGGGCTGGACCGGCGAGAATTAGTAGACCGATTCGGACATTGAGATGGTAGGTGACCTATACCACAACGATTACAATGACCATACACTGTATTCTGAGTTGAAGCCCACTGAAATTGTCGATTAGGAGAATTATAGTCACGACCACGGTTGGAATAGTTACCTCGTGAGTTGCCACGAAAGTTCCCTTGACGATTGTTTCGATTATTTGATGGTCGGGATACATAATTAGCCTCTGATTGAGTGTTGTTTCGGCCAATGGGGTTTAGTTGATACCCTAACTGATTTGCTATCAGATGCAGGCTGTTAAGTTGAGATTGAATGGCTGAGAGATCAGGTAAGGAATTAGATGAAGTACCTCCAATAGCAGCAGCATACACTTGTGGTGATGTAGCAACATGTAATGTTGTTGATTTGTTGATCATATAATCGTGGTCAGATAAAAGACAATGCAAATCATTGAAAGTGACAGGTGGTTGGCGGGCCAGAAGATTCAATTTTAAACCATTGTATTCATCTCTTAGACCTGAGATAGTGAGCATAACCAGATCCTTAGCCTTCATAGGTTCCCCACTATTGGCAAGAGCAGACGCACATTCCATCTCGCGACTGAGATAGGTGATTGGAGTTCGTCACTTTTCATCTCTATTCTAAGTAGCTGAGTTTTTAATGTGTATTCACGTGAGGCAGAATGTGGGGCATAAGCACGTTCTAATGAAAGCCACAAATCTCTAGAGGTTGTTCCTTGAACATGTTGAAAAGATGCTTCAGAGATGGTAGACAGATGTGCATCATTGGAGACCCAACGGGGTTCAGTCACTGCATCTGCTGTAGTAATTTTCTGTTCTGGACATTTGATTGTACCATCCACACAGCTGATCAAATGATTTGTAATTAAGAATGGTTCTGTCTACCAGAAGCCATAGTTGGTAGGAGAAAGAGTGAAGGCGAAAGAGTGAAGGCGAATTTATGGGTGTTATGGGCTGTTTTCTCTCCAGCAGTAAAAGCGACTATAGTAGCCATGGGTGTTATTGAAGAATAGAATAGAAACCTGAAATTTTGAATGACGACAGAGAAATACAGGGCCGATCCTTGTAGCAGAGAAATAGCGTTGGAGGCCTGAAGTTGCAGGACTGATTTGCTTTGATCGCTAATTTTAGGGTTGGGGGCGGCCAATCAAACCTCGTATTTCTTTATTAGTTAACAAACAGTACATAATGACTCTATATAGAGAGTAGGATATAACAATTAGGTACCCTTTACTTATTATAAATATAAATTACATAGTCTAACAGTTTCTATATCTTCTTAGGTATCATATGATGATGGTGATGAAGAACTCATATGCCTTAAAGGGAGACGGTGGGAGTTAATTGAAAATGCTCCCCGCATGTCAGAATCTGTATATATCTCCTTCCCTCTCTACATTTGGAACATCTCTCACTGAACCCCATGTTATTTAACTAAACCGTTTTGTAAAAATCTACAAATTATATTAAAAAGGACAATATTGGCTTACATGTACAATAATGGGTTCATTTGATGTTTTATGTTAATCTTTTGGGTTTGTTTGGGCGAGACAACATATCTAAACGGGTTACAAAGGGCACTTTGGAATTTTGCAGACTAGAATGGGTCAGGTTGGGTTGTGTTGACACATAATTAGTTGTTGCCATTTCGCTAACTTAATGAGCATGATTAAACACATGTGCAGTAAATCAATGGGCAAGTTTCCCAAAAGATCTATGGGCTATTGTTCACGCATAAGTCCGTGGATCTTATTTTCCTTTTTATTAGGTTTAGGAGCTTAATCCAGAAAAAAAAGAAGGATCTTTTTGTTAAATTTCAAGATTTAAATGAATGATCATGCAAAAATTAAGTCAAGAAATTAGCAAAAGTTCACACTATTTTTTGACATTGTCCTAAACTTATATTTTTGATTGTTTGAGTAAAACTATAGATACAAGATGGGTATTAAGCATCTAATAAAATTTGAAACTATAGATGCTATAGGATCCCCATTTAACTCAATTCTACGTATATTTTTGATGCTACAGATTATTATATTATATTCAGGAATAAAATAATAAAGTTGTACAATTGGATTAAAATGTCTGGTTATATTAAAATTCAAAAGAAAAAGAACTAATTTACTTCCATTTTGTACAGGCGAAAAAAATTGTTCAGGCACTGCCTAAAAAGTTATCTCACTCCGACATACATTGTTGTCAAGGCTACAAAGTGAAGAGGAGCAATAAACCAATTCTTGAAGCCATTTTCAAACAACATGGTGACATTGTAGCTGAATGTGTGTTCAAAACAGCTCATGTGCGATCCTCTTTCCTTGAGGTTATTTGTGATATTTTCAGGCAAATTCAGACTGATGATGTTACAACCATCGTTTCTGAGATGAAAAAAATACAGAGCCAGGTGTCAGAAGCGGAGACAGCCAACATTAATGTGTCTTGGCTTCGAGCTCACTTGGCAGACATTGACAGAAAGAAGGTAGCCATGAAAACCTCCAATTTACTTGAAGAGAGACCAAGACAGCTCATGGCTGCATAATGACGCTGCTTGAGAGTACTTATGTTTAAGAGAAGAAGCTATATGAAAACATGTTGGAATCTGAAACTAAAAAAAGACTCGTGGGTAACACCTAACCAACCATTCTTATAGGATAACCATATTATGTTATGCTGTGTAATTAATAGAAGATCACTAGGGTCATACTAGAACTTTTTATAATATACCATTACTTGAGAAAAACTTTACGCAAACTGCCCATTTGTTGAAGATGGTGGTTATGTTTTGATGTTATTATCTATATAGCATTCCCTTAAATACTTGGGAATTGGGATTAGCTTGTTTTTGCACGATTGTTTAGCTATAAATGTTAAGGATTACAAGATCACGAGTCTCTAGTCTGTATTGTGCTTTAGAGTTTGACAAATGGGTCGCTTGGTTAGGTTTAGTAACAGGTCATATGGGTTGGGGTCTTCGGATGCCATTGACTGTTAGTCTCTTGAGTGATGGCAGGGACCACTGCCACACATTACTCACACAGGTTCTTCTACACGGTTGCTAACAAAACATCAACCTACAACATAAACACTGAAACGGGTAAGCACAACTACTTAGTGAGTACATAGGCAATCAAACAAGCAATCAACATAACACTTAACACATATCAACACAATTACATATGCACAAAATCACTAAGCTCTGAACACTGAACACTATGTTAACCGCAGTTAACTCTCTGATTACCAATGAATCTTATCACATGATCATTCCACCTAATTTAACCAACAACAATCAAAACACTAATAAACAACTTTTAACATAATCTTAAATACACACATAAGAAACAAAACATATATCAAGCAACTTCCACTGCATTGTATGATCCTCTTACTCGGAAGTAATCCGGAAACACATACAACCAATTCATACACTACTCACCACACCATCACTATTTATTCCACATATAACACAAGTCATCTACCACATGATTGTGCCACCTCTTGCTCAGAAGCAATTCGGAACCCACACAAGCGAATCATACACTATTAACAAATAACATTTCCATTGATTGTGCAAACCTCTAGCTCAGAAGCTATCCGGTACATACACAACCAATTCTTATCTTTTACCGTTAAGCTAGTGACATACTCATTACTTGGCTAACATCAAGCTAATGAGATAATCACTACTTTTCTTACCAAATACTCCCTCCGTCCCATAATTATTGTCCATCTTTCCATTTTTGGATGTCCCAAAATAATTGTCCATTTTTCATTTCAACCAATATGAGGATAGTTTAGTGGATGAATATTCTATTTGATTGGTTTAAAGTTGTTACGGTCCCACTTTTATTAAACTGCGTATTTTTTGTTGGTCGACAATAATTTTGGGTCGGATGGAGTATCATTTATTCACATAGCAAATAAACATAAATAAATAATTTAACACGACAAACTATTTTAAGCAATAAATATAAACAAACAAACATAAACAATTAACTTTTTCCTTGATTGTGCAAACCTCTAGTTCTAAAACTAGCCGGTACATACACAACCAAATCACCTGTTTAACACCCGTATCACTCACCATAATCTCTTAAACGATGATTTTACCATCTTGATCAACATAAGCCTCCATTTCTTCAATCCCTATCATATAATACAATACACATAACAACATGTTTAAAGACTAATCATCATTAACTTTAATCATATTAAATCCCTCCTCCACTTTGATTACACTAGGTTAAATCTTTAATTATATCTCTTTACTACTTTCTTCATAATCATACCCTATTAAGATCACTAGTTTCCCCATTAAACTTATTAACATAATCTTAACATAAACTTTAGAATTACCCATGAACACTCTTCCACGGCTTCATCATTTTTAACATGTAATATCATAATCTATCTATATATATAAGAAAACCTGTGAAAGAAATCCCCCCTTCATTGAAAGATAATCCTTCATTAGCTGACCCTTAGATAACTTAATAATGTCATTAGCCTTAATAATAGTGTTACAAAATACCCATTTACCCCTAATTCAAAATTAAGAACCACCCTTTGTCTGTGAGGGTTTATCGACATACAACAAAAATTAGATCAGATTGGGGAAGTTAGCGCAGAACTTGATAAAACACACTGGCAAACATCGACCCAATCTTCGTCCATTGAGAGAGCTACGGTTTTCAGATCGATAACCGCATACTGTGACACCCGTCAAATTAGGACTTGTAATTAGTACCTAATCAAGTGTAATACATCTAATTAGTTCCGTGTTAGGCTAATTAATGTATCAATATATATATTGTTGAGTATATACAAGTATGCGATTTGATTAAATCGTACAAATTTCAAATCGAATGCAATTCGATTCAATTAATATGGACGTTGGTGAACAATTTTATTAAATAATATAACATTATTTAATAACTCTATTTTATCAAAAATATTATTTAGATAATATTTCAACTCAAATTCGTATCGTGCAAACTACAATTATGCGATTTAAATAATAAACGTATGGACAACCGAAACAAGAATAAGTTATATTTTATAACTCAAGTAAAGTATTTGATGGAATACTTCAACAAAAACCTTAGTAAATATTCGTATTTTAAAATAAATATTTAAACGTTTAAACGATCGGGGAAACGAACACCGCACGGAGCGCAAACGTGGAGGATTAAAATTTGGGAGATTTCCTCCCTTTCCTCCTCAAAAATCTGCCCAAAACTCCCCCCTCCCCTCCTCATTTTTCACTTTCCTTTCTCTCTCTCCATTTTCTTTCCTCTCATTTTCTCTCAAACTTCACCACACCACCATCATCTTAATTATCAAAATAACACCACAAAACGACCTCCAATCTCGAAGCTTCTTTAGAGAAAAACGATCACCTCATCACGATCTACACTTTCATCTTTCCAGATTTCTCCGACGTTAAGTTTGTAAGTTTTCGACAAAACCCGAAACACTCCGATTTCCATTATTTTTACTTGTTTATGGGTTATTTAAGCTTATAATGTCCAAATATGGGTTGGGTAAAAGTTTCAAGTCAAACGGAAACCGGAAAACACCTTTTCGGCTCATTTTTCGGCCAACGGCTCGTTGTGTCGCAGAGGCTCCAGGCCACCTGCGACACAAGGTCTTATGTCGCCAAATCATGGCCTATGTCGCATATAGCGACACAAGCCTCTATGTCGCAATACCTTCAGATGTCGCAGATAGCGACATAAAATACTATGTCGCAAAACTTATTCCCGTCGCACATAGCGACACAACACTTTATGTCGCATTAAATTGCGGATGTCGCACTTAGAGACACAAACCCTTATGTCGCAGTCATGATCTGCGACACAACAGCCTATGTCGCACTTAGCGACACAAAGCTCTATGTCGCACACTGTGTCGCATGAAACATAACCAATAAAACACATATTTTACTAAGTGTCGAGACCTAAAATTTTATCACTTGATTTCACCCAAATTCACGTCCAGATGCGTTTTTCACCAAAGCAATATAGTATAAATAAAAATTTTATTTTTCACCCAACCAGGGGCCAGCCCCTTGGACCCCGCCAGGGGTTGCCACCCCTGGGACCCCGCTAACCAGGGGCGCTGCCCCCGGACCCCCGTTACCTAAAGTTTATAAATACTTTTTAAGTATAACACCTTTCGAAAATCAAAATAATAATCTGGGATTATTATTACAAACAAATCACCAACGGACCGTACACATTTTCAAAACTTAAGTTAATCAACCAAATCATAGTCATTTGGACATTCTAGCTGGACGAACAACTACAAAGGTAGTCTTTTAAGAAACCTAATCAATTAATAACCATCGCGTGTCGTGGACACCCTCAGGTTACCAGTCTTCGGACAACTCATTTCGGCTAATCAACGTAAGTTTATTAATTTAAACTCTCAAGAGTCAGGTGAGTCTCATAGCCCCTATTTTACTGTTTTACTCAGGGGTATGATATACTGCTCGTTTTATTTTAACTATATGAACGCAAGTACGAAAACAAACGATTACTACATGAGTTATCTCACTAATCTTTCAAAGCCCTCTTCAGCATCGTTTGGTAATACGTTGTAGCGTGAATATTAGTATATGATACCATATAGGATTGACCCTTCTCGTCCGGGTTAGCATGCACTAACTGGGTAAACGGATGTACTAATATTTGTTCAGACGAGTGTAGATTAGGCACTCGTAGGAGGCACCTCGATCAGGATACCTTAAATGTGGACCTGACACATTTTGGCTAATCAACGTAAGTTTATTAATTTAAACTCTCAAGAGTCAGGTGAGTCTCATAGCCCCTATTTTACTGTTTTACTCAGGGGTGTGATATACTGCTCGTTTTATTTTAACTATATCAACGCAAGTACGAAAACAAACGATTACTACATGAGTTATCTCACTAATCTTTCAAAGCCCTCTTCAGCATCGTTTGGTAATACGTTGTAGCGTGAATATTAGTATATGGTACCATATAGGATTGACCCTCCTCGTCCGGGTTAGCATGCACTAACTGGGTAAACGGATGTACTAATATTTGTTCAGACGAGTGTAGATTAGGCACTCGTGGGAGGCACCTCGATCAGGATACCTTAAATGTGGACCTGACACCTCGAGTTAAGCTCAGACTATGTGCTCATGGCTGTAAAACTTTTATTTTGCTTAATTGCAATTTAAATTCAATTAAAATCTTGCGGTTTATACAATACGTGTTGACATACAAACCTGTGAGCTCACCAACGTTTCGCTGACCCATTTTAGCATGTATCATAGGTACTCAGCAGTAGGTTGGACTGCATTCAGGAATCATTAACTCGTGTCAGCATGCAAACATTAAGAGATTTAGCTGCATTATTATATTTTTTATAAATTTATTATGTATGTAAATCTCTCAATTCCAAACTGAGCTAATGTAAAACTATATTTTGATGTAAACTTTGATTTTATCAATACAAGTTGTAAAACGGGAGTCGTTCATTATATCTTTGTACTGTGATTATTGATTAGTCGCGCCCCGACCCGACTCGCTTCCGCAACCCGAATTTGAGGGTGCAACACATACGGTTGTGTTGGTAACACCCACAGTTCTGCGATTAACCCCGATACACGATTTGCATCAGAATTTTTTCGGGCCGTGCTTATTTGAATTGGATTCACGAATTATCTAAAAAAACAAGCAGAAGGTTTTTGAAATCAAGGTATTCTTTGTAACTATTGTTTATCTATGTTATCGTACCTTGATTTTTATGATTGATGGAGCTTGATGTCTTCAATGATCTTGTGATATGAATGTCGATCCTAATTTTATGTATTTTGAATTTTTCATTTATTGTTGTATCTATAATGTTCAGATGGATTCATATGTATTCAGATATTAATCGAATTATGCTTCTTATATAGATTCATACAAGAATACGTTTTGCAGCTGTTCATAGAATCATCGAACTTGAAGTTAAATTTTACAAGAAAATTAAAATTTTATTCGAATTTTGATTGCGTATTTGTAAATTATGTTACCCTTTTGATTGGACCATGATAATAATGTGATCTTTGTTGTAAGTTTGGATTGAATTGGTGTGAATTTATAATGGGGGTATTTATGCACACCAAATGTTTGATGAAATCAATGATTGAAATAAAATGATGTAAACTAATGATTTTTTTATGTGATTGGAGTTTTTATGTGGGATTGGAGTTTTTAGATAGTACATGTGTCAATTACAGAGTATGATGTATGCATTTGATATATAGTTTTGGCATCTTTCATTTTGGTCAAGACATTTTCTTTTTAGCTCACGTAAAATATGAAATTTACCCGAATCAATCCACTACTCAACCAAGTGGGTCCAAACTGAAATTGCTAATCTCATTTATTTCATAATAGAATGGGTCAAAATTGAACTCATATTTTGTATGTCTTTTCTTAGATACGATTCTAATAAATTAATTATGAATAGTGGGTGATAAATATGTTAATGAATTTGGTTGACAGAATGTTAGAGTGGGAGTAACAGTGGGTCTAACTTTGTGTATGGCTCATATTTTGTTTTCAACCCTGGAACCAGAGCCCCTATTTGTGTCCAGATACTTTCATTCGTATTATTATGTAGGCTTATAACGGTGCCTTTTCTCTAAATACGATTTATAATAAGAAATAAAACTATGCACCCCAATTTGAATGCGTTTTGTTTGTGTTCTGCTAATCTATCTAGCCATGAACTTGAAGCTTTTAAATCTGCTATAGTCCAATTTCAATGGGTTTTATCGTAAATGCTTGGGGTCTTTTGATATACAGATATATAGGGATATATGAATTTACGAATAACTTTGATATATTTAGCATCAGTGTGTCATTCCTTCCTTATTTTTAAAGACATTTTAGTGATCCTAACACTTTTGAGTTTCAAATGTTTATGATTTATGTACATAAACAAAGGTACTTGTATGGAAGCTGAAGATAGACTCTTGCTCCTGCTAATTAAAATGAGGTAGGCTTTGTTGCGTTGTTGCTTCTTCAAAATTAATATATCCAACCTGTTATATGTAGGTGTGTAACTATGTATATGTCTCTCTACTTTTCAATTACATGGATAACCTTTTTGTTACTACGTTTGGTGCTAGGTTTCATTTAATTGTTATGAAATTTTATGGAAATATACATCTATGTGGTAATGACATGTGCAGGGCATTCTGGCGGGTATGAGTTGAAGCGGCTTTTGCTTTGGGTAGAACTGTGTATGAGGTAAAATTACCTTAGTCATATGAATTTTAACAAAATATGTTTTGTAAATTGAGTATTTATTAGAGTTGTAGCGACCTCTTCATTGTGGTCATCATTCGTTTTGTTTTACGTGCACCACAATTCTGGGTTGTATGTTGATCTAGATATGTGGAACATGCACTCGAGAATGAAAAAGAGAAAATGAGATGGTGTGAGATTAAGGGTCTGTTTGGTGAGGAGCTTTTAGGAGCTTTAGCTTTTAATTTTAAAAATAAAAGCTCCAAAAATAATAAAATTCCTGTTTGGTGTGTAATAGCTGTAGCATTTAATTTAAATGAAAAGCTCCAAATTGAAAAGCTGGTGTGTAGTAGCTGTAGCTTTTAATTTAAATGAAAAACTCATTTTAAGTCATTTTATACTTCAAAGTTACAGCTACAGTTAGTTTGCCAAACAATTTTACAGCAACAAAGTTACAGCCTACAGCTTGAACTTACAACCATAGCCTACAGCTACAGCCAACAGCTTACAGCTACAGCTACAGCCTACAACTAGTTTTGCCAAACATACCCTAAGTACAACCCCAAAGCAAGCATAATCACATAGTGCTTCTAGAGGTCCAAAAGCCCTTTGGGGCTATTGCCCAACATGACCTTCTGTGATATAAGTTACATATTCAACTTGATCGTAATTATTATTAAATTCACATATGATAATCTCTCAATCAGTCCTAATGGTAAGAAATTAAACCCAATTTGCATACCCAAAACGAAGCGAACCGCTTTTCTAGCAACTTCGGTCTTATAACTTTGAACTGTACACGAACTAATAAAGAAATTCCTCTCATCAATATAGATATCAACCAAAATGACAATGTTACAGTGTTCTTCGCTATACATGGATTATTTAGTTATTGTATTTGTAATATGTAGACTTAGCAATTTAGGCTCTCATTACGGATTTTAGCATGTGATTGTATTTATTGATTTGTAGCTGGACAATGTTGAGGTATGTAAAGTTTTGTCGAAGACAAGAAAAAAGGAGAGATCACGTCTTGGTGAGTTTTAATGTTTATGTTGGTGACTGTTTATGGAGTTTCATTACTTCACCAAATTGGTACTTTAAAGGATAATTTAATCATGCGTACGGTTATGAAATAAACATTGGGCTTCACCTTTAAGTCTATATGGTATTGGGAGCTAACATATAGTTCAGAAATCTTATAATTACAAAAAAATTGTATTTATTTTTAATTACTGATGTGTAAAATCTAGTTATTATAAAATTAAACAAAGAAATACTGATCGTTAACAATTACACAACTGAGGTAAGTATACCCTATCGTGTATAGAATAGCTACAGTAAGTCCAAGTTCGTTCCACAGGGATTATGTATTTAAGAATTATAATTTAAATGCAATTAATTTACGTGATTAAATGGGGGGTTTTGTGTGACCGAATTGTCACTTTGCTTAACAACTAATTTAATTAAACTAAGTGGACTCAGGAAGAGTCAAATTGATTTGTTTAATTTTCAGATAATAAAAATGACACTTGCTTGGATTATTTTACTAATGACTTCAGGGTGTATAGTTAAAACTAGTTTATTTGCGTATTAAATGTAAATCTTATTAAGCTAAGATTAGTGTCCACTTTTCCTACACCTTAAGTCAATTTACTAATTACAATTTAATCTAGTGAAAGACGTTCGTCAAAATCACTAACTTACACATTTTAGTTTAATTGTCTAATTTATTACTTATCTGCGTCCGCAATCAAAGTTCAATTATTCACAGAAAAACAATTGATAATGAATACCTAAGTGAAAAACATTCGCTATAATCACTTATCCATTCACCAAATAAATTAGGACTATTAATTAAACCTAAATACGTAAGGTTATCGATTAAACGCAATTTAATTCAATATAAACATCAAATGATTACACCTCTAATCATTAGCTAATTCATGCAAGCAAGTGTTAGGGTATTTAGCTACTCATACTATTACAGAAAATCAGAAACGAAATTATAATAGAAATCATAATCAAATGAAAACGTATAACAATTTCGAACCGAAAAACCGAAGATAATGAATTAGCAATTGATAACCTTCAATTCTTCTTGCTTCTTTCTCCTCAAAATGCTCCAGAATTAGGGTTTTGATCATTGAAAATCGGCTGTGAAGAAAAATGGGGTGATAACCCTCAAATGAAAGCAAATGAGGGTATTTAGGGTTTCTGCCGAATCGATCCATCCGCCGGATGGATTAATCCATCCGCCGGATGGATGCTAAAGCCCATAATCTGATGCCACGTCTGATCCAGCTTGGTCCAACCAATCCATACGCCGGATGGATTAATCCATCCGCCGTATGGAATGAAATTTACAACTTTTTCAACCTTCGATCCAACCAAACTTCTTAGCTTCAAATCTTCAAACTCAAATATTTGCATAACTTTCTTCATTTCTTGTACATTTTCTTGTCCCAACTCATTTACATACCTAATTGCAAATATTAACCAAATTAGTATCAATTATAAAGTAAATGCAATATAAATATAATAAAAATAGCAAATATTACTCCTATAAATATAACATTATTCAATGTTATCAAATTATCCCCACACTTGCTTATTTTTAAGAATACTAATATGAGACCAGGTCTGTACTTACGTACAACAGAGGAAACAATTAGTAAACTCCTAAATGTTTTCATATAAATATCAAAAATATAAAATATTGCATGCTAAATCTAGGAATTAAGACTTTTTGTCATAGATCATAGTGTTTATCACATAGTAATATACAAGTTTAAATTTAGCTTCTTAAAATTCAGAAATTTTCATATAGATTGCCTATCAGTACATCATGTAATGATACTATACATCCTTTATTATTACTTTAAAATTATATGTACAAAAAGTTTAAATCCATGTTAAAGTCTAAACTTTAAAAATAAAACAAACTTTTAATAAAACTATTTTAACAAATAAATACTTAGTTTCAAAACTTAAAATAAAACATTTTAAAGAATAGTGATTTTTTTTAAACATTAAATAGATACAACAAAACCTAAGGACAAGTAAACTTCTTTTCAACCCCTATCCCCACACTTAAGTTGTACAATGTCTCCATTGTACTAAACAGAATAAAGTCATAGTGAAAATGAGAGAAAAAAAAGTAGAACAGTAAAACTCCCCTTATATCTCTTGAAAAGTCCAATAGCATGTGCGTTCGAGTCCGTGTCAGCCAACATCATCACGACAAAACTAAAAGAAAACATAACATATAAAACAATTAAATACGTAGTTCAAACAGAAAAATAAATCCTAACTCACTTTCATAGGAATCACGATTGCAGTTAGCATATGCAATAAGCCTTTAAACCCCTCGGTATCCCGAGTGGATGAGTTATAGTCTCGTGAGGGTTTCCAGTTAACACACCCACAAAGTTCAAAACCCTGAATTTATCAGTTCTTAGGGTAAATCACGAGTTCCTCCCACTCGTTTTCAACATCTTCCTCGTGGTACAACTTCAATCGATGTCGATTCACAATAAAAGACCCTCCATCAATCTTGTACAATTCCACATAACCCGATGAATAACCATGTTTTACCGTATAAGGTCCAGTCCAACGAGGCTTAAGCTTTGGTTGTTTCAATTTAAATTTAGACTGAAATAAAAGTACCTTATCTCCATCCTTAAACTCTTTCCTCATTTTCAACTTTCTATCATGCCAAACCTTAGTCCTCTCTTTACACAAATGCGAGTTCTCATATGCTTGCAATCTCAACTCATCTAACTCGTGTAATTTCAAGAACCTCTTCTCACCCGCTTCAACCAAATCCAGATTACAATTCTTTAACGCCCAATAAGCTTTATGTTCAACTTCTATTGGCAAATGACACGTCTTACCATAAAGCAACCGGTAAGGTGTCGTCCCAATCGGTGTTTTGTAGGCGGTTCTAAATGCCCACAAAGCATCATCCAACTTTTTCGCCCAAATAGCTCGGTTGTCTTTAACCGTCTTCTCAAGTATTCTCTTCAAAGCTCTATTAGTATTTTCAACTTGACCACTCGTTTGTAGATGGTAGGAAGTAGAAAATCGATGATTTACACCATACTTCTTCAAAACCTTCTCTAGTTGTTGATTTGCGAAATGGCTCCTACGATCACTAATGAAAGCTTTAGGGATCCCAAACTGGCAAAACAAACTTTTCAGAAAATCAATCACCACACGGGAATCATTTTTAGGCAAAGCTTTTGCCTCCGCCCATTTGGAAACATAATCCACCGCAACCAGTATGTACTCACATTTATGAGATGGTGGAAACGGACCCATAAAGTCTATGCCCCATATGTCAAACACCTCGCAAACTTGGATGCTTTGTTGAGGCATTTCATCTCTTTTGGAGATGTTGCATGTTCTCTGGCAAGCATTACAAGTTTGACAAAGCGTCTGTGCCTCCTTAAAAATGGTGGGCCAATAGAACCCTGCATCGAATACCTTCTTACCAGTTACCGAAGGTCCATTGTGCCCACCGGTTGGTCCATGGTGGCACTCATCCAAAATTCTTCTCGTTTCAGCTCCATAAACACATCTACGAATCATCCCATCAGCACAAACCCGAAACAGATATGGGTCCTCCCAAAAGTAATACTTCAAGTCTGAGAAAAACTTGCTTTTCTGCTAATGAGTCATTCCTTTCCTCATAACACCTACAACTAAATAATTAGCAAAATCCGCATACCAAGGTGCTTCTTCCTCATTCTCTGCATCGTCACCTACCAGCAAAAGAAATTCCTCAGGAAAGGAATCATCAATGTCAGTATCGCCTGACTTGTCTAGGTTTGGATTTTTCAACCTTGACAAGTGATCGGCGACAAGGTTCTCGGCCCTCTTTTTATCTTTTATCTCAATGTCAAATTCTTGCAATAAAAGAATCTAACGAATGAGACGTGGTTTAGCATCTTGTTTAGCAAACAAATACTTAAGAGCCGAGTGGTCGGTGAACACGATAGTCTTAGACAACACAAGATAAGACCTAAACTTATCAAAAGCAAACACAACAGCAAGGAGCTCTTTCTCAGTAGTGGTATGATTTTGTTGAGCCCCGTTAAGTGTTTTACTAGCAAAATAGATAGGCCTAAAGTGATTTCCTTCCCGCTGTCCTAACACTGCACCTAAGGCGAAATCACTCGCATCACACATTAACTCAAAAGGTTGTGACCAATCGGGTGAAACCATAATGGGTGCGTTGGTCAACCTATCCTTTAAAGTCTCAAATGCCTTAACACACTCATCATCAAACACAAAGGTGACATCTTTCTCAAGCAATTTAGTCATGGGTCTAGTGATCTTAGAAAAGTCTTTGATAAACCTACGATAAAAACCGGCATGACCCAAGAAACTTCTAACCCCTTTAACATTTGCGGGTGGAGGTAACTTGGCAATGACATCAATCTTTGCCTTGTCAACCTCAATCCCCACACTTGACACTTTGTGGCCCAAAACAATACCCTCCTTAACCATAAAGTGACACTTTTCCCAATTAAGAACTAAATGTGTCTTCTCACATCTTTCAAGCATCTTGTCTAAGTTAGACAAACATGATTCAAACGAATTCCCAAAAACAGAAAAATCATCCATAAAAACCTCCATGGAAGTCTCAATCATGTCATGAAGATAGCAATCATACACCTTTGAAAGGTGGCTGGAGCATTACAAAGCCCGAAAGGCATTCTCCTATATGCATACGTACCAAAAGGACAAGTAAAGGTCGTTTTCTCTTGATCCTTAGGGTCTATAGGGATTTGGAAGTATCCCGAAAACCCGTCAAGAAAACAAAAGAACTCATTTCCGGCTAGTCTCTCTAACATTTGGTCAATAAAAGGTAAAGGGAAATGATCTTTTCGGGTTGCATCATTCAATCTCCTATAGTCAATATAAACACGCCACCCTGTGACAGTCCTGGTGGGAACCAATTCATTTTGTTCATTCATCACAACAGTCATTCCCCTCTTTTTGGGCATGCAATTGACTAGGCTAACCCAAGGGCTATCAGAAATGGGGTAAATTATACCCGCATCAAGCAATTTGACTACCTCCTTCTTAACGACATCCTTCATATTTGGGTAAAGCCTTCTTTGTCTTTGAACAACGGGTTTTGCCTCATCTAAAAGATTTATTTAGTGTTTACAAAATGATGGGCTTATCCCAGGTATGTCGGATGTACGCCAAGAAAAGGCGCCCTTGTGAGATTTCAACACATCAAGTAACATGCATTTTTCAGAATTAACAAGTTTAGAGGAAATTACAACCAGTAATAGATTTTCCTCCTCCAGAAATGCATAATCCAAATGACTTGGGAGTGGTTTCAACTCCAAATCTCTCGGTGGATCCTCCAACGAAGTCTTGATCCTCAACCGATCATCACCCTTAAGCTCCTCAAAGCTTTCCTCGGTTTGTTACTCTTCCACATCATCATCATCATCATCATCATCATCATCAGCTTCCACAGCTACAAGCAACTCCTCCTCAGTCATCCGATCCTCTATGGACTCCACAAGCTCAGCTAGTCAGCTTCCAATCCGAGTAATTTCTGCAATTCCTCATCCATTGCTTCATCTATAACATCAATACTGAAACAGGTATCATCAGTAGAATAAGGATGCTTCATGGCTTTATCAACCGTGAAAGCAATCCTTTCCTAGCCCACTCCTAAGGCCAACTGCTTATTTTTAACATGAATAATTGCATCAGCAGTATGTAAAAATGGACGTCCTAGAATAAGTGGGACTTTACTATATTCCTCCATTTCGAGGATCACAAAATCCACAGGAAAAGTAAATTTACCAACCTCTATCAACATGTTCTCTGCAATCCCTACCGGATATTGGAATGATCTATCGGCCAGTCTTATACTCATTCGTGTGGGCTTAAGGGATCCTAAAGACAATTTCGCATAAAGGGAGTAAGGCATTAAGTTTATACTAGCCCCTAAATCAGCTAGGGCATCACAAGTCATAAACTTCCCTAAAGTACATGAAATAATAAAACTCCCCGGGTCACCCAATTTGGGTGGAATCTGATTCTGAACGATAGCAGAGCACTCATCATTCAGAAATGTAGCCGATGCCTCCGATAGCTTATCCTTGTTGCTCACCAAGTCTTTGATGAACTTGGCATAGTTCGGCATCCCGGCTAAAACATCAACCAAGGGCACATTGATCCGAATGCCCTTGATCATATCAACAACTTCCCGTACTGGGCCGCTATCTTCTCCTTCCTCAAACATTGAGGATAGGGGATCTTCGGTTTATAAGCCTTCACCACCGGTTGTGTGACCGGAGGAGTAGGTGAAACCAGAATAGATGTGGGTTGCGCGGCCTCCTGTTCTTCTTCTTCAACCTCCAGCTCATCAGTATCCTGCAAAACAGAGTTAGAAACCTTGGCCTTTTTAGCCGGAAGAGGTGGTAGCTCTTTCCCGCTACGAGTGGTAATGGCATTTGCATGCTCATTACGGGCAGGTGGTGGCTGATATGGCTTTGGGCCACTGCTAGAAGATGTTTGTCTCGGGTTCTGTTGGGTGTTACTCGGTAGATCACCAGCTGGTATACTACTTTGTCCCTCAGATAACCGATCCATTTTCCTTTCCAAATCTTGAATCGATGCCTGCTGATTTTTTTGACTTTGCTCCATACTTAACCTAAGATTTGTCATCTGGGTTTTCAACCTCTCAGTACAAGTATCATGTTTGGAAATAAATTCCTTCATCATCTTTTCCATAGGTGACTCTGTGGCTTCCTGTTGTTGAACTATTGGTGCCACACTGTCTCTTTGGTATTGGTTATGATAATTCTGACCTTGTCGAGAAAATCTGTTGCCTTGATAATTTCCCGAATTCCAATTCTGATAACCACCTCGCTGATAATTATTTCCACTTTGATAATTACTTTGCTGCATGTAGTTAACATCTTCATCCGCCATCATCATAGGTTGATCATCACTATTACAATCTTTGGTAACATGATTACCACCACAGTTACCACAGCCCTCACGAAGCTCCTTTATTTCTCCCTTGAGAGTCTTGAACTGATCATCAAACTTGGTAGACATAGCTTTAAGCTCTTTCATCATTTTAGAATTGTCAGAATTGTTACCACTTCCACTTCCTTCAGCAAAAGCAACCGTCTTTTGGGTTGGTTTACCCTTATTATCCTTCGCCCAATTCAGACTTTGAAGAACCCGATCTTCTAGTACCTTCCATGCCCCATTTGGAGTCTTATACATAAACAATCCTCCTCCCGAAGCATCAAGAACAAAGGCCGATGGAATATCAAGACCATTGTAAAAGAGTTCAATGATTTTGGCCTTTGATAAACCATGGCCGTGACAGTTTCTCAACAACTCTTTCATCCTTAACCATGCTTCCACTAAAGTCTCACCCTCGAGTTGCTTAAATGCCCGGATCTCGTTCAACAACCTTTCCGCTAAAGCTGGAGGAAAATATCGGTTAACAAAAGCCTCCGTCATTTGGTCCCAAGTTTGGATGGTATCCGGTTCGAGTTCTTGATACCAAATTTTTGCTTCCCCGCATAAAGACTTGGGGAAAGTCCGTAGTCTGATGGCTTCCTCCGTGTTTTCACCATTCTTAAAATATTCCCCTATTTCCAAGAAATCATCAATATGCTTGTGCGGATCGGCCCGCACTCTTCCATCGAACTGAGTATCTCTGAGCATCTGCAAATGATTACCCTTTAATGAAAAATTATTATCGATTAGTGGCCTTCGAATTGCTGATGCCGGCGTAGGAGCAACGGTCCTAGTCCGATTAAACATGGGTGTATCATTCTCGTCAGCCGTTGGTTCTTCCTTTTCCTTTTCCGAATGAACTTCCTCTTCGTATTTTGATTCAAGCTATTCTTCAAAAACTTCCTCAATGATTACAGTTTCAAAAGTATCACCGGTTTCCGTTTTAGTGTACATCGAATCCGTCGGTTTATTCTTTGATTTCTTCTTCCGTTGCTTCTTGGTGGTTTTCTCTGGATCGGACAAAGGACTTAGGAGTTTGTTACCCGAATTCCTAGTGTTCATACACTACCTGATCAAACCTGCAAAGCAAAGAAAATAAAACCGTAAAACGCACCGGCGCAACACAATTAAACTTTAAAAGTAACTTTCTAAAAATTAAATTCTCAGAAAGGATCAATTAACTACACTGAAATTAAATTCTTAAATTAAACACAGTCCCCGACAGCGGCGCCAAAAACTTGATGTGTAAAATCTAGTTATAAAATTAAACAAAGAAATACTGATCGTTAACTATTACACAACTGAGGTATGTATACCCTATCGTGTATAGAATAGCTACAGTAAGTCCAAGTTCGTTCCACAGATTTTATGTATTTAAGAATTATAATTTAAATGTAATTAATTTACGTAATTAAATGGGGGGTTTTGTGTGACCGAATTGTCACTTCGCTTAACAGCTAATTTAATTAAACTAAGTGGACTCAGGAAGAGTCAAATTGATTTGTTTAACTTTCAGATAATAAAAACGACACTTGCTTGGTTTATTTTACTAATGACTTCAGGGTGTATAGTTAAAACTAGTTTATTTGCGTATTAAATGTAAATCTTATTAAGCTAAGATTAGTGTCCACTTTTCCTACACCTTAAGTCCAATTTACTAATTACAATTTAATCTAGTGAAAGACATTCGCCAAAATCACTAACTTACACATTTTAGTTTAATTGTCTAATTTATTACTTATCTGCATCCGCAATCAAAGTTCAATTATTCATAGACAAACAATTAATAATGAATACCTAAGTGAAAAAGATTCGCTATAATCACTTATCCATTCACCAAATAAATTAGGACTATTAATTAAACCTAAATACGTAAGGTTCTCGATTAAACGCAATTTAATTCAATATAGACATCAAATGACTACACCCCTAATCATTAGCTAATTCATCCAAGAAAATGTTAGGGTATTTAGCTACTCATACTGTTACAGAAAATCAGAAATGAAATTATAATAGAAATCATAATCAAGTGAAAACGTATAACAAATTCAAACTGAAAAACCGAAGATAATGAATTAGCAATTGATAACCTTCAATTCTTCTTGCTTCTTTCTCCTCAAAATGCTCCAGAATTAGGGTTTTGATCATTGAAAATCGGCTGTGAAGAAAAATGGGGTGATAACCCTCAAATGAAAGCAAATGAGGGTATTTAGGGTTTCTGCCGAATCGATCCATCCGCCGGATGGATGCTAAAGCCCATAATCTAATGCCACGTCTGATCCAGCTTGGCCCAACCAATCCATACGCCGGATGGATTAATCCATCCGCCGTATGGAATGAAATTTACAACTTTTTCAACCTTCGATCCAGCCAAACTTCTTAGCTTCAAATCTTCAAACTCAAATATTTGCATAACTTTCTTCATTTCTTGTACATTTTCTTGTCCCAACTCATTTACATACCTAATTGCAAATATTAACCAAATCAGTATCAATTATTAAATAAATGCAATATAAACATAATAAAAATAGCAAATATTACTCCTATAAATATAACATTATTCAATGTTATCAATTACTCATATTATGTGAATGCGTTTTCACATTAGTTCGCACGGTCCGTAATCGATTTTGAATTATTTGTTGCATTACTTTTATTATATGTATGCGTTTTCTGATTACTTCAAATGGTCCCCTTATCGATTTTGCTTTATTTCTTCCACATTTGTTTCCAATTATGTGTATAATGTTGTAAGGCGGTGCTTGATTTATTGCACAATAAGTGTTTGATGAAATGCCACACCGAGTACTTTCTGATTTTGATTGAACTTTAACATACATTATTATGTGCGACACTCCTATATAACTTCATGTCTTCCATTTATGGGTGTCAAAAGCTCAGGTCCGGCTTGATCAATTGAATTAATGTTCTAATGAAATTCAAATAGTTAATTGGTTGTAAATCAATAGATAGTAGTTTTGATGATTTATGGCTTCCCGGGTCATAATACAGTTTTTGGCGTACTCATAAAGCCATGGTTCTACTAATGTGTGTAACAATGAAATCCTTTATTTTGATGGGTAGTATGTATTAATAAGGACATGCACAACGCATTTGTGTGCATTATAGTAGACGTTCTATGTAGCAGAAACTTTGCCTTTATGCATCTGTTTGTAATTATGATGTACTCAACATTGCTGGTAATCACTATTGTGGAACTTTCAGAATCTTTTAAGTTATTTTATCACTCATTGTAAGTTATCCCAAACCAACTTCCGAATAATCTGAAGTTTGGAAACGAAAGGAGTCTGCTAGTGACTCTTCTGTCATCAACAATATCACATTAGATGAAAATTCTGATTTGTTGAAAAATAAAGTTCTGTCCGATGTAATTATTGTTGATGACCTTGGTAGACCTAAGTCTGTAAAGGCTTGGGTCACCGTTTCTCACTAATCTCCTTACTTTTATGTGCTGCAGCAGTCAGAACATGTTAAAGATAGTGAATGGTTCATGGATAGTGGCTGCTCGCGACACATGACTGGCGATGTGTCTCTTTTGACGGATGTTAAACTACTCGCCGGAGGACATGTTGCTTTTGCTGGAGATACTGGATGAACAATTACTGGAAAGGGAACGCTAACTAATGAGAAAGTTAGCTTTGAGAATGTGAACTATGTGGCTCAACTTACTCATAACTTGTTGAGTGTTTCACAAGTCTGTGATAAGGATTATACCACTACTTTCACAAAGACAGAATATGTGATCTTGAAGCCAGGTTTCGTTATCCCTGAAGAATGGGTGCTTATGCGGGCGCCACGGAGAAACGATACCTACGTGATGAACATGCGAACTGTGGAGACTACAGATGAATACACTTGTCTCCTGTCAATGGCTTCGGAAAAGGAATCACTACTTTGGCATCGACGGATGGGACATATTCATTCTCGCAAAATGAATTTCCTCATAAATAATGATTTGGTAAACGGAGTTCCAAAATAGTCCTTTGCTCTAAAAGATGACTGTATTGCATGCCACAAAGGGAAACTCCACAAAAAGTCCCATAAGTCTAAGGTGGTGAATTCTATTGCTGCACCACTGGAGCTCTTACACATGGATCTTTTTGGTCCTATTTCCACTACGAGCATTGGTGGTCGATCTTACTGCTTAGTAGTCACCGATGACTACTCCAGATTTTCGTGGGTATACTTTCTTGCTGCGAAGAGAGAAACAACAGATATTTTGGTGTACCTGTTGGATAAGTTGGCAAATCTGTGCAACTTAAAGGTGAAGAGACTGCGAAGTGACAATGGAACCGAATTCAAGAATTCAACTCTCGAGTTATATTGTGCCGCGAAAGGCATTGATCATCAGTTCAGTGCTCCAAGAACTCCTCAACAGAATGGAGTTGCAGAACGTAAGAATAGGACTATTATCGAGACAGCTCGGACTATGTTGGCTGATTCTAAGCTACCTATCATATTTTGGGCTGAGGCAGTCAGTACTGCTTGTTACATTCTGAATCGAGTACTCACGGTTAAGAAAAAGAACAAGACCTGTTATGAACTTTTCAATATCCGTAAGCCAACTCTGCAGTTTCTAGAGCCGTTTGGGTGTCTGTGTCTGATTATGATTCCAAAAGAAAAAGTCTCAAAGTTTGGAGCTAAAGCTGTTGAAGGGATTTTTCTTGGTTATTCAGTTAATTCTCCAAACAAAAGAGTCTACATTAAATCAACACACACCAGGTGGAAGAGCATTTTGAGGTAAAATGCTTGCGTTACACGGATCCTCCTCAAGGAACGGGTCCGGAATGGTTGTTTAATTATAAGGATGTGTTTAACTCTTTCGACATACCCGAAGAAGATGATGAAGAGGAGGAGTTGATTACCCTACTTTATGGCATCAGTCTATGTCAAGACACATCTACCTCAAAACCTACATCAACACCTACTCCAACACCCACACCATCACCTACAACACCCACACCATCTCCTATTATCCCACCTTCGAATGCTCCTTCGACTTCAGGAACGATTAATGCAAACGATCTTCCTGATGATCCCGATATGCCTCCTTTAGAGGAAGCCGAAGAAGAAGAAACTGTCTTCATCGACTTTAACGCTCATGATGAAGAAGATGCGGAACCACAACAACCTGTGCAACCTGAAAGTTCTACTACTCCTGAGACTACAACTGTTCCCGCCAATGAAGGGGATATAAACAATTTGGAGTTAGTACTTGCGCTGGATGTAATCCCAGTGACACGTGTACACAGGGATCACCCCATCGATAATATTATTGGTGATCCTAATGTTGCGGTTCAAACAAGACAACAAGTGAAACAAAATCCAAATCAAGAAATGTTGAATCTAGTGGCTCGGATAAATTCTTGTCATTTATCCCAAATTGAACCCAAGAAGGTTGATGAGGCCTTAAAAGATCCATCCTGGGTCGAGGTCATGCAAGAAGAATTACAGCAGTTCAACAAGCTACACGTTTGGGATATTGTTCTGTTACCCAAAGGTGCTCACTTAACTGGCACTCGATGGGTATTTCGAAATAAGATGGACGATCGGGGTATAGTGATTCGTAATAAAGCTCGATTGGTGGTTCAAGGTTTTAGTCAAATCGAGGGTTTGGACTATGATGAAGTCTTTGCTCCTGTGGCAAGACTTGAGTCTATTCGTATCTTCCTAGCGTTCGCTTCTTTCAAGGAGTTTCGTGTTAACCAACTCGATGTTAAAAGCGCCTTCCTGTATGAACAAGTGGATACGGATGTGTACGTTAAACAGCCTCCAGGTTTTGAAGACCCTGAGCATCCAGAATACGTTTGCAAGTTGAACAAGGCGTTATATGGTCTTCATCAAGCTCCGAGGCTTTGGTACGAGAGGCTCACTACTCACCTAATCAAGCATGGTTTTGTTCGAGGGAATATCGACAGTACTCTGTTCATCCGTAAAGAACAGACTGGGGATCGAGAAGATATGTTACTTGTGCAGGTTTATGTGGATGATATTATATTTGGCTCTACAAATGAGGCAATGTGCAAGCACTTTGAGGAGATCATGAAGTCTGAGTTTGAGATGAGTGCCATGGGGGAGCTCAAATTCTTTTTAGGTGTACAAGTTGAGCAGTCTGCAAAAGGTATTTATATTCATCAGTCAAAATATGTCAAAGACATGTTGACTAGATATGACCTGCTCAATTGTAAAACCTATGGGACTCCTATCGAACTTAATCACAACCTTAGACTTGCTGAGGATGAGGAAGATTGCAAAGAAAATGACTATAGCTCAATGATAGGCTCTTTGATGTATTTGACTGCCTCTCAACCGGATATTGTGTTCGCGGTATCCGCCTGCTCACGCTTTCAAGCCAAACCTAAGGTGTCTCACATGAAGGCGGTAAAGCGAATTTTTGGTTATCTCAAACATAGACCCAATCTTGGTCTATGGTATTGAAATGAGAAATCATTCGCTCTTACTGCCTATTCGGATTCTGATCATGGCGGATGCAACATAGACAAGAAATCTACCACTGGTGGATGCCAATTCCTCGGATCTCGCTTGGTCTCGTGGCAGTGCAAGAAACAGACTACAGTTTCTCTTTCAACTACAGAAGCTGAGTAGTTGCTGCTGCGAGTTGCTGCTCTCAGGTTCTATGGATTCAGCATCAACTGCGTGATTACGGGTTACTTCTTTCTATGACTCCTATTCACATAGATAACACTGCTGCTATATCTATCACACACAATCCCATACAGCACTCTAAGAATAAACACATTGAACTTAGGTTCCACTTTATACGGGATTGCTATGAAAAACACCTGATAGACCTTGTCCACATAGACACCCTAAAGCAGAATGCCGACCTTTTCACAAAAGCTTTTTCGCGTACTCGATTTGATGAACTAATCAACATGATTGGTTTAAGGTTCTTTGTGGCCCAAAAGTAATTTGTAACTTGGAACGTAACTTACCTTCTTTTATGTGTGTTAAAAAAATAAAAAATAAATAAATAAAAAATGCAACAATCACTCTTTATGCTTTTTAGTATTAAAGAAATGCACGGTTGCTACATTTTTAAAATAGACGTTGAAGTTGTGTCTGTAAACAACTTGGGATATGATAGTACATCGGGTGACATGCACAAAATGGAATTTTAAGATTTATCTTGGATGTGTCAGTAGATTTATCTGACATGTTGAAAACAGTTTTTATAAACATTGTCTTCATCATACGATATATTAGTAGGCATGTTATGCAAAACTCTTTGAGATCTCTTAAGAAGCCTAATAAATAATTATTTTAGGAGACACAAAACTAATTACAAACTCTAACTAGACCAACTGACAGATACATCAAAATGCATCAACAAACTCCCCCGTGTCTTCAGCTTGGTCTTCACAAATTTCTTCAGTTAAGCCCAGCCTGCAGGAAACTTTCCTCCTGCATGAATTCCATGAGTCACACAAACTTTTACCACATTCTGAAATTGAGCTAATTGTCTGTTGAACTCATTATTTCTGTTAACTCGAATCCTATCATCGAAGAGTCATCTTAAATCTTTTTCATACATATTTATCAGACTCATAGGATCAAAAACTCTGAACGTTGCTTATCACAAGTTCCAAATACCTCCGAATTCTAGTCGTGGTTCAGAGAACTTTGCGTCAAGAGGTTCGAAGCAAAAGGTATACCAAGATAAAACCTACACTCGGTACGCAGTATACTTTCAAGAAGAAGCTGGATCTAACGACAGGGCAGCCTATGGTCAAAGTTCATTATCCGCCGGCTGACTGTTTGACAGAGATTCCTTTAGAATCAGTTCCCTACAATTTTCTTAGCATATTTGTTAAATGGGAGCTCGATCCACATACTGGTGAAGCGGTGATTACTTTCGTTCCAGATTCTGAACTGCAACTAGAATTCGGAGGTATTTGGAACTTGCGACAAGCAACGTTCAGAGTTTTTGATCCTATGAGTCTGATAAATATGTATGAAAAAGATTTAAGACGACTCTTCGATGATAGGATTCGAGTTAACAGAAATAATGAGTTCAACAGACAATTAGCCGATCAATTTCAGAATGTGGTAAAAGTTTGCGTGACTCATGGAATTCATGCAGGAGGAAAGTTTCCTGCAGGTTGGGCTTAACTGAAGAAATTTGTGAAGACCAAGCTGAAGACGGGGGAGTTTGTTGATGCATTTTGATGTGTCTGTCAGTTGGTCTAGTTAGAGTTTGTAATTAGTTTTGTGTTTCCTGACTCCTGTGACATTGTCTGTAATGTCGCAGGTGCGACGTCAGGTTTTGGGCTTGCGACATTGTCTATGTCGCATGGGCCTGGGCCTGCGACATTGTGTGTAATGTCACAGGAACCAGCAGTTTTGTATAAATACGTTTTACGTATTCAGTTTTAGGGTTGACGAAAAACCCTAAACGCAATTTGTCGAAATCCTCTGTAAACTGATCGATTATAATCAATAATATAACGTTAGGTTTGATTCATATTGCATTTGATTATTCGTTTAGTTGTGTTCTTTATCTAATTGTTGATTCCGCAAACAATTGGATTGACTCGTTCCGTTGAGATCCACGTCCAAGGGACTTACACCTAGAAAGCAGCTGCAATTGTTTGGCTTGGTTATTTGTACACATCATACCCTTCTCGAATTAATTTTAAGTTTTAACAATTGTTAATAAATAACTGTGATTATATTCATCTCAGGTGCACCACAATATTCACCTGCAACATGACACGTTGTTCTTGACAGATCCATATTTTCAAGCTCAGGTTTTTGGCTAAGCAATAAACGTCTTCATTTATAAGCCTTGCTTTCTCTGGAAAATGTCACACACATGTAGTATAATTTCTAAAAACACAATGTCATGTTCTTGGCCCCAAAATGAATATAAGCTGCCATACGTAAACCTGCAGGATCAGCATGCCATGAGTGATAATCTGGGAGCAATGCATTGCCATCAGAGCGCAATGAAGAGGTGGTTGGTTCGGTTGTGCTTACTCAATGCCATTATTAAGCGTTGAACATCTCATGCGGCACAACTAAGCAGGTAAGATAACAACCTTTTCATTGGTCAACTACGTTAAAGGTAACCAATATCTGTATGGCTTTCGTCTATGTGCATCTAACTTGTCATCAGCAAACAATGCAGCAAAAATGAGTTTTTTAATAATCTTATAATCTACACAACAAAACCATTACAGGCATACGGTTGGCTTCAAATGCCAGGCCAACAAGTTTTTTAAAAATAATGACGTCAACAGTAATAAAAAGTAAGTTGGATAATAACTCTGTATGGTTTTTGGAATGGAACGTGTAAACTATTCAATGGCATACTAGTAATTTTCAGCTTACTACTAAATGTCAAATGATCTGCAATACATTTTTACAGTGTAGATTATATGATTATTAAAAAAAACTCCCTTTTTGCTGCATTGTTTGCATATCACAAGTTAGATGCACATAGGCGAAAGCCTTACAGATATTGGTGTATTTATGTCAATCTTTGAAACCATAAAGATGCCAGAAAATTTTAAGGCATAAATAAATCGTCTTTAATGCTTGATTCCAGAAAATTAGGAATGTGTGGTGATAAATATAAATCAAATAAATGGTGTTTAATTCTTGATTCAAAGAAATTAAAAATGTGTGGTGATAAATATTGACCTTAAAAAGGAAATGATCTTATTTCATTAAACAATACAGATTTTCCCTCCACTTTTTCCTATTTTATATGGCTTTCAAAAAATTTCTGGCCAAAAAAATTGTGTAAATACAAGTCCCAACCCCATTATAACTAAAACCTACTTCTAAACTAGTTGCTACCATCACACACCTCTCATCATTTTGCTTTTCTTCCAGTTTAAACTATGGCGAATCAACAAGTGATCACCCCTCTAATTGAACTAACAGTCAACAGGCAAGACTGGGTTATCTGTGTAAAGGAACAGAACGTTTGGACTCAATCGTTTAAAAATAGCCCAAATCAAGTAGCAAGCAAAGATATGGTCTTGGTTGACCAACAGGTATGATATTGTTCTATCACACAGTATTTTGAATTAGATAAATTTATGTTATTCCTGTTGAACTATTCACTTATTGTTGATTAATAACACTATATACAACATTGTTGGTTATTAAAAAATTTATTAACCTAAATGCTTCATTCATGTTTAACCACTTTGTATGGCCTGATATATCAGATACAATATGAAATATAAATATCTGTATATATAAACTATAAATCAATCATGTCAAAACTTTGTATGTTTGTAGTAGTATTTGTGAAAGCTGTTCATATCCATGCATGTTGTTTTTTAATACGGTTGAAATCTGATTTAACCATTTAGTACACAAGGTAACAACTTGCTGGGTGTTTGTATTCATCCCTAGAGTTTTAGGTTTACCATGCTATAGAGATTAGTTGTCAAACATGTTACATTCCATTGTCGTGCAACATTTTTTTCTCACCTTATAGGTGCTTTTTGATCTTTACCAATGCTATATGCTTGAAACCAACTATAATATGGATCTGTCAGGCCTGAATTTCTATATGATATTAACATACATAGATATTAAGAAACAACTATCTATCACATTGGTTACGTTGATTAATATGATTGAATCATGGTTTCAATAATTAAATGGTACATTATGTTGTCGTAATGGCTGCTTTCTGCAGGTTTCTATATTGTGAATTTCACCCGGATCTTCAGATCTACCGTATTTGTCCACTATAATTGTCTGATACAAAATGTTACATGTATCTGTATTCAAAATGTTACATGTACAATTTAATTGTCTACGGACTTAATAGTACAACATGCTATAGGGAAATAGGATTCACGGCACTATCAAGAAGAACCTCCTTCATAACTTTGGTGCCTCTGTTGAAGTAGGGAACACACTTGAGATCAACACTTACATCATGACACCGTATAATAAGAAAGGTGCATTTAACCCTATCTGATATCATCGTTAAATATTGTAGCTGCGAACTTTCATAAGATATATAAGTCTGTTATGATAAACTACAGGCTACTGATCCAATTGTGGTGCCAACTGAATGGGAAACCTACATTAATAAGCAAATTGTGTTTAAGATAAAGGTGTCAATGTTTAACGTGACCAACGAATGTGCCGGCTACACTGTGGGACGTTGCACCGATGATGCTAAAGTCGTGAGTAAACAATTGCAAAGGCCTGTAGCAACATCGCTTGAATTGCCACCTAATGACAACTACTTTGTCACACCAACCAGCAAGGTCTGAATCCCATACACATCTACTAATTACACCAACAAATGTTGCACTCTTTTTTATCACAGATGTTTATCACAGGGACTTGTGTCTAACTTTGGGGTCAACGTGTCACCAATTCCATATGAAGACCTTGACATGGAAGGAAGCAACAACAAAAGGAAATGTCAATCTCCAGGGGATGACATTGTCATCGAAAATTCTTCCTCAAAGAAACCACTCCTCGCAGACGGTTGATGTCATCCACGTTTGTTGCAGCCTTTCAGTAGTACCTTCTGAGTTCACCTTTTTTACAAGAATTTGGCAGATTATCCGGCCAAATTCATGGTTTCTACATTCTGTTCTTTGTTTTACGTTGAACAATAAGTTTCCTTTTACTTTGGAAATATTGACTTTATGAACCACCTATTATATGAAATGCACGCTTTACTTTTCTGCTAAGATTGCTATATTGCCTTATCATAGCGTTTTCACGTGCCTATTTTAAACTTTTCCCTTGAAAATTCTGCATGAACATGATGTATGTTAATATCGAACAGATGCATAGAGGGTTGTATTCGTCTCTGCTAGGATCATACTTTGGCTATTTATATATACAGGACATACACTCTTAGGTGGCATTTTGGGTATGGGGAAAACAAATTAGATCATTTCTACCCTTCAAAATGGGAGGTCAAACAAATTATTTAGAAAACTAAGAAACAAATAAAAATAAAATCTACCATTCAAAATAGATCATTTCTTACCATCTTATACTATACGACTCATAATACACAATACCCACAAGGTCAACATCCTCCTGCAAAGTCTTGCTTCCAGTGGCGGCTTTTAGAAAAACTTCACAATCGACACACATCTTCCGATCAATCTCAGGTATGTATAAACTTTTATTTTTCTTAGATAGTTAGCACCTTCAGGAGTCTTTGTCGCTGATTACTTTGTATAAACTCAGTCAACCATGGCTCATCAAATAGGGTACGGGAGAAACACAATCGGTTCGTGGGGTTAAAAATATAGGGGTGAAGGTAAAAAGGATGAAATAATGATGTTTTAGGAAATTAAGATTAAGATTATAAGCCATTTTGAACTAATTTTTCAATATACATTACGTAAAGCAAATAAAGCAAAAATAATAATAATAATCAATCAATGCAATCCATGTTCGTATATCTTGATAATCATTAACAAGTGTTTAAAACTTGCAGGCAGCTATGGATAACACCCAAAACCAGATACAGTTTGTTGCTAGAGTCGGCACAGGTGATCGTGAACGAATGGTAAGTTTCTGCTTTCTCAGCAAGTCATGTTTCATTATTGTTATTGTTATAACCATCTTAACAAACTTCTTGGTTAATTGCAGATTCTGCCAAACACTCTCACGAGTGTGTTGGTGCATGAAAATATGTCAAACATGAGAGTCTCAACTTACCAAGGGGTATACAACGTGGAGCTAAGTTACGAGTCAACTGTTGGTGAACTTTTCATGAAGGGAACGGGATGGCGGGATCTCATTGTACAAAGCTTTGGTAATCGTTTGATGTTTCTACATCTCATGATGAATGAAGGAAAATCTCTGTTTGTAACCGGGTATGATAGTCATGGATTAGAGATCACTGGTGAAGCGCATGAAAGCGGCCAAAACAAGCGTTGTTTGTTACTGATTAGTGATTTACCGAGTAAAAAACAAGTAAGTTTGTGAACATTTATAATAAATACACTGAACACTTACCGAATGTTCATAAATAGGTGTTGCTATGATGTTTCATACACACTCAAGCTACTCTTTATACGTTAAATGAATTATCATGATAAGAAGGGATACTTAGCATCATTGTCTCTACTTGCAGCCCGTTCAACATGAATTTGTGCGTCACTGCCTTTTGGACAATCAAGAGAACCAGACAAAATTAAGAATTGAAAATATGTAATGACTTGTGAATGTGTACTTCAGAATAGACCGAAACATAGGTGGCCTGATCGGTGCAGCTTTCATTGGATGGACGTGAGATTTTACCTACACCTACCATAGTTTAGT
Organism: Pseudognaphalium luteoalbum; assembly: GCA_963422505.1. NCBI lineage: Eukaryota > Viridiplantae > Streptophyta > Magnoliopsida > Asterales > Asteraceae > Pseudognaphalium > Pseudognaphalium luteoalbum. The sequence goes on from OY730194.1 coordinate 4,906,414, forward strand.
CGGTGGTGAGTGCTTTATTCTGGAAAGTTATGCTCTGGGTTGCATCAGCTTTCAAATTGTAGCTCCAGAAGACACGACGCTATAGTTGTGGAATAAGTAAAAACACAGTATATCTTTTTCCAACTTTTAAAACTATGTTACTAGCTTCGTGGATGCTTTTCGTTTATTTATAATGCATTTTAAGCTACGTACTACCTCAATCAGCGCGTACTAAGTTGACTATAATTTTTCCAAAACTAACGGTCACCATCAAATATCTTATTCATAACTATTGTTTTAATGCAATGGTTGTGATAAAAAATTAAAAACTCGCACATTCGGCGTGCTATACGTACATCTTCCACCATTAATACATAACTCTACCTGAACTATTGTACATATATTCTTAACATCAAATGAACTATGTATAACTATTGTTCAAAGACCACCTACAATAGTGTAACCTAAAAGACACCCGCAATTTTTGCCTGTTTTAAACTAGTCAATAATCATAAGAACACTAACTACCACTAATTCGTCATATCAGATACTTTGTTTCATATAATAATCACTAATTTCATAATTTTCATAAAACTCATTAATTCATCAAGAACACTCGTTATAATTTCAACACTTTCATGCTATAATTCGATTACAATAATCATATAAACACCAATTTCATCTAGTTAAGACTCTAATTTCGTATTGAAACCATAATCTCTTTAAAACCCCATGTAACCCAAAACCCTAGGTTATATTCATGGAAGAAATTACATATAAAAGCTTGAAGATGAAGAAAAGATGATGAATTAAGCCCTAGAAATCTTGAATCGTGAATTAGTTTGATAATTTGTTGAGGTTATGAAGCTCCCATGATTTTCGCTTGTTTGTGGAAGGTTTTAGAATGAAACCGAAAAACAAAGAAACTCTGTACACATTCATCTAAGTCGGTTTAATTTTTATTCTCTTTAAATCCTATTGTCTGGAACTAAAAAACCATTCTCGTATTTTACTATTTCTTATCATTTAAAACCATAACACTTTAAAATAAATATACCCTTGTGTTCTAAAATAAAACCTTTATATTTTTGGGGTGTTACAATCATAAAGGTTGCATCATTAACATCAACGTTTTATTCTCTTCGATTAGAGATGTGACAAGGTATTCTTTCAACGAGCTTAGTTTTTTCATTTTTCGGTGGGTTTTGAAAACAACTAACACGTGTGTTACCAACGAGTAACACATGTGTTACCATCGAGTAACACATGTGTTACCGCCTTACCGGTGACTGACACATGTGTTGAGACATGTTTTGTGATAACAGATCTAGTTTGTAATAATGTTTTTTATTGTAATCAAGTTTGTACATTGGTTTTATATTGTAATGAAAAGATGTTATTGTTTGGTAAACATTTTAGAGTTAAATTATATAGTGCTGAAAAATATTGACCAAGGTTGATCACAAACTGAGATCTCAGCTTGCAAAGGTTATTGGATTGCGAATTGAGATTGGGTTCTCAAGGTGGCTATAGAACTGAGTCAGTTCGCAAGGCCAATGTGGGCTGAGTCAGTTCGCAGAACCCATAAACCCGCGAGTTGAAACGGTGTAAATTGGATTTTAGGTTTGGAAAACCTAACACTTTTTCCATTTAACCCATACGAAAATTCCATGCGTTCCTGAGAGAAGAAAATCACCTAACGACTTGGTTCTGATTGATTAACTCTTGTGATAATCAAAACAAAGCATATCAGTTTATATAATCGCAATATAAAAGCGATTCAACCATTATAGATAATATAACAAGTATTGAGGGATTTCTCACCTTAATACCTTAAATAACCTCGTTATCGATCCATACCTATGGACCTTACAACATGTGTTATCGGCGACTAACACATGTGTTACAAGCGAGTAACACATGTGATACCGACTAGTAACACATGTGTTACTAATTTTGTACAATTTCTAATACCCCAAAAACTAAAAGTTAAGTATACATTGTGAGATTGGAAATCGAAGATAATAAAATGCAGATTTTTATGGTGTAATTTTATAATTTTTTGACTTACCGTTTATGAGATATTTGAATTTTAAAAATGTGGGGGAAATTAGGTTTTTTGACACATGACATATTTTGGTTGACTCCTCCATTCCCACTCAAAGTTGCTATACCCATTTGAACCCCGGCCTAGTTTGGTAAAACATAAAACGTTATACAACTCACGCTTATCAATTATTTTTTAAAATATAAAGTTGTATTTGGTCATACTTTTAGAAAGACAGCTTCATAAATTTATTGGGAACCAAAACCACATTTTAGTATCTAATCAAGATAAGCTATTATATCATTTTTATCATCATTTTATGTTAAATAGATATATTTATTTTATTATTTACAAAATTATCATAAACAACAATAGAGAATAAAGATGTGGCACACCCGTAAACTCTTTAACCCGAGTAATCTCCCACTACTGTTTGATTAGTCTATTTTTTTTTCATATAACATTTTATACATTATGTTTCTTTTAAATATAATTGTTAGCCTTTTTTAAAATTCAAATGTGTTAGCCCGCGTTAGTACAAGTCAATAAACTAAAAAAAAGCTCTACAATAATACATTAATTGAAATATAACTTTTAAACTATTATATTGTAATAAAAACGATGTATAAACGGACTGTACAATGAAAGTAGTTACTATTAACTAATTTCTAACCAATTATTGTTATTATCTTGTAATTACTTAATAATTATAATATAAAAGTTGTATAAATACATCTGACGATACATGTCGTACCTTGCGAAAAAATCGATCCTTGTTACCCATCAATATTTTGATGATTAAACATTTTTCACCCGGTTAGTAACTCTAATTGGAGCTACTCTTAATGCCACATTATTTTAGCGCATCAAATTGCACCTACTTTGGGGTTAAACGAAAATATTTTGAGAATATATTAGCACTAAAAAAAGTTGGTATAATGTGTTACACCAATTTTTGCACTATTTTAGAGCAAAATAAAAATATTTTGAGAATATATATATTAGCGACATAAAAATTTGTTACGAGTATAATGTGTTACACTAAATTTTGCACTGTTTTAATGTAAAATGAAAATATTTTGAGAATATATTAGCACTAGCAAAAAGTTTTTACAATGTGGTATAGTAAATTTTGTAATATATGTAATGACAATCTAATATATAATAATTTCAAAAATATAAATGAAAAGTTTACAAAATTATAGAATTTTTTTTTAACAAATGTTGTATTAAGCAATTTTAAAATATTATTAACCGTAAATTTACAATTAAAACATCATCTCAATACATTTTTTTATATAAATTATTGTTTAATATGAATAGTATTTAGTATAGCATTAAATTTATGCAACCGAATACATTTGTCACTATGTCAAAATAATGCAATATTTATTGCTAATATTATAGTCTAAATTTTATACTTTTATTTACACCTATTTTACTATAAAAAATGGTGTAGTGATATAAGCCTATAAGGTCATCTTCAATGTATATGATTTTGCATCAAATTTTGTGTTTTGGTTTAAAATTTGGTGTATAATAAATTATGGAAGATTTTGCAGCGAATTTGGTGAAACACTAAACATTACATTAAATTTTTAATGTTAAGTTTATTCTTTCTGTTTGAAATATCTTTATTATTTTATTACAAAACTTAACAAAACACTTATTATTACTTATTAGTATTATTCGTTTAAGTACGTTATAATTTACTTTACATAATAAGATGATTAAAATCAATTAATATAATTTATAAACACTAGTAGCAATAAATTCTAAAAAGAAGCTTCCTTCGCAGGAAAGATATTCTAGTATGATAGTTAAATCATTGATTTGTGAAATGAAGTTATGTAATTGAAACTATATCAAAGCAATTAAAAAAGATTTACAATTAAATTAAGGGTTTTTTGTCGAAAAATGAACAACTTATTCTCGTTTTTGTGTTTTGGGGTATCAAATATTTTTAACTTTTTAAAATGAGCAACCTATATTAAAATTAGGATTAAAGGGTATATGTCTAAAAAGTTCAGAATATTTGATACACGAAAACACGCTAATGTCAGTGATTCGGTAAATATGACATAGATCGGAGAATAGTTAAATGCTCCTTTGGGAAAAACGAGAATTATTGACTCATTAATCTTTCACAAATGGTTAAAAATTCTGAACTTTTTGGCCATATACCTTTTAATCCTAAGTTTAAAATAAGTTATTCATTTTAAAAAGTTAAGAATATTTGATACCCCAAAACACAAAAACGAGAATAAGTTTTTCATTTTTCGGCAAAAAAACCCATTAAATTAATGGTTTTAAATATAAATATAATGAATTGAAGTAAAATTAAAGTTAGAAAAAAGTTTAGTGTAACATGTGTGACACCCGGTCAAAAAGGACCAAAATTAGCGGCCAATTTAAACCTTAAATATCCGTACTCAGTACGTGTTAAAACAAAAGTATCTGGATATTATATATGTATTTATATATATATATATATATATAATACAATGAATAAGTAATAATCACGTACAAACAAATCTGAAAGAACGCGTAATCTCAAATACGGACGTTGATGCAAAACATTTCTAAATAACGTATTATTTATGAGATAATAATTATTTACTCAGTTGAAGATTTAAACGCATTTTGTATACTGAAAACTATCCGCACATCCAAAGTGAAACAAAGTTATATTTTTATAACTCAATTAAAGTATTTTTATAAAATACTTCGGTTAAAAATATATACAGTTTTATATTTAGAAAATTATCATTTGAAAATATTATATTACTTTACGATCGGGTACGCGAACACGGATACCACAAACCAATTATTGGAGTCGGTTATATCAACCAACTCCAATAATTAAAATACAGACACACAGACTTCATCATCTCTATCTCTTCTCCTCTTCTCTCTCTCGTTCTCTTCCAAAAACAACAACAACAATAACATTAACAACAACTAGATTCAGCAGCAATATCATCATCATAATCATCATCTTCGATCATCACCATCATCCGGTTCATCATCATCAACCTCACACGGCTCCATTTTTAAAATTGTAAGGAAACTTCAAATTTCACTTTAAATACATGTTTATAATATGTAATATATCATGTATTAGTGTTCTGCAGGCGAGAAAATTAGCTAAAATTGTGTTAGAACTCGCTTTGTTAAAAACTTGCACGAACAGACCTGGAAGTTGGCCCTTGATCCGGCGGATCAAACACCTAATCCGGCGGATCAGGCTATGTTATGGAGGATCAAGACCGGATCAAACAAAACACTCGAGAAACCTTGCGATCCGGCGGATCCGGCCCTTGATCCGGCGGATCAACGCATGATCCGGCGGATCTACATCCTGATACGGCGGATTCCCCCTAAAACATCACGAATCCGGCGGATTCCAAAGCCAAACACTAGGATCCGGCGGATCAGACATGGGATTCGACGGATCCTCTTCAAAACTTTGTTCGATCCGGCGGATCATATAACTGATCCGGCGGATCTTAGTCAAAACAGAATATAATTTTCACAAATGATCGGTTTTTATACACTCACGGATAATTGTAAACAAATTGATACACAAACGAACGAGTTATTTATATACGAAACAAACATTATTATATTTTGAAATATAATCTCGAGACGCCACCAACGGGCCGTACATTTTTACAAACTACAAACTTAATCGGTTTCACAATGTACCAACGGATTAATCAAACATTAAACGGACGAATGGACACATAACGGTAGTGATCTATATAGATGTTCACTTATATATGACCTTATATGCTTAGGACGTTAGGAGGATTCGGACTGTCCATTCTATATCGGATAATCATAGCTCGGTGACTCAGGTGAGTCTCACAACCTCACTTTTATTGCTTTAACTGATTTAAAACTTGGGGTGAGATACAACACTTACTTGTTTTCTTGATCACTGTTATTCGGTTAGTTAATTTAAGTATTAACTCAGTTGATTATCATTGTCGGTCTTGATTTTCTTTGTTCGGGTATTGCATGAGTGTTTTAATACGGGAAAGTCCTCATCATTGCATGGTTCGTTAACTTAATAAGGCGCGATTACTAAAAGATAGATCTATCATGGGAGTGACATCCCCGTCCGAGTTCCTAGCTACAACCATGTACAAACGGGCATTTTAGTAATTGTTATGGGTGTTGACACCGTTCGGGAGGCACAAATCGGGTTAGGCCTCGGACCATGGCTCAATGCAATGCAATGTCATAGTCGGTATATTAAATCGGAAGCCTTAATTGGTTTAATCATTGTTCGGTAACCCTAATGGGTTAATCATTATTCGGTAACCTTAATTGGTTTAATCATTGTTCGGTAACCCTAATGGGTTAATCATTGTTCGGTAACCTTAATGGGTTAATCATTGTTCGGTATCAAATCATCGGATAACACTGTGTATCACAACATGCTTTATGATAAACCTGTGAGATTCACCAGCTTTATAGCTGACCTTTTAGTGTTGTATTCTCAGGTGATCAGCAACAGTAGAATGGCCTACAGGATACGCTAGCTAGTACGAGTCGCATGCATCTATATAAACTTGAAGATTTTCTAGCATTATCTTTTGTTAATCGGTTATGTATTATAAATCTTCGGAATCTAACTATGCGAACTCAATTATGTTGTAAACTTATAACCTAAACTTTGTAACTACTTTTGTAAAATATATAAACGTCTCATGTAGAGTCGTTTGTTGTAATCTTGGTGTTTTGATATTTGATTAGTCACACCCAAAATCGTCGCTTCCGCAAATCATGAAATCGGGGGTGTGACAACATCTAAATATTAAAAGTTTTTTGGTGCAGAAATTTGGTACATACGTGTGAGATGAACCACGTTTAGTGTAAATATATTTCTAAAAAACTCTAATTACACTAAATATGGTGCGTATGTTGGAGATGCCCTAAGAGCACTAGGAGTGAGAGGGAAAATCGTTGACGTTCAACAACTTGAACACTGAAGCCCACCGTTCACCACTCCAATTCAATGTTCAAGTTTAAAATTTTAACTTGAACGTTGAATGCAAGTGGTTTTTGATTTTTATTTATTTTCTTCCTTTTTCATTGGTTAAAATGTATTTTCCGTGGGACTATGTGAATTTTGAGTTGAACCTTGAATCACTACTTATAAAATAGTATCCGTGATAAACTTCAGTATTCAATTCAACATTGATTAAATATTAACCATACATGTAACTACTTCCTGTACTTTAATGGGAAATCTATAATGAAAAGATCAAGGTCAAGAAAGAGAAAGATGATCTACATGTGTAACACCCAAAATTTAAAGGTTTTATTTTAGAGCACGAGGGTATAAATATTTTTAAGTGTTAGTGTTATAAATAATTTAAAATTATAGAAAATGTAATTGGTTTACTAGTTCCAAACTGTATGAAATAAAGGGGTTAAAATAAAATGCAGAATTATATGTGGATGGTCTGGGTTTATTCCATTTTGTTCTAAAACCTTCTAAAAGTTATCCCGAGGTTGAAGAAAAATCGCAGAAGCCAAAATCCATCTTCTAAACTCAATATTCAATCCTTAATTCATGTTTTAGTTCTTGAATCATCACCTTCTTCAACATCCTTGATTATTGGTAAGTTGATTTCTTCATGGTTTTAACCTAATTTTGGATTTCATGGGGTATTGATAAATTGAAGCTTTTAATACGAATAAAGGGCTTTAATTTGATGAAAGTAGTGTTGATTAGTGTTTATATGATTATCGTAATCAAATTATAGCATGAAAGTGTTATGGGTGTTCTTGAGAAATTATTGGGATTTATAGAATTCATGAAATTAGTAATTTTAATATGAAGTAAGGATGTTTAACAAGATGAATTGATGATTAGTAAGTGTTGATATGACTATAGATAAATCTAAATCAAATGTAAAGTAAAGAATTAAATAAAGTGTTCATGGTAATTTTCTGGATTATATTAAGTTGTATAAATTGTTGTTAATAAGCTTGATAATGAAATAAGTGATGTTAATAGAGTATGAATATGATGATAAAACATGCAGAAATGATGTAAAGCTTGTTAGTGGAATAAGTATGAGATGTTAAGGTAAAGTGTATGTTAAATGAAGTATGAATCAAAGTAAGATTAATCGGGGGAGTGAATATGATTAAGAATTATGATTGATAGTGTCTAAGTGTATTATATGTGTTATATATGAATGGTGTAGGTGTTAACGACGTGGAAGATTTCAATTGGTCGAGTGTTGTAAATCATTGTCTAAGATGTCGAGGTAAGTATTATGGGGGTTAAACGGGTAATGTTGTGTATGTATGTATCTTAGTTGTATATAAGTATAATGAACTATACTTGTTTCATAAACTTGTTTCATAAGGTTGAATCGATTGCATGTGTTTCCGCATTGCTTTCGAGCAAAAGGATCATACAATCGGGTGGAAGATGATTTGTTTCATATACTTGTATCTTGACTTGTTTCTATACGTGGGTTATATGATGATGATGATGATATGATGAAGAATACGAATGGTTGTATGTGTTTCCGGATTGCTTCCAAGCAAGAGGATCATACGATCAAGAGAAAGATGACTTGTATCTAGTCTTGTTTCTTAAACATGGTATCCATTTCGACGTGATTTGGTACCATGGAATCTTGTTTCTTAAACATGATATCCATCTCGACGTGATTTGGAATCTTAAGTCTTGTTTCTTACGAAATCTTGTTTCTTATAAAGCCTTGTTTCTCAGGATCGCGGATTCGCATAGTGCTTGTTTCTTACGTGGTGTTATGTTGGTGTTGAGTAAGATTATATATCGTTAAATATGTGATTATAGTGTTCATTTTATGAAGTTATGAAGGCTCTCAATGATTGAGCAGTGTTTTCAGTGATTTTCAGTGTTGATGGTATAAGTATATGTATTATGTGTTATGTGAATTATTTGCTTAACTACCTATATGCTCACTAAGCGGTGTGATTACTCTTTTGTTGTTTCATGTTTTAGGTGAATGGTTCGGTTGAACCAATTGGACGAATAGTGATTTCAAGAAGGTAGCGTGGATATGGAGCTACCTTTATGGTTAGATAATGCTCAATTTCTTTTGAATCATTGTTGTGGTTATCATTTGTGTAATTCGCTCAAATAAAGAGTTTTTGAATTAAACACGTGGTCAATATTGTATTTGACTTTGAAAGTCAAACATTGAAAAAGAGTCTTGTGTATGTGTATAGAAAGTATATGAAGTCATCTAATTTTGATTGGTCTTTTTTCAGGTTAATCATGGGGAAATGTGATAACGTGTCAAATGTGATTGGTTGATCAAATATGAAGTTGACAAATAGTCAATAACATTGAAAAAGTCAAACATGTGTGGAATATAGTGTCGTTTGGTTGAAATATAGTGGATTTTTCAAACAGGTCAAAAAGGGGGTCAAAATGGGTCTAAAGTGGTCGTACGGTGAATTTTAAATGTATTAGCATTATGGGTTGATGGTCATATGCTTTAAGTGTGTTTTGATAATTCAAATGAGTGTTCAAAAGATTAGAGTCTAAATATGTATGGTTTGTGATTTGAGTTGTCACCCAAAATGGCCAAAATCGCTCTAAATTGGTGACATGTCCAAAATGATCATGTTTGTGAAATTTGAAAAAGTGTCAAAAGGGAAAGTTTTATATTGTTATAGTGGTTGTGTGTGAAAAATTTTAGGTCCTAACTCGCAACGAGTTAAAAGTTATGTGCATGGAAAATTTGTATTTGAAATGGAGTTGTGCAGTCCTAGTTTACTGAATCACGGTGTTAAGTTACTGAATCAAAGTGTAAAAAAATTCACTGAACCAAAGTGTTAAATTTACTGAATCAAGTTGTAAATGGAGTAAATAAAAAAATAAAAAATTTGGGGGCGTTTCAAGTTGGTATCAGAGCAATGGTTTAAGAGAATTAGGTAATATACAATAGGATTGCCTAGACTTAAACCATTATGAATTGTTTATATTGCAATGATAAAAATTCATGATAGCGAAATTGATTTAGCATAACTGATATGATTCCTTGTGATGAGTTATGTGACGATTATTATGTGTTGATTTCGTATATGATATATTTAATGAGACGCTTAGAGAATAGTTCTGATGAACTTGAGTATGCTTAAAGTGTTGACTAATAGTGTTGTTATAGAGTTGTTGATTGCAAGGTGAGTAGAATTCCTTGTTAATGATTAGGTGATTATGTGATCTGAGAATATGTTGTGACTGCGATCAACAGAATATATGATATTCAGTATTTACGTGGAATTATGTGATTATGTGGAGTTAAGTATATGAATAGCGAGTTAATGTTTCAGTGTGTATTTGTTGATAAAGTATGTTTTGACTTGTTGTGCTATGTACTTAAGTGGAAACTGCATTATAAAATTGATGATATAAGATAGTCTGAGAAGGAAGTGTGTGTGATATAATCTGACTACGCTTGATCAACATAGTTATATTATGTCATTTCAGGGTTAATACACACGGAGAGTATTAAAGTATCTCAAAATGTTCGCTTGGGGTACTAAAGTTTATGATTTGACAAAACTATGAATTAACTTTTAAAACCTCCCCCAAGTCGAAAATGAGCTGATAAAGATTCATCAATTTGAACAATTTTATAAACTTTGATTATCTTTGTAAACATTTTAATAAATTTTAGTTATCCTTGTAAACATATTAATAAACTTTAGTTACCCTTAAACACAATACGTATAGTTAACTCATAGTTTTGTCAAATCATAAACTTTAGTACCCCAAGTAGACATTTTGGGATACTTTAATCCCCTCCATATGTATTAACCCGTCATTTCACATGGAATTGTTGAGGCTACCAAGTATCAGAGAAATTTAATGTAATTTGGGAGATAGGGTGTAAAAGAAGAGTTGTTTAATTATGTGAAACACGTGTTGAATATAGTGATGAAAAGAGATAATAGATAAATTAAAAGTAATAGACTTGTATCCAGAGATACGAATTTCACTAAATAAATGAAACCAATATGTGAAGATTATATGATTTTGGGTTTGTAACCCAGTTATTGATAAAGTATACGATGTTTAAGAGAATTAAGCAGTGAATCAAATAGAGTTGAATGCACAATATATGTGCTAGTGTTGATTGGTGGTCTATGTTTATTATAGAGTATTATGAAATGATTAAATACATGAATGACATACGTTCATGTCATGACTAAATGACTATGTGAAGTATGCTAATATGATTAAACGCTTCCGCATGGATAGAGATAGTGTTAAGACTGAGTAGTACAAGTGTCATTCGTGAGGACATGAATGGAATAAGCGAGGGAGAATTGTAACACCCCAAAATTTAAATGTTTTATTTTTAGAGCACGAGAGTATAAATATTTTTAAGTGTTAGTGTTAATAATAATTTAAAATAATAGAAAACGTAAATGGTTTACTAGTTCCAAACTGTATGAAATAAATGGGTTACAATAAAATGCAGACATATGTGTGGATGGTCTGGGTTTATTCCATTTTGTTCTAAAACCTTCTAAAAGCTTTCCTGAGGTTGAAGAAAAATCGCAGAAGCCAAAATTCATCTTCTAAACTCAAATTTTAATCCTTAATTCATGTTTTAGTTCTTGAATCATCACCTTCTTCAACATCCTTAATTATTGGTAAGTTGATTTCTTCATGGTTTTAACCTAATTTTGAGTTTTCATGGGGTTTTGATAAATTGAAACTTTTAATACGAAATTAGGGCTTTTTTTAATGAAAGTATTGTTGATTAGTGTTTATATGATTATTGTAATCAAGTTATAGCATGAAAGTGTTATGGGTGTTCTTGAGAAGTTAATGGGTTTTATAGAATTCATGAAATTAGTAATTTTAATATGAAGTAAGGATGTTTAACAAGATGAATTGATGATTAGTAAGTGTTGATATGACTATAGATAAATCTAAATCAAATGTAAAGTAAAGAATTAAATAAAGTGTTCATGGTAATTTTATGGATTATATTAAGTTGTATAAAATGTTGTTAATAAGCTGAATGATGAAATAAGTGATGTTAATAGAGTATGAATATGATGATAAAACAGGCAGAAATGATGTAAAGCCTGTTAGTGGAATAAGTATGAGATGTTAAGGTAAAGTGTATGTTAATAAAGTATGAATCAAAGTAAGATTAATCAAAGTGGGGGAGCGAGTGAAAATGATTAAGAATTATGATTGATAGTGTCTAAGTGTATTATATGTGTTATATATGAATGATGTAGGTGTTAACGACGTGGAAGACATCAATTGGTCGAGTGTTGTAAATAATCGTCTAAGATGTCGAAGTGAGTATTATGGGGGTTAAACGGGTAATGTTGTGTATGTATGTATCTTAGTTATATATAAGTATAATGAATTATACTTGTTTCATAAACTTGTTTCATAAGGTTGAATCGATTGTATGTGTTTCCGCATTGCTTCCGAGCAAGAGGATCATACAATCGGGTGGAAGATGATTTGTTTCATATACTTGTATCTTGACTTGTTTCTATACGTGGGTTATATGATGATGATATGATGAAGAATACGAATGATTGTATGTGTTTTCGGATTGCTTCCGAACAAGAGGATCATACGATCAAGAGGAAGATGACATGTATCTAGTCTTGTTTCTTAAACATGGTATCCATTTCGACGTGATTTGGTGCCATGGAGTCTTGTTTCTTAAACATGATATCCATCTCGACGTGATTTAGAATCATGAAGTCTTGTCTCTTACGAAGTCTTGTTTTCTTATAAAGCCTTGTTTCTCAGGATTGCGGATTCGAATAGTGCTTGTTTCTTACGTGGTGTTATGTTGGTGTTGAGTAAGATTATATATTGTTAAATATGTAATTATAGTGTTTATTGTATAAAGTTATGAAGGCTCGGTTGTTTAGTATGCTCTCAACGATTGAGTAGTGTTTTCGGTGATTATTTAGTGTTGATGGTATAAGTATATGTATTATGTGTTATGTGAATTATTCTCTTAACTACCTATATGCTCACTAAGCGGTGCGCTTACTCTTTCATTGTTTCATGTTATAGGTGAATGGTTCGGTTGAACCAATTGGATGAATAGTGCTTTCAAGCAGGTAGCGTGGATATGGAGTTAGCTTTACGGTTAGATAGTGCTCCATTTCTTTTTAATCATTGTTGTGGTTATCATATGTGTAATCCGCCCAAATAAAAAGTTTTTGAATTAAACATAGGGTCAATATATTGTATTTGACTTTGAAAGTCAAATAGTGAAAAAGAGTCTTGTGTATGTGTATGGAAAGTATATGAAGTCATTTGATTTTGATTGGTCTTGTTTCAGGTTAATTATGGGGAAATGTGATAACGTATCAAATGTGATTGGTTGGTCAAATGTGAAGTTGACAAATAGTCAACAACATTGAATGAGTCAAACATGTGTGGAATAGAGTGTCGTTTAGTTGAAATATAGTGGATTTCTCAAACGGGTCAAAAAGGGGTTAAAATGGGTATAAAGTGGTCGTATGGTGAATTTTAAATGTATTAGCATTATGGGTTGGTGGTCATATGCATTAAGTGTGTTTTGATAAGTCAAATGAATGGGCAAAAGATTAGAGTCTAAATATGTATCATTTGTGATTTGAGTTGTCACCCAAAATGGCCGAAATCGCTCTAAATTGGTGACACGTCCAAAACGAACATTTTTGTGAAATTTGAAAAAGTGTCAAAAGGGAAAATCTTTTATTGTTATCGTGGTTGTGTGTGCAAAATTTCAGGTCCTAACTCGCAACGAGTTAGAAGTTATGTGTGTGCAAATTTTGTATTTACAAAAGAGCTGTGCAGTCCTGGTTTACTGAATCACAGTGTTAAATTACTGAATCAAAGTGTAAAAAAAAAACACAGAATCAAAGTATTAAATTTACTGAATCAAGGTTTAAAAGGAGTAAAAAAAATAGAATTTTTGGGGGCGTTTCAACATGTGTATGGGTTACGTGGGAGCCATATCATCAATCTACGTGTACATATTTTGCTAACACGGCAACCCCATCAGCATAATTACTTAACTCGAAATAAAATTTGAAAGTTCGTTACCTACCTTCGTAATAAAATGAGTCGTTGCCTAACTGGGTACAACATTTTAGCCTTAATATTAGTTGGAGTTTTATATTTTTATTTAACCCTTAATTAATCATCTCCCCACACCGGCACACCGCCGCCAAAGATCCACCGGCGACCAAAAACGTTGAAGGGTTTTGGCATTCATATTTCATTCTGTAAACCCCCGGACAAAATCAAAATTAAAAATCTGGATGGAGGACGACGGTGGTGTACAATCACAACAGCACGTGGTACACATCAAGAAGAGAGCTCTTAAAAACAAAGCCCTTTCTGTTTCCTTCAACGAAAAAGACCTCAGGTAAAGCTTATAACCACACCTCATCCCACCCCACCTGATTTTATTCTTCTAATTCTAAATAAATACTTTTTCCTGCAACTTGTGTTTATTTCCAGCATCTCAAATTGTTGAAAAGTTGGCAACTTTTTGTTTTGGTCCAAAGCTTATTGATTTTGTACAACTAATTAGTATCTCAATTATAACAAAGTGGATTTTTAATGATTTCCAAAGTATTTTGAGCTAAAAAAAATATGCATCAGGACCCGTTTCGTTTGACGATTTAGATAAAACATAACCCAAATCAACCAATTTATATGTAAATGCCTTGTATATCAGACTACTTAGACCCTCAACTTGTAGAGTTCAAGATGTTGTATTGTTTTCTGCTCCTTTCATCTAAGTGTTAATCGTATGTATAGCGATTTTGTGACGGGCTTTCACAAGAGAAAGAAGAAGAGGAGAAAAGAAGCACAAAGTCAGCAACAGGAAGCATTACGGCGAAAGCGTATCGAGCTACGAAAAAAGGTACAACCTTCATCTTCTTTGCCATAAGGAGAGTGGTATGTGCTTTGAATATGCACTGTAGGTAATTTGTTAATAGGCTTTGACAGTTTGCTATTTTTTTTAATTAATCACGCACAAACACCGGTAAGTTGATGATAAATACATTAAAGATGTAGTTTGCCAATTTGCTTACGTTAATGATTGCTGTGTGCGAAACACTCTCAATTTTAAGTATTTCGCCCCACTATGTCTAGGGTAAATTGGAATGAACATGATTTGTTAATTGAAAATAACACTCAAGTTTTTAGGCACAAAAAGAAAAACAAAGATATTGCAATCATATGGTATATTGTTAGAGACCAAGTATCTATTTGACTATTTCATAAAGAAATGACAGTTAGTTTGGGGTTGTAAGACAGTTGGCAGCATAGGGTGCCAAGTAAAAAGTGCAACCGTTCCGTTTTGGCGGTTGGGTTTTGGTGAGAAAAATGGGAAAACCACATTACAATGATGGAAGGTTGACAAGTCGGACACACTATACATAAAAAAAATTGTCACCCTAAGTTTCACATGACTCAAGCACAATCATTGTCATATGATACATGTCATGTCAGTAACTAGCTGCACACAGATTTTTACATTTAGGTTCGATCCTAAAATTCATATTGACTAACATGAAACTTATGTTGATCTTATTTATGTAGTGTAGAGGTGGCATAATGAGTGGGTCAGAGTTTCTGATGGGTTGAATAGTTGGTCAAAACAGATATTTTTGGTACAGGTCAGGTTAAGTTGACCCAAAACACCTTTTATAAATAATTGGTGTATCAAATCTTAGGATGACCAATAATAACTAGTGTTATACCTGGGGGTGTCAATAATAACTAGTGTAATACCTGGGGGTGAACGGGGATACTGTTCTTACTTCTTAGCACATGCGATATTTAATATGATATCTATTGTGAGCAACAATAAACAAAAAATATATACTTGATCTCAACATGCCGTGAACGTAAACCACAAAGAACATTGACAGATTTTGATTTTGACTACGAACATACATATATGAACTTGTCATGCTCGTTTACACGAACAATTATTTCAAAGTAAAGATTAAAGTAAGACAAGCACAACAAAGAATGAAAAATATATTTATTCTATTAAATATAGGGTACACATTTTATGTTTATATAAGGAAATTCAACTACCTGAACCTCTAATAACTAAAAATAGCCAAAAGAGTTTTCACAAATAAGTAGCATATGGGCTTCATTTTTGTTTTGAGGTTTTTGAGCCGAGTGGTGGTTTAAGAGTGCCTATACAGATTGGATCAAGCGGATAGCAGGATCGGCTAGCGTAGAAGTTGTCACGGGCTGAACCTGAGCCACCTAGGACTTATGTGGGCCCATGGCATTGTTGTTCGGGTGCTGATTAGTAGCTAAAATAGTTAATAGTGTTCAAGGCTACTCATTTGGAACATACAACCAAACACTTTTGCTTGAAGCCCAGGATCCATCTGGCAGGGTGTCAGGGTCATTTGCTTGAAGCACCACCTGAGTTCCATCAAGTTCACCCTTTAAATCGATCCTTGGAAGTTGATGCAAAGATAAAACACAAAAACAACACCTTCAACACATGATTTACTTAAATAATAAATGATCATCTTCATAGACTTGGATTACTATGTAGTCATATATAACCTTAACTATTCATTAATTTGCTAATGATGGACAAAAAAAGTGTTTGTTCAACCTAACCCAACCTGGATCATTTTGTAGTGTACTAAAAATGATATGTTTAAGCTGAACCCATTTTGCTACCTTAGGCAAAAACATGATGCAGATCGCTATACTTAGAATACAACACAAAACACCTTACCCACCCCCGCAATACCAGAAATAGACCTGTTGATGATTACTTTTGTACCAGTAAAATGCATGGTGTTTACCTTTACGGGACCCTACTTCATTCTAAGTGTGCATTAGTCCTCACAATTAGGATCATGATTATGAATTTTCCATTCATAATCATGTATAATTATTAATATAATATTGTTAATGAAAATATCCAGTAGGTATTATGCATTAAAAGATCCTTGGTCCTTGGATAGCATTTCCTTTTAGCTGACATTTTTGATTTATACACGTTTGGCCTATTAGAAATATAACATAACCCAAAAATACTCCTAATGAGTATATGAATCGATAATTACCACCTCTATTTGTGTTAAATGGAGGATGGAAGAAATGGATAGAAATAGTCCTTATATCTAATCTTTAACATTATCTTCTTTTTGGCAGAGAAAACTAGACAGAGAGTATGTTCTATATGGTGGAGCTCCACCTGATGCAAATGCGGAAATTAATCCAAATGATGAAGTTAAAGAAGCAGAAGATGATGATGAAGAAGAAGAAGAAGAAGAGGAAGATGCTAATGATGAGCATACAACATCAGTGACAGGTATGTGCACAATTGTGTTTTGCCTGAAATTTTGAAATTTTCTTGAATTTTATGAAAATTTCAACATGCAACTGACATATAACATCTTGTGATGTTGAAAGATGAATGAGAATCATGATGATTGGTATCTTTGAGAAATCCACATCATCCTAAATGGCAATTTTGCAATCTTTATTCCAATTGTTAAGGGGCGGAGGTATAACTTATTGAAATGTTTATAAACGAAAAGTCTTTATTATGTAGGTTACCCAACTTAGATCAATAATGATTGTTGGCTAGGGACAAGATAGCCATTTTACAGGGTGACTCTCTGCAGTGAGTTTGTATTGTAACCGAATGGCCTTTACTAAACTGACTTCCTTTTTATTGATCGTAGGAATAAAAGTGTACGACACTGGTAATGTCAAGGTCATGGTGACAACAAGTGAGATCTCCCGTAAAGATGACTCTACTGAAATACCCAAATTGCCCCCGGGGTCTGAAAAGAAGTCGAGTTTGCCGGTGATTAAGAAGAAGCCATTCAAGAAAGTTGAGAAAAGAAGATCGCGGCCCAAGGCTCAAACCAAAAGAGATAAAAGAAAGGGTAAAAAGGTCGAAAAGAGGCGCTAGCAGTTCGGATGCTAGCATTTGCTATGTGAAGTACTCTGAAACTTTTCATTTGCTAGCAGTTCGGATGCTAGCTTTTGCTATGTGAAGTACTCTGAAACTTTTCATTTGTAACGCTGAAATTGTCGAAATGTTTAGTTTTATGCAGAATACATCTATTTATGCATTGTATACAATTTAGATTTAACTGGAATTATGTTAAATTTAGCATAAGCAATAGATTACGAAAAAGATTTGCATTTTGTGCAATATCAGTCTTGTACTTTATGCATTGTGTATGGTATGTGAAGCCAAGATGTTTGATGTGGCTTATTTTGTAGTGCTTATGTCAAAAGTTATGATAAATTGCAAAGGGGGGACTCCTATACTCCATTTTCTGCGTTTGCCTTAAAGATTGCATCTGGTTGCATTCTTAAGCACAAATTACACTTATTATTGTATGTTGTACAATATGTAAAGTCAGTTATTTGAGGACTTTGAGGTTGACTTTTTTTACAACTGGCTGGTTCCAAACTTCCAATTTTATGTAAATGGATTACACAAGGATGTTGCTTTTGTTCTTTGATAAAGTAATGTGTATCTTGTGCATTATTAAGTGTACTTTGAGATGAATTAAGGGGACTGTAAAAAGTCAAAAACGTCAATGGACCATGAATCATAATCCAAAATGATGGGGCCAGATGACTATATTGATTTGGGTTAATTTATCATATCATTATCATTTTGAAGTATTGTCATTTTCTTCTTTTCGTTGAGACGTTGACTCTCTAGGTGTAATTAGTAAGAGTACAAGGTGTGGTGTCGGTGTTTTAGGACAGTGTTTTGAAGAATGTTGAAAGTGGGGATTTTGTGGTATGGTGAAACTGAATTCTCAGTGTTCTGGACAGTGTTCTGGAGTTTTTTTATTATTTCTTTTATTTGATTTGTGCATGAAAAAAAATAGAAAAAAAAATGTTGAACGGTGGTTTATCCGCCGTCCGTATCAAGACGTTGAAGGCAAAATTTTGCAAGAACACCAGTGAGAATACCGGGGCGGGGTGGGAGAACATTGACGCCCGGTGTTCTCATATCAAAACGTTGATGCCACGTCTTACCATACCATATGCTCTAATGAAGTGATATACAATTTGTAATAACATATGAATACGTGCGTTTCAATTAAAGATATTGAATGATCACTTAAGTTGACAACACATTTTAAGTGTGTTTGTCAAAACTAGCTAGTAGTCGGAGATGTAAGTTTATAGTTCTAATTATATTTTAAGATAATCTTTTATAAGTACTTGCTAAAATTCACTAGAGTTTAATTTATTTTTTTTGTCCTTATATCAATTGAAATACATTGATTAAATAACTTTTATTTATTAAGAGATTGAATAGTCAAAAATCGTAAAAATAAATATATGACTCGTAATCTTTAAGTCACGTATATATATTTGGGTGGTGAAAGATGGTGGATTTGGTTAGTGGACTATTAAATTAGATGTTTTAGTGGATAAGTGAATCAGATATTGTGATGAATTTGTTAGGTATAATGAAAACGATGTTTTGTGCATCTATTAATGTATCCATACATCTTTAATATCTCATCACTTATATTTTACTCAAAGAAAAAATTAGCACACATTGTCCCTTATAACGAATGGTTAATGGTTGTTAGTTTAAAGAACGATTGTTGTTATTAAAGTTTGTAAAACACTTTATTTTTGGATGTGTTGGCTAAACTAGCTATAGATGGAGCTCGACATGGAATTTAGAAGTTTGAGAGCATTTATTTGGGTCAAGAGGCCAAGAGCTGTAACTTTTACTTTTTAATAATTGTTTGACAAACTAATCGAGGGTGTAACTTATTTAATGTAAAGTGACACTTCTATGAAAGTCTATCATTTTAAAATTTTAATAATTATAAAAAGAGTAATATACTGTAGTAATTTAATATATGGAGATAAAAATTATTTGGAGAAGCTACTTTTGAGAGATTTTAGTTAAGGGAATTATTTGTAAAGAATTTTTATTTCAATTTATATGCCAAACAAAGATTGTGAATTTTTGTAAGGGATTGGGATTTTTAAAATTAGATGCTCAAGCTCTTAGAATCCTTTACAATTGGCCCAAACTATAAGTGGCAATATGCATGGGTCAGGTCGGTTCATGGGTTTAAATGTTTCATTTAGGTGGATGGGTCTAAACGGGTCCAGATCAAATGAGTTTCAAGTCGGGTTGACTCATCGAGTTTCCACCAATTTTTTGTTGTTTGAATGAAAAATGAAATGAGGTGTTCAAAAATTATTTTGACCCGCTAGACCTATGTATGTCCCTTGATTAATTGTTATAGAATTAGAGAATATATTAGATTACCATTTAAAAATCCACATCTTCGTAGCCAACTTAACTCCTAAATAATAGTACCAATCAGCTTAAAATTGATACCTGGAGTCCAAACACACCCTCAAGAGACCCGGCTACAATCTTCTTAATTTTCCTTTATAAGAAAAGCGGGGGAAGAAAAAGACAAATAATAGTACTTGCATGAAATTATTGATTACTGTCAACTTCACACTTTGGGCATTCTATTTGTATTTCTATTTCAAAAATCTTTAGGGCAAAACATTCTAGTCTCAAGTTTTCTTCTAAAATGGCTCCCAAATCAGCATCTGTTTCAGATATACAAATCAAGCTCATGAATGCTAGAAAGAAGCTGTTACTTGTTCCTCCTTCAAGTCCAAATCTTCTCAATGTTCTTGCTGTTAGTGTTTTTTCTAACTTTTTATTTTATTTTAATTTGTTACTTTAAGGGTTAGGGTTTCAAGCTATCTATTTAGGTTAAAGTGCCTTCATTTTTAATTATTATTAGCTTTTAGTACGTATTTTATATCATTAGTGATGATGTTTCCATTAACAAGTTGGCTTATTTGTATGAACCACGTGTAAGAAATTGAATAAACTTTATTAAGATCACTAAAGAACAGGATTAGCCACAAAACTAATTCTTTTTCTTGATTTAGAAAAAGTAAAAAAATTTATAAAATCCAAATAATTTGAAAATTCCGAAAGCCCCATAAACTCAAAATCGGCTTGATAGAGCTCTGGCTATAAGCTTGACTTAAACAAGCTCAAGGTCGAGCTGAGCTAGAGTTGCACGATAAAAGCTTGACTTGTTTGCAGCCGTAGCATTGCCGTACCACTGTTCTTAAAAAGTTGTCACCAGTCAGTAGTCAGTAACGTACAGTTATTACAGCCTTTTATTTAATAAAATGAAATGATGTGTTTTTGAGTTTGTGTAGTTATATTATCAGGGGTAATATCAAAAAATACCTTTAAATTGAAATGATGAAAATAGTGAATGGACAATAACTTTACAACGGAAGGAGTAACCTTTTATTGCTACAATTTGACAATATTTAACTCTGTGTACATTCTTGTAACAGCAAGTGGAGCAAGTTCTATCCGAGGTCCAGCGACCACCATCCGAATCGATAGCACATGCAATGCATCCAATAGTCAACTCACTGATTGCTAAAAAACTGATGAGACATCGTGATATGGATGTGAATATCTCGGTTTCATGTTGCATTTGTGAGATCTTGAGAATTATGGCACCAGACCTCCCTTACACCAATGATCAGATGAAGGTTGCAAAATATATTAATGAGCTTTTGGCTTAACCTTTCAGAGGATAATGTAGTACTAACTGTCAAGTAATCGTGCTTTTGTGTTTGCAGGAGTTTCTTGAATTGGTAGTGATGACGTTCGAGAAACTATCTTCTCTATTTGGTGGATGCTTTACAAGAATGACTAAATTTCTTACAATATGTAGCAATTTCAATATGCCAGGGTTTATGTCGGATTTGCACGTGGACGGTTTAGTAGTTCGACTATGTAAACAGTTTTTAACCGTTGCTGAGTAAGAATACCTTTTTCTGTTTCTTTGCTAACAGTTAGACTTATTCTAGTAACTAAGGAAAAACTTCGTTTAGAAGGAGCTCACTTTTCGTAAGTTTCTATTTTAGGAAATTTTTAGAGGCCTATGTTATACTCCCTCAATCCCAATTTTAATGTCCACATTACTATTTTGGATTGTCCCAAATAAATTCAAGTTTTACGTTACAACCAATCAAAAAAGTGTAGAAAGATGGATTTTACTGGATAACACTGATAATTGCACATTTCTAAAACATGCATTTTCAAGGATGACACTTGAAATGGGACGGATCTGGTCTCTCATTCAGTCATTTGTATATGCAAATACAAAAGTAGACCCTTAACCAGTTTGTTCCTTTGAAATGGCATAATGTCCACAATTGTTAATAGAAGAATAAAAGTATGTCAAAATGGCACTTTATGTCTTCTATGAGAAGACTTTAAAACTCGTCTAAGTTTGTTCTTTCTTTTTGCTGGTTTTTAAGCGCGAATACTTCTGCTGTTGTGTCCAAAATGGAAGAATTTATGACTATGGTGATAGAAGAAAGTGAGCCACTCAATCTCGAGCTTGTAGATCTCCTAGTTACAAGTGTTAGAAAGGATAAACAGGTGACTTTTACCAAAGTTTCCTCTTCATTCATCCATAATTACTTGCTATTAAATTGTTGAGCCTACTGCAGATTGCTTCACCTATTTGTTGGCAACTAGGGAAAAAAGTTATCAAGAACTGTGCTGCTGAACTTGAACCACATCTCCCACATATGGTACGCAATATAGAACGATTATTCTTGAATCGTGTGTTTTCACTATTGCCCATACTTGTATATTCCTGCCTTCCTGGTAGACTAGTACATACTTTTGCAAGGGAAATTGTCTTAACAAACTATAGGTTATTAAATTTGTAGATTTAGCCACTGTATTATTTTTTATGTTGCAAAACTCACGAAAGACCTTTGTCTTGCTCAAAAGTGTACATATTTTCTTTTTGAAGGTCATAAAAGCCCATATAGTTTGTCAAAGTTGTCGCTTTAGCTACTATATAAATGTGTGGTTGCTAAATCCAATGGAGGGTTTTTTTTACCCGTTAAATTAGTACAAAAAGGATTTCTCAATCGCTTTAGAGGCATAATTATAATCTCTATGGTAGGAAAAGCGACAATCTTGACAAGTTATTTGGGGTTTTGTGAAATTAAAAACACATCTAAGTGTAATGCATGAAAAACATGAATGGCTTTAGCTACAAAACAAATTGGCCAAATCGGCAATTTTGACAAACTATGTTGGGCTTTTCTGACGTTCGGCGTAATTGCTTTTTTGTAATAATGATTTTACTGTGGGATTCTGCTTACATGTAAATAAGTTAGTCATATTTGATATCACTCCTATCCTAAAACCATGGTCAGTGTGCAATAATCACATTTCTTATCCAGGTTAACGAAACTAGTCCACACACAGCTGAGAAAAGCAAGTTGGGGAAGGTTACAAGTCACAAGATAAAACTCGAGTGTCTAGAGGGTACGAGTAACTTTCTAGGCATCCACTCTGAAAATAGATCCATCTCATTTAATGATCCACCAATACCATCTGGATCTGTAACAGAAATTAACCGAAAACGCAAAAGGAATCTCTCTCCACAAAAGGAACAAGTAATACCATTTTCTTCCCTTTCATGCTAATAAAATATTAGCTATGCTAATCATATGCAGGATTATATCAATCTGTATGCAGGTTCAATTGGTTGAGTATGGTGAAAATTTGTTGGGTAGCAGGATAAAAGTTTATTGGCCTGATGATGAAATGTGAGTATCATACCACTTAAGTGAGATTCATAAATCTTATGGCTCTTTGAAAGTGAACATCTTTTGCTGCAGGTATTACCAAGGAGTAGTAATATCTTTTGACTGTATCCAAAAGAGACACAAGGTGTGATATTGACAAACTTTCTTCTTCCAGGTGTCGATTAGCATATACATATTTTAGATTGTTGACTAACAGGTAGTGCTATAACTTTTTAGATATTGTATGATGATGGTGATGACGAAATCCTAGACCTCACGGGAGAACAATGGGAGTTGGTTGAGAATGTGTCTGCCATGTCGGATTCCGTATATGTTTCCCTCCGCCTGTTTTTATACTTATGTGTTTCTTTTGCTTTAATCCATGTTTTCAAATTAGTTTGTTCAATTATAGTTAAAGCAATTGTAAAAATGAACTATATGTCCAAAAAAATGTTTACTGGTCAACCTAACCCGAATCTCATCGTACTAAAAAAATGAACTGTGTCAACTTGTTACCGAACTTCCGGGTCTGCCCATTTTCCTACCTCTAATTAAATCCATTGCATACAGGAAAAAGTTCCTTCTTCTTATTCTGGCATAACGTGTGTCCAAGGCTACAAGGTGAAGCGCAGTGTTGCACCGATTCTTAGAACCATTTTTAGGGAACATGGTGATATTGCAGCTGATTGTTTATTCCAAACACCTTCTGTGAGAGCATATTTACTTATGGTTGTTTGTGAAATTGTGAGACGGATTCAAGCCAATGATGTTATTGAGATTAAAGAAATCGAGAGAGAAATTTCAGATGCAGAGCAAGCCAACGTTAACGTGTTGTGGCTTCGAGCTCAATTGGAAGCTGCTACCAAAAGGAAGGAAGCCACGAAAGAGTCCATTTTGCTTATGGAAACGAAAATAAACACCATTTTGGTGAAAAGAGCTGCCAAAATGGATATGGAAGAGAGACTGATCGAACTCAAGGCAGCACTACAACTATTTAAAAAGGCTGAAGGGCGCGTGAAAATACTTGATCTTGTTCAAAAGAAGCTAAATGACAACATCGTGGAAGTTAAAGCCGCACAACCACCAATTTCTATAGGCTGATTAAATCATATGCTATTATGTGTAATTAATATAAGAATAAGATCTTTAGGGTGCACCCTTATATTTTGTCAAATGAGTGAGACCCTTTTCACTAACTACTTGAGATTGTCGTATTTTTACACGATCCCCTAATATGTTTGCCATATATTAACAAGATTTTGTGTTTATGGTTGTGCTTTACAGGTAACGAAAATGGTAGCTTGTTTGATTTTAGTAACTTGGCATGTGGGTAAGGGTCAAACTGGGTAATTTTCATGTTCAGGCTAAAAATGGATTGGTTTGGGCTGGGTCAACTGCACAACACTTACATGCCCATTTGTAATCTATAGCGTAAGTTACAGTTACATCTTCCGTCCATGTGCTATGTCAAAAGTTTGGATTTAGTCCCTTAACTGAAGTAACTTCATTCATACTCAATTGGTTATGGTTTTAGTCCCTTGCATCAATGCTGTTAATTTAACGTCAGTAACTACATTTTGGGTATTTGGGTTTGATATGGAGTTGTGGAATCAAATCTAGAGTTAAATTTATTGAAACTGGTTTGGTCTAGCATTTGATCGATTTGCATTTTGAAACTGATATTTGTTCGATCTGCAGCTTCTGGAATCAACTTTTGAGTTTGATTTTTTGAAATCAGTTTGGATTTGCATCACAAAAATCGATCATTTCAATTGAATCATCGATTCTATTTTGGGTTTGGTTTTTTGAAACCGATTTGGGTCCTCATATTGCTGGTTTGAATTTTATATGTGTGTCCACATGTGTGTGTGATATCAAGTGTTTGTGTTCTAATATGTAGAATCTCACCAAAGCTGTATAGTTTATAGCATCAGACGAGAGGTAAATGTATCCATATCAGATGTATTTTTGATTCAAATAATTGTTAAAGTCAAATTGATTACAAACATAATGGCATAAATGAGGCTTGTTACTTGAGCTCGACTAACTAAATGCTCGAATAACAAACATAGCAGTGAAATTTAACTACTTAACGCATTGGTGCAACACCAAATCATGGATCTCAACTTCTCAAGGTCCTGTCTATAGACTTGCATAATCTTCAAGAACATGTATGGGTTTATTTTAGGAAACATATGAACATGAAGATGATGGTAAAGATGGAAGGATGTTTTTCAGGTTAATTCGACAAAATACTCATCAGGCCTAAGTATATATGTTGGGAATCTAACTAAACGGTGATTGTATGGGAATTTAACTAAACAGTGAAAACAAACATAGAAAGTGTACATC
Organism: Pseudognaphalium luteoalbum; assembly: GCA_963422505.1. Taxonomy (NCBI): domain Eukaryota; kingdom Viridiplantae; phylum Streptophyta; class Magnoliopsida; order Asterales; family Asteraceae; genus Pseudognaphalium; species Pseudognaphalium luteoalbum. The sequence continues at coordinate 4,932,474 of OY730194.1, forward strand.
TCTGCAAAGTTAGTATTGGATGATCCTTAAATAAAAGCAGAATTCACTCAGGGCTAGTGGGCACGATTCTAGAAGCTGTAGTAGTTTATAAATTTCCAATTTGTTACGATTATTGGTGAAGTATGAAATTGATGGGTGCCTTATTCCCTCATGCTCATGATGTCAATAGATCTGATATTGATCGGGTGATCTCGTATCCATATTCATTTATTTATTCTTATTCATATCCATTTTATTATAGATTTCAATATAATTATTATTTACTGGAATAAGAGACTATCGATGTTTCTTCTCACAATCTTTATACCCACAACCTATTCTGTTGGTTCCAACTCTATAACTCTAAACCAATTATAATCATATACTTTGGAAATCCTACAAGAAGTAGCGGAAACACACTTGTAGAATTTGGAAGAAATTATATTTTACAGTGATTGTATAATGATCTTGACAAACCGAATCATAAACAAACTCTCAATATTATTTCATTGATGAATATAATACAAATACACTTTTTCCTTGCATTTGGATTTCCGTAGAAACCTTGAGAGAAAAAACTAAAACCTACACTTGATGATGCATACATTCACACACTAACAGACCCATTCTTGTTTCCTTTTTAAGTCAAAAGTCGCTTTTAATGATTATGGAAAACTCTATTTTATAACATCAATAGAGTACCATTTACAAGTGAGCATTTAATGCATTACTACAAAGTTGTCTAAGTATGAACAGCTACAGTTGATCACCTATGCTTTACAAGTTGACTGGTACACAAGTTGTTGTAGCCGGGCCCACAGATTTGTGCAGAATGATCCAGCAGTGAAAACTTTGTTAGATGATACTGCGGTGTTAACTTCTTAATAGACTGGCGGTAGAAACAATGAGAACGGTATTAACTGATTGACTGGCGGTATTAATTTCAGCGGTAGAAATGTGACACCCGTCAATTTAGGACTAGTAATTAGTGCCTAATCAATTATTAATACATGTAATTAGTTCTGTGTTAGGCTAATTAATGTACCGATATATATATTATTGAATATATACAATTATGCGATTCGATTAAATCGTACAAGTTTCAAATCGAATGTATTTCGGTTCAAATAAATACGGACGTTGGTGAAACAATTTTATTAAATAATATAACATTATTTAATGACAATATCTTTCCCAAAATATTATCTTGATAATAATACTTTTTAATTAATTCGTATCGTACAAACAACGGTTACGCGATTTAGAATCCGTACAACGAACGCGTAAATCGAGATCACTAAAATTAACGAATCATTCTTATAATGTTTTTTTTCAAGTATATAGAATGAAAACTTCAAATGAAAATATTGAAATTTAAATCGTTACTTAAAAACGCGTAATAAACGTTTAAACACCAAACCGAACGAGAAAAAGAACACCGCACGAAGCACAAATCGGATAAATGAGAAAATGACCAAAATAACCCTGAGTGGGGCCCCCTAGGCCGGCCCCCTCATCCCCCATGTGCACCCATGTGCCACCTCTTTTCCCTCCTCTAATCTTTCATGCACTCCACTAACTTATACTTCCATACATTCAACATGCAAGATCATTTCCACTACCACTTTTTCTCACATTTTCTCTACCTTCTCTCTATCACTTCTCTCTCTAAAACTCCAGAGAATTTCAGTTCATATCACCACCACAACCATCACCATAATCCACCATAGCACCACCACTTTAAAAGTTAACATCTAGCAAGGATTTTTGGCTCAAGAACACAAGCATTATAACCTCATCTCATCTTCACCAAAATCTTTGTAAGGAAACTATTTCTTACTTCCATATTGTTTAATTATATGTTATAAAGCTCATCTAACAAGATTATGTCCAAATATAAACTTAAGATACGTTTTTATGAATTTTTCACAAAGAATACACAATCTGTCCAGAAAAACACAGATTACTAAAAATGTCATAACTTGAGTTCTAGGAAGAGTTAGAAGATGCATTTTTTTTAAAATTTGCGTATTGAAAATATCTACAACTTTCATGTTTTACGTTTTTACCAGATCTGAACGTATTTTTCTCTATTTATCAATTTGTGGGACTGACCTGGTTTAAATCAGAAACTGGACTATGCATGACTAATTAAATTGTTTCTCTATGATTATGGACTTAAAACTCTTGGAAAACATAAGTTAGATACTACACACATAGAAGATCAGTTGAGAAAAATTGTGAGACTTGACTTGGACCAGAAATTGGTAACATCACTTGGTGAATAAACCGACAAAAAGTCGAAAATGTGAAATCTTAAATATTTGGAACTTTTATAAGAATCGACACTCTTGGTGAACTTGGACACAAACCGACAATTTATTTAGACTCTATAAACTGATATTTGGGTTGGGTGAAAGTTTCGGGTCAAACCGAGTAAGTTTGACCAAGTCAACAAAAGTGGCTAGTTTTCGAAAAACTTACTATATTTGGAAAATGGTAACAAAAATGAGTTTGGGTGACTTAGTTAATAACTTGGACCAAAAACTAATTTTGGAAAGTTTCCCGAATGAAAAACCGACACTTGAATACATTTGGGCTAAAAATGGAAATTTGACCAGACGCTAGTGTCGCATGGCCTGCGACACTACCTGCAACATTTCCTGCGACACTACCATAGTGTCGCTATTAGTGTCGCTACTTATTAAAAATTTGAATTGAACCTGCGACACTGACCCTAATGTCGCATAACCTCACTGCGACAATGACCTTAGTGTCGCATGACCTGCGACACTCGCATACACTGCGACACTTAACCTAGTGTCGCATGACTTGCGACACTGACACTAGTGTCGCTACTAGTGTCGCTAAAGACAGAATTTATGGGATTTGTTTCTTCACTAAGTATTGAACATGGGTAACCACTTATAACCACACATGATACATACTGTAACAATGTATACGATGACACAGACTTAATAATAATGTCTTAAAGAATTATTATTACAAACTTTCACCAACGGGTCGTACACGTTTTTGATAAACAAAGTTAAACAGTCAAACATTTGGACATAACTAATTGTTGGACAACAAACATAGATGGTCTGTTGAGACATCTACTCACTCATATAACATTGCGCGTTTTAAACGCCCGACAGGTTACAAGTCTTCGGACATCAATTCACAGCTAATCAATTCAAGTTTATTTTAATAAACACTCAAGGCTCAGGTGAGTCTCATGGCCCCTATTTTACTGTTTTCATTAAGGGGTGTGATATTATTGCTCATTTTGTTTTACAAGTAGAACGCAAGTACAAATCAATCAAATACTACATGAGTTGTTTTCAACTAATCAATAAAGCCCTCCATAGCATAGTCTGGTAATACATCTGTAGTGTGAATGTTAGTATATGATATCATATAGGATTGACAATCCTCGTCCGGGTTAGCACGCACTAACTGGTCAAACGGACGTATTAGCATTTGGGAAGACGAGTGTAGATTAGGCACTCGTAGGAGGCAACTCAGTTGGGTTTCCTTAATTGGACCTGACACTCAAGTTAAGCTCAGACTATGTGCTCATGGTTGTATAACTTTTATTTTGCTTAATTGCATTTTAAGTTCAATTATAAAATCTTGCGGTTCATACAAATATGTGTTGACATACAAACCTGTGAGCTCACCAGCGTTTCGCTGACCCATTTTAGCATGTATCACAGGTGACCAGCAGTAGGTTGGACTGCTCAATCAAGATCTATTAGCTCGAGTCAGCATGCAAACAATCAGAGATTTTAGCTGCATTATTATATTTTGTATAGATTAATTATGTACTTAAATCTCTCAATTTTAAACTGAGCTAATGTAAACAATATTTTGATGTAAACTTTTATTTTATCAATATCAATGTAAAACGACGCATGTAGTCGTCGTTCATTATATCCTTTGTACTATGTATATTGATTAGTCGCGCCCCGACCCGATTCGCTTCCGCAACCCGAATTTGGGGGTGCGACAAGAAACAATACTTATAGAATTTTTTCAGAATCTGCACTGGTGGTTATTCTGACCCAACATATTCCCACATATGTTTAACGATTTCAGGATCATGTGATGATTTTTTGTTGTATTTGAATTTCAGAGGGATGCATTCACGATCGATGTTTAACGATTCATACATATGTTTGTTTGCACAATCTTTACTTTGCAATCAGTTTACCTAACCCAGAAGATACATTCATCTTCTCCATTGAGAATCGCATGTCCTTTTCTCTCTCTCATTCGTTATAGATTTCAATATAATTATTATTTATTGGGTTTGATTTTGCAGCATCGTGTCCGATTCTTCAATCCTTCTATTTAAAGTTCCATTTAAAGTCTATGTGGTTCTAATTGTTAAAGACCTGAAGCTATGTAATTGGTTTTGATGTGGATATCAATTACCAATCATCTGTGTTGTATTCCATTTTAATTCTCATAGATAAATGTGGTTGAATTTTATGGTTTTTTATTTTGTGATTCTTATAGAACCAATTTTGGCTAGCACATCAAGTGTTTGATTGAATGCTTGGATAAAATTCAAAAGTACTTATTTTCTCATGAATGTTGGTAATCATGAATTTAGTGGTAGGGTTATAGTAAGTCAAAAAAAGAATGAAAAATTGGTGTAAGACTTATTGATGATATTTTTTAGTGTCAAACATAAGTGTTTATGTTTATCACATATATGTAGAAGTCTATCAATAATACTATTACGTTTACCCGTTGTAACCAAACTTGTTACAACTAAATTATACTGAGAGTTACAGATCCATTCACCTGATAATCTCAGCCCAAATCTCAGAAGTCTTATATTACTGAGTCTTCAACAACTTCTGTTGATCTGAGAACACAACAGAATATAAGTTATTAACTCATTTTGTAATCTATATAACTTATTTCATTACATAACATCATATGAATAAACCATAAGGGTGGTAAATATTATTCACTAAAGGTATCACTAACACTTATGCATTTTCAGAATTTTCACCCAAAACACGCGATCATGCCAATTGAAGATACGCGATCACGTAACATTACTCATACGCGATCGGGTTAATAATCATACGCGATCGCGTTTGATACGATCCTCCGGATCCTACTTTAAGTCCCACGTTTTGTAACCAATTTGTTCTAATTCACGCGATCCCCTAAAATTACGTGGTCGCGTAACATAACTTAATACGCGATCCTTTACTTTTCACGCGATCGCGTGTTTTTCATTAACCAGAAACCAATAACCTGCAACTCTATTTCTGCAGAACTTAAACTCGACTTATATAACCAAAAATCACATCAAACTCAGGTTTTACTCAATCTAATACATCAAATAACCTCAACAATCATCATATGACATCAAGTATCAACTTTCAAGTTGCAATTCCATACATAATCCATAACCCATAAAATTTTCAACCAAACAAGTTCATAGATATACAACAATTACATGACTTACAATTTGAAAGAAGAACAAAGTGTTGATGATATTTGGTGATTAATTTTGACACCAATTTAGGAGATGGATTTTTGACGAAGAAAAAATGGTCAATGAAGTTCTGTTGTTTAATTTCGAGTACGAGAGTCAGAGATAATATTCAATTCCAAAAAATCTCCTTGTTTCACGTAGTTACGGAGTATTTAATTATAATTAGAGCATAAAATGTCACTCCTACCCTTTAGATGGTTAAAGAGATGAATGGTTCAAAATGCTCCCCCTTCTTCTCTTCTAAAATTTTCTTTTTTTTATCCCCTTACTATATATATATATATATATATATATATATATATATATATATAGATGAGATCAATAGGCAAGTAAAAAAATGGGGGAAGGAGGGAAACTATTTTTAGCCACACATTCTGGTCAACACAAAAGTCAACACGGTGACAAACTTGTAAATAACTTGAAATCCTCTTCCAAATCGTTAACATGCATTTCAAAAGCATGTTAATCAAAATCAGATTTTCAACACGTTAACATTCATTTACGATGAATGTTAACACATATACCGATGAATGTCATGTTATCACATTCAATTGTGTATAATAACATATATAAATTAATATTCATCATAAATGAATATTTAAGAGTATTAAGTTGTAATTTTGATTAACATGCTTTCCAGATAAATGTTAACGGTATGGAATTTTTTTCAATCTGTAAAATTTTATTGGAATGACAATCATAATTCGATTAGTTACTTGTTTATAAGTTTTGTACGATAAAATTCGATAAATTTTATTGTTTTCATTGGCAAATCAAAATTTTCTCAAAAACTCAAAAGTTACTCCAATATTCATTTTTTTATGAATTCGAATTATGACGAATTGAAGATATGTATGATTGCAATTGATGAATTCGAAGATTTATAACGTTTTTGATTGATGAATCTTTGAATTACGTGCTTTAATTTGGTATTTTAGATGAAAATTGATTAAATGGGTATTGTGGATGAATATAGAAGAGGAGAAAAAAATGAGTGGTTGAGGTTTGCTTTTCTCATTCCCTCAATTTGGAAGCTTCCCTCTTGATCATTCCCCTATATATATATATATATATATATATATATATATTAAACCCTAATATTTATCTATATAAACATACACATATCTCACAATTTAAACACACCAATTCACTCTTCTTTTCTCAATTTCTTCTCATATTTACCACCACAAAATTTCTACACAATCTACCAACAATGTCTCAAAACCCAAAATATCCCTAAAACCTTCAATCTCAATAGAATTCGTTTACAAACGCTCACCTTCTTCAAACCCATCAACACTCACCTCATCAAACGCTCAATTGTCGGCTTTTGGTCAACATTACCGAATGTCACAAACTCAAGTCCCAAAAACACAATACCCGCAACAATCTTACTATCCACAACAAAACACTCCACCGCAATTCTATCAATCGCAATCATCTTACCAGGATTCGCTTTGCACAATGAGTTTCTTTTATGGCATCAACAACAATCCAACCAAAAAGATCAACATTTTTATTTGGCGGCTGTTTAAAGATGCATGCTATCCCAATTAGGATGAATCTCTTTGCTCGCGGAATTGATGTAACAACAATGAGATGTTCAATATGTTCTTCTGATCTTGATATTACTCCACACTTGTTTGGCTCATGCAAGTTTTCTATATCGCTATGGAGGAGGTTGAAGTCATGGTTACAAATTGATTTACCTTTGGCTGTTCCTGCTGAGATGTCGGAATGGCTTTCTATCTTCCACACGAATTCTAAGTTCAAGAAATTGGTTGAGGCGATTCTCTTTATATGGTGGTGGTCTCTATGGAAGCATCGGAACAACGTGGTTTCGAGAAAGAGGTGGAGACAAGCGAAGATGTTTTAATTCGATTGTTTCATTGTCATTTATGTGGTTGTCTACTCGATGTAAGAAGGTTAAGTTATCATGGTCATTATGGCGTATTAGTCCTATATACTTGATGTAATTTCTCTTGCTTCGGCTTCTTACCGAAGTCTATTCTATATAATGTTTTTTGGTTGTTCAAAAAAAAATAAATAACAATCCACCCAAAAATTCGATAGCCAACAACCTGTCACCCAACAAACCGACACACAATAAAAATCTAAAACCAACCCGACACCTAAAACCTCCAAAAAAGTAAAGGTAGAAAAGGAAAAATAAGTAGCCACCCAACCCGAGCAACGTAAACCCAAAAAAAACTTATCCAAACCGCAACCTTTGGGAACCGAAGGATGAACTTCGTTGGCACAAAGTTAGATTGTGATTTTCGAAGATTCAAACCGAGGGAATGCACAAAGCGGTGAATAGTTTTGGTATCTTGTCATGGCCGAGTACAATAGCCGAAACCCACCATTCGAGGCAAGGATGCATTGTTTACTAAGTGGCAAAAAGTCAACGTTGATTGCCATAAATATGGTGAAATTGTCACACTTTTAGCCGTGAAACCGAAAAGCAGTGAAGGTCCGAAAGACTTTTGGATTCGGTGTGACTTGCAATATCGTGGGACATTTTGGAGGGTAAAAACAAGTGGAAGAATCCAGATCTGATTGTCGTGGGTAGGCGCAACGTTCCAAAACGTCGCTATATAATTAAGTTGGAAGATTCAGAAGACTTGGAATATGAGCCGGAGAATCAAGAAAATCAAGAATACGATAAAAATTTAAATGCCGCCTTATTGGCTAATTTACCAATCCCTCGGCCAAAAGGGTAATCAAGAAAACCAAAGTCTCAAAAAATCGATTACGTTTCTATTGCTTCTACTCGGGCTTCCTTTGAAGACATATGGACCAATACCATTGAAGGTATCCGCGACGACAAAAAAGGATACTACGCAAATAAAAGTCTTAAAATGCAACTACATAATTTGACCATGCCTATGGATTACTTGAATGAAAAACTCCGCAACATCATGGAAATGCAAAGATGAAGATTTGTGCGAAGAACTGGTGGACATATAATCCGGGCTTGGATTTGGGATCGGGATCGGGAGATAATTTACCACACTATGTTTAACGCCTTAATAATTTAGGATTTTAAATATTTTCTTTCAATTATGTATTTTTTGTTCTATGACTTGTAATTTTTATTTATTTATTTATTTTTAATGAATATTTATGTTTTATATAATTTATTTTGTTTATTTATTCATTTTATTTAATTATTTGTATTGAAAATATAAAAAATAGGGCAAGGTTCAAGTAAGAACACTTATTATGGTGAGAACGGTAGGAACATACATTTTTACTTTTAAGTTTAAAATTAAATAATGTTTTTGGGGAAAAATTTATATCAAAATTCTTAGAATTGTATGCTCTTTACTCTGAAAAAAATTATTTTTAAAAAATGTGATACACATCATAATTTTTTTTTTTGTATATCATAGTATCACACATTAAAGGTTGTAATACACAAGTTTGATTTGTGTATCATATATATTTATTATTTTTTTAGTTAATCTAATATTAAAGAGGATAAAATTTTAATAATTTTGACATAACTTTGTTTGCAAAATATGTATATGTGTTGAATTTAAAAGTGAAAAGACCTAATTCCTACATTTTTGATAATAAGCAATATTTTTAAAATCAAAAACCGAATCGAATCGAAAGGGTCTGATTTCCGGTTAAACCGGTAGCTCTCAAAACATTGTTAATAAGTGATCCTCCCAAGTGATCCTAACCTTAAAACATAATAAAACAAAAACTCTGAGCACTGTTCACATTTCTCATCCGCTTTATTTGCTTGTTCTGGACAGTTTGTTCGTTCTCCCGGACCACAGGCAACGGTAAAAACACTGTCATCACTACTCATCCTCTCAAAGTTTAATACATTACTATTTTTAACCATTCCAAAATCTCTAGGGAAAATTGAATGTCTCCTAAAATGGCGCCCAAATCAACATCTTCTTCTTCTTCAGTCAAAAAGATACAAATGAAGCTGATGAATGCTGGAAAAAAGCTGTTAGATCTTCCTTCAACTGCAGATCTTCTAATCAGTCTTGCTGTTAGTGCTTATGATTGCACCTTTCTTTTATATATAATTTTTATTTTACTTTAGGGTTAGGGTTTCAAGCTATTTATATAACTTAAAGTCCCTGCATTTTTTTAATTACTTTCACTATTTTATACCATTAGTGATGTTTCCACTTAAAAAGTTGCTTACTAGTTGCAACCAGAACCATGTGTCAATCTTTTTATTTATGTAGTCACTTAGAAAATATAATAATATCTGGAACAAAGATTTACCACAAACTAATTAAGTCTTTTTATTTACCATGCATATTAATTAAGTTTTGAAAAGCTTGATAAGAGCTCGAGCTTAGCCCCCGTAAACTTGAAATTTGTTCGATATATATTTCGAGTTCAGCTTTAAGCTCGAGCTCTGGCTAAGCTTGACTAAAATGAGCTCAAGGTTGAGCCGAGTTCGAGTTGCACAATATTAATTTGTTGTCATCAGTCAGTAGTAAAGAACATGCAGTTCATAAAAGATTATGACTATTACAACCTCTATTTAATAGAATGGCATCCTTTAACTTTTGTCATAGTAATCATAATTTATAATCAGGGGTAATACAGGAAACTTAATAAATAATTAATCATACCTTTATTTGGTAATCATTTTGAAAAAAAAACAAACAGTAATGTGTTCAATAATTTTACAACGGACAGAGTAATATTTTGTTGCTACAATTCATAATTTTCAACTTTGCGGTGGATTCTGTTACAGCAAGTGGAGCAAGTTCTATCCGAGGTCCAACGACCACCATCCAAAATTACAAAACGTGCAATGCATCCAATAATCAACGCACTGATTGCTAATAAACTGATGAGGCATCATGATATGGATGTGAATATCTCGGTTTCATGTTGCATTTGTGAGATCTTGAGAATTATGGCACCAGACCTCCCTTACACCAATGATCAGATGAAGGTTGCAAAACATATGAATGAGCTTTCGTTTAATCTTTCAAAAGATAATGTATTAATAACTATCAAGTAATCGTGCTTTTGTGTTTGCAGGAGTTTCTTGAATTGGTAGTGATGACGTTCGAGAAACTATCTTCTGCAATTGGTGGATGCTATACAAGAATGACTAAATTTCTTACAATATGTAGCAATTTCAACATGCCAGGGTTTATGTCAAAATTGCAGCTGGACGGATTAGAAGTTCGCCTATTCAAACAGTTTTTAACCGTTGCTGAGTAAGAATATTATATCTTTTCTAGCAGTTAGACTTGTTTTAGTAACAAAGGAAAAAATTCTTTTAAAAGGAGTCACTTTTAGTCAGTTTGTATTCAGGAAATGTTTATGGGCCTTTGTAATGCTCCCTCCATCCAAATTTAGATGTCCACATTACTATTTTAAGTTGTCCCAAAGCAGTATCCACTTTTACGTTATAACCAATCAAAAAAGTGTCTAAGTGGGAAAGATAGATTTTATTGGATAACAGTGTAATGATTGCACATTTCTAAAATGTGCATTTTCAAGGAGGACACTTGAAATGGGATGGACCTGGTCTCTCATTTTTGTATAAAGTTATAAAAATAGACCCTTAAACAGTGTGTTCCTTTGAAACAGCATAATGTCCACAATTGTTATTTGAAGAATAAAACTACATCAAAATGGAACTTGGCGCTTTTTATCAGAGGACTTTAGAACTTGACTAAGTTTGCTCTTTCATTTTGCTGGTTTTTAAGCGCAAATATTTCTGCTGTTGTGTTCCAAATGGAAGAATTTATGACTATGATGATAGAAGAAAGCGAGCCACTCAATCTCGAGCTTGTAGATCTTCTAGTTACAAGTGTTAGAAAGGATAAACAGGTGACCTTTACGAAAGTTTCCTCCTTATTCATCCATAATTACATGCTATTAAACTGTTGAGCCTACTGCAGATTGCTTCACCTATTTGTTGGCAACTAGGGAAAAAAGTTATCAAGAACTGTGCTGCTGAACTTGAACCACATCTCCCACATATGGTACGTAAAATAGAATAATTATTTTTTAATGGTGTGGTGTGTTTGTCACTATTGCCCATACTTGTATATATCTGGTAGACTAGTACATACTTTTGCAAGGGAAATTGTCACAACAATTAAAATTGTTTATGTAGCCATTATATAAATTGTTATGCTGCAAAAGTCAAGAAAGACCTATCTCTTGTTCAAAAGTGTACATTATTTATTTTTTAAGGTCATAAAAGACCATATAGTTTGTCAAAGTTGTCGGTTTAGCTTCTATATAAATTTGCTGTTCCTAAATCCATTGGTTTTTACCTCTTGAATTAGTTCAAGTAAAAAGATTTCTTGATTGCTTTAGGGACAATGTTATAATCTCTTTGGTGGTAAAATCAACAATCTTGACAATCTATATGGGGTTTTGCGACATTATAGACGCATTTAAGTGAATGCCTGAAAAACATTAGTGGCTCCAGCTACAAAACAAATTGGCTAAAGCAGAAATTTTGACAAACTATGTAGGGCTTTTCTGACTTATGCCGTAATTGATATTTGTAATGAAAATATTGTTGGATTCTGATTACATGTAAACAAAGTATCATATTTCATATAACTCCTCTGAGCCTATCATAAAACCATGGTCAATGTGCAATAATCACAATTCTTTTCCAGGTTAACGAAACTAGTCCACATACAGCTGAGAAAAGAAAGTTGGGAAAGGTTACAATTCCCAAGCTAGAACTCGAGTGTCTAGAGGGTACGAGTAACTTTCTAGGCATCGTCTCGTTTAATGATCCACCAATACCATCTGGATCTGTAACAGAAATGAAGGGAAAACGCAAAAGAAATCTCTCCCCACAAAAGGAACAAGTAATACCATTTGCTTCGCTTTCATCCTAATTATACTCTAGCTATGCTAATCATATGCAGGATTATATCAATCTATTTGTATGCAGGTTCAATCAGTTGAATGTGGTGAAAATTTGTTGGGTAGCAGGATAAAAGTGTTTTGGCCTGATGATAAAATGTAAGTAGTATCAAACTACTTAAATGAGATTTAGGAAATTATGGCTCCTTGAAAGTGAACATCTTTTACTGCAGGTATTATCAAGGAGTTGTAATATCTTTCGACCGTATCCAAAAGAGACACAAGGTGTGATATTGACAAACATTCTTTTTCTAGGTGTTGATTAGCATAATTTTACGTATTTTGGATTGTTGACTAACAGGTGCTGCTATAACTTTTTAGATCCTGTATGATGATGGTGATGACGAAATATTAGACCTCAAGCGAGAACAATGGGAGTTGGTTGCAAATGTGTCTGCCATGTCGGATTCTGTATATATTTCCCTTCGCCTATTCTTATACTTATGTGTTTCTTTTGCTTAAATCCATGTTTTCAAATTAGTTAATGTTGTCCGTTTCAATGGTTTACATTGGAGGTGGCACTTTCGACCCATTTACTTATGAATGAGTTGATTCGAGTTGTGCTTTATCTCATACGAGTCAAATTAAAAACTTATTTCCAACATAAATTGTACTATTTATAAGGATTACAACTCATAAATTGTACTATTTACATATTTAGATTATTACTGTACGATTATAGTTTGTTCAATTATAGTTAAAGCAATTGTAAAAATAAATTGTATGTTCAAAAAAGTGTTTCTGTTCGATTATTGTATGTTTACAGATCAACCTAATCCGAATCTCACCGTACTTAAAATTCAACTTTGTCAACTTGTTACCCAAATTCCTGCCCATTTTGCTACCTCTAATTATATCCATTGCGTACAGGAAAATGTTTCTTCTTCACATTCTGGCTTAACATGTGTCCAAGGGTACAAGGTGAAGCGCAGTGTTGCACCGATTCTTAAAGCCATTTTTAGGAAACATGGTGACATTGCAGCTATATGTTTATTCCAAGCAACTACTATGAGAGCATCTTTACTTACGGTTGTTTGTGATATTGTGAGACGGATTCAAGCCAATGATGTTATTGAGATGAAAGAAATTGAGAGTGAAATTTCAGATGCAGAGGCAGCCAACATTAACGTTTCATGGCTTCGAGCTCATTTGGAATCCGCTAATAAAAGGAAGGAATCCATGAAAAACCTTATGGAAATGAAAGAAAACACCATTTTGGTGACACGAGCTGCCAAAATGGATCTAGAAGAGAGACGAATAGAGCTAGTGACTGCACAACAACGATTTGAAAAGGCAGAAAGGTGTGTGAAAATACTTGATCTTGTTCAAAAGAAGCTAAATGACAACATAGTGAATGTTAAAGCTGCACAACCACCAATTTTATAGGCTAATTAGTTCACATGCTATGATGTGTAAATTATATATGATAGTTAGGGTGACTCCCTTATATTTTGTCAGATGGGGGTGAGATCCTTTTCACTAAATGCTTGGGTTTGCTGTATTTTTACGCAATCCCCTAATATGGTTGCCATATGTTTTTAGATTCTGTGTTTATGGATGTGCTTTTTAGGTGACGAAAAGGGTAGCTCGTTTGGGTTTAGTGACATGACAAACGGGTTATGGTAAAATGGGTAAACTTTTAAGTTCGGGCTAAAAATGGATTGGCTCAGGTTGGGTTGACATGACAAACAATTTTGGTATTTTGAGAGTTACAAATTTAGTCCTTTAACTTAAGTAACTACATTCGTACTAAATTGGTTACAGTTTAGTCCATGGCACGGATGCGACTAATTTAACTTCAGTAAATACACTTACAGGTTTCATTATGAGTTGTGGAGTTGATTTGCATTTTGAAATTATATTTGTTCGATTTTCTTTTGTGGAATCAACTTTAGAGTTTAATTTGTTAAAACATGTTTGGGTTTGCATCAAATCAATCGATCATCTCAGTTGGGTTGTTAATTTCATTTTGGGTTTGGTTGTTTGAAATGGTTGCAAACTTGCAATGGGTATCATATTGCAGGTTTATAGGTGTGGCCACTTGTGTAGTTGTGTGTGTGTGAGATCATGTGTTTGTGTTCGTATATGTAGAATCTCACCAAAACTTTATAAAGGATCAGACCAGAGGTAAATGCGTCCATATCAAACGTGTTTTAATTCAAATAACTGTTAAACATAAAATCATTACAAATATAATGGCATAAATGAGGTGTGCTACTCGAGCTCAACTGTTTAAATGTTTAAAAGCTTGAATAACAAACATAGTAGTGAAATTACTTAAAAGTATTGGTGCAGAACCAAACCATGGATCTTAAGGTCCTGTCGTCAACTTGTTTAATCTTCAAAAACACGTGTGGGCTTATTTGAGGAATGACAAAGAATGAAGGGAAAAAAACAGGGATATGTTTTTATGGTTGAATAAACATATTTTTGTTAGAGAATTAACTAAAAATTAAAAACAAACATAGAGTAAGGGTATGAAGGAAGTGCAGGGAATTGGAGGATTCGATGGGGTGAAATTTGGTGAGGGAGGTGAAACAGTTTCACATCTTCAATTTGCGGACGATACTATATTTTTTGGCGAATGGAGTGAAAATAATGTAGTTAGCCTTATGTCTTTATTGCAATGCTTCCAGTTAGCTTCGGGTCTAAAGGTGAATATGCGGAAGAGCAAGATTTTGGGTATTGGGGTCGATATTGAGGAAGTTAAAGGATGGGCTGGATTGATAGGGTGCGATGTAGATTCATTGTCGTTTAAATATCTTGGTCTTCCCGTTGGTTGTTCTATGAATATAGCATCGGCTTGGAAACCGATTTTAGAAAAGTTTCAAAGTAGGCTATTGGATTGGAAGACAAGAATGATTACATTTAACGGTCGGCTAACCTTGGTCAAATCCGTGCTCGGAAGCCTCCCATTGTACTACTTCTCCCTTTTACGGGCCCCGGTATTGAAAGCATTCGTACAAAATTTTTTTGGGGGTGTGGGAAATTAAACGTGTTGGATTAACTAGAATTGTACTATTAATGATTTTGGGGCTGGTGGGCTGAACATCGGGAGTCTTAAAGCATCTAATTGGGCATTGCTTAGAAAGTGATGGCGGCGATTTAGAACAGAAGGTAAGGCGTTATGGGTTTGGGTTAGCACATCTATTCATGGGAGAGATGGGGGATTAGGGGTTAAGGATGGAAGGTGTAGGGAGAGTGCGGGGAAATATTATGAATATTGGGAAAGTAATTGATGGGGTGAGAGTAAACTTTTCTTCTTCATTTGGGAAGGAAATAAATGATGGCATTGATACTTTATTTTGGAGGGAGAGATGGATTGGAGGGGAGGGAGGAGTGTTGCTAACTGAAAGTTGTAGTAGGTTATATCAATTTTAGAGAAAGGAATAAAGAGGTGAAAGTAGGTAAAAGAGGAGAGTGGGTATGTAACAATTGGTGTTGGAGATGGGATTGGATAAGGGAGTTAAGAGGAAGAGTGATAAGGGAATTTGAGGTGTTATGTAATTTAGTTAGTAGTTGTGTGGTAAAAAAAGACGATGAGGATAAATGGAAATGGTCATTGGGTAAGGATGGTAGGTATTCCATTAAGGAGTTGAGAAGATTGGTTGATGATAAAACGCTTAGTGAGTCAAGAAGAAGAGAGGTGACCGTGTGGTGTAGGGTTGTTACCAAGAAGATTTCTATTATACTATGGAGATTTAGAAATGGGAGAATTCCGGTTGGGGAGGTGCTTGATAATATGGTGTAGATTTGCATAGTGTTCTATATCCTTGTGGTAATGAAGAGGTGAAATCAATTAATCATTATTTTTTGAAGTGTAAAATAATAAAAGAGGTGTGTCTAAAGTTATTTTAAGTGGTGGGGTTTGGATTGGGGGAATAATGTCACATTGGAGGAGCTAATAATGCATGAGGGTTTGAGGTCTTTTTCTAAGAGTAAAAAAGTTATGTGGAGGGCGTGCATTTGGTCTTCATTGTATGTGTATAGGAGTTTTATAAACAAGAAGGTGTTCAAGTCAAAAACATATGTGGATCCGGATTTATTTAAAAAGATTCAGGTTCGGACATTTGGATGGATTTCGGCTAGAGATAATAATGCAAGAATTGATTAGAATGATTGGAAAAGAGCTGCCAAGAGTCATCTATAATATTTCCGTTTTCTGTAGCTGCTTATTTTTTGATCCCTTTGCTTTCATTGTGGGCTCAAGTATGCTTGTTTGGTTGTGTGGGTCTACTGCTTAATCTACTTGAGGTGTTGTAGAGTATATCACAGTCATGATTTTGTTTTTAATTATTTTGCTTCTGTTTTCAGTGGTAGTATAGTGGGTCATTTTTTACTAGTTTTCTCTATTTTGTTTTGGTGGTCTCATATTACATCTTGTAGAATGAGGTTTTAACATCTTGAGCCATTTTGTTTTGTATTGTTATACTATTGTACTTTCTTTTTTATGGTAATGATAGTCTGAAGTTTCCAAAAAAAAAAAGATTATCCTTAAATAAAAATATAATTCACTCAAACTAGTGTGCCGACGATCTTACTAGTCGTCGCATTGGATGACTCATTGCTTTAAAATGTACAGGTAGGATTTTGACGAGTAGATCATCACACAACCCTGATCAACATCACATAAAGGAAATTACAAAAGGTCAATAATCCTATGAACACGGTCATGCAGATCATGAGCTTTAAATAAGCATAACCTGAACTGCTTTGATTCGTCCTAATTTCTAAAAACAACTACTTAACCTGAACCTGTTTTGGCATATTACCCATCTCTCTAGTTCAACCCGTCCATTTTTGCTAATATAGATGTAGTTTACTCAATGTAGCAAAATAATAATAAAAAAATACATATTTAGTAGCCAGATCATATGAATTATATACAAATGGTCTCTCGCTTATGCCTTGATGCAAGAAACAATTTATGATGTTTGTTGCATGAAAGATTTCCCCTATATTTATAATACTGTAAGTTAATAGTTAATGGGAAGTAGTACTCCCTTCGTCCCAAAAGAAGTCTTATATTTCAATTTCCACGGAGTTTAACAAATTACATTGTCTAGTAGCAAAAGTAACACTATTATTACCTATACTTTTTATACAGATTCCCATATATCAGTTTTGAAAAAAGTTATATTGAGGTTAAGATACTATTTTTGAAAGTAGAGACTTATTTTGGAACAAATTAAAATAAAAAGATGTACACTTATTTTAAGATAGATATATATGTGCCGAAATAATAAATTAAATTATTCGATTTTAGGATAATTTTATTTAAAATGTGGTAATCATCATCATATATTCAATATGAAATCCGATAACCAATCCAAAAGTTCAAACGGTATATAACGTTAATCATGGAAAAAAAATTAAAAACGCTAGAATTTTTTTAGAAAGCCAATTAAAATATTTAAAAAAATGTGATGTGTATTGAGTAGTGTCAACTTTACTATTTTTATACTCTATTTCAGTGTTTAAGAATTACAAAATCTTTAGGGCAAATTAGATTCCTCATAAATCAACCTCTTCTTCTTCTTCTTCTTCTTCAGTCCAAAAGATACAAATGAAGCTGATGAATGCTGGAAAAACGCTGTTACATCTTCCTTCTTCAAATGCAAATCTTCCCAATGTTCTTGCTGTTAGTGTTTATGATTGCACCCGTTTTTATTTATCTATAATTTTTTATTACTTTTAGGGTTAGGGTTTCAAGCTACTTATTTAAGTTAAAGTGCCTGCATTATATTGTTACTATTTTATATCATTGATTCACTTGTGATGTTTCCACTTGGCTTATTTATATGAACCATGTGTAAAAATAATTAAATTATGTAGTCTGTGTAAAGGATATAATAATAGTTGGAACAAGATTTACTACAAACAAAGTTTTTTCAAGAAATGTGAAAGAATAATAAAATCCCATAATGACTATCATTTGCAGATTCCTAATTACCTTACATATATCTGCGTGTTAGTTAAGTCTCGAAAAGCTTCATCAGAGCTCGAGTTTAGCCCTAATAAACTCGCACTCAGCTCGATATACATAATAAGCTCAGTTTCAATCCGGGCTCGAGTTGTATTATAAAAACTCGACTCGTTTGCAGGCATACCCGGGTTCCAAAAAGGTTGTCACTAGTCTATAACATATAGTTTGAACCTTATACCGATTATTTATGTTTCTTGAGTTTTTGGATAATAACTTTAATCAGAGTTATTATGGGAAACTTTAATCACTTATACCTCTATATAAACAAGGTGGACAAGAATTTTAGAACGAATAGATTAATCTCATTGCTATAATTCACAATTTACAACTTTGTGTTGGATTCTGTAACAGCAAGTGGAGCAAGTTCTATCCGAGGTCAAGAAAAAACTTGAGACGAGTAACCTTCTAGGCATCCACCCTGAAAAGAAAAATGAATCTGTAACAGAAGTGAACAGAAAACGCAAAAGAAATCTCTCTCCACAAAAGAAACAAGTAATGCCATTTGCTTCTGTTCATGCTTATTATATTCTAGCTATATATGCTAATCATATTCAGGAATCAGGATTATATCAATCTGTATGGATGCAGATTCAATCTGTTGAGTATGGTGAAAATTTGGTGGGGAGCAGGATAGAAGTTTACTGGCCTCAAGATAAAATGTAAAAAAAGTGTCATATTTCTTAAGTAAGATTTATAAAACGGTCCTTTTGGGCTTTGGCCCTTTCAATGTGAAAATCTTTTGCTGCAGGTATTACCAAGGAGTTGTAGAATCTTTTAACTCTATCCAAAAGAGACACAAGGTATGATATTGACATACAATTTTCTCCAAGGTGTTGGTTAGTATAATTCTATATATCTTGGATTGTTGACTAACATGTGTCGTGTGGTACTATATTCTTTTTAGATATTGTATGATGATGGTGAAGTAGAAATCTTGGCCCTCAAGCGAGAAAAGTGGAACTTGCTCAAGGATGTCCTTGCTATATTGGATTCTGTATATATTCTCCTCCATCTCTTTTTATACTTATGTTTTCTTTTCCTTAAAACCATATCATCAAATTAGATAATGTTATAGATTACAATGGTTTACACTCGAGGTGGCAGTTTCAACCCATTTACTTATGAATGAGTTGTGCTATATCTCAAACGGGTAACATTATAAAAAAATTTGTATCCAACAGGGCGAATGGGTTGAAACTCTATATTATAAGGATGTAAACTTATAAACCATACTTTTTACATATGCAGGTCAACCTAAACCTAATTGCACCGTATTAAAGATATGAACTGTGTCGACTTGTTACCCATCTTGTTGGATTTGCCCATTTTGCTACCTCTAATTATATCCATTATGTGCAGGGAAAAGTTTCTTGTTCTCAATCTGGTTTAACGTGTGTCCAAGGCTACAATGTGAAGTGCAATGTTGCACCAATTCTTAAATCCATTATTAGGGAACATGGTGACATTGCAGCTAAATGTTTATTCCAGGCAGCTTCTGTGAGAGAATCTTTACTTACGGTTGTTTGTGAAATTGTGAGACGGATTCAAGCCAATAATGTTATTGAGATGAAAGAAATCGAGAGAGATATTTCAGATGCAGAGGCAGCCAACATTGACGTATCATGGCTTCGAGCTCATTTGGAAGCTGCTAAAAAAAGGAAGGAAGCCATGAAAGAGTCCCTTTTGCTAATGGAAATGAAACCAAACATCATTTTGGTGAAAAGAGCTGCCAAAATGGATCTGGAACAGAGACAAATAAAGCTAGTGACTGCACTGTTGATTCAGGCCCTTTGAAAACTCACAAATATAATGAACGAGAGAAAGTTTGCAAAAGAAACACACACAAGACTTGCTATGGAAAATACGTGCTACTGCTTTCATTTAACAAGAGGCATATATATAGCCTTTTAATACTTAAATGTGGGTACATGCATGAACTAGTAAACCCACGTTCACCCTAAAGAATAGGTACACAATATGATCAAATCTCAACTAATTCCCAACGTGCTCATGCACTCGGTCAAACTACCCATTCTACTTTATTAATAAACTACTAATACTAATTAAAAGAAACTTGACATATCAGACCCACGATCCACAAGCTACCAAAGAGTGACCCATGACTTGATTACCCATCAAGATTACCTAACATGCACAACAACGATTTAAAAAGGCACAACAATGATTTGAAAAAGCACATCAACGTTTTGAAAAGGCTGAAAGGTGCGTGAAAGTACTTGATCTTGTTATGAAGAAGCTAAATGAGACATAGCGGAAGTTAAAGCTGTAGAACAGCCAATTTTATAGGCTAATTAAATAATATGGTATTATGTGTAATTAATATAAGATCTTTAGGTCTATACTTGGTCAAATGGGTGGGACCCTTTTCACCAAATACTTGGGATTGCCGTATTTTTTTTACACGATCCCCTAATATGTTTGTCGTATATTACAAGATTCTATCCAAACACCAGAACTTGAGCTTATCATGTTGAGATCAGGGGCGGAGTCAAAATTAAGGGGCGGATTTTTTCTTCTTATTTTGTCTATAGTTTCGTGGGGGCGAAAATTTTAAAATGTCATTAATACCTTAAAACTTTTACTTTTTTTACGTAATTTATAATATCTTGTGGGGACGACTGCCTACGCTGCCTCCACCCTGTCTCCGCCCCAGGTTGAGATACATAAATAAGCTGTCAAAACACCAAGTTGAATCTTTTATGTGCTGTTAAAATAAGCAGTAATGAGCAATCCCAAATACTCCCTCAACATATACGCCATTAACTGATTCAACAGCATGTTTCAATCACACGCGAATTTAACTGAGTATATAAGTATATAGCAAGTCTAACTATTAGTAACCAAATAGATGTCTTACTCGGCAACGGTTAAAAACTGTTTAAATAGTCGAGCTACTAATCCGTCGAGCTGCATTGACACCATCAATATCGCCAATCTGGCACCTCTAAATATTTTCAGAACTGTAGTCATCTTAATATAACATCCACCTGACATATAAGCCAGTTTCTCGAACATCATCACTACCAACTAAAAAAACTCGTGCGAAAAGAAAAATAGAACTAAAAATAAACCAATTACTTGAAAAGTTTTGTAATTACATGAGTTAAACCAAATGTTTATGCAGATTTCAGATACTTCATACCGTCATCTGTTTCTTGTTGTAAGGGACATTTGGTGCCATAATTCTCAATATCTCGCAGACGCAACATGTAACTGAGATGTTCACATCTATATCAGGATGTCTAACAAATTCTTTAACAATATATGAGTCCCACGATTATTGAATGCAAGAGTTCAAAATTTTTAAAATGTATATATCCAATTTGTCACGTTTTGCTATGTTTACCAAACTTTTGGATTCATTTCTATTAGATGTAACCGCTGACCTTTAATTTTCATCAGGTGATGAATATATACTCCGTATTTGCTAACGTGGGAGCCATAAAAGTTGCTACATCATCATATCAAAACCGATGCTAGATCACGCGTTTCCCGGTTATAATAAATTGGATAAATCAAATGGTAAGGAACGAAAGTTTGATACATACAAACACAAACTTTGAAATTTAATAGATACGATACCAAAACAAATTCAAGCTATTTGACCTGCTGATTTATACAAAACAAAACCATCAAATTGTATATATTGTTAATTGTTAAATGTATCAAACTTTAGGTTATAGCTATTGTGTGTATTTGATCTCTTATAGACTTGTAAACCGCTAATTTGATACTAGTTTTAATCATGTAGCCGAAGACCTTGCAACTTATATGAGTGACACATTAAAAAGAAATATTAGTCACCGGATGAATAAGTTATTAAATATGTAAAATAGCAAAACTTAACAATTTGAAAATGGAAACAATTAATTTATACATATAATAGAATTTTGGGTACTGTAAAATATCTTTTCAGACATTTAGCCCTTAATCATGAAATGAAAAGAAAGAAAACGAACCGCGGAAACTTTGAGAAGATCTGCCGTTGATAACGGAAGATATAACGGAAGATATGACAACTGATTTGAGGCTTCCATTAGGGTGTCATTTTGGATATCGGGTTTCGAGTTTGAGGATAAGTAAAGAAGATGAAACGGCTATGGTGTAGTGTAGTATAGGTGGCCTCTTCTTATTCGAACCAAAATTTGGCGGGCGATGTTTAATTCCAGGGTGACGGAGTTTGGGCTTAGAGGTGCTTATATGGGCTTTGGCCGGAATTTGCACTTAGAAAAAGCCTTAAAAGGCCCAAAAAAGCCTAGCCCACCCCAAACAAGTTTATATATGTACTCTTATAAAACATATTTAGGATTCTCTATCTTAAATATTTAAAATACTAATTATGTATAATATACAACTCACAAAACTTATACACAATAGGAAACTTTGTGTTTGTTAATGATGATTTTTTTATGTTTAAAGTGTTCTTTCATATTATTATTATTTTGTTCGATTTAAGACTTATCAATCAAATCAAAATCTTAACACTTAATCACTTTTTTTAATCGATTTAAATTGTTCCCATCGCATTGCGTGGTTTACTAGCTAGTTATTTAATCCCCCCGTCTCAGTTTATTGTCATCTTTTGACTTTTGAAGTCTTTCTTTGACAACTTTGACTTTGAATATTTTTGTTTGTATTATATAATACTTGATTCAAATTATACTAATGTAAAAACATTCAAAATCCAATCTATTCATATATTTTACATCAAGAGATGAGATCATTAGAGTACACGAGTTATTAAAAGAATGAAAGTACCAATGATATTGTGCCATGTGTACAAAGAGAATGTTTCACATGTACAAAACACATTTACCCCCAAACTTAAATATCTCACAAACGAAAAATCAAAAAATTATGAAAATTGCACCATCAGATTCAGCGTTTTATCCTTTTCGATTTGCCGTCTCTCAAGGCATACTTTCGACGAGTTTTTTTTCTTCATTTTTTGGTGGCTCCCCGAAACCCCAAACCTCAAATCCTAAACCCTAACCCCTAAAACCCAAACCCTAAACCCCAAACCCTAAACCCCAAACCCTAAACGCTTTACATAACTCTAAACCCTAAATCTTACTAAACACTAAACCCTACTACACCCTAAACCCTACTAAATCCTAGACCCTACTAAACCCTAAACCTTATATCTAAATTTAATGTTCAACCAAATATTAACACATGTGTTAGTAAAATGTAAAACCCACCAAAAAATGGAAAGAAAAAAACTCATCGAAAGTATGCTTTGAGGGACGGCAAATCGAAGAGGATAAAACGCTGAATCTAATGGTGCAATTTTCATAATTTTTCGATTTGTCATTTGTGAGATATTTAAGTTTGGGGGGTAAATGAGTTTTGTACATGTAGAACATTCTCTTTGTACACATGACACAATTTGATTGGTACTTTCAATAATTTTTGTACTCTAATAAACTTTTCTCTTTACATCAAATATTATATAACACAAATAAAAAATTCAAGGTCAAATTTGTTAATAAAAGACTTCAAAGTCAAAAAATGACAATAAAATTGGCACGGAGGGATTAATGTCCAACGAGGTTTATTTCAAAAAATCTTAATCTTTTTGACGGTAGCAAATCAACTTGTACTACTTTTTTTTTTGTTTTTTTAGATAACATTTTTTAAATAATAATGCCTTTATCGTTCCATTATTTTTTATGCTTAAATATGCTTGGAATATTGATGATACCGACTTACTAAGACCGATGCCAACGGCAAATCGGTTTGGAGAATCGGTTGCAACCGATTTGCCCGGGGATGTCATCGGTAATCGGTTTGGCAACCGGTTTCACCCAAAACCGATTACAATTGTCAAACTGATTCAAACCAGTTGAGATAAGCGTGGGCCCCGCATCACTTTATTCCTTTTTTCTTTTGTTTTCATCGGTGTACCTATATATATATATATATATTCCAACATAGGACGGTGGTTTTTACCTCAAAAACAAAACCAAATTTTAAAAAATCAAATTTTTAAATATTCAAAATTTAAAAAGTGTGTTTTAGTTATTGTATTTTATGTTTAGGAAAAGTAATGTGTGTTTTAATTATTGTATATTTTTTAAAAAAAGTAATGTTTTATTTTTATTTTATGTGATGTTTTATTTTCATTTAATGAAATATGTTTTATTTTAATCTGTTTTATTTAAATAATTAAATTGAAAATAAAGTGGTTTGAAAGTGGTTTGGAATTGGTTAAACTGTTGGCAGTGATAAATCAGTTTTCAATAAGTTTTGAATCGGTTGGTGGAAAGCTGAAGTGGCACTGATTTGACGGAAGTGGTTTGGAAGTGGTTCAACAACGGTTGGGAATGGTCTAAGTAATTAATTACATTTCATATTACACATATCATTTATTTATAATCGTGTTCCCCACGTAATATGTGTTGCCCAAGTAACTAACACTCTATAAATATACACACCATCGCAAAACCCTTTCAACATCCCAAACCACAAAATGGCACCAACAACCACCACCCTCCTCGGACCACCGGAGATCCACCAGTCCGACACGATACCCATCGTCATACCTGTTGGAGGAAACCGTGTAACGGGTTAAGATTTCAATGACCGGATATCAATTTGAATCGTGTTATCACTTTTCGAAAACAACAATTCGACTTGGGTTACACGAATTTTGTTTTGAGATAAGACAAAGTGTGGTGTTCTTGTTTGAGGTAACAAAACAAAAACCTGGTGCTAGAGAGTATTTCTTGTTGTGTGTCTTTCTCTCATGTGAAATACTTATCCTTATAGGAGCACCCAACAATCCATGGAGTTAATTGGTGTTAATTGTCCAATTAAATCTACCATTGATCTCTTGCAATTCCATCCTTTTGATATTCATAATCATTAAGACCATAAAATCCTATCAGTTAGGATAACCAACAGTCACAATAGGTCAGAATAACCTCTTGATCCGTTACGTCCATAATTAGACTATTACGCTACTAAATAGTCTAATTTTAGACTAATTCGGACTTCCGTCTAAATTAGACTAATTCAGTCCATTTCAGACTATTAAGCCACTGTATAGTCTATTTTGGACTAATCCAGCCTAAAATAGACTAATGTCTATTTTGACTATTTTTGTCTCCTTTAGACTCATGACCGTTTTCACAATTGCTTTGGGTCAGGGATGTTATTGACTTGATGGGCGTACACTTCTTACCTCCTAACCCATTACCAAGTCAAATAACCATATCCCTCAATTACACTAAATTACTAACAATGCTCCCCAATTTAGTGTAATCCCTTTACATGAGATAATCAAACAAAACAAACTTATGCATAAATGAAAATGTCTTGAAGATTGAATTTCCATTTTAGTACATTACACATTCCAAATATTCGAGAATCGAGGTGTTCTAAGAATTGAACCCTTCAACCCATTTGAATACCTGAAGATAATATACACACAAGTTTTCAAATACTCTAAAGCGATTTTGACACTATACAAGCCATGTGTCCATATCCCTTCATGAATGTTTCAAAGCATAAAGTCCAAAGATTTTTAAAGCGACAAAACTTCACATTCATATAGGTAGTTCCTTTCCATCATGCACCTGCTTTAGCACTTTTTCAAAGGAACTATTAAGAAATTAACTTCAACCTAACTTCAGCAGGTCCGAGCACATAACCTTGGGATGACATATGTAAAACATGTGCTCCAATTTCTAAGTGTAAGCTTTCCACATTGAATTCAACTCCTAATTCATATCAGGAGGGAATTGGGTGTCTTACAATTAGAAATTTAATGTGGACTTTAAACCTATCCCTAAAGCAGACTTATTAACCAAGTCTCTAGCTAATCCCTTCGTCAAGTGATCAGCTAAATTCTGTTGTGACCTCACAAACTCTACAGAAATCACCCCATTCATGATTAGTTCACAAATCATGCTATGTCTAACACCTAAGTGTCTAGACTTCCTATTGTACATATGGCTATAAGCCTTTGCCAATGTAGCAGCACTATCACAATGGATAGAAATAGGTGCAATAGGTTTAGGCCACAATGGAATCTCATAAATCAAGTTTCTTAGCCATTCCGCTTCTTTACCAGCAGCAGTTAATGCAACAAACTCAGATTCCATTGTCGAGTTGGTAATACATGTTTGCTTCTTGGAAGCCCATGAAATGGCACCTCCCCCAAGCAAGAACACCCAACCACTTGTTGAAGAATGATCTTCAACATTAGTTATCCAACTTGCATCAGAATAACTTTCTAAAACCGAAGGATATCCAACATAAGATAAACTATAATCTATAGTTTTCTTCAAATACTTTAGTACCCGCATAATTGCTTGCCAATGATGAGCACTAGGATTACTAGTAAGCCTACTCAATTTTCCCACAGCAAAAGCAATGTCCGGCCTTGTACTTGTCATGGCATACATCAAGCAACCAATCACCTTTGAATACTCAGGTTGTGATACAACCTCACCTTTATTTGGTAAAAGCTTCACACTAGGATCCATAGGAGTACTTACAGGAGTACAATCAAAATAATTGAATTTCTTCAGTACCTTCTCAATGTAATGAGCTTGAGAAATGGAAATTCCAATATTTTCATGTTTAATCCTAATACCAAGGATAACGTCAGCCTCCCCCAAATCTTTCATGGAGAATCTTGATGACAAAAACTCTTTTGTTAAGTTAACTTGATCTTGATCAGTCCCAATGATCAACATGTCATCAACATATAGACAAATAATGACTCTTTTACCGGATTCATCAAATTTGCTATATACACATTTGTCCGATTGGTTTAAACTATAACCACTTGACAAAACCACTTCATCAAACTTTTGATGCCATTGCTTAGGTGCTTGTTTCAAACCATATAAAGATTTAACAAGTTTACACACCTTGTTTTCATTGCCCGACATGATGAAGCCTTCCGGTTGTCTCATAAAAACCTCCTCCTCCTCCAAGTCACCATTCAAGAATGCATTTTTCACATCCATTTGATGAATCACAAGATTGTGAATTGCAACTAAGGAAATTAACAATCTAATAGTGGTGATACGAGCAACCGGAGCATAAGTGTCAAAATAGTCAATTCCCGGTTTTTGTCTAAAACCTTGAATGACTAACCTTGCCTTGAACTTTTCAATAGTTTCATCTACCTTCATCTTCTTTTTGAAGATCCATTTGCAACCAGGTGGTAGATCAGACAACACCCAAGTGTTGTTGCCCATGATGGAATCCATCTCATCATTGATTGCTTCTTTCCAAAAGGTGACATCTTGAGACTTCATTGCTTCATCAATATTTTGGGATCATCCTTAATATTAAAGCAATATGAATATTGGGTAGAAACCTTATCCCTTGAGCCTTCAATTAAGTATAATTGAAAATCAGGCCCAAATGACTTAGGTTTCCTTTCTCTTTTGCTTTTCCTAAGTTCAAGTGACTTATCTTGTGTCACATCCGAACTTACCTCCTTATTGGTTCCACTAGAGCTAGGGACCATGTCCTTTGGTCGAGATATAGATGAGAAGCGATTCTCATCAAAGATTGCAACCCTTGATTCAACCACGGTGTTAACCGAAACAGAACCATTAGGTTCAATAACATAGAACCTATAAGCCTTTGAATGCTCAGCATATCCAATAAATATGCAATCTATACCTCGTTCACCCAAACTTTTCTTCTTAGGATCAGGGAGTCTTACAACAGCCCTACAACCCCATACCCGAAGATAGTTCAAGTTCGGTTTCCTTTTATACCAAAGTTCATAAGGAGTAATCTTGTTCCTTTTATTAGGAACTCTATTAAGCAAATAACAAGCTGTTAGTATAGCTTCCCCCCAAAATCCATCACTAAGACCCGAATAAGATAACATGGAATTAACCATTTCTTTAAGGACCCTATTTTTCCTCTCTGATATACCATTTTGTTGAGGAGTATATGGAGCTGTAGTCTCATGAATTATACCCACGGATTGAAAATAAGTTGGATCAATATATTCACCTCCCCTATCCGTTCTTAGCCTTTTGATGGATGCATTTAGTTGTAATTCAACTTCAGTTTTGTATATTTTAAACTTATCTAAAGTTTCATCTTTAGTATGTAACAAGTAAACATAACAAAACCTAGAAGCATCATCAATGAATGTAACAAAGTATTTTTTATTACCCAATGATGGAGTCGCATGCAAATCACATAAATCACTATATACTAATTCCAAAATTTCAGAATTTCTAGTTACATTTTGAAAAGGTTGCTTAGTGATTTTAGTCAACATACATGTTTTACATTTTTCGTTTGTCATATCAAAAGCCGGTATTAACCCATCTTTAGACATATCTTGCATTCTTTTAAAATGCACATGTCCTAACCTAGCATGCCATAGAGTTGAAATATTTGTGCTAGAACAAGTCATAAAAGCTGAATCAACATTCATATGATTAATATTAAGTCTAAACATTCAGTTGCAAAGATAACCAAAACCAAGAAACATACCGTGTTTTGATAAAACAAACTTATCAGACTCAATGACTTGTTTGTACCCACAATTATTCAACACACTACTAGACACTAGGTTTTTACGAATTTGGGGTACATGTAAAACATCAAATAAAGAAACAGTTTTTCCCGAACTAAATTGCAAATCCACACTTCCACGTCCATGAACAGGGGCTTTTGACTCATTTTCCATACGAAGAACTGATCCATCATCCAATGACTCATAAGTCTTGAACCATCATCTATCCTTGCATACATGGGTAATAGCACCCGAGTCAACCCACCACGCAATATTATCATCCTGCACAAAATAAGCCTCAGAAATATATGATACGTAATAATTTTGAACCAAATTATTATTCATAATCCGACCTTTCGAGTTTTGGTCCTTAGACCCATTGCTCGAACCGCTTGTGCTAGCTCCATTGGTGTTTTTATGACCAATATTTCCAGCCCTACAATCCCTTTTCAAGTGTCTAGAATTACCACACTTCCAACAAGTCAATTTTGACTTTTTATTGGGATTAGGCTTGTTGTTATCATGATTTTTGCATTTGCCCCTTTTGTCATTGTTGCCGGTGGATTTATGATGTTCCACCATGTTAACCGAAGAGGTTTCAACAACATTTTTTCCCTTTGGCTTGTCAATTTCCTGTGCCCTGAGAGATTCCTCAATACGCAAATGACTGCCCAACTCAACAAGAGTTAACTCATCATTCTTATGTTTCAAAGTATGCTTGGAGTCTTTCCAAGAAGGAGGGAGTTTGTCAATGACATAAGAAACCGAAATGGATTCATCCATGTTCATCTTGTGTTGTGTGAATTGCCCAAGTATACGAAGAAGTTCATTGTATTGTTCCATGACCGGTCGAGAATCGACCATCTTGTAATTATTAAAATTACTCACAAGGAACTTTTTACTTGAAGCATCTTCAGCCATATACTTTGATTCCAAAGAATCCCATAGTTCTTTTGCAAACTCATGATTTTGATATATATCAAAACAGAGAATCAGCCATACCATTGAGGATTAAACCTCGAGCAATATAGTCATCATTCTCCCACTTTCTCCTTAGCCGAATCTGCTCCACAGTAGTATCATCACCACCATCTTTAGGAATTGGTGTACTAAGAACATACACCACATTCATGCTTGAGAGGAAGAAATGCATCTTCTTCTGCCACCTACGAAAATCCACTCCTTCAAACTTGTCAAGTTTGGAGAAATTAGCCATCATATGCTTCAAAGTAGCCGCCATTGAAATCACCAAAAATTGTTGTTTTCGATTGTTGCAGGAAACCGTGTAAGGGGTAAAGTTTCAATGACCGGATATCACTTTGAATCGTGTTATCACTTTCCGAAAACAACAATTCGACCCTATATGTCTTGGGTTACACAAATTTTGTTTTGGGATAAGACAAAGTGTGGTGTTCTTGTTTGAGGCAACAAAACAAAAACTTGGTGCTAGAGAGTATTTTTCTTGTTGTGTGTCTTTCTCTCATGTGAAATACTTATCCTTATAAGAGCACCCAACAATCCATGGAGTTAATTGGTGTTAATTGTCCAATTAAATCTACCATTGATCTCTTGCAATTCCATCCTTTTGATATTCATAATCATTAAGACCATAAAATCCTATCGGTTAGGATAACCAACAGTCACAATGGGTCAGAATAACCTCTTGACCCGTTACGTCCATAGTTAGACTATTACGCCACTAAATAGTCTAATTTTAGACTAATTCGGACTTCCGTCTAAAATAGAATAATTCAGTCCATTTCAGACTATTAAGCCACTGTATAGTCTATTTTGGACTAATCTAGCCTAATATAGACTAATGTCTATTTTGACTATTTTTGTCTCCTTTAGACTCATGACTGTTTTCACAATTGCTTTGGGTCAGGGATGTTATTGACTTGATGGGCGTACACTCCCATTACCAAGTCAAATAACCATATCCCTCAATTACACTAAATTACTAACAATACCGCCTTCAGTCTCGAACCCATTCATGGATGCCATGGTCTCCAACTTCAACTCCATTAGTAACTCTCGATTTCCACCCATGGGTTACACCGAAAACATGTCAGCTACATATCTCTCCACTGGAAACCCTTGTCTCGATTTCTTCTTCCATGTCATCCCTGATTCTCCACCCAAAACCGTCACCCAACGCCTGATGGAGTCGTGGGAACACGACCCTTTAACAACGTTGAAACTAGTCTGCAATCTTCGTGGGGTGCGAGGTACGGGTAAATCAGATAAAGAAGGGTACTATACATCCGCTTTATGGCTTCATAAGAACCACCCTAAAACTCTAGCTTGTAATCTGCCTTCCATAGTGGAATTCGGATACTTTAAGGACTTGCCAGAGATACTGTATCGACTTCTTGAAGGAAACGACGTAAGACAAAAGGCGAAAGAGGAACATCTGATTAAACAATCTAGATGCTATGGTCGATGGCGTAGAAGGGATTCTTTCATTGAACGAAAGGCAAAGAATAACGAGTCGAGGGAAAAAAGGATTATGGCAGAGAAGAAGAGAGTTGAGATGGAGATGGCTAAAGCGAGTAAGAACAGAAAAGAGAAAAGGATCACAATGGCTAGAAAAGCCGTTGAACGGTATAATCGTGACCCGCATTATAGATTCTTACACGATCGTGTTTCGGATCTTTTCTCTGAGCTCCTGCGATCTGATATCAAGTTCTTGGCAGACGGGAAGTCTAGCAAAATCAGTCTTGCTGCAAAATGGTGTCCGTCGGTGGATTCATCGTTCGATAGATCAACTTTACTATGCGAAAGTATTGGAAAGAAAGTGTTCCCTCGTGAGGAGTACTTGGAATATGATGATGTAGAAGAAGCTCATTACGCCTACCGTGTTTGTGATGTTGGACTATAATGTCAAACGGGTCAAAGCCCGAGTTATTTATGCAGAGACACAAAGAAAGGGTGGCAGTTAACCACCAACGGGTGTGACTTTTGGCAAAAGGGTATACAACCGTCAGTAACCACCAACCGAACCATTGTGATGGTTGGAAGGCACCTTTTCGCTATCTATTTATATATATATATATATATATGTAATAGATTAACAGAAAACGTAACACAGAAATTACAGTGATTGTAACTTTGTTCTTTAATCAATAAAGAGTGATTCTTTATATATTTTTGTGTTCAATTGAATTCCTGGGCAACAGTGGTATCAGAGCAAGGACCAAAGAAAGCGAGAGGATTGTTTGTTTGTGATAAACAACAATCAAAAAACTTTGTAACAATGATTGAGTGAATCAATCATAACAAGGAACAAGTGATTCGATTACAAAAAGGAATGAAAAGGAAAAACAGAAAGAGGAACCGCCACCGATTGAAAGAAAAATGGAGAAATATACATACCGGTCGTGCGAAGGAGAAACACCACCTCCGGAGAATAAGAACCACCACACCGCCTCTGCCATAACCACCACACCGCCGCCGCCATAAACAAAACCGGAGTTCGATTGGAGAAGACGAACAGAACCGGATTATCAGAAGATTTGGAGAATCGCTTAAAGCCACACAACGATTTACAGAGAATAAGGTATCGATTGGAAGAGGAAGCGGTGTGCGGATATTTCTGGTTTTTGGGATTGGCCGATTGGGAAAAAAAAGTCGCAGGTGAAGGAGAAAGATTGATGTGACCCGAAAGGTCATATGAAGATGACGTACGGATCGCAATCGGTTTGTTTTAAATTTATATTTGATGGGGTCTAAGTATGACTTTCTAATACTGAACCAAAGGCTAGTAGATGGTAAGTATGACCTAGAGTCATTCTTAAAGAGAAACTGAATTGAAACGGAGGTAATCTAATCAATCTTTCTTTTCTAGTAAAGGTTTTAAAAGAGTGCGTTGGGGGTTTTGGTTCAGTTAACTAAGTAAACTAAATAAAGCGAATAAAATGTAATAATAAATCAGATAATAAAAGTAGTATTTGTTGTGAGTTCGTTAGCTAATAATGTGGGATGATGAAACTTATAGGAGGATGATTATCTAAATTGGGAATGTCTAGTGGATTCAATACCCAGTGGTATAACCAATAAGTTCCCTATTAGTCGGTTATCAACTAATATGTCACGAGGAACTAAGGTGTCATGATTCTGATCAGACAGACGATGCTCAACTCTCCACACTCTCCTGTGAGGGAGTCAGTGACCCGTATTATTGAACGTATTCGCTCGTGGGTGAAGGAATAGAGTAGCAAGTCATTAGAAAGTCTAACTGGTTCTTAATACCATAAAGATTTCAAATCCATTAAACAACTAACTTAGAATTTATGTTTGGACTTATTAACCAATTCTTATTAATGAAACTTAAGAATGATAAGCAAGGGAAAACTTTCAGGTTTCTTGCGTATCTTACTTTTGGTTTTGTATTTTAAGGAAAGGATATCAGTGAAACTTAGATTCCAAACTTGCCTTTCTCATTACAATTAACAAATCCCTAGGTTTTCGTAAATGGTTATTTAGCCTATAGCCTACCTACTCTAACCTAATCTAATTAAAATGCTAATTAAAATGCTGACGGCTTTTTGCATAAAGTTAAACCCAGACCATGTCGAAAAATGCTACGGTGACTGACAGTGTATTTAATCGTTTACCGATGTTTCCATTGTGAATTTAATTGCTTTGCCATGTTCACATGATAAGTACATTGTGATTGAAAGCGTACATACTCATGACAAGTCCACGTAATCACATTGCATTTTATTATGCTCGCATGACGTTACAGTTAAAAACATAGTTTTTACACAGATAACTATTGACCAAGTATCAAGGTTCGCGACTCCTCTTTACAGGGTTACAATCACGTTTGTTAATCGAAAGGCGAATATAAGTTTTAGGTTTAAAATCATAAGATACGTCCGTTCATAAAGTTTCCGTTTTATAATGTCGATCCATAATACAACTACCTTCGGTCGTTACCGGCTTCCATACGTATGTACTTTGCTTAAAAGCATTTCCAGCACTATACCGAGTAAACAGTCGAATATGGGCCGTCATATTATTTTACGACATAATTAAAGTCATCCCACAATTATATATGCTAACTACATCACAACAAATACAATAGTAATCTACTCGCTAATCATGACACAAACTAATTCTAGCATAATTAAAGCATACATATTTAATTAAGATAGAATATGATAGAAAGAACCCGGATTAAAATGCGAGAAGGAATAGACTTGAATTAATAAGAGTAACTCCAAGCGTACACCAAAGATTACAAAATGTTCCCTAGCTTTCGTTCTACTTTAAACAAGCTCCCTAACTAGCCTAATACTAATTTTGAAGTAAGAAAATAGAATGAGAAAGTAAAGAGAGAATTATGCCTAATGCATATATGAGACATTTTCAAATGGAAGCCTTGGGGCTCTATTTATAGGGAAAATGTGGCTCACGTTAGCATCCCTAGGCTCACATTAGAAAAAGAGTGAAAGGTGGTGCACCGGGTATGAAAAAGTAGCGAAAGGTGGTGCACCGGGTACGGAAAAGTAGCGAAAGGTGGTGCACTGGGTACGTAAAAGTAGCGAAAGGTGGTGCACCGGGTACACGCAAGGATGGAAAAGCGGAAAAGAGACGGGGGGAGGGAGGGCGGAGCCGCCCACCACCAGGATGGCGGCGGCTAGTGGCTGGCCGGCGGCGGCTGGCTGCCACCCGTCCCGGTCCGTTGTCTTTCGCTGCGTTGCTTAGTTCGTGCGTATATTCTTCGTTATGCGTCCGTTAGCATTGATTCTTTTTGCGTTGGATTCATAATTCAAAAATGAAGACTTTGATGTAAAGATATACCAAAAATATGTCTCCTATCTCCAGATATTACGTACGAATCATTTGGATCTTCCGGCGGGCGTAGAATCTTCATTCTTTATCCGTTTTTGTAGATTCTTCTTCTGTTGTATTCCTAATTTGAAAACGAACATCTTGGATGAGATGGATGTTGATGATGGGCACTTTTGTCTTGAAATCTCGTTTTGATGCCTTGAATCTTCAAACGTGTGTGGAATCTTCGTTTTTCATCTGTTTTGTTTATTTTTATCGTGCAACCTTGTTTTGACCATCTTGGCATAATATCATTGATTTGTATTGTTTTTGAGTTTAAAATGCCAAGAATCATTCTAGAATGAGAAAGATATCGGTAGTAAAAACATGACTTTTTACGCGATATCAAGTATCACACACTTAGAACTTTGTTTGTCCTCAAGCAAACTCGAATTTCAAACATGGTTAAATAAGCAGATAATGAAATATTTTAGGGTAGAACTTTTTACTAAGGGGGTTTTGAAAAATAAAATATTCGTTCTTTGAAAAAGCAGGGTTGTAATCTTTGGGGGCATGCTTTTGATCTTTGATCTTGGATACATGACTAGGCGATCCTTTCCAGGTGGTCACTCAAATCACTCAAAGTGTTTAGGGTTTCCTATTCTAATATTATCATCACTCAGAACACCAGTCATGTATCGTTTATCGTCATAGGCTTGATCGAGAATCAAATCGTTACCTTTTTGGTGAGTGCGAAGTTGATCTAGCCACAATCATTCTAGGGGAAGTGATGTAGGGTTTTTCGAAGCGGAGTGTTTGTGGAATGAGAGGGGGTTTTGTTTGGTTTTTGATGGGTTTCTTTTGTTGAAGTTGGAATTTTTGGGAGGATTGACGCCTTTTTGGTGTTTGTGGAAGGAGTATTTTTCTCCTATTGATTTCCTTTTCTTCGGGTTTTTTCTGTCTTGAACTTCTTTTTTTTTCCGACGTTGTCTCCTTGCGATTTCTCTCCTTTCATCTTTGGAACTTTGTTTTAAAGTGTGGGGGATGCTTTGGAGAAAGTAGGGGTAACGTATCTGTTTTTCTTGGGTGTATGGGTGTACGGGTATACGGATAGGTTTAAGAATGATGTGATTCAATCTCCTTTTCACTAACCAATCTGGATTCGAAATGCATAACAGGAGCAAGTTCTGATTCTAAACGCATACATCAGCACACTCAAGAATCGAAAAAGTGAACCATTAAAAGTGAATGCTTTTTATATGGCTCAAGATACCTCACGAATCAAAAGTTGGGTTGTTGTGTGCCTAGTCATGCGATGCTCTTTATGGGATTCCTAAACTCATTTTTCAAAAGAATTTGTATTTTATTCGTCCTTCTTCCTCAAAGTAAATAGTTCTTCATCTAAAATTTTCATTTTCAACATATTCGTAATTCAATTTCTGAAAATTTTTGTTTACTTTTTTGGAGAAGCATGGTCTTAAAGAGCAACGACTTAGAATCAAGCATATACCATTATCCATTTTACAGTAGTGTAACTACTGTTATCCCACACTTAAAGGAACATCATCCTCGATGTTTATCTAAGCTCTAACTGGGGTGAAAATCCCACACTTAGTAATTTAAACATCTAAGACGTATTCTTTTAGCGGTGTGTTTTGGATTTGAATCCCACACTTAGTGAAAAGCATAATGGATATGGTATATTTAAACAAATGAAAGAGACGGTATAGAAGTACTCCCCGGTGGTTGCAGTGTCCTTGGGTTGCATGTGCTGGATTCCGTCTTCCTTGGCGCATTCTTGACCAAGTCTTCTTGTGATTGGTCTCGTAGGTGTGAACACGTCGGATATACTATTCTTCTGGTGTTGATATTTTCTTGCAGGCTGGAGCATGCTTTGTATGATCCGAGTGTGAAAGATAGTCGGAGATTTCATCACTTCTTGGAAAGTAAAATTGCAGAAATGTAAAAACACGGGTTGCCTCCCGAGAAGCGCTCTTTTAAAGTCGAGAGCTCGACTTAGTCCTTTCTTCTTCAAATGATGCTGGATGTGTCCGTGGTGCTAGAGTGGTTACTGTGGTTCCTAGGTAGGGCGTATTGTGGAGGAAAGTATTGCAGAAACTGTTCTATCATGTCAGTAATGAGAGTTGGTGGAGGGGTGGATTCCATTCTGAAGCTTTTGAAGTGATCAGTGGCTAATCTGTCGAGGATTGCCATCCCATAGCTGATGTATCGAACTGCCCTTCTGACTGGTCCGTTAGGGTCGATTCGAGTGCAGGTGTGAGTTTGAACAATTTCACGCTGTGGGTGGTTTCTGCCTATTGAGGTGATTAAAGCCATGAATTCAGTTTTCACTTCTTCAAAATCACTGGCCAAGGGGTCTCCTCCGAAGGATCTAGTAGCTTGACATACTTGTCTGATGAGTTGATGTTGTTCACGGTTGAAGGGGAAATCCGAGTCAGTGAAGACGTAGATTAACTTGCTGAATATTTTACGGTATCCATTGCGGTAAGCGTTGATTTCTACGTCTTCTTCCTCATACATTCCACGCAGTCGGGTCGTAACATAAGTTGCTAGGTTGATTTGCGACGGGTGCGGGATGAATCTAGGCACTTCACGAATTTCTTCATCATATGCTGCTTGATTTCATCAATTATTAGTTCAACGTGATGACCAATAGTGGAGTGAATGGCGATCCTGAAGTTTTTCGAGGTTGTGAGATGTTCTCCAGTTTCGATGAGATCTAGAAGGGTTCTAAGATCTCCCACCATTCTTATGTCAGCATAATTATGTGGATTTCCAGTAGCTCTTTCAAGATGGGTTCTCATTGATGCAAGTATAGCCTTCTGACTTGATGAGTAGGGAAAAGCTGATCCGGCTAAGGCACAATATACTTTTTGGTATATTTGCCTTTGGTTGCTGCAGAACTCGACTTCTCCCATTGGGTAGTCTGGCCTTTCTGGCTGTTGAGCTTCTCTGGTGAGTTGTTCTTGAAGGGAATCGAAGAACTCTTGGATATGTCTTAGCAAAGTTTGGGGCACTGGTTCTCCATAATTGGCGAGATATGAATCGTATTCTTGTTCAATCTGCCTTATCAGGTGTCTCTGAGCGGTGTTGTAGTCATTGGTTGATTCTTTGATAGCCTCTACAATGATGCGCACATCGGTATATTCATCAATTAGTTCAATCATGTCTTGGTGAGTATCTATGAGCGGAATCTCTAATCTCTCAGCTGTGATGATGGGGGAATTTGGTGGAGCAAGAGGGGTTTTTGGAATAGAGCTTTCATCGATAGTGACGTCAATGAAATCGCCGTCAAAGTCGGTACTCTTGTAGTCAGAATCTTTGTCTCGTGAATCTGGGAATCGGTGGAATTCTTCATCTGAGGGTGCATTGTTGAAAGGTTGAGTACTATCGATTTCGATGGTTCTGACTTCCGTGATGGTGTCTTGAAGGTTTTCTTTTACAAAGCTTCCTGGTTGTCATGCCTTATATGCAAAAATTCTTTGTAGGAGTTTAGCATATAGGTCTGGGTGTTGTGATGTTCGGAGTTCTTCTTCAAAAGTATCTATGTCTCGGAGTCGGGTTCTGGTAAAGGGTTTCGATGGATCGAGATAAGAGTCAAGAATGTTTTCCATTCTTTTGAGATGAGTGGATCTGAGCTCTTGGTGGATGGCTCCATAATCAAAGGATTCTTCAGATGAAGTGTAGTCTTTGTAGTCTTGTATTCTTTTGACTTCAGCCATCTGTGGTGAATCAGCTTGATCTTCATCTTCCTCCATTTCTTCCTCTTCTTCTTCTTCTTCGATTTCTTCCTCCTCAGTTTCTTCTTCCTCTTCTTCAAGTTCTTTGTCTTTAGATTCAATTTCTTCCTCTGCTTCTTCATATTCTTCCTCTTCTTCTGGTTCATACTCATAATTAGAGATGAAAACTGATGATTGAGTGAAATGTTGCTCTACCTCTGGTTCTGATTCGTCATCGGAACAAATTTTGCCTGTTGATATAGCATAATATTCTTCTTCTTCTGGGGTGCATTCCGGTTGGTCGATCTTGTAAGTAATGCTTTCACTATGTGATCGTAATACAATTGTGTGGTTATACACATCAATTACTGCTCTAGCTGTGTTCATGAATGGTCTTCCAAGGATAATCGGGATGTTTATGTCCTCGTGGATATCCATTACCACGAAATCCGTTGGAAAGAAAAATTTGTTAACTTGAACTAGAACGTTCTCAGCTATTCCTTTTGGGTATCTAACAAGTTGATCAGCTAGCTGGACGGTCATAGTGGGTTTCAAGTTTTCAAGTTCCAGCCTCTTAAACAGGGAGTAGGGCATAAGGTTAATGCTGGCTCCTAAGTCGGCTAAGGCGCTTCTTTCTCCGGATTGGTAAATGGAACAAGGGAGTGTTAATCTACCGGTGTCTCCTAGTTTTTCGGGAAGGCTATTCTTAAGTAGGGCTGAGGTTTCAGAACTAAGGGGAATATTGTTTACTTCGGGCAGTTTATCCTTAGTGAATAGCAATTTCCTAATGTACTTACCGGGAACTCTAGACATGTTATCAAGGAATTTTCCATCTAGCTTAAAGGATGATAATTTCTTGGGTTGAGCTTTAAGTCTAGCGGGGTAAGGGATCCTAACCTCTTTGTTTATGGTCGGAGTGGTTTCCACATCTGGTATCTTGATTTTTGGTTCTTCCTCTTTTACTGGAACAACAGCTGGTGGTGTAGTAGATGCTTCCTCGGTGGTAGTAAGTTGCTTTGCTTCCTCAACATGTGGGTTGTGAACCGTGTTGCTAGGCAAGCTTCCTCTGGGTCTGTTATCAAGACGTTGTGCCAATTGTCCAATCTGAGCTTCCAAATTCTTTAGCACAGCCAGTTGATTTCTCATAAAGAGGTCGGCTTGGTCTTGTCTGGCTGACGTCTTTTGGTTGAGCATGTGTTGACCTTGCATGAACTGGGTGAAGGCGTCATCTGAACTTGAAGCTGGGGCATTTGTCTTTGCGGGTTGTTCAGGGGTTTGGTTTGTGTTGGAAGTTGGTGCAGGAAGTGCGAGGGGTTGGTTATAAGAAGGTTGTGATTGTTGTGGGTAAGGTGGGTATCTAGGTGGGTATCAGGGTTGGTATGGTGGTTGGTTGTTTCTTGGTTGGAATGGAGGTCCTCTAGGTTGGTTGTTGTTTTGATTGAAGCCGGGTGGAAAATTTTGTTGTCGAGCAGGAAACTGAGCATAGTAGACGGTGCCATCTGCTTCTTCGTATTCAACTTGGTATTCACCAGGTGGTTGCGGGTTGGTGCAGTGTTGACAGACTTGCACTTGGTGTACTTGGTGTTGTTGTTTCTTAAGTTCTCCAAATTGTTTGACAAGTGAGTCCATTTTCTCCGTTAATACCATAATTGCTTCGACTGGAATTGGATTTGATGCAGCGAGAGGTGCTGAAGATGTCGAGTGATCTCCAGAGTTCCAATCGTGGTGATGCATAGTCATGTTCTCTATAAGGTTCCATCCTTCTTCGTCGGTCTTTGACATGAAGTTTCCTTGTGCGGAAGCGTTGAGGGTGGTTCGGTGGTTAGGGTCTAAACCATTATAGAAGCTACACAATTGTGCGGATTTGTCGAGTCGATGATTAGGGCATTTCTTCAAGGCTCCTTTGAATCGTTCCCATGCGGTGTATAATGAAGATGACTTACTAATACTGAACCAAAGGCTAGTAGATGGTAAGTATGACCTAGAGTCATTCTTAAAGAGAAATTGAATAGAAATGGAGGTGATCCAATCAACCTTTCTTTTCTAGTAAAGGTTTTAAAAGAGTGCGTTGGGGGTTTTGGTTCAGTTAACTAAGTAAACTAAATAAAGCGAATAAAATGTAATAATAAATCAGATAATAAAAGTAGTATTTGTTGTGAGTTCGTTAGCTAATAATGTGGGATGATGAAACTTATAGGAGGATGATTATCTAAATTGGGAATGTCTAGTGGATTCAATACCCAGTGGTATAACCAATAAGTTCCCTATTAGTCGGTTATCAACAAATATGTCACGAGGAACTAAGGTGTCATGATTCTGATCAGACAGACGATGCTCAACTCTCCACACTCTCCTGTGAGGGAGTCAGTGACCCGTATTATTGAACGTATTCGCTCGTGGGTGAAGGAATAGAGTAGCAAGTCATTAGCAAGTCTAACCGTTCTTAATACCATAAAGATTTCAAATATCCCACACTTAGACTTTTTATGTCCTCAATCAAACTTCAATCTTACCAGCCGAAACTTTCTGTTTTTAAACTTTTTGCGCCTCAAAGAAGAAGTCATACAGAATGAAAACAAGTATTTCGCTAGTTTAGACAAGAAGAGATGTTCACATGAAGTATCCAAAGGTTTTTAAGATGATTTACTTAGGCAAACTTTCAATTCTCTGGATGTGGAATATACACGACTGGGCGATCTCACTGGTGGTCACTCAATTCACTCAAGTTTATCGGGTTTCCTATTATCCTAAGCCAAATGAAAAATTGCTCAAATACCAGTCGTGCATCATTCGTCGTCATAGGCTTGCCCAAGGATCGTATCTCCACCACTTAGATGGGGACGGTACTAATTATCCCAGGACATTCAAGTGGGTTGTAATGTGTGGTGAGGGTTTAAAGGGTATGTATAAGGGTAAAAGGGGTTAAGGGTTGTACTTATCTCAGGACCTTTAAAAACTCATGAAAAACTCTATTAGACATACTTTTTAATAAAAACGGAAACGGATAACTAAAAGGGGAAGAAGATAGCAATTTTGTCTTCTATCTTTTGAAAACACATGAGGAATTTACGCTTTTAAAGAATCGGAGTTTTCGAGAGATTCAAGCACTTAGCTTTATTCTATTTTTGGTTTAGAATTTCTTGGCCAGGGATCTTCTAAGGGATTTTTTTTTCTTTTGCCCTGCAGACATCCTTTCTTTCTTTCATCTTTTTGCTTTTCTAACCTTTTTTCACTTTTGAATTTTACTTGGTGTCAATTTTTCACACCACAAGGCTCTCGATTTCTTTTTAAATATTAATCATGTAAACGCACACGAGTAGCTTTAAGTAAACACGAAATTTGTGACTTTGGGGTAGAAACAAAAAGCATATCTAATTAGCATTTTTCAAAAAGATTTTAAAAATTCTAAGATAAGCTTTTGGTAGGTATGGGAATAAGTGGGTTTAAAAAATGGGTTGAAAGAAACGAAAAGGCTAAGGCTCAACAGGGTTTTCTAGGCGGATCATCAACACTAAAAATGAGTGTTGGAAGGGTTTTGGGTTTGAAAGAGATATCTTGAAATGGGGTTTAATCCTAGGGAATGTAAAGGTCCTCTAATTGTACCTATGTCACGTATGACACCCGTCAATGTGATCTCGACATGTATACCCAGGGCAAGTTCTAATTCAGAAATGCGTGCACCGGTCACACTCAACAAACGAACAGTGAAGCATTTAAAATGAATGCTTATACGGCTCAAAATTCCTCACCGCAAAAATAGGTTATATGTGTCCAGTCGTGCGATGCCCCTCTTAGATCCTCATCTTAAATTGTTTGGAATCCGACATGATTCGACCTCTTTTTACCAACTTTTGAATACTTGTAAAAAATTTTGTATTCTTTCTTACATTGTAACTCAAAAAAGTTTAAAATTTTTGAAAATTTTGGCAAAAATAAGGATTGAAAATCATTTTGAGGACGTGTATGTTTCTAAATCAACTTTACGGATATTTAGACGAGAGATATACTGCTATCCCACACTTAAAAATAAACATGATCCTAAATGTTTCTGCACTAAGTTGGGAGAATCCCACACTTAGGGTTTTGCCTTAGGAAAAATGTAAATTTAAAAGTTTTAAGTACGGAGGATCCCACACTTAGAGATTTAAGTGGGCATAAGTATATCTAAGTTACGTAGAAACTAGAAGAGTTTTGGAGAGGTACTTCCCTACGGTTAGCGGGCACTGGAATCAGGACCAGGTTCGTGAGGGAGTGGTGCTAGTGATCTGCTGGATTTGTGGACCAGTCTCTATTTAAAGCTCATCCATTCCTTACGAAGCTAAATTCTACAATACCATAAACACAGTCATAATCACCAGTTCAACATTTCAACAACATAAAAGTTTAAAATAAAACATAAAGCAAATAATATAAACTAAAAGTCGTCTAGTAAATCATCCATGTCTGGGTCAAATGCTGCAAGCGCGTCACAGTCTGTAACGGAAGTAGGTGACATGGCAACAGTGGAACCAGGCATCATAGGTGCAACAGGAGGGTCAGGAGATATCTCAGCATCAGCAGGAAGAGTGGGCTCTGAAGTGGGGGCAGCTGGGAAGAATGACCATGGCGGGAGAGGTGGTCTCGGACCTTGACCAAGTCTGAAGGACTGGTCGGGAAGTCTCGGGATTCCAACCATCTCTCTGATGTCAGAGTGAGAGTCATGCTGGATGGAGAGCTCTTAAAGAATCGCCCAAGTCACGGCTGGATTAGCTGTGGTGACCCCATAGTCGAATACTGGCACTGATACTGGAGTGATCGTCACATCTGTCGCATGCTCCTCTGGGACGGTGGTCAGCTTCTTCTTTCCTCTGCTGTTTTTCTTCCTTTTCTGTTGAGTCTGAGTAGTGTGTCCTGATGTCTCAGCTATAGCGTCCATCCTGAAACATAAAGAAAAACAGGTAATGCTAAAGTTTATGAGGTTATACAAATGCAGCAGAGTCAGATGACTTTTAAAAGATTTTTATAAAGTTTGAGTCATCTGAATGGTTGCATTTGCATAAGTCAAGTAAAACTTATCTCCGATGTATATGTAAGAGTGCGGTGTTGTCGGGTATCTAGCTTATCTTGCATTTATTAGTCCAGGGATGATAATACTAAGCAAAAATAAACATAGAAATAAAATAAAACTAATCTAAGATAAGCAATGGGGTGCCTCCCAAGAGCGCTTGTTTAAAGAGTCGTTAGCTTAACTTTTTTACCTACTTTGTCAGCTCAAGGTGGTTCAAAGATATAGACTTCCTCACTGGAAGGAAAGTCTTCGATGTAGTGCTTTAAGCGGTGGCCATTGACTTTAAAATTAACGACCGGTGCCTCTAGTTCGACTGCTCCGAAGGTAAAGACCTTTGATATCACGAATGGTCCGCTCCACCTTGATCTGAATTTGCCTGAAAACTTTTTGAAGCGCGAATTGAAGAGAAGAAATTTATCTCCAGGTTTGATCTTAGAATACTTAAGTTTAGCATCGTGTGTATTCTTGGTTCGCTCCTTGAAATGTAGAGAACTATCATAGGCTTGGTCTCTCAATTCGGCTAGTTCGTTCAGCTGCATCTTGCGATGTAATCCTATTATGGAAGGGTCTAGATTGCAATCTCTCAGTGCCTAGTATGCCTTGTATTCCAACTCTATCGGCAGATGGTTCGCTTTTCCATAGACTAGTCTATAAGGCGTGGTCCCTAATGGTGACTTATATGCAGTTCTGAACGCCCACAGAGCGTTGTCTAATTTATCGGCCCATCTTTCCTTATGATTCACTACTGTTCGTTCTAAGATCCTTTTGAGCGCTCTGTTCGTCACTCTGGCTTGCCCATTTGTCTGCGGGTGGTAGGCCGTAGAGGTCTTATGGGTGACACCATAATATTGTAATGTCTTCATAAACTGAGCATTACAGAAGTACGTGCCCCGATCACTGATGATCACCTTTGGAGTTCCGAAACGAGAAAAGAGTTTCTTGAGGAACTTGGTCACGACTCGTGAGTCATTTGTAGGAAATGCTTGTGCCTCGGCCCATCTAGAGACATAGTCGACAGCTACCAGAATGTATTCTTTTCCGAAGGACCTTGGGAATGGTCCCATGAAATCCAAACCCCATATATCGAAGATCTCGCAGGCCTGGATGTTAGTAAGTGGCATTTCACTCCTCTGTGAGATACTCCAAACCTTTGGCAAGCATCACAACGTTTTACCAAGTCGTGAGCATCTCTGAATATGGTCGGCCAATAGAAGCCAGAATCGTATACCTTCCTTGCGGTCATATTTGCTCCATGACGTCCTCTAGTGGGTCCGTGATG
This sequence comes from Pseudognaphalium luteoalbum, assembly GCA_963422505.1. Taxonomy (NCBI): domain Eukaryota; kingdom Viridiplantae; phylum Streptophyta; class Magnoliopsida; order Asterales; family Asteraceae; genus Pseudognaphalium; species Pseudognaphalium luteoalbum. Next base: position 4,977,226 of record OY730194.1, read on the forward strand.
ACTCTGGTGGAGAATGTTCCTTGCTTCCCTTTCGTCTGCGCATCTTCTGATGATATGGTCCGTACATACTTTGAACAAGTATGGATCGTCCCAATAGTAATTTTTAACGTCTCTGAAGAATTTGCACTTTCTAGAGGTGGGTATTCCTTTTGGCACAATTCCTCCAACCAGATAGTTTGCGTAGTCTGCGTACCAAGGGTTATTGTTGAATTGTGATCCCTTCTGGTGACCTCCGATATTCATGAGTTGTTCTTCAGGAAACTGATCTTGAATTTCTTTTTCATTAATCTTTTCCATCGATGGGTTTTCCAATCGACTAAGATGATCTGCTGCGACATTTTCTACTCCTTTTTTATTTTTGATTTCTATATCGAATTCTTGGAGAAGCAGAATCCATCGAAGTAGTCTTGGTTTAGCGTCTTGCTTTTTGAAAAGATACTTCAAGGCTGAGTGATCTGTATAGACAATAGTTTTTGTAACACCCCGCAATTTGAACGCGATTACAAACGCTAAACAATTGCATTTTAGGCTAATTCCCTAACTTTGAGTGAATTCACAACACATTTTAGAGATAAGTCTAGCAAAGCCTAACTAGTTAATACGCGTAGTATTACGATCCATAATTAGTTATAATTATGTACAAAACAATTGGAACAAACGCAACCAAAAATATATGACTGTTGGTGAACAAAATTATTTAATAAAGCAAAATTATTAAATAACATTAACGATTTTTAAAATATTATGTTGATAATATTTTCAAAGTATTTTATAACGTATAAACGTGTCACACCCCGCTAAAGCGGAAACACGAGATGTAACATCACAATGGTTTCATTTCACAAAGTACAACTGATTCATCATTTACAAAATACAGCTACTAGCACTTACAATAAGTTTACAGTACAAAATACTAGATCATACAACCGAATACATCCAAAAGATAAAACGAAGTAAGTCTAATAGCTTCAACATTAATAAAGATAAACGTTGCTTCATTCCAGAACTACTAACCGTTTCCTGAAAAGCATGTAAAATGAGGGTCAACTATAAAAATAGTTGGTGAGTTCACAGGTTTAGAAAATAAAATGTAAATGTGAAAACCATTTAGAAGTTATCAAACTACGTTTTAAGATTTACATTATTAGGAAAATAGTGTTTATACGCAATATAAGATTCATTTAAGAATGACATGTATAGCTTGAGTCCACAACCAAACCTACTGGCCCGAAACAACGCCCCAAAGGTATGTCCTATCGCAAACATATTGAATTGGTGGTATGCACTCATATGCACGAATGAGTGGGAAGGTGGCCTCCTTCCAAATAGTACTATCCATATCAACCATCGGCTCAATAATGAGTTAATGGGTTGTGTAAGAGAAACCGGGGACTTAAGACACGATAGAGTCACAAGCATACAATAAGAGCGTATAAATAGAAAAGTACATACAAGATAAGTATTTGCAAAAAGATAACATGATTTTCACCCCAAAATATTTAGTATGAACGGTAAAAAGAGGGGCTGTGAATACTCACGATTGAGCGCAAGAGTAAATTGATGGATGTAACGCGCGTGCTATCCGGGTATGACTCTTATCCAAGACCTACGAGCATGAAGGTTCTAATTAGGTTCTTATCTAGTTTTGTTTGTAAGGATTGCTTAGCTAATTATTTAGATTACAAAGTGCCAATATAGTTTGTTTATTTTGAAGTTTGTTAATGTCCAATAATCGCAGTTGAGTATGATAATGGTTATACAAGTATACAACATCCTAAAATTATCGAACGTCACACACAAGTCGTATAATATCACAAGATTGTTTGAGTCCGAATTTTATAGTGTTTGAGTTTTGAAACTTTGGTTCCCCACAATTTATGATTAACATACACAATCGATAAATACATCAAAAGACATCCAAACACTTTTTGTTACCATTCTTTCCAAGAATAGAAATTTCCCGTTTTCGAAACCGAGACCGATTATTGTTGACTTAGTCAAACCTTCTCGGTTTGACCCGAGACTTTTACCCAATCCTTAAACATGTTTATAAGTCATAAAAAGTTAGTCTTTCTCTAAATAGCAAGTCCGTAAGTGTTGGCTTCCAACTTTTACCAAAATCAGTCCATAATCTTAATTCCAGAAATCTTACACCTGTTTGTTGGATTTATTAAAAATACTTCTATTCCAAATTCAAATAAGAAAAAAATAACAGATGTTCTACAATATATTATCTACTTTTTGTAATTTTTACAGAACCAATATAGAAGTCCAAGTATTTTTAGATTTTACTTTTATCTTCTGGAGTCAGATTTAAACACATGCATGCAATCATTGTTTTTGAGCAAAATGTACATGGAATCAATAAACTTGGTCTTTTTGAAAGTTGTAGCCAATGAAAATTTTAAACTTTTAGCGTTTGTTTCAAGTTATTTGGAGGTGTGAAGCTCTAGTTATGATTAAAACACTGAGAAGAAAGTTTCTGACTTACTATTACAGCTTGTACACCTTTTCTTACAAAAAATATTAAAAACATCAATTGAACTCAGAAAAATATGAGGCTTATGGCGTTGGAAAGCTTACTTCCAGAAATTAATTTTAGACTATAAAAACGTCCATTTTCATGAAGGAATGATTTTTATAAAAATCGTTGAAATAGAGAAAACTTTCTGGACAGAAATATGCAAGACTCAAGATGGGTGTTTTATTCAAAATGAAGAACACCAATCATGAAATAAGAGGTCTTTGATCTTTTGACCTATAAATCCATGTTCTAACACATGCATGGTGTTGAAATACATCCATGATATATTAGAGATGATTATTAACATAAAATTTTTAGGTTTAACATAAAGATGAACAAGATTTCAACAATATCACAACAATAATCGATTTTTCACTTGATTTTCGGTTTGATCATGGGTTACCCTTTCTTTTAACACATAAATATGTGAAAAAAGGATAACCTACAAACATCAAGCATTTTATATGAGTATTTTAGCCATGGAACAAGGCATAAAATCCGAATTTTTTGAAGGAAAAACATATTTTTAGAGATTGTAGGTAAAGAAAGATGTTAGAGACGTTGTGTTTACCTTTATGTTCTTGAAATAGCTTAAGGACACCTTAAAGTTTCTGAATTTAGGTTGAAAATGACTGATTTCTTGAGAGATTTTAGAGAGAAAAGAGTGTGAAAGGTTAGAGAGAAGAATTAGAGAGAAGTGTGTGTTTTGGGAGAGTGAAATGAATGATTTGGTGTAAGAAAAGAGGGGAGATGTGTGGGGATAAGGGGGAGGCCGGTTTTAGGGTCCCAAGGAGGCCTTTTAATTTCTTTTTTTTTGTTAATTATTGTTTATAAAAGTTATATTAAGTTTGTATTAAAGATGTGTAAGTATATTGTATAGTATAAGGTTTATTTTGTGATGTTTAGGTGATTAATATTTGAGCTATAAAAGTTTGTGTTCTTTAGTTTATAAAAGTACTTTAATTTATGATTGAATTGCTTCCAATAGGTATTCAAGTGTTAGTTTGTTATATTCGAGTTTCATTTACAGGTTTACGGAATTTTAGCAAACCTTACTTTTCCGACAAGATAGTATTTTTGTGATAGTTCATGGGACTTGATTCTTTGGTTTTTCTTGGCACTTCATAACCTAATTTAGCATGTTTGTATGAACTTATGATTCACTAAGCAATCACTAAGATGTTCTATGGCTTTAGTAGACCTAAGGAGTCATAACCTAGAATTTTCACTAGGATTCAAGAAATGCTGTAAATTTAAGATTCGAGTGCGGTAATGACCTGAGATTTTGACGGATGTCACACTCTCCCCCAGTTAGAAGAATTTCGTCCCGAAATTCCACTGGTGGCACTGTCTAGATTCAGCTAGTGAATAGGTGAGGGTATTTTCGCTTCATGAAATCCTCACATTCCCAGGTGTACTCAGGTCCGCGCTTAGAATTCCAGCGAACTTTGACGATCGGAATTTTTCTTCGTCTGAAACGCTTGACATCCTTATCAACGATTTCTGTCGGTTCTTCGATAAAGTGTAAACGGTCATCTATTTGGACTCCCTCAAGGGGTAAGATTTGCGAGTCGTCGGCTAGACATTTCTTAAGATTCGATACATGAAAAGTGTCGTGAATCCTGCTTAATTCCTGTGGTAATTTGAGTTTGTAAGCCACCGGACCAATTCGTTTCAAAATTTTGTAAGGTCCGATATAGCGTGGATTTAGCTTGCCTCTTTTTTCCAAAACGAATCATTCCTTTCCATGGTGATATTTTCAAGAACACCTTATCACCGATTTGGAATTCTAACGGCTTTCTGCGGTGATCCGCATAACTTTTCTGTTGACTCTGGGCTGCCTTGAGTCGATCCCTAATGATTGAGATTTTGTCAACAGTTTCTTGGATAATGTCAGGCCTTGTCAAGTGCTTCTCACCGATTTCATGCCAGCATAGAGGTGATCGGCATTTACGACCATACAATGCTTCATAAGGTGCACATTGAATGCTTGTGTGATAACTGTTGTTATAAGAAAACTCCACCAAGGGTAAATGAACATCCCAACTTCCTCCAAAGTCAATCACGCACGCCCGAAGCATATCTTCCAAAGTTTGGATTGTTCGCTCACTTTGCCCATCTGTCTAAGGGTGATATGCGGTACTCAGGTCTAATCGTGTACCCAATGCCTGCTGCGTGGATTGCCAGAATCGTGATGTGAAACGGCTGTCTCTATCGGAGATAATGGAAACAGGTACTCCGTGACGCGACACAATCTCAGCAATATAGATTTGAGTAAGTTTTTCCATTTTGTAGTCCTCCCGAATAGGAAGAAAGTGAGCAGATTTCGTTAGTCGGTCGACAATAACCCATATGGAGTCATGTCCTTTAGCGGTTCGGGGCAATTTCGTGATGAAATCCATCGTTATTTGTTCCCATTTCCATTGGGGTATCTCTGGCTGTTGTAACAGTCCTGATGGTTTTTGATGTTCGGCTTTAACTCTAGAACATGTTAAGCACTTTCCAACATAGATAGCGATGTCTTTCTTCATTCCTGGCCACCAGTAATACTCCTTAACACCCTTGTACATTTTGTCAGCCCCGGGATGTATTGAGTACCGTGATTTGTGGGCCTCTTCTAAGATCAGATCTCTCAATCCGTTAATCTTGGGTACCCAAACCCTGTCCTTAAAGTATTTCACTCCGTCAGGCTTAGTTTCGAATCTTGTTTCAAGACCGTGCAGAGTTTCTCCTTTCTGGTTTTTAGCTCTTAAGGCCTCTTCCTGAGCAAGTTGGATTTGAGCTTTTAAACTAGTTTGTACGAGTGCTCCACACATTCGCATTCGTGAGGGTTTCACCCTTTCCTTTCTACTTAGGGCATCTGCCACTACATTGGCCTTTCCTGGGTGGTATCGGATCTCGCAGTCATAGTCATTCAGTAACTCTACCCATCTCCTCTGACGCATGTTGAGCATCTTTTGATCAAGGATGTGTTGGAGACTTTTGTGGTCTGTGAATATCGTGCATTTGGTTCCATACAAGTAATGTCTCCAAATCTTGAGTGCAAAGACAACGGCTCCCAACTCTAAGTCGTGGGTCGTATAGTTTTTCTCATGGGTTTTCAGTTGTCTGGAAGCATATGCTATGACTTTATTGTTCTGCATTAGCACACATCCAAGACCTTGATGCGAGGCATCACAATAAACTACAAAGTCATCTGAACCTTCTGGTAGTGCCAATACCGGTGCGTTGCATAATTTACGTTTTAGAGTCTGAAATGCCTCCTCTTGTGGTTTTTCCCAGGCAAAACTCTTATCCTTTTGTGTCAGTGTGGTCAATGGCTGGGAGATTTTGGAGAAATTTTCAATAAATCTCCTATAGTACCCAGCCAATCCTAGAAATTGTCTGATTTCCGTCGGAGTCCTAGGGGCTTCCCATTTCTTAATGGCCTCAATTTTTGCTGGATCCACGTGAATTCCATTCTCACCTACCACATGACCAAGGAAATGTACTTCTTTAATCCAAAATTCGCACTTGGAGAATTTGGCGTACAGTTTCTCATCCTTGAGTAGTTGCAATATTTGCTTCAGGTGTTGCTCATGATCTTCTTTGCTTCGTGAGTAGATTAGAATGTCATCAATGAACACTATCACAAACTTATCTAAGTATGTTCTACAGACTCTATTCATTAAGTCCATAAATGCTGCAGGAGTGTTAGTTAGACCGAACGGCATAACCATGAACTCATAGTGTCCATATCGGGTTCTGAATGCGGTTTTGGGTACGTCTTCTTTGTGGACTCTTAATTGATGGTACCCTGATCGTAAGTCGATCTTTGAGAAGTACGAGGTACCTTGTAATTGATCGAATAGGTCATCGATTCGAGGGAGGGGATATCGATTTTTGATCGTTAGTTTGTTCAGTTCCTATAGTCCATACACATTCGCAATGATCCATCCTTCTTCTTAACGAATAAGACTGGGGCTCCCCATGATGACGAGCTGGGGCGAATAAAACCCTTTTCCAATAGTTCTTGAAGTTGACTAGACAATTCTTGCATTTCCGCGGGTGCTAAGCGATATGGTGCCTTAGCAATCGGTGCGGCTCCTGGTATTAGATCAATTCGGAATTCAACTTGTCTAGGTGGGGGAAGTCCAGGCAAATCATCTGGAAATACTTCTAAATAATCACGTACTATGGGAATATCTTGTACGAGTTTTTCCTCCGACACTTTCTTAACAACGTGCGCCAAAATAGCGAGGCACTTCTTCCTCAGATATTTGCGAATCTTCATGGATGACACCATTTTCAAACTCCTATCGGGCTTGTCTCCGTACACAACTAGTGTTTCATTTTCTCGGATGGGTATTCGTATCACCTTTTCGTGGCAGCCTATGTCTACATGATTCTTGGCTAACCAGTCCATACCGACTACCACGTCGAAACTGCCTAGTTTAATTGGGATGAGATCAATATTAAATTGCTCATTTTCAAGATGCAAAATGCAGTCTCGTACGATCTCCCTAACATTAAGTTCGTAACCACTAGCTAGTTCGACACTGTAAGCAAGTTTTAATGGTTTGGACTCTTTGCCGAGGAGGGGTCTAAATTCATGTGAAACAAAGCTCTTATCTGCCCCAGAGTCAAATAGTACGGATGCATAGTGGTTGTTAACGAGAAACGTACCTGTCACCACATTAGGATCCTGGCGTGCTTCTTCAGCTCCCATCACAAATGCCCATCCTCGAGTCTGCACATTCCGATTCCCTTGATTAGTTGGTCCTACCTGATTTCTGGTGTTGTTGTTTGGACCTCTTTTCAACTTTGGGCAAGTGTTTCTAAAGTGCTCCAGACTTCCACATTCATAGCACGCCTTATTGCTATCTCCACTTTCCTTGCGTTCTTTTCCAGCCCTGCAGTACTTGGCAGTGTGGCCGGTTTTATTACAGGTGTCACATTTCGGGCAAACTCCCTCATGATGGAATTTACATTTGTTACACTTAGGGAGGGGAACAGTGTATCCTTTCGGCTCTTGAGTGGTAATTGCAAAATTCTTGGCCCGATTTCTGATTTTTGTTCGAAGTATTCCCAGTCTTCTTTCCTGATTGATTCTCAAATTTCCGCTTATTACCAGAACTCGCCTTGGCCAGAACTCCTAACCGAATGAAGTCAGTGGTCAGACGGTGTGCCAGATTTACTGCACTTTCGATGGTGGTTGGGTTAGCCGATGTGACCATTCCTCGGAGCTCAGGTGCCAATCCCCAGATGTAACGGTCAATTCGATTGTATTCTGGAGTTACTAGATGGGGTACCATCTTTGCTAGCTCGTGGAAACGTGTCGTATACTTTTCTATCTCAGCACCTTCCATGGTGTGATTCCAGAGTTCTGCTTCTAGCTTCTGCACTTCATTCTTAGGACAATATTGTTCGGTGAGCAACCTTTTGAATGTGTCCCACGAAAGGTTGTATGCTGCTTCCCTTCCTCGGGTCTGCACTTGAGTGTTCCACCAGGTCAGAGCTACGTCCTGAAGTAAGCTAGATACATAGCCTACTTTGTGATCTTCAGCACAGTTGCTCACATGTAGTACTGACTCGATGCTTTCGAACCATTTCAGTAAACCTACAGCGCCTTCAGTTCCATGAAACTCCTTGGGTTTGCAAGACATGAAGTATTTATAAGTGCACACTCGGCCATCATTGGCAAAAACCGGTGGTGCATTCTGTCTTCCATTGGGGTTAGGACCACCATCATTCCTCTGGGCTCCTTGGATACCAGCAGTCACCTGGGCGATGATGTTTGGGATTGCAGTAGAGAGTTGTTGGGCAATGACCTGGGCCATGTCAGGTTGTTGATCTTCTTGAGTGCGTCGAGTGGATCGTTTTGGAGGCATGATCCTATGACACATTTTTGAAAGTTGTTGATTAGTGCTTATGTAGCATGTTTTTGATTGTTGGAAACTTTGGTATTTGCAAGGTTAGATAACAACAAAAAGAAATAAGTTGAAAATAACTTATGGTAAGAGTTCTAAAATAAATCAAGCATCAAAATAATTGTCACAATAATATTAAATAAACAAAATAGGGTTTTTCCATTGATAAGTAAAAAGTTCCAAAATTTGGATAACCCATTACGTCACAACTTTTCATAAGTACTCAAAATAAAAGACATCCACTATTGTAAAAACTACAAGGTTTAAAAATTCTAAATCCTTCTCTGAACATCATCCTCTAAACCAAACTATCCAAATGAGCATCATTGCCAACGGAAAAGTGAGTCCTGCCAACACCTTACACCAAAACACCGCTGCCCGTGCTGCCTCCCTGGCATCGTTTGCACGATAAATTAACCGCTCAGTTAGGTCAGTCACATTTCCTAACATCTCTCCATGATGGGCAATCCAAGCTCTCTGAGTCTGAAGATCATGAGTCATAACATCCACCCTACGTGCCATCCTAAAAGTCATATCGGGGTCTCGGGATATCAGGATTCCAGTTACAGTTCTCGAAGGTGTGGTTCCTGAAGGTCCAGTTCCGGGAGGGAAATCTCGGACTGCAAATCTAACAGGTGGGGCAACGCTCATACGAGCAGTGGTCCTCATGCGCACACCTTCTTGAGGTGGCTGGGGTGATACACGTGTCAGGGTAATCCTAGTATCCTCTCTAGTAACCTCTCGGCTACTAACTTCATCCTCTGACTCTGAACACTCAGAGGGGTCCTCCTCTGGCTCGGAGCTAGGTGGGTTGTCGCGAGGGCGACCAATGAAATAGCCAGAGTCATCTGCAGATCCTAGAGCATGCAGTGAGGAGTGCGACATGGTAAGGCTGCAAAAGAGAACTTAGTTCCTAGACGTTTAGTAAATCCTAGGATATGAAGGTACTAAGCACACATAGAGAAGTTTTTTTTTTCTTTACTTAATTGAGTTCTATGATGCACCTTATTCCTATAACCATTTTCGGTCTTGCATCTCTTCGCCTTTAATTATACATAGTTGATCAGGCTATGTTAAATTAAATTCGAATGATGCAATCACCCGAACTAGTCATACTTAAAGGCATACTAACTTAATGGTTATAGTCTAGGCTTCCCTAAGGACAACCGGTGTTCCTATAAACTTTGTCTCTGATAATTAATTATGGGATGAAGAATGAAGAATCGGCAAAAACGGATGAAGAATGAAGATTCTACGCACGCCGAAAGATTCAAATGATTCGTACGACACATCCAAAGTTCAGAGACATATTTTTGGGATATCTTTTCATCAAAATATTCATTTTTGAATTAAGAATCCAACAAAAAAAAGAATCGACGCAAACGGACGCATAACGAAGAAAACACGCACGAATCAAGAAACGAGGCAACAGGCGACGAACCGGTGTGGGGGGGGGGGGGGTGCCAGCCGCCGCCGGCCAGCCACCCCACTGCCAGCGGCTGCCGCCGGCCGGCTGTCACCCGCACGGTTCGTGCTTTTTGGTCCTTGCGTGTACCCGGTGCTAGACCTTTGCGCAACTTTACGTACCTCGTGCACCACCTTTACGCAACTTTACGTACCTCGTGCCACCACCTTCACGTACCCGGTGCCACCACCTTTTGCTACTTTTTCTAATGTGAGCCTAGGGATGCTAATATGAGCCATATTTTCCCTATAAATAGCAGCCCCTAAGCCTCATTTTCAAACACACCATTCTTAGAACAATATACTTCTCTTAAGATATTGCTTCTACTTTCTTTCTATTTTCTTACTAAAAATTAGTTTTAGGCTAGTTTAGGAGCTTGTTTAGAATAGAAGGAAAGTACGGAACGCATTGTAAATCTTCGGAGTACGTTTGGAATTGTGTCAATTAATTCAAGTCTATTCTCTCTCGCATTTAATCCTGGTTCTTTCTATCCTTATCTATCTTAATTAATTACGTTTATATTGATTATGCTAGATTTAGTTATTGCCATGATTAGAGAGTAGTATACTTGTTATGTTTGTTTGCGATGTAGTTAATTAATTATGGGATGATTTATAATTAAATATTAAAGAGCGGTAGTATCGCTTTGATCGTCTTATTGCATGTTCTTGTTTTATTGTTGCCTTAGGATCATCATAGTGGTAAAATATAAACGATCTTAATTATCGTAAAGTAATATGATGGCCCCTATTCGACTGTTACTCGATATAGTACTGGAAACACTTCAAGGTGGAGTACAAATGTATGGAAGTCGAGGAACGACCGAAGGTAGTCATATTACGAAATGGTACAATATTACAAAGTAATATGATGGCCCCTATTCGACTGTTATTCGATATAGTACTGGAAACACTTCAAGGTGGAGTACAAATGTATGGAAGTCGAGTAACGACCGAAGGTAGTTATATTACGGACTAACATATAAAATGAAAAACCTAGTTTAATTAACCTTTCTAAATAGACCTTTAAACTTCAAATTAATCTATCGCCTTTCCACCAATAAACGTGATTACAACACCTTTTTAACGACGTCCAATTAAAAGGTAGTCAGTCATCTGTGTCAATATAATTTGTCAAAGGTATGAAACTATGGAACCGCAAGGATACATGGGGATTATCGTAGGACAAGACATGGTCAAGGTTTGAAGCGGTGGAACCACTTAAAGTGAGGAACGCTGTGAATAAATAGGGGATTTATTGGGTAGTCTTAAGCAAGGGCTATTTTAAAGTCATAAATGAACTTTTTAAATATACGAATCTGTTAGGATGACGAGGAATCGTTTTATGATTCAGTTATGTCTAGTACCTTAAGATTTTGTTCCCTTTCACATGAAAGTATTATTAAACCATAATTAAAGATTTTGCCTATTATTCTAAATACTTTGCAATGTTACCATAACCTAGCTCCCGGTGTGACATGCTAATGAGATTTTAATTAGTAGGGAATCTAGTGTTTACATCACGAGTATTCAAGAATAATAATTAACAAATATCTTTCAGCACAGTTTCTCCGAACATCATCCCAGAACTTAATTAACGAAGTCTCAGCAAACACTATCTTTATTTTATCCGCTTTATCTTTTATTTTTATTTCGCTTTTATTTATTTATTTTCCTAAGTTAATAGAAAAACCAAAACTCCCCCACTATTTTATAAACCCTTCACTAGTTTGAAAGCCCTCATCTGCCACGCCTTAGTTTCAATTCAGTCGGTTTGAAGAACAACTCTAGGTCATACCTACTACTTGCTCACCCTTAGGATTAGCATTGTTAGGGAAAACTTAGGCCCCGCAATTACAAATTTAAAACACTCCACTGATGCCCGCCGCCGGTAGCCGGTGCAATGACAAGGGTTGAAATCCTTACCGACCGCTGGTGGCGCATCGAAGCTCATTATCTTCATTAACGACAACCGTCATTCCTCCTTTCTTGGGGACAACCTGAACTGGGCTGACCCATGGGGAATCTGAAATAGGATAGATCAAGCCAGCATCCAAGAGTTTGATAACCTCCTTCTTGACCACATCTTGAATTTTCAGGTTGACTCTCCTCTGTCTCTGTATAGAAGGTTTGAAGTCGTTTTCCATGAGTATCTTGTGCGTGCAGTAGTTTGGACTAATCCCTTGAATATCAGAGATTTTCCATGCAATCACCTTCTTATGTGACTTCAAAACTTGGATGAGTTTTGCTTTCTCTTCGGGTGTAAGACCTTTTGCAATTATGACAGGTAATTGTGAGGTTCCTTCAAGAAATGCATACTCCAGATGAGAGGGTAGTTCCTTCAGCTCCAACCCTGGTGGTTCTTCAGTAGAAGGCTTCATTTGAGCAATCTCGTCTCTGTGTAATTCGTCATACTCCGTTTGGAACTCTGGTTCGTTTGGAGATTAGTCGGCTGCAGTGGCTGATGCTATTTCTACTAACTCTGTCTTATTAGAGAGTGCATTCTTCCTCAGCTCGTATTTGCTTGTAGATGATGAGGAGGTTGCATTATCTTCAGTAAGGATGATATCGTTGTTGTCATCAAATGCGAACCTCTGGAATTGAGCTGTTGAAGACGTACTTATGGTGATTTCAGGATTTTGAGGCACACAATCTTCAGATAATTGTGGCTCAGCTGAGATTCCTGATTCCATCTCCTCAAAAGATTTGAGAATTTCAGCTACTGAAGGAGATGAATCAGTTTGACTCCTTTGTAAGATTGGTAGAGGGATGCCTTCGCCTAAGGGAACATCAACAAAGGAGTTGTTCGTGGAAGTGCTGTCAGGCGGTGCAAGAAGATATTTCATTTCAGGTAAAGAAAATAGCAGTTCCCCAGAGTGTGCTGGTTTGTCAGAGATAGTTGAGCAGAGTCCAACATCATCCTGGCATAGTCTTCTTGTAGTGATGACTGTGTTGGGAAGAGGGTCGGGATTGCTCACTGCTATAATCTCCTCTAAATGCTCGTCATATATATCATGCATGGAATCCACGAGACCAAGATCCTCTCCCACAGGTTGTTTCATTAATTTATCGACATTAAAGGTGACTTCCTCCGTTCCGACCCTCAGTTGTAAAGATTTTTCGTTTACGTCAATAACAGCCTTGGTAGTGTTTAGGAAAGGTCTGCCAAGGATGAGGGGAACGTGGGCATCTTCCTTAATATCCATAATGACAAAGTCAACTGGGAAGGTAAATTTACCTCTTCGGACCATAATATCTTCAGCAATCCCCCGAGGGAGTTTAACTGATCTATTAGCTAATTGGATGGTCATCTGAGTGGGCAGCAGTTGTCCTAATCCTAGTTTCTTATATAGTGACTAAGGCATAAGGTTGACACTAGCACATAGGTCAGCTAAGGCATTACTAACTTGGGTATTTTGAAGATAACAAGGAATAGTGAAACGGCCGGTATCTCCTAGTTTTGGTGGAAGGCCATGTAGCATGATTGCAGAGCATTCAGCATCTAAGGGTATATTAACTATTTGCCTTAATTTTTCCTTATTTGAAAGAAGTTCTTTGAAGAATTTTGCACAACTAGGCATTTCTACTAAAGCGTCTAATAATCTAACGTAAGTGCAGGCTTTTAAACATCTCAAGATATTTTCCAAACTGTGCTTCCTGCTTCTCCTTCTTAAGTCTACCAGGAAATGGAATTCGAGTACGCGGAATGATTTCTGAAACTTGAGTGGACACTGGATCTGGTGCAGTGACAGGGTTGTCACTAGGCATTGGGTCAGTGGATGGTTAAGCAGAAGTAGAAGGTTTGTTTGAAGGATTATCTGAGGATTGTTCAACTCTGGTTTCTTTACCTCCTCTAGTAACAACTAAGATGTCATCATGCTCATAGGATGAGAGATAGACAACGTTACTGATCGCGATTTCTCTTTGGCTCTCCTCAACTTTTGAAAATAGTTGTTTAAAACTAACTTCTATGTTTTTGATTAAATCTTCAGAAATTCTAAGTAAAGCATCATTTTTGTTTTGAAAAGCTATTACTTGTCTATTTACGTTATTTTGTTCAATCATGAAGTTAATCAAAGTTTCGTTATGTTGTTTAGAGTTGATAGAGGAATCGGATAGAGTGGTGGATAAAGTAGACAGAGGTTGAATATGTGTGGGCCACTGAACAAAAGATGTAGAATGAAAGTTTGGTTCAGGGCTTTTGACAGTTGTAACAAGAATTTCTTCCTTACCTTTACGAGTGGATGATCTTTGGAAATCAATCCTTCGTTTAGGCTTAAAAGAATCTTGATGACCTTCGAAGACTTTGGTAAGATTATCTATTTGAGCCTGCAAAGCTTCTAGGGTTGAATCGGAAGTACTATTTACCTCCTTAGTGGGTTCGCCAGACTCCCAGTCATGTTGATGCATCGCCATCGTCTCAACTAGCTCCCATGCTTCTTCTGTGTGTCATGAAGTTTCCTAACGAAGCAGCATCGAGGGTTGATTTGTTGTGAGGGTTCAGACCGTTATAGAATATGCAGATAAGGTTCGTCTTAACCATCTGATGATTCGGACATCTATGAAGTAATTTCATAAATCGCTCCCATGCTACGGATAATGATTCATCATTTCCTTGGCGGAAGTTGATGATGTGATCTTTAAGCTTGGTTTGTTTGGAAGGAGGGAAAAACTTAGTCATAAACTTAGTAGCCAACTCCTCCCAAGTATGAATCGAATTGGGTTCGAGTTCATCAAACCATGCTCGAGCATGTGAGGATAAAGAGTCAGGGAAAAGATAGAGTCGAATGACGTCTCTAGGAGTTCCTAAGTGTTCATAAGAGTCAAAAAGATTAATGAATCTGTCCAAATGTAAGTTTGGATCATCAAGCGGAAAACCGTGAAATTGGCAGAAGGCTTTAAGTAATTTGATACTAGTCGTCTTAATTTTGAAGTTTCCGTCAGGTGGTAATACAATAGGTCCTCCTCTTCCCTCCAGTAGTGGTATGCAGGTTGAAGCGAGAGTGATACGATTCGTCATGGCTGATGGAAGTTTGGGTTTGGTAGAAAAAAGAGTTTTGGAAAGGAAAGGTACGGAAAAGGAAAAGAACGGAAAAGGAACTTTCGGATGATATTGATCTTCCGAAAGGATCACTAAATAACTAACATAACTAAAATCCTAAATCGGTCGTTGTAGTTCCCGGTAGCGGTGCCAAAAACTTGATGGCGTCCGGAGGGTCAGGTTGCGAAGTTCTCTCCTTGTGAAGGGGGAGGACCGTCCTCGTCGTTGAAAGATTGGCCGGACCGTACCGAGTGCCGATCAGTGGGTTTTAAAATTTATGTTTGCGGGGCCTAAGTATACTAAAGCTATGGGTGAGTACAGCGATAAGTATGACCTAGGGTCGTTCTTCAAACTACAACGGGCATGGGATCTAGGCTTTTTTGATTATCTTTCGTAATTTAGCTGGTTTATCAAGAGGTTGATAGGGGTTTTTTTTTCTTTTCTGTTCTAACTACCTAATTTAAAACTAAACTAAAGTAATAGGGGTGAGGTGACTTCGAGAACTACAGATTAACGCGAGTATTTACTATGACAATCGTTTATGCTATTTAGGGGTAGTTATTTTAGTTAGGGTTTTAGTTATGATGACAGGAGTCAGGATTTAACAGACGTATTTGGAACAATCAATGATAACAAAGTAATCTACCTACAACTTTTCCATGGCTTCCACGTATTTGTACTACACCAGTGGTGTTTCCAACGCTATACCATGTATTCAACTGTTATACGGTATTTCTGTTGCTACATTAAAAGGTCCTTGTTGTCTATCCTGAACTGGGTATATACGTCCTAATGAGCCATAGCTCCTAGCCTATTATTTATCTAACGTAGAGTTGTCCGCAATTAGATAAATAACATGTCACAAAGATAACAGCTATGGAATGTAAACTACACCGAAAGTTCTCCCAAATGCAGCAACTAATTTAACCAACAACCATCCTCGAATCCTGTTCCCCAATCTTGGACATCCGAGATATCCGAATCATGGCATGAATTGTTGAATAAACAAAAACATGAACAGGGGTTTCCCACCAGAACAAGTTGGGATGGTCTGGTCTAACGGTTGATTAAATTGTTCATCATTATTTCATATAAATCATCATAACTATTCTACGCATATTAAACTGATGTATACAGTCAATTTATATTCGAAAACCTAGTCATATATCCAACAGCACAAGTGATACTAGCATGCAAACCCTAAAGCAACAATCAAACAAGAACATGCAATAGAGTAGCATACAGGGATCAGTTTATTTATGCGGAGTAACTGGATAAGTGGCTAAGTCACAAATGTTCCGAAAGTTCTCTCTAAAACATTTATTACATGAAGTGAATCTAATCTATCTCTAATCCTACGCTCCGTGTCTCCCTCCGGTGTATTTCAACCAGGAGAACACCGGCCATGTCGAGTTCAATGATCATCAGACACAGAATAATAAGCGGCGTACCACAAGTTAAATTCTAGCGGTAAGTTACAAACCACAATATAGGTTGGATAGATAAATAATGGAGATTCAATTCATATATTCAAATATATATCAACAGTATACAGACAGAATAACAGCATGATTAAAGCATAACTACCCTAGCATAACGACTATCATAGCAAACACATATTTGTTTAGCTAAGCATGACAATAATTCTAGCAAGCATTTCTAAATAATTATGGCAGCAGCACAACATTATTAAAAATAACAAGATAGAGATTATAATAGAACCTGACAAAGCGTTATTACAAATCTTGCGCAATCGCAGTCTTGGAGCACCTCCGTTACAACTAAGCTAGAAGCTAATCTACTCGCTTAATTATAATAACCTAATCTAATTATTTCTAGAGAGAGAGTAGAGAGAGAAATGAAAGAAAGAATGGAAACTTGATTAATTTTTGATATTGATAAAATAAGGAGGTGGTGATGAGTATTTATAGACTTGGCTCAACCGTATTCCTCAACTGTATTCTCACCTCCAAAATCTCATCTGTATTTCTCAACTGTATCAAAATCAAATCTTGTATGGGCAAAACATAGGATACGGGCGAGTTTGGCCGTATACGGGAGAGAATGGGGGCGATACGGGAGGGACCAGGCCGTATACGGGTGAGATTGGCTGTATACGGCTAGACCCTGGCCGTATACGGTTGGGACAGGCCGTATACGGCTTGGTCTTGGCCGTATACGGCTGGGCTTGGCTCTCCTGTATTGTTGCTCTTCGGTTGCTTGGAATCTTCGTTTGGGCGTAACTTCTTCGTCGGTTGTCCGTTTTGAGCGTTCTTTATATCCACGCGATCGTATTTTCCTAACGAAGAAAATGACATAAGTTAGAGGTCATAATTATAAGTGGAACTCAAAAAGTGCTTAAAAGCGTGAATGAGAATGCGTATGATCGTATTCGTTACATTTATCGTGTTTTTCGACCATTTAAGATGAATTTTGAAACGTTGTCTATATTTTAGCCCAAATGATGAGTTTTAATGATAAAGTGTTAATTTCGGGTTTATTCATCATGATTTGGGCTAAAAAGGTGAGATAATGACACATAAAAACTTGACTTTTTGCGTGTCATCATACATTGTGATCGAAGGTGTACAATACTCATGGCAAGTCCATGTAATCACATTGCATTTTATGATGCTCGCATGACGTTACAATTAAAAACATAGTTTTTACACAGATAACTATTGACCAAGTATCAAGGTTCGCGACTCCTCTTTACATGGTTACAATCACGTTTGTTAATCGAAAGGTGAATATAAGTTTTAGGTTTAAAATCATAAGATAAGTCCGTTCATAAAGTTTCCGTTTTATAATGTCGATCCATAATACAACTACCTTCGGTCGTTACCGGCTTCCATACGTATGTACTTTGCTTAAAAGCATTTCCAGCACTATACCGAATAAACAGTCGAATAGGGGTCGTCATACTATTTTATGACATAATTAAAGTCATCCCACAATTATATATGCTAACTACATCACAACAAATACAATAGTAATCTACTCGCTAATCATGGCACAAACTAATTCTAGCATAATTAAAGCATACATATTTAATTAAGATAGAATATGATAGAAAGAACTCGGATTAAAATGCGAGAAGGAATAGACTTGAATTAATAAGCATAACTCCAAGCGTACATCGAAGATTACAAAATGTTCCCTAGCTTTCGTTATACTTTAAACAAGCTCCCTAACTAGCCTAATACTAATTTTGAAGTAAGAAAATAGAATGAGAAAGTAAAGAGAGAATTATGCCTAATGCATATATGGGACAATTTCAAATGGAAGCCTTGGGGCTCTATTTATAGGGAAAATGTGGCTCACGTTAGCATCCCTAGGCTCACATTAGAAAAAGAGCGAAAGGTGGTGCACCGGGTACAAAAAAGTAGCAAAAGGTGGTGCACCGGGTACGGAAAAGTAGCGAAAGGTGGTGCACCGGGTACACGCAAGGACGGAAAAGTGGAAAAGAGATGGGGGGAGGGAGGGCGGCGGCGCCCACCACCAGTCCGGAGGCGTATGGTGACTGGCTGGCGGCGGCTGGCTGCCACCCGTCCCGGTCCGTCGTCTTTCGCTGTGTTGCTTAATTCGTGCGTATCTTCTTCGTTATGCGTCCGTTTGCGTTGATTCTTTTTGCGTTGGATTCATAATTCAAAAACAAAGACTTTGATGTAAAGATATACCAAAAATATATCTCCTATCTCCAGATATTACGTACGAATCATTTGGATCTTCCGGCGGGCGTAAAATCTTCATTCTTTATCCGTTTTTGTTGATTCTTCTTCTGTTGGATTCATAATTTGAAAACGAACATCTTGGATAAGATGGATATTGATGATGGGCACTTTTGTCTTGAAATCTCGTTTTGATGCCTTGAATCTTCAAACGTGTGTGAAATCTTCATTTTTCATCTGTTTTGCTTGATTTTTATCGTGCAACCTTGTTTTGACCATCTTGGATTAATATCATTAATTTGTATTGTTTTTGAGTTTAAAATGCCAAGAATCGTTCTAGAATGAGAAAGATATCAGTAGTAAAAACATGACTTTTTACGCGATATCAAAGATAAAGGGCAAGTGAAGAAAGAATAAAAGGGGCATCGCAGAAAGTCAGGAACCAAGGTTTGGGCTAGTAAGTTGGGCCAAAAAAAACCCCATCAGGTTCTAAAATTTATAAAATTATGTATATCACATCTATCTATATTTGTTATTATAGGAAATAGATTTTAGTTTATTTTCAAAAATAAATTATAATTGAAATTTGCACGTTACAATTCGCGTTTGGAAAACGTTAGAATTGTCTGAGAATTATTGTGGTTAGATAGAAAAAGTTAAGTTGAAATATTTAGATATTCATTGGTTTTAGAAGAAAACCAAAATCAAAAGATATGACGGGAGATAAAACCGAAAAAGTTATTTATAGAGAAGTCGCCATACCGTTCTCTTCATATCAATGCCCAGTTCTAAATAATACGAACTATACTCTATGGGCATTAAGGATGAAAAAGATATTAGTGGCAAATGGAGTATGGGATTTAGTGGAAGGAACAAGTACATCAAAGGAGATTGATTTAAAAAAGGATAGTTCTGCGTCAGCATACCTATTTCAAGGGTTACCAGAGGATTTGCAAATGCAAGTTGCGAGATGCGAAACAGCAAAAGAAATTTGGGACTCACTAAAGTCCAGATTTATTGGGACAGAAGATGTACAACAGGCACACTCGCAACAACTTAAATCAGAATTTGAGAGACTTATAATGAAAGAAGATGAATCAATAGATTCATTTGCTGGGAAGTTGATGAGTATTATTACAAAGGTTGCTACATGTAGATTAACGTTTGACGAGCAAATGAAAGTATGGAAAATACTTAATGGAGTACCAGATAAATTTATGCCTGTAGTAGCAACCATTGAAATGATTGTTGATTTTAAGACTGTAAAGTTGGAGGAGATTATCGGGAAACTTAAGACTTATGAAGAAAGGATTAAGTTCAGAAAAGGAAATCAGGAAGATAATAGTGAGAAGTTGTTGTTCACACATCAAAGGAATGACAAAAATTATGAATGCAACTATGGACAAGGTTCATCGTGAGGACGAGGAAGAGGGAGATATAAAAGTGATGGACACACCACAGATGAGTCGGAAGGAACGGACAACAAACCACGAAGGAATGGTGATAAGTCGAAAATAAATTGTTACAAGTGTGGAAAGCTTGGGCACTATGCTTATGAATGTGCAAGCAATAAAAGGAAGGAAGATACATCATTTCTAATAGAGAATGATGATGAACCGGCACTACTAATGTGCCTAATTGAAGAAAATTAAAAAGTTTAGAAGGCTTGATCGTGTGATACGATTAAAGCAAAGTCGTGTGATACGATCAAAGCAAATCCGTGTGATGCGGAAAATAACCCGTGAAAGGTGTAGTCAATTCAGTGAATGAATTAAAAGAAAAGTTGTGTGAGGCAACCGACAAAGGAGTTGTGTGAGGCAACCGCAAAGGAGTTGTGTGAGGCAACGATAAAGAAGTTGTGTGAGGCAACCAAAAGGACAATCTGTGATAGATTGAATGGAAACAAGAAAGAAGAAAGGTCATGTGATATGATCAAGTTGAAGAAGATGGGTGTGATGCTAAGTTGTGTGAAACAAAAAATTGTAAAAATAATCTGTGATAGATTATGAAAGAAAGTTGTGTGATGCAAAGTAGTGAGAAACTACATAAGCAAGTTTGTGTGAAGCAAGTTCGTGAGGAGCAAGGTTTGTGAGGAACAAGTTATATTGAAGAAAGAAAATGGTGTGAAGTCATCAAAGATTTATTGAAGACAAAGTTTGTGCCACAAGTTGAAAAGACTTGGATCAAGCATGAAGACTTTGGCGTTTGACATTAGGGGGGAATATGTTGGACTATAATGTCAAACGGGTCAAAGCCCGAGTTATTCATGCAGAGACACAAAGAAAGGGTGGCAGTTAACCACCAACGGGTGTGACTTTTGCCAAAAGGGTACAACCATCAGTAACCACCAACCGAACCATTGTGATGGTTGGAAGGCACATTTTCGCTATCTATATATATGTAATAAATTAACAGAAAATGTAACACATAAATTACAGTGATTGTAACAACAAAACATACAGTGATTGTAACTTTTTTCTTTAATCAATAAAGAGTGATTCTTTATATATTTTTGTGTTCAATTGAATTCCTGGGCAACAAGTGACAGGTTGAGAAAAGAAATCTTGGTGCCTCTTAGAAAAGCATTGGAATACCAGAGGTTTACATAGGGCAAAACCAATGGGGCTTGATCCCTTACAATAGAGTAGCTTCAGTCGCCATGAAATTTTATAAAGAAAAATTCCTAAAGCACTATAAAGCGAGATTTGAAGAGTATCTACAAAAGGTGAAGTCAGGTAAGGCCAAAATCACCGCCGGTGCACTGCTTCCACACCAGATTATTGCGAGCTTAAGGGACAATGATGGGGGTCATGTTGCAGAGCTTCAATGGCAACGAATGGTGGATGATATGGCAAAGAAAGGAAAGTTAAACAATTGCTTAGCAATTTGTGATGTTTCGGGTAGCATGAGTGGGGTTCCAATGGAGGTTTGTGTCGCTTTAGGTGTACTTGTTTTCGAATTAAGTGAGCAGTCATGGAAAGGGAAGGTGATTACATTTAGTCAACAGCCTAAGTTGCAGATGGTGGAAGGAGATGATCTGAGATCAAAGATCGAATTCGTGAGAAGGATGGATTGGGGGATGAACACTAATTTCCAAAAGGTGTTTGATTTGATACTTGAAGTGGCAACTAATGCAAAATTGAGTGAAAAATATATGATAAAAAAGGTGTTTGTGTTTAGCGACATGGAATTCGACCAAACTTCAAAGAATCCATGGGAGACAGACTATCAAGTGATAAAGAGGAAGTTTACAAAAAGAGGGTACGGCGAATCGGTGCCAGAGATTGTGTTTTGGAATCTCAGAGATTCACATGCAACTCCGGTTGCAGGGAAGGAGAATGGGGTAGCCCTTCTGAGCGGGTTTTCAAAGAACTTGATGACGTTGTTCATGGAAGATGAGGGGAATATGAACCCTGAGGGTGTAATGGAGAGTGCATTTCCGGCAAGGAGTACAAGAAACTGGTGGTGGTTGATTGATGACAATTTGAGAGTTGAAGCATGACAACTTTGGATATCTGCAATGTAACTTGTTAAATGGAAAATTTTAAATTAACATAACAAATGGTTATTGTCAAGTTGCATATTGGTCACTGTATTATTACAGTTTCTTAATATTTTTTTCCTTGCCGAATCAAGCTATAAACTTGACTCAAACTAACTATTAGATGGTTTCTTAAATCATAATTAAGATTATAGTCAGCATTAAATCCCAATTTTTTCAGATCCGAGAGAAGTCATTGTGAAAAAAAAAATTCAAATTATCTGCAAGATCAGTATGATGAACATACAAATCCATCATCCATCATTTGGCTGCAAATTGGGTTTCGGTTGGCAATTTCTCATGTGAAAAAATGGAACAGTTGGTATGTAGTGTTGGATCGGGCCCTTGCTACTAATATGTTTCTATGTTAAAATGCGGAGAGAGAGAGCGAACTTTTACAAAGAAAACCCACACTTCATTCAATAAACTAATGGGGCTATAAATAGCCTTTTGAGAAACAAACGTGAACCATAAAACAATACTTAATCTTCCTAAACACTAGGTAAACATGGAGACCCACTCTTCCACCATACCAACGTAACCCTCCATGCAATTCGGTCTTAGCTAGACTAATTCAATCCATGATCTTTTACTATTTATTTAATTCAAATACTAAATTACTAACTAACAAAAAACTAACTCATCAAGATTAAACCCAACATGTATCTCTATGAAACAAGTTAAATCACATAGCCCAATGTCTGTAATAACTTTAACATATCACATAGCCCAATCTAACATTCTTAATTGTGGTGAACAATATTGAATGTGTTTACTGCCCTTTCAGTATTAATATAATTCTAATTTGGTACATCCAACTTAACCCTGTGTTATGTTTTTCGTTATTAATTTCTTTGTGATAATTATGTATGTTGCCCATCCTTTTCATCCTATAGATTACATATCATTCTCTGGCTTTGTCTTTTGTTGTTTATACCTATATATGCATTTTCTGCATTTGTGTTAATATGCACACCTATGTATTAATAGGTTTTCTTCATTCATTAACACACGTATGTAAACTTGAAAGTTTCTTATAGGCAATCAGGGTGTGTTTGATATAATGCTAGGAACAATTTGACTTCTTTGGTTATGCTAACACGCCGGCACGAGAACAACAAGTATCATTGGCAACAATCAAGAAGGAAAACATGATAGGTAAAATTTTATGTTGTTTCTCCATCTGGATAATAATGTCTGAAGCATGATTCTCTCTAACAAATAAGTTGTAGTGTTGATCTATGTTGCTTTTTTGACCCTCAATATTCTTCATTCGTATCAGGTAATATAAGTTGGGTTAATACACACGGAGGGGATTAACTATACGTATTGTGTTTAAGGGTAACTAAAGTTTACTAATATGTTTACAAGGATAACTAAAGTTTAATAAAATATTTACAAGGATAATCAAAGTTTATAAAATTGTTCAAATTGATGAATCTTTATCATCTCATTTTCGACTTGGGTGAGGTTTTAAAAGTTAACTCATAGTTTTGTCAAATCATAAACTTTAGTACCCCAAGCGAACATTTTGAGATATTTTAATCCCCTCCGTGTGTATTAACCCATATAAGTTTGGGGTAAAAATAATTCACTTCCAATGGTACCAATCTTCTCTTTATTTTCATATCCAATTGATTCTGAAATTAAGAATGTTGCATGTCTACGCTGATAATTGTACATGTTTTGACTATAAAAGTTTGCAAGTTGATAATCTTGCTGTGAGTAAAAAAGGGTTGCTCAAGAAAAGTTCACCTATTGATGGATTCTCCAAAAGTTTGAAACTCTTATGTTGTATCATCAAGGTTGTATATACCCACATTGTGTCAATTAAGGTTTAAGGATGCAGTTTTGCCTGTCATAAATAAGCAACAATACTGACTATAATTACATTGCAAGCCCCAAGTTTTGTCTGGTTTATTGCTTTCCAGATTTTTGATTTCTTTGGCATCAAGTGTATGATATGAAGTGATGTTTGATTAAATGTCTGGGTGAATCATTTTTGAGTTTTTGCAACAGTCGGTATATTGAAACTGATTACAGAAACTATTACTTGTATGGGTTTATATACTTTTAAGTTTTTTTTTTGTCATCTCATTGGATGATGGCAATAAAACGTCAATATCTTTCGATTACTCATATGTATTTGTGTACTTTTTAGCCCATACTTATTTGTTTTTGAATGTCTCACAGTTTAATGACTTTAATCCTTTTTACTTCAAACATACGTTCATCAGTAGTTACACTGTGCTAAATCCTCAAGGTAAGCCTTTCTAATCATTTGATTCTAATTTCTTAAGAGTATGTTAAGAACAAAGAACCTTCATTTGTTTTTGTTTCATATCATAGAATTTCAGGCCCGATATCTCATACAAAGTGCAGATATGTTTGTCCAGTTTATACATGTATAATATATGAGCGCAATCGTGAGTCATATTATGACCTTACATCTTTTCATATGTGTGTTGTTCCAGAATTGAGAACGGTAGTATATTCGCATGTTGTTATAACCCTCTGCCATATACACGTCTTTTTCCCTCGCCTGTTATGCCCCTCTGCCCCAATTCATGACACCTAGATTAGAGTCCTTTTTTCAATCTCATACACATTTCATCTTCGAATGTTTTTCAAGTAATACGGTTTTCAATATTCTAAGTACACTTTGGTGAGTGTCGATCCGTTTTTTTGTTTTACCAATCCGACTATTCTTTCATGCTACTCTATCTCTCTCAAAGTTTCGGCAAATGAGTTGTGTGACACCCGCTGATTTAGGGTTACTGATTTCCTGCTGAAAACCCTAATTACGTTTGTTTAGTTTAGTATTAGGCTAAATACTTGTAATTACTTGTAACTATTTGTATATTATTGTGAATATACACCCACGTAATTGTTTTATATTATGCTTACGTAATTAGTTGTAATTACGCGAAACGATTGGACGGATTCCGACACAATATACGACGTTGGTGAAAATATTTCTATAAATAACTTTAATCTATTTTTAGCAGTTATTTATCATGAATTATTATTATTTTAAAATAATACACGAAAAACCTAGACGTTTCGATTAAAACGTCTCAAACGCAAAGAAAACGCGCGAATTTAATACGGCAACCAAGCGAGCGTCAATAATTAATTTGACAACTCAAATAAAGTATTTTAAATAATACTTCAATGAAAATTTACCCAAAATATATCGTTAATTAAAACGACTCAAAATAAAGTTAGGCGATTTTACGTTTAAGCACGAATAACGGGTAAACGAGCACGATACGTAAACACAGTGTAAAAACTGAAATTAAATCACAAAAACCCACCTAGTGGGGGCCCCTGGTCGTTCACCTCCTTCTCCCCCACTCCCTTGACATGCATTTTTATGATTTCAAAGATTCCTTACACATCCATTTGTGTTACATGCAAAATTCATAATACACTTAAACACTTTACCACTTTCCTCTCAAAAATCTCTAACACTTTTCTCTCAAAACAACTGAAAATAATCAGCCCCTTTTCTCCACCCTCAAACCACCACAAGTCCACCCTAAACCATCATAGCACCACCACCACCAAAGTCACTATTTTACAAGGAAAACAAGCTCAACAACAACTACTCCTTCTCTTCATCTCATCTCCATCAAAATTATTATAAGGAAACTCTTTCTTACTCTCATATTGTTTATTTATATGTTATAAAGCTCATCTAACAATATTATGTCCAAATATAAGCTTAAAATACATTTTTATGTTTTATATACAAAGAGTACACAATCTGTCCAGAAAAATCACAGCTCACTAAAAACGTCATATCTTGGTTTCTAAGAAGAGTTAGAAGATGCATTTTTTTAAAAATTTGCGTATTGAAAAGATCTACAACTTTCAGGTTTTACGTTTTTACCATATCTATACGTATTTTTGTCTATAAGCCGATTTGTGGAACTGGTCTGGGTGAAATCAGAATCTGTACTAGGCTATATAATTTATTTTGTTTCTCTATAAAGATGGGACTTAAAATCTGTAGAAAACGTAGGTAAGATACTAGATACATGGATGATCAGTTGGTAAAATTTGTGAAACTTGATTTGGACCAGAAGTTAGTAAGAAATATGGAGAAACAAACCGACAAAAGTCAAAAATGTGAAATCTTGAAGTTTTGGAACTTTTATAAAAACCGACACTTTTGGTGATTTTAGACATGAACCGATAATATATTTGGACTCTATAAAATGATATTTGGGTTGGGTAAAAACTTCAGGTCAAACCGAGTAAGTTTGACCAAGTCAACAAAAACGGCTCAGTTTCTAAAAACGACAAAACTTACTATTTTTGGAAATGGGCAACAAATATGGGTTTGAGTGACTTATTTAGTAACTTGGACCAAAAACTAAACTTAGAAAGTTTCCTGAATTAGAAACCGACACATATAAATTAGAAGTGACTCTATAAATTGGAAGTGACTCTATAAGTGACTCTATAAATTGAAAGTGACTCTATAAATTGGAAGTGACTCTATAAATTGGAACTGACTCTATAAATTGGAAGTGACTCTATAAATTGGAAGTGAGTCATAGTTTGACCAGGTTTGACCAGGTTTGACTAGGTTTGACCAGGTTTGACCAGTTTGACCAAGTTTGACCAACTTTTACCAACGAGTTGACCAACTTTGACCTACGGTTTATGGCTTATACAAACTAAAATAATCTGTTTGCAACACACGATATGTACTAATGAATAGTATACAACAAAACAAACTTAATAATAATGTCTAAATGAATTATTATTACAAACTTTCACCAACGGGCCGTACACGTTTTGATAAACGAACTCAAACTACTTATTTGGACATACTAGTTGATGAACTAGCTTTAGGTGGACATAAACCCCCCACCTACCCGATTGGCTTAAGTGGACATTAACTCCCACTTATACTATCGCTATAGATGGTCTTTTGAGACATCTACTTACCCAACCTTATACGTTTAGGACGTTAAAAGGTTGCGCTTTGGACTTTGCTTGCTATTTGATTATTGCTTGCTACATGCTTAACTCTGGTGAGTTTCATAGCCCCCTTTTACTTTTTTTTTTTAAATTGTTTTGGGGTAAGAATACATACACATGCTTTTACAGATTTTTACTTAAACAGAAGCAGAAACTTTTACAGATTTTACTTGTGATTGCTAGAAACAGAAACAGAAACTTAGACAGAAAAAGAACATATACTAGTTGCATGAGTAGCAGAACTAATCCACCAATAAGACCTCAATTTCATGGTTCGTTAATTTCATAAAGCGCGAATAATTGTGAATAGTACTATTGGGATTGACAATCCCGTCCGAGCTGGTCGCTCCAGCTAACCCACGGGCGCATAATTATTTGAATCAGGATGTGCCCCGGATTAGACACGTAGAGGCAGGAGAATTTGTTAAAGCTTCGAATACATGAGCTCATGACAATAGTATACAGGACTATAGTATGCAATACTATAGTATACAGAATCTTTATCATACAGAATCTCGATTTCACATAAAAATTATTTTACAAACAGGGAACTTGGTTTTTATATAATTACTTTACATATTAAACCTATGAACTCACCAACTTTATGTTGACCCTTTTAGTATATATTCTCAGGTTTACAGACGTAGTAGGACTACCCACGGGAAACAGGACAATAGGATGCTTTTGGAAAGCATAGCTCGAGTCGCATATTTTCAAATAGAAGATTTAAATTGCATTATGACATTTTGTATTAACGTTTATGTATTATAAATCTCTAGAATATGTTTACGAACTTTAGAATCTTATGTAAACTTTCATTTATGGAATGTAACGTTTTCAAACGTCTCATATAGAGGTCGTTTGCTTTAATTTTTGCGTTGTGATATTTGATTTGGTCGTAGCCCCTGTGACACCTCATGCCTCCACTGCCACGTGTTTTGGGGGTGCGACAGATTGGTATCAGAGCCAAAGGTTATAGAGAACTAGGATTGCATTAGTGACCTAGACTATAACCATTAGGTTAGTATTCTTTGTTTAGTATGATTGGTTCAGCGATTGCATCATTTGAATTTAATTTAACATAGTCTGATCAACTATGTACAATTAAAGGAGATTCGATGCAAGACTTGAAATGGTTATAGTGAACGAGAGTACAGTAGCAGACGTATACCGAGGATAGAACGGGACCAAACTTTATATGTGCTTATGTGCTAGGCTTTTATGTGTATATATATATATATTTATATATGTATATATATGTATAACCTTATGTACACTAAACACATTTGCCATTCTTCACGGCAACCACTCCCACAACTACGTCACCTGGCATCGAAAATGAGGATCTAGCTTTACATACTACTGTGGAGATTTCCACGGTACCCACTCGCCCAACTGTATCGGGCAACGAAATAATCAAATAGGACTCACTTGAGGAGAAT
The DNA here is from genome assembly GCA_963422505.1 of Pseudognaphalium luteoalbum. Lineage (NCBI taxonomy): Eukaryota > Viridiplantae > Streptophyta > Magnoliopsida > Asterales > Asteraceae > Pseudognaphalium > Pseudognaphalium luteoalbum. Next base: position 5,005,813 of record OY730194.1, read on the forward strand.
CCGCCAAAGGATTCGCCACCCAAATAAGTGACGCCTACTTCACCCTCTTCTTTTCGCTCGCAACCAAATCACTTGTCACGTATAAAACTTGAACAATACGATACTTCATCACTTAGACGAACTACACCTACTTCCGTCACTTCACACTCTCCCTTCCCACTCACATCGTAGATCTAGGGATCGCGTACGTCACAAAAAACTAGGGGAAACGCTAGAACCACCTCGAACTATAATTTATCTTGTTTATACTACTACTACTATTGATACTCCAACCGCTAGGAACCGTCTTCGTGCAGATGTCCGACGATGAAATTGGTTAACCACAACTCTTGAGATGGGGGGAATCTTCCGACATGCATACCTCTCCATACGCACAGGAACCCGCTCATCATACCGTTTTGGGTATTAGCTGCTAGGCTACGCCGCCACGAGAATAGAATAGACGCTATGAATTTTTCACATACGTAAAACTTTCAACCGATTTTTGACAAAACAAAATTTCCAACGTATTTTGATTGACCTTAAGTTTTCAACAGATATTATGATGACATTTTTAACAAATAAAAACCGTACCTATAAACAAACACTTGATTTTCACTTAATTTTTCTCAAAGATCTATGTTTTCTAACGAACGATAATGACCTATACTTTGAAACACATGCGGGTCTTCTAACGATTTACATATTGGAAATACGTTTATCTACGATTTATATTGGATGTGATCCAACGAATTACTCATAACTTGCGAATTGTTTACAAACTGGTTTATTGACAATTTTAACAAACTAATTATTGGAATTCAATTACTACTCTCATTTTTCTTTTATCAAAATTTGATCACTACTTTGTCTCTGTTTTATGAACTACTTTATCTCTGTTTTGTGAGCTACTCTGAAGCTGTTTTAAGAACTGTTTGCGAACTATTTAATGCTCGTTTTCTATGATTTACTACGAACCATTTGAACTCTGATTTATGAACTATTTGGACTTTGATTTACCAACTACTTGAACTCTGATTCATGAAGTACTTGAACTATGTTTTATGAACAATTTTTCACTATACTGTGAACTATTTTCTGTAAAATTACTTTTACATATTGTATAATACGACTATGAAACAACTACGATAACAACTACGAGCCCCATTACGATAACAGCTATGGGGGAACTACGATAGCAACTACGAGCCTCACTACGATAATAACTACGATTTCAACTACGATTACTTCTATGATTAAACTTTGGAAACTATGACAACTTTGAAAACTTTAGACTTGTACTCCGATTTTAGAACTTTACTTTGAACTATGATCTCAACTATGACCTTTTCTTTGATTTCAACTACGATTCCTACTACGAACCACATAGGAATGTTTTCCTACTACGAACCACGTAGGAATGTTTTCCTACTACGAACCACATAGAAATGTTTTCCTACTACGAACCACATAGGAATATTTTCCTACTACGAAACACATAGGGATGTTTTCCTACTACGAACCTTATAGTAAATGAACTTACTACGACTGACTATCTAGGAATATTTGTCCTACTAATAGTACGCGGAGATAACTCTCCAAACGTATACAAATGGATGTGTTGCATCACAACAACGAACTTTCCTTTAGTGCACTTAGTTAAACATCAGAATTACTCACACTTTCGCTAGATACCACACAAACTATGACTACGAGCAAATTTCGGGATGAAATTCTCCTAACAGGGGGAGAATGTGACACCCGCCGATTTAGGGTTACTGATTTCCTGCTGAAAACCCTAATTACGTGTGTTTAGTTTAGTATTAAGCTAAATACTTGTAATTACTTGTAACTATTTGTATATTATTGTGAATATACACCCACGTAATTGTTTTATATTATGCTTACGTAATTAGTTGTAATTACGCGAAACGATCGGACGGATTCCGACACAATATACGACGTTGGTGAAAATATTTCTATAAATAACTTTAATCTATTTTTAGCAGTTATTTATCATGAATTATTATTATTTTAAAATAATACACGAAAAACCTAGACGTTTTGATTAAAACGTCTCAAACGCAAAGAAAATGCGCGAATTTAATACGGCAACCAAGCGAGCATCAATAATTAATTTGACAACTCAAATAAAGTATTTTAAATAATACTTCAATGAAAATTTACCCAAAATATATCGTTAGTTAAAACGACTCAAAATAACGTTAGGCGATTTTACGTTTAAGCACGAATAACGGGTAACCGAGCACGATACGTAAACACAGTGTAAAAACTGAAATTAAATCACAAAAACCCACCTAGTGGGGCCCCCTGGTCGTTCACCTCCTTCTCCCCCACTCCCTTGACATGCATTTTTATGATTTCAAAGATTCCTTACACATCCATTTGTGTTACATGCAAAACATAATACACTTAAACACTTTACCACTTTCCTCTCAAAAATCTCTAACACTTTTCTCTCAAAACAACTGAAAATAATCAGCCCCTTTTCTCCACCCTCAAACCACCACAAGTCCACCCTAAACCACCATAGCACCACCACCACCAAAGTCACTATTTTACAAGGAAAACAAGCTCAACAACAACTACTCCTTCTCTTCATCTCATCTCCATCAAAATTATTGTAAGGAAACTCTTTCTTACTCTTATATTGTTTATTTATATGTTATAAAGCTCATCTAACAATATTATGTCCAAATATAAGCTTAAAATACGTTTTTATGTTTTATATACAAAGAGTACACAATCTGTCCAGAAAATCACAGCTCACTAAAAACGTCATATCTTGGGTTCTAAGAAGAGTTAGAAGATGAATTTTTTTAAAAAATTTGTGTATTGAAAAGATCTACAACTTTCATGTTTTACGTTTTTACCAGATCTATAAGTATTTTTGTCTATAAGCCGATTTGTGGGACTGGTCTGGGTGAAATCAGAATCTGTGCTAGGCTATATAATTTATTTTGTTTCTCTATAAAGATGGGACTTAAAATCCGTAGAAAACGTAGGTTAGATACTAGATACATGGATGATCAGTTGGTAAAATTTGTGAGACCTGATTTAGACCAGAAGTTAGTAAGAAATATGGAGAAACAAACCGACAAAAGTCGAAAATGTGAAATCTTGAAGTTTTGGAACTTTTATAAAAACCGACACTTTTGGTGATTTTGGACATGAACCGGCAATATATTTGGACTCTATAAACTGATATTTGGGTTGGGTAAAAGTTTCGGGTCAAACCGAGTAAGTTTGACCAAGTCAACAAAAACGGCTCGGTTTCTAAAAACGACAAAACTTACTATTTTTGGAAATGGGTAACAAATATGGGTTTGAGTGACTTATTTAGTAACTTGGACCAAAAACTAAACTTAGAAAGTTTTCCGAATTAGAAACCGACACATATAAATTAGAAGTGACTCTACAAATTGGAAGTGACTCTATAAATTGGAAGTGACTTTATAAGTGACTCTATAAATTGGAAGTGACTCTATAAGTGACTCTATAAATTGGAACTGATTCTATAAGTGACTCTATAAATTGAAAGTGACTCATAGTTTGACCAGGTTTGACCAGGTTTGACCAGGCTTGACCAGGTTTGACCATTTTGACCAAGTTTGGCCAACTTTGACCAACTTTGACCTATGGTTTATGGCTTATACAAACTAAAATAATCTGTTTGCAACACACGATATGTACTAATGAATTATACAACAAAACAAACTTAATAATAATGTCTAAATGAATTATTATTACAAACTTTCACCAACGTGCCGTACACGTTTTGATAAACGAACTCAAACTACTTATTTGGACATACTAGTTGATGAACTAGCTTTAGGTGGACATAAATCCCCCACCTACCCGATTGGCTTATGTGGACATTAACCCCCACTTATACAATCGCTATAGATGGTCTTTTAAGACATCTACTTACCCAACCTTATACGTTTAGGACGTTAAAAGGTTGCGTTTTGGACTTTGCTTGCTATTTGATTATTGCTTGCTACATGCTTAACTCTGGTGAGTTTCATAGCCCCCTTTTACTTGTTTTTTTAAATTGTTTTGGGGTAAGAATACATACACATGCTTTTACAGATTTTTACTTAAACAGAAGCAGAAACTTTTACAGATTTTACTTGTGATTGCCAGAAACGGAAACAGAAACTTAGATAGAAACAGAACATATACTAGTTGCATGAGTAGCAGAACTAATCCACCAATAAGACCTTAATTTCATGGTTCGTTAATTTCATAAAGCGCGAATAATTGTGAATAGTACTATTGGGATTGACAATCCCGTCCGAGCTGGTCGCTCCAGCTAACCCACGGGCGCATAATTATTTGAATCAGGATGTGTCCCGGACTAGACACATAGAGGCAGCAGAATTTGTTAAAGCTTCGAATACATGAGCTCATGACAATAGTATACAGGACTATAGTATGCAATACTATAGTATACAATACTATAGTATACAGAATCTTTATCATACAGAATCTCGATTTCACAAAAACTTTATTTTACAAACAGGGAACTTGGTTTTTATATAATTACTATACATATTAAACCTATAAACTCACCAACTTTATGTTGACCCTTTTAGTATGTATTCTCAGGTTTACAGACGCAGTAGTACTACCCATGGGAAACAGGACAGTATGATGCTTTTGGAAAGCATAGCTCGAGTCGCATATTTTCAAATAGAAGATTTAAATTGCATTACGACGTTTTGTATTAACGTTTATGTATTATAAATCTCTAGAATATGTTTACGAACTTTAGAATCTTATGTAAACTTTCATTTATGGAATGTAACGTTTTCAAACGTCTCATATAGAGGTCGTTTGCTTTAATTTTTGCGTTGTGATATTTGATTTGGTCATAGCCCCCGTGACACCTCATGCCTCCGCTGCCACGTGTTTTGGGGGTGCGACAAGTTGGGTTACTCTTTTTCTTTTAATCCTATGTATGTAAGCTACTTCATTGAGTAAATGTTAGTAGTACTTCTTTGTAGTACCTTATGGACGCTCATATACTTTGGTATTTTATTTTTCAATTTAAAGAGGTCAATGTAAATTTCACTATGTATAATTAATAAATTAGAACACAATTTTATATATATCTAAAAGATCTTGCACTATATATGATTTCAGAAGCCGACCATATTCAACCCCAACCTTTTTGACCCATTAAACAACCCGCCCATATTGCCACATTTACTCAAGTCTAATTTGGCCCTCTATTGTGGCAGGAATTTGAGTTGCGGATGGAAGGACTTAAGAGCATGAAAGGTAAGATGACACTTGATTTTTGAATGCTATTAGAAGGCATATCTGATTTTCTCAACTGTTTTTGAGTGTTGAAGAGTGGTACATTCTGCTTAGTACCACATAGTGATACGAACCTAACCCTACTAGGCCCATATCAAGCCCATAAGCCCAAGTGTATGTTGTCTAAGTTAACTGTTCTTCTATGAAGGTACATAGTCTTTTACAAAATAAAAAACGTTGATTGTGGTATTTAGTCACAAAGCCAAAACTAAAATCTAATAGAGCTTTCAAAACAACTAAAATTTCCTGTAAAATAATAGTGTTATCGATATGTGGAAATTTCTTTTCACAGCTAATATTGGAACAACTAAATTTTCCTGCAAAAGTAGGAGTTAATAGATGTATAATCTTCAAGAACACCTATGGATTTATTTTAGGAAGCAAAATATTATATTTCAGGAAAATGAGTCAATTCGGAAAAAAGTTACTGATTAACTGAAAAACAGGTAAAATGAAAACACGATAGAGGAAATGGATCAAACTGGTCTAAAAGCTGCTATAGTTTATTCAAATGCTTATTCAAAAATGATACTTAGATCCAAGACTTTTAGTTAATTTTAAAATTTTGTATTTTTAAAGAAAATGAACTCAGGTGTGTGTCAAGTAAACCGAACTCAACCCAGACCAATCCATTTTCATCCCCATTCCCTTTACTCGGTTACCATACTCAATCATGTGACCTCTAAAGCACTGTATAGAGTTGTATTGTAATCTTTGAAAAGCATCTCAAAATGATCATTTAGAAACAAGCTATTACCACGTATTATAGAAAAGGCTATTCCAATATAACAGTTTCTTCAAAAAAGGGGTCGACAACTCACACCCCCATTGTCAAAAATATGACATGTTTCCAATGTAATCACGACATATAACCATGGATTAGTATACCTATATAATGTGCTGTTTCACCCATGAGTCTTTTTTAACTTTAGATTCCACAATGTTATTTAGCTTCTTATCAACAAGATCGAGTACTTTCAAACGACTTTCAGCTTTTTCAAACCGTCTCTGAGCAGTCAGGAGCTTTGCATATCTCTCATTTCTATCCATTTGTGCTGCTTTTTTAACCAATGTGATGTTTGTTTTTGTTTCCATAAGCATACAAGTCTCTTTCCTTTCATGAAAAGCTTTGATATGATCTCGAAGCCACGAAACGTTAATGTTGGATGCCTCTGCATCCGACACTTGGCCCTCTATTTCTTCCATTTCGATAACAAGGGTTTTAAAATCATCTGTTTGAATCCGCATCACAACCTCACAAACAACCTCAAGAAAATATGCTTTCACAGAAGCTGTTTTGAATACACATTCAGATGCTATGTCACCGTGCTTCTTGAAAATGGCTTTAAGAATTGGTGCAACACTGTGCTTTACTTTGTAGCCTTGAACACATATTATGTCACTTTTAGGAGACAAATCCTTTCCTGGAATTGACTGTAGAAAAGACATGATGGGCGGGTCAGGTCAAGTTGTGAAATGGGTCAAACAGGTCAGGTTGACCCATTATCTTCTGATTTGCTTATAAGATTTCTAATGTGGCGTAATTCTAAAGTTATGTTTTACTATAAAGTAATAGACTGTAGCATCAGAAGTAAAATTTCGATTAACTTCAAATATGGGAAACACTGGATATTTTATTTTAGCCCATTTGGATATGTTGGTTAGCCCAAGAAAACCCAAAATGAACCCACTTTTTTCCAATTGGACAAAATCTGTGCTTTCAAAATAGCATGAATCTAACTATCTAAGTATATAAAGAGGAAGAGAAGATATACAGAATCGGGTATAGTAGCCACATTTTCAAACAGCTTCCATCGTTCAGCCTTAAAGTCTACAAGTCCTTCATCACCATCATCGTACAATACCTAAATAGATATTACAATAAATGTTAGTCACGATAAGAAGTCAAAATATTTAAAAGGCAACTTCATACCTTGTGCTTCTTTAAACTACCGTCAAAGGATTTCACAACTCCTTTCTCGTAACTGCAACAAGAGATGTTCATATCAATCAAACTACAAAAATTTGGGAATGTCACTTAAGTGTTATAATACTTACACTTTACGTAAAGAGCACCACACTTGTATTCTGCTCCCCACCAAATTTTCACCATGCTCAACAGATCGAGACTGAATCAGTATACATTTGCGAACATGGTTAGCATAAATAAAGAGTTGTTAGATTTAGTTATTTTCAATGAACTACTCCTCCGTCCCAAAAATATAGTCCATGTTTCCTTTTCTGGACGTCCCAAATTAATTGTCCACTTCCAAAAATAGAAAGGATGTTTTGGTCATGATTACCATATTACCCTTACTTTGAATTATTATTACAAACTTTATAGAAAGTAGTAATTAATTGCTTAAGGGTAAAACTGTTATTATGCAAAAAGTAAGAAAGAGAAAGCAGTAATGATTATGCTTTTATTAAAATGCTTGTTTTTTGTCGGTGAACAATTATTTTGGGATGGAAGGAGTAGTATTTAAGATGGCCTGTTGGAATCAATTATGGGTAAACCTATCATTTTGGGTTATAATTTGCTTCTAACACGCTGAATGGGTCAATCAGGATCAAAGTCAACCAAAATATAGTCAAAATGCATCATAGTAATGTAACTTTTGACCACACACACACATATATAATACAAAAATAAAAAGACAAAAGAGGATTTACAGGTTAGCCCTGCCCGTTTTGATTTGTCCTACAAGCAATTGCTTGACCTGAACCTGTTTTGAACTGTTACCCATCCCGGCAATCAGCCCTTTTTTGAATTTATTTATTTTACCCTATCGTGACAATATAATATTTTATATGTTATTCATAACTAAAATTAGAAATTATTAAGAAATTTAAAAAAGAAAAAAAAAATGACAAGAAAGTCCTAGTGCACAGCTGCTTAACTTTAATCTGTTTTGACATGTTGCCCCTCCTTTCAACCCGCCCATTTTGCCATCTTAAATTATACAGTAACAATTTTCAGAAGTAGATGGTATTACCTGTTTCTTCCATAAAGTGTTATTTCTCTTGCGTTTACCATTCACCTTTGTTACACATTTTGGTGAATCATCAGACAACGGTGTGGCTTTCTTTTCATGTTGACAATGGCTTATAGTCTCTAGACACTCGAGTTTCATCTTGTGAGTTGCATCGTTCCTTAACTCACTTATTTCAGTTGTATATGTGATAGTCTCTTTAGCCTCCTAAAAAATAAATGTGATTATTTCCAGATAAGGGTGATATACTAATTAATATCGAATATGACCAATGTTATTTAGTTGTAAGTAGAATTCCATTACAATGAATACTAAATAGAAGTCGGTTTAAGTGTTTGAAAAATGTATTTTAACTTTATCCAATATTGTACTGTTTGCATCCCACTTTAAATGTTTTCTATAACCACTCAAGTTTCAAACTTGTTTCAAGTTCCATACAACTTGTATTAATAGTACGTGGCGTGCCAATTGTGTATATTGCAAAGTATGCATGGTCAATCAAATTTACACAACGGATATTGCACATCACTACATCAGATATCTTACAAGCATGGCAAGCCACGTCAGCTATTATACACATATGACACGAAATGTCACGTTGAAGGGCAACAGAAACGTAAAAATTGACAACATTTGAAACAATAGGTTAAACTTAAGTATGTTAACCTTTTTAAAAATATGCTTAAGCCACTTAGGTGGAGCATTTATGAAACTTAGTATAGAGATATAAGCAAGTGTAACAAACACCATGATGACATTATGTTAGCCTGTTACAAATTCATGCAAACACTATAGAATCATGTAAAGCAATAAACAAATCCCGTACCGTATCTAGCAGATGTGTTTTAAGTTTAGCAGCACAGTTCTTTATAACTTTTTCCCCTAGTTGCCAACAAACAGGTGAAGAAATCTACAAGAGAAACATTGATTTAGTATAGCATATAATTAGATATAACAAGCGAAAAACGATTTTGGTAAAGCTCAACAACATAATGATCACCTGATTATCCTTTCTCACACTTGTAACTAGGAGTTCTACAAGCTCGGGATTAATTAGCCCACTTTCATCTATGATCATGGTCATAATATTTTCCATCTCGTGTACAATAGCAGAAGAATTTGAGCTAAAAAGACAAATTTTATCATTGAAGGGCAAATTGCACATCAAAGGAGCATACATTTGCCAACATCTATTTTACTGAACGTACTTCCGAAGTCAACAATTAAGGGCCTGTGTTATAAGCTTTACACAAATAAGGGTCCTGGTTATAGGTATAACTCATAAATGGTAATTTTTTGTTTCTTTAAAGTGCTAATACGTTTAAAATATAAGCAAGTATCAACCTACTTAACTTTGAGTGCTTATTACTTTTAAAATAAGCAAAAAAGCAATTTTTAGGGTGTGTTTGAATGAGCTTAATTTTTGAAGCTTATTGCCTATCATAAGCTAGAAAATTTGAGCTTTTGATATCCCCCTCTAAATAAGCAAAGAAGCTCAAGCAAATAGGTTTATCCAAACACTTAAACTTGAGCTTATTGTATTCAAATATGCAAATAAGCCATCAAAACACCAAGTAAATTCTCTTATCTTCTGTTTAAAAAAGAGATAAAGAGCAATCCCAAACACCCCCTAAACATACAATATAATCCCTGAACTGATTCAATAGCGTGTTTCAAGCACACACAAATTTGACTGGATATAAGTATATAAGAACGTGTCTAACTATTACCAAAAATCAGATTTCTTACTCAGCAACGATTAAAAACTGTTTAAATAGTCGAGCTACTAATCCGTCCAGCTGCATTGTCACCATCAATACCGGCAATCTGGCACCTCTAAATATTTCCAGAACTTTAGTCATCTTATTATAGCATCCACCTGACATATAAGTCAGTTTCTCGAATATCATCACTACCAACTCAAAAAACTCCTGCGAAAATAAAAATAAAAATAAACCAATTACTTGAAAAGTTTTGTAATTACATGAGTTAAACCAAATGCTTATTCAGACTTCAAATACTTCTTACCGTCATCTTTTCCTTGCTGTAAGGGACATTTGGTGCTGTAAGTCTCAATATCTCGCAGACGCAGCATGTAACTGAGATGTTCACATCTATATCATAATTACTCACAAGTTCTTTATCTGTCAGTCCTTCAAATATAGCATGCAGTATGTATTTCAATGATTCAAATGACGACTGTTCCACCCTAGATAGAAATTTCTTCATTTCCTATAATGAAAAAGAGTTAAGCGTGTTCAAAATAATTTCAAATTTGTGATGATTTGCTACGTGTATACCAAACTTTCAATTCATTAGTATTATATGTATCCAATGACGTGGTAACCATAGCCACATCATTAAAACAGATGCCACATCTCCGCTTAGCAAGTTATAACTTATAAGCGGTCGGATACATCAAATAGTAAATGTTGAAAGGCTATACCTACAGAAGCAAGTTTATAATTTGATACATAAAATAGAAAAACAAATTCAAGCTAATCAAAATGCATCACATAATCATTAGTTATTGACTAGAGGTTTAAGTGTCTAAACATGTATCAAACTTTATATATAAGCCATTGTATGTGTCTGAACTCTTAAACTTGTAAACCGATAATGTGACACTGCTTTTGTTGACATACCTGATGACGTGACAACTTAGATGATTGTATTGTTTGAGACGCTTTCATATAACCGATGAATAAATAATTAGACACATAATATAATAGCAAAAACCGATAACTTAAAACATCCAATAAAATCTTTTAAAAATTTCAATACATACAATAGAATTTATTGTATTATTTGAGACGTTTCCAGAAACTTGGATCATAATTATAAAAAGGACGAGACATAAAGACGAACCGCAAGAACTTTGAGAAGATCTGCCGTTGATAACGGAAGATGTGACAGCTGATCGGAGGCTTTCATTAAGTCGATGTTTAGCTGATCAATCGAAGAATAAGATGATGTGGGCATCATTTTTGATATAGGGTTTTCAAAACCGATTCAGTCTTGATTAAAATTAAAATTACAAATTGTAGCGGGATAAGTAAACAATATGAAACGGCTATTGTATATGTATAGGTGACCTTAATAGACTTTACCTGGAATTGGAAACTGCACTTAGAAAGAGCCTAAAAGGCCCGAGAAATACCTGGCCCGTAAAAGCCCAGCCCAAACTTTTTTTGTTTTTCTTGGGTTTGAAGCCCGATTTGAAACGATAGTTAAAGAGCCCTTAATATCATTTTCAATTAAATTTTTGTGGTGCCTAACTGACGGTGCGTTTAGTTACAGAGAACTCTATACTTTTTCATAAAAATTCTTTAAGAAAATAAAAAAATTAAAAAAATGTGTTCAAATTCAAGTTTTCAAAAAAACTTTTCTAAGAAAAGGAAAATTCTTGTTTTCCTTTTTATAACTACAAAGTTGAAAACTACTTTTGATGGTTTTCTAAGTTTTCCATATCTATTCTTCCTTGGAAAAGGAAAACTCCACCCCTTGCAACTAAACACGTTTTCTAGATTTTTCATGCTTTTCTAGAGAGGTAAAACACTTCTCATTCTCTAGAGAAATGGAAAAAGAAAAATATAAGTTTTTCTGTAACTAAACACACCCTGAACCTTTTAGAATTCATTAAGCTGAAATATTAACATACGATACCCCATATTTTAATATTTAATTTAATTTATATTCATCATATTTTTATTGTATATATATGAAGATAAATATAAACTAAATATATACTTATTATTTTATAACTTTGGGATTGCTGAATAACAGACAAATCACTAACAAAAAAATATAATAAATATGTAAAGCAACGAAGCCATCATAGTATTTTTGAATTCCTCCAAAAAGAAGGGTGGTAAGTTGATCATTTACCTATCGGGGTCTGATCGATCCTAATTTTTAGGTAAGGGTTAATTTGATTGTAGAGCCATATGCAATACATGTATTCAAAAGTCGAACAAAATAAAAATAACATTAATTACTGTAAAAGAAATCAAGATTAGTACCTATATTTATGTTTGTACGATTTATCTCTATGTATCGTGTCAAGGGAATTTCAATGAACTTGTAGGTTAGTGATTAAACTATAAATATTTACTTTATTAATGTTAATCGAACAAATGTGTATTTATATGTTTATTAATTATTTGTATATGTATCTAGTACTTTCAAATACAATTTAAACTAAAATTAAAATCTATAAAATATAATAAATAGACCTATAGATTTGATTGTTAGATGTGAAAAATTAATCGAAAAAGATTACAAGAGTATCAAAAATTCAATCAATGATAAAATATGTTTATTTCTAGATCTATATACTTAAATCTATATAACATTAATGATTAAAATGTATATGATAATTCACGTTTTAATTGTTTTGTATTATTTTTTTCGATAGGCAGTTGTGGAATCACTGATGGACTATTTTTGTCCACCCGATTATCTCCACAAGCGGTTACTCCTCTGGAATCGAGTAACCGTCCCCGAGTTCGTAGCCAAGGTGACGCCCTAAAGGGGCCGCTCTCCCACGTCTTGAATGGGTATAGCATCGCAGGAGTCCCCCTCACAACAAGGCTCGAATTCATCACTTTCAGGAAAAAACCATATGAAAAACTCCCTGACCATTGGACCAAGACCCCAATGGAATTTAAGATATCCTCACCTGGGTTTGAACCCATGACCTCTTGGATAAAATCCAAGTACTCAACCAACTGAGTAGTAAGCGAGGGACTAATTGTTTTGTATGACAAAAATAGTATAATAATAATAATAATAATAATAATAATAATAATAATAATAATAATAATAATAATAATCATCATCATCATCATTAAAAATGAGAAACAATGAAAAGCAATTTGTTATTTTAGAAATAAAAAATAATGATAAACTCGTATAGAAAAAAAAAATTAAAAAAGAAACTACCATAAACCTCGCCTCCCAGAGGGTTTTGTGATCATTTTCTGCTCCTTAAAATTCTCCCTGTCAACAGTATATTCCCTGAACCAACACTGCCGTCGCCAACCACCGTGCGTCCATCACAACCGTCACTTCCGAAACCCTAGTCCGTACAACACTACTTCATCAAACGGCATCTGGTATGGATCCTAACCCTGAATATACTACAGTATTATTTTTTATTTGCCATTCCATTGCATGTATTTGATGTGTAACTGTATAATGTATGTTATATATTGAGGCTATTGTGTAAAATAGCTCTGATTCAGATTCATGCATTTAGATCAAAAAGAAAAAGAAAAAGAGATCATCTTTTTTAAATTTTGATGAGTGTATGTTTATTAGAGGTAGCATGTGCAAGTTGGGTGACAAATCAAAACGGGTAAAAAGAAAGTTGTGGTTGAAATTTTAACCTGGTTGGGTTGACGTTTGTAGGGGTTAAATCATCATATGGGTCAAATAGGTTAAATTAGAAAGGATAAGTAAAATATAAATCTATATGGTTCAATCGGGTTCGTAGTAGCCGTAAGTCTGATTGTTATGCATACAACCTCCTGAAAATACTATATTCAGTCTGAATTATTACTGTAACAATATTGTTTTTGTAATCAAAGTTGACTACATATAGAAGATTGGGCATAAGGTAATTTCGGATAAACCCAACCCAACCCTGACCCATTTAGACCCATACTTTGAAAAAGACCCATTTTGACCCAAACCTGGTTGACTCGCTTATTTCTTAATCTTTGTCCATATTGTTTCAAATAACAATTGTGTGAAATATGATTGGAAAAGTTATGTAGATTCAATATTAACCTTGTCTTTTGAATCTAATGATGCACAAGGTTTTATGAATTAGACTTCGGCTCTGGGCGACTTTTAACCCATTTACCAGTTTCCTTTTAAAACCTAACCCGATTGACTCATCAATAAGTAAATGGGTCAAAATTGCCACGCTTGGTTTATGCAGACATCATGCAATGCTTTTGATATGATGACCTTGAATGAGTATTCTTCTTTCTTTGGTGCTTATGTGAGTAATTTAATACGGGTTCATGTGTATCTTTTTGCTAGTAAATTTCATGTTTGTTTGCAGACGATAATGGGCAGGACAAAGCAAATAGCCTGGAGAACCGGAGAGATATTACCGAAGAAACAACTACAACCAGTATCTATATACAAGAGAGCTCCAATCTCCTCCTTCCAATCTAATTGCAAAAAACAAAAATATAATAAATGTACCCCCAAACGAAAACTATTTATGGAAAGAGGATTCAAATGGTCAGAATCAAATTCACTTGAGCTTCCTGATACTTTTACTCGAGTTATCCGAACTCATAAATGGGAAACGTTTTGCCAGAACCCGTCTCCTGCTTCAATTCCATTAGTCAGAGAATTTTACGCGAATTATGATGTTACAAAACCCGATTCAGTTCGTGTTCAAGGTAAAATAGTAGATGCAACTGCATCAGCTATCAACTCTTTATTCTCTCTTACCGATCATGAAACTACTATCTTCGAAGCGGCTTACGTGTTATCGCTTCCCACGGTACGAGACATCGCAAAGGAGTTAACTGGAAGTCAAGCGTCATATTTGTCTTTCGGACGGGATTCTCTCGAGGCGGGCCTGGATATTTGGTTTAACTTTGTCAAACATAACCTTCTCCCATTGTCTCACGATACGATAGTGCAACAAGATGTAGCTGTATTGTTGTACTGTATTGTGGTTGGTAAACCGATTAATGTGGGAAAAGTGATAGCAAAACAGATGGCGGTGTGTGCTGGACGAGATAAAGGCGATTTGTGGTTTCCCGCTCTTATCACGCGGTTATGTGAACGATATAATGTTCACCCATCGGACGTTGAACAGGTCCAGCAACCTTATTCTCCTCTATCTTTGGATTTGGTCGAACAATCAATGAAAGATAACCCTTTTGAGATTGAATCAGATCAAGAAACAAGCCAATCAGATCATGAGATTGAATCAGATCAACAAACAAGCCAATCGGATCATGAAAACGAATCAGATCAACAAACGAGCCAATCGGTTCATGAGATCGAATCGGATAAAGAAACAAGCCAATCAGTTCATGAGATCGAATCAGATGAGGAAACAAGCCAATTGGTTCTTGAGATCGAATCAGATGAAGAAACAAGCAAATCAGATCATGATTGTTCGTCCCCTGTAAATGCAAGTTACCTTAAACTCCGGTGCTTTAATAACAGATATGAACAGCTCTTCATTTGATAAATAGTATATAGACTAACATCATCTGTTGCTATACCTTTTTAGATATCGTCTGATGATGGTGATGAAGAGCTCCTAAACCTCGAGCAAGAACAGCAAGAGTTGGTTGAAAATGAGTCTCCAATGTCAATTTGTGTATACATCTCCCTACCTCCTTTTTTTATTCAACTTTTATAGCAGGTTAACTGTTCGAAAATGTATTGAACTTAACCCAAAGTTTTATTTTATATATATATATATATATATATATATATATATATCCAACTTTAAACTTTTATATATGTATCAAACTTTCAGAAATTGTTATTGTATGTATCTAACCTCCTATAACTTGTAACCCGGAGACATGACACTGGTTTTGATGACATGGCAGATGACTTGGCAATTTATATGGCTGTCATGTCAACAAAATTACAGGTTATGTGATGAAGCAGTCATCAGATACTTACAAAGTTACAATAACAATAATTGAAAGTTGGATTCATACAAATAAAACTTCTAAAGTGGGTACATACAGTGAAATCTTTTAAAGTAGGATATATACCGATACACTTTTTTATAGTACAATATATATCGATACATTTTCAAAAACTTCTTCTTAAACTAACATGTTATACATTCATATGATTTGTATTAGTGAGGAAAATTTCGTTAGTCTTAGGCTAATTTTGGACTAAACAACATATCAAAACAGGAATAGTGAAAGTGCTTAAGAAAGTATGGGTCACGTCAGCTTGTGTTGACTGTTGTCCTATTTTTATCATTTTTTATAACTAAAATATTATACTCCGTATATAATTACAAAATCGACAATTTACTAATTCTAAGTAATAGATAATAATGAATCATAATATTACATATTAATATATTGGTTATTAGGGGATTCAGAAGAATATAGAAACACCAACACAAATTTGACCAGTTAGGCAGTTACCTAACCCAGCCCGACCTACTCATTTTATCACCTCTTATCTATATCTATTTTGTACAGCTGGAACAGTCTCCCCCTAAAAAGGTTTCGTCTCCTCAACGTGGTGTAATTTGCGTTCAAGGCTACAACGTGAAGGAAAGTGTTGCACCGTTTCTTGAAGCCATTTTCAAGAAACATGGGGACATTGCAGCTGAGTGTATATCCAAAACATCCTCTGTGAGATCATCTTTCCTTGAGGTTATTTGTGAAGCTGTCATGCAAATTCAAACCGATGATGCTATTGAGAAAATAGAAGAAAAGGAGTTGTATGTGTCAGATGCAAAGGCAGCCAACATTGATGTGTCATGGCTTCAAGGTCACTTGGAAGCCATCCACAAACTAAAGGAGGCCATGAAAAAGTTGACTTCGCTTATGGAAATGAAAGCTAACACCATTTTGGTTAAAAAAGCTGCCCAAGTGGATCTAAGAGAAAGTTCTGCAGAGCTCTTTGCTGCACAAGAACAATTTGAAAAGGCTGAAAGGTGCGCACGAGTACTCCGTTTGGTTGAAAAGAAGCTAGATGATGACATCTTGGATTTGAAGGCAGCAAAAGAATTGTGGAAAAAACAACTGATTGTATAGGTTAATTAAAACATGCTACATGAGGTTGTTCTTCATCTCTATGAAGTTGAGGTTTCAAGTCTCGTTTTAGACAAACGTGTAGATATTTGGATCAAGCTAGATTGATATATAGTTAATAGAAGATCGTGAGGGTCACACACTCACGCTGACACCCTTATTTTGTCGTCATAAGTTGATAAAGACCTTATGTTTTGTCTATATGGCATGGGAAACCTTATTTGGACGACGGGTTAATTTTTATCTATATGGCATGGTCTTAAAGTACTTGCTATTAGGCTGTTTTTTCTTGTGAAAGATCACAATATCACGTGGGTCTACACCGTACTTTAGAATTGACACAACATGTGGTTGGATCAGAACATTAAAATTTTCTGTTTGAGTCGAATTAAATCAGGTTGGATATGATGGGGTTGAGTTGACGTAGCAACACTTATCTATGCAGAGAATTAGGGTGTGATGATAATCTTGGATATTCTTTAAATCGCATAATCAATTTCCGAGTAAAGTATTTTGACCCTTTACTTTGCCAAGGTTCACGAAATCTTGAATGAGGTAAGACAAAGAACGCATTTAGAATTTTGGCAGAGAAACTAAGCAAAACCAGAGAGAATTGCTCGTTTTTCGTGTGTTCAAATGAGGATCAAAATTCCGTTTTATCCATAATTCTATTGGCGGTTAATACCGGTTGTCGGGAACTAACAATTGTCGCTTTGTATTCACAAACACACGTAACTTTGCATAAACAAACTCACACATGTTCGTTTTGGCGGGAAAAACAAGTACCAGGGTCGTAGCTAGTTTTTTTGAACAAGTTTGCACTTCACACTTATCAACTAGTTTCTATAACATAACTTGGAATAGCCTTTAGTATACACTAAAATTATCAACAATTTATTTTTTTCAAGTTAATTCATTATTTCACCATACAACATATGAAAACATAGAGGTAAACTTAAATAAAGTTTGAATTTCACCACACACATCTTAAAATCTTAAACTCTTATAATTTATTTACATGTCATCCTTAAAACTTATCAAATGGAAGACGCGAGATTACTATTTTACCCATTTGACTTACTAATGACACTATTGTAAATAAGGTAAGTTTTATTTTCTACAATAAACTTAAATATCTTAATAGTTTTATAGCATCTCTTGATTTGGCATTAATTATATCAACAATTGATTTCATCTTCATTGATACGTGCTCTAATTTAAAAACAAAAATGAAGCATGAAATTTCTCCCCTCAGTACACAAACTAACTAATCTTTATTGTCGATTTTGTTTTTATAACATTAACTTAATCCACATATATATTTTTATTCATAACTATAAACGCTATTTAACACAACACGACTAATCAAGCATTACCTATAATTGATATTTGCCTTTTAAGACAATAATCATAGTTTCTATCAAATTATATATTGGTTTGAACCTACAATAATAATGAAATTATGTTGTGTCAAATATATATAAAAAGAATTCAGTTATGAAGATCCATAGTTACGGTGATCATTCATACACTATAATATGCCAGTGCTATCATTGGGTTGTTATCATGACAACTCATGTCTCCAATGCTCTAAACGAGCCAAACGGACAAATTAATATCAAAAAACTCGTTATCATCCATCAAAAGAAAAAAAGATACATAGGATATCATTATTAATGAGTTATTATTTATAATTAAATTTGTTTTTCCGATGTATTGTGCGGGTAATTTACTAGTTCTTATTGATTCTATTTCCCTTTAAATTCAAACGATTATGTTATGTAATTGATGGTTTCATTAACTCTATATATTTGAGACCCCCACAAGTCCACAGCGAGTTAATCAAACACACCATTCAAATATGACAACCTGTAAATAAAACTTTTACAACAATTTTACAAATTTGTTACGAAGAAATAAGTTTGAGTGGCCTATATAATTAATTAAAGAGCAAATTGCATGAATGGTTTAGCGTATCTATTTTGCTCGGGGGTATCTATTTTGCTCGGGGGTAAAAGAGGATTTAGTTAAGTACATCATTCGATATTTTGGTTTACACACAATTATAACGCTAGTCTTTATATTTCACTCACTTTTCATACTTACAATCCAAAAATGTTAGTAACATAACCTTCATTGCATATATTATAATATAGTATAGTTTAAATGAATACAATAACTTGACGTGAGAATGAATGAGCCAATAAAAATGTGTCACGTGTCACTAAACCCACTTTCTTCACATTTTTAAAAATTAAATATCTGGTAAGTCGAAAAATCACAAAAATTGCCCCATAAAAATCAGCGTTTTATTCTCTTCGATTGAAGATGTGACAAGGTATACTTTTGACGAACTTTTTTTTCCTTTTTTATGGGTTTTGAAAACGAGTAACACATGTGTTACAAGCTAATAATATATGTGATACATGCTAGTAACACATGTGATACCAGCGAGTAATACATGTGATACTAGCGATAAAACAGGTGATGCCAGTTACTAATACATGTGTTACTAATTCTGTACAATTTGTAGAATAACAAAAAAGTCGTTGAAAGTATACATCGTGAGATGGAAAATCGAAGAGAAAAAAAATGCTGATTTTTATGGTGGAATTTTTCTGATTTTTTGACTTATCGTTTGGGAAATATTCAAGTTTAAAAAACGTGGAGTAAAATGGGTTTTGTGACACGCTGAGCGTTCTGGTTGATTCCTCCATTATCAGAAAAATCTCATTCTCATTTGAACATCACTCTATTATGATAATACTCCTTCAGTCCCAAATTTATTGTCCAACTTCCCATTTTTGGATGTCCCAAATTAATAGTCCACTTTGTACTTTCAATTAATCAAAACATTTGAATGTGGTGAGAGATTAAATCTTATTGGTTGTAGAATACAACTAGTACATTTTTCTTAAACTGTGTGTTTTTTGTCTGTGGACTTTAAATTTGAGACGAAGGGAGTAGTATATTAAGGGTAATTTCGACATTTAAGTTGGAGGAGTGAATAATGTGCATTAACTTTTGTGTTTTTGATATGTGAGTGCATTATAGGTAGAGAGACATTAAACATGGCCGGATTTGAGCATGTGCAAGGTGCTCTATTGCACAGGGCTCATAATTTTCAAGGGGCCCAAAATTCTAGAGCTTAACATTGAGTTATACTGAATTTCTGATGAATTAAATTAAGTAAAACGATACTTTTGAATGATTATTAAAGTTATTGAAG
Source organism: Pseudognaphalium luteoalbum (assembly GCA_963422505.1). Taxonomy (NCBI): domain Eukaryota; kingdom Viridiplantae; phylum Streptophyta; class Magnoliopsida; order Asterales; family Asteraceae; genus Pseudognaphalium; species Pseudognaphalium luteoalbum. The sequence continues at coordinate 5,026,134 of OY730194.1, forward strand.
ATATAGTTTAAAAAGAAAAGCTTATCTTTGAGTTTTAATGGAGAAATATTGTTACAGACTTAGAGTGGTGGGTTGTGGGAAGAAGGCGATTAATGTCTTGTTTTTTTTGCAAAGTTTCAGTTTAACTCTATAAATTAAAAGTTGCACTTTGCCCCCTTTAACTTTTAGTTAGTTTTTTAATCTCAAAGTTAGTTATTATTATCCATCGTTTATTCCTTTTGCTAAAATAATCACCAATATAGTTTACAAAGGTTTACAGATTGATCTTAAAAAATATTATTTTTGAACTTTTTTTTTCTTTCAAAAAGGTTTATTTTATTTGAATTATTACATAGTGTTTCGATAAAAACAAATGTGATTTGGATATAACAGTGTTTCAAAAAGAATTACTTCTACTACATAACCTATAATATTATGGAGATGGTATGCTCAACCTTAGGCATTTAATTTAAGGATTTCAAAAACCTGAAACACTAAGAGAAAATTATAATCGAAGTTGACTAACCAATACTCCGTGTAATTATACAATGTAAATTATGAATCCTAATGACATGAATAATATAATATTTATCATGTTTTAATATAATGATTTTTTGTTATAAAGGGCCTACTTTAAGTTATTGCACAGGGTCTTGAAATTCCGTGGGACGGCCCTGAAATTAAATTAACTCTTTAGTCATTTTAAGTAGAAAAAAGATTAAACTTATAACAATTTTTGAGTTTTTAACAAGCAACAAACAAAATATGCTTACTATACGTTCACTTACAAACTTTGACCTTTATTAAAGGCTAGCCAAGGTCCATTATTGTCTGAAAAAAAGCTTTTTGGAAACCATTTGGTCCTCTGCTTTGTTTGCCACATCAGCTTCCCGTTAGTGTCATCAAACATTCCCAAATTTCCACCTGAAAACAATCATCACCCGATTTTCAGAAACCCTAGTCCATCCCTACCACACTCAGCTCACTCAACACCTACTAATCTCACTTTCTATCTGTTTGCATGTGTCATCAGTGATCACAGAATGTGCTAATTTGTCTGATTGCATGTACCTCGAATTCTGAAAAATGGAAAATCGACACCAAAAAAAGGTAATCTTAATTACTTACAGCTACTTGAATTCGTTGTATCATCTACCGACATTCATCAAAAGAAGTCATCGATTTGTAGATTTCGCAATGGCAAATTGCGAATGCTGTGAATCTTGATGAAATTCTGATGGTTTTCGGTTGATAGTTTTAGATGCATTTGCATGATGTATATTTGAAGAATTTAAGTGGTGTCTCTACTTAAACTTGAGTTTGCAATAATCACAACAAATTCTTAATTTTTTTATATTTTTATTTATATATTTATTTATTTATATGAATTACTGTATTTATAATTTATTGATGATGTGTCAGGGTGTTTGTTTGGATGGATAGAGAAAGTATTAATCAATTACATTAAATTAAATTATATTGATGATATATAATCATAGATCAGGATAAAATAAGCTAATTTTAATTTAGAAGATGTGAAATTGATTCACTTAACACTATGATTCATAAATGATCGTTATGGCTTGTATATTACAAATTTGTGAATCAGCTACAAATTGCAAGTTCACTTCGTTTAAAATGAAATTTGTGAATCATAATTACAAGTCTATGGAATTAATGTCTTCTCACACTAACAAAAATTTAGCTTCTCGCGTATCCATGCATATTAATATTAATTAATTAATATATACATAATATTAAAACTCGTTATTTGTTATTTGTTTTTTGGACTATTTGGATCTACTAAGAGCAGTGTTTTAAGACCCGGTTCAACCGGCCCGGTCGGACCGTATTTTTAGAGATTTTCGGGCAAAAAAACCTGGGTTTTTCATTAGGTTGACTAGTCAACGACCCGGTTGACCCGGCCGGTCGGATCGGGACCCGGACCGGCGCATTGACCGGGTCAATTTTTTTTTATACAATTTCTATGTACATTTAATCATTTATAATTAGATAAGATTGATTGCTTGTGTATTTCAAGAATAGTAAGGGTAATTAGGGATTTTTTGACTCATGTGTCATCATCATTTATTACTTTATGGATTATAGAATTATTATATTGATGTGTATTCCAGGGAATCGATGTATCATCACTCTTTATTACTCTATGGATTATAATTACTATACATGATATAACTAATAGTTATAATTATTATTATATATTATATATAAAAAAATTACTAAATACTACTACTGTATACTATTATTAACTCCGGTCCGACCTTCCGGTCCAACCAGTCCGACCGGTCCGATCAGAAATTAACATTTTTCCGGGTCGACTAAAAACCCGGGTTTTAAAACATTGACTAAGAGTAATCAAAACCATTCTGCGAACATTACAACTCATTAATTGGTTTTTGTGGACTATTCAGATCTAGCTACACTAACCAAAACCATTCCTAAACTTGATATATCTATTCGTTTCTTGTCCAATCCCACCTAGATTAAACTGTCCAATCCAGAGAGTGCAACTGTACAATTTCAGTTATATACGAATAGTGCAATTGGACAACTTGGTTACATCCAAATACCGTACAACCTTAGCCGTGTAGTTATTTATATATATGTATACATGTAATGATTTTCCAAGTGCATTACTTTGTTGTTTTATTGAAGAGTTGACTATTAAAATGGACATCATATATTCTGTGTTCAACTTTGTTTGTGATAGGTTTCACAATATATGAATACCATATTTTGTATGGGTATTCTATTTTTGTGAGTATATGATCTCGCGAAATGATGACGTGTCAAAAACTTGATTATAATTAAATGTTTGTTATTAGTTATGGCTAATATTAATATATATTCTAATTCTGATATATTTCTTTCTTTTACTAGGGTGTTAACTTTTATGAAGGGTCTTTGAATGTTAAAGCTAAATTAGGTATAGCTGTAGATATCTGTATTAGGCTGACCTTTTCACAGAGGAAGTTGTTTGAGCAGACTTGTTTCGGGCCATGGCTGAGAGTTCAGGCAACAGCTGCAGATCCGTTGTTGCCGCATCTGATACTACAGACTCAGATAGTTCAAGACTGTGTTCAACATCAGGAGATGTGGTTTGATATCTCAGGCCGCAAGATTAGGTTTGGACGGGAGGAGTTTTGCCTTATTACCGGCCTCCGATTCGGAGAAGATCCCTTTCAGTTGAACGAGGGAGCACATAGTAGTGCCATCCCATTTAGAAATAGGATGTTTCCTAAGGTATTTTATTGCACATCTGTGAAATTGTACAATTTAGAGGAGATCTTTTATCAAAGTGACTTCCGCAAGATGGATGATCATGATGCAGTCCGGATCAGTTTATTAATGTTGCTGATGATAGGATTCCTAGGCCGCCAGTCACACCAGGTCGTTAGTGATGATCTTCTACGATTAGTGGAGGATTTGGATGCATGGAACTTGTATCCATGGGGTTCATTCATTTGGTCAGATATGTTCTGTAAGTTGTCGAATGCGTTAAAAGACCGACCGAAGAAGAATGGTTCTAAGTACACTGTGTCTGGTTTTGTTTGGACCTTTAAGGTGATCGATTTTACTCAATTAACATATGTATATATCAGTTGCTATAATTTTCAATTATATATACATAAGATTATTATATTTTTTGTTATTTCAATATGTAGATATGGATACTTGAGGCCTTCCCTGTGGCGAAACAGTTCTTCAAAAAGACAGAGAATGTAATTCCCAGGGCAATTGCTTGGAAGAGGACCCACACCATGACTTGGGAGGACTGTTTATTATATCTTAATGTCAACCAAGTATGTTTTGATATATAATAATTATGGGTGTAGTTAACGACAGCTCTTAGAGTTGTCATTAAGAAATTTGGGTATGCTAATTAATTGTACTTCAACCAATATTAAAGGGGGCACTGAGTTTATTTTGGCATGTGTAGATGCATGTCTGAAAGCCTTATGACAACTCTTAGCCCCTTAGGGTTGTCATTATGATTTTTCATTAAAAATTAGTATGTTATTTGTGTTAATTTGAATTGTTATTTAATTTTAGGAGAGAGACATACCACTAGATACATTGATACCTACAGATGCCGAGCTAGAGACTGATTGGTGGAGGGCGAGTCACAGTTTTTTTGGGGGAACAGACAATGATGAACATGCGGAGCGGCCTGTAAAGAAAGCCCGAGCTGCATCTCCCTCTCGGCATCCCAGTGTCTCTAAACCCGTATCTCCACCACGGCTTGAGCCGGTCAACTCCCTTTCTCCACATCCCGTACATGACCAATGTAGAGATGACATGGACGACACGGGGGTGGTCTATACCACTACTAGTCCTTCGGGTACAACAATAAGGACTAATGTGGGCTTGTTACAATGTGTGGTAGCCTCGGAGGAGATAGTGCCAGCGAAGGATGCTCAAATAAACTCCATGGAGTTGTCAGTGACACCATTGGAGGAACCTGTTCGAGTACTTAAAGATGAGGTAATGGTGTTTACAATGATCATATAATTACTGATATGTTTTGAATTAAAAAACTTATATATGTTTAATAATTAAGCAGATAGGGGTTGATGATGGGGGTACGCATTCAGAGTCAGATATATCAACAGCCCGAAGGACACCTCCATACGAGGTTCGCGAGCTACAACAACAACAGCATCGAGGTTCGCAATCTACTTTCACACCCACTCCACACCAATTCACAACAGAGGAGAAATTGGCCCCACCCGTAGTCGCCAAAAAAGACTCGTGTGCAAAGCAACCACTGACACTGGCACTTCATGGAAAAGTTTCGTCTTCTCAATATGGCATAAGCTGTGTTCAGGGTTACTACGTGAAGGATAGCGTTGCACCAATTCTTGAAGCCATATTCAGGAAACACGGTGACATTGCAGCCGAGTGTGTATTCAAATCAGCTTCTGTGAGATCATTTTTCCTGGAGGTTGTTTGTGAAGTTGTCAAGCGAATTCAAACTAATGATGTTACCGAGAAGACGGAAGAAGTTGAGTGCAAGTTATCAGATGCAGAAGCAGCCAATGTTAACGTATCATGGCTTCAACGTCACTTGGAAGCCATTCACAAACGGAAAGAGGCCATGAAAAAATCGAATTTGCTTATGGAATTGAAAATAAACACCATTTTGGTTAAGAGAGCTGCCCACAAGGATCTGAGAGATAGTTCTGCAGAGCTCGTTGCTGCACAAGAACGATATGAAAAGGCCGAAAGGTGCGCGAGAGTACTCCATCTTGTTGAAAAGAATCTAAATGACGATTTATTGGTATCTAAAATCGAAAGAGACTCGTGGGAAAAACAACCAATTTTATAGGCTAATTAAATCATTGTAGATGTGTAATCAACAGAAGATCGAAAGGGTCATGCCTACTCCCTTTATTATATCCCCGTTTCTTTAGAAAAATCTCATCTTTTTTCTATTGGTATGAGACCCCTTATTTGATAGACAAGTGTAAACCATGCAATAGAGGTGGCAAAATGGGTGGGTGGGTTTAGTAATGGGTCAAGTTAGAGGTAGCAAAACCAGTGGGTATGTTGGGTTTAGTAATGGGTCAAAACTTAGAGGTGACAAAATGAGTGAATCTGGTTGATAATGGTAAATTATAAGTATGGGCAAAACATACTTTTTATCTTCTGTTTTCAGAATAATTAGAAATGTATTATATATTCATGTTTTGTTACTCGAGTGAAGAGAGGCCGTAAGCATTTTCTGACCTAAGAAGACTTATTTCATTGCCTTTGTCGTTACTTTGTCTATTTACTGACTTGTTACTAAGAGCATACGGAGTGCCCCCTCCTTCTCGCCGTTTTCTAAGCGGATCCCGGTGTTTGGCGCTCCGGCCGGCATTTTCAGTCGGCGTTTTCCGTCAAGGTCGAGCCACAAACGTTGAGATCTAGCCGTTTTCCCATTTTAATATTATTATTTTTTATTTTTTCGTTTGAACTCAAGTTTTCTTTTTTAAAAAAAAAATTAAAAATATAGCCGTTGAAACGGCTAGATTTTTCAAATTTTTCTTTTTTAAATTCCCTATTTTCACTCTATAAATACATACCCATTTTATTCATTTTTTCACACCAAATTTCGTTTCTTTCTTTCATTTTCTCATCCAAAATGCAAAATGAGTGATTCCGAATTTTACGATTCACCTTCAACCGACGATGACGTTGAAATTTTAACAATTCTTCGTCAATATCATAACCAAGTTGTAGTGCCTCGTGAGGAGGGCGAATCGTCCAACCGTGGTGTACTGTCTTTAAAATTGGGAGCATCGTCCCTAGTTTATTGTATTGTCTTTAAAATTATTGTCTTTAAATTAGCGTATTTTAATAATGTAATTATAGGATTTTTAATTATTGTATCAAATACTTTTTAATTTAATGATTTGTTTTTATTTTGTTTTATATTTATGTATTTATTTTGTTTTTACAAAAAAATAATAATAATAAAATATTCACCATAACACTGAACCTCAAGATTAAGCATTACCCCACTTTTCTATTCCAGTGTTAAAGTTTAGTGTTATCAATAACACTGAACGTAACACTGAAATACCATCAGGCGCTCATCGTACTCTAAATACTCCATCCATCCCAAATTTATAGTCCACTATCCAATTTTGGGATGTCCCAAATTAATTGTCCACTTCTATAAATAGATAAGATTGATAAGATAAAATTCTTTTGTGCTCCTAATTTATATATGTAAGACAAAAAAGCAGATAAAAATTTAAGGATAAAACTGCCATCTTATTAAAAAGTATGAGAGAAATTGATGTTTTCTTAAATTACGTGTTTTTTTATCCGTGGACAATTAAATTGAGGACTAATATGTACGGGGTACATCATTTAAATTGATGTCTACTAGGGATGAATATTTAGACCGAAGTACCGGTACCGAACCGGTACCAACCGGTCGGTACCGGTTCGGTACTAGTATGGTACAATGCACACAAAATACCTAAACCGAACCGGAACCGATCGGTACCGGACCGAACCGGTACCGATCGATACAAGTAGTACCTGTATTCGGTATTTGATTTGTGGACAAAAAAACCCGGTACCAACCGGTCAGTACCGATTCGGTACTAGTATGATACCAAACTTATTTTTTTCGTTTGAACACTTCACCTTTTTAATACGTTGACCTTGCGCAGTTGCGGTGATAAATTGGGTGGTGTAGAATTATTACCTTTTTGTTGCAGGCTTGAAAATTGACATGTGTAACCTGATCTGTCACATGTAGCCAAAAAATAATTAGGTCAATTTGTAACTTACAATGTTTAAATTATGGGTTGATAATGGTTTAATATTCAAACTTTCAACTTTTTTTCGTTTTAATACTTTAACTTTTTTTTAACGTTTTAACACTTCAATTTATAGTTTGACCACAATTTAATCCCTTTACTTTGTTTGACCGTTTAAAATTACACTTTTGATAACCGTTAACCTGCTGAATAGGTAATGTTGAAATAATTGACTTCATTTAACTGATGGTTTATTAATCAAATTTTCAACTTTTTTTCATTTTAACACTTCAACTTTTTTTTTTTTACGTTTTAACACTTCAACTTTTAAAAAATGTTAGTTTATTTTTTTAAAAATTATATTGTTCCTAAATTGAAAACTTATATTGTTCCAAGAATTTTTTGTTAACTCTTTACACAAAATTTGAATTGTATATACATTTTAATCACAACGATAAGTATAAATTTCATTATAAGCATAATACGTAATAAATTAATTGTGATGTGTCATCACAACTAATTTTATAATGTTTTAACGATATAATATTATAATGTTTTCTTGTATAATATTTTTAGTTATCTGAAAAACTATTTACAATGAATGTATTTTGCTATTTTATATTAAATGTCTAAACAGTTTTTATTAATATGTTAAAACATTATTTTATATATATATATATATATATATATATATATATATATATTAAATGTGGTTTGCAAAAATATTAAAAAGATTCTTGGTTTAAAAAATTAGTTTTTTAAAATTTAAAAGTTTTAACCTGTAATAACAGGTCGTAATGGTTTTTTTAACAGGTTATATAAAGTTGGAGTGTTAAAACGTTAAAAAAAGTTGAAGTGTTAAAACGAAAAAAAGTTGAAAGTTTGAGTATTAAACCATTATTAACCCTTAAATTATATAGAAATAACTTGAATGATTTAAATGAAATATTTATAAAAATTTCAGGATTAATCATAGTAGTTTTCAACATTTTAGTTATAAAAAGGAAGATAAATTTGTTTCTTTTTCTAGAAAAGTTTTATAAAAAAATCAGATTTGAACGCATTTTTTAATTTTATAGTTTTCTTATAAATTTTTCTAAAAAAGTAAAGGAGTTTGGCGTAACTAAATGCATCCAACTTACTATTCGGAAAATATGTTTTGACGTCTTACAAAACAGTAAGGGCATCCACATATTCATTTTTTTTTTCACAAAAAGAAAACCTTTTCAAAAGTTTAATGCACTAGAATGAATAGCTCTGAGTTTTTGCTCGATTAGTTCTTTATAATTTTGTGTATGTACCCTTTTATCAACTCCCTTCACGGGTGATAGATGTTTACTGTAACATCCGTCAAATTAGGGCTTGTCATTAGGTTCTAATTATCTTGTAATACATGTAATTAGTTTTAAGTTAGGCTAATTAATGTATCAAAATATATATTATTGAATATATACGAATATACGATTTGATTAAATCGTGCAAGTTCCAAATTGAATGAAATTCGGTTCAAGTAAATACGGACGTTGGTGATCAATCTTCTTAAATAATATAAAATTTTATAATAACAATATCATACCCAAAATATTATTTTGATAATATTTCAATTACATTCCGTATCGTATAATAAACGTCTATGTGACTTAAGCATTTAACACACAAGCAAACGAAACCATTTAAGTTTATTAAGTATTTGGTAAAATACTTCAACAAAAATATTGAATAAATCTCCATATTTTAAAACTTGTAATTAAACGTATAAAAATAACTATTTAACGAAAAACGATCGAAAAATGAACGCCGCACGGAGCGCGTACGCGGGAGAACGAAAAACTGGTGAAGTCCACACTCGGTGAACCCCACCAGCTGCCCCCCCCCCCCCTCTTCCCCCTCCTTTTCTTCCCTTTTTCCTTTCTTCTTTCTCACTTTCACCTTTTTACTTCCAAATTGAATGAAATTCGGTTCAAGTAAATACGGACGTTGGTGATCAATCTTCTTAAATAATATAAAATTTTATAATAACAATACCATACCCAAAATATTATTTTGATAATATTTCAATTACATTCCGTATCGTATAATAAACGTCTATGTGACTTAAGCATTTAACACACAAGCAAACGAAACCATTTAAGTTTATTAAGTATTTGGTAAAATACTTCAACAAAAATATTGAATAAATCTCCATATTTTAAAACTTGTAATTAAACGTATAAAAATAACTATTTAACGCAAAACGATCGAAAAACGAACGTCGCACAGAGCGCGTACGCGGGGGAACGAAAAACTGGTGAAGTCCACACTCGGTGAACCCCACCAGCTGGCCCCCCCTCTCTTCCCCCTCCTTTTCTTCCCTTTTTCCTTTCTTCTTTCTCACTTTCACCTTTTTACTTCCTTCTTTTCTCTCTAAACTAAACCACACCACCACCACTTAATCTCACTAAAAACACCACCAAACGACCACGATCTTCACCACCCGTTTGAAGAAAAAGAACCGCCTCACAACGATCTACGTTCCTATCCTTCCGAATCCTCCGCGCAACGATTTGTAAGTTTCCGACAAAACCCAAAACCTTTCGATTTCGAGTATTTTTAGGTACTAGTTGTTCCTTTAAGCTTAGAATGTCCCTATAAGGGTTGGATAAAAGAATCAGACCAAATGGAAACCCGAAAACTCATTTTTGGCTCAAAAATTCGTTAACAGCCTTAAGTGTCGCAACGAAGGTGCAGCATAGCGTCAATTCGTGCGTCACTTAAGTGACGCATTGAATGTCGCTAAAAGCCCTAATTATGCGTCACTTGCATAAGTGTTGCATAAAACCCCTTTTTCCCGACACTTACCTCCAACACTTATTTAGTGACGCCTAGAAGCCTTAACCGACACTTATACCCGACACTAATGGAGTGTCGCCACCTTATGCGTCACTTACCTAAGTGACGCCCTAAACTCAGAATTTCCAATTTTATGCGACACTTCCTAAGTGTCGCCCAAGTCACCTAGTGACGCCTCATTATGCGTCACTTCCATAAGTGACGCCATAAGTGACGCCCTTACCCAGACTCTGCTATTTCATGCGTCACTTCCTAAGTGACGCCTAAGACCCTAAGTGTCGCTATAAGTGTCGCATGAAACAGAACCCGGATTTTTACTAAGTGTCGAGACCTTAAATTTTATCACTTGATTTTACCCAAATTCAAATCTTAGATGCGTTTTTCCCTATAACAATATGGTAGAAATAAGACCCCAGCCAGGGGCCAGCCCCTTGGACTCCGCCAGGGGTTGCCACCCCTGGGACCCCGCTAACCAGGGGCGCTGCCCCCGAACCCCCGTCACCTAAAGTTTGTAAATACTCTTTAAGTATAACACTTCGACATAATAATAATATTATTGCAAATAATCACCAACGGGCCGTACACGTTTTCAAAACTAGAACTTACCAACCAAATCAAATCATTGGACATTACTAGTTGGATGAACAACTAGCATAGGTTATCTTTTAAGATAGCTACTTATTTTATTCAACCTTGTACGTTATAAATGCCCGACAGGTTACAGTCTTCGGACACACCATTTTACTTCACCACATTTGCTTCATTGCAACTCTTTAGGCTCAGGTGAGTCTCATAGCCCCGACTTTTTACTGTTTTTACTCCCGGGGTGGGAATACATGCTCTAACTGTTTTACACGTGAACACGAGTACAAAACTCGCTATATTCTGCATGAGCTGTTTTCTAATCACTTTTAAGTCCTCTACGATCATAGTTCTGGTAATACTTTATGTAGCGCGAATGTTAGTGTATGGTACCATATAGGACTGACCATCCTCGTCCGGGTCAGCAAGCACTGACTGGTTAAACGGACGCATTAACTTTTGTTCATACGAGTGTGGATTAGACACTCGCCCGGAGGCACCCACGATTAGGCACTTTATTGTGATCCTGACACCCACGTTAAGCGCAGACTATGACCTCATGGCAGACATATACATCATTTGATTCATTTCAAACGGTTACCATTAAATCTTGTGGTTCACACTTACATATTTATTATGCAAACCTGTGAGCTCACCAGCATTAGCTGACCTTTTTAGCATGTGTTCTCAGGTACTCAACAGCAGTAGGACCTGTTCATTCAGGATGCCCATAGCTCGAGTCAGCATATACATCAGAAGATTATTTTGCATTACTACATTTTGTAACTAAGTTATGCCAATTAATCTCTAAACATTGTAGTTATTGGGCTTTTGTAAACATTTATACATTGTAAAACTTTATATTATCAATGTATCTGTAAAACGATGCATATAGAGTCAATCATTATATGCCTTGTGTGTTTTGATTATTGATTAGTAGAACCCCAAAGCTTGCTTCCGCTAAACAGTAAATTTGGGGGTGTTACAGATTGGTATCAGAGCCTAAGGTTATAGTGAACTAGGTTGCATTTAGTGGGCCTAGACTATGACCGTTAGACAGTATTCCTTATTAAGTATGATTAGGTTCAGTGACTACATTGTATTGGTTTAATTTAACATAGCCTGATCAACCATGTACAATTAAAAGAATATGATGTGAGATCTGAAAGGAGTCATGACTGAACAGGATACACTAGTTGACTCTGACCTCGAGAGAACCGGGACACAAACATGTCTGTGCTAGACACTCAATAGGCTATTATGTGATATACATATATACATAGATAAGCCTCTTTATAAACCTTAGACTATATTATATACGATACGAATATAGGCCTCATTCTTTCTAACGCTCTGTCTCAGAATGGTAAACACACCACCCAATTCGTCACACACTCAATCCGGATCGCAGAACCCGAGGGTAGCTAGGAGGAACACCCGGTTGCCCCTAGCTGGCCCGTATCCAACCCACTTCACTCTATCGGCCTTGGCCGCTAGGATGGACCGCCAAGAGCAACGACTTCGCACCATGGATGTCACTTTGCAAGAAACCAACGAAAACTGGAGACTCACAGCGCTTGAGCGCATCGATCAAGTCTCCGAAGATCATGAAAACACCGTTAGCAACATGAACATACTCCACGACCGGGTAGTGGAATCAGGAATAGAAGTCGAGCTCTTGCGACTCAGGTTGGAGCAATGCGAGCAACGCCTGCAGGAGGCCGAAGAATACTCAAGGATGCTGGTGCAACGATTAGTCTTGGTTGAAGACAACGCCCGACAGGCCAGCAGCCTTGCAAACACCATGGATCGTCTTGTTGCATTAATGGAACAAATTAATCTGCGTCAAGATTAGTGTAGCCTTATCTTATAACTTTTCTAGTATCTATGTAAAATCGTTGTAATTCGACCGGATGTAACAATTCCCGGCATCTTTTGTAATCCTTATGTTCTATATCTTTTGGAACTCGACCCTTGTACCCAACTTAATTATCTAAATGGATTATGATTATCATTATCATAGTGTGTTATCATTGTATATTTCACCACATATACAACTGCAATACATCATAATGTCCTACAAACATCTCACTAGTTCTTTTTCCTGATTCAGCAATATGCCCCCGAGACGATACACATTCAGTGATACCAAAATCGTCCAGCTCATCGCTCAGAGCGTGGCTTAAGCCATGGCTACCCGGACAACAAATTCTGGTAGCGAAGATACGGCTGCCAACGGGACACAACCTAGGCCTTGTTCATACAAAGATTTCCAGAACTGCAATCCGTTGAACTTCAAAGGCACCGAGGGTGCCATTGGATTAATACGTTGGTTGGAGAAAGTAGAGTCAGTATTCGGCATATGCAACTGCCCGGAGGACTGCAAGGTCAAGTATTCCACCTGCACCTTTCAGGATGGTGCTCTGACTTGGTAGAATACCTATGCTCAGACTGTAGGCATCGATACTGCTTATCTGACTCCGTGGGAAGAGTTGAAACAGATGCTGAAGGACGAGTACTGTCCTAGAGACGAGATTCAACAGCTAGAGCACGAATTCTGGCACCTCACCACCCAAGGCAATGACATTGCCGGATACACTACCAGGTTTAACCAACTGGCACTGCTGTTCCCATCTCTTGTTGATCCGGAGTACAAGCGGATCGAGCGTTACATTTGGGGACTTCCCTCACGCATTCAGGGTTTGGTCACTGCTTCCAACCCTGCCACTATCCAAGCTGCCGTCCGAATGGCACATAACTCATGGCACAGGTGGTCCGTCGAGGAACATCTGCCGCCAACAATCCAAACCAGTCTGGGGATAACAAACGCAAATGGACGGGAAACAACAATGACAATACCTCATCATCCAAGAAACCTGAAACCATCAAGGCCTACTCTTCTGGGTCTGAACCAAAAAGGGGCTACTCTGGAAACAAGCCCTTCTGCTCTTAGTGCCGCCGTCACCATGATGGCCCTTTTAGTACCCAATGCTCAAACTGTCAGAGATTTGGGCACATGGCCAAGGACTGCAAATCTACCACCAACTCCAATACCAGTCAACCCAGAGCCTGCTTCGAGTGCGGTAATCCAGGATATTTCAGGAATGAATGTCCCAAACTGAAGAACAAAGGCAACAACACTGCAAAAGGTAGGGCATTTGTCCTGAACTCAAAGGATGCCCGCCAAGACCCGAACGTGGTCTCGGGTATGTTCCTCATCAACAACTTATATGCTTCTATTCTATTTGATACTGGTGCTGATAGAAGTTTTATATCTGATGAATTCTGTCCACTACTTGACATCACACCTGTTACATTAGATTCTAAATACGTCGTAGAGTTAGCTAACGGCAAACTCATTGAGACCCATAGTGTGATACTCAATTGCACTTTAAACCTCACCGACGAATTGTTTCCAATAGATCTTATACCCGTTGAGATCGGAAGTTTCGATATCATCATCGGCATGGACTGGCTGTCCAAGCATCGCGCTGAGATCGTGTGCTATGATAAAGTTGTCCGCATACCCCTCGCCTCCGGTGGTACTCTAGCCATACAAGGGGATACCTGAGGAACGAGGTTGAATGTCATTTCATGTATGAAAACCCGCAAATATCTGAGAAAATGTTATCCGGCAATCCTCGCTAACATTATGGAGAAAAAGTCAAAGGAGAAGAGGCTCGAGGATGTGCCAATCGTTCGGGATTCCCAGAAGTCTTTCCTGAGGAATTACCTGGCCTTCCACCGTTTAGGCAGGTAGAGTTCTCCATTGATCTTGTGCCCGGAGCAGCACCCGTGGCACGAGCACCGTACCGTTATAGCTCCATCTGAACTTCAAGAGTTATCCTCTCAGTTACAGGAACTCCTGGACAAAGGATTCATCCGACCAAGCTCTTCACCTTGGGGAGCTCCGGTCTTGTTTGTCAAAAAGAAAGACGGTTCTTTCCGCATGTGCATCGACTACAGGGAACTGAACAAGTTAACCATCAAGAACCGTTATCCACTACCACGCATCGATGATCTATTCGACCAACTCTAAGGGTCAAGTTTCTATTCCAAAATTGATTTACGATCCGGTAACCACCAGTTACGAGTTCGCAATATTGACATTCCAAAAACTGCCTTCCGAACTCGTTATGGGCACTATGAGTTTCAAATCATGCCCTTCGGTTTGACGAACGCACCGGCTGTATTCATGGACCTCGTGAACCGAGTGTGTAAACCATATCTCGACAAGTTTATCATAGTATTCATTGATGACATTCTAATCTATTCGCGCAACGAGGAGGAACACGCGCAACATCTTAAGATCATTCTAGAACTTCTCAAACACGAAGAGTTATACGCCAAATTCTCTAAGTGTGAATTCTGGATACGAACCGTTCAATTTCTTGGACACGTTGTAGATAGTCAAGGAATTCATGTTGATCCGTCAAAGATCGAGTCTATCAAAGGTTGGCAAACGCCGACAACGCCGACCGAAGTACGCCAATTCTTAGGTCTCGCTGGTTATTATCGATGTTTCATCGAAAACTTTTCAAAGATAGTCCAACCTCTCACGATACTCACTCAAAAAGAAAAGAAATTTGATTGGACTGACAGACAAGAGTCAGCTTTCCAACTCCTGAAACGAAAGTTATGCAGCGCACCTATTCTAT
The DNA here is from genome assembly GCA_963422505.1 of Pseudognaphalium luteoalbum. Taxonomy (NCBI): domain Eukaryota; kingdom Viridiplantae; phylum Streptophyta; class Magnoliopsida; order Asterales; family Asteraceae; genus Pseudognaphalium; species Pseudognaphalium luteoalbum. Next base: position 5,041,462 of record OY730194.1, read on the forward strand.
CTCTACCCGAAGGCACCGATGACTTCGTGGTATATTGCGATGCTTCGAATCAAGGTCACGGTTGCGTGCTTATGCAACGAGACAAAGTCATCGCTTACACCTCCCGACAACTCAAAATCTATTAAAAGAATTACACCACTCACGACCTGGAACTGGGAGCCGTAGTGTTTGCACTCAATATCTGGAGACACTATCTCTATGGCACTAAGTGCACGATCTTTACCGACCACAAAAGTCTCCAACACATTCTCTATCAGAAAGATCTCAACATGAGGCAACATCGCTGGGTCGAGTTGCTTACCGATTACGACTGCGAGATCAAATATCACCCTGACAAGGCAAATGTTGTTGCCGACGCCCTCAGCCGAAAGGAACGACCGAAACCACTTCGAGCCCGAGCCCTCGGCATTACAATCCACAACGATCTTATCACCCAAATCCTCACCGCTCAACTCAAAGCCTTGAAACCTGAAAATATCAAAAATGAAGCTTTGCGAAACATGGAGAAACAATTCGAAACCAAATCCAACGGGGTTAAATATTTCGCAAACCGAATCTGGTTACCGTGTTTCGGGAATCTCCGAGACTTAGTAATGGACGAAGCCCACAAATCAAAATACTCCATACATCCTGGCTCCGACAAGATGTATCATGGCATCAAGGAATTATACTGGTGGCCAAACATGAAAGCTGAAATCGCCACCTACGTCAGTAAGTGTCTCACGTGCTCAAAAGTCAAAATCGAACATCAGAAACCATCTGGTTTACTTCAACAACCAGACATACCTCAATGGAAATGGGAACAGATTACCATGGACTTCATCACCAAGCTCCCGAAAACGTCAAGCGGTTGCGATACCATTTGGGTAATCGTTGATCGTCTCACCAAATCCGCCCATTTTCTCGCCATCAAGGAAACCGATAAAATGGAATGCCTCACCCGAATATACTTGAAAGAAATTGTATCCCGACACGGCGTTCCTATCTCGATTATCTCCGACAGGGATAGTCGTTTCATCTCACACTTTTGGCAATCATTACAGAAATCTTTAGGTACTCGCCTCGATATGAGTACCGCGTATCATCCACAAACCGACGGCCAAAGTGAACGAACCATCCAAACACTGGAAGACATGCTACGAGCATGCGTAGTTGACTTCGGTGCAAATTGGGAACACCATTTGCCCTTGTGTGAATTCTCATACAACAACAATTACCACGCCAGTATTGGAGCTGCACCATTCGAGGCACTTTACGGTCGTAAGTACCGATCACCCATCTGTTGGACCAAAGTGGGAGACAGCCAACTCACCGGTCCAGAAATCATTCATGAAACCACCGAGAAAATCGTTGGTATCCAACAACGGCTGAAAGCCGCACGTGATCGTCAGAAAAGCTATGCTGACGTGAGACGCAAACCACTCGAATTCCAGGTTGGAGACCGAGTATTACTCAAGGTATCGCTTTGGAAAGGCGTTATCCGATTCGGTAAACGCGGGAAACTGAACCCCAGATACATTGGACCTCTTGAAATCCTCGAGAGGGTCGGTCCGGTAGCATACCGATTGCAACTACCTGAAGAGCTCAGTAGTGTGCATCCTACCTTCTACATTTCTAACTTAAAGAAATGCCTATCAGACGAAATACTCATAATACCACTCGCGGAAATACAAATCGACGATAAACTTCATTTCGTTGAAACACCAGTGAAGATCATGGATCGCGAAATCAAACAACTTAAACAAAGTCGTATTCACATCGTTAAGGTCAGGTGGAATTCGCGGCGCGGTCCGGAATACACTTGGGAACGGGAAGACCAAATGCGACTCAAGTATCCGCAGTTGTTCACTGACTCTACATCAAACGATGCATCGAACTAAATTTCGAGACGAAATTCTCCTAACAAGGGGAGAATGTAACATCCGCCATGTAACATCCGGTTTCTAGGCCTGAAAATAAACGATTATTTTAATAAAGGGAAAATATTTTATTTGGTCTATTTGAAAACAAATAAGTAAAAGAGCCTCAGGTTTTATTGTGAATAGTAAAAAGTTACCTGTTATAAATTAATAAAGTTGACAGTAAAATAAAATATTTTGCTTCACGGGTATTTTTTGGTTCCAGACAATAGAATTAGAGGGGATAAAATAAAACACAGATAAAATTAGGGCGGTGGGAGTAGGCCGACTCATTTCTCTTTACCTAACATTTCCATTTCTTTTTCTTTGCTAAACTCTTTCTCATCTCTTCACCATTTCAAAGTGAATTTAAGAAAAACAATTAGTGGTTAAATCTTGCTAAGGAAATCAGATTATCCCTACCATCATCATTATGCTCTTCATTTGATTGTAAGTATTTTAGGGTTCTTGAACCTATTTTATAGAAATTAGGTAATTGATGAATATATATGTTTTGTATGAATTGAAGCATAGAAATCATAGTATGTTGTTTATATGGTGATTATACAATTATATGTGATGTTTACATGATGATTATATGCAAGAATTGTATATGTTCTTTAAGTTTGAGTTTTGAGTTAGAGTTTGATGAATTTGTGGATTTGATGATGATGCATGTATGAGTTTTGGTGTTAGATGATATTGTTTGTTGTTGTTGTATGTTTATACATGTTGATAGAGGCCATTTACATGTTAAATTCGTATATTACATAAGCATTTTGGCGAAATTGATTTTTGGTTCGAGCTGAAATTGTTGCAGGTCTGAACTTCTGCTGTAAAACGTGTAAACGCGATCCAAAACCCTAGTCCGGATCGCGTTGCTATGTGTTATTCTATCTCTGTACGTTTTGTTCTTCGAAACGCGATCCAGACGCCTTGATAGGATCGCGTTCCATAGTGTTAAAACATGTCAGTCTGATATTGTTCATGTAAACGCGATCCAGACCTTTTCCCAGGATCGCGTTTCTCAGTGAAAATTGGTTACAGAAGGATTTGAACTGCAGAACGCGATCCAGCTCAGTTTTCAGGATCGTGTTTGCATGTTTTAATTTGACAAATATGATAACTTATGAACTTGTGTACTTGTTATGATTAGCGGTATCATTAATACATTGTACCTATAGGTTGGATACAATATTTATAAGTAAAGTTAAGATCATTTATAAATGAGTTTCTAATTTATGTTTCGGGTTGTGTTCTCAGATTTACAGAAGACTCAGTAATATTAGACCACTGAGTGGAGGCCAGAAATATCGGTGAGTGGTTACTGTAATCCTCGGTTCAACTCAGTTGTAACGGGTTCGGTTACAACGGGTAAACCAGGATAGTTTTAGATATATTATGTTATTGTAGTTTGGTTTATATTGTGATATTGATTAGTTGATTTGTGGTTGCTGTTTGTTATTGGTTGATTGTTGGTGGTTTGTTTGGTTGACTATGTGGTTGATTCAGAGGTCAACGTTAGTTAGTTGGGTCTGGTTACTACTGTGTAGCTGTTTTGGTTACTTTGATACATATAGTTGAGAACTAACCAATTCTGTGAAGGTAGTAATTAGGCTATCGGTAGATCACTGAGAATGACATACAGTGATCGTGGTTACTGAGAATAGCATACAGGAACCGTCGATCCTCTTGACGATATGTGCTTATGTGTTTACTTGTTGCGGTTTATTAGTTGTAAGACTTGTTGCTTGTGGGTTGAACCGTCGGTTACGGTCCCATTCACTTAGCGTGAGCTAATCCCCTCATTGTTGAATGTTTTGCAGATTTTGGTTAGCTTTTGATATAGTTCGGGTTATAGATGAAATAAAGGGGTGTCTGACTAAGCTGGCGAAACTCTGATCTTTTGGATGTTATATTTTGAAATAGTTTTCATATCACCCGTTTTGGTAAAATGTAATGTAATTAAATAGTTAGAAGATTTCTTTTGATATATATATATACAAAAAATGTTGGTTTGTAAATGTTAATTAAATATGTTGGGACAACGCTTCCTATAAAGAAATATATTATAAAATATGTGGTTGGAAATGTCGGGTGTTACACGCCAAATTAGGGCTTGTCATTAGGTCCTAATCATCTTGTAATACAGGTAATTAGTTTTAAGTTAGGCTAATTAATGTACAAAATATATATTATTGAATATTAACGAATATACGATTTGATTCAATCGTGCAAGTTCCAAATTGAATGAAATTCAGTTCAAGTAAATACGGACGTTGGTGATCAATCTTCTTAAATAATATAAAATTTTATAATAACGATATCATACCCAAAATATTATTTTGATAATATTTCAATTACATTCCGTATCGTATAATAAACGTCTATGTGACTTAAGCATTTAACACACAAGCAAACGAAACCATTTAAGTTTATTAAGTATTTGGTAAAATACTTCAACAAAAATATTGAATAAATCTCCATATTTTAAAACTTGTAATTAAACGTATAAAAATAACTATTTAACGCAAAACGATCGAAAAACGAACGCCGCACGGAGCGCGTACGCGGGAGAACGAAAAACTGGTGAAGTCCACACTCGGTGAACCCCACCAGCTGCCCCCCCCTCTCTTCCCCCTCCTTTTCTTCCCTTTTTCCTTTCTTCTTTCTCACTTTCACCTTTTTACTTCCTTCTTTTCTCTCTAAACTAAACCACACCACCACCACTTAATCTCACTAAAAACACCACCAAACGACCTCGATCTTCACCACCCGTTTGAAGAAAAAGAACCGCCTCACAACGATCTACGTTCCTATCCTTCCGAATCCTCCGCGCAACGATTTGTAAGTTTCCGACAAAACCCAAAACCTTTCGATTTCGAGTATTTTTAGGTACTAGTTGTTCATTTAAGCTTAGAATGTCCCTATAAGGGTTGGATAAAAGAATCAGACCAAACGGAAACCCGAAAACTCATTTTTAGCTCAAAAATTCGTTAACAGCCTTAAGTGTCGCAACGAAGGTGCAGTATAGCGTCAATTCGTGCGTCACTTAAGTGACGCATTGAGTGTCGCTAAAATCCCTAATCATGCGTCACTTGCATAAGTGTCGCATAAAACCCCTTTTTCCCGACACTTACCTCCGTCACTTATTTAGTGACGCCTAGAAGCCTTAACCGACACTTATACCCGACACTAATAGAGTGTCGCCACCTTATGCGTCACTTACCTAAGTGACGCCCTAAACTCAGAATTTCCAATTTTATGCGACACTTCCTAAGTGTCGCCCAAGTCACCTAGTGACGCCTCATTATGCGTCACTTCCATAAGTGACGCCATAAGTGACGCCCTTACCCAGACTCTGCTATTTCATGCGTCACTTCCTAAGTGACGCCTAAGACCCTAAGTGTCGCTATAAGTGTCGCATGAAACAGAACCCAGATTTTTACTAAGTGTCGAGATCTGAAATTTTATCACTTGATTTTACCCAAATTCAAATCTTAGATGCGTTTTTACCTATAACAATATGGTAGAAATAAGACCCCAGCCAGGGGCCAGCCCCTTGGACTCCGCCAGGGGTTGCCACCCCTGGGACCCCGCTAACCAGGGGCGCTGCCCCCGGACCCTCGTCACCTAAAGTTTGTAAATACTCTATAAGTATAACACTTCGACATAATAATAATATTATTGCAAATAATCACCAACGGGCCGTACACGTTTTCAAAACTAGAACTTACCAACAAAATCAATCATTGGACATTACTAGTTGGATGAACAACTAGCATAGGTTATCTTCTAAGATAGCTACTTATTTTATTCAACCTTGCGCGTTATAAACGCCCGGCAGGTTACAGTCTTCGGACACACCATTTTACTTCACCACATTTGCTTCATTGCAACTCTTCAGGCTCATGTGAGTCTCATAGGCCCGACTTTTTACTGTTTTTACTCCCGGGGTGGGAATACATGCTCTAACTGTTTTACACGTGAACACGAGTACAAAACTCGCTATATTCTGCATGAGCTATTTTCTAATCACTTTTAAGTCCTCTACGATCATAGTTCTGGTAATATTTTATGTAGCGCAAATGTTAGTGTATGGTACCATATAGGACTGACCATCCTCGTCCGGGTCAGCAAGCACTGACTGGTTAAACGGACGCATTAACTTTTGTTCATACGAGTGTGGATTAGACACTCGCCCGGAGGCACCCACGATCAGGCACTTTATTGTGATCCTGACACCCACGTTAAAAGCAGACTATGACCTCATGGCAGACATATACATCATTTGATTCATTTCAAACGGTTATCATTAAATCTTGTGGTTCACACTTACATATTTATTATGCAAACCTGTGAGCTCACCAGCGTTAGCTGACCTTTTTAGCATGCGTTCTCAGGTACTCAACAGCAGTAGGACCTGTTCATTCAGGATGCCCATAGCTCGAGTCAGCATACACATCAGAAGATTATTTTGCATTACTACATTTTGTAACTAAGTTATGCCAATTAATCTCTAAACATTGTAGTTATTGGGCTTTTGTAAACATTTATACATTGTAAAACTTTATATTATCAATGTATCTGTAAAACGACGCATATAGAGTCGTTCATTATATGCCTTGTGTGTTTTGATTATTGATTAGTAGAACCCCAAAGCTTGCTTCCGCTAAACAGTAAATTTGGGGGTGTTACATTTACAACACACAATTTGATGGATACATCAAAACTGTGCTATAATATACTTGTACTACGTGCTTAAATATTTGTACATTGTGATGTGAACATCAACTCCCTTCGATAAAAGAGTTTTGCAAAAGTTTTTTATTGGAGTGTATAGGTTTTCGTTTAAAGAGATTTGATAATTAGATGTTTTTAAAAAAAAGAGAAATAAAAAAGAAAAAACACATTTAGACCCATCCAAAAATTGGGGAGGAGACCCAACAAACTCGATCCCTCTTAAAAATTAACCAAATTGACCCATAATAACTAATGGATCTAAAATTGTCACCTCTAATTTTTATCAACTGCAATCCCAAACACCTAATAAGTTTTTGGACTTAAAAATATATGTTAAGTTATTATACATTTGTATTTAGTTACCATATAAGTTTTGGACTTGAAAATATATGTTATCATACATTTGTATTTATTTACCATAAAAGTATCCTAGTAATAATGAACATTGCTTTTAAAACAAGTATACGACATTTTTTAGCCATATCCAATCTAATTCATTTTAAAACTTTACTATGTAAAATTACTATTTAAAATCAAATTTGAAAAGAAAAAATTCAAAAAGTCAAAACAGAACAAATAGTATAGTATATGAATATTTATATGAATATTTATAGGTACTCGTCTACTCCTCATCATTGTCCCGATCTCCGATTCATATATTTAAAAAGAGAAAAAGATAAATTGCATCATGGTCAAAAATTGCATTCTTGACCGTTACTTTAGAAAATTGTTGTTTTTCCCGATTTACGACTATACTATTATTGACTTATTTATTACATTTCCATTAATACCTCTATCCTATTATCTATTATCTGTTATTTATTACTACTTATTATTTACTAACTACACTTTCATTAATAATCCTATCTAATTATTTATTATTTTTAATTACTATTTATTTTTTGCTAACTACATTTTTCATCTATTAAATATTAGATCTACCTACTAAAGTCTTTTTTGATTGATAAAATCTCAAAGTAGACACTTATAATAGGACATCCCAAAATAATAATGTAAACATTTTAAATATGACAGACAAGGTACAATATATTTTTATTATAAAACATTCACTCGCATATCCATCCTCCGTCATCACTTTCACCGTTATATTGTGCGAGTATTGTGTTAGTAGATGTGAGTATAGGTCGGTTTGGGTCGGTTATGACCCAAAACCGAAATTTCGATTAATGCATTTTATAAACCGGTCAGTTTTGGTTTTTAACGGGTCGGTTAATTGGTTTTCAGGATCTGTGCATGTCGGTTAAGCTGTTAACCGTCAGTTATTAAGCAATCAAACACAGCAGACAAAACTGATACAAAAAGAACTCGTTGAACATGTATACCAAAGCATCACCGATTAGTTGATGCAAACTTCATCCTACTTTCTTAAAATCTTTATTTGACCACCACATTATTTGTTGAATCATGCGCCCCTCAAAAACTCCGTGTGTGTGTTTTCATAAGAGAAAGGTAAGATCCAAAGAAAAAGAAAGAGAGTGAGCGGCTAGGGTTTCAAACGAAATAAAAAAGAATAATAAAGAGAGGAGAGATCGACGGTTTTGTATAGGTGCCGTATGAATAGTTGCGCCCAAGCCCATAAATGAATCTTTACATTTTGTCTGCATAATTATACTAGTAGGATATAAGAACATAGATTATATTTTAAATTTACATAATATTATATAAGTGGGTCGGTTCGGTTAAATGGTTCGGTTATCACTCGATTACCATAACCAAACCGAATATTTCGGTCAATAGAAAAATCACAACCGAACCGTCGGTTAATGGTTTGGGTCGGTTAATATGGGTCGGTTAATCGGTTTCTTTGCTTACCCCTATGTGTTAATGTTTTTAATATGTGGTGAAAGAGATATTAATTAGAATTCTTTGATACATTTCTTATATGGTTTAATATTTGTCTTAGGTGAAGGACGATTGGTGGGAAGACTTCACTCAGATTTTGACTCATTACCCATTCAACTGAAACTCATTTCATATTGGATCTTAATTCAATCGCCCTATTGCTAGGCCAAGTGCGAACTAAAAAGTGTCGATACAAGTCATTAGAGCTCTTAACAATCAATGAGATCCGACGATATCGATAAGTTTCTTTTTACTAGATCTCTTTATTTACTTTTATATTTTGGTTCATACTAGTACTCAGTCAAATACTCAAATCACATAGTTTGCTTGAGAAATCAAGACCTATAACTACATCAACATAATTTATACTACTACATTTACCAAAGTAAATGTGAATAGATTAGGAATAGTATTTTTAATATTATTGTATATTTTGTTTTACCAACTAAAGATTCTCACTTTCTTATTTTGTAATTTTTCTTATATAAAGTAAATACTTTTTATTTTTTAACTAATCAAAGCTTTTCAATTTTGGATTTTGTATTTTTTCCATTACAAAGTAAATACATAATCAAATATTAGGAATAGTGTTTTTAATATTATTTTCTATTTTATTTTACCAATAAAAGATTTTCAATTTTTTATTTTATTTTTTATTCTTTATAAAGTAAATACTTATTTTGTTTTAGAAATCAAAGCTTTTCAATTATTAATTTTGTATTTTTTTTTCTTTATAAAGTAAATACATAACCAAATATTTCAACTTTTTTACTTCTTACCTTTTACCAATCAAAGCTTTTCAGTTTTTTATTTTTTACTTTATAAAGTAAATACATAACCAAATATTTCAACTTTTTTTTTCTTACCTTTTATTGCATATGTGTGTGTGTGATACATATCGTTTAAATGTATAAATAGATAAAAGACTTAAATCGATTACTTAATGAAACCATATAAGGTTTTCCACATGTAACTTGATTATCATTGAACTGAGATTATTTCTCTTTTGAAACGTAATATACAAAATATATAGTTTAGAAACTCTACGTATTATGTGTATGTGTGTGTGTGTGTGTGTGTGTGTGTGTGTATATATATAGGGTAAGGTTCCAATGAGAACACTTCAAAAATAAGAACGGTAAGAACACTTAATGCATTATTAGCCAAATCATTAGATTCACACTCATACATCTCAAATATGTGTAGAAAAAATGATTAAAATAGATGGGAACTTTCGAAAATACACAAAAATCAAAAAAATGATTGATGCACAATTATAGAGATAATCGTGCATCAATCGCTTTTTTCAATTTTTGTGCATTTTTAGAAGTGTGCATTGGTTTTTCTTTGCGTATTTGAGATGTATGACTGTGAATCTAATGATTTTTGTTGGCTAGTTGTGCATTTACGAGGTGTTCTCACCGTTCTTATTTTTGAAGTGTTCTCATTTGATCCAAACTCTCTCTCTCTCAATATATATATAGCGGGCCCTAGAACATCTATCATTACATCATCGAAGATCTTGTTGATGATGTAAATGCTATATTAGTAATATAGCATTTACATCATCAACAAAATCTTCGATGATGTAATGATAGACGTTCTAGGGCTCGCTCCCGAGTTGTTTATTAGAAGAAGAGAAAAGAAGTCGAAGAAAATACGAATCACACTGTGTTTCAGAGTTTTATTTACGGAGAGAAGAGAATGGAAGTGGAAAGAGGATTTGAGCTTATTTTCTCTCCAAACAAGTTATAAAATGTGACTTCATCCAATTTCTTTCCAACTTAGGAACAAGAATCCGTATAAATTTCATTTCTCTTCTTTTCAACTCTTTTCAACTCGGGAACATATAAATATTATTTCTACTCTTTTCTTTTCTATCAATTTTTACCCATTTCTCTTCTCTTATTTCACTTAAAAACTCGGGAGCAGCCTAAAAAGCATACAGAGTGGACTAAGTTCTCGTCGTCGTTCAACAAGAAGAACGTCGAAGCTTAGTGTTCTCCACTCCCCTTCAAAGTTCTTGCTCAGTGTTCTTCGCCAACGTGCGGCCCAACACGTTGTCTTACAAGCTGTTCTCTTATTATTATTTTTTTATATTGTTTTTGTTTGTTTCAAATGGTTAAAAAAAACTTTTTTCCTTTAAAAAAATAATAAAATAATTTACAGAACACTGAACTGAACACTGAACCTCAAGGTTAACCATTACCTCACGTTTCAGCTTCACTGTTCAATTTCAGTATTCATTTGAACACTGAACTAAACACTGAAACTCCATCAACCACTCTCTGTGCTCTGAACACTGAACTAAACACTGAAACTCCATCAACAACTCTCTGTGCTCTAAGTTTTAGGTTGATGCATTTGTTGATGGGCTTGGGTTAATTGAACGCGACAAAAAATGTATTTTAAACACCAACCAGCAATATCAGCCCAATACGTTTGACAAAATAATGGATTATAATATACAATATACTCCTATAATAGAAACGTATTATAGCATCAAAAAGAGCTTCTTCTTTTTTTCATTTTTGTATTTTGTAGTTTGTTTAGTCTCTAATCCAACTCTAAAATTAAAGTAAAAAAAAAATATTATAAACATATAAAAAAAATAGAGTTTGGATCAAATGAGAACACTTCAAAAATAAGAACGGTGAGAACACCTCATAAATACACAATTAACCAACAAAAATCATTAGATTCACAGTCATACATCTCAAATATGCAAAGAAAAACAAATGCACACTTCTAAAAATACACAAAAATAAAAAAAACGATTGATGCCCAATTATCTCCATAATTGTGCATCAATCGTTTTTTTCGATTTTTGTGTATTTCTGAAAGTTCACATCTATTCTAATCAATTTTTCTACACTTATTTGAGATGTATGAGTGTGAATCTAATGATTTTGTTGGCTAATTGTGCATTTATGAAGTGTTCTTACCGTTCTTATTTTTGAAGTGTTCTCATTGGAACCTTACCCTATATATATATATATATATATATATATATATATATATATATATATATATAAAGAGAGAGGTAGTGATCAAGAGAGAAGTGCCTTTTTTGGGGGAAGATGAAAACATTAGTATTCATCAAGAAGCATATTACGATTATCAATCAAAACGTCGACAAAAAATTATTTTTACCGATAAATAGTATTCAAAACCGATGTTATAAAGAATATTTTAACGAATGAATTTCTTTTTAAGTCATAACATTAGTTCATAATTATTTATTTAATAAATTGTTGATATTCATTGTGATGAATATTAACTAATATACATCACGATGCATATTAAAACTTCACATTATTTGAAAAATATTTTTATTGTTAATATTCATTACAATGCATACTAATTAATATTCATCACGATGCATATTAACGAATTTGGATCTAATATTTATAAATTGATGTTATAATTTGCAGAAAGAATTTATCAAGGAAGCCTAATATTCATAGCATCGATTCTGATTAACATTTACTAAATTTCGGTTTGTTTTTTTCTAGATTTGTATATGTGAAGGTAATATGCTTCTTGATGAATACTAATGTTTTCCCCTTCCCTTAAAAATGTACTCTCCTCTGGATCATTCCACTATATATATATATATGTACACACACAATTAAGGATTAGAGGGAGAATGTTTCAAATGAGGAGAAGGAGAACCATACCAAATTTACTGTATTTTAAGAACAAATTTGAAAGTTTAAAATGTAGTGTCGCTAAAATGCAGTAAAATTTATAGGTGTAAAATGCAGTATTCTTAAAAATGTAGTACTCTATTGATAAAATACAGTGAACCTGAGTGAAATTTTTACTTTAAAATGCAGTGAATTCGGTCAGCTCCTCCTTCTTCTCATTTGAGGCCACCTCGAAACCTTACCCACAGTTAAATGGGTAAAAGTATAAATATTTCATACGTTATATACTTAACCGACTTTAATGTAAATCTTTATTTATTGATCACTTATAGTAAGGAGTTAAAAACTCATACCAATCCTAATGTTTCACCCTCCTTGTCCGAACCATTTTCCCATTATAAATAATATCAATTAGAATGTTTTATTTATTTATCTTTTAATGTTTCACAAAATAGCTAAAATAAATGTTTGCAATAGGTTTAATTGGTTACTATTATTGTAATAAGTGCTTACACACACACAAAAAAAATCTAAGTTCTTTAAAAATCACACGAGACATACATCCTCGTATTGGAAAAATGTTGAAATCTTTTCTGTATTATAAAAACACAACAATGTCCGAGTTCAATGTCGACTACAAGTTTTGATCTGCGAACGATGACATCATTTCAGGAGAGGCATAAGCATACTTATGATAACCTTTTAAGATAACCATGGATTTTATAAATGATAGCAATACAAGCCGAGCTGTTAAAGGACTTTTCGTCCCAAGCTATGCAGGAGTCGGGGAGGACTTTTGGTCCTAAGATCGATACGAAGAGATTTTTAATAGTTCGGCTTGGATTACTAGCATTCGTAAATTCAAGGGTTACCTTGATAAGGTATCCTAATTATGCTTGTGGCTCTGTTGGAACGATGTCATCGCTCGCAGGCCAAGCCTCGCAGTTGACATTGTTGATATTACGGGTTTTGCCCATTTGTGTGTTTATAATATAGAGAAGAATTTAACATTTCCTTATTAATGCTCATGTGATCTTAACAGAACTAAGAGATTATTATTTATTTTTATTTTGGTGAAAGCATTTTTTATGATAATGGTAACCAAATCAACCCGCAAATATGTTTATAGTGCATTTTTTGTGTGGCTATTTTTAAAAAGAGAAAATTACAAATATCATCCTTATGGTTTGCCCCAAATTTCACTCGCAGTCATTTAATTAATTTAATTACACAGATTATCCTTTATTTTGAAATGTGTTATGTCAATAGTCTTTTACACTAATAATTGTTAGCTCTTCGTTAAAAAGGACCATATGTGTAAATTTTTTTGTTCTTATCATTTTTCTGAGTAAAATATAAATTATAAAATTTAGCATATGTAAAATATACATTATTAGGTGAACAAACATCATTTTCATCTTTAACATTTTACTTAGCAAATTCATCATCAAATTGTTTCTCTTTCGCATTGAAACATTAAATTTTATAGTGCACAAATGACTTTCACCACTCAAGGACTTTGCGTTATCCATTCATCTCATCTCATCATAAATTTGGTGGCCACCATCTCTTATCGGCGTTGCAAAGTGGGAACTAATTAAGCTACAAATGTATATCTAGATTGAGAAAGATGTTGGAGGAATATAAAATGTGATCAATTAGAGGATAATACGACCAAATTTGATGATGAATAAAATGAGTAAAATGAAAAAATTATTATATTCACCTAACAATGTACTTATACGTATGCTAAATTTTATAATTTATATTTTACTAAAAACAAATTTATAAATAAATTTTTTGACATACATGTCCTTTTTAACAGAGAGTTAACAAGCGTTAGTGTAAAAGATTATTGATGTAACATGTTTCAAAATAAATGATGATTTGTGTAATTAAATTAATTAATGGACTATGAGTGAAATTTGAAATAAACCATAAGGATGATTTTTGTAATTTTCTCAATTAAAAAACATTAAAAAAACACACTTCTAATTGAAGATTAAAGTGCATACAATCAATTTTAGGATTTTTTTCATATATTTTTGAAAAATGGCATCTGGATTTTCGATAAAGCTCATGAATGCAAGGGAAATATTTCTACTTTTGCCTTCATCGTCTACAGAGCTTATCAGCCTTTTTTTTGGGTGGTATAAAGTTTACCCTTTTATTGTATACAATGAAATGATTTTATTTATTTATTTATTATTATTTTTATTTTGTTTTGTATAATCTCTTCTATCTAATAAATGGGAGTTGATGATGATGTCATGAAGCTGAGTTGTCACCATACAGGTGCAAGAAATTTTTTGATTTTTTAAAATTTTTCTAATTAATTAAATTTGATAAAGCATGACTTAATCTCTTTTATCTAATAAAAGGGAGTTGATGATGATGTCATGAAGCTGAGTTGTCACCTTCTTAAGCAATATCATTGGTGATGTGACACATAGAGGTGCAAGAAATTTTCTGGTTTTTTAAAATTTTTCTAATTAATTAAATGTGATAAAGCATGACTTAATTCGCGAGTTTCTATACATGCAATAACCTGACCTTTCATTTTTTTCCTTGAAACCCTAAAATTTGATGGACTTGTAATTTGATTGGTTTCTTTACCCAGCTCCATCACGCCAGCTTTGGTTTCTCTGCACATGGCCCAAAATCAAATTCAAACATCTTAATTCATGAAATTTATTCATCTTCATTCTCAATCATCTTCTCCACCAAGGTATTTCTCTCGCTTTTCATTGTTGTAGATTTGTTCAAGATCTTTTTTTGTTTTCAGATTCGAACAGGAAATGAAAAAAAAAAAGGATCGATATTCAATAAATAACTTGCTTGGTTGCTTCAGTTTCTCTTCTAATTTTTGTTTCTTTCTTGATTTCTCTATTACCATTCTAATTTGGTTTTGGTATCAATGAATCAGTAGCAGTAGCACCGGTTTAAACATCTCAACTTCTTCATGTTTCTCTTCTCAATTTTCTTCTTAGCGAATTCAAATCAGGTAACTCATCATTCTCCAAAACGTATGTATATTATATTCGCCTTTATATTAGACATTTGTGAAAGAGAATTTCGGTTTCAAAACTAAGACACGGCTCCATATTTGTGGTTTATGTTTCATCTTTGTATATATAATCTGATGTTCATGTTTCATTTTGGTATATATAATGGATTACCTCTACCAAGTTTTTTGGTTTGATACACAGTTGCACACCAAGTGTTTAATGAAATGTGCAAGTATATTTTCCTCTTTTCATGATACACTTTTGATTGTGTTGGTTGATAATATTTTAAATTATTAATTAACAATGAAGAAGACATTACCGGTTGAAATATATATATTTTGTTATGCTGTGGATATTGTTTTGGATATGAATATTCGGATATTTCTTGAAAGTGTCTAATGTTTGGATATTGTTTTGGACTAGAAACATTGTTCTTTTTTGAAACTTATATGACTAAGCTTTTGTGATGCGTGTTAATAGGTTGGTTATGCATGAAGAATCATCAAGCATAAGGAAGGTGGATGATGACGTTCAAGAAGGTGCTATACCAGCCTACGTTCAAGAAGGTGAGACCAGTCGCTGAAGATGAGATGTTTAAAGTGATTAGAACTGCTAAAAGGAAAAATGAGTATCCCGTATGCCTTTATATTTCTTATAGGCTTTGTTAGCAGGTTTTTTGGCATTATGTTTTGATAGTGCTCTTGTGATACCTAAACGCTAAGCTAATTAAAGATTGGATAATCAAGGGTAACAAAGCAGGTGAGCCATTATCGGGCATCCAAAACAAAGAAAAGTATTTGCTTCTATTTAATATTTTTCATGCTTACATTAAAGAGTAATAAATGACAGCAACTTTCTCTTAATATTATTCATGATGTCTATCTCATAGTAAAATATACCTATTTTATGACACCATATGTTTGATTGAATGCTAAAATAATTGACACCATATGTTTCTGTTATGGATGGCTTTTCAAGAGTGCAAATATTTCAGAAAGTTTGGGCTTATGGATAGCTGGGAAGGTAAAAGACTTAATGCTTGGAGGATTGGTTGCTTTTATGATTATACAGGTCTGTTTCTAATCAATTATGATGAATTTGTGATGGGTCTGCATGCTCTTTTGATTATAAGGGATAGTGATTTTGATTGCATGAGTAAATGGTTAAGAAGAGATACGAATAGTATAGTATGGTAGACATTAGGCATGTTTTTTTATGAATGCAGGTTTGACTTTGAATAGTCAACTGTTGTTTATAGAGGATATGCATGCTATAGAGTGTTGCGGGTTTATGAATTTGCATGAACAGTTGATAATTTGGACTGGTAGTTTGAATTGTTTTGATCAGTGTTTCAGAACTTTTGATCATTTTTGTGGAAGCAAGCCAATTGATTTAATGAGTTTTTGTGCAGGTTATTGTGTATATTTGAGTTGGCTTAGGATTGAATTATATGTGTTATGGAAATGGCCGTATAAGAGTGATACTGCAGATTTAATTTTGTGTAAACATATTGGTAATAGTAATGAGGTTGCTGTTAGTTTAATTGATCCGGAAAGTGTAAATGATTTGGATATGAGCTTATGGATTAAAAGATGGGCTCAGATTAAGGGTATTGGACATGGTATGAAAAATGGTAGTAATTGGGTTGCTTTCTCTAAAAGAGAGAAAGTCAAGTCATTGGTATGGGCCATATCAGTGTGGGCTGTTTCATATTGGGCTTCAAAAAAGATTTATTTTCAAGACTTGGACGTGCTGATGAGTGATGAATAAAGATGTGCAGAATTTGAATTTGGGCATTGAAGGATTGCATGGATTTATTTTTGGTCATTTTAGAAGTGATTATAGTATATGGTTTTTCGATAGTATAAATTTCATAGTTATGAGTTTTTTTGTAAGTGGTTGAGATGTATACTAATTCATCCTCTTTAGGTATGCCTAAAGTAATTTGTACATAAACAATTTATTTTGATTTAATATGTTTTTCGGGGTTCCGTCTCCTTTAGCCAAAAAAATGTATATGTACTATGTTAAGATTCTTCAAGAAATTAATGTTATAATTTATTTTTTTATCATACCCGTGTAGTCACGGGTCGTCATAGAACTAGTGTTAAATGTTAAGGAGTATTTGAGTATATTAGGTAGTGATCATTTATTACTTTAATAAGTATTTAATCAACTGGTTTAATAAGTATTCATTCAACTAACTAGTTTTAGCTTTATCGGCTTCTTTGTTTAGTGATGGTACTGTAAATAATTGACATGATCACTCAAAATAGGCAGCCTACAAAGATTCATACCAATGATGAATTTCGGCTTTCTAATGATACTAGTAAGTCAAAACGCTGTGCGAAGCACAACCCACGACTGATTAGGTAGATAATGTATTTCATACGATAGTTTATATGTATAATTTTCTAAGTTGATATGTAATTTTTAAAGAATTGTATCATACTTTAAATGATATAAAATAAGAAAGTGAAATGTTTCATAACTAAAGAAGCAAAATAGCACGTGGAGTACTCTATGGGTTTTTGTTTGGTGTTTGCAAAATTTATTTTTTACCGCTAGTTATCGAATACTAATACCAATCATGTGTATGAAATATATAAAACGGAAGTTCTATTATTTTGTTTTCTCAAGAGAAAAAATCTACAATTTTTTTTATGAAGTTTGTACATAGCTTTTTAAAAGCTATTGTCTTCCAAAAAAGTAATTCAATTGTGCATCTAAGAGATTCTTAATTTATGATAATTTAAAGACAAACATGGATTGAGAAAATGAAAACGTCTTGTAAAACAACAGTGCAAAATATATGTAGACATGATGAAAGAGTTTAAAAATTTTAAAAAGACATCTAAGAGACTAAAACATCCTTAATATTTGACCCTAAAAGATATATAGACTGAAGTTTTTGAAGGCCCTTCAATATTATGTTTTATAATACTCCGTAGTTAAGATATGTTTTATTTAGATGAAATTTTCAAGTTTTTTTTTTTTATGTTTTAGTTTTTTTCTTATAAGTACATTCAAAATTTAAGGTGTACATCTGGTTATTAAAGAAAATGTATTGATATTCTGTTTAAGAGAGTTATTACGAGTTTTGTTTTGTAAATGAAAGTAATATTATTGTTATTATTATTATTATTATCATTATAAACAAGCATAGTTAATTAGTAATATTAAATTAAATAAAATATTTAAAAATGATAGTTAAATGATAGTTATGATGTGTCAATATATAAAGGCATTAGTAAGTAGAATGTTTTCATTATATAATAGTTAACGATTAAAGAAAAGAAAATGGTATGATAATTAAATTTAATATAATGGTGTGTTTTAAGTTTAATTGTGTACATTTTTAGATTAATTATGTGTTAAAAAATTAATTTGTGTTACTTGTTAATAATTAAATTTTAGACACATATGTGTCATTATTTTAAGCACTTTAGGCTTTTTTATAATATAAAGAAAGATAATGTTTACATATACTGCAATATATGATTAATAAGTCATAATAATAATAATAATAATAATAATAATAATAATAATTGGAGCAAACACCAGAATACTAGAAAAAAAGAGCAACCTACAATAACACAACATATTCAGGTGTTTTTGCAAGGGGTCTAAATCGAGTAAACAGTAAAGAGCTAACATGAACGCCTTAATTATCCAATTCCATTGAAAATATGTTAATTTGTTTATACGGAATCTCTACTCCTTTATTAAGGGTTTTGATGTTTGGCTAATTGACTTAGTAAAAGGACTTTAGAAATTACAAAAATATCTTCCCCTTAAATTACAAAAATATGTGTTTACTACTACCCTTCGCTAACTTGAATATTCATTACATCCTTTCTCTCTCCATCGGAGTATTCTCTAACTTCTCTCTAGAAACACCCACAAACCACACTCATCAACCGGATTCACCACTCGCCGCCACGGAGTTTCATCACCGGATTCACCACTATTTCTATATTATAACACCATATCTAACACGGGAGGTCTTGGGTGGGTTCGTGCCCCGCATACTGCCCCCTTTGGGATGTCACTGCGGATTGAGGGACCAAACTAACTACTAACAACACAGCCTATCCAAAAAAAACACATACATCAGGTGAATTAATAATTTAGTCATGCTACAATATAGAAATAGTAGTCTTGTTCGAGTAGGTAGGGAAGCATGATATTTGAGTTGAAATTTGACCATGGTTGGCAAATAGTATTTAGTTGAAATTTGAAATGTGATGAGCATAATAAAGCAAGTGTAATTAAATAATTTGCTTTTGCATTTTGAATTTTAATTTTAAATTTTAAAACGTTGTACAACCACATTGTAATCACCTAAAAAAACATTTTACCCTACCCCACCCTTTGGTCCCTATGAGTATTTCATTTTCTTCAAGCACCACATATTGTCGGTGTTAAAAATTAAATATAGTCTTTAGCCGGGTTCGAGCCCTGATCGGACCGGGCTTTCACGAATAATTTTGATCCCCTTAAATATTTAAGGGCCGGGCCGGGCTTTTTTAGACCGGCAATTTTCAAGCTATTTCGGTCTTTTTCTAGGGTCAAGTCTGGGTTAAAGCTCGTTTGTGCACCTCTAATATAATGTACATACATCTAAGACATGCAGTGTTTTTTAATTTCTATGATTCTTTTTCTTCAAGTGTTGTTCATCATATTACTACATATTATTATTATTTGTTTGATTTACGACATATATTATATATACATTTTTCAACTGTTATTTCACTACTTTTTTTCACGAATTTCAAATATCTTCTCGCACCATTGCGCGGGTTACCAGCTAGTAATAAGTTATTACTCCATCCGTTCCATTTTTAGTGCCATTTTGCATTTTTTGTTGGATTCAAGATAGATTGAATGAATGTTTATTTTGCCTTTATATTCAAAATAGATTTGAGTGAATTTAATTAAAAAATAAATGATTGTTAGTAATAAATGAGGGTTGAATAGAAAGTTTAGTGATGTGCAATAGTTATTAAGTACAAACATGTAATATTTTTTGACAAAAAAAATAGTAAAATAGACAATAAAAATACACATAAGGAGTATATACGATATATTGTATTTGTTGTGCAAATATAACAACATGCAATGTGCAATTATTGTAACATCATAATTCATAACACTTTTTTATGTTAAAAGTCAAACTAGTTTCATAAAAGACTGTGATAATGTAATATCTACATCATATCCAAAGACAAATAAAGAATGGTACTCTTTCCGTTCAAAATTAGATGTACATTAGTCTATTTTGATTTGTCGCAATAAGTGTTTCATTAATTTCAAAGGTACACTTTTAGTTGATTAAAATATTTTCAAAGGTAACGATGTGATTGTATTGATGTACTACGCGATGGTTCTTACTTTTCTTAAATTAAATGTGAACATTTAATTACCATTAATACTTTGTGTTCTTTAATTTTCACTATAAAGCAAATGCTTTTTTCTTTTCTTTCTTAAAAACATACGATATTGCATAGTGATTTTAAACTTATCCATTTGATAAGACCAAAAGCAATATGAAACTTTTATCAACTGTTTTGGTGTTGTATCTTTTGATAATCGCTACAAGTAAGTCTAATGTGATACACGCCAAACAATTTCTATATATATAGTTGTATATATTCTCTCATTTGTATTTTTATTTATTACATTTTATGATTATTAATAGGTGCAGAAGAACATATGGGGCATGTTGATAGAATGTGCGAATTTGTCAAGTGGTCAGGAACATGCGTCGACATCAAATGTATAAATGATTGCAGAAAAAGCGGTTATTTTGATGGTTATTGTCAACGCGCTTTAGATCCTCAGTTTCCCGATAAATGTATATGTTTAAATTCTTGTGAAATTCTTCACAAATAGATACTATTGTCACATGGTTTGGTATATATGTAATGTTGCAATTACATAAATTATAATAAAAATTTATTTCGGTTATTTCTCTTTGTTATCATCTAATAAGTTGTATCGCATGTTTATTGAGTTAATGATAAACAAATTGCAATCGATTGTATAGTGGAATGAGCTATAACAAGAGTTGACTCACGCTTCGCTGCTAGTGTGTTTTTCTCTATTTTGATCAATTAGTAGCTAGAGTTATTGTAATTAAGTTAAGGTTTTACACATCATATTGTTGAATTAATTGTAAAAATGAGAATATTCTTTCTAAACCATATATTGTGCCCAAAGAAAAAGAAAAAGAAAAAGACAGTGATAGTTAATCGTAAACTTCTTGCAATAAGAGCTTATAGTTATTTATTTATTTTTATTATGTTACAAGTTTATTCACAATGGTTGTGTTGTTTTTGTCACCTCAATACTAATCAGCATTAGCACTTTTCATCATACTGACATATTATTAACACATACTATAGTGACTATGTTACTTTAATTTTTGAAAACTACATTTACTATCACTATAATGACATGCATCGGTCCCAAGTCCCAACCGAATCAAGTGTGGTGAGTGGTCAAAGTCTTATTCGATAATAACAAGTGTGATGATATTAATAATCTTTTTATAGTTATAATTAAGTTCTAGTTATTGAGTAGAGTTCAAATGAGTACATCAATTTTGAGTGAGAATGAGGAACCAATGATATTGTGCCATGTGTACAAAGAGAATGCTCCACATGTACAAAACCCATTTACCCCCAACATCAATTATCTCAAAAACGACAAATCGAAAAATTATCAAAATAACACCATTAAATTCAACGTTTTCTCCTCTTCGATTTGCCGTCCCTCAAGACATACTTTTGACAACTTTGATTTTTTTTTCATTTTTTGGTGGGTTTACAAATTAGAAACACATGTGTTAATGATTGGTTGCATATTTGATTTGTGGTTAGGGTTAAGGTTTAGTGCTAGAGTTAAGGGTTTAAGATTTAGGGTTAGGGTTTAGCAGGGTTTAGGGTTAAGGTTTAGTAGGGTTTAGAGTTTGGTATGATTTAGGGTTTAGAAATTTGTAAAGCGTTTAGGGTTTAGGGTTTGTGGGTTAGGGTTTAGGGTTGGGTGTTTGAGGTTTCACCCCGAAACCCCAAATCCCCAACCCTAAACCATAAACCTAACCCATAAACCCTAAACCCTAAACATAACACTTTAACACATGTGTTAGTAAATGTGAAACCCTCCAAAAAAGTTGGAAAAAAAACTCGTCGAAAGTATGCCTTGACGGACGGCAAATCGAAGAGGAGAAAACGCTGAATTTAATGGTGCAATTTTCATAATTTTTCGATTTATCGTTTGTGAGATAATTGACGTTGGGGGTAAATGAGTTTTGTACATGTGGATCATTATCTTTGTACACATAACACAATATCATTGGTTCTCTCATTCTCATTTGAACCCACCCTATAGTTATTACTATTATAATTCATAAAGATAATGAAATAATAACTACTCCCTCGGTCCCACCCCAAATGTCCACCTTACTATGTTAGGTTGTCCCAAATAAGTGTCAACTTTCATATTGTAACTGATCGAAAGGGACTTTAGTGGGTAGATATATTATTTGATTGGTGAAAAGTGTAGTTAGTGGAGAATCCTAAAATTACGTGCAAAGTCAAAGTGGACACTTTGGGTGAGACGGAGGGGGTATAATATAATTTAGTCTACTACACCCAACGTTCTGAAACCCGGGTTTCAAGTTGACCCGGCCTAGTGACCGGGTCCGGTTCAACCGGGGTTCAACCGGTTGAACTGGCTATTGACCCGGTTTCCAACAAATTTTCATTAAATATATATTACCAACGAGTAATAAAAGTAAAATCAATTATTTTACAAATAACTAACAAAATTGATAAATATATAACGAGCATTTCAAAAATTGTATAAATTTACATTCATCTCCTACAAAACTAAACTTTACGTCCATTTTCTAACTTCATTTCCTACAATACTAAACAATAAAAGTACATAAATACCTTTCTATTGAAAAAACGGAGTGTTATAAGCATTAGAGTTTGATAATTCATCTAGTCAAATAGCAAAAAAAATATCAAAAACATCAAACCTGGCAGCGTCCGGGTCACCGGTCCGACCAGAAAACCCGACGGGCGAACCCGAGTCAAAAACCACCCCAAACCCGGTCCTAGTTGACCCGGTCCCTTCTCCGGGTCCCGGTCCGACCAGTCGAACCGGCCGGGTCAACCCGGGTTTTAAAACATTGATTACACCATCATTATAAACATAAACACTCACATCAAGCAGGTAAAGGAACTTTGGAATTACGTAGTATGTAACCGTGAAATACATTTTTGTTAGTAGTATATAATAAATTAAAATAATATAATATAATATAATATAATATAATTTATATCTATACCACCATCATCTTAAAATTTATATATAAAAATTACTAGGTATGGAGCCCGTGCAATGCACGACCATTTAAAAATACAATTATAATTATTATAAGTTTAATTTTGTTAATAAAAGACATAATTATTATTAAAATAAAATGATTTAGTAACATAAATCAAGATATAATTGATGGGCTTGTATTTACTTTTTCTGTATTTGGTACATCAAGTATAATAGAGTATATCATTTACTTAAGAGGGTATGAAATTTATGTCTCTGCCCACTTCATACGGTAACACCGATTTGTCAACGTCTGAATGACAAAGGTAATAACCATCAGTTGCAAATTATGTTAAGTTTTATTACATTTGTTGATCTCTTACGATGCTAGGTAATAAAAAAATAAAAGTAACCCTGTGTTTTAAGTTTTCAGTTGTATTATTATGGTTGAATGTTGAAAATTTATTATTATTAGTTAGTAGTAACATATAATAATATGCACAGAAAATAATCAATTTGATATATCATAGTAAAACTAATTTTCTTAAAACATGGTAGCTGATGATAATTGAAATGTTTTAGATATCAATAAGAAAATAAATTTATTTTTTATGTATAAAAAATTATTATCTATTGAATGTAATGAATTTAAAAAAAAAACTATTACAACAAAATATAATGAAATTGAACTATGACTCTTTACAAAATAGAAGACAATAGTTTGTTAGAAATTTAAAATTATAAAAATTGTTAAAATGAGATTGTTAGGAATTTTGAAGAAGTTTTGAGAAAAAATTAATATGATGATGTGCCATAATTTGGATTTTTTTTTTAATAAAAGGCTTTTAGTCCGTGCAATACACGATCGTTATTATATTATAGCTATTAAGTAGTGATGCGCCACCAGCGGTCGGTAAGGATTTCAACCCTTGTCGTTGCACCGGCTACCGACGACGGGCATCAGTGAGTGTTTTAAATTTGTAATTGCGGGGCCTAAGTTTTCCCTAACAATGCTAATCCTAAGGGTGAGCAAGTGGTAGGTATGACCTAGAGTCGTTCTTCAAACCGACTGAATTGAAACTAAGGCGTGGCAGATGAGGGCTTTCAAACTAGTGAAGGTTTTATAAAATAGTGAGGGAATTTTAGTTTTTATATTAACTAACTTAGGCAAGTAAATAAATAAAAGCGAAATAAAAATAAAAGATAAAGCAGATAAAATAAAGATAATGTTTGCTGAGATTTCAATTAAGTTATGGGATGATGTTTGAAGAAACTGTGTTGAAAGATATTTGTTAATTATTAATCTTGAATACTCGTGATGTAAACACTAGATTCCCTACTAATTAAAATCCCATTAGCATGTCACACCGGGAGCTAGGTTATGGTAACATCACAAAGTATTTAGAATAATAAGCAAAATCTTGACTATGGTTTAATAATACTTTCATATGAACGGGAACAAAATCTTAAGGTACTAGACATAACTGAATCATATAAAGATTCCTCGTCATCTTAACAGATTCATGTATTTAAAACGGTTCATTTATGACTTTAAACCAACCCTTGCTTAAGACTACCCAATAAATCCCCTAATTATCCACAGAGTTCCTCACTTAAAGTGGTTCCGCCGCTTCAAACCTTGGCCATGTCTTGTCCTACGATAATCCCCCATGTAGCCTTGCGGTTCCATAGTTTCATACCTTTGACAAATTATATTGACACAAATGACTGACTACCTTTTAATTAGACGTCGTTAAAAAGGTGTTGTAATCACGTTTATTGGTGGAAAGGCGATAGATTAATTTGAAGTTTAAAAGTCTATTTAGAAAGGTTAATTAGACTAGGTTTCTCATTTTATATGTTAGTCCGTAATATAACTACCTTTGGTCGTTACTCGACTTCCATACATTTGTACTCCACCTTGAAGTGTTTCCAGTATTATATCGAGTAACAGTCGAATATGGGCCATCATATTACTTCGTAATATTGTACCGTTTCGTAATATGACTACCTTCGGTCGTTCCTCGACTTCCATACATTTGTACTTCACCTTGAAGTGTTTCCAGTACTATATCGAGTAACAGTCGAATAGGGGCCACCATATTACTTTACGATAATTAAGACCGTTTATATTTTACCATTATGATAATCCTAAGGCAACAATCAAACAAGAACATGCAATAAGACGATCAAAGAGATACTACCGATCTTTAATATTTAATTATAAATCATCCCATAGTTAATTAACTACATCGCAAACAAACACAACAAGTATACTACTCTCTAATCATGGCAATAACTAAATCTAGCATAATCAATAAAAACGTAATTAATTAAGATAGATAGGGATAGAAAGAACCAGGATTAAATGCGAGAGAGAATAGACTTGAATTAATTGACACAATTCCGAGCATACACCGAAGATTACAATGCGTTCCGCACTTTCCTTCTACTTCTAATAAAACTCCTAAACTAGTTTACATACTAGTTAAAACTAATCTAAAGAAAGAAATATAGAGTGAGAAAGTGGGAGCTTATTTCTAGAGTGAGAAAGATAAGCTAGGAAGGTGTGTTTTGCAAATGAGCCTCATGCCTCCTATTTATAGAGAAGTTTTGGTGCATTTTAGCAAATGGAAGCACACATTAGCAAAAGGTGGAAAAGGTAGTGGCACCAAGTACGAAAAAGGTGAAAAAGGTAGTGCCACCAGGTACGAAAAGCATGTAAAGGTTTAGCACCGGGTACGAAAAAGGACAAAAAAGTACAATCCGTGCGGGTGGGTGGCAGCCGGCGGCGGCCTACTGACAGCTGGCGGCCGGCGGCGGCTGGCTGCCACCTGCACCGGTCTGCTGCCCGTTGCTTCGTTTCTCGATTCGTGTGTGTTTTCTTTGTTATCCGTCCGTTTGATTTGATTCTTTTTGCGTTGGATTCGTAATTCAAAAACAAAGCTTTTGATGAAAAGAAATCCCAAAAATATATCTCTGAACTCTAGATGTGTCGTACGAATCGTTTGGATCTTCCGGAGTGCGTAGAATCTTCATTCTTCGTCCGTTTTTGTTGATTCTTCTTCTGTTGGATTCGTAATTTGAAAACGAACATCTTGGGTCAAATAGATGTTGGTGATGGGCTCTTTTATCTTGAAATCTCATTTTGATGCCTTGAATCTTCAAACGTGCGTGGAATCTTCGTTTTCTATCCGTTTTGCTTGATTTTCATCGTGCAGCCTTGTTTTGACCATCTTGGCATAATACTATTGATTTGTACTGAATTTGAGTTAAAGTGCCAAGAATCGTTCCAGAATGAGAGAGATATCGTGTGAGTCCCTAATCACTATTACATTAGTGATTGTGAATCGTTAACAGTGAGTTAATTGTAGAAGTGGGGGGGGTTGAATACAATTAAAAGCTTTTCTTTTCTTTTATAATGAGTTATCTTTGTTTAACAAGTTTTTAACCGTATTAAGGTAACAACAATATGAACACAAGTATGTATATAAGATAAACAGTTCAGTTGCTGATACAAATGTAGCTGAAAGATAAATTCTTTTATTGATAAAATTTATCTCTTGTTGATTTGCGGAATAGATTAGCCGAAGCTAATCTAAATCAAACAATACAGCTATTACAAAGAGATGAGCAGTAGTGGACAAACACGCTAACTGCTCACTCGCTGAGATAAGCTAGTAGTGGACAAACACGCTACTAGTTTACTCGCTGGTGTTTACTTGTATCTTAGACAAACTAGTCACTGACAAACAAGAGACAATACAAGTAATCGACACAAAAATGAAGTACAACATACTATGCTATTTATAGACACTGAAATCCTTGATTTCCGGATCTGATAGACACGTGTCGCTGCTTGATTGGAGAGGTAGTTGAGATGTGATGTATCATGGCACGACATTCTGTCTTGGGAAATATCACTTTGTACCATAGACCAATCAAAAGCTTCCACGTTACTCTTTTCAAGTTACGAGGAACACGTGCTGCGCCGTAGTAACGCCGAATGTTGACTTCTTATTTAATGCGACATTTAATGCTGCAGTCACTGATAGATGTATCAATTCTCCTCATTCTCGATGCGAGCTAACATGCTCTAAAGAATGACTTGAACAGCTAATCTTCAGCGACTTCTTTTATTCAGCAGATGAGAGAACTCAAGAAGACTTGGAGACTCTCGTTGATAGATGAGTATCAGCGACACACATAGTTGAGTCTTTGATCTTTATAAATTCTTCTTCTACTGGTCTAAGATATAATCAGCGACAAGAAAACCTTCAGCAACACTGTCTTTAACTTGAATCATTCTTCATGTACAGAGAGTAATACTCTCGCTGACAAAGATCAGCGACACACAGAGTTGAGCATCATTCCCTTCAGTAACTCAGAGTGAGAGAAGATCAGCGAACATAAAACATCAGCAACAGGAGCTTGACTTGAATCATTTCTTCTTAGAGAGATTTTCATTAAAAGGGACAGCGACATGTGATAGTAAGACACCATCAGTGACTTCGCTTATCAGCGACTGATGACTTCAACAATCTGCTTGTAGACAATGTCTTAATCTCCCCCTTAATCTTTGAGATCAGTGACTAACTTGAGTTTGACGATCAGTGACTCAACAATCTCCCCCTAAATGGTTTAAGTTAGAGCTCCCTTAGACAAACTAGTTGCAGGAGGTTATAGATTCAACAATCTCCCCTTTACTTTGTTGATAAGTTGAATGCACAAAGACTTGTCCTTGTTAATTTTTGTAGTAGAAAAGATTTGAGTCTCTGACAGTTGGTAGGTTGCCCAGTGACTTGCACTTGAAGATTTTCTTGATTCAAACCTCATATATATCATAGAATAAATATTTATAGAAGCTATCTATTACAAAAGGTCTAAATTATTTATCTCTCCACATTTCCTCTTCTTTCACTATGCCAAGCTCAGCTTCAAGTTCATATTTGTCTTTGGAGGGCAGGTATCTGAAATTTCTGGCCAAGGCTTCATCGAGAATAGCTTTCCTGATCTTTGAATCTGTTGGAAGCATGCTGGCTGACCTGATTAGGTGTATGAGTTGTTCTTGATCAACCTTCTCAAGTTCAGCTTCCCTCTGAAACCTAAGGGCACCATTTAGGTCCCTGTATACCAGACCCTTCTCCCTTTCAGTGACCTCATGACCTTCAAGCTTTGGCACACCAGCAGGGATAGATAGATTAAGCCTTGAAGTGTTGGGGATTCGATAGATGCTGCTGGTACCTGATCTATACCTTGGACTAGGTGGCTGAACAATTTCCTCACCATGTATGACAGTATCTTCTGGTCTGAGGAGTTGCAGCGACACCATTTTCTGATAGAGTCTGTCAATCTCCTTCATGACATCAACCTTAGCTGCACTTGTAGAGTAGCTGATAGCAAGCCTTATCTCATTCCATTCTTCTCTGTGCAGCTTGCATACTTGATCAAGTAGCATTGATTGAGTCTCTGAGCCTCTTTGTATAAGTAGCTGAGGTTGAGATTGGTTCCTTGACTTTTTCAGTTTGACCTTGGTAATAGGTGCAGGGTTTGATCTCCCTGTCATTCTGGCAGCAAATCTCTTTCTATCAATTTCATCCCACTTTCTATCCACTGCTGTTTTGACAGCTCCCCCTTTCTTTTTAGAGCTCTTGCTAGCTGACTTTTTCAGTTTCTGTTGCTCTAGCTCACTCTCTTCTATCTCAGCAAGTACCCTGGCAATTGCAGCATCAGACTCTTCTTGATCTTTCTTTTGTTTAAGAAGTCTGGCCCTTTCATTGGCATCTTTGGAGCTCAATTCCAGTAGGTATGCTCTGTCAGCATCTGATTGCTCTTTCAGCAACCTTTTCCTTTCTTGTTCTTCTCTCAACTCAGCCTGAAAGGTTATTTGTAATATCATCTCTTGCTCCCTGTCCTGTCTTGCCTTTATCTTTCTGGCAATTCTCCGATCTTTTGTTTCATCAGGACAAGGGGTATCTGAGGCTGAGTCAGAGGAAAGGCATGCTGTAGGGGAGGTATCTGATGTGGTAGTGTTGGAAGGAGTTGCTGTGGAGATTGGAGTTATAGTTGCTGGGGTAGGTGTGGTTCTTTGGATTGTTTGGGTTGCTGTGGTTGTAGTTGCTGTAGGTAAGGTTAGGTTTAGGGTTGCTGGTGGAGATGAAGGTGCAGCTACCTCAGATATGACAATATGTAATTGAGGATCACTGACCTGTTGTTTCTTTGATGGAGGAGTAGATGCAGGAGAGGTGTCACTGGTCCTTTTCCTTTTTATGACAGATGATATGGGTTGCTGATCCTCCATATTCACATCATCTTCATCATCTGAACCTTGACCATTTCCATGACCACCTCCCTGGCCATCATCATTATTATCATCAGCATCATTATCATCAACATCATGCATGATGGTATCATCCTCCTCATCATCAGATGCATCAGCTACTACATCCCTATTCATCCACTCCCAGCGAGCCAATTCGTAGCTCACTGAGGTACCCTCAATCCTGGCAGTATCATCCACTGCCCATTGCTGTATCAGCCCATTGTAGTTCCTGAGCTCTTTAGCACTGAACTCAGGAAAGCTTTTAGTGACATCCACCATGTCAGTGGCTATCTCCATATCCACCCAATGCAGTTCAGCAACTGCAAGGGCCTCCAATTCAGGTTGCTCAGCGATAGAACGAAGTGCATAGGTAGTGAGCACAATGTCCCTGTGAGCCTTGTTTGACAGCGGATCAGTCATCTTATGGGGCATCTCTGGATCAGAGACCAAGTCTTCTTCTTCACTCTCCCCCTGACTGGTTCGCTCAAACTGATCAACTGCCCGAAGTATCTGATCAGTGAAGTCTGCGTTTTCCTCACGCAGGACAGCGACCTCAGCTCTAGTCTTTGTGAGCTGTGAGACAACCTGTGGAAGCACCTTAATTACTTTGTCAGTGTTATATAGGTAGTTGGATACATAAATGGCCAAGTCATTTTGGTTGGTGGTGAGCTGGGCAATAGCAGCAGCATGATTGGTGAAGTTGGTGTTGGAGGTGGAGGCTAGCTCAGTGACTGCATGGTTTATTGCAGCACTAGCATCAGCTACTGTTTGAACCCTCTCACTAACAGATGCACTCCATGGTTCAATGGAGTTGTACACATCAGTGAGAGCAGCAACAGCTTTCTGGACGACAGAGACATTGCCAATAAGTGCCTCACGGTCTTCAGTGAGCATCTTAATTTGGGTTTAGGATTGGGCAATGTACTCCATCAGTAGCTGATCTGATGTGGAGTGAGTGGAGGTGTTTGGGGGAGTAGTTTGGGTAACAATAATGGGGGTAGGAGTAGATTGGGCTACATGATCAGGGGGTGTGGTCTGATCAGCAGCAACTTAAATGTTATCACTGGAGAAAGAGGTGGGGGTGAGCTCTCTGATGGGAGAGTTGGATGTGGGTGGAGGAATGGGTTGGGTGTCCTCAGAAGTGTCCATAGGCATGATTTCCTCATCATCAGCTTGTGATTTAGCTGGTGGTTTATTGGAAATAGACGTAGCGACCTGTATCTCACCATGGGTCAGTGGTGAGACATTGGCAGTCGGTGCAGTGATAGATGAGAGATGGCCCGGGTCTGTAGCCAGTGGTGTGACATCAGCTATGAGTGTGTTATCACCCACTGATGTCACTTGCCCTTTTAATGAAATGTCACCCTTTTGTGAGGATGACAAGTGGCTGGGTTGACTCGATCTGAAGGTGTGGGGTGCACCCGAATCACTGCTAACAGTGGTTTGATCCACTGCAGCTGTCTGTAGTGTTCCCTTTGTAGAGTCACTGGACTTTCGGGAGTCCAGTGAAGCAGTTAAAGTTAAGGGTTCAGCAGTGGTGCCCTCAGTAACTGAACGTACAGTCACTGATTCACCACTGGCATCCGTAGATGTCTTCTTTTTGCTATGTCCCTGATCCTTTAATGTCAGGGACCCTAATTTGGATTTTTTCTTGGGAGCAGTTGGTGGTTTCTTGATTGGTGGTTGACCAACAGTAGTCACTGGGGGTGTGGTCAGTGACGTGGTCGATGGGGGGGCAGGAACTGACATTTGTACAGCAGTTACAGGCTGGGGTGCAAGGATCCCCGGATGCTTCATAAAAGCAGGTAAAACCACAGTCGCTGGTTTTGAGAAAATTTGAGATCCTACCAGAGTGGGCTCAAATCCCTGAAATGATACCCTATCATAGGCAGCAAACTGATCCCTAAAGATCAGTGAGAGATACCTAGGGTAAGGTACATATTTTGCCCTGGCAGGCTCAGCGACTTTGGTGATCAGTTCATTGAAGATCACACTTGCATAGTCAACTCGTAGAGAGTTGACCAGTGACCAACTGATCTGTGCTTCCAGGGAGCTGAATTGATCGTAGCTCCCTGATTTTGTGCCCAAAGATTGAATGAAATTAGTAAAAAGGGCATTCCAAACACCATCCATTTTGGTTTTATGGACCGTAGAGTACTTACGATTGCCATTGCCATCGACTGAGTATTTACACCCAATCTCAGTGAGCTCGACGAGGCCTTGTTTGGCAACGTCGCTCTCTGGCAGTGACTCGTATGACTCAAGGGTCGGCAGTTGTAAAATAGAGCGAATGGTGTTGGCAGTTATTATTATAGGTTGGGTACCATTGTCGATAAAACCCTGGAGTTGGGAAACACCAGAGACGACAGAGTGAGTGCAGGTATACCAGAACTCACTGAGCCATTCTGGGTTCATTTTCCCAGGAGACAAGGTAAGAGCAGAGAGGATAAAATGGTTTTTCAAAAAGTTAATTACCTCCGCATACTCAGTTTTTGTACAGGTTACATTTCCCAAATAGTTAGATTTGGGAACTGTAACGACAAGGGTCTCGCTGACCGCAGAGGCTCGAAGAGCTTTAATCTCTGGGGTAGGAGTGTAGACATTATTGAAAAATTTTGTCCTTGCCATTATAGAAAAGAAAGTAGAAATTTGAAAAAGTTAGAAGTTTGCAGAGAAAAATTGAGGAAGATGAAGTTTAAAAAGTTAGAAAGCGTAAAGAATGAAAAGGTGGGGGATTCGCTGCTTATATACGGTTGCTGGTGTAAAAATGTGTGGTTATAACGAGTATATACGTGGTCAAAAAGGTAAAAAAAATAATAAAATAAAAGTAGTTGGTGGTATTGGAGTAGGGTGATGATGGTGAGGGGTGGTAACATTAAATGGTGATGGGAGAGGTGCGCCGGAAAGGTATACGAGGTGTCAGAAAAAGTGTACCTTTTCGAGTTCCCATAAGATATTTTAATAAAATATTTATAAAGAATATAAATCGTTACAAATTAAATACAAAATGTATTAATTGTAAGGAATATATGTCGAAATAAATGCTGTATTAATTATTAACAAAACTTTCGCTGATACATTATGTCTCAGCGAGATGAGAAATAAATCATATCTTAAAATAAAATAGATATTATGTTTCACATTTGATGTCACTGATCAAATTACAACTTAGAATACTAATCCAATCAGCTAGTCAAGAATGTGAATCATAAGATATAGTTTATTCATATGATATGAGGAATTTTCATGTGCAGTTACAAAGTACATAATTTATTAATTATAACAATGCTAACTTATTGTTCTAGCTGATAACATCAGTGAGAATAATAGATCAGCGAGTTAAGAGAAATAAATTATTTATTCAGTAACTGCCTTTTATTAAACAATTAGGTTTTAATCATTCAGGTTCAGCATGCCCAACTCGCTGATGAGAAAGGTGAATCTTTTCTCATCTAAAGGTTTTGTAAAAATATCAGCGAGCTGGTAATCAGTTGGAATGAAATGTAATTCAATGTCACCTTTCATGACATGGTCCCTGATGAAGTGATATCTGACATCAATATGCTTTGTCCTTGAGTGCATCACAGGATTGTTGGCTATGGCAATAGCACTTTGACTGTCACAATAAATTGGAACATTGCCAAAGTCAAAACCATAGTCAGCGAGCTGATTCCTCATCCACAGAATTTGAGCAGTACAGGCTCCAGCAGCGACATATTCAGCCTCAGCAGTAGAAGTTGAGACAGAATTTTGTTTCTTGCTTGACCAGCTTACAAGCTTTTCTCCAAGAAACTTACAGCTACCAGAGGTGCTCTTTCTGTCCATCTTGCATCCAGCATGATCAGAATCTGAATATCCCTTCAGTGAGAAATCTGAACCATATGGGTACCAGAGACCAAGATTTGGTGTACCCTTCAGATATCTGAATATTCTTTTGACAGCAAGCAAATGGGATTCCTTTGGATTAGCTTGATATCTAGCACATAGACAAGTGGAAAACATAATGTCTGGTCTACTAGCAGTTAAATACAGCAGTGACCCGATCATTCCTCTGTAAGCAGTGATGTTTACAGATTTACCATCAGGATCAGCATGTAATTTAACTGCAGATGACATTTGTGTAGTAAGGGATGAGCAGTTGGTGAATTCAAATTTCTTTAATAAATCTTTAACATATTTTCCTTGATTTATAAAAATACCAGTTTTGGTTTGCTTTATTTGCAGACTAAGGAAAAATGTTAGTTCACCCATCATGCTCATCTCATAACTTTTAGTCATGAGGTTACTGAATTTCTTGCACATGTCATTGTTAGTAGACCCAAAAATAATATCATCAACATAAATTTGGACTAATATAACATCTCTCTTATCCTTTTTAATAAAAAGTGTGCTGTCAATCTTACCTCTGACATACCCACAGTTAGTTAAGAAGGTAGAAAGAGTGTCATACCAAGCTCTGGGAGCTTGTTTTAGTCCATACAAAGCTTTATCCAGTTTATATACATAACCTGGATGCTTGGGATCAGTGAATCCAGGTGGTTGCTTCACATATACTTCTTCCTGCAGCTTGCCATTCAAGAAGGCACTTTTCACATCCATTTGATATACCTTGAACTTCTTGTGAGCTGCATATGCTAAAAACAACCTGATTGCCTCAAGCCTAGCAACTGGTGCAAAGGTTTCATCATAATCAATTCCTTCTTGCTGACAGTAACCTTGTGCAACCAGTCTAGCCTTATTCCTTATTACAACACCATCAGCATCCATCTTGTTTCTGAACACCCATCTTGTTCCAATCACAAATTTCCCAGCTACTTGAGGTACTAACTTCCACACCTTATTCCTTTCAAACTGAGATAGCTCATCTTGCATAGCAGCTATCCAGTGATGATCAGTGAGTGCCTCATCAATTTTCTTGGGCTCAATTAGTGTTACAAAGCTTACAAACAAACAAAAGTTAGCAGATGCTGATCTAGTCTGGACCTTGGACTGAGGATCACCAATAATCAATTGATTATCAATATGTCTAGTCCACTTAGTCACTCGCTGAGGTTCAGCAGTGACTTGATTATTCATAGGTGATCCACCAGACATATTAGCATTAGAAGCAATGTTTAAGCTTTGGTTTTGAAAATGAGTGTTGTTATATTGATGCAAATGATGAGATGATGATGGGGTATTAACAGGCAAAGATGAAGTTTCTGAATTATTCTGAGCTGGAGTAGAGCCAGAAGTATCTTCAGGGACATCATCTTCCCTTTCTGAATCTGATGGATGAATCTCATGCTTGTCATCACTGATTGAGTTAAAAATAAGGTTTTCATAATCTTTTGGATCAGTGAGTGATTCATCATAAGATTCATCAAAGGTAACATCCATTGATTCTTCAATACATTCCCTTCTTTTATTGTAAACTCTGATAGCTTTTGAAATGATTGAGTAACCAACAAATATACCTTCATCAGCTTTGGGATCAAACTTCCCTAAGTGATCTCTTTTGTTTAAGACATAGCAGGTACTGCCAAAAACATGAAGAAAACTTATGTCAGGTTTTCTCCCCCTTAACACCTCATAGGCTGTCTTATCATGTCTCTTGACAATCAGAGACCTATTCTGAGTGTAGCAGGCAGTGTTAACTGCTTCAGCCCAGAAGTGGGTCTTAAGACCAGCATCTATGAGCATTGACCTTGCTGATTCAATCAAGGTTCTATTTCTCCTCTCTGCAACACCATTTTGTTGAGGTGTTCTAGGTGCAGAGAAGTTTTGAGAAATACCTTTTGAATCACAGAAACTTTCAAGGTCAATATTTCTGAATTCAGTGCCATTATCACTTCTTAAATGCTTAACTGAACAATCATTTAAGTTTTCCATCTTTTTGATAAAGGATATAATTTCCTGTGTTGCATCACTTTTGGCTTTGAGGAAGAATACCCAAGTATATCTGGAATATTCATCTACAATTACCAAGCAATACCTTTTACCACCAAGACTAGGAGAACTCACTGGACCAAATAGATTCATATGCATCAGTTGAAAGCATTCTGTCACTGAAGATGTTTGTTTGCTTTTGAAAGAAGAGCTGTGATGCTTTCCCTTCTCACACGCTGAGCAAAGCTTGTCTTTGTCAAAAGTGAGCTTTGGAAGACCATTTACCAAGCTATGCTTGCTGAGCTTGCTGATGGCTTTGAAGTTCAAGTGAGAAAGTTGCTTATGCCATAACCATTTTTCTTCTGAAACGGTTCTGGAATAAAAACATGTTCCTGATTGTGCTGAGTCCATATTGACTACATATGTATTTCCTTTCCTTTGAGCACCCAGGACAGTACTTCCATTTTTGTTGTAAACAACTCCAGCTTCATGATCAAATAGCACTTTATTCTTGGCATCGCAGAACTGACTGATGCTTAATAAATTATGCTTCAGTCCTTCAACATATGCCACCCTCTTAAACATCACATTACCATTGGTTAAGACCCCATACCCCCTGGTCTTACCAATGTTGTTATCACCAAAAACTACATCAGGACCTCTTTCATCCTGGTAGTCGCTGAGCAGGGACTTACATCCGGTCATATGTCTGGAGCACCCACTGTCCAGATACCAGATTGTTTCTCTAAGAATGCCCTACATCAGAAGTAAACTGTTAGTTCAATTTATGAACCCATCCTGAGATGGGTTCATGGTGGATAAGCCCTTAACTTGGCTTCCACTGACCAGCAAGACGTTTGACTCACTGCTGGTGGTTGGTTGGACACAAACTTGTACTGATGAACAATCTGTTGACACATGTTGTCTATTTCCACACTTATAGCATTTTTTATTTGTGGCTTTAGATTTCTTTTGCTCAACATGCTTATTTGATTGAGATTTGAAAGAGTTCAGACTTACTGCCTCAGTTTGTTTCTTTGATTCCAAGTCACTGATGACAAGATTATCAGTCACTGGAGTGTCAGAACTGAGGTTGCTGAACAACTTTTGATCAGTAATACTGATGGGAACTGAATTAATTGTTGACTTATTTATGCTCAAGTCTTTCAGTTCATCAATACTTGCAGTTATATCACAGTTGTCAGTGACCAGCGAGCTTTTAACAAAGTGATTTGGTTTAGGCTCGCTGAAGACTGACATTGGTTCAAAGACGAAGTTTGAAAAGGATTGATCAGGCTTGAATATTTGATCAATGCTTGTGGCATCAACTAGAGAAGCAGCAGTGTCATAATCACCTCCCAAAATAGCTTTTACTTGTTTTGGAATTTGATTATTGACACACTGATTTACATTTAATGCAGATTTGCACCATGACTTTATAACTTCATTGAGTTGAGAAAATTTGGTTTCAAAAATTATTTTCTCTTGAATGCACATTTGATTTGCATGTATTTGTGCATCAAGTTCAAGTTTTAGATCTTTCATTTTCAACAAATTTTCTTCTTGAAGTTTAAGTTTAGATGTTAAGTCATTGATCATGCATTCTTGCCTTTTCTGTATATCATGAGCATTTGATAGATCAACTATCAAAGTCTCAAAGATATTCTCCTTTTCAGTCACTGAAGCTGATTTAAAATAATGTACCTTGTAGAGAGTTTCTGGATCCCAGCCGGATGCTGAACATTTCTTAGCTACTTCTTTGATGTTATCATGGAAGTCAGCATCATCAGCCATCAGGCAGTAATCTCTATCTAAGCAAATCATAGCTTCTTCTTCATCAGATGATGAGGTTGAGTCAGAGTCGCTGAAGGATCCTTCTTCAGCGACGAATCCTTTTCCCTTTCGTTTTCCAACTTTGGACATAGCTTTCAGCTTCTTGTATTTTGACTTGTACTTGTTGTACTTGTCATCTCTGAAGCTGGGCCTTTGTTCAGGGAGAGGATTGACAGCTCTGGATCTACAGTCAGCTGCAAAGTGACCAGGTTTGCCACATTTGTAGCAGTCACCTTTTGACTTTGAGATGTCAATTGATGTTGCACCAGCAAATTTATTGAACCTTGTGTTCTTTCTGAAATTTGCAACCATCATGGCCATATCTCTTTCCAGCTTCTCTAGTCCTTCTTCATAGCTGACTTCAGACTGACTGTCAGCAGCACAACCTTCCTCATCTGCAATCAGTGACTTTGAACTCATCTGGGTGATCTTAACTTTCTGCCTTTGATCAATCTCTTCTAGCTCAGCTACAAGGGCATTAGAAATCTTTTGACTGCCTGGTGCAGCACGAATGTGCTCACTTTGATCAGCCTGTTTTTCAAATTGTTCCCAGTTTAATAATATACCATAAACTTGAGTTAGATTGAGAGAAGTATAATCATTACGTTGTCGAGTACATGTTGCAATGGTCCCCCAAATTTTCCTAGGCAACAGTTCTAGAAATTTTTCAACAACAAATCTTTGATCTTTACCTATGTTAGCCTTTTCCATTTTATTTATTAAAGCTTGGTATCTAGTATAGGTGGAGGCCAGTGACTCATTGGGTTCCATGGCAAACAGTTCATACTGACGAGTCAGATTTACTTCTCTACAGCGAATGATGTCGGGGGTTCCAATATAGATATTTCTTAGAGTGTCCCACATGTTCTTCGCTGTACTGCACAATCTAATGGACTCAAACACTTCATCAGGAAGTGACATGCTTATGTGTATTTTAGCTTGTTTATCCAGCCTAACCATACGCCTATCCTCATCTGTCCATTGTTCCTCCCTTTTTGGCATAACCATTTCTGGTAGTGCAGGGTGGTTGCAGTAGCTGCAACAGCAGGAATAATGACAGTAGGAGTGTGAGGACCGTCAGTTATTATAGAACAAAGATGATCATCAACAAGGTCTAAGAACATCATCATCCTGGACATCCAGGTTTCAATTCTTGATGGGTCAAAAGCTGGAGGTTTTGTAGTGGAGCCATTTCCCTTCTGGTACTCAGAATCAACACAACTGTATTTAACGAATTCTATTGCAGATCTGGTTAAATTATATTTTAAACCAACTCCGCTCTGATACCAATTGTGAGTCCCTAATCACTATTACATTAGTGATTGTGAATCGTTAACAGTGAGTTAATTGTAGAAGGGGGGGGGGGTTGAATACAATTAAAAACTTTTCTTTTCTTTTATAATGAGTTATCTTTGTTTAACAAGTTTTTAACCGTATTAAGGTAACAACAATATGAACACAAGTATGTATATAAGATAAACAGTTCAGTTGCTGATACAAATGTAGCTGAAAGATAAATTCTTTTATTGATAAAATTTATCTCTTGTTGATTTGCGGAATAGATTAGCCAAAGCTAATCTAAATCAAACAATACAGCTATTACAAAGAGATGAGCAGTAGTGGACAAACACGCTAACTACTCACTCGCTGAGATAAGCTAGTAGTGGACAAACACGCTACTAGTTTACTCGCTGGTGTTTACTTGTATCTTAGACAAACTAGTCACTGACAAACAAGAGACAATACAAGTAATCGACACAAAAATGAAGTACAACATACTACGCTATTTATAGACACTGAAATCCTTGATTTCCGGATCTGATAGACACGTGTCGCTGCTTGATTGGAGAGGTAGTTGAGATGTGATGTATCATGGCACGACATTCTGTCTTGGGAAATATCACCTTGTACCATAGACCAATCAAAAGCTTCCACGTTACTCTTTTCAAGTTACGAGGAACACGTGCTGCGCCGTAGTAACGCCGAATGTTGACTTCTTATTTAATGCGGCATTTAATGCTGCAGTCACTGATAGATGTATCAATTCTCCTCATTCTCGATGCGAGCTAACATGCTCTAAAGAATGACTTGAACAGCTAATCTTCAGCGACTTCTTTTATTCAGCAGATGAGAGAACTCAAGAAGACTTGGAGACTCTCGTTGATAGATGAGTATCAGCGACACACATAGTTGAGTCTTTGATCTTTATAAATTCTTCTTCTACTGGTCTAAGATATAATCAGCGACAAGAAAACCTTCAGCAACACTGTCTTTAACTTGAATCATTCTTCATGTACAGAGAGTAATACTCTCGCTGACAAAGATCAGCGACACACAGAGTTGAGCATCATTCCCTTCAGTAACTCAGAGTGAGAGAAGATCAGCGAACATAAAACATCAGCAACAGGAGCTTGACTTGAATCATTTCTTCTTAGAGAGATTTTCATTAAAAGGGACAGCGACATGTGATAGTAAGACACCATCAGTGACTTCGCTTATCAGCGACTGATGACTTCAACAATCTGCTTGTAGACAATGTCTTAATCTCCCCCTTAATCTTTGAGATCAGTGACTAACTTGAGTTTGATGATCAGTGACTCAACATATCGGTAGTAAAGACGTGACTTTTTACGCGATATCAAGTAGTCAAATGAATTAGCGTTGTTGACTTAAAATGTTCAATTATTATTGAGAATTGAAAATAAATAATAGCATAAACCAAACTATTTAATAAAGTAATTAAACTATTATAATAAATTGTAGAAAGTAATATATGGTGTCAAATAGAACACAATGAATTGTACGAAGATAAATAATAAGTATTATATTTATTCGTAAATTTTTGTAGGTTTTTAAGCCCGTGCAATGCACAATAATGTATAGGGTTAAAATGAAAAAAAAAAAATTGTGAGGATTATTAAACTATTATTAATCATTATTTAAAATGATTTATAATAATATTCACATTAATTAAAATGGAAAACCATGTGACATCCCTAGAATTTGAAGAATAATTTCGAGCAATTATATTTTTGACATGTCATTTTATGATGATTAAATAGATGACACATAAGCAAAATAAATCTTTGTTTTGTATATGGAAAGCCATATAAAATGGAAAACAAACGGAAAACCATTTTTCATCATTATTTTAATACTCCATCTGTCTCAAATTAAGTGTTCTGGTTTGACTTTTCGAGTCTTTCTTTTTCAACTTTGACCTTATGTTTTTTTTTGTGTTGTATAATACTTAATGCAAAATATATGAATGAATTGAGTTTTAAATGTATTTTCATTGGTTTAATTTTCATAAAGTAATATATAACATAAAAAATATTATTTAGGGTCAAAGTTGAAAAAGAAAGACTTTTAAATTTGATTCAGGACATTTAATTTGGGACGGAGGGAGTAATATTAATAATAATTAAAATCACATTAAATTAAATTAAATAAGTTGATATATGGAAAGCAAATGTACCATGCTTAGAAATTGAGACTAATTCAAGAATTTATAAATTAATGATACATCATCATTAGCTAAAATAGCACGCTCTAATAAGCAATTAAAAATCTTTGTAGTATATATATGAATAATAATAATTAAAATCACATTAAGTTGTATATGGAAAGCCATATAAAATGGACAACAAACGGAAAGCCATTTTTCATCATTATTTTAATAATATTAATAATAATTAAAATCACATTAAATTAAATTAAATTAAATAAGTTGATATATGGAAAGCCATGTACCATGCTTAGAAATTGAGATTAATTCAAGAATTTGTAAATTAAAGACACATCATCATTAGCTAAAATAGCACGCTCTAATAGGCAATTGAAAATCTTTGTTTTATATATATGAATAGATATATATATATATAGGGATCATCTATACATCTATACGATGTCATCAATTTAATAAATTTCAATTTAGTTAATTTGGCCCCTTAGTTTCACTAAATATTTTAAAAATAGCTCAATCAAATCTCAACTTTATAAAATCCCATGCAATTATCATTTGAAAAAATATCTGGATGAATAATCAACATATAGTTATATTGGAACTGTAGTTGGATACAATCAATTATTATTATTATTACTAGATTAATACACGTGCGATTCACGGGTATACAATAAGTTGTATGTAATGAATTTGTCAATTTCGTCTATTATATATTTTTCTTTTTTGGCATTCTATAGTATGTATGAGGAAACATACAATAGATTGCCAAAATCATGAAAGTTTATATATAATAGACGGAATTGACAAGTTCACAACATATAATAAAAATACTGAAAG
Source organism: Pseudognaphalium luteoalbum (assembly GCA_963422505.1). Taxonomy (NCBI): domain Eukaryota; kingdom Viridiplantae; phylum Streptophyta; class Magnoliopsida; order Asterales; family Asteraceae; genus Pseudognaphalium; species Pseudognaphalium luteoalbum. The sequence continues at coordinate 5,083,287 of OY730194.1, forward strand.
TACGTTTTATCTATGGTAGAAAAAATGTAAAGTATAATTCAATCTGAAACAATAAACCCAACTTAGAATAAATATACCGAATCATAGTAATAAAAATCTTTCTCCCTCGTCTCTTCCTAAAAACCTTCTCCTTGGATCCTACTCTCTCTCTCTCTCTCACACACACACACACCTATCTATCTATCTATTTATCTCTCTCTCTCTCTCTCTATATATATATATATATATTATTAACCTAAACTTTTAATGTTTAAAATAATGGTAAGTAGAGGATGGAGATCGTTTAAAAAAACTAGTTTTGAGGATTCTACTTAAATGGATTATTTTCTTAAGAATCCTTTTCTCATATTTATGCCAAACAAGCATTGTGATTTTACTATAATTTTACCCGCGTTATGCAATGGTCTAAAAAAGATACTTGCGGTAAATTTTTTTTAATTCTATGTCATCTAGCAAAAACTGAAAAAAGATAGTGATATATCATTTTCTTACTTTATAGTATACATGATTATAGGTAAGAGTTGGATTTCTAAATCATTAGTCTACTAATTTAAAACCCGTCAACCATTTCTATCTTTTGGATCAGATTTGAGTTAAGGTTTGTGTCAACTCATCGATCGATCAACCAGAAGAATAATATTATTTTATTTTTCATAAAATAATCCTACCCATCAACATGCTTGCCCCCGTTTACCTAAATGGGTTATGCAAATCATGTTGTAGTTCAATACTTTTGAATCATCAACCCTTTTATAAAATCAGTCAGAGTGTAGGTTTTAAACTTTGTACCTTAAATTTCAAAACCAACAACTTGAATTATGAACTAATAATCGCTATTGACTTTGATATTATCTCTACCAAAAGATAAAAAAAAATACGTGCTTCAAATGTTTGTACTGTTTACATTAGATATTTTACTAACTAAGACGGTAAAATAGTAACATATTTATTTTAAGACTATCAAACGACCAAAAATAGATTAATTTTTATTGTTACTTGAACAACAAATGATCTAAAATAGAAACGAAGTAGTGGCTATTTTTTTTATTGTAGAAATGATCTATCAAAAGTATCAATAATAGAAAAAAACTACTCCGTATCAAATTTATCATAATTATAGTAGTACGCTACATGAAACATCATCATTTTTCCCAATTTTAGGATAACATATTGTTAAAAATAGGATGAAAATGATAATTGCTTTCTATTATTGATAATTTTAATAGTTGATTTCTAGAATTTTAAATATGTCAATAGTTCGATTATGTTTTATGTAATTTGTCCTTACTTGAATTTAACGACTAAAAGTGTTCAAATATTAAATAAAAATACTTAAAAATGTAGTAAAAAGGTTATATTATCTCTTTAATTATTAGAAGTTTAATATAGGTTTTCAACTTTTTATATATTAGGATATATTAAAGATAGTTGTAAATTATAAGAAAACATAATATTTTTGTAGCAATATATCTATCAAAACAATTTTAACTTAATATTTTAATATACATTAATATTAATATGTTATCTTAGTTAGTTAAAATTCTATGTTACATATATTTTTGAAACTGAAATAATAAAATAATTTTTATAATAAATTAGATTGATTAAGTATTTAATTGTACATAGATTTATAAACATATTAATTAAATGGAGGGTAAAATAATAAATTACTATTTCTCTATTAAGATTTTGAGTGTGATTAGCAACAACGGACTGGAGCTGGGCCTTGAGCTTCCATTTAGAAGTCAATTCAAAAAGCCTATTGTTTAAGGGATTCAAAAAGCTTAATTTTTCAAGAAACTTCATTTTTTGTGTTGTCAAACAAAGTTTATAGCTGAGCCCCCAGAAGCCCATCTTCCAAACACACCCTTTTATCTCATGTATTTTTTATACGTAATAGTAGTAGTATATATATATGGAATTGAGCTTCTTAAAATAAGAACCTCAATATCTTAAATTCCCTTACAATCCAATTAAAAAAGGCTAGTGATAAATACACCACATCTTTTGATTCATACATCACATTTTATACATTCTGAAGGAGTACTATACAACACTTCAATGCATGATTTTGATGTATGAATAAAAAAATCTCATCTCAATATATATAAATCAAGGTTTACCTTACTGATGTATCAATTATTAGATGCTTATTAATCCTTATTTGCTGATGTGTCACACAATTAGTAACCCTAAACTTCATTACATTCTGTAACCGCATCCCCTCTCATCTCCCCCTCTAAAAACCGCATCCACTCTCATGTAACCGCATTCCCCTCTCATCTCCCCTCGCATCACTCTTTTTTCTTTGATGTGGTACGTGATTTCACCCCAACAAACCTCTGGATCACTAGAAGGAAAAACGAATTTTCTTTTATAATTTCGATTTTATGTTTAATTTTTATTGATTTTAGGTTTGAAGTTGCTGAAGGATTATGAAAGCAGTCCATGGGTAAAGGATACTCAAATCAAGAATTAAAGTCTTCTCAATGCTCTTTTGGTAATGATGTGAGTTTTCTCTAACATGCTAATTTATATATTTTGTTATTCAATTGCAGAGTTTTTTATATCCAAGACTATTATTATTGTATTATGTTTCTCACATCTATTTTTCATAATCTGATCCCGTTTTGGAATATGATTTTTGTGCTTATCGTTTTACTTCAATATTTTACCAATTTTGGATATTGTGTTCTAATTTTTAACTTGAATCCTTACTATTCCATCTCGAAACTCCACTACGTCTACCCCCCTCAAAAGCCAAATCTTTGTTAATAGCAGGTAAGATATATTTGTTTATTTATTTGTAAATGTCTTTTGTTGGAAGTTTATATGGTTTTTGGATATGTAATTGATTAATCTTTTTGTTTGATTTACAACACTAACAAGTAAAAGGCTAATGCAAGTATTTGAGAATCTGTTTGGTGACCATCGCACCATCAGTATCACGAGTTTGATATCTTTGGATATGCTATTATTGTGGATGCCAGTGGTGGTCGAGTTTATATGCAGGTGGTTATGTTTAGATAATGTTTAGTCGGATTAATTTTGGTGAAAACTGGGTAGTGTATCAATCAGGCTTTATTCATGTAAGTTTTGTGGTTGTTTCAATTCATATCGTAGGTTTCTAACAAAAATTGCTTGCAACTTTCCTTAGTTTGTATGCGCCCAACATGCCACCAGGTGTTTGATGAAGTGACTATCTAAACTATCGGGAGGCAACAATCTACAAATGGTGTAGATGGCTTCACTCTTGCCTCTAATATGCTAGAACATCAATGGATATGGTCAAGGACTCAAGGGCAAGAAGGTACAGGGTGTTTTTCTTCTTTATGATCCTTATGTTATTTAATGTTGAATTGGTACTTTGCTATGACAAGAGTCTTATACACTTTAAATCTCCATACTTTTCGATGTTAATTCGAAAGCTTTAAATATATTTTTGGGATCCATGATCTGAAAAGCTAAATGCTACAAATCAATGTGTATGTTGCTTATCATGGTTTTTCATTGGTGCTCAACTTGAATGCATATAAACTGCTAATTTGCTTAGCAATGTCCTTTTGGTAGGGTGATTACCTCAGTTACCTTGTAGAAGGTGGTGCACATTATATCAATGCTAAGAAAGCTGCTTCCAAGATTATTCATCGTCTTCTGGGACCCTAATAAGAAATTCTTGCATAATATTGTAATAAATTCTTCACAAAATTAACTTTTTATACGTGCTTTGAAGGCTTGAATCTATAGAATAAAATTACACTGCAAACTTCTTAGGTTATAGAAAGGCGATGTTTCTTTTGCAGTAAATTAACATTTGTATACCGTATGTGATATGTCAAGATACAAGTTCTTTATTGTTCATTAGTTTTGTTGTTTTTTGTAAATGGTTTGCCATTTCATGTAGTTAATTGGAGTTGCAGGGAACTTAATATTAATGGAAATTATTATCTGATCAAATAAGCTCTTATGCAGTTCACACTGCTAGTCTGCCACGTAAATCATGTAGTCATGTTTACTTATCTGCTTGTATACAGCCTAACAATGTTCATTCATACGATTTTTACAGTCATTAATGAAGCATTCTTTCTTCAGGTGAAGTAATGGATCAAAAGGGCAGATCTTTCTATTGCCTGGTAGTACAATATGCTTGATCAAAGTTATACTTTAAATATTAATTGAGGTTGGGTAACGGGTCAAACTATTTCGTTTATGGTTAATGTTCTAAATGCTTAGTTTGTGATTGATAACACGTAAAAAGTCAAGTTTTTAAGTGTTATTATCTCACCTTTTTAGCCCAAGTATGGATGAAAATATTTGAAATATACATTTTTATACTAAATTTCATAATGAAGGCTAAAATATAGACGGTGCTTCAAGAATCAACTAAAACGGTCTAAAAACGAGTAAAATAGAGCATAAACGATCATAAGCATTCTCGTTCACGCTTTTAAGCACTTTTTGAGCTCCAGTTGGAATTATGACCTCTAACTTATGTCATTGTTTTCCATAGGAAATTACAAACGTGTGGATATAAAGAACGCTCAAAACGGACAACCGACGAAGAAGTTACGCCCAAACGAAGAATCCGGGCAACCGAAAACCGAGATACGGGAGAGCCAAGCCGTATACGGGCAAGACTGACCGTATACGGCCAAGCCTCAGCCGTATACGGCCAATCTCTCCCGTATACGGCCTGGTCCCTCCCGTATACGGCCAATCTCACCCGTATATGGCCAATCTCACCCGTATTCGATGTTTTGCCCATACAAGGAAGGATTTTGATACGGTAGGGATATACGGCTGAGATTTTGGAAGTGGGAATACGGTTGAGGAATACAGTTGAGCCAAATCTATAAATACTCACCACCACCTCCTCATTTTGATCATCCATTCTTCATCAATTAATTCATTCTCTTCACTCTCTCACTACTCTCTCTATAGATTTAGGTTTTTTTATTTCTCTCTCTAGTCTCTCTCTCTAGTTTCTCTCTTTAGAAACTAGTGAGAAGATTAGGGGGAGAATCCATCGCTTTTAGAGAGTTATGTAATTTAATTCGTAGAAGCTAGCATTTGTAATACTTGGGATATTATTCGGCGAAATACAAGTGTTATTCAGCTAGCAGTTATTTACGGGTAATATCTATCCTTTCTCATATTAAATTGTCATAATGTTTTTGTTTGATGTTTGTGATTTATTAATGTTTGAAATGTTTATTGCCATGCTTTGTGAGCAGTTGCTTGTATGTTTGCCATGATTTAGATAGTTGTAATTATGTATGATTAATGGAATTGTTAAATCTTGTATCTGTCTAAACTTATCATGCATCTAGACTTAGTTTACGGATCACCCTTTCCAGTCCTTCACGTGACTATCACCTTAGCTGTAGGCCTAAGTTATGGTAGATTGTTATCTGTGTTATCGTACAAAGCCATGTCCGTCACTGTAATTCGGCTAAAGTACTGGGTATAGCAATGGAAACACCACTGGTAGAGTTCAACTGTGGAAGCTCATGTAAATTCGTTGGTACTGACATTGTGGCCGACCTAGAAACCCTAGAATATGGTCTAGGAACCGTAAGCTGTGGAAATGCTAAGTACACCGTAGGTCTACCTTTGGTGGAAACATATGTGGAAATACAATAACTAAAGTACACCGTAATTGTACCTAATACGTGGAAAGGCTAAAGTACATCGTAAACAGACCTTGGTTACAAACACTGTGGAAATGCTTCAAGCACTGTACACCGCTATTGTACCTTTGGTTAATTAAACTATGGAATAGCTGGAGTACATGGGGGATCTATCCCGGGTTACAAGAAACTGTGGAAAATGGTTAGCGTACTGTACACTGTAAAGTACCCAGGGTTAGCAAGCTGTGGAAAATAACGCATTGTACACTACTAGTGTACCTAGGGATGAATGACTGATCGCAAAGGAGAGTTTTAGATCATGACAGAAGTAATTGTGCTAATAAAACCTAAGGAATGAGTCTAGAGATGAAAGTCAAGCCCAGCAGTGGTTCAGGATTCTTAAAACCCCTAGACTCTACAAAACTGATAGTTTAGAATACAAAGTTAATAATCAGTACACAATTAGATAATAACATTTAGACTCAGGTGTTAAGAAAGGTCAGAATAACCCAAGGACAGTCTGCTACCTTATTCCTGCACCCTTCATGGGTCACTAGTTCTAATCGGACAGTGTGGGGGGTTGAGCAGCCTGTTCTGATCAGAATCACGATAGCCTAGGTACACCTATAGTTTACTTGTCTGTTACCTAGATGTGTCCCGTAATGAACATCATACCAGTAATGTACTACCCTAAATCATGGTGAACCACATCTCCATCATCCTTAAGTGTTACAAATATGCTAGCTTCCCTTTTATTTTATGCTTTAGTAGTTTAATAAATTAGAAAATCAAATAAAAATATATCCAACTATCCAAAACTCAACTTAATCACTGAGTTATCCGAACGAGCTCTGCTTCAATTCTATCATCGTGAGGAACGACCCTGGATCATCCTTACCACATACTAGTATCGGGTATTCGTACCTAGTAATAGTAAGTAGTTCGAAAGGTTTTGGCTCCCCCCGACTATAATAAATTTAAAACTACACATGATGCCGCCGCGAGCGTGAGGTCCGCGATGACAGGGAAGCGATTCCTGGACCAACCGTTTGGGGCGCATCAGTGGTTGCAAGAATGGGTCATAAAAGTGTCAGGTCAAAATGGTCATCATAGAAAGTGTTAGCCAACTCAACTAGAGCCACCCATTTTGAGACGTGTAATACACATAAGAATGAACCATTTAGTTCTTAATCCATGCTAACACGTTGCTCAAGTTGACCAGAACGACATATATACTGCCACATCTTACATGTATAAGTATGAATTTTCAACTAAAAAAGAAGCAAACGGTTGGTCCTGAATTTGATTTAAACAGGTTAATGGTGGAGCGTGTTTAGCCTGTTTCAAGTGCCTAATTTCTAAATGTATGAACTGTTAACAGGTAGTTTATTGAAATTTATTTTCTTTAGCATATATTAATGATCTAACCTATTTGCATTGGGTAAGTAGTTTGCTTATTTATACGATTCCTGAATTTGATTTGTTTTGGTTTTCAGATTCTAATGAAAAACTTGAGTTCATCGTAGTTATAAGTTTATGACATCATACTATAGCTTATGATCGATATTTGAAATATCTGGTGTTGCATGGTGATAAGTGATAGTTAGAAATTTAATGAGATTTATAGATATACTTCTAAACGTTCTACCCAGGACTTCTCTAAAAAGGTAAGCCCATGACACATAAGCATTCTAAAAGCTAAACGCATATTTTCTAAACAGCTAAACACTAAACCAATGAGACACAACCTTTCGTAAAAAACTAAACAGAGAATCCTTTATAGCTAAAAACATAACGTTTTCATATGCTAATGAGGGACAAGGCAATTTAAGTTGATGTGTATCAAGAGCTGAAAGGATTACATATAGTTCTATGTCTACCTATCACACAAATCCGATTCAGAGGCTTTTAGAGATTTGATTAATAGAGCTGAAGAGCTTCTATATATGGTTGCTGATGTGTATGTTGTTATTTCTGTCATCTTGATTCTGGTATGACTACTATAGTACTACACCAAACACAGTAATCTGGTTTTATGAGATTACACCCTAGATGAAAACTGATCTCATAAGGTTTGTTGTTACGCTGGTGTCACGATATGAGAGATTGAAAAGTTTTCAATTTTGGGTGAAGATACAAAGTGCATGTATGTAATGTTTATAAGAATATTGATGCTTGTCGAAAATGGTGGGGTTGTACCGAACTAAAATATTTTCTCATAATTATAGGTATTAATTGTTTAATGTGTATATATTTACAAACTTTGTTTGCATTGTCAAACTATTTGTTCATGAGTTATTAGTAGATGTGGCAAGATGGGTGGGTCTGGTGCATTGGGTAACAAAAATGGGTGCTTTATTGGGTTATATGTTATGGAGTATTCTCTTTTTTCGAAATTTTAGTGTAATTCGAGCATAAAGGTTATATTTTTACATTACTTATTTCTTTTTAAATGCAAGAGTTTTACAATAGTGATCTGTTTTTTTTTCCTTTTTTTTTAAATGCAGGAGTATTACACTTAAAGATATATTGTGTGCAAATTCATGGTTGAAGCTCTTGAGCAGGTACCCTTGTCTTTCTTGAGGTGGTAGTGTTCAAGGTCACCACGGATACACCACCAGTCCATCATAAACATTATCAAAGAACTTTGAAGAGTTGAGAAGATTAATAGGTATTGCAATACAAAACCATAAGTGTGTAGGTATTACGTTGACATAGTACCTTGATTCCAAACATATAAGCCTCACCTCATTAATGTTGATTTCATTGTGGCTAACTCAAAGGCATTTCTTTGCACATCTATCGGTTCAAGTCCACTTGCAAGGTTGTCGAACTCAAGTTTGTAAAGTAAAATTTTAATGTACACTTGTTCGAAGACTATCAAACACAAGACCATATACTATAACTGGTGTCTCATAAATTATAAACACAATTTCCTTATATCATTTGTAAGTTTGTATATGTTGTCTTGACCAATTTCAATTGGGGTAATTTACTTTCACCCCATTTTAATGATATGGGTGTTGATACAGTTGTAATGCATACACAAAAGATTTTAAATATTTTATAATATCTATGCATACATTCCAACTATTCAATACACAGTTTTATTGTATAAAATAGAATTCATAATTTTATTTTATTTTATTTTATTATTTTGCAAAAAAGTACTATATTGAAAGCGAAACCTTCGACAACACTTGAAGATGTAAAGGAATACCACAATTCAATCAAGATAACCACATCCAAACAAATAGCTTTTAACTTGCAATACAAAAAGTTAGCTCCTAATGAAAGACTATACAAAACATGGACTTTATATGCAGGACTATCGAAGGAAAAAAATATGGTTATTGAAGCCATATGGGGAGCTGATATGCTGGCCATAAGTTAGTGTGGAAGCCTGTAGGATGATAGGAACACCTTCAATTTGATGGATTGCACAATTGAATACCAACATGAAAATTTGTTATTAAATACCGCTTCGTTTCTTGATAACCAAATAATCCATGTTGTGCCACGCCAAAATTTCCTAGCATTGATACTCATTCCGTGATTCTAGCCTTTCGAGAACTCTATCAAAGATGATGACATAATCTATTCAAAACCCCACCATTGAAACAAAGCTGACCAAATTTTGAATGAATGATAATGAAGGAAAAGATGTTAAATTGACTCGGACATTTAGACTCATCAATCATTTTCCTTTGTCTTTTGTAGATTTATGGTATGGTATTTTATGAAAACCGTTATATAAACACATTTTAATTTGTTGTTATTAAACAAAAATGGTTCAATTTTTAAACAGACGTTCTGTTTTTTTTCTTCCCCCAATTATTTTAACGACACTGTCCAAGGGACAAGTATTTATCTAGTGTTGTATTTATCAATACCGTAAAAAAAAGTTGCCGGACACACCGATAGATATTAAGAAAGTCAAATTGTCCATACGTGGAATACGGCGTGTTCGGTGATGGCCATTCGCCAATAGCCGAATAGCGAGCAAGAATGTATAACTTGTACATGAAATCTCCGGGGGTATAACGAATTTTCTTTTTATAAAATAGAAAGAGCGATTTCAACTAAATACATGATACTATAATTTCAATAAATATATGACATAAATATGGTGATTTTAATATAATTAAATAAAGACTTTTAGCTCATTATATTAGGTAAATTCAATTTCGTTTATAGCAAAATTCTATATAGTTTTGTTAGTAACTTTCTAAAGTACTAGTTACACTTAACAAATCTCACTAACACTAATTAATTGCAGTTCAAAATTTCACTGGTTGCATTTTTACTAAAATAACAAAAATTTACATTTTTACACTATGTGAAAAATTTGACCAGTAATACTTGCTACTCCTAGCGCTAAATCAATGCACATAAGATAAGTTTTCATAGGAAAAAATCTCATATATAAGAGAAGGAAAATATGATCATCTACCAATGGAAGGTTTCTAAGTTCAATCAATCTATCTACGCTGAATGAATTGGCCCCACTACGCCCTTGATAAAAAAAAGTAAAGTTATATACGGAGTATATAATACTTCTATCCGTATAAAAACTCTTTTATGAACAATAACTTATAGTTCAAAAACAAATCGTTTACACAAATATAAAATGGTTAAAACTTGAAAGGGTATATTTCTTCCAGAGATTTCGTAAATGCCATTTCTATGTTGTTTTTACTTTTAATTTTTATTTACCATATTTTCTTGCACTAAAATGGTAAAATTCTGACAAGGGCAAAATTGTAAAATTAGCAGATTAATGCCGTGTATGCTATACACTACAAAAGGTGGTGCCCTGTCATCTGCAAAACACAAAGAACACAAACATTGTCCGTGCATTGTGTTTGTGTAGGATTAAAAATTGCATACAAACAAAGAAATTTTAGGGTTTTTGTTGAAAATGGCATCTGGGATTTTACTGAGTAAGTTTGAGACGAAGCTCATGGATGCAGGAGAGGAGCTATTACTTTTGCCTTCATCAACTACAGAGCTTATCAGCCTTCTTGATGTTAGTCTTTCTTTGTTTAATTTTTACATCAAGTTTACTTTTTTATTCTTTACAGTGATATGATGATGCAATATGTTAAATGGGTATGGAGTATTAGTGATTATGGTAAATGTTATGGAGTGTTTGAGTATATAAGTTGTGATTATATGCTACAGTAATATTATATATCTAAAAGTTTTAATGTTAAGGGTGAATGAGGGTAATTGCCTAATTAGAGTATATTTATATGTGAAATAAGTTTGATTATCGAATATAAATTTTATATTCTAGCTCTTTTGTAGCCTTACCTCAGAGTCACAACACACTAACTCTTACAGTTTGCTTTCATAGCACTTGTGATTTTAGATAAAAGGGTTTCGGCTTTTACGCATACTATACGTTATTGCTACAATGAACAATGTATAATTGTATGGTGCATACTGCATTATTGTAGCAGAAATTGGAGAAATTACTACATAGGGTGAAACAAACGCCATCCAAATCACTGATATATGCAATGCATCCAATAATTGAGGCCCTGATTGTTAAAGAACTAGTGATTCATCCTGATATGGATGTCAATATCTTAACTGCGTGTTGCGTTTGTGAAGTCTTGAGAATTATGGTTCATGACGCCCCGTATGATGGAGAACAAATGAAGGTATATATGAAACATGTGAATGATCTTTTAATTTAAATCGTATAGATTCTGTAGAGGATAGTGAAATATAGAACTCTCGATTAACCGGCCTTTCCTTATTGTTGCACAGGATCTTTTTGAACTGGCTGTAATTACGTGCGAAAAACTATATTCTGCATCTGACGGATGCTATAATAAAGTGAATAAAGTTCTTAGAACATTATGCAGTGTTAAATTTTCAGTTCTGATGTCTGACCCGAAGCTGGATGAACTAAAAATTCGACTAGTTACACAATTCTTAACCACTGCTGAGTAAGAACTCAATTTATTTGCTAGCAGATAGACATGTTACATATGAAAATTGTAGGTGATTTTCACAAGGAAAAATTGATGCATACACACAAGTGCATGCTATATGAAATTGTTTGTGTGGTTAAATTCTTCGGTGTATAATTGTAGTCCCACCTGAAATAGAAGAAAGATATAAAAGTGGAATTTTATGTCATTTAGTTGAAGACTTTTAAGCTTAACTAAGTATTTCTGGTTTTCTTGTGACTTGTAAGCTCCAATTCCTATGGTGTTGTACTCAATATGAGAAGAATCATGACTATGATCATAGAGAAAAGTGAGCCGCTCAATCTCAAGCTTGTCGATCTCCTAGTCACGAGTATGAGAAAGGAGAATCAGGTGATTATTATCTTTTTGTTCATCAATTAGTAATTGTGCCATAAACTGAAGAATTGTTCCTCTTTTAGATTGTTTCCCCTGTTTGTTGGCAACTAGTAGGAAAAGTTCTAGAGACCTGTTCTGCTAAACTCAAACCGCTTCTCCCAGATAAGGTACCAGAAATGGGTGTTTCCTCTCATGATTATATCAAAATGGCTGCCCTTGATTCCGACAGTGCATCAGAAAATGTAGGATTATTCTTAACATTATTTACTATTTGTCCTACGTGCATTATTTTCTTTTCCAGGTGGCTAAAGAAGTATATGCTTCTTTAAGAGAAACTATTTCATCTACAACTGGTACATGTAAGTCGAGGAAGAGAAAACTTGGATGTCTAAAGGGAAGCAAAAATATGGTGCAGACTGTAAAGCGTTGCAAAGTTGCAAACAGGCATACGGTTGACTCTCTACGCATCCACTCTGAAAATGAAAAGAGACATGGAGCAAAAGCCATTTCATTTGATGATCCACCAATGCCATCCGAATCTGTCATGGGGGTGAAAGGAAAGAAACAGGTAATACCGTAATACCATTTGTGTATTGAAACCATTCTAGTTAGAGGTGGCTGGACAGTTAGGTTGGGTAACGGGTCAAAAAGCGTAGTTTTAATCATAAGGAGGTCTCAGGTTTGGTTCCAACGAGCATCAACATTTTTGGTGGGTTTGCATTTCCAGAAATATGAGAAGTTTTTGGAGTAGGTCGAATTGGGCCGGACCAATCCACAAGTACTTTTTGTCTTTTCGTTTCTTGTATGTCAATATATAAGATGTTTTAAATTATGATTAAAAGTTATATTATATTAATGCTACAGTAGGTTTTGAAATATAGCGATTTAAGAATTTTTATGCACGTTTTGAATACATTCCATGTGATTTTGACCCACGGAACAGTTTAATCCATTTCCATTTTAACAATTTTTTTACAATCTACTGGCTTGACTACAGGCAGAATGTAACCCATATTGACCCATTTACCTATGAATAGATTGAAATTGCCTCCTTGAATTCTAGTCTTCAGATTACAAGTTTACAACCATGAACATCTCATCAATCTAATTATGCTAATCATGTTCTGGTTTATACAAATATGTATACTGATTCAGGCTCAATCTATTGAGCTTGGTGAAAATTTGGTGGGGAGCAGGATAAGAGTTTGGTGGCTTAGAGATAAAATGTAAGTATCATAGCACTACTTGAGTGAGATTATTTAATCTTTGTAGTTTTTGTAATGTCAACATCTTTTACTGCAGATACCACCAAGGAGTTATAAAATCCTTTGACTGTATCAAAAAAAGGCACAAGGTGATATATTGACCAACATATGCTCCAAGTTGTCGATTTTGTATCTTCTAAATTCTGTATGCAGACTAACATGTGTTGCTCTATCTTTTTAGTTATTGTATGACAATGGTGATGAAGAACACTTAAACCTCAAGCGGCAAAAATGGGAGTTAATTACAAGAGTGTATCCTGTGTCAGATTGTGTAAGTATCTCCCTACCTATCTTAATACTCAGGATCCTCTTTACTCAGCTTCATCTTATTAAACTAAACTATGCTATACATCTCTATGGATCAATTATGGATTATTTTTTTTGTTAATCATTAGCGTCTCTATAGGTGAAGCAATGTATCCAATCGGGCTAAAATAATAAGTAATAACTGAAAAGTGCTTAAACAGTTTGCGGATCGAAACGGGTCATAATCTTTGTCATTGTTCTTGAATGCTATATATAACTAAAATAATTTTAATTTTTGGAAAACACAATATTTGAGGTGTAAGCCTATAAACCTTTCCATCCATAATATGACCGTTGTAATTACTTTACTTCTTTGATACTACATTTAATTAATGTTAAGTAATAAATCATAAATTCAAAAAGTTCGTTTATATATTGGGTATTGTGAAACTAAAAAGAAAAATTAAAAACTGTCAATCCAACTTGTATTACCGTTACCCAACCTGACTTGCCACCTCTAATGTATATCAATTGTTTACAGGTGGGACCCGAAAGCCATAAAAAGGTTTCCTCTCCTCAATGTGGTATAATTTGTGTTCAAGAGTACAATGTGAATCAAAGTGTTGCACCAATTCTTGAAGCCATTTTCATGAAATACGGAGACATTGCATCTGAATGTGTATTTCAATCAGATTCTCTCAGAGCATACTTCTTTGAGGTTGTTTGTGAAATTGTCAGGAGAATTCAAGCCAATGATGTTACAACAATCATTTCTGAGAGTCACGAAATAGAGAGCAGTGTGTCAGATATTGAGGCGGCCAAACTTAATGTGTCATGGCTACGAGCTCATTTGAATGCGATTCGCAAAAGAAATGAGTTCATGAAAGAGTCCACTTTGTTTTTGGAAATGAAAGAAAACATCATTCTGGTTAAAAGGAATGCACAGATGTATCTAAGAGAAAGGTGTGCAAAGTTTGTGGCTGCACAAGACAAGTTTGAAAAGGCTGAAAGGTGCGTAGAAATACTTGATCATGTAGAAAACAAGCTAAATGATGATTCTTTGAAGTATAAAGCAGAAGAAGACTTGTGGGCAAAACAACTGATTCTACCAAAACTTTCTAGAAAGGTTTCGTCTCATCAAGGTGGCATCATTTGTGTACAAGGATACAACGTGAAGAAAAGTTTTGCACCAATTCTTGAAGCCATCTTCAAGAAACACGGTGATATTGCAGCTGAGTGTACACTCAAAATAGCTTCTGTGAGATCATCTTTACTTGAGGTTGTTTGTGAGGTTGTCATGTGCATTCAAACGATGGATGTTACAACAATCATTTCTGAAATGGAAGAACTTGAGAGTCGATTGTCAGATGCCGAGGAGGCCAAAATTGACGTATCTTGGATTCGAGCTCACTTGGGAACCATTCACAAAAGAAAGGAGGCCATGCAGAACTCGACTTCCCTTTTGAATCTGAAAGTAAACGCCATTTTGGTTAAAAGGGCAGCCCAAATGGATTTAAAAGAGAGGCGTGCAGAACTCTTGGCTGCACAAGAACCGCTTGAAAAGGATTTAAGGTGTGTGAAAGTGCTTGACCTTTTAGTAAAGAAGCTAAATAACGATGTTTTGGAACGTAAGGCTGAACAGGACTCGTGGGTAGAGCAACCAATTTTATAGACTAATTAAATCATGCTAGATGAGTAATCAACATATCCCAGTATGACACCTACACCTTATTTTGATACCATCACTTCATTAACACTTGATATTTTGTAGACAGGCCTTAGAACCCTTTCTTTTTTCTTAAAGAGGTTGACTTGTATCTATATGGTCGTTTCTAAAAAGACTCGTGGTTATCTTGTTTTTTTATCATCCTCTACTCTTGATATGCTTGTTAAATGTCAAGAGTATGATTCTATACTAGAACTAGAATGGGCGGGTCAAAATGAGTTAGTTTTTTCAGTTGAAAGTTGAAAAGCACAAGGTAAGTATGATTCTATACTCCATATATTGTTTCCGGTATAGCTTTTCTTACTGCATGATAAAATGATTATCTAAGTAACATGGAACGCATCTTATAGAAACTTTTGGTTACAATCCAATCGAACAGTGACACCTACAAATTTTTATAATAGAAGTTGATACTTGATTTTTTTGGGGGGAAGCAGTAAGAATTTTAAATACTTTGATTTAGAATTATGATAATAATTGGTTATAAAAGTTATAAGAGTAAGGTTCAGGAGAGCAAGAGTCGCAAGGTTGATCAATGAATCAGAGTGTGCCATGTGTCCATACCAATATTTCATTCTAACCCCTCCACTATAATTATGTTTTAATTTCTTTCTACAACTTCCTCAATAACACTTCCCCACCCCCACCATCACCAACCACCCACTCCCACCCTCTGCCACCAGCTGCCGCCCACCATCACCGTCAGGCATCGCTTGCCGCCATCGAATTCCGACCATTTTTTATTTTCCATTTTTTTCTAATTTTTTTTCCAAAATTTTTTAACTAACATTTTCCTCCTTAAAAACACTGCATATTAATTTAAAACAAAAAAATATATTTTTTGTTGCATCTTGTAGTTATTTAACTGCATTTTGTATATATATACTACTGCATATTGTAGTTTTTGTGTTGTATCGTGTATGTTTATCTATTCATTGTTACTAATTTTTCTATACATGAATCACATTTATACTGCATTTTGTATATATAATTTACTGCATCATTCTTTTTGTTTACACGTTAGTCTTTTTTACTACATTTTGTAGTTTATGTTTTACTGCATCTTATATATTGTATAAAAGCCGTCACCAATTTGCAGTACAAAAAGTATAATATGTATAATACAAAATGCAGTACAAAACGAACAATATAGACTAAAAAATGCAGGAACTGATGGAAACATGTAGGCATGGATGTTAAGTTAATGGAAACCAAACCATGGAATTGGGATATCATTAGAGAGGAAACAAGAACACCAGACTCAGAATAGACAAGTTTTGTGGTTAGAGGAATTGATGATGGAAGTACTACATCAATCAACTCGGAAAGCAATGAAGGTGCTTTTCAGGATAAGGAACGAATCACTGCTCCAAATACTCCAGTTACCCCACGGACATATACTTACAACCCACACTCAGATGAAGAACATGCTGCTATTAGTTCATTGAGAAACTTAGAAGAAGGATTTGATGATACACCAATACGAGGTTTTAAAGACTTGAATGCAGTATATGAAACGTGTAGTTGAAACTGAAAGTATGCTACTTACGGAAGAAGAACCACGTAACTGCAAGGAGGCATCAACAAATAAGAAATGGATCGAGGCCATGGAAGCTCAACTGAATTCAATTAACAGGAATAACACATGGACGTACTCTTACTACTTGCCTACGAATCATAAGGCAATATGACGCAAGTGGGTTTTTAAGACCAATAGGGATGCAAAGGGAAAAATCATCAAATACAAAGCAAGACTAGTAGTAAAAGGATATGTGCAGAAACAACAAATAGACTTCGACGAAGTATTTGCACCAATTGTACGCATTTAAATAGTTCGTTTGATTTTAGCATTGGCTGCATACCATGGATGGCGGGTACATCATTTGGATGTCAAATTAGCATTTTTACATGGGGAATTAAAAGAATAAGTCTACGTTGCACAACCATCTGGAACTAAAAGAAGAAGTCTACGTTGCACAACCCGAAAGTTTTAAACAACCAGGAAGTTCAGGGAAAGTTTACAAGCTCTCAAAGGCTTTATATGGTTTATGGCAGACACCACGAGCTTGGAATTGAAGCTTGATTAGACTTTAAGGTCATTGGGCTTTAAGAAATGTAATCTTGAACAAGAAATATACACTAAGAGAAGTAAGACTTCCGCACTAATAGTTGAGTTTATGTGGATGACTTGATAGTCACGGGCACTCGAAGGAAGGAAATAGACTTGTTCAAGTCCTAGATGGAAGACATATTTGAAATGAGCGATCTAGGATTGCTGGCTTATTTCCTCGGGATAGAAGTTACTCAGATAGACAGGATGTGATATTACAATCAAGCAAACAGGTTACATTAACAAGATCTTGAAAGATGCAAGTATGATGGAAAGTAAAGACTTAAAGATACCTATAGACCCGGGAACAAAGTTGGTCAAGACAGAAGATGGAAATCAAGTGGATGCAACTTATTATAGAAGTTTAATTGGATGTCTCATGTATCATCTACACACTAGACCAGATCTAAGTTACTTAGTTGGATTACTCAGTAGATTCATGCAAGAACTAAAGGATCACCATTTAAAGGCGATAAAGCAAGTAATCTGGTATATCAAAGGAACCAAGGAGCATGGTATTATATATAAAAGAGATGGCGGCTGCAAGATAATAGGTTATAGCAATAGTAGTTACAAAATCAATATTGATCAAGGAAAAGGAACTACTAGAATAGTATTCTATATTGGAGAATCACCTATTACCTGGTGCACTCAGAAGCAACCAACAGTAGCACTCTCATCATGTGAATCAGAATTCATGGCAGCTACTGGAGCAACATGTCAGGCTCTATGGTTAAAGCGGCTACTTAGTGAAATAACGGGTTAGAAGGAGGAAAGAATAACACTGAAGGTTGATAACGTTTCAGCAATTGCACTCGTCAAGAACCCAATTTTTTATGAAAGAAGTAAGCATATTGACATTCGTTACCATTTCATTCGTGAATGTGTAGAGAATGGACACATCAATGTGGAACACGTCAGTGGTGAACTACAAAGGGCAGATATATTGACTAAAGCTTCGCCAAGGCTAAAGTTTGTCACTATGCGGCAGATGCTCGGGGTTCAAGATCTAGGACTAAGCAACGATCGAGATTAAAGGAGAATGTAGCTTTAATCCCATTCATTGCTCGGATGTTATTATGTAATATTTGTATTGCCTAAGGGCTTTGTGTGTCGGGAATAAAGTTAGTAACCGAATAGTCGGTTATAGGAAGTTAGCAACCGAAAGGATATGACTGTCGGTGAAAGTTCACGATACGAATAGGCATGACTTCTCGTACAGTCACAATGATTTGGTTTATGTACTATAAATACAAGTGTCTGTTACATACTTCATTAACCAATAAACCAATAATACGATTATTATTTCAGTAAACTTTCTATTTCATTGTCAATCAACGATTAGGAACAACGATAATCATGTGACTAATATGTTATTGCTACTATACTTAACCTTAATTCACATTGATTTACTAGTTTACGATTTTATTTAAGCTATTAAATTAAGATTAATAATAAAGTCTGATGCAAGTCTTGTAATTATCATTATACGATACGTGAGCGTTAAATTTTGAAGTTAAACAAAAGCATTTTAATCGGTTGAAGAGTAGGTAGTTTTATCATAAAGAAATGTGGATTTTGTTGTCATAGTTATGGCATACTTAACTCCTAAACTTTGGATGTTTAGCTGAAGTATTAGTCAGACGATTATAAATAAATAGTGTGTTCTTGTGACACTGGTTTGATGAACACCAAACCTATGATGAAATGTCGGAAAAACTATTTTGACAAGATTATAAACTTTGAAGTTGGCATATACGTACTCCCTCCGTCCCATATTTATATTTCATGTTTCATATTTTGGACGCCCCAAATTAATTGTCCACTTTCAAAGATATGAGGGTATAATTAACTATCATAGTTAGGGGTGTCACTTTTATCCGGAATCCGAATAATTCATCCGATCCAATCCGATTTAGGTTAAATGGACAAGATTATTTGGATTACGAATTGCTTAAACGGATTATGGATTACTTAAATGGATACACGGATTGGATTAAGGATCAAAATTAAGCTGTTTGGATATATCCGTATAATCCGAATAAGAATCAAATATATTAAATAATATTTTTTAATAATATATTAGATATTAATGTTACTATTTTTCCAGTTTTTGAAGAACGGAGGTTTGACATTTTGGATGCTATGAACTTAAAAAAAGAAAAGTTAATACTTTTTGATTGTTTTGAGACTCCTCTTTTGGATTAGATTGATTGGATGTGTATTTAATTTTAAAACTAGGAATATGTTTTGGATCAAATTGTATTTTAGAAGTTGGAATTGTAATTTGGATGTTATAATATGATATATCGTTTCATCTTATCTTATGTTTGTTTATATACTTGTTTTATTAAACGTAAATTTAGTCTTACTCGGTATCACACGTTCAACTTGAGCTTATTCGGATGAAATCGTTTAATCCGAAAATTTATCCGAACCATTTAATCCATATCCGATTAATCCGAATCTTATTTGGATTGGATTAAGGATGAACTTGAGATTGTCCAAAATCCGATTAATCCGATCCGAATAATCCGAAATCCGAACAATCCGTCCAAATAACTCCCCTAATCATAGTACGGAAAAGTACATTGTAATGATTATATTTTCTTAAACTTCGTATTTTTTGTCCTTTAGGGAGTATTATGTTATGGCATTTCATCAAACATCTTATGTGCGTCCGAGAAACTTCCACGTCTGTATATATATCATCACATCTGTAAAAATATATCATGATGCGGTGATCGAAATACATGAAAGAAATAGGAGAAAAACCTGTTGACATCATGCTTTCAATTTAAAGAAAAATTCACCGGACGACCCATATATCTTGTTCTAAGTGATGTTCTATATCTAGATATCAAGATGGGTCCATATCTTTTAATACATGTAAAGCCGCCTTCAACTGTCTATTTTTGATGTCAATAGTCCCCCCAATCCATTTACTCGATGTGTCCCATTAGACCGATGCCATCGTATTTCATCAGTTGCCAACCGAAGAAGGCCAGTGCATCGACGTCGTTGACACGGTTTTGTCAGTTGCTTCTTCGGTAATCCGATGAAAGGAGGAGTGTTTGAGGTGGCCCCAACTTATATTTAATGTATTGTTATTTTTTGTTTATTGTATGTAAATGTAGGTATTTGATAAATGTAGTGTTCAAAAGTTGAAGTGATCAAGTGAGGGTTGGAAGTGTTTCATCGTCTTGTGAATTGAGAAGGGCCTTATTAATGTTCTTTTGAAAATGCATGTAATTAATTCTAGAAATAGTCATCGTATTAGTTTTTATCTTTCCCATATAGAATCTTTCTTATTGGTTGTGATTTGAAATTGACAATTATTTGAAAGAGACAAAATAATTAATGTGGGCAATTTGAATAGCTAGTACAGACTACAGAGAAAATATCTTGATGAACTTAATGATACCATGTATAGATCGAATTATGTCAAATAACATATCAATGAAGGGAATAGACTTCTTCATATCAGTTTGCTTCCTTAAATTATTCACAACTTTAAAACATACATCTCATCAATGGAGTTATTAACCATTTTATCAGTCTGCTTCTTTGGATTATTATTATCTAATGGTACCATGGCAACAGACACCATATCTACAAACCAAACCATTAGAGATGGTGAAACGATTGTCTCAGCCGAAGACTCTTTCGAGCTTGGGTTCTTTAGCACTAGCAACACCTCCCAAAACCGATACTTAGGCATATGGTACAAACATTTTGCAACTGGAACCGTTGTTTGGGTTGCCAACAGGGAAACACCAATTAGTAACAAATCTGGGGAGCTAACACTCAAACCCGGAGGTTTGTTGGTGCTTCGCGACTCCTTTACTGACCAAATTATCTGGTCATCAAAAACGTCAACAGGCGCTGGAAACGTGGTTGCCCGGTTGTTGGATAATTCCAACTTTATGGTTGTTGATAGTGTAGACGGGCCGGAAAGTTATATTTGGCAGAGTTTTGATCAACCCGGAAATACCTACATGCCGGAAATGAAGTTTGGAAGGAACTTGAAAAGAAGTGTAGTCACAAATTATACATCATGGAAGAGTGATGATGATCCTTCTCAAGGCCAATATATGATTTATATGGATTTCAACGGACTCCCACAAATATTTATCAAAAATGGAGATTTTATCCAATGTAGGCTTGGATCTTGGAATGGTATTGCTTTTAGCGGCAGTACCAATAACCAGCCCGATCTTGCTAGAAGAAAATCGTTTTATTCAGATGACAACGAAATATCAACTGAATACGTAATGATTGACAAGTCGATTCTTATGAGAATAAAATTAACTCCGAAAGGGAGTTTAGAACGATGGAATTGGAACAACAGAATCCATGAATGGTTTCTATATTCGTCACTGACCACAACAGATAGTTGTCAACGATACGCATTGTGCGGGGTCCATGGGATTTGTGACAACATGCAGGCCCCAAATTGTGGGTGTCTAAGTGGGTTTATACCAAAACGGCCTGACGAATGGGAAATTTCAGATTGGACCAATGGTTGTCAAAGGGTAATTCCGTTGGATTGTGGTGTTGGGGAAGGGTTTCGAAAGTATCCGTTTATGAAAATTCCAGACACCCGACAATCATGGTTTGATAGAAATATGACATTGGAGCAATGCAAGGTGAAATGTACTAATGAGTGTAATTGTACAGCTTATGCGACTTTGGACATCAAACTAGGTAGCGGTTGTTTGTTATGGTACAATGAGTTGATCGATATGAGGACACTTCCAGATAACGGGCAAGACATATTCATACGATTGACCGCCATTGAATTAGGTAAAAATGTTAATTTGTATTTTAGTAAATAAGAGAATAAAGATCGGAACTTTCACCGTTCAACCGAGTTAGGTAATGAACCGGTTTGATTACTAATGTAGTTAGTGAACTTTCAACTTTTATGTCAAGTTAGGTAATATGCATTCCGTGGCATTATATAAATTTCTTTATGTGACATTACGGTAATATGCCACTTAATACATATTATGAAAGTGCGTTGCTGATCTGCTGCTTTAATCATTTTCAATAAAATGACATGGAAATTCAGGTAGATTGAACAATATCTCTTTATTTTTTAATAAACATAAAAATAACCTTGAAATATAATTATTACTGGCCGGTAGAGAAAGATGAAAGGAGATCCAGAAGCAAAAATAAAGTTTGGGTGATTGTCATGCCCATTTTCCTGGGATTCGCCAGTCTATTAGGACTATGTATGTTCATCATCATAAAGAAGAAGGTAAAAACACAAGGTAAAAAAGAAATTTGTTATTTGCCTTTATCGTGTTCCATATAACTATTTTCCTCTCGATCCAACTAGCTTTCATGGTCGTAGGGAGACACTACTCAATTGGAGAGGAGGATGCCCTAGAACTTCCGTTGTTCAGTCTATCCACATTGAGCTCTGCAACCGACAACTTCTCAATTAGTAACAAGCTTGGAGAGGGGGGATTCGGACCTGTTTACAAGGTAGTATTTACTTTCAAAAATTAAACTTGGCACAATCATATATAGATGTCTAAAGTACATGCGTGTGTCTTCGTAAAGGGATTTCTCGCGGACGGGCAGGAAATAGCTGTGAAACGGCTATCAGTGGGATCTACTCAAGGAGTTCAGGAGTTCAAGAATGAGGTTATCTACATTTCCAAGCTTCAACATAGAAATCTTGTCAAGATTTTAGGATACTGCATTGAAGGGGAAGAAAAACTATTGGTTTATGAGTTCATGTCCAACAAGGCCCTTGACTTGTATATATTCCGTAAGTTCAAGATTACATAGCATATAATGACCAATTTTCAGACATGAACTAACTGATCTGTCCACTTTCTGCAGAAGAAGTCAACAGACTTAATTGGTCAAAACTATTCCATATTATCAATGGAATCGCACGGGGCCTAGTTTATCTTCATCATGATTCTCGGCTACGTATCATCCATAGAGACCTGAAAGCTGCCAACATCTTACTTGATCATGACATGAATCCTAAGATATCAGATTTTGGCCTTGCAAAAAGTTTTGGGGGAAATGAGACCAAAACAAAAACTAAAAGAGTGGTTGGAACATAGTAAGTACACGTGTTAAATTAAATTATATCTACTATTTACACACACACACACATATATATATATTAATGAGGTTTAACTTTTGTTATTCGATGCTAGATATACTTGTATCTTTTCATGCAAACAATATTGCTACTATGTGATGAAGAATTATATTTTGCTAACCTAACGCATAACTATTTTTACGTACAGTGGATATATGTCCCCTGAATATGCAGGGAATGGAATCATCTCGGTTAAAACAGATGTATTCAGTTTTGGTGTCTTAGTGTTGGAGATTGTGAGTGGAAAGAGAAATAGAGGATTCTCTCATGAAGCCCACCACCACAACCTTCTCGGGCATGTAAGATGAAATTGGTAGTCAATGTTTGACTTTCAAATAATTTACTTTTCGATCACTTTAAAATGATTGACCGATTAACTAGTTAATTTACCCTTTTTAGGCTTGGAGACTCTATAAAGAGAAAAGGTCACTGACACTAGTTGATGCATCGTCACTCGAGTCAAACCAAGTCTCTGAAGTGTTATGCTCAATCCAAGTTGGTTTGCTGTGTGTTCAGCACAATCCGGATGATAGACCAAACATGTCTATGGTTGTTGCAATGCTAAACGGAAAAGATAGTTTACCGGAACCAAAACACCCTGGTTTTTATACAGACGACACTTCTGAATCCGTGGAAACTCAATACTCAAACAACGATGTCACAGTTACACTTATAGAAGCTAGATAAGTATATGGTATCTTTAGTAACTCTTTAAGCTCATCAATTCCTTGATGATTGTGGACGTTGACTGACATCTAAAAAAGTCAGATTTGAATACTCGAGAAGTGGTTATGAATCCACGTACAATAATTGCATATATGCTAGCTTACATGCGGCTTTACAAGTTTTTTAAGACATGGACCGATGGAATAGGTGACAACATGACCTATGAGTAGGCCAATTAGAGATCTATGGACGTCATCGACCTGTGATATTTTTGTAAGTTTCGGGAACTTTGGTTGTTATTCACTATTCATTTTATATTGTGTATCATATTTTTTTTGGTTCACACACAACAAAAATATTATATTCATATACTTTGAATCATCTAATAAAAATCAACTCCTAACTTGTCGTGGAGTAAATGAGCGAGAAAAATTATTTCTATATATATGTGCACACTTATAACAAAATAAATCCACCTTCACACTCGAAAATGATGCAGTTATAGAAGTTAACGGTTTATTTTGAACAATTTCAGTTATAGTTTTTATAGCTTTCTTTCCGCACTACCTTATTATTTAAATAGTTTCTTTTGTTTAAGGTTATAGTTAGTTTTTGAATATTGAATAAAGAAAATAAAACTTTATTTTTCTCTAAGAATTTTCTCGTTGGAATTATTACGTTCCTTCTTGTTATTGGTTTGTTCGGCTATTACGATCTGCCATTAGAAAACGTATAAAAAACTACCTAATCGCCACACTTACATACGTGGCAAAGTTATCTAAACCACAAACTTGTAAGCATGGACAAACCTGTATGCATAATTTGAAATTCTAAATCTCCATGGTTTTAACCGTGAACTCGTATGCAAATCAAAATTTGAAAAGAAAAAATAAACATAATTTAATGGCATAAGTACATTTAATGTGTAGCTATTGCACGTATGTATTTTGGTGATATACGTGACAACTTGTAATATTATACAACGTTGAGAAATAATCTTGTCAAGATTCTAGGATATTGCATTCAAGGGGAAGAAAGATTATTGGTTTATGAGTACATGTCCAACAAAAGCGTTGACTTGTTCATATACCGTAAGTTCAAGATTACATAGCGTACTATGACCAATTTTTTATTATATATCCTTTGATATGAACTAATTAAGGATCTGCCCATTTGTTGCAGAATGGTCAAAATTATTTCATATTCTCAATAGAGTCACGCGGGGCCAAGTTTATCTTCATCAAGATTCTCATCTGTATCATCCTTAGAGACCTGAAAGCTGCCACATGAATCCTAAGATAGCATTGCAAAAAGTTTTGGAGGAAATGAGACAAAAGCAAAAACCAAAAGAGTGGTTGGAACATAGTAAATGGGTAGTGATATATACAACACATAATTTGGTGCATACACCACAATTATGCAATGATATACTTGTACTGTCTGTTTTTATACCTGTACAATATGGTGTTGGTATTACTTTTTATGTTGTAAATATCAACTCACATAATAAATACACACGTGTTAAAGTAATTTATATCTATTATTATATGCATAGATATTAATGAGGTTTTATTTTTCTTATTCGATGTTAGATATACTTGTATTCTTTCATACAAGCCAAATGGCTACTATGTGATGAAGAATTATATTTTGCTAACCTAACGCATAACTATTTTTACGTACAGTGGATATATGTCCCCGGAATATGCAGGGAATGGAATTATCTCGGTTAAAACAGATGTATTCAGTTTTGGTGTCTTAGTGTTGGAGATTGTGAGTGGAAAGAGAAACAGAGGATTCTCTCATGAAGCCCACAACCACGATCTTCCGGGGCATGTAAGATGACATTCAAAGTTAACATTTGACTTTCAATTAAGTTACTTCTCACTTTAAAAAACTTGAATGACAATTTAACTAATTAATTAACCCTTTTTAGGCTTGGAGACTCTCTAAAGAGAAAGAGTTGTTGGAACTGGTTGACGCGTCGTCACTCAAGTCAAACCAAGTCTCTGAAGTGTTAAGCTCACTCCAAGTTGGTTTGCTATGTGTCACAATTCAAATGATAGACCAAACATGTCTATGGTTGTTGCAATGTTAAATGGCACAATCCAAATAATAGACCAAACATGTCTATGGTTGTTGCAATGTTAAATGGCGAAGATATGTTACTAGAACCCAAAAACCCTGGGTTTAATATGGAAGAAACTTCCGAAATCGTGAAAATTCAATGCTTAAACAACGAAGTCACAGTTACAATTTTAGAAGGTAGATAAATAAAATTTCTCATTCGCTATCTCACTTGGCTTATCCATCCTCCATTATTGAGAAAGACAATTCAACCAATACATGTATTTATGAAATTACATTTTTTTATCCCGAATATATATTTAACTACTTGAATCATCATGAACTTAATCTAATAATGCATGATTTTCGAATATCAATTATAAATGAAGCTTGTCGTTGAAATGAGATGAATATTCTTAACTAAAGGTTAATACCCACAACATAGTAGATACTTCGATCTACTTGCACAAGTTAGAGCAACAAACCTGTTTGTTTCCGTACGTGCATGAGAATCCACCATTTAAATCAAAGCGTTAACTTGAGAGCGGGTCTCTGAATCTGCAGTTAAAACGAAATTGAAGTTAACAATCATGTAAGTAATATGTTATTGCTGCTTAACCTTAATTTACTAGTTTACAACTTTATTTGAGCTATTAAGATTAAGATTATTATAAATTCTGATGCAAGTATGTAATTATCACTATACGTAAGTGTTAAATTTTGAAGTTAAACAAAAGCAATTTAATCTTTGAAGAGTAGTGTTATCATAACGAAATGTGGATTTTGTGGTCATAGTTATGGCATACTTAACTCCTAATTATACTGTGGATGTTTAGCTGAAGTATTAGTCAGACGATTATAAATAAATAGCGTGTTCTTGTGTTAAGTTGATTTGATGAACACCAACCCGGCCTATGATGAAATGTCTCATTAAAAAACTATTTTTACAAGATTATAAACTTTGAAGTTGGCATATATTATGTTATGGCATTTCATCAAACATTCGTATATACGTTCGAGAAACTTCCACATCTGTAAATATATATCATCACATCTGTAGAAATATATCATCTGGTGATTGAAATACATGAAAGAAATAGGAGAAAACCTGTTGACGTCATGCTTTCGATCTAAAGAAAAATTCATCGGATGGCCCATATATCTTGTTCTAAGTGGTGTTAGATATAAAGATGGGTCCCTATCTTTTAATACATGTAAGCCGCATTCAACTCTGACTATTTTTGATGTCTATAGTCCCCACAATCCATTTACTGATGTGTCCCATTAGACCGGTGCCATCGCATTTCGTCAGTTGCCAATAAGAAGGCCGGCGAACTGACGTCGTTGACACGGTTTCGTCAGTTGCTTCTTCGATCGGTTCCAATTCTTCGGTTTTCCGACGAAAAGAGGAGTGATTGGGGTGCAGCGCAGCTTATATCTAATGTATTGTGAACTTTTGTTTAGTGTAGTGTATGTAAATGTGGGGTTCAAAAATTGAAGTGAGGAAAGGAGGGTTGAGAGTATTTCATCAATTTTCCATCGGTTGTGGATGTGCTGAGGTGACACAAGTGAAGAAGAAGCTAGAGGTTGACAGTCGTGTTATAAATGTTCTTTTGAAAATGCATATAATTAATTCTAGAAATAGTCATCGTATTGGTTGTGATTTGAAGATGACCATTATTTGATAGAGACAAAATAATTAATGTGGACAATATGAATAGCTTTGTTCTAATTTTTTTTTTTTTAATACCTACTACAGACTACGGAGGAAATATCTTGATGAACTTAATGATACCATGTATAGATCGAATAATGCCAAACAACATATCAATGGAGGCACTAGACTTCTCCATGGAGTACTTATAGTCGAACTAGTTTTTAAGTCTTGACAACACGATAAAAGAAACGTGAGTGGAGTATCAATTGGAGATCGTTTGGATGGAAGAAGATGAGGCTGATAACCTTCATTAGTTTTCTCGTTAGGATCACAAGTTATGCATTTTATTCGTTTTTGAAACTTAATAATATTTTACTTTTGCCAGCAAAAATAAATAAAGTGCATATATTGTACAAATGGCTAGCTAGCATCATGCATTGTTGTTGCCTTGTTTGCCGATATGATCAAACCAGGAGAGCTACTTCAGATGAAGTTTGTCGTTAAAAAAAAATAAACAAAACAATAGCTAGAAATCGATATATATTTATATATATTATACGGGGGATTATGCTGACGTCATTCAGCTGCATCCCCCAATCGTTGGCTGCTATTTTTGTCGACGTGGCAAGCTGGAATGCGAGGATTTTTCTCCGTTTTTTGACATTTCTTTTGGAAATGAAAATGATAAACAGACAAATGTAGCACTGTAACTGCATGCCATCATGGGTAAAGGCAACTCACATGTGCATGCCATTGCATGTTTTTTTTGGAAGCTTTTGTTTTACCAACTATGCAAGCAAAACGAAATTTGTTTTGGTAGACTTTTGCAT
This sequence comes from Pseudognaphalium luteoalbum, assembly GCA_963422505.1. Classification (NCBI taxonomy): domain Eukaryota; kingdom Viridiplantae; phylum Streptophyta; class Magnoliopsida; order Asterales; family Asteraceae; genus Pseudognaphalium; species Pseudognaphalium luteoalbum. The sequence continues at coordinate 5,111,937 of OY730194.1, forward strand.
TTTATTTTTTTAAAGGCTTTGATTGGTGGTCAAATCGGTGATTTGCTTTGTGCAATTTTCTTTTGTGTCACCCCCTTTGTCTTTGTTTTTTTTACATTATCTCATCCATTTGTTTTTGTATGATTCCATTTAAATGTTTCAAAATCAGTCACATAGTCGCACTACAAGGAAGAATATCATGCAATTTTAAAAACAAGTTACTACAAGACAATATCCTAATAAAAACCATTTGCTCATTGTTTCACCCATTACCATACGGTACTTGTGTTTAGCATACATGCAAATGCATGCAAAATGGTGGGACATGTAGTTGCGTTACACCTCTCTATAAATGGTAGATTTACCTTTGCTTCAAACCTGCAAGTTTTCATTTCCTAACTAAATTTACCAATTTCTCAATTAACTCAATGGACGAACAACCATTGAATTTCATCTCTGATTTTAACACTTTCAATGATTCATGGAAGCTAAAGGTGCGTATACTTCGAGTGTAGCAACCCAGCCCAACAATCGTTGACCTCCGAATCACCAAATGCCAGAAGGCGACTCATCACATATTACACGTGTATTTCATCAATCAACAGTCAACAATCAATAATCATAATAGCAACTATGTTCACTTGTTGTAACCAAATATGTTACAACCAAATTACACTGAAAGTACGAGTCCACTCACCAAACCTCCATCAATAGCTCACTCAGTAGTCTAATGTCACTGAGCCTTCTCCATATCTGGAATTACAATAAAATAACACAAGTTAGTCACTTGTTTCAATGTGAAATATCATCACATAATTGTAATCAAAATCTAAACAACTCAATCAAATAATTACAACACAATAATTAGTTAATCTGAATCATCAATCCATCACTCCCATGGAATTGATTATACTTGATTCAAGCTTTCGAGTATTCAACCTTTCAAATTAATTACCTACTTATAATCATTTAACACAATTCAATCCAAGATTATAAATAACCAATTTAACTTCACTAGTTCACCGTCACTATCAAATTATGAACATAAAATCACATTAATTCACCTCAAATATGGTCAATTACATAATTGAGTCATTAACCTCATATATTAAGAATTTACAATTTATCTCTTCCATTATTTCATCAATAACCCATGATCATCACCATGATCATCTTAGCTTATGAATAACAATCTCATATACTAACTCATCTTTTACTAGCTACTCTATAACAATCTCTCTTTATTACCAATCAAGATGATTAACACCTAATTATCACACTTTCACCAAATTCCACTTGAATTATAATTCACACAACTTGATTAATCCACTATTAGATTAGATTAAGGCTACTAACCTCATTAATAACACATTTTAACACCATTTCAACTAATATCAAGATTTAGTTTATGATAATTACCATCAATCCATTCAAAAAGCACCATGAACTCATCAAAATCATCAAGAAGTTAAGAACCCTAATCAAAGCTATAACTTTAAGCATGAATCATGTTACTTAACATCACTAACAAGTATAACAACATCAATCCCATAAATATTAATCTAAATTTTCGGATTATAATCAATAACCCATCAAAAATCATCAAAAACTTAAGAACCAAGATTAATTTACAAACTTAAGCTTGAATCTTGCTAGTTATCAACAATAATAAGCTTAACTAACAACAATTTTTCATAATCATACACTAATTTCGAATTATTACTAAGAACACCCAAAACCCCCAATTTCTAGGTTTTAAAATTGAAGAATTAGAGACTTACTAGTAGCATAGAAGGATTAGGAGATGATAATCTACCCTCTTGAAGCTTGAATTCGAATTCTTCAACTCCAATTTGATGGAAAGAGTGAAATAAAACTAGGGTTTCATGTGTGTGTTCATGCGTATGTATGTATGCGTGTGGAGAGATAAAAACCGACTCATCCCATAGATTATACCATATAAGTGTTAATTTTTATTCCCCGTATTTATTATTGTCTGGAACTTAAAAACCATTTGCGGAGAAATACAATTTTATTTTACCGTCATCTAAATTGAATTTAAATAGTTAATAATTTATTAGTCACAATAAACTATTTAACTCTTTTACCCATTTATTTCCAAATAATACAACAAACTATATTTTCCAACACATTAAATAATAATTTACCGTCAGAAAATATTAAAATATTACTAGACCCGAATACTGGGTGTTACAAATCTTCCCCCCTTAAAAAGATTTCATCCTCGAAATCTGATCACACGTAATTAATCTAATAAAATAGATTCCATTTCACAAATACGGTACTTGTCATACATCGTACTCACATAATCACAAAATGTACTTACATGTCAATATATTTATATAGGTACATTATGTCATCAATTTATACGCCACCTATGTGTATTTTAATTGAATTCATATAAACACATAATATCTATCACAAAATGCAATATCCAGCATAAAGGATAGTATTATTAATTATTTAATCACGATACATACACATTTTAAACGTTACTCCCGTGAGCAACTTACAAATATAATATACGTTATCAATTCTTTCCACTTGCACATATACCCATATGTACATGTTTCTATCTTTTCCCCCCTGCACATATACTTTGCATATATCATGTCTTTCATAATTTAACTAACTACTTACATGACCATTCACAACTAGCTATGTATACAATTTAAAACACTTTAATCACTTGAAATAAGTGAAACACATAGTCACATGAACATTCTATTGTTATAGTAATAATACTAGTGGTAATGACAACAAAAGTTTATCTCAACTCATAACTAGCAATCTAGCTAATAATCATGTATTTCTTTAACTAATAACTTGCTAGATTATCTCTACTTTTTGCAACTAGTCAATTATTGGTTTACAATTTGTAATCATAATCACAACTAGGTTATATGAAACTCTTTATTATAAGGGAATCGAAATCATATAACCATTAATACTTAGGAATAATCCGTAAGCAGTATGTAGAGGTCAAATCTTATAAGTAAAACTATTATCACATAATCAATTAGTATCCCTTCACATCAACTCGGATGCTAAATCAACACCTGTTAATACCATGCGTCATTAACATAGGTATTTCATCAACACAAGGTGATATCATGCTTCACCTATTCAAAATATCATCACAATGAAATTCACAGTCAGCTGACCTCTACTTTGCTTAAATCATCTTTTAATTATTATTGGTTACAATTCATCACACATACCTCCCATTTACAATGGGTACCATATTAAAACAAAGTTGTGGTTTACTATTCTTTCATTTCAGTCAATCATTGACTATTTCTCAACTACAAGTCAATATCTCAAATCTGTTATTTAAAAATTATCTGGTACTTTGTAGCCTCAACAATTCCATGTGAAATGACATAATATAAATACGTTGGCCAGACGTCGTCATATTATGTCAGGTACACTTCATTTTCAGGCCACTTCATACCATTAATCTCTAAAGTGATTAACTTTTACTCTCTCATATATCACAATGTTGTAATCAACAATTATCACACCTATAATAGCACTTATAATAGATTTATGACCAAGTATTAACTTGTTACTATTTTCCTTTATCACTTGAATGTGAAACTATTCACATAATTAAGTAGACATAATAATCCAATTATTCAACAAAATTCTTATTATTTCATTAACACAGGTGTAGAGTTTAACATAACTAAGTCAATTTAACACCTTTATTATTGGATTCAATATCAATCACTTAATACATTAATTAATACGTATAATACTCTATAGAACATTTAGCACTAAGTGCCTTGTTAAAATACCATGCCATATTCCACATATATTCATCAATATATAAATCCTAAGTTGATTAGTAAGTAACCTTCCATGCATAGTCATTAAACAAATATAATTTTAAGTTCCAATCACACTTATTTCGTTCATTAATAATTAGTTAGACTCACACTAATTACCACTTGTTTGTCTTAACTCAACAACTTCAAAATTTCCTTGTACCAACACATTTGCACATAATTTAATTATTTGAATCATTGAAATTTTCATCAAAAAGACATTACCATTGGAAAGTAGACTCTCTCACGTTTCCGGAGATATAAAGAACGTCAAAAACGGAGTTACGGTTCATCTTTTATGACCATTTTAAAATTAACCTCCTAATACCCCAACGAATCCGCCGGATTCATTATGAATCCGCCGGATTCACCTAAATTTTGACAAAAATTTCATTTTCAGAACTTCTCAAACCAATCCGGTCCACCCAATCCGCTGGATTCAACCTTAATCCGCCGGATTCAACCTGAATCCGCTGGATTGGACCCAGTACAGCAGATCTGCATAACCTTTTGCAAAAGTATCAAATTCAAACGCGCATATCTCCTAAACCGTAAAGAATTAAGATCTGAAATTTTGCAGACACCTTTATATAATCAAATTGCAACTTTCCATTTTTCCACTTTTTCAAAATTCACGTTTATCGAGAAAACGAACGTACGACTCATTTTGGATCATTTTCGACCATTTTGGTTGACACTTCAAGTTTCAAATGGCTTGGTTTCTGACTTCAACCCTTTGCCAACATATTCCTATATACATTTGTGACGTGTGGACATATTCATCACCCTCATATACCCATTCTATCATGTTTTGACTCGTTAACCCGTTTGAGGGTCTAATTGGGCACTTTTAACAAAACAATCACATTGACTACCCAATTCAATTTCAACATACTTTACTACTATATTTATGACCTAAAGTCACTTTAACATTCATTTTACTTGAAACACTACTCATTTTAACCATATAGCTATTTAGTGACCCACTTGGGCACTTTTCTAACCCGTTTGGGTTTCAACCCATATATCCACCATTTTATCTCCCATTCCACATTACATTGACTATTCTAAGTCAAACTAAACCATTTTTTTTTTCCTATTGGTGTTATATTATAACCTTAAAACACCAACTCCACCTAAAGTCATTATATTAATATCAATTCCAACAAGTATTCTACTTTGACTTTTCACAAACTTGTCAACACATATATTGGTTGACCACTTTGACTTTCTTATTACACTACTTACAATACAATATCATAATTCAACCCAATCATTATCAATGTTAAACACATAAACATCTAGTTACATTCATCACTTTATAACATGGTTATTGCCAAGTTTGACACAATCACATTCAACTTTGACCTTTCCAAGTCAATGCACATTTTTCAACAACTAGACTCTTTCTAATTCACACAACAACACGACTCCAAATTTATTAATGGAGAATAGCAACTTGTAACACCCCATTAATTTTCATCATAGCGAGTCACATCAATTTAGCTTATCATTTATCAATTAATTCACTAGCAAGGATCTATGATCACACCTTGCATTTATCAACTTTTATTCACACACTTTATTTTCACATTGTATCTACACTTAATTTCACATTGATTTATACTTTACTTTCATATTGTAGACACACTAATTTCCAACAATCCACTATCACACCTTTTTCAACAATGTGTCTACATAGTTTAACACTTTTTCAATCATTTCAGTTCTTTCAAAATTACTCATTAATATTACTATCATCATATTAACAAGTGATAATCATCAATAACTCATCAATGGGGAATCATAGCAGTTTGACTCGATTTACTTTACTACTAATCATATCATAGCAAAGTAAACATTTCAAGCTTATTGAAATACACCAAGCTTATCGAAAGGTACCTGATACACTTAAGCCCATGAGTATTGAGGAATAATTGAGAATACCATTTGGTTCCTCATATTCCTCCGTCTCTGCAACCAAAACAACAATCTTGCAACTTGTTATAGGTTTGTACATATCCAACAAACACTTTCTCATACAACCACTAATCCCACACCCTGGAATGTTTGACTTGACACACATCAAAGCTTGGGATTGAACATCTTACAATGTACAATTCACCCAAACTCATGCTCTGATACCAACTTGAAACACCCCATTAATTTACAACTAGTTTTTTTTTTTAAACAACTTGGAAGCGTTATCCCATTTCGAAGTTATATTACATATTTAGAAATCAAATCATAATTATATATCGCAAACTACCATTTTTAAGTTTTGTAACTAACAACAAAGCATTCTAGTTAGGTGTTATAAAACAAAACACTTTTCGCTAGCAAAAGATAATCAGAGTGCCCAGCAGTCAAACATTCCTTCAATCAAATCCTCTTGCAAGAGTAATGTGGGGGATTAGCACGAAGCTAAGTGAGTCAACCTGTCACTATCAGTACAATTCAGTATAACAGTACTGATTATCAACAAATATCACATAGACACTGACACAACATCACCAAGAGGATCGGTGGCCCATGTGGCGCCTTCAGCCGCGGTGGCCCATCAAGCGACACTTATAATCACTGCAGGCCAATACAGTGATTTACCGATAGCTGGTTACTACCTTTAGTCAACATAAGTTCTACTTTCAACAAATGATCACAAATCCCATGCTGACTAACCTGTAGCAACCCAGCCCAACAATCGTTGACCTCCGAATCACCAAATGCCAGAAGGCGACTCATCACATATTACACGTGTATTTCATCAATCAACAGTCAACAATCAATAATCATAATAGCAACTATGTTCACTTGTTGTAACCAAATATGTTACAACCAAATTACACTGAAAGTACGAGTCCACTCACCAAACCTCCATCAATAGCTCACTCAGTAGTCTAATGTCACTGAGCCTTCTCCATATCTGGAATTACAATAAAATAACACAAGTTAGTCACTTGTTTCAATGTGAAATATCATCACATAATTGTAATCAAAATCTAAACAACTCAATCAAATAATTACAACACAATAATTAGTTAATCTGAATCATCAATCCATCACTCCCATGGAATTGATTATACTTGATTCAAGCTTTCGAGTATTCAACCTTTCAAATTAATTACCTACTTATAATCATTTAACACAATTCAATCCAAGATTATAAATAACCAATTTAACTTCACTAGTTCACCGTCACTATCAAATTATGAACATAAAATCACATTAATTCACCTCAAATATGGTCAATTACATAATTGAGTCATTAACCTCATATATTAAGAATTTACAATTTATCTCTTCCATTATTTCATCAATAACCCATGATCATCACCATGATCATCTTAGCTTATGAATAACAATCTCATATACTAACTCATCTTTTACTAGCTACTCTATAACAATCTCTCTTTATTACCAATCAAGATGATTAACACCTAATTATCACACTTTCACCAAATTCCACTTGAATTATAATTCACACAACTTGATTAATCCACTATTAGATTAGATTAAGGCTACTAACCTCATTAATAACACATTTTAACACCATTTCAACTAATATCAAGATTTAGTTTATGATAATTACCATCAATCCATTCAAAAAGCACCATGAACTCATCAAAATCATCAAGAAGTTAAGAACCCTAATCAAAGCTATAACTTTAAGCATGAATCATGTTACTTAACATCACTAACAAGTATAACAACATCAATCCCATAAATATTAATCTAAATTTTCGGATTATAATCAATAACCCATCAAAAATCATCAAAAACTTAAGAACCAAGATTAATTTACAAACTTAAGCTTGAATCTTGCTAGTTATCAACAATAATAAGCTTAACTAACAACAATTTTTCATAATCATACACTAATTTCGAATTATTACTAAGAACACCCAAAACCCCCAATTTCTAGGTTTTAAAATTGAAGAATTAGAGACTTACTAGTAGCATAGAAGGATTAGGAGATGATAATCTACCCTCTTGAAGCTTGAATTCGAATTCTTCAACTCCAATTTGATGGAAAGAGTGAAATAAAACTAGGGTTTCATGTGTGTGTTCATGCGTATGTATGTATGCGTGTGGAGAGATAAAAACCGACTCATCCCATAGATTATACCATATAAGTGTTAATTTTTATTCCCCGTATTTATTATTGTGTGGAACTTAAATACCATTTGCGGAGAAATACAATTTTATTTTACCGTCATCTAAATTGAATTTAAACAGTTAATAATTTATTAGTCACAATAAACTATTTAACTCTTTTACCCATTTATTTCCAAATAATACAACAAACTATATTTTCCAACACATTAAATAATAATTTACCGTCAGAAAATATTAAAATATTACTAGACCCGAATACTGGGTGTTACAAATCTTCCCCCCTTAAAAAGATTTCGTCCTCGAAATCTGATCACACGTAATTAATCTAATAAAATAGATTCCATTTCACAAATACGGTACTTGTCATACATCGTACTCACATAATCACAAAATGTACTTACATGTCAATATATTTATATAGGTACATTATGTCATCAATTTATACGCCACCTATGTGTATTTTAATTGAATTCATATAAACACATAATATCTATCACAAAATGCAATATCCAGCATAAAGGATAGTATTATTAATTATTTAATCACGATATGTACACATTTTAAACGTTACTCCCGTGAGCAACTTACAAATATAATATACGTTATCAATTCTTTCCACTTGCACATATACCCATATGTACATGTTTCTATCTTTTCCCCCCTGCACATATACTTTGCATATATCATGTCTTTCATAATTTAACTAACTACTTACATGACCATTCACAACTAGCTATGTATACAATTTAAAACACTTTAATCACTTGAAATAAGTGAAACACATAGTCACATGAACATTCTATTGTTATAGTAATAATACTAGTGGTAATGACAACAAAAGTTTATCTCAACTCATAACTAGCAATCTAGCTAATAATCATGTATTTCTTTAACTAATAACTTGCTAGATTATCTCTACTTTTTGCAACTAGTCAATTATTGGTTTACAATTTGTAATCATAATCACAACTAGGTTATATGAAACTCTTTATTATAAGGGAATCGAAATCATATAACCATTAATACTTAGGAATAATCCGTAAGCAGTATGTAGAGGTCAAATCTTATAAGTAAAACTATTATCACATAATCAATTAGTATCCCTTCACATCAACTCGGATGCTAAATCAACACCTGTTAATACCATGCGTCATTAACATAGGTATTTCATCAACACAAGGTGATATCATGCTTCACCTATTCAAAATATCATCACAATGAAATTCACAGTCAGCTGACCTCTACTTTGCTTAAATCATCTTTTAATTATTATTGGTTACAATTCATCACACATACCTCCCATTTACAATGGGTACCATATTAAAACAAAGTTGTGGTTTACTATTCTTTCATTTCAGTCAATCATTGACTATTTCTCAACTACAAGTCAATATCTCAAATCTGTTATTTAAAAATTATCTGGTACTTTGTAGCCTCAACAATTCCATGTGAAATGACATAATATAAATACGTTGGCCAGACGTCGTCATATTATGTCAGGTACACTTCATTTTCAGGCCACTTCATACCATTAATCTCTAAAGTGATTAACTTTTACTCTCTCATATATCACAATGTTGTAATCAACAATTATCACACCTATAATAGCACTTATAATAGATTTATGACCAAGTATTAACTTGTTACTATTTTCCTTTATCACTTGAATGTGAAACTATTCACATAATTAAGTAGACATAATAATCCAATTATTCAACAAAATTCTTATTATTTCATTAACACAGGTGTAGAGTTTAACATAACTAAGTCAATTTAACACCTTTATTATTGGATTCAATATCAATCACTTAATACATTAATTAATACGTATAATACTCTATAGAACATTTAGCACTAAGTGCCTTGTTAAAATACCATGCCATATTCCACATATATTCATCAATATATAAATCCTAAGTTGATTAGTAAGTAACCTTCCATGCATAGTCATTAAACAAATATAATTTTAAGTTCCAATCACACTTATTTCGTTCATTAATAATTAGTTAGACTCACACTAATTACCACTTGTTTGTCTTAACTCAACAACTTCAAAATTTCCTTGTACCAACACATTTGCACATAATTTAATTATTTGAATCATTGAAATTTTCATCAAAAAGACATTACCATTGGAAAGTAGACTCTCTCACGTTTCCGGAGATATAAAGAACGTCAAAAACGGAGTTACGGTTCATCTTTTATGACCATTTTAAAATTAACCTCCTAATACCCCAACGAATCCGCCGGATTCACCTAAATTTTGACAAAAATTTCATTTTCAGAACTTCTCAAACCAATCCGGTCCACCCAATCCGCTGGATTCAACCTTAATCCGCCGGATTCAACCTGAATCCGCTGGATTGGACCCAGTACAGCAGATCTGCATAACCTTTTGCAAAAGTATCAAATTCAAACGCGCATATCTCCTAAACCGTAAAGAATTAAGATCTGAAATTTTGCAGACACCTTTATATAATCAAATTGCAACTTTCCATTTTTCCACTTTTTCAAAATTCACGTTTATCGAGAAAACGAACGTACGACTCATTTTGGATCATTTTCGACCATTTTGGTTGACACTTCAAGTTTCAAATGGCTTGGTTTCTGACTTCAACCCTTTGCCAACATATTCCTATATACATTTGTGACGTGTGGACATATTCATCACCCTCATATACCCATTCTATCATGTTTTGACTCGTTAACCCGTTTGAGGGTCTAATTGGGCACTTTTAACAAAACAATCACATTGACTACCCAATTCAATTTCAACATACTTTACTACTATATTTATGACCTAAAGTCACTTTAACATTCATTTTACTTGAAACACTACTCATTTTAACCATATAGCTATTTAGTGACCCACTTGGGCACTTTTCTAACCCGTTTGGGTTTCAACCCATATATCCACCATTTTATCTCCCATTCCACATTACATTGACTATTCTAAGTCAAACTAAACCATTTTTTTTTTCCTATTGGTGTTATATTATAACCTTAAAACACCAACTCCACCTAAAGTCATTATATTAATATCAATTCCAACAAGTATTCTACTTTGACTTTTCACAAACTTGTCAACACATATATTGGTTGACCACTTTGACTTTCTTATTACACTACTTACAATACAATATCATAATTCAACCCAATCATTATCAATGTTAAACACATAAACATCTAGTTACATTCATCACTTTATAACATGGTTATTGCCAAGTTTGACACAATCACATTCAACTTTGACCTTTCCAAGTCAATGCACATTTTTCAACAACTAGACTCTTTCTAATTCACACAACAACACGACTCCAAATTTATTAATGGAGAATAGCAACTTGTAACACCCCATTAATTTTCATCATAGCGAGTCACATCAATTTAGCTTATCATTTATCAATTAATTCACTAGCAAGGATCTATGATCACACCTTGCATTTATCAACTTTTATTCACACACTTTATTTTCACATTGTATCTACACTTAATTTCACATTGATTTATACTTTACTTTCATATTGTAGACACACTAATTTCCAACAATCCACTATCACACCTTTTTCAACAATGTGTCTACATAGTTTAACACTTTTTCAATCATTTCAGTTCTTTCAAAATTACTCATTAATATTACTATCATCATATTAACAAGTGATAATCATCAATAACTCATCAATGGGGAATCATAGCAGTTTGACTCGATTTACTTTACTACTAATCATATCATAGCAAAGTAAACATTTCAAGCTTATTGAAATACACCAAGCTTATCGAAAGGTACCTGATACACTTAAGCCCATGAGTATTGAGGAATAATTGAGAATACCATTTGGTTCCTCATATTCCTCCGTCTCTGCAACCAAAACAACAATCTTGCAACTTGTTATAGGTTTGTACATATCCAACAAACACTTTCTCATACAACCACTAATCCCACACCCTGGAATGTTTGACTTGACACACATCAAAGCTTGGGATTGAACATCTTACAATGTACAATTCACCCAAACTCATGCTCTGATACCAACTTGAAACACCCCATTAATTTACAACTAGTTTTTTTTTTTAAACAACTTGGAAGCGTTATCCCATTTCGAAGTTATATTACATATTTAGAAATCAAATCATAATTATATATCGCAAACTACCATTTTTAAGTTTTGTAACTAACAACAAAGCATTCTAGTTAGGTGTTATAAAACAAAACACTTTTCGCTAGCAAAAGATAATCAGAGTGCCCAGCAGTCAAACATTCCTTCAATCAAATCCTCTTGCAAGAGTAATGTGGGGGATTAGCACGAAGCTAAGTGAGTCAACCTGTCACTATCAGTACAATTCAGTATAACAGTACTGATTATCAACAAATATCACATAGACACTGACACAACATCACCAAGAGGATCGGTGGCCCATGTGGCGCCTTCAGCCGCGGTGGCCCATCAAGCGACACTTATAATCACTGCAGGCCAATACAGTGATTTACCGATAGCTGGTTACTACCTTTAGTCAACATAAGTTCTACTTTCAACAAATGATCACAAATCCCATGCTGACTAACCTGTAGCAACCCAGCCCAACAATCGTTGACCTCCGAATCACCAAATGCCAGAAGGCGACTCATCACATATTACACGTGTATTTCATCAATCAACAGTCAACAATCAATAATCATAATAGCAACTATGTTCACTTGTTGTAACCAAATATGTTACAACCAAATTACACTGAAAGTACGAGTCCACTCACCAAACCTCCATCAATAGCTCACTCAGTAGTCTAATGTCACTGAGCCTTCTCCATATCTGGAATTACAATAAAATAACACAAGTTAGTCACTTGTTTCAATGTGAAATATCATCACATAATTGTAATCAAAATCTAAACAACTCAATCAAATAATTACAACACAATAATTAGTTAATCTGAATCATCAATCCATCACTCCCATGGAATTGATTATACTTGATTCAAGCTTTCGAGTATTCAACCTTTCAAATTAATTACCTACTTATAATCATTTAACACAATTCAATCCAAGATTATAAATAACCAATTTAACTTCACTAGTTCACCGTCACTATCAAATTATGAACATAAAATCACATTAATTCACCTCAAATATGGTCAATTACATAATTGAGTCATTAACCTCATATATTAAGAATTTACAATTTATCTCTTCCATTATTTCATCAATAACCCATGATCATCACCATGATCATCTTAGCTTATGAATAACAATCTCATATACTAACTCATCTTTTACTAGCTACTCTATAACAATCTCTCTTTATTACCAATCAAGATGATTAACACCTAATTATCACACTTTCACCAAATTCCACTTGAATTATAATTCACACAACTTGATTAATCCACTATTAGATTAGATTAAGGCTACTAACCTCATTAATAACACATTTTAACACCATTTCAACTAATATCAAGATTTAGTTTATGATAATTACCATCAATCCATTCAAAAAGCACCATGAACTCATCAAAATCATCAAGAAGTTAAGAACCCTAATCAAAGCTATAACTTTAAGCATGAATCATGTTACTTAACATCACTAACAAGTATAACAACATCAATCCCATAAATATTAATCTAAATTTTCGGATTATAATCAATAACCCATCAAAAATCATCAAAAACTTAAGAACCAAGATTAATTTACAAACTTAAGCTTGAATCTTGCTAGTTATCAACAATAATAAGCTTAACTAACAACAATTTTTCATAATCATACACTAATTTCGAATTATTACTAAGAACACCCAAAACCCCCAATTTCTAGGTTTTAAAATTGAAGAATTAGAGACTTACTAGTAGCATAGAAGGATTAGGAGATGATAATCTACCCTCTTGAAGCTTGAATTCGAATTCTTCAACTCCAATTTGATGGAAAGAGTGAAATAAAACTAGGGTTTCATGTGTGTGTTCATGCGTATGTATGTATGCGTGTGGAGAGATAAAAACCGACTCATCCCATAGATTATACCATATAAGTGTTAATTTTTATTCCCCGTATTTATTATTGTCTGGAACTTAAAAACCATTTGCGGAGAAATACAATTTTATTTTACCGTCATCTAAATTGAATTTAAACAGTTAATAATTTATTAGTCACAATAAACTATTTAACTCTTTTACCCATTTATTTCCAAATAATACAACAAACTATATTTTCCAACACATTAAATAATAATTTACCGTCAGAAAATATTAAAATATTACTAGACCCGAATACTGGGTGTTACAAATCTTCCCCCCTTAAAAAGATTTCGTCCTCGAAATCTGATCACACGTAATTAATCTAATAAAATAGATTCCATTTCACAAATACGGTACTTGTCATACATCGTACTCACATAATCACAAAATGTACTTACATGTCAATATATTTATATAGGTACATTATGTCATCAATTTATACGCCACCTATGTGTATTTTAATTGAATTCATATAAACACATAATATCTATCACAAAATGCAATATCCAGCATAAAGGATAGTATTATTAATTATTTAATCACGATACATACACATTTTAAACGTTACTCCCGTGAGCAACTTACAAATATAATATACGTTATCAATTCTTTCCACTTGCACATATACCCATATGTACATGTTTCTATCTTTTCCCCCCTGCACATATACTTTGCATATATCATGTCTTTCATAATTTAACTAACTACTTACATGACCATTCACAACTAGCTATGTATACAATTTAAAACACTTTAATCACTTGAAATAAGTGAAACACATAGTCACATGAACATTCTATTGTTATAGTAATAATACTAGTGGTAATGACAACAAAAGTTTATCTCAACTCATAACTAGCAATCTAGCTAATAATCATGTATTTCTTTAACTAATAACTTGCTAGATTATCTCTACTTTTTGCAACTAGTCAATTATTGGTTTACAATTTGTAATCATAATCACAACTAGGTTATATGAAACTCTTTATTATAAGGGAATCGAAATCATATAACCATTAATACTTAGGAATAATCCGTAAGCAGTATGTAGAGGTCAAATCTTATAAGTAAAACTATTATCACATAATCAATTAGTATCCCTTCACATCAACTCGGATGCTAAATCAACACCTGTTAATACCATGCGTCATTAACATAGGTATTTCATCAACACAAGGTGATATCATGCTTCACCTATTCAAAATATCATCACAATGAAATTCACAGTCAGCTGACCTCTACTTTGCTTAAATCATCTTTTAATTATTATTGGTTACAATTCATCACACATACCTCCCATTTACAATGGGTACCATATTAAAACAAAGTTGTGGTTTACTATTCTTTCATTTCAGTCAATCATTGACTATTTCTCAACTACAAGTCAATATCTCAAATCTGTTATTTAAAAATTATCTGGTACTTTGTAGCCTCAACAATTCCATGTGAAATGACATAATATAAATACGTTGGCCAGACGTCGTCATATTATGTCAGGTACACTTCATTTTCAGGCCACTTCATACCATTAATCTCTAAAGTGATTAACTTTTACTCTCTCATATATCACAATGTTGTAATCAACAATTATCACACCTATAATAGCACTTATAATAGATTTATGACCAAGTATTAACTTGTTACTATTTTCCTTTATCACTTGAATGTGAAACTATTCACATAATTAAGTAGACATAATAATCCAATTATTCAACAAAATTCTTATTATTTCATTAACACAGGTGTAGAGTTTAACATAACTAAGTCAATTTAACACCTTTATTATTGGATTCAATATCAATCACTTAATACATTAATTAATACGTATAATACTCTATAGAACATTTAGCACTAAGTGCCTTGTTAAAATACCATGCCATATTCCACATATATTCATCAATATATAAATCCTAAGTTGATTAGTAAGTAACCTTCCATGCATAGTCATTAAACAAATATAATTTTAAGTTCCAATCACACTTATTTCGTTCATTAATAATTAGTTAGACTCACACTAATTACCACTTGTTTGTCTTAACTCAACAACTTCAAAATTTCCTTGTACCAACACATTTGCACATAATTTAATTATTTGAATCATTGAAATTTTCATCAAAAAGACATTACCATTGGAAAGTAGACTCTCTCACGTTTCCGGAGATATAAAGAACGTCAAAAACGGAGTTACGGTTCATCTTTTATGACCATTTTAAAATTAACCTCCTAATACCCCAACGAATCCGCCGGATTCATTATGAATCCGCCGGATTCACCTAAATTTTGACAAAAATTTCATTTTCAGAACTTCTCAAACCAATCCGGTCCACCCAATCCGCTGGATTCAACCTTAATCCGCCGGATTCAACCTGAATCCGCTGGATTGGACCCAGTACAGCAGATCTGCATAACCTTTTGCAAAAGTATCAAATTCAAACGCGCATATCTCCTAAACCGTAAAGAATTAAGATCTGAAATTTTGCAGACACCTTTATATAATCAAATTGCAACTTTCCATTTTTCCACTTTTTCAAAATTCACGTTTATCGAGAAAACGAACGTACGACTCATTTTGGATCATTTTCGACCATTTTGGTTGACACTTCAAGTTTCAAATGGCTTGGTTTCTGACTTCAACCCTTTGCCAACATATTCCTATATACATTTGTGACGTGTGGACATATTCATCACCCTCATATACCCATTCTATCATGTTTTGACTCGTTAACCCGTTTGAGGGTCTAATTGGGCACTTTTAACAAAACAATCACATTGACTACCCAATTCAATTTCAACATACTTTACTACTATATTTATGACCTAAAGTCACTTTAACATTCATTTTACTTGAAACACTACTCATTTTAACCATATAGCTATTTAGTGACCCACTTGGGCACTTTTCTAACCCGTTTGGGTTTCAACCCATATATCCACCATTTTATCTCCCATTCCACATTACATTGACTATTCTAAGTCAAACTAAACCATTTTTTTTTTCCTATTGGTGTTATATTATAACCTTAAAACACCAACTCCACCTAAAGTCATTATATTAATATCAATTCCAACAAGTATTCTACTTTGACTTTTCACAAACTTGTCAACACATATATTGGTTGACCACTTTGACTTTCTTATTACACTACTTACAATACAATATCATAATTCAACCCAATCATTATCAATGTTAAACACATAAACATCTAGTTACATTCATCACTTTATAACATGGTTATTGCCAAGTTTGACACAATCACATTCAACTTTGACCTTTCCAAGTCAATGCACATTTTTCAACAACTAGACTCTTTCTAATTCACACAACAACACGACTCCAAATTTATTAATGGAGAATAGCAACTTGTAACACCCCATTAATTTTCATCATAGCGAGTCACATCAATTTAGCTTATCATTTATCAATTAATTCACTAGCAAGGATCTATGATCACACCTTGCATTTATCAACTTTTATTCACACACTTTATTTTCACATTGTATCTACACTTAATTTCACATTGATTTATACTTTACTTTCATATTGTAGACACACTAATTTCCAACAATCCACTATCACACCTTTTTCAACAATGTGTCTACATAGTTTAACACTTTTTCAATCATTTCAGTTCTTTCAAAATTACTCATTAATATTACTATCATCATATTAACAAGTGATAATCATCAATAACTCATCAATGGGGAATCATAGCAGTTTGACTCGATTTACTTTACTACTAATCATATCATAGCAAAGTAAACATTTCAAGCTTATTGAAATACACCAAGCTTATCGAAAGGTACCTGATACACTTAAGCCCATGAGTATTGAGGAATAATTGAGAATACCATTTGGTTCCTCATATTCCTCCGTCTCTGCAACCAAAACAACAATCTTGCAACTTGTTATAGGTTTGTACATATCCAACAAACACTTTCTCATACAACCACTAATCCCACACCCTGGAATGTTTGACTTGACACACATCAAAGCTTGGGATTGAACATCTTACAATGTACAATTCACCCAAACTCATGCTCTGATACCAACTTGAAACACCCCATTAATTTACAACTAGTTTTTTTTTTTAAACAACTTGGAAGCGTTATCCCATTTCGAAGTTATATTACATATTTAGAAATCAAATCATAATTATATATCGCAAACTACCATTTTTAAGTTTTGTAACTAACAACAAAGCATTCTAGTTAGGTGTTATAAAACAAAACACTTTTCGCTAGCAAAAGATAATCAGAGTGCCCAGCAGTCAAACATTCCTTCAATCAAATCCTCTTGCAAGAGTAATGTGGGGGATTAGCACGAAGCTAAGTGAGTCAACCTGTCACTATCAGTACAATTCAGTATAACAGTACTGATTATCAACAAATATCACATAGACACTGACACAACATCACCAAGAGGATCGGTGGCCCATGTGGCGCCTTCAGCCGCGGTGGCCCATCAAGCGACACTTATAATCACTGCAGGCCAATACAGTGATTTACCGATAGCTGGTTACTACCTTTAGTCAACATAAGTTCTACTTTCAACAAATGATCACAAATCCCATGCTGACTAACCTGTAGCAACCCAGCCCAACAATCGTTGACCTCCGAATCACCAAATGCCAGAAGGCGACTCATCACATATTACACGTGTATTTCATCAATCAATAGTCAACAATCAATAATCATAATAGCAACTATGTTCACTTGTTGTAACCAAATATGTTACAACCAAATTACACTGAAAGTACGAGTCCACTCACCAAACCTCCATCAATAGCTCACTCAGTAGTCTAATGTCACTGAGCCTTCTCCATATCTGGAATTACAATAAAATAACACAAGTTAGTCACTTGTTTCAATGTGAAATATCATCACATAATTGTAATCAAAATCTAAACAACTCAATCAAATAATTACAACACAATAATTAGTTAATCTGAATCATCAATCCATCACTCCCATGGAATTGATTATACTTGATTCAAGCTTTCGAGTATTCAACCTTTCAAATTAATTACCTACTTATAATCATTTAACACAATTCAATCCAAGATTATAAATAACCAATTTAACTTCACTAGTTCACCGTCACTATCAAATTATGAACATAAAATCACATTAATTCACCTCAAATATGGTCAATTACATAATTGAGTCATTAACCTCATATATTAAGAATTTACAATTTATCTCTTCCATTATTTCATCAATAACCCATGATCATCACCATGATCATCTTAGCTTATGAATAACAATCTCATATACTAACTCATCTTTTACTAGCTACTCTATAACAATCTCTCTTTATTACCAATCAAGATGATTAACACCTAATTATCACACTTTCACCAAATTCCACTTGAATTATAATTCACACAACTTGATTAATCCACTATTAGATTAGATTAAGGCTACTAACCTCATTAATAACACATTTTAACACCATTTCAACTAATATCAAGATTTAGTTTATGATAATTACCATCAATCCATTCAAAAAGCACCATGAACTCATCAAAATCATCAAGAAGTTAAGAACCCTAATCAAAGCTATAACTTTAAGCATGAATCATGTTACTTAACATCACTAACAAGTATAACAACATCAATCCCATAAATATTAATCTAAATTTTCGGATTATAATCAATAACCCATCAAAAATCATCAAAAACTTAAGAACCAAGATTAATTTACAAACTTAAGCTTGAATCTTGCTAGTTATCAACAATAATAAGCTTAACTAACAACAATTTTTCATAATCATACACTAATTTCGAATTATTACTAAGAACACCCAAAACCCCCAATTTCTAGGTTTTAAAATTGAAGAATTAGAGACTTACTAGTAGCATAGAAGGATTAGGAGATGATAATCTACCCTCTTGAAGCTTGAATTCGAATTCTTCAACTCCAATTTGATGGAAAGAGTGAAATAAAACTAGGGTTTCATGTGTGTGTTCATGCGTATGTATGTATGCGTGTGGAGAGATAAAAACCGACTCATCCCATAGATTATACCATATAAGTATTAATTTTTATTCCCCGTATTTATTATTGTCTGGAACTTAAAAACCATTTGTGAAGAAATACAATTTTATTTTACCGTCATCTAAATTTAATTAAAACCGTTAATAATTTATTAGTCACAATAAACTATTTAACTCTTTTACCCATTTATTCTAAATAATACAACAAACTTTATTTTCCAACACATTAAATAATAATTACCGTCAGAAAATATTAAAATATTATTAGACCCGAATACTGGGTGTTACTACTTTCATTCACAAAGAGTTGAAAAATATCGAAAGAAATGCTTAGCATCAATGAAAAAATAATTTCGTATGAGAGTTTCATTATTGATGAATGAATGAAAGAGTCATTTTTTTTTGGATTTGGATATTTAGTTTATTTGTTGATCCATTTATCACTTAATTCTATTTTGCATTTTAGTTGTCAACATATCAACAAAAGATCATGAGGCTAA
The DNA here is from genome assembly GCA_963422505.1 of Pseudognaphalium luteoalbum. Classification (NCBI taxonomy): domain Eukaryota; kingdom Viridiplantae; phylum Streptophyta; class Magnoliopsida; order Asterales; family Asteraceae; genus Pseudognaphalium; species Pseudognaphalium luteoalbum. Next base: position 5,132,384 of record OY730194.1, read on the forward strand.
GGGGATGTTTATTTGCAACTTATTGAGATTAATGGTATGAAGGGATTATTCGGTCAACACTTGAGCTTGTTTCTTTACGACTTATTGGTTCAAATATTTAATATGGGAGGATTATTCGGTCAATCACAAAACCTATGTCATCCCCATATAGACAAAATTAATCACATCATTTACCATATATACCCTTGCCTCTCATCCCCTTCATTTTGTCATCTTTCCTATTAAAAAATCCAACATCGTCTGCAAGTTCAATTCTCTCTCTCCCAAAATTTAAAAAAAAAAGTTAATCATTTTAATCATCTGCAATAATTTTCTTTCTCAAATAATATTCCAGTGGGTGATTCCAAAAATTCGTCGTATAGCCAACCGTCGATAACCATACTTCACCCATTGCACATCGTTGTTAGGAACTACTCGCGTAGGATAATCTAATTTTTAACGACAAAATAGATTTACATACAGAAATATTTTTAAAATATTATTATACTTGGTTAATCGATAGTTAACATTGCATGATTTCAAAAATATATAAAAAAATCGTATACAAGGTTAAAAAGGTAATTTACTATCATTCAGTTATTTCGTTCAACACAAAAAGTAACAACAATATTTGTTTTACACCTTACTGCGTACTGCTATCTATATCTATTATGTCATCTATATTCATACAGGACGTAATGGAGACAAAATTAAACAGCCCCTTAGTTTTATTAATGATTATTTCTCCAGCAAAGTATTTTGTATTTATATTGTACTGAGTATAATATCAATTTGAGGCAACACCCTTTGTTTACAACGGAGCATTGAGAGAGCATTTGTATTTTTTAATTTTGACGTTGTTTTCTTTGTACAAAATTGGAACACTAATTTTAGTTTCTATTGTGTATTGATCTTAATAGAGTTTCTATTGTGTATTGTTGTTGATAAAATCTATTCGAAGCTGCAGTCAAATGCACGAAGCCAGAGACATGCAAAACCCATCTTTATTTTAAGTGTTTGTTTATGAGCATTTTATGTTATCTAGAGACATGCAAAAGCAAGTGGATTACACGACAATATCATGCAAAAGTGTGCTGACTTTTCTCATTTGAGAGAGAGAGAGAGGTATATGCATGCGATGTCATGCAAATGCAAAGGACAACTTCCTAAAATATGATATTCGCATAATATGTCATGACTAGCTCACAGTGATTTTTGTTACATTTTCAAAGAAACAGGGGAATGAATTAAAATTAATGTATATGCAAGTGTTTCCTGAGAAATGGAAAAGGACGAATGAAGAAATTTTGGACCCATTCGCATTTTAAATTTTAATAATTAGTTAAAATAATTAAACTATAAAATCTCATTACATAGTAAACTTTAGAATAGTATAATTTTAATTATATTTTTTTCGACTAACCCGTGTAATCACGGGTCAATTCACTAGTAAAGTCTAATTGTTGGTTAAACGCGCCTGTCACATATATAGTACAGTAGAATTCAACACTTCGATACGACCTACTTAAACTACCATTTACACGAGACGAGTTTACGGTTCAAAATGTATTAAACTTTATATGTAATTAAATCGAACTTTAAAAATTCATATCATCTATGTATTTAAGTTCAAAAAAGGTCCATTGTATGCGTTTTTGTTATTTTTTGATACATAAATTGGCAAAAAAAAGTTCTATAGATAGACGTTTTAGAGCATTAATATGTACAATATGACTTATTAATATTCACCACAAACAATAGTAAAAATCGTAAAGTTTAATACATTATAATATAAACTAGAAGTCTACATGTGCGTAATAGCAAGTTGAATATTCAATTTTAATTTTGATGCACATGTTTTATTGCTTAATTGTTGATTAATAATGTTGAATAAAATGAGAGTTTATTGCACCAAACTAAAAGAAACCAACATCGTTAAAAATTAGATTTTATTTTAAATCATAACATCTTTATCCACAATTTAAGATTGAAATAATTTATATACTTAACAACATAAAGATAAAATTTAAATGACGTATGTGTTGTCATGATAATATGTCCACACTATGTGGTAAAAAGTCAAGAAGTAGGCGAGTTCAATATATTAAATAGCAAGTCATTTGAAATATGAAAAATGATTAATTCACCCCTTTTAGTAAACCATCTTTATATTTATTCTAAATTTTTTCAGTACTCCATACTGTTTTTATATTAGTTTTGAAAATTCAAAATTGTGCAACATGTCTATAATTGGATACTTCATACTTAATACTTACTGTAATACTTAATATTATTTGATGACCGTAAAATGAAACCTTGATATGCCTTCAACGAATACTAGCTATACGTTCAGATTGCTTTGATGTGCATGTCTTACTTTATTTTTTTACCGTTAATATATACGTTCAGATTGCTTTGATATGCATGTCTTATTTTATTTTTTTAGGACAGTGATTCGTACACCACCAATTATTCTCCATACACCACTAAACATGGTTTAAACTGTTGTACGTACAGTACAACAACTTAAAGCATGTTTAGTGGTGTACGGAGAAAAATTGGTGGTGTACGAATCATCACCCATTTTTTTACCATTAATATATACGAGTAGTATATTTTTCATTCTCATTTTGATTGATCCATTGCATAATTTTGTTCTATCGGTTTCTCATTAAGTTAAATTTAATGTTGATAGATGACAGATTTCCATAAATATTACCCAATCGAAACATTTGCGCATTTATAATCGTAGAAAAATAAAACATTTCCATAAACATTTTGGTCTTATCATACTTTCCATATTACAATATTCTTCATATTATTATATAAGTTAATGATTTAAGTCAGTTGAAGAGTATTGTTGTAATTTCTGATCTTTAAATTGTAGAGTTTTGATAGTATGTAGTGCCCTTAATTAAAGTTGCTAAATATACGATTTAACATTAAATAAATACAAATGTTTCCATATTAATCACTAATCTATTAAGTATAAATGGAAGGTGCCTTTATGATTACTTATTAACATGGAAAGTTGAATTTTTATTATTAAATATTTATAGGTTATTTTTAGAAGATTTATCAATTGCTCTTAGGGCACTATTTATCAAAATCCTAAATATCAAAATCCTAAATTGTAAAGCATAAGTTAAAAATTTCTAAACTCTTTATATGGCCATAAGACAGTAAAGATAACCATTTCTCTTTAGGTTTAGTGATTTGATCATTAAAATATACTTTCGTTTTTTTGTCCTAATTTCACCAATGTACCCATTTTATTATGAAAGTCGACATCATACTTTCAAATCATGTTTCGATGTCACCATTTGTTAAACGGTAACCGGTTGAGGCGGTCACTTTTGTATTAATCGAAAAAAATTTTAATGCCACATGGAATTAACAACACACATGTACTAATTAATTAATGCCATAATACTTTTGTTGTTGTCCTAGTGTCACCAACGTACGTTAACTATTACTTAAGTCGAGAACATATTTTCAAATTCCTTCTTGATGTCACCAGTTATTATACATTTATTGAAAATGGAAGTGGATGACGTGGATTAACTCACTACTACAAAAACAAGTACAGACCACCCCTAATAGACCACAAAAATAGTGAAAAATCACAAAATACGTGGTCTATTTGCATTAAAACGCTCATTTTTAATTTTTTGTGGTGGACCATGGTTTAAAAAAACACGAAACACTGTTCTTACTTGTAAACCGTGGTCTATTTACTTAAAAAAATAAGGAAGGCGGTTCTAATTACATAGAGGTGGTCTATTTGACTAATTATAAATAAAGGAACAAGGTTCATACACTAAGAACCGTGATTATTTTGAATTTTCAAAAGGATCACGGTTCTAATTACATAGGGGTGGTCTATTTGATTAATTATAAAAAAGGAACAAAGTTCATACACTAAGAACTGTGATTATTTTGAATTTTCAAAAGGACCAAGATTCCTAATGTGGGAACCGTGATCCTTAGTCCAAATTTTTTTGATATTTTGAAATTTTAAAATTTTTAAAAGGACTACGGTTCTTAATGTGGGAACCTTGGTCCTTTGTCCAAAATTTTTTAAAAATTTGAACTTTTCAAGTACCCGCCCTTCTTTTCTCTTATTCTGCAATATTCTTCCGGATCACCCCACCCTCTTATATATTTGCCCCAAAACCCTCCATTTGCTCCATTTTCATTAATTCAATTATTCAATCTTTGATTTCAAATCTGAAACCTAATTTCATTATCTTTCACAAATATCATCTCCATTAATACACTATTACTCCTTCATATACGATCGGTTGTTCTTCATTCTAATTTATATACATCTACCTTCGTACTTTAAGTTGATCTCTCGAGTTACTACCCAACAAGATTGTTTAAGGTGATTTGTTACTTGATTCTAATCGTTTTCTATTTATTACTTCGATTTTGGCTCTACATTTGTTCTTGTTTCTTCGATTTTGGTTTTAAAGTTTTATCTTTTTTTGATATTTTTATATGAAGGTTGTATAGTTTGTATATCTTTGGGTTATACTTCAACATTTTACAGATTATACTTCTTTTTAGTTCAATATTTGTTTGGTTTAACTTCTTCATTTATTGTTATTTCTTTCCGTTTAAGTACTTGATGTCGCAAAGGAGTAGTACATTGCTTCGAAGGAAGAACCCCACGTTATGAAGATGTTAATTTCATTCATATATTTGTTTGTTGTTGTTAGTTTATACATTGTATAGTTTAGATAGAGCCGGCAAAATGGGCGGGTTGGGCGGGTATGAGCTACGGGTCAAAACGGGCACGTGTATAAACGGGCTCGGGTCTAATAGGGTGCGGGTCTAAACGGGTTCGGGTCAGAACGGGCTATATGAAATTTTCATAAAAAAATGTTCTAATTCACTAAAAAATATATATTTTCCAAAATAAGTTAACATTTTTAACTATATAATATAAAAAATATTTAATGATGGCCACCCATTTAGACCCATTCATTATTTGAGTTTTACCCAATTAAGCCCATTCCCAAAATTTCCTAAGTCCATAAGAACCCAAACTTTATGTCATTATACCCAGAATTACCCAGATGTGGAGTAAATGGGCAGAATTTGTCAGCATTAGTATTAGATATAGTTTAATTTCAAAGGTTGTAATATTTTATTAAGGTTTGATGTAATGAGAATCGTTTGCTTATTTTAAAGATATACAATATGTTTGCAAATTGTTATTTATGTTTTTGTAAGATCATAATTTTATTATCAGTTTTGAAATATGTTTTTATAGAATTGAATGAACTAGAAAATAAAATAAAATAATTAATTTTTTTTAATTTTTCAAATAGACCACGGTTCTTAGTGTAGGAGCATTGTTCTTTTATTTTTTCTTAATTAGTCAAATAGATCACCCCAAAAAATCCGTGGTCCTTTTGTTTTTCAAATAGATTTCCCCCTTATAGACCACCTCTGAAAATCCGTGGTCTGTATGCTTATTATACTGTGTTCTATTTGAACTTTTCTACTAGTGACTGATCGGACGTGGCAATGACACGTCAACATTTAGAATAGCAGGTTATGAAAATAGATGCGGGTGACATTAACACACAGCTTGAAAGTATGTTGTCAACTTTAATAATAATATATATATGTTGATGATATTAGGATAAAAAATAAAGTATGTTGAGATTCAGTCCATATACCCTTTCTCTTTTTGACAGTTTAAGATCACAAATCAAATACAGTTGTCAGTTGTTTAACAAGCAATTATAAAATATATTACAAATATGAAGTCTTTGACAAATTTATATTATATATACACAAATATATATATACGACACATCATTCAAATTTGTAGACCCAAATCCAATCCATTGTTATTATTATTATATCAAAACTTTGGAGTTTGGTCAGCATTCAAGTCATAAATCACTGACATACTACTTAATGATATCATGAAGTAGGGCCGTATGTATTACGCGTCTTAATCATCCCACTGTATGGGACAGCTATATTCGTTAACAAATTTAAATACAAAAAATGCCCAGCTACTACAGTAAATAAATAAGTATATTTCCCACAATTGTAAGATACCATAGAGACAAATTTATAAACCATATGTATCAGTTTGCTTCCTTAAATTATTCACAACTTTAAAACATACATCTCATCAATGGAGTTATTAACCATTTTATCAGTCTGCTTCTTTGGATTATTATTATCTAATGGTACCATGGCAACAGACACCATATCTACAAACCAAACCATTAGAGATGGTGAAACGATTGTCTCAGCCGAAGACTCTTTCGAGCTTGGGTTCTTTAGCACTAGCAACACCTCCCAAAACCGATACTTAGGCATATGGTACAAACATTTTGCAACTGGAACCGTTGTTTGGGTTGCCAACAGGGAAACACCAATTAGTAACAAATCTGGGGAGCTAACACTCAAACCCGGAGGTTTGTTGGTGCTTCGCGACTCCTTTACTGACCAAATTATCTGGTCATCAAAAACGTCAACAGGCGCTGGAAACGTGGTTGCCCGGTTGTTGGATAATTCCAACTTTATGGTTGTTGATAGTGTAGACGGGCCGGAAAGTTATATTTGGCAGAGTTTTGATCAACCCGGAAATACCTACATGCCGGAAATGAAGTTTGGAAGGAACTTGAAAAGAAGTGTAGTCACAAATTATACATCATGGAAGAGTGATGATGATCCTTCTCAAGGCCAATATATGATTTATATGGATTTCAACGGACTCCCACAAATATTTATCAAAAATGGAGATTTTATCCAATGTAGGCTTGGATCTTGGAATGGTATTGCTTTTAGCGGCAGTACCAATAACCAGCCCGATCTTGCTAGAAGAAAATCGTTTTATTCAGATGACAACGAAATATCAACTGAATACGTAATGATTGACAAGTCGATTCTTATGAGAATAAAATTAACTCCGAAAGGGAGTTTAGAACGATGGAATTGGAACAACAGAATCCATGAATGGTTTCTATATTCGTCACTGACCACAACAGATAGTTGTCAACGATACGCATTGTGCGGGGTCCATGGGATTTGTGACAACATGCAGGCCCCAAATTGTGGGTGTCTAAGTGGGTTTATACCAAAACGGCCTGACGAATGGGAAATTTCAGATTGGACCAATGGTTGTCAAAGGGTAATTCCGTTGGATTGTGGTGTTGGGGAAGGGTTTCGAAAGTATCCGTTTATGAAAATTCCAGACACCCGACAATCATGGTTTGATAGAAATATGACATTGGAGCAATGCAAGGTGAAATGTACTAATGAGTGTAATTGTACAGCTTATGCGACTTTGGACATCAAACTAGGTAGCGGTTGTTTGTTATGGTACAATGAGTTGATCGATATGAGGACACTTCCAGATAACGGGCAAGACATATTCATACGATTGACCGCCATTGAATTAGGTAAAAATGTTAATTTGTATTTTAGTAAATAAGAGAATAAAGATCGGAACTTTCACCGTTCAACCGAGTTAGGTAATGAACCGGTTTGATTACTAATGTAGTTAGTGAACTTTCAACTTTTATGTCAAGTTAGGTAATATGCATTCCGTGGCATTATATAAATTTCTTTATGTGACATTACGGTAATATGCCACTTAATACATATTATGAAAGTGCGTTGCTGATCTGCTGGTTTAATCATTTTCAATAAAATGACATGGAAATTCAGGTAGATTGAACAATATCTCTTTATTTTTTAATAAACATAAAAATAACCTTGAAATATAATTATTACTGGCCGGTAGAGAAAGATGAAAGGAGATCCAGAAGCAAAAATAAAGTTTGGGTGATTGTCATGCCCATTTTCCTGGGATTCGCCAGTCTATTAGGACTATGTATGTTCATCATCATAAAGAAGAAGGTAAAAACACAAGGTAAAAAAGAAATTTGTTATTTGCCTTTATTGTGTTCCATATAACTATTTTCCTCTCGATCCAACTAGCTTTCATGGTCGTAGGGAGACACTACTCAATTGGAGAGGAGGATGCCCTAGAACTTCCGTTGTTCAGTCTATCCACATTGAGCTCTGCAACCGACAACTTCTCAATTAGTAACAAGCTTGGAGAGGGGGGATTCGGACCTGTTTACAAGGTAGTATTTACTTTCAAAAATTAAACTTGGCACAATCATATATAGATGTCTAAAGTACATGCGTGTGTCTTCGTAAAGGGATTTCTCGCGGACGGGCAGGAAATAGCTGTGAAACGGCTATCAGTGGGATCTACTCAAGGAGTTCAGGAGTTCAAGAATGAGGTTATCTACATTTCCAAGCTTCAACATAGAAATCTTGTCAAGATTTTAGGATACTGCATTGAAGGGGAAGAAAAACTATTGGTTTATGAGTTCATGTCCAACAAGGCCCTTGACTTGTATATATTCCGTAAGTTCAAGATTACATAGCATATAATGACCAATTTTCAGACATGAACTAACTGATCTGTCCACTTTCTGCAGAAGAAGTCAACAGACTTAATTGGTCAAAACTATTCCATATTATCAATGGAATCGCACGGGGCCTAGTTTATCTTCATCATGATTCTCGGCTACGTATCATCCATAGAGACCTGAAAGCTGCCAACATCTTACTTGATCATGACATGAATCCTAAGATATCAGATTTTGGCCTTGCAAAAAGTTTTGGGGGAAATGAGACCAAAACAAAAACTAAAAGAGTGGTTGGAACATAGTAAGTACACGTGTTAAATTAAATTATATCTACTATTTACACACACACACACATATATATATTAATGAGGTTTAACTTTTGTTATTCGATGCTAGATATACTTGTATCTTTTCATGCAAACAATATTGCTACTATGTGATGAAGAATTATATTTTGCTAACCTAACGCATAACTATTTTTACGTACAGTGGATATATGTCCCCTGAATATGCAGGGAATGGAATCATCTCGGTTAAAACAGATGTATTCAGTTTTGGTGTCTTAGTGTTGGAGATTGTGAGTGGAAAGAGAAATAGAGGATTCTCTCATGAAGCCCACCACCACAACCTTCTCGGGCATGTAAGATGAAATTGGTAGTCAATGTTTGACTTTCAAATAATTTACTTTTCGATCACTTTAAAATGATTGACCGATTAACTAGTTAATTTACCCTTTTTAGGCTTGGAGACTCTATAAAGAGAAAAGGTCACTGACACTAGTTGATGCATCGTCACTCGAGTCAAACCAAGTCTCTGAAGTGTTATGCTCAATCCAAGTTGGTTTGCTGTGTGTTCAGCACAATCCGGATGATAGACCAAACATGTCTATGGTTGTTGCAATGCTAAACGGAAAAGATAGTTTACCGGAACCAAAACACCCTGGTTTTTATACAGACGACACTTCTGAATCCGTGGAAACTCAATGCTCAAACAACGATGTCACAGTTACACTTATAGAAGCTAGATAAGTATATGGTATCTTTAGTAACTCTTTAAGCTCATCAATTCCTTTATGATTGTGGACGTTGACTGACATCTAAAAAAGTCAGATTTGAAAACTCAAGAAGTGGTTCTGAATCAATGTACAATAATTGCATATATGCTAGCTTACATGCGACTTTACAAGTTTTTTAAGACATGGACCGATGGAAAAGGTGACAACATGACCTATGAGTCATCCAATCAGGAACTTCGGTTATTATTCATCGTTCATTTTATATTGGGTATCATACTTTTTTTTTTGGTTCACTCACAACAATATATTATATTCATACACTTTTAAGCATCTAATCAATATCAACTCCACGGTTTTAACCTTGGCGTGGAGTAAATGATCATGACAAATTATTTATATATATATATGCGCACACTTATAACAAAATAAATCCACCTCCACACTTGAAAATGATGCAGCTGTAGAAGTTAAGGGCTTATTTTGAACAATTTTAATTATAACTTTTATAAGTTTTTTTATGAGCTACCTTATTATTTAAATAGTCTCTTTTGTTTAGGTTTATAGTTAGTTTTTGAATATAGAATAAAGAAAATAAAGCTTTGATTTTCTATAAGAATTGTCTCACTGTAATTCTACTATCCTTCTTGTTATTTGTTTGCTCGACCATTGCGATCCGCCATTACAAAACGTACACAAAACTACCTAATCGCCACACTTACATGCATGGACAAAGCTATCTAAACCACAAACTTGCAAGCATGGACATACCTTATGTGCGTAATTTGAAATTCTAAATCTCCATGGTTTTAACCGTGAACTAATAAATCAAAATTTTGAATGAAGAAAAAAACCATAATATTAATTTAATGACATAAGTACATTTAATTTGTAGCTATTGCACGTATGTATTTTGGTGATCTACGTGACAACTTGCAATATTATACAACATTGAGAATTAATGTCGGGATTTTTTTCCGACCAATTCGTCTTAAGCTTAGTATATAAGCTCATATGAGGTTTCACTTTATATCCAATTGATAATTGAGAGAGTTGTACATGAAGTTATATACATGCTTAGCCTTAGTTTCTTTATTTTTCTAATGTTTGATATGGGTTTGCACCCAATAATTATGATAGACTTAATTTCCACAACTCACACTAGAATTGAAGAAAATAGATTAAAGAACCAGAACTCTAGGATTAAGAATTAGAATTAAATTTCTTTAATAATGGAATTAGGGTTTTGATTTGATTAGAGAGAATTGGGGATTTAATTACAACATAATGAATATTTACAATATGATTTCTCAGTATTTAACCCTAACAGACTCGTAACCAACAAACTGCACTTAACATACTTATAGCTGACAAAGCTTTAACATAATTTAATATATATCAACGTGCATCTCACGTGACTATGACCTCTAAAGACTGTATCAATCCACCCCTCTATTACTGATTCTTGTCCTCAAGAATCAAGGGAAAAGAAGGAAACTCTGATGCGATATGATCAGCCAACTCCCATGTAGCATCTTCATATGTCCCATTCGACCACTTAATAAGGAGATAAACTGCAACTTTATTACCCAATTTCCCTAATTTCTTGCCCAAAATTGCCACAGGCACTGCTGTTAACAACCCCTTCGCATCACAACAATTGCCACAAGCACTGCTGTTAACAGCCCCTTCGCATCACAACTTGGTAGAACTGTTGGTACCGATGATTGTCCTTTACAAAGCTTCAATTGTGAAACTTGAAATACAGGATGAACTGTAGAGGTTGCAGGTAATGAAAGTTTATATGCTACTGCTCCCACCTTCTCAAGTATTTTGAGAGGTCCAAAAAACTTTGAAGATAGTTGACTATGTCAAAGTAATAATTACATTTATGTGCATTAAGGTGTAGTTTGTTTTTTTAAGAGCTTTATGTTTGAAATCTGAAAACCATATCTGAATAATAAGAGGTGGTTCTAACATCTGAAATCTGAATTATGTAAACTGTATCTTTTCGTAAAATCATCTGAATGAGTTTGTAACGCTTTGTTTAACCATTTTGAATATTTGATATAGTATATCGCTATTATATCAACATTTTTGTAAAGAATAAATTGCCCTAAATGTATATAAAAAGGACATTATGACAAATAAATAATAAAAAAAAAACAGATCAATGGCAACAAGTTTAACATGTTAACCAATAACCAAATAGAAAGTTTGTTTATATATACTTTATATGTTATACAAATAACTTACGAGCAAAATAAATAATATAATTACTGTAATAGAGTCGAAGCAAATATATTGCTCGTATATATTATTGTCAACAAGTAAAAATAATTCTTCATTTAAATTTCCAATAATTATTGTTTTATAGTTTTAATACCATCATCCCCAACAACATACTCGTATATCTCTCTCCCCTTTCCTCTAACGAGACTATACATTTTCGTTTTCGAAAATTGTAATTCGTCACTCTAATCATCTCCCATGTTCTCCTGTTATGTAAATGATGACAATGGAATATATATAAAGGCAATAACTATTGAAGAAAATGATGCCGGAGACACCGTGGGATAAGACCGGTGACGGAAAGAAGCTACTTCCGGCGACGGCGAAAAGCTGTTGTGGTGGTGGAGTGCGAAGAACCACAACGATGAAGACGTGAGAACCAACATAGATTGATTAATTCGTTGGAGAAGAAGGAAGAAGTGAAGTCTATGTGTTTGTGATAGTATAAGAATATGAGATTGTTTATTTCAGAGGTTTTCAGAGTAGGTATTAGGTCTGAAAGAAATTGAGGTTTTTCAGAGTTAAAAGCTCTGAACAAAGAAAAGAAAACAAACAGTCTGAAAGCTTAAAACATCTGACCGAATCAGATTTAAGAGTTTTTTCAGAGCTTTTTAAGAAAAACAAACAACACCTAAAACCTAATTTAATTGGTATTAGTATACGAGAAAGTAGTGTTTTAAGACCCGGTTCGACCGGTCCGGTCGGACGGCATTTTTAGAGATTTCCGGGTCAAAAAAACCCGGGTTTTTCAATATGTTGACTAGCCAACAACCCGGTTGACCCGGCTGGTCGGACTGGGATGGACCGGGACCCGGACCGGCGCATTGACCCGGTTTCATGTTTTTTTATTTTATTTAATCATTTAAAATTAGGGAATATTGACTGATTGTGTATTTCAAGAATAATGTGAGTAATGACGGAATTTTTTAGTGATGTGTCATCATCATTTATTACTCTATGGATTATATAATTATTATATTGATATGTATTCCAAGAATAATAAGGGAATTGATGGTGTCATCACTCTTTATTACTCTATGGATTATAATTATTATACATGATATAATTAATAATTATAATTATAATTATAAAAAATAAAAAAATTCACTAAATACTACTACTGTATACTATTATTAACTCCGGTCCGACCTTCTGGTCCAACCGGTCTGACCAGAAATTAACACTCTTCCGGGCCGACTAAAAACCCGGGTTTTAAAACATTGCGAGAAAGTGTAACATAGACAGAAAAAAAATCAATAGATACAAAAAAGAAGCCAATTTTAACATTGATTACAAGCATCTGGAACATTTAAATATATATGCTGAAACGCTGTTGAAATTTAACTTTAATAGTTGATCTTGAGATATCTCTTACATGTTTGGAGCAGCTAAATGGAAGTGGGCATCAAGTCTTTCATCAACAGACATGTTTCCACCACCTACTTGTAACATAAGTTCCTGGCCTGCTCTGTGTTAACTATTAAGTTACTTTAGCATCTGCATTATGTCACATATCACATGTATCTTGCACTTTGCATCCAAGTATCCAACTCTATAATAGCAACATCTGGTATAAAAATTTAAAATTTTCATTAAAATTTACCATGGTGAAAATTAAAATGCTCATATTTGAGTACAGAAGTGTAACACCCTCCTTACTGTCTGATAATTCTTTTATTTAAATTGGTTATTTAATTATTTTTAGGAATTACTTGATATTAATTGTTTACTTGTGAAACTTAAGTAAATAAGTCTCAGGACTTATTGTGAATAGTAAACTATTAATTGTTTTAAATTGTTATAGATGACGGTAAACTAAAATAATTTTCTCGCAGATGATATTTAGATTCCAGACAATAGATTTATGACGGGTATAAAATTAAAACAATTGGATATCAAAGTCGGTTGTTAAACCGACCTTATAAGCCTTATGTTTTCAAGAACCTTTCATTCTTCATTTTGAAGAACTTACAAAACCCTCCAAATCAAGAAATAATAATCAATAAGTGAAACAAACCTTTGTGTGATTCTGATTGCTAACATCAGCTTCATCACCTCCATCTTGTTCACCTTCATCTTCCTCAAAGAAGTGAGTTAACTTTGAGTTACATAAATGGATTTTATGAGATATTGAAGGATTGAATGAAATTGAGAGTCATATGTTGTTATTTGGTGTTATTAGATGTTTCTTTGATGTTAGTAAAGTGTTAGAAACCATAGAATTGAGTTTTTTGAAGTTTTGGTGAGTTTTGATTCGAAAAACTCGTAACAGCAGCGAAGTTCGCAGTTCTCAGTTTGTCTTGCGAACTGAGTTTATGTTGCGAAGCGAGTTGAGGTTCTGCGAAGCGAACCGAGATCTTGCGAACTGAGATTTTGTGTTGCGAATCGAGTTTCTGCGAACTGAGTCGCTGGGATGCGAGTTGAACTTGCGAAGCGAGTTGAATCGCTATGCGAATTGACATTTTGCGAAGCGAATTGAAATGTTGCGAACCGAGTTGACTCTGCGAACTGAGATCACTGCGAACCGAGATTTTTAAAACCTTTTGTTTTGCAAATTTTGAAAACGCGTAGTGACAATTTCATTAACTCGGATTGGGTTAAAATTCGCATGGTCACTCGGAAACGGCCTAATGATCCTGGCTCTATTTTAAGAGCCTAGGCAGTTTTTGGCCATTCGGGGTCATCTAAGGGCCGAAAATGACATTTTTCAGTTTTTAAATGTCATTTCGGAATTTTCTAATCTTATTTCTGATTGACTTTTTGTTTGCCTAGACTTCAGGGATTACCTGATTGAATAAATATGCTAGAATGACAATTGTGGAACAAGCTACTAACTTGTGTATTATGTGGTGTTTCAGATACTCCGAAGACTCAGTAATATAAGATTTCTAAGTGTGGATTCTGCAGAGGTATCAGTGAGTGGATTTAAAACTCACCTTTTAATTTAGTTGTAACTGTTTGGTTACAACAAGTAAACGTAGATGTGTTAGTTGAATTATTTAATCTGAGTTATTGATTATAAATCTACGTGTTATGTGGCTTTCGGGCATCAGTTGTTATTGAGGTCAACTAGGTAGTTGGGCTATTTGGTTATTGTGTGAATTACAAAGGGTCTTGATTCATTCGTTGTGTGTAGAACCTGTGTTTAAGTATAATAACCGTTAGCTATCGGTCTATTCTGTATTGACCTTACAGATTGTTGGATAAGTGTTCTTGAGAGCCACCGCGGCAGTAGAGTTTCTCAAAAGCCACCGATCATCATTGTTGAATTGTTGTACTGTGTAATATGTGTTAAAGATTATTTGATGTAAATAAATGGTTAAGCTAAGTTGAATTGTGGGTGGCGAATTAATTCACTTAGCTTTGTGCTAATCCCTCATATTTACATCATGCAGGTTCTATTTTGGGAATATGGGTTGCAGGATGATGATACTGTTATCAGGGAATGTTTGACGTCATGTAACTCTGATATAATTTTGATAAACTCTGTTTAGAATTATATAACACCTCGGTTATGTAATATATGTGTTATGAGTTTTATTAACTTTTAAACTGTGATGTATTAATTATGTAAAAAGTTTATGTACATTATCTTGAATGTACAGTAATGAAATATGTTTTATAATCTATGCTTTCGACTAAAATAATATAATATTCATGTATTGAATGAAGGGTGTTATAAGAAGAAACTACTATATATTAACTTCATCAATAACTTTCAAACTATTTTTGACATGGCCAAATCTGTTGGGGTTTTGGTGCTGGTGAAAAACTAGTAATTTTCAAAAAAAAAACCGTTGCTTCCTTTACTAACGACTTTTTCTAATGTTCTTAACTTTGTTTCAAACAATCAAACTAACAGGGGCTTAGTGTCTCAAAATGGTACTAACTTACACTGAAAATCTACTGTGTGTATCTTACTTACGAGTAGGTGTATTAATGCAAACAAGTCTCAGGAAGTGATTTTGGATGTCATTTTTGACCAGTTGAACCCTTAATGGTTACTCAATGACCTTTTTCCAAAATATTTGAACACGTGCCATGCCAAGTCATAAAAAATTTATCCATATATATATATATATATATATATATATATATATATATATATTATTTTCATTATTGACATTGTCTTTATATTTTGTTAAGAATATGGACTCATCAATCATCATCAACACTCATTTTAAATGTCAAAACACAACAAATTTATACCATCAACAAAAATCACAAACAAAATTGAGGATTTAATTCACAAAAATATTTTAGATCAAAACCCTAATTTGAAAACCCCAAACTGACAACAATTAACACTAATCTCATATCCCCCAAATCCTATCCCTTCATAAACCCTAATTCATCTAAACAAAATCAACAATGTCCGGATGTGGTGGAGTGAAGTGTCACTGGGAAGTGCTTGGGGAAAAAAATTCAAATTTGGTCAGAATTTGATCGAAATAGGCTAGAATTTCAGATTTGGCTGTCTTCTACATTTCAAAGGGGGTCGAAAGTCGCATAAAACCATTTTTAGTACCCTAAACTTGTAAATCATTACTCTGTATATTCAAATTAATAGATATTTAATTTAATGATCGATTTATCTGACACACTAAAAATTATTAAAAAAACACCCAACCCGACTCAAACCAATCGTTGTGAACCATACTAAAAAGTTCATTACTTGAACATGGACTCACTTGTACATAGTGTCTCAACTCTGTACGTGTTCTTTCCTCTCTTCAACCTTGTAAATCATGTTGTCATATCTACATTATCAATAAATTTAGTCTCTACCACCAAAGTCTCGGGAACTCCCATGCATGTATCTTTGTTTTATATTCGTTCTTCCTAATCACGTGAGACACTAACTTCTTCCGCTCTTAATAGTGATGCATATGAAGAACTAGAACAGTCAACAGTTCGCTAGACTTCCCACCCCTTTTACTTCTCCCTTGTCCATTACAACAACCATATCTTCATAGGATATTGACTGTAAAGCGTTAAAGATTGTTAGTAGATATGGAAACTGGGTAGGGTGAATGGGTTGGGTAACTGGTCAAAACATGTGAGTTTATTACATGTCAAAATAGGTGATCAGGTTGACCCAAAACATTTTTTAAAAATACAATAACCTTTTTAGTAATTGAGGTGCATATATTATACGATTTCAATGTTGTGGAAATAATCACGAGTTACTCGGCATAGCCCGTGAAAGATTGAACTAACAAATTATAAGTGGAAAAGAATTACTCTGATAATTTAATAGCACAATAGATCACAATAACGATACCTCAAATAAAGCTATTAAAAATAAACAATACAAATGAACACCAAAGATTTAACGAGGTTCATTCCAATCTTTGCCTACGTCCTCCTAATACACCACCAATTATATATTCTTGTACAATAAAAATAATAACAATAAGAGAGAAGATACAATAACGACTAGAAGAATGGTTGCTATGTATTTTTGGTGTACTGATTCTCAATACAAACCTTTCTATTTATAGTAGTTTAGAACTCTAGCAATTTGCATAAGATGGGTCACGTGGCTAAGCTCCCAACCAATTAAAAGATTCATGTATCTCAAATAGAAACTTCAACTACGCGGGTTCTTTATTCACCACATGATCAAAATCACATGGTGCATGCATGAGCCATATACATCAATTTTTCAGCTTGACGAATGCCAAAGGTCTTCAATCTCCCTCTCAACCATCGTCGGTGTTGTCTTCAAACCAATCTTTAAGTTTTGAAAATCTTGATCAAGTCCAAACAAGAATTAAACTTAATCGCAACCAATACTTTTGTTAACATACCAGATTCTTTGTGGGTAGATCTTTTGGATTCTAACTCCACATTCTTCGAGTATCTCTCATATGAAGTGATACCTGACATCAATGTACTTAAACTCGGTTCTGTACTAAGTGAATTGCACTTTGACTATCACAGTGAAATTTGACAAGCTTTGATATCGCGTAAAAAGTCACGTTTTTACTACCGATATCTCTCTCATTCTGGAACAATACTTGACAAATAAACTCAGATAATGTACAAATCAATGAAACTTTGCCAAGAAGGTCAAAATAGAGTTGCACGAGAAAAATCAAGCAAAACGAACGAAAAACGAAGATTCTACACACGTTTGAAGATTCAAGACACCAAGACAAGATTTAGAGGCAAAGTACCCATCACTGAGATTTCTCTTAACCAAGATATTCGTTTTCAAAATACGTATCTAACAGAAGAAGAATCAACAAAAACGGACGAAGAATGAAGATTCTACGTACGCCGGAAGATTCAAACGATTCGTACGAGACATCCAAAGATCAGAGACACATTTTTGGGATTTCTTTTCATCAAATTCTTCGTTTTTGAAAAACAAATCCAATGCAAAAAGAATTGACAAAAACGAACGCATAACGAAGAAGATACGCACGAATCGAGTAACGAAGCGAAAGACGGCGAACCGGGGCGGTAGGGTGGCGGCGGCCGCCGGCCACCATGCTGCTGCCGCTGGCTTCTAGGGTGGCGGCGCCGGCTGCCTGCCCCCCGGTCCCCCGTCCGCTTTGTCGTCCTTGCTCGTACTTGCAGGGTACACTAGCTAGGCCTTTTCCGCAACTCTTGGGTACACGTGCTAGACCTTTACGCGCTTTAGGGTACATGTGCTAGCAACTTTTTCACCTTTTGCTAACATATACCCCAAGTTGCTAAAATGCCCCAATTTTCTCCTATAAATAGGAGGCTCCATGGTTCATTTCAAGACACACCTTTTCTCACCTCACACACCTTTCTAGCTTTTTTTTTCTCACTCTAGAAATAAGCTCCAACTTTCTCATTCTACATTCTTTCTCTAAATTAGTTTTAACTAATATTTAAACTAGTTTAGAAATTTAATTAGGAATAGAAGGAAAGTGTGGAACGCATTGTAATCTTCGATGTACGCTCGGAATTGTGTCAATTAATTCAAGTCTATTCTCTCTCACATTTAATCCTGGTTCTTTCTATCATTATGTATCTTAATTAATTACGTTTATATTGATTATGCTAGATTTAGTTATTGTCATGATTAGAGAGTAGTATACTTGTTGTGTTTGCTTGCGATGTAGTTAGTAAATTATGGGATGATTTATAATTAAATATTTAAAGAACGGTAGTATTGCTTTGATCGTCTTATTGCATATTGTTGTTTGATTGTTGCCTTAGGATCATCATAGTAGTAAAATATAAACCGTCTTAATTATCGTAAAGTAATATGACGGCCCCTATTCGACTGTTACTCGATATAGTACTGGAAACACTTCAAGGTGAAGTATAAATGTATAGAAGTCGAGGAACGACCGAAGGTAGTTATAACACCTCTCATTTATTTATTCATTATTATATGAATCTGTATTGGAAGTGTAGATTTAAAACATATATTCTCATTATACAATACATATAATGTACATAAACTTTTTCCAAACATAATACACACAATTTAGTTTTCTTCAAACCAAAGTACTACAAACTAGGTGTTATATGATTTAAAACATGTCATTAATTATCAAAATAACATCAGAGTAATTAGTCTGTCAAACATTTCATCATATCCTAAAGCTCCTTGCCCAGCCCATAATATCTCAAAAACCATAACCTGCAGGAAGTAGAATGGTGGGATTAGCATAACGCTAAGTGAGATAGAACTGTAACCGACAGTCTAACTTAACTTAACAAATCTCTTTACATCAAATAATCGTAAACACATAGTATCTCAGAGGATCGGTGGTTCCTAAGGACCCTATACCGGGTGGCCCATCAAAACACTTAAAACCAATTGCAGGCCTATACAGAGGTTAACCGATAGCTTGTTGTTATTTTCACCCAACACATATTCTTATTAACGACATGTACAAAGATTCTGTGTTGGTCAAATAATAGCAACCAAGCCCAACCAACCATGTTGACCTCTGTCCAATCACAATTGCCTAACGGCCAAATAGTCACATAATCCATATTATTTGATGGTTGACAGACTAAGCCCAACCAACCATGAGCAATATATCATATTATACAATCTATCAACAGTAAAATTATGTTTATCCATTGTAACCATACTTGTTACAACTAAATCACACTGAGGGTACAGATCCACTCACCTGATTATCTCAGTCTCCACTCAGATGTCTAATATTACTGAGTCCTCGGTTGATCTGATAACACAAATAAGAAATGAAATAGTATTGGTTCCATATAGCTCATTTATTATATACATCGATATTACAACATAATACAATTTAAAAATCAATTGTATTCATAATTGATATAACTTAAATCAAAAGCGTAGCATCAGTTGGTGAATAACTACAAAGTTATAATATCAACTATAACTAATTAGTCGAACCATAATTTGACAATATCATCTATAATATACTTATATAAATATCCTATATTAGGATAATACACATGACACATGACAATAATCACAAAGTTATAAGGAATAATTATATTTACTATATAACTTTCATCCATGCTAATTAATGTGACGATTACCGATTCATTAAGCTGAGTTATAATTATTTGTTCCATAATCAATATAACTTATATCAATTTCACAGTGTCACTATCAATTAATAACCAATTATAGTAACACCATAAGTATCAATGATAATATTTACAAAGTTATAGATTAATGACTCGTCTTTTTATCTCATAAGCGATAACAAAGTGGACCATTTAAACTACAATCAGAATCAAGTTACTATAATTTAACTTATATATTTATTTCTAACTTTCTACTTCCAAATTATTTCTATACTATTATACCAATATAAATGATACAACACATATAAGAGGTTAATAAAATGAGTCATTAGACTAACCATGAAAATCAACTTATCAACTTTTAACTCCTATATTCATTACCCGATTTTCCTTGATATCATGTCATATCATAATTAAGTCGAATGCCCAAACTATTTATAAGCTGAAACCGGTCTACTGTCAACACACTTACCCGTCGGCTGACCCTATGGATCCGCCGGGTCCATCACACAAACAGCCGGTTCAAACATATGAACAACCGGGTGAATTAAAATGTTTGGGTAACAGAAGGTATCCTCGTTTTAAAGATTATATGAGCAGCCATTTTAACAGGTGAGCAGCCGGATAGGGGTGAGGACCCGCCGGGTCCTAACAGCTGAAGAATCAGCCGGGTGGCTGCTATGAACAGCTGGGTCCTACGCCCCCAAACTAGAACCTGCACTCTGTTACCCATCTTAATCCGAATTTCCACAACCCAATTACTCAATTCCAAATTCACAATTCATTTTTACTTTACCTTTATTTATTAATTAACATCAAATTGAAACTTGAAGAAGCAATCAAAGAATTCAGTCACATAAATTAATTTACTACGTCTAATTCATCATATATCACTCACTATAACTTATCACATCTAGTCAATACTAGTTTAAGTATCAATTTCACATAAGTAAGAGTAACCCATTACTTTAAATAATTTTCTAATTTATAATACTTAACAACAAACACTTACAAATACTTGATGATGAACTTGAGATGACAATGAAGTTAAGATGATGCACCGAGAATTTAATTAATTCATAAGCAATAATTTCCTCTTTCTAGTCTTCCCTTAATTTACTGTGTGTGTTTTATGTTTGCAAAAGAAATGAGAATTAAGAACAATCAGGAAAGTTAAAGGAGTAATGTCTGCCCACTCTCACACCGACTCCAATTCTTTTTTTTACTTCCCTATTAAATCTATTGTCTGAAATCTAAAAACCATTCACGAGACAAACTATTTTATTTTACTGTCATTTATAACAATTTAAAACAATTAATAGTTTATCTGTCACAATTAACCATTTAACTTTTCACCTAATTTTAACAAGTAACAAAATAATATAATATTATTTCATAACACATTTAAATAATAATTTAAAGTACAGGAAAATATTAAAATACTACTAGACCCTTTGGGAGGATGTTACAGTAGTCATACTACGAAATGGTATAATGTTACGAAGTAATATGATGGCCCCTATTCGACTGTTATTCGATATAGTACTGGAAACACTTCAAGGTGGAGTACAAATGTATGGAAGTCGAGTAACAACCGAAGGTAGTTATATTACGGACTAATATATAAAATGAGAAACCTAGTTTAATTAACCTTTCTAAATAGACTTTTAAACTTCAAATTAATCTAATCGCCTTTCCACCAATAAACGTGATTACAACACCTTTTTAACGACGTCCAATTGAAAGGTAGTCAGTCATCTATGTCAATATAATTTGTCAAAGGTATGAAACTATGGAACCGCAAGGCTACATGGGGGATTATCGTAGGACAAGACATAGCCAAGGTTTGAAGTGGCGGAACCACTTTAAGTGAGGAACGCTGTGGATAATTAGGGGATTTATTGGGTAGTCTTAAGCAAGGGCTGGTTTAAAGTCATAAATGAACTTTTTAAATATACGAATCTGTTAGGATGATGAGGAATCGTTAGATGGTTTAATTTTGTCTAGTACCTTTAGATTTGGTTCCTATTCATATGAAAGTATTATTAAACCATGATTAAGATTTTGCTTATTATTCTAAATACTTTAGAATGTTACCATAACCTAGCTCCTAGTGTGACATGCTAATGGAACTTTAATTAGTAGGGAATCTAGTGTTTACATACAAGTATTCAAGAATGATAATTAACTAATATCTTTCAAAACAGTTTCTCCAAATATCATCCCATAACTTAATTAACGAAGTCTCAGCAAACACTATCTTTATCTTATCTTCTTTATCTTTTATTTCGCTTTTATTTATTTACTTGCCTAAGTTAGTTAATAGAAAAACCAAAACTCCCCCACTATTTTATAAACCCTTCACTAGTTTGAAAGCCCTCATCTACCACGTCTTAGTTTCAATTCAGTCGGTTTGAAGAACGACTCTAGGTCATACCTACCACTTGCTCACCCTTAGGATTAGCATTATTAGGGAAAACTTAAGCCCCGCAATTACAAATTTAAAACACCCACTGATCGCCGTCACCAGAAGCCGGTGCAACGACAAGAGTAAAATCCTTACCGACCGCTGGTGACGCATCAAGCTTCTTATCAATATCAAGTTCACCAAGCAACCCTCGAAGCCATATTGCTTCCTTGACAGCCTCTGTGATTACCATATTCTCTGCTTCTATTGTCGACTGAGCAACAATAGACTGTAAGGTATACTTCCAACTGACGGGTACTTTTGCAAGAGTAAAGACATAGCATGTAGTTAACATTTGCTTGTCTAAATCTCCATCATAATCCGAATCATGATATCAAACCACCCAGTGCTTATCGTCTTTTTTGAAAACCAATCCAATCTGTTGTATTATGGATGTATCTCAAAATCCATTTAACAGCTCGCCAATGCTCCTTTCTTGGATCATGCATATACCTGCTTACTACTCCAAATGCTAGGCAAATATCTGGTCTTGTACACACCATATCATACATCATGCTACCAACTACACATGCATAGGATACATTTTTCAGGTCCTCTTTTTCAACGTCATTCTTTGGCGACATAGCAGCACTGAGTTTAAAAATGAGGAGCGAATAGAGTGCTAACATGTTTTGTTTGTTTGCTGATCCTGATATGATTGGCACGAAACCTTATATAATTGGCTAAAAAGGTGGTCAATCCTTGGATATAAGAACATACTAAGACTGTACAAAGAATTATAGAAAAAGTAAAAAGTTTGTCATGTTTATCATTAGCAAATTCAAATTGGGAAAATTAATTGAAACTGATGCCTTAGATGTAGGATTTGGAGGTATCTAAAATAAATTAGTCCATTAAATAAATCAGAGTAATTAGTTAAATTTCATTATGGTAAATGGAATAATAGTCAAAAGAATTATGCACAATTGCAAAGGAAATTTTAGCAATTGTAAAATGTGTTATAAAATTTCAAGACGATCTATACATCAACATTTTACAATTAAAGCTAAATGTCTATCTGCAAGATTTATTTATAATAAAGAGTTTAAACATGATGTATCCAGGCAAATGTTTGCTACATGGCAAGCTCATTTAGCCACATTTGATTTTACAATTATTTATAAGGAAGGGAAAGATAATTCTCTCCCTAACTTTTTAACTATAGAAATTTTGCAGGAATGATTCCTCGAGGAAGAGGTATAAGCCCTCTAATAGAGGTGGATGAGGAAAATCCATAATTCCAAATGGCATGGGACAATTATTTAATGCAACAATCACTCAAGGTTCAATACAGAACTCTTCAACCCAAAATGTGGAATCTTCTCAATTCTCCTCCCAGTTTCCTTTATTACAAGAAAATGAACTATTATATCAACAATTCATGTTGTTCATGTAACAACAAGGATTAATTAAAACTCTATATAAGGATGCAATCATCGAAGAAGAAGATAATGATTCTTCCTCGGACAATTTTATTAAAACTCCTTATGTGGAAATAATTTTGCTTCTTGAGTACCAAGATGTTATGGACCACTTTGAATTATCAAATAAAAAGACAATTTCAAAGAAATACCTTGGGAAATTTTATTAAGTTAGTTAGTTTTGGTTAGAGTTGGACTTCAAATGTAACGGATATGATGGATTGGGTAGAAAGTGGAAAGTGTGAAACTAGACGGGCCTTGTGATAATTATTATTAATGGGCTTAATGGTTGATTAGGGAAACCTAATCCTCCATAGTTTTGATCGGCCTCTGAGAGGTCTAGAAGAAAGAAAAAAATTTACCCTAGAGTTCTTGTTGCAATTGGTATTAAATCTTAATGATTTAACCGTGTAAACCGGTTTATTAAACCCCACGATGATCAAGGTAATATATCTTATTGTTCTCTTAAAATTATATGTTTTTAGATGATTTTCATTGTTTCAAGCATCTCGGAAGTTCATTTGGGGTTCATGTTAGTCGAAATTGAGTTATATAAATTGTGAGTCAATTAGCCGAATTAGTGATGTTCCAGAATTTAGTTGTGTTTAAATAATCATATTAAATCAAATATATGTCCAATTGATATTAAATTGCTATATGGGAAGAACTTTATATTTTCTACAACTTTGAAGTTTTATGTTTTTGATGATTCGGACTCTAAAAGGGTTAAAAGGGTCGTTTTAAAATTTGGGCAGATTGGTATGTTTTTGTGAAAATCATACATAGTAGAGTTTCAATCTAAAATATTTGATTTACTGGATCTTTATTGTAACACCTGGTTAAAAAGTCAATTTTCGCGCCCAATTTAAACATAAATTACTCGTATTTAGTTACGTATTAATACTAAATACTTAAAACTTTATATATAAATTGTATATATATAAACATACGTAATTACTGTAACTACACGTAAACAAAGTGTTCAAAAATGTATGTCGTTTTAATTTAAAACGCATCCTGGTAATCTAAAATCGCGCGAAAACAATCTATTAAATTTTAGTTTCAAAATAGTATTTTTATAAAATACTTCAACTCGAAAATATTTCAAATTAATATAAATGAATTTTAGAATTTAAAATACTATTTTAAATTACGACCGGGTACAAAAACACGGGCATTTTGTACTGTGGTTGGAGACCACAGTCCCCAGAGTGGGGAATCTGAGAATGGATTAAACCACCTCCACCTCCACCTTCCCTTTTTCTTTCGTTTCTATTTTATAAAAGCACACACACCACACATCTCTCTCTAAAACTCTCTCAATCTCTTCCTCTCCATCCACACCAACCACCACCGCCGACCATCGCCACCACCAGCGACCACCACCACCGCCATCATCATCATCATCATCATCATCTACGGAATCATCATCATCAATAAGCATTCATCATCATCACCACCTCCATCTTCATCATCAAGAACACCATCATCATCCAAACCCTTGAATCTTCAAATCGTAAGGATTTCTTCACTTTTTCTTGATATTCCTTGTTAAAAACACTCAATATATCATGTATTAACATTATATCAACAAGATTCGGCCTAAAAATGGGTTAGATCTTGGTTTTGGGTGAAGAATCGTCGAACAGTCCGTTATGTCACAAGGGACCAAAAACAGTGCTGCGACATAGCCTATGTCGCAGGTTATATCGCAGGATGGATGTCGCTGTTTATGTTGCATCACTGCGACACAAATCCTTGTTTCGCACTAAAATCACCGATGTCGCATGTAGCGATACAAAGCCTTATGTCGCATTAAATTGCGGATGTCGCACTTGGCGACATAAACCCTTGTGTCGCAGAACCCTTTTAGCGACACAATCTTTGTGTCGCAAAACACAGAACCTTGAAAACACATGATTTTCACTAAGTGTCGAAACTAAGATTTTGCCACTCAATTTTACTCCAAAATGGAATTTTGGAGCGTTTTTCACTGCAGGAACATAATAGAAATAAAAATTTTCCAAACTGACCTGGCAGCTCGACCCCAGCCAGGGGCTCTGCCCCTTGGACCCCGCCAGGGGTTGCCACCCCTTGGACCCCGCTACTAGGGGCGCTGCCCCCGGACCCCCGTACACAGTTTTCAAACCTGAGCAACGAACGAATATTTGCACAACTCGCTTAGACACATTGATTTGTCTCTTACTTATATAACCTCACGTGTTTAGGACACTAGGAGGTTACCTATCGGACGACACGCGTATTTTAGGATCGCTGACAACTCACAAGTGAGTTCATAGCCCCACTCTTTCAACTATTTTACTATTTTCGGGGTGAGACCCAAGCTCAATTACTGTTTTCGAATTATAATAATAAACCTTTATAATTCACACTTAATCAAATTACTGTTATGTAATACAAATGTGTAATACTTAGAAATTACACCCATAATAACGCTATTGAATAAAACCACTACTTAACCTAGTTAGGTTATAATTATACTTTGGTCATATTGTCGCGAGACAATATCATGGAATACAATAGAACTAGTTAGTTCTACCCACATTGGACAACATCTAGATTTTTACAGGATTAGTCTTCCTTTTAGGAACTAAAACTGCTCATATATATTCCAGGACTTTTAAATTGGAATTTGAACTCAAGTAAACAACAACCGAGGATCTCAATATACTTGCTAGGCTGAGGCTAGGAGTATACATTAAAAATATACGTTAGTATGGATTTCATATACTAATACCAAAACAACTAGGTGATGAGTAATCATACCTAGGCTTATTGTAACACAACAAAATAGTTAAGTGCTGTATATACATACTTAGCTATAATAAATCAATTTCATGTGCTACATGATACTCTATCTGAGGTATTTGTTAATTCGACTTATATATATGTATATATATACACACATGCTTGTACTTCATCTCGAGCACTTGGTGCCACCTACAATATAGTTATGTATATAGGTATACATGCACGCATACGAACACAATCAAACTAGTCGGACATGTCGTTGTACTGTCGGCTCAATTACTCAAGTCGGGCATGTCGTAGTACTGCCGGCTCAATTTCAAACTTTGCTTGCGAGCAATTCGGTCGATGCCAGTTGGGCACACAATGATGCCACGGTAAAGTGGGCACAAAACGATGCCACGGTATTGCAGTGAGCACAAGTCCGATATCGCGGTAAAGCGATACAATCGATAGATGGGCGAGCTTGTGCTCGTGATCCACACTCATTCATGGATGGGCGAGCTCATGCTCGTGATCCGCAACAAGTTAACGGGTCGGTGGAGTTTCCACGCGAGGCTGTTAGCTCAATCATGTCCGGGTTAGCACACACTAACTGGTCAAACGGACACAATAAATACTAAATCATGTCCGGGTTAGCACACACTAACTGGTCAAATGAACACAATAAATACTCAATCATGTCCGGGGTTAGCACGCACTAACTGGTCAAATGGACACACAATAAACACTCAATCATAGTTCTGCGGGACTACAATCAACTGTTGCTGGATGCAACACAATAAACATTCGATCATAGTTCTGCGGGACTACAATATATTTTTGCTAGACACAACATATTTTGCCACGCGGGCATCTTAACGCTTTACTACAACATAAGTAACATTATTACTTGTTATCATATGATGCGGTCATACAATTAACCGATTCATACTTAGGCCTGTATTGCCTCACGTCTGTAGACTCAATTATACCTGATAGGTATCAAGACATGGTAAGCCCCAATCTTTATGTACTTAGGTACACGTCACCACTACTTGGGTATGAAATACCCCGTTAGATGTATACACACACTGGTATTACAACAACATAATAAAACAAATCAAAATCGTGGATTTTGAAACCATCTTTCAAAACATACAAGATATATATACTTTATGTTTCAATTATAAATCCTATGAACTCACCAGCTTTATAGCTGACTCAATTTAGCATGTGTTCTCAGGTGCCCAGCAGGATTAGGATTGCTACAAGCCTTGCTAGTTCGAGTCGCATGTTTTCAAACAACTGAATTTCTCTGCATAACTCTTGTATTACAAATTATGTATTGAAATTATTTTGCGAACTCGCAACTTGTATATACTTTTATTATGGAAATGTATAACTATTTTCAAACGTCTCATTTAGAGTCGTTCATTATGTACCGTTGTGCTGTGATATTTGATTTGGTAACACCCGACCCGACCGCAACCCGAAATTGAGGGTGTTACATTTATAGATTAAAATTGTCATTAAGTAACCTAATATATATTATTTTAATAAAATACGAAAAAGTAGAAGTGGGTCAAATGTGTCTATTTCTCGAGGTGTATGCTGCTAAATCATCTAGCTAACTTGTTCGGTATAATTTATGAGTTACTGACTAATCAAACAATTAAAGACCTGATATTAAAGTAACTCTACTCCTTAGGAAGCAACATAATGGCTGTCCTTACTTCCTTTAAAGGAGTAATGTTAGTCTCCTTCATCACATCATATAGAACCTAAAGATTGATCTAAGTTGGAAATAGTATCAAATCATATAATATGTTTCTCTCATATAAAATATATTGGTTGTGATAACACTATAGAATGAGATTAAGAGTTTGGATTGCCTTCATCAAGGTAAGATAAACGTTTGAAAAAACCGAGTGCACAATCAAAACCGATTCAATTTTGATTAATACTTGAGCGTTTTTAAAGATGCAACAAGTTGACTAACAAATTCAACAAAGTCATGCACTCGGGTTATATGGGGTTTGGTTACTTTTACATGTGGATCAGGTTAATCATGGGTAGCTATAATTACCTTATTGATGTTATATGTGCATTCTAGTGTAGAGTTTGTTATAATGGTTGTTGATATCATCGTATTGATATATGGAAATACTTTGGTACTACTATTGTGGTTAGTGTCTAGTTGATGTTGTACTTATATGTATTCATGTCACGGTAGCTAGTATGACTACAACTATATGCTTAGGGATGAAATGTAATGAGATTGTTGTTGTTGTTATTGTTGTTGTTGCTATTGTGTTTCGAAGTTGATAATGATGTAGCTATATTGATATGTTGAGCTATGTTGTTGTGCTGTTAGTACACAAGTACATTGCATGATACCTTAGGGTGCATGCATAAAATAGGGCCCTGAATGAGTTGTACATGAAAGAATGACGAGTTAAAATAATAACTTAAATTAAACAAGTTTACAGAGAGATCTCGAATGGATTCCTAAAGGGTTCCATTGTGACTTACGGGTGGTCACACTAGAGTTGTGAACATGATAATTCTAGATACTTCATGTTCTCATAGTTGATATGGTGACCATGGGGTGGCATAGTTATTCCTAACCACCGAAGTGATACGTGGAGGTTCGTCACATTTGCATAGTATCGGCTCATAGAGTGAGCGAATAATGACGCTTGTGTACTGTATTTCCCGTACCTTCCCCTATGTCAGGACTAGTAGGTTTCCCCCAATTGGTTTTCTTTGGCTCTTGGACTCACATCTGGAGTACTTGGTTGACTAGTGGACTAACCCTACACAATTTGACGGATGATAAATGGATGAGTAAACGAGTTGACGAGTTAAGTTTCTAACTTGAGAGTTGAATGATGAGTTTGTAAGCACGACTTTAGAACTTGTAACTGAGTTCATGCCCATCTATATGTTGAATTATTGAACAATTGATTTGTTAATTATGTGCTGACAGGTGGTGATATTACTGTTGTAATACTTTGACTAGTGATGGTTGTGATGTTTTATATTGTTATTAATGCATGACTAGTGTTGAATATTTGAATTAAAGACGTTTGTTGATTAAGGGTTTTAAAATGGTGTTTTATATACTAACTTATTATGCTTACTCAACTTTACTAATCTGACACTTATTTTCTATATGTGGATTGTGCATTCACGGGTTAGGAAATAAGGAGTTGATGAAGAGCGAGGCACGTAGTTTGAAAGGGTTGATATAAATTCCTTCATTTGTTAATAAGAAAAGTATATCATTGTTGTTACAATTAGTCTTTCATTATAGGTTTTCATTTATTATCATGTTTTGATATGACGATGTAACACCACATTTTTCTTGAAATAAACGTGATTTTCTTATTGTTTGAAAAGTTTTTGAAAACTTTTATTTTTGAATTTAGGGTGTTACAACTTGAATTATCAAAAGATAATTTCAAATAACAACCTTGAGAAATTTTTATCAAGGTATCTAGACAATCATCATTTGTTGCAACGTCATACAAGTCTAGAAATTATAAGACTGGGGATTATCTCCTTTCATGGAAAAGCAAGTTATTAACCCTGAAAATAATTATGTGATTAGATACAATTATTGGGACTATGTTGATAGTCTTCATAAATTATTCCTTAACCAGAATCCATAAAAGAAACAGTATGGTTTATAAAGGTAGACTCTTCGATTTACAACCCAAAGCTACCAAATTGATTTTTCAATCAATGAAAATCATATGGTCCATTGGTTCAAATATTGGTTGAACCATCTAAAGAATTTTATATTGAATGGACAAATTTATGTTCAAAATTATTTGACACAATTATTACTAATAAAACAAATAGTATTAAGTAAATTATTCATTTTTTACTATTCTTTATAGAATTTTCAATCCCAAGGATTTGGAAATGGGAACCAGAAATAGAATATAGTGACCAAGAGTTGCCACAATTAAAATGAGTATTTTTTTACAAAATTCTTGGTAGATATGTTCAAAAAAGATCAAATAGGAGAATCAACTCTAAAGATACAATAGAGTTTATCCAATCAACATTGATTAGATATATAACAACAAATTCAACAAAAAGAAAAGATGAAGGAATTAGCCCCTTTAAACCCATTACAAATTATAGAAGCTAAATTAATAGCTAAAAGAATTAAAAACTTGTCTCAAGAAGAAATTGTAGATGCATACGTGTCTCAAAATCAACAAGACTTGATTAAATTTACACAAGCACATGCACAATCGGACACTTCAATTAGGATTGCATCCTGTGAAAATCAATTCCAATGCTAACAAAGATGTCATTTTTGGTTATCACGGCTTCATAGAACAGAATTACAGCCAAAGTGCTAAACACCGTCATTTGCAGCATGGTCTGTGTGTGCTTATTATTAACAACTGTTATATACTTTTATTACACTGGTTTTTAGTGGAAAGAGTTACTATTGCACTGCTGAAAGTCTTTGATCGCTATTAATTTTATTTATTTTTAAGTCAGTCTTCATGTAACTCATATCTACACTTTGCTGTAGAAATACCAAAACGGCAGTATAAGAAGCAAGAACATGACCTGCGTGTAAAAAGTTTAAGTGATTAAAGTTGATAACAATCCAATTATTATAACTATAAAGTAAATGTAATGATTATTAATGGCTTTATTACGACAATAGATCACAAATGACAAATTCATAGCAATTCCTAAGAGGCCAACGAAATTGGTAAGCAGAATATTGAGAATAAACGGTGGAGAGTCATCAAATGTGTAAAGATCTGCAAGACAACGTGCAAACATCATCAATATGTACATTCATAAGTAAACAATGAGACTGATCTGATCAAAGGGAAGTTAATTGTGCAAGCAATTTTGACCTATTTACTTATGAATAGGTTAACTGTTGGGTGCAAACCCAATCTCACATCGGAAAATAAAAGAAAGTAATGTCTACTCCCTCTATCACCAATTGATTTTAGAGTGGAACCTTAGTGGGTTTATATGTTGGATATGTTGTTGGGCTAAAGTATCGGTCCTAACAAGTGGTATCGGAGCTATGGTTGTAGCTTGGATGTGGATGGTGCAGCATGATGTGCGACACGCAGTGGCACGTGCCCCCCGATTGACCTCAGCGAACGATGAGTTGATCCTGGAACCTTGTACCGAAAGTCTCCCTGATGGGGACCAGTCAGGTCGAGTGCCGAGTTTGCGGTGGTACTGAATAAGGTTGGATCGGGACTATCATTGGAGGGGAGGCCCAGATGGAGTTGGGTTCGAGGGGAGGATTGTTGGGTGCAAACCCAGTCCCCCATCGAAAATAAAAGAAAGTAATATCTGCATATAAGCTCATGGGCTACTCCCTCTATCACCAATTGGTTTTAGAGTGGAACTTCATTGGGCTTATATGTTGGACATGTTGTTGGGCTAAATTATCGGTCCTAACATTAACTCGGGTCATCATTATTTCTAACGGGTCAAATGGGTAATATAAATATAAATGTAGCTAATGCAAAAATCTCAAATGATTCAAAAGTCTCCGAGGTATATTTCTTATATATAAACCTACTAAATTGTTTTATCGAAAATTTAACATAATGTTATACGGAGTAAGATAAATTGAGTCATATTTAATGTGTATATATATAAGGGGTTAGTACGCGCAAATGTAATAAACTATGGTCTGACATTCATTGTATGTAACGAACTACTCGGGCCTCCATTTTATGTAACGAACTTGTAATTTCCTTACATTGTATGTACTTTGGTCCAATTAAAGGTTCCAAGGGACGCCACGTGTCGGCTTATATAATCGACACGTGGAAAAAGTAAGGAAATTACAAGTTCGTTACATACAATGTAAGGAAATACAAAGTTCTTTACATACAATGGAGGCCCGAGTAGTTCATTACATACAATGAATGTCAGACCATAGTTATTACATTTATGCGCACTAACCCTATATATAAAGATAAAATAATGAAGATTAAAAGCCAATATTTTTGGTCAATTAGACTTGGCCATTTCATTTATACACATAAAAACAAATGACTCGTTTTGACCCATTACCTTGCCACCTCCAGAACTTATGATACCTGTTAAGTATTCTTCCCCTTGGAGTCTGGTCATAGAAGGCAATGAGTGCATCAACAAGCTTTTTCAAACAAGGGCTAGACGAGTTTTTGTCCACCTGACAGATTTTAATTCTCTCTCCAATATAAGACATATCACCTCCAAGCATAAGTGAAATATCTGTGTCATGGAAACATGCCTTTGGAACAGCAGAATATCAATACAAGATAAATTGATCCACACCTTAGTATCATACACAGGTTTAGAGGTGGTATGTTTTGACCCGTCTACTTAGGCACGGATCAACTTGGGTTATTTTCGATCTCTAATGGGCCAGAGGGGTATAACCAAAACTTTAGGTAAGCCCCTACATATCAAGAATAGCGCAAATGTATTTTTGATAAATATATATAACCCCCCAAAATCCAAAATCACTTAATTGATAAAAATATACTACCTATCAAATAATGCAAATATACAATTTTGTAATCATATTTTGCATACTACTTAACTATAGATAACTTTTATGCACTAAGACAAAAGTGTTTTGGGTCAACCTGCACGAAAAGTATGTGGAGTCCCATAATAACACTTATTTGCTAAAATGTATTGATACAAGCTAAGAATTCTTAACAAGAAGTTTGCGGAATAACACTTGTCAAGTAGGAAGATTTATGTATATAACTTGTAGAGCAATTGAAACAGATTTGTAAACAAAGTAAGAACACAATTGATTCAATAGCCAAAAGCCTCAATATTATTATTGAAATAATACGGATACACAATTGTATCAGGGTTACAAAGGAACCTTGAAACTTGGTTACAACTTGACTAGAGACTTACAGTTACCAATATTAACACTTACAAGCACATGGACATATTGTTAACAATGAACCAAGTACATACTTATACACTAAACAACTTGTATAAAATCTATACAAAATCTACTTTTCTAAGACAAGTCTTTCTAGGAAACATGCTAGCATTAAATGCATTGACATTCCTTGTCTCCTGCGTGCACTGTTCCTCAAAAGCATGTCTGCAGTAGGTGTACTTGTGTTGCAGAGTTGGTAGAAAGCAGACCCACTAAGCAGCATTAACAAAACGATGAGCAGAACTAACATTTTGAACTGGCAGAACTAATATTTGCAATCCTTCACTCTTGGTAGAACTAACTTTGTAAATATTTGGCTGAACTAACATCAAATGACTAGCAGAACTAACTCTGGAAAACTTTGTTTTCAATAAATGAACAGAGCTAACTTCCACCAGCAGAACTAAGTCTTCATTGCACCAGCAACATTAACTTTCAACAGGATAAACACTTAGAATATTTTGAGCATTTGATCTCCAGTAGATTTTAGCCTAACAATCTCCCCCTAAACTTGATATTTCCATGAATAGA
The DNA here is from genome assembly GCA_963422505.1 of Pseudognaphalium luteoalbum. NCBI lineage: Eukaryota > Viridiplantae > Streptophyta > Magnoliopsida > Asterales > Asteraceae > Pseudognaphalium > Pseudognaphalium luteoalbum. The sequence goes on from OY730194.1 coordinate 5,166,735, forward strand.
TTCAAGTTTTCTACTTCAAGCTCTTCTCAAATTCTTTTCTGATCTCTGCAGCTCTTTTCTTTCTAATTTCCTCACTCTGAGCAGCATGTTTTTCAAGTGCTTTCTTGTAATATTGTTGAACTTCATGAGCTAGAGAAGCAGCTGTATTCAGATCATCACATTTCATTGTAAGAGAGAGCATGGAGCTTAAATGTCCAACATTCCAAGGATACTCAGTCCCAATAAAGAAGTAGGAAACACTCCACTATGTAGCTGCACCAAATGTACTCCATTATGAGAATAGCAGTACCATACCTTTACCCTTGACTTATCCTTATAAAAATCATTTTCAGGATCCATCTCATACAGAATAGAGAGACTGTTGTAGACAATGTGCTCATCACTATGCTTTTGAGCATTTTGATATTTTCTTACTGCAATACTCCATATGTCATCTAAGTCATCTCTGGATAAATTCTTTATGCATCTGTAGAAGGACTGATATTTCTTTTCAGTGTTCCCCGCCCTCACAATCTTTAAACACTTCCTCATCTGCCCATCTGTATCCCATATCCAATCAATAATAGGAAAATGTACAACAATGGGTACCTTAGGGCTCTCAACTTCAACCATAGATCTGATCTGTATCCAATCAACCACTTCTTCCTTAGTAGGCTTTGCAGGCTCAGATGTAGAAGGCACCACAACAGGTACTTCTGGTTCACTTTCACCTTTATCATTTCTGACAGCCATTCTTTTCCTCCTTTTGAGATGAAGGGTTTCTTTTGGAATTTTCCTTTTAAGAGCATCAAGATCATCTTCTTCTTTCCTTTCTAATTCTGCCTTTGCCTTTTCCATATCTGCCTTTCTTTGGAGTTGCTCTTTCTCTGCAGCAGTTGGAATTTTAATCTTTGAAGCAGCTGCACTTTTATTCCAGGGCTCTTTTTGTGCTCAATTCAATGTCCCTTTGAATTTTCAGATAGATTCTTTCCAAATCATAGAAGTCCATTGTCATCAACTCCTTTAGAGTTCTCCCAGTATTGTTTTTCACTACTCTGGCATACTGATCTTTTAATTGCCTCTGAGTAGGTGCCCTTTTCCTCTTCTCCTCTATTTTCTTTTGGGCATCATGCTTTCTCCTCTGCTCCAAGATATCCAAATACCATATCAGCCTCTGATCAGGAGTGAACTCTTCCATTTGAGCTTTGTGAGTTCCATCTGCTAATAGGTGATCAAAAAATATCTGTTCATCTGGGTCATCATGATTTTTACATCATCACCCATGTCCACCTCCACAAATCTACTCCTACCTTCCTCATTGAACTGGGCTTGCAGATTCCTAGCAACCCTTTCACTCACAACCTCTAGCTCCTTCCTTTTCAAGGGTTTCACAGGTTCAACCATTTTCTCCTTACCTTTACCCTTAGCCAAATCAATTTCTTTCTGTTTTAAGGCCTCATCAACAACAGTAGGTCTCACCTGTGAGAAGGGAATTTCCTTTATAGATATGCCAGTTGAGCTTTTCCCTTCTGATGTGCTCTTAGCCACCTTTAATAGTGCATCTGCAGCAATTTGTTCAACATCTGTTGTAGCAGCACTAACCCTTTCCTTAGGACTGGCAGATTTAACCATTTTTGGTTCATTAACCCCAGCAGAACTATCCAGTGCACTAGCAGAACTAACTTTTGCACTAGCAGCACTAACTGCTACATCCACCATCCTACTAGCAGCACTAACTCCAGCAGCACTAATCTCAACCTCTGTACTAGCAATACTAACCCTAGCAGCATTATCCAACATATCTTTGGCACTTTTCTTTGCAGCCTCTGAAATGTCTTCATCTAACACTTCCAGAATCAAATCACTAACCACATTCCCAAGCTGCTTAGCACTCACATAATCATGAATGCTATCATCAATCTCCACCACATCATCTGCAGGCTTTTCAAGATCATCAAGATCCTTTTCATATTGCTTCTTCTGCTCTTCCTCAGCCAGAATTAAATTTGCCTGTTCCTCAGATATGTCTATCTTTTCTGCTTCCCCTGCACCAGTGAACTCAAACTGATCTGCATTATCCTCATCACTGGTGCTCTCATCAACAAGCAATCTTTTCTGTCCAATGGACTTACTCTCAGCCTTGCTTTTGTATTCATCTCTTTCCTTCATCAACAGATCAACCTTCTCCCTCAATTGGGCAATTTCCACCCTTTGCTCCTCTATCTCCTTTGACAGTTTTGTACAAATATTCATCAATTCCTTTAAATTCAAGCTATCCTCACCATTGCCAGAAGTGTTACCCTCCTTTAATGGATCATTGGAAGATTTAGCTAATGTCTCAGACCTAGTCTGAGCATCACTAGCCCCCATTGTGGTTTCTTGGCACCTGGGACCACTAGATATATTGATATCCACTGGATCCTCAGCAATAGAGGAATCCAATGGCATCTCTATATTTTATGTTGCCATGGATTGGGTCTTAGTTCCAGTACCACTGTCCTGTTCTCCTAGTGAGGTAACAACAGTAGTGGCACCCCTTTCCACATGGTCTCTCTTCTCCTTATTGACCACCTCATTATCATTTTTGGACTTAGACAATTGAGAAAGAGGAGCCTCAGTTGTCTGTTTCTTAGCCTTTTTGGCTTTAGGTTTGGTAGGCTTGGGGTCCCTTGTTCTTTTTGTTTTAGAAACTGTGCCACTTGGTTGAGAAGTAGTGGGAGTTTCTACTTCCTGTGGCACAGTGGAAGGCATATTCAACATATGATCTGTCAAATTGATCACCTTTCCAGAAAATTCTTTTCCCTTGACCATTCCATTCCTCCTCATATTAGAAAAAGTTTTCTTTGAAAGATTTGAGAGGATTAATCTACCACCTTCCCTGGGTAGATCTTGGATTTCCTAGTAAAAAATGTGTTGTAAAAATCTTGGATACATTAAAAATTTGTCCTTTGGTTTCTCAAGATTATTTACCATTCCATTAAAAACTAATTTGGAAAAATTAAATTTCTCATTATTGGCAAGACAAATTAAAGCAGAAGCAATGTTACTGCTAAATTGCTCCCAAGATGTTTTCTTTTGAGAAATACAGTGTTGTAGGGTATGGATTAAAAATTTCCATTGTGGAGAGAAGAGTTGTTTGTAATATGTCAATTTTTCAGTCCTCTCCCCCTCATACCCATACAACACCAGTTGGTCATGTATCTGAGAAGTAGCATAGCATTCCATACCATCTGCATCATCTAAGAGAAGATGAGCACGTATGGAAGCTTCAGTGATAATGATACGCTTCTCATTTACTGTTGCCATTATATTTTTAACCCCATCTTCTTCTGACACCACGAAAGATGTCCAGAAGTCGTTGATATGTGAAATAAAAATTGTGGGATTAACAGTAAGTGCAAACCTTAGAGTGGTGCACTTTAAGAAATTAATGATTTCATGGTAATCATCTGATCCTTGTGGCTTAAGAAGGAAGCCACATACATTGTGTTGATCACCTTTGTCGAATGTTTTAGAAGAAGAAGAAGATGAAGATGTCATTTTTGAATGTTAGGTTTGAGAGGTTTTGAGAGGTTTTTGTGAAGGTAATTTCAATTTTCGATAAAAAGTGCAAGTGAATTGAAAAAGTGTAGTGTTTGGCAGATTAAATACCCTTGTTAAAGTGAACAGTACTTTCAAGCCCTAAAATAACACTAGCAGAATTAAAGTTGGAAAAAGTTACTCGCAGAATTAACTTTAGCAGACTTACCTCTAGCAGAAGTAATTCCAACCTTTCTTCACACTTGGACAATTCCACGTCACCCTTTTTATTAATTGTGCTGGCAGAACTAACTTATGCTAGCAGAATTAATATTGTTGAAAATTGAGTTAGCAGAACTAACAACCTTTGAGCTTTTAATCCTGCACCGTTAGCTTAAAAATACAGTTGAACTAGCAGAATTAAATTGTACTAGCAGAACTAAATAAGATAATCACTATCTATACTAGCAGAACTAAGTCATGAAAGTATAAATATTGAAAATCTTATAATATCTGCTGTAACAAACTAAAGTATCAAGTGTAACCCTATTTGAAAAACATTTTAAAATTAGATAATGATTATAATGAGCTGTTCATCATACCTATACTAGTAACCAAAAATGTAAACCTTCCAACATCAAATGCTTTTGTGAACAGTTCCGCAAGTTGGTTATCTATATGTATTTTAAAATTTTGAATTAATCTCTTCTCATTACAATCCCTAATGAAATGATATCTAATTAATATGTTTTGTTTTAGAATGCTTTACAGGGTTATTAATGATACTTATAGCAGCAGTATTATTAATATACATGGGAGTATTTAGTAAAGTTAAACCATAGTCTAGCATCTGATTTTGAATCCATAGGATTTGAGCACAGCAGCTTGATGCAGCAACATATTCTGCTTCTGCTGTTGATGTAGACACAGTAGTTTTCTTTTTGCATTACCAAGATACTAGCCTATCTCCCAAGAATTGACATCCCCCTGAAGTTGAATTTCTGTCCAGATTGTTGCCCCCATAAGCACGATCAGAATATGCTACCAAATTGAAAGAAGAATTCTTTGGATACCATAGGCCCAATTTTGGTTGACCTTTTAGGTATTTAAAAATTCTCTTCACAGCATGAAGATGAGACAACTTAGGATTTGTTTGAAACCTTGCACACACACATATTGCAAACATGATATCTGGTCTACTGGATGTGAGATACATCAGTGAACCTATCATGGATCTATAGAGATGTTCATCAACACTCTCCCCCTCAAGATCTGCAAGTAGTGGTTTGTGTGTTTCCATTGGTGTGCTTGCAATCTTTGCATCATTGAGTTTAAACTTATCCAAGATGTCCTTAACATATTTATCCTGACTTATGAAGATTCTATCTACTTTCTGCTTCACTTGAAGACCTAAAAAGAAAGTCAATTCTTCCATTGAACTCATCTGGAATTTCTGATGCATAAGAGATTCTAATTCTTTGCAAAGACTGTCCTTTGTTGAACCAAAAATGAAATCATCTACATAGATTTGTACTAGTAGGATATCACTTTCATTTCTTTTGATGAACAAGGTCTTGTCTATAGCACCTCTTTTGAATCCATTTTCCAACAGATACACAGACAAAGTATCATACCAAGCTCTAGGAGCTTGATGCAGTCCATAAAGTGCTTTGTCTAACCTAACCACTTTGTTTGAATGTTTGGGATCCTCAAACCCTGGTGGTTGGCATATATACACCTCTTCATCTATCTTTCCATTCAAGAATGCACTCTTTACATCCATCTGGTATACCTTGAAGTTCTTGAAAGAAGCATAAGCCAAGAACAATCTAATAGCCTCAATTCTTGCCACAGGTGCAAATACCTCATCATAATCAATTCCCTCTTCTTGTGAGTATCCCTGTGCAACCAATCTAGCTTTGTTCTTAATCACTATACCCCTCTCATCCTTTTTGTTTCTGTATACCCATCTGGTACCAATTGCCCATTTTCCTTTAGGCAGATCCATCAAAGTCCACACATTTTGAATTTTGAATTGAAGTAGTTCCTCTTGCATAGCTTCAACCCAGCTTGGATCTTTTAAAGCTTCAACAACTTTCTTGGGCTCTATCTGTGACAGAAAACAAGCAAACAAAGAGAAATTTGCATTTTCATCAATGGTTTTAGATGACCTTCTTGTTTGCATAGGAGCATCAATTGCTCCAATAACATTGTCCAATGGCATGTAGCTTTTATGAGCTTGATACTGTGGACCAGCTGCCATCTCTATCCCAGATTCCAAATTGGTAAGATTCTGATCCAGATTGGTGTCTTCTTGAATCATTTGACCACTTGATTCTGACACTTCCATTCTTGATGGTTGTTGATCCTCCTGTGCACCTTCAATTGATGCTTCATCTTGTTGAGGACAATCTAGATCTGATGATGTGTTTCCATCACCATATGCACCATTATCATCCAAGTTTGATGAAATGGGTTCTGAACTCTGTTGTTAATCAGGAGTGGAAGATTCAAGTACTGCAGGTGGGTCAGGTAGCCATGTTGGAAACAAAACAAATTGTGGTGATTTGTTTGTTTGTTGGTCTGCATTTGTACCTACATTTACACTAGTACTTGTACCTGCAATTGATGACTCATGCATATATCTAAAAGATTTGGTTAATGCATCAATGTCAAACAGGTTAGCTGGACCTTTTCCTAAAGCATTAGGTGTGTGTTCATTAAAGGTCACATCCAAGGTCTCTTCCACTATTCTGGTTCTACTGTTGAATACTCTGTATGCTTTTCTTTGGAAAGAGTAACCAACAAAGAATCCCTCATCAGCTTTACTTTGAAACTTGCCTAATAGATCATTGGTATTTAAGATAGTGACAGGACATCCAAATGGTTTAAGAAAGCTAACCAAATGTTTGCTATTTAGAAATAACTCATAAGGTGTCTTGTTGTGAGGCTTAACAACTAATACTCTGTTCTGGACATAACAAGCAGTGCTAATTGCTTCTGCCCGGAAAGTCATTGGTAGTTTAGCATCTGCTAACATGGTTCTAGCAGCCTCAATAAGTGTCATATTCTTCCTTTTTTCTACTCCGTTCTGTTGGGGAGTTCTAGGAACACTGTATTGTTTATCTATACCTTTTGATTCACAGAATTTGTCCATCTCTTGATTTCTAAACTTTGTTCCATTGTCACTTCTAATAATCTTAAGCTTTCTATTTGTTTGGTTTTCAATCTTAATGATGAATGACCTTAGAGTGTCTCCAGTCTCATCTTTGGTTCTAAGAAAGAATACCCAACTAAATCTGCTATAATCATCAGTGATCACTAGGCAATATGACTTCTTACCTATACTACTCACATTTGTTGGTCCAAATAAATCCATGTGCAGTAAGTGTAAAGGTGAGTCAATAGAGTTTAGTGTCTTGGCCTTATAAGAGTGGTCATCACATGAATATGTTTTCTCTGGTAAACCTCTGACAAGTTTTCCTTTAACAAGTTTGTTTATTGTTTTAAAATTCATGTGACACATCCTTCTATGCCAAAGGTCAGATTCATTAACAATTGCTCTTGAAATGAGACAACTCAACTCAGGTTTAGGTACAAACTTAGCCAATTCACAGCTATACATGCTCTTCTTTCTGGGAATTTTCATTAAAATCATTTTAGGGTCAAGAACAAATTTCTCATAAAGAATACATCATTCTGTGTCATTAAAGAACACTGGGTTCTTTTTCTCTGTTATTTGGCTAACACTTAACAAATTGTACCTCAGTTGTTCAACAAAATATACATCATTGAAGCTCATCTTGTCACTGTTGACATTTCCCATTCCTGTAATCCTTCCTCCTCTAGGATTACCTCTAAATGCTACAGGACCTCCATCAATAACTTTGAAGTCCTCCAGTCTACTTCTATCTCCTGTCATGTGCCTAGAGCATCCACTATCAATATGCCATAAGCTTTTCTTCTTGCTCTGCACATATAAATGACAAAAGATCAGTTTCCCTTGGGAACCCAAACCAATTTGGTTGTGGGTGTCCCTTTCTGATCAACAGCATCAACTCTTTTGAAGGTAATTGATGCTGATGTCAGTTTAGTTGGTTTCCAAATCCAACTGATATTTGACTTGACAGCATTAAGTGGTCTTGCAGAATTAACTTCTGAACCACTTAAATTTTGTCTGGAAGAACTAAATTTGGTTAACTTTGGCTTAGCAGAATTAACCTTGTAGTTTTGCTTGGCAGAATTAATGTTTGTCTTTTCCATTTTAGTTCTGTTGGCCTTATTTTTGGTCAACACTCCAGCACTTCCTTTTGGTGCAGCAGAGTTAACTTTTGCCTTTGACTTTTTGACTATACTGGCAGAATTAACTTTTGTTTTGTAATTTTGATAGTTAATTCTGTCAGTAGTGGTCCATGATGATTGTTTAACCCGTTGAAGTTTTGGGTTATAATAACAATTCTTTTGAAGATGATTGAATCTTCCACAGATGAAACAAGCTTTCTCATCAACCCTTTTGAAATTAGATCCAAGTTTTTGAGAAACCATTTGATTCCAATTTCTTTGGTTTCCTCTTGAATCTTTCTTTAATTTTGATGATGGTGATGAGTTAGCAGAGCAATTACACTTAGTACATTTAACAACAACAGTTTTATCATTTTCTGGTGTGTTAACATATGTACTAGCACCCATCTTTTTCAGATTATTCAAGTTCATTCTAGCTTTTTCTTGAAACAGTTTCTTACCCTCTGCTAGTTTCTTAGCTTTTAACTTAGATACTAGCCCAGTAACAGAAGTAAGTTTTGAATGAACTCTCTCATCTTCCTTAGATTCATCCTCATCATCTAAAATCCACTCAGATATCTCAACCTTTTCCAGATCGTTTGTATTTTCATTCAATGCAGCAGCAGGATCTGCTTGTTTAACCTCTTCTACCATTTTCTCCTTAAGCTTACTTATGTCTAAGTCAGTTTTAGGAGGCATGTAGGTGTGGTTGTAAGGTGGAGGTACACTGTTAAGATTATAACCTAAGCCAGTTTTAATCTTATCATGGATTTGGTTCTTAATCAGATTTTGAACACTTTCAGAAGCATTCTCTAGCTCAGCCACTGTAAGTTTAATACTTTCTTTCTCAGCAGTGACTTCAGCTAGTTTCTTAATTAACTCATCAACCTTATTCTGCAACATATCCTTTTCAAATTGAGCATACTTAAGATCATAGTCATATTGTTCTTCATTTTTCTTGTATGCTTTCATTTGTTTTTCTAGATCTTCTATTGCTAAGGTTGTGTGTTGGCTTCTAATGTCCCAATCCCTAAGTTCTTTGCAAATATTAGCATTATGATCCCTGTAGTGTTTAACAGTTTTCTTACATACACTAGAACATAATTTTGCTTGTACCTCATAAGGAACTTCATCTGATGTGCTTTCCTCTCCAACAGCCATCAAAGCATGATTATGTGGTTCCATTTCTGCTTGATCACTCCAATCATATCCCATACCATCTTGTGAAACAAGAGCATTGGGTGTAGATTCTTGAGCAGCAATGGTTCTTTTTGTGGACCATTATAAGCAGCATTATAACCCCCAGATCTCTGTCCACTCACTTCTTGCCTTGGAGCTCTTCATTCTCTGGCAAAATGACCCAACTTGTGGCAGTTATAGCATTCCACCTTGCTTTTATCAAACCCCACATTGTCATCTCTTTTTCCTGCAAAGTTATTCCTTCATGTCCTTTGCAAGAATCTTTTTACACTCATGGTAATCATAGCCATTTGCCACTTGATGTCCATCTCCTCCAGATCATCAGGATTCACCTGCTCTAACTCTTCATTAGTCAATGAAGAGTTCACATGACTAGCAAAGAAGGCCTCTACTACTTGATCTGTAAACTTTTCTTGTGCTACAGATGATGAACTGGATCCTACACCTTTCACAGTAGATACATATCCATAACCTTTTGAATCTACTTTGGATCTCCCCATGGACATAAATGCAGCATTCTGTGAGCTCTGTGCTTCACCAACACTCTGCTTCCTGCTTTCAACTTCAGGCTCAAAAGCTATAAGATCATTGTACAGATCATTGAGCTCTTTATCATCCAAATCACTCCTTTGTCTTAGACCTACAGTATAAATGGTCCATTCTTCACCCAAAGATCTTAAGAACTTTCTATTAAGATCATCTTTGTCTATGACAACTTTATGATTCTTTAGCTCACCAACTAGCTTTCTGTATCTGTTGAAAACTTGAGTCAAGGTTTCAGATTTAACAGAACTGAAGTTCTCAAACTGTTGTTTGAGCATTGACCTCTTGTTCTTCTTGGTGCTCTCATTTCCTGCAAATCTTTTGTCTAGCTCCTCCATAAGCACCTTAGCATCATCAACCTGCTCAAACTCACTTTGATACTCATTTGGAATGGAAAGTAACAAAGTGCTTAGAGCTTTAAGTTCAGTAGCTATCTCCCTTCTTTCTTGTTCAGTTGTTGGTGTACCCCTTGGCAGCCTTACACCATTTGCATCAGTTTTGTACTTGGGACCATTTTCCACAATGTCCCATAATTGATAGTCTGTAAGCAACATGTGTTGCTTGATTCTATTTCTCCACATGTTGTATTCATCTGGTCTAAGAATAGGAATTCTAGACACTTGAATACCATCTAGAAATTCTGATGCCATTTTAATAATATCAAGCTTAAGATGAACTAAACCTTAAATGATCACAACCCTATCCCAGATCTTCCTGAATTCAAAGCTTACACAAGCTCTGATACCAATTGTGGGGTCCCACAATAACACTTGTTTGAACAAATGTATTGACACAAGCTAAGAATTCTTAACAAGAAGTTTGCGGAATAATACTTGTCAAGTAGGAAGATTTATGTATATAACTTGTAAAGCAATTGAAACAGATTTGTAAACAAAGTAAGAACATAATTGATTCAATAGCCAAAAGCCTCAATATTATTATTGAAATAATACGGATACACAATTGTATCAGGGTTACAAAGGAACCTTGAAACTTGGTTACAACTTGACTAGAGACTTACAGTTACCAGTATTAACACTTACAAGCACATGGACATATTGTTAACAATGAACCAAGTACATATTTATACACTAAACAACTTATATAAAATCTATACAAAATCTACTTTTCTAAGACAAGTCTTTCTAGGAAACATGCTAGCATTAAATGCATTGACATTCCTTGTCTCCTGCGTGCACTGTTCCTCAAAAGTATGTCTGCAGTAGGTGTACTTGTGTTGCAGAGTTGGTAGAAAGCAGACCCACTAAGCAACATTAACAAAACGATGAGCAGAACTAACGTTTTGAACTGGCAGAACTAATCTTTGCAATCCTTCACTCTTGGCAGAACTAACTTTGTAAATATTTGGCAGAACTAACATCAAATGACTAGCAGAACTAACATCAAATGACTAGGAGAATTAACTCTGGAAAACTTTGTTTTCAATAAATGAACAGAGCTAACTTCCACCAGCAGAACTAAGTCTTCATTGCACCAACAGCATTAACTTTCAACAGGCTAAACACTTAGAATATTTTGAGCATTTGATCTCCAGTAGATTTTAGCCTAACAAAGTACCCACTTCAGCCCCTTCCCCAACCAATCCATTTTCTCTATATATCACATATCTTTCTTTCTTTTGTTTATTAAATTGGGGAGTTACTGAGATACGACATTGGCTTGATTGTGCTTCAAAGATGATGAATGAAATATACTTGAACAGTAGAAGAAGCAGTATACCATCAATATCAATAATAACAAAATTTTGAATAAATTATTATAGTTAAGAAGTAAGAGTGCAGTACCTTACTGGATTGTAGTTCTTTCCAAATATGACATTATCACGAATAGTGCCAATGAGAATCCAGGGAGTCCACATAATATTATGATTCAACAAAAGTATGACATCAACATATATATTCATAAAGATTTCAACCTATGGGACATAGGCGAGAGACCCTCTGGAGTATACAGAAGCCTTAATAGGTTCATTTCTCCCAGGATAGAATTTAACAAGATGATCTACCTGAACCAACCTGCAAACATGTGTGAGCGGGTTGTGTTTCTTTTCGAATATGTCAAATCAATAAATTAACTAAAAGGGTCAACATCATTATAAAAGATAAACTTTAAGGATTTAACCATCAATTTTTGTAGTGTAATAAACTTGAATGGTAAAACCAACAAAGTTTTGAAACTTGGAGGATTAAATCATAAGAAAAAAACTTGAATGGTTAAAGTAAAACTTTAAAGATTAAACCATTATTAACCCCTTGTTTTATTACCCTACTTTAAATATTTCTTTATATTTTGATCTTCGTTCTTCATCACCATCCTCTGAAGAATAATCATAAAAATATGGGTGTAGGCTTTGATTTCATATTTCATATTAGTTCACACTTTTTTTCTTCACAATTTTAAACAGTGTGAACTTTTTGTTAAATTTCTCACATTTATAGATGTGTATAAATTTATAATATTTATAAGTGTGATATATCATCACATTTTCACACATAAATTAAAGTGTAAGAAAAAAAAGTTCACGCTTATTAATGTGTATAAACATAAACATGATCACACTTAAAATTTTAAAGTAAACTTGTCACACCTCATTTCCTCACACAAAAGAAGTGTGAACAAATTGGGTGTCACAAATTTAGTTTAACACTTTTAGGTGTGATCAAGTTTATATTTGTACACACTAATAAGTGTGAACTTTTTTTTCATACACTTGTATGTGTAAAAATGTGATATTTTTCACCTTTATAAATGTCAAAATTTGACACACATTTATAAGTGTGAAAAATTGAATAAAAAAGTTCACACTTTTTAAAAGTGTGAATAAATAACTTTTTTGTTGTAGTGACAATATTCTGGGCTGGAAGGGAAAAACATGACCATTTTGGTATTTCGGTGGTAGCATTACTATAAATTTGCAGTTGCGGTATAACTCTATTGATCATCTACATGAAAGCTACCCAAGATCCTCGGGGTAAAAGCTACGTCAAATTTTATTTATTTTTATTTATTTATATAATAGATATCGGGTCAAAGTTGGTTGCATTTCAGGTAAATGTATCTATATTGCCGTTCCTAAAATATGTTCTAATTTTTTATATATATTATCCTTTTGATATGCTTGTTTAAGATCCATATGTGTTTTGGGTCGGTTATTCGCTAGGTATTTATTCATATACTTTTCGTATAGCTTTTCTTAGAACATGATAAATAAATTCTAAAGAAAATTAAACATATTTTTAATATAATATAAGGTTATATGATTCATGAAGCGGGTGCAAGAAACAAATAAATCAAGATCTGTGATTAAACTAAGAAGTTGCCGGTGTACAACTTTGACAAATTGTCAAGTACTCAACAGAAATTATTATAAAATATATAATATATCGGTTCAATGAATTAATGCTAACAACTTCATAATACGGAGTAATAATCTTTATTTGTCACATTATATTATTCTTATTATCACAACAAAATTAACTCCGTACCACATTAACATTAGTTATTCGGATATGAAACTTGCAATCTCCTCATACAACTTCTTGGCTTTCAATTTATCGTGCAATTCTATAGCATGATAACCATCGCCATAAAAACACTTATTTTCAACGCCATTAAGCTCCAACATCTTTGCAAACTTCATTTGACGATCAATCAAACAATCCCCAAAACAGCCCGTTAGCATCACCCGCCAACCCGCATCCCTAACCCAGCCCATATCACCCGTCATCGGGTTACAGAACTCATGGTCAAGACTTGCACCGAATGGCAATGAAAGTTTCCAAAACGCATCACATTTAGAGATCGGCAACTGCGCCGTGTCCCCAAACCGGATCTCGGACTCTGTCCTTTCCAACCCTCCAATAAACAAATGGTGCAAGATCAACCCTTTGACTTTCAACGGTTCAAGATCATGAAGTTGTAAGGATACACGTTGTCCAACATGGTAAGCTATATTAGCACCAGCACTTGTTCCCATTAGGTAACAACTGGAAAGGTCAGCGAAGTTGGTCAACCATGGATCTTGGGTTGACTTGATCCAATACAAAGCCTCGACCGCATCATCGTAAGCGGCTGGAAGGCGGTGTTCTGGTGTGAGACGATAGTCAACCGAGACCACCACAGCAGAATTATGTTCGGCTAAGTGGTCGCAAAAGTCGTGTATGAGAGTTGAAGCTGAACTCATGAAAACAAAGCCACCACCGTGGTAGTAGAAGATTAGAGGGAGCTTTTTGGTTGTAGTAGTTACAACTTGATTTGGGAGATGAATTCGAACACCGGTTTTATTAATATGGTTGATGGCCACATCTTTGCTCCGAGTTTCGGAATCTTGATTCGGTGTGGGAAGAGAGGTTGAGTAAGATATAAAACGAGTCCATGAACCGTCGGAATTTTGTACGATGAAAGGCGGACTTTCGTCGGCCATGTTTAATCGGAATGAATTGAATGACTATACGTACATATGACATAAATACTACTTGGAATTGGATATATATAAAATTAAAATGGAATATTTTAGTAAATTTTTTTGAAAATATGATATGTATCAAAGTATGATTTTGATGTTTAAGTTAGATATTGATGATTTACATTGACTATATTATTTGGTAGACTAGCTAGCTAACATATAATATAACTTACCATTGTTTATGTATTCACTAAATATTATCTACTTGCCTCATTGCTTAATTAGTTAGTTCACTTAGTTGTCTTTCCTATTAGTTGGCATATATTATATATTATACTTATTATTACAAAAATATAAATAATAAATGATTAATAGTCATCAACTTGAGGGGTTTTTTTTTCTTTCTAAGACTTGTTATTTAAGATACGATATAACGTATAAAAAGACTTTTCATATAAAATTACCAATTTGTCATACATGATTTAAGATTTGAGGTATATAAAGTTTGTATTTAATAATTGAAGCCCAACACAATGGTTGCCCACATAATAGAGGGCTCAGCTTTCAGCCCAATTTCGATGCCTATGAATAATATGTCAAATTTAACTTTTCTAATAGTAGAATGTTACACACTTACTACTCATACATCAACAAACAACTTGCTCAAAGAAACTAATACATCCACGAAACAGAATATATCTCCAATTTACGATATTAAACTAAAGATCTTGGCCGGCCGTAAGTAATTATTAACCTTATCAAGTTATCAATTTATACATTTCACACTTGCTCAAAGATTATTTGTTTCATGATCAATCGAGTAAATCACAATGTACTTGTACTAAGAAACAGTGAATAAATCAAAGACAACTGCATTCAGTTTTTGTAACCATTATCAATTAATTAACCGAAGACGTGAAACTTGATATCTCTTGAAGCAATTCATCTGCTTTAGACTTGACAAAACATTCAATCCCATGATCACCTTCTCCATAGAAACACTTTGTCTCTACCCCTTGTAACTCCAACATCTTTGCAAACTCCACTTGTCGATCAATCATTAAATCCCCATCACGAATCGCCACCAACACCCGCCAACCAACTTCCTTGAACCGAACCACACTGCCCACCTTCAGGTTACAGTACTCATGGTCACGATTCACACTAACAGGGAGCGATAAATCCCAAAACGTATCAGTATGGGGTAAAGTCAACCCGCCAGCATTAGCCAATCGAATCTCAGATTCCGTCCGCTCAACCCCTCCCATGAACACATTATGTAATATCAACCCTTTGATTTTCAAAGGCACGAGATCTTGAAACTTTAAGGATACACGTAGTCCTACATGGTAAGCTATAGTTGCACCAGCACTTGTACCCATTAGGTAACAATTAGAAAGGTCCACAGATTTGGTCAACCATGGATCTTCCGATGACTTGATCCAATGCAAAGCCTCAACTCCGTCATCATAGGCTGCAGGTAGGCGGTGTTCAGGGGCGAGCCGGTAGTCGACCGAGACCACAACAGCTTGTAAATTTGTTGCTAGTTGGTTGCATAAATTGTGTGAAGCAGTTGTAGATGCACTCATTAAAACGAAGCCACCTCCATGGAAGTAAACGATTAGAGGGAGCTTTGGAGTTATGGTGTTGACTAGAGTTTCTTTCGGGATATAGATTCGAGCTCCGATTTTCTTAGTGCTGTTGATGGCTACATCTTTGCTAAGAACACAAGTGCCGGAATCTAGATCGGGTGTGGGAAGGCAACATGGGAAGGATATGAAACGAGTGCACGAACCGTCGGGATTCAATACTGCAACCGGAGGATTTTCAACGATCGTTGATTCATGAGCAGACATACTTAAACAAGGATTCGATAATCTTGTCTTATGCCAATTTAATTGAATGTGTAAACATAAACTTTTTAATTGTCTTTAAATAAGGTTCCAATGATTATATTAATCGAGTATGGACGTTGATTTTTAAGTTGATTATTAATTACATTACGTGTATGACAAAAGTGTGTTTTTCCAGATATATAGAGATAAAACTAAGACTAAATTATACCGACCATCCTTTATGCTTTGCACTAAAATACACCGATTTATCTTTTGAAAGTTATATCGATCATCACTGAATGATACCAAAATGCACAACGATAGTCTCTCCCACTAACAACGGTTAATAAATTCAGTTAAGTATGTCACATGACTCGCTCATGAGGATACATAACTCTTCATGCAGAGCTTCAAAATACAGTACGTAGTTGAGTTGGTTTTGGGAAGAAGAAAAGGGTAAAAAGATTTGTGTATCCTCATGAGCGAGTCATGTGACACACTTAACAAAAATTTTTAACCGTCGTTAGTGGGAGGAACTACCGCCGTGCATTTTGGTATCATTCAGTGATAATCGATATAATTTCCAAAAGATAAAGACTATCGGTGTAATTTCGTGCAAAGCAGATCGACATTATTTACTCTAAAAGTAACATATATTAACTTATTAAGTACTTATACAGACGCCTAAATCGATTCTCGAGAATCCGATTTAAAATTTCTGTAATCGACTAATGATAGTCACGTACTTGTTGGACAAATTATATATGCTTGCTTGCATCGCTATAATTCAGATTGTTATATTGAATGTTTTAATTTAATGCTCCACATGATGGATCATGTTCATGATCTTTCTTTTATATACATTTTGTCCAACTTGAGCTATTATTTAATAAACAAAGTTGTAAATTCGAAACAATTAATTAACAAGCTAAGTAAGCTACTTTAATATTGTACATATGTTCACGTACTTTAAAAGTAATAACACGTATTTAGGTTCGTGAACTTGGCATATATAAGTCAAACTCCTAAAGTATACGTATGCATTTGAATCTATTCAGTTGTGCCCGCCTCCAAGTTCTCCTGAACAAGAGTTTTATAATCTCCTCGCTTCCCGACTATGTTAAGGAGATCGCTAACCCAACTCTTTGAATTTCTGACTAAGCATGTTTCTCGAGTACCGCTTGAGTAGATCGATCTATGTTGTGTAAGCTCCATTAAATTAAGCCTCTTAAGTAGCAGTGTAAGGTACGAGGAAGTGCGGTGTGGAGCTTGTGCGCGTACAAGTATTGCTTCTATTCTTCACAATCGTCAACGTTTAATATTATGGTGTTTACTTTGTAAATCGAGTTAACATCAACGTCGACGTAGTTTATAATAGAAAACTTAAATAGAAAAGCGTATTAAATCGACTGAAAATATTGACTATTAGAGACAATATTGTATTAAAGTGTGCTCGTGAGAGCACTCGTACTCAAAAAGTGAAACATATAAAGTTACCGTGCTTTCAAAATTTATTTTATGTTTATCAAATAAATGTTAAGGTGGTAAAAAAAATTAACAGCGTCGTGCGTCGGACGCTAATGCCATCATAGATTGGCTGAGTGGGGAACTCTGACCAACAACATTCTCGACTTGAAACCGCAACGATTTTATATCCGTTTTTTAATCCACTTCCATATGCTCTTAAGGCTATATTGAACATTGAATATATTGATGATTAGACCGTAAATTTCAATTTCAATACTTAAATACATAAGTACTTTCTATTGATAAATAATCAAGAGAATTTAATTATGATCATAGCCACTAATTCTCACTAAAAGTTTATATTCACTTTTGAAGAAAAACATAATCACAAACGATTTACCACAAGTGTTAATCTCAATTAACACAATCACAAAACAATCAGAACACACTTCACCGATCATCAAACCAAAAAATCACCACAGCTAATCTGTTGTGATTCTATTATCTAACTTGATAATAGTTTTACAATATAAACTCACAATATTGATTAATCTCACAGCAATTACAGACTTTGAATAATGAATGAGATAAGAATGAGAGAAAATGAAAAATCATAGAGAAGAAAAAATGATCGGGTTATTTTCTCTCCCTGCTCCTCCCAACCACAAAAGCTTTTATACTCCACATAAACTGACATCCAGAAATGACACATCCAACCCTCACACTTTCACAAAATAACCAAAACCTGCACATATAAAAACACTAACAAAGAAATACAAAAACAACATCAATGTTAGTCCTTTCCAGGTTAAGATCACCAACCAACCTGAGATTTCAACATCCCCCTTTGATCTAAACCTGGAAGCAATCAAACATACCCAGTTTCAATAACAACTGATTATGTTGATCTGAATCAAGCCCTTTAGTAAAAATATCAGCCACTTGGTTCTGAGAAGTAACCTTCTCAGTCCTAATGACCCCATTCAAAATCTTTTCTCTAATAAAATGCAAATCAATCTCCAAATGCTTTGTCCTATTATGAAAAACAGGATTAGCAGCTATTTTAATAGCTGACTCATTATCACAAAACAACTGAACAGGTAACAAGTTATCATACTTCAAATCTTTCATAATTTTCAAAATTC
Organism: Pseudognaphalium luteoalbum; assembly: GCA_963422505.1. Lineage (NCBI taxonomy): Eukaryota > Viridiplantae > Streptophyta > Magnoliopsida > Asterales > Asteraceae > Pseudognaphalium > Pseudognaphalium luteoalbum. Next base: position 5,185,130 of record OY730194.1, read on the forward strand.
AAATGATTTCACTTGTAACAGAAGCCATGGCTCTGTACTCAGCCTCAGTAGATGATTTAGATAAAGTATGTTGTTTTTTGCTTTTCCAAGAAATCAAATTGTCATTAACAAAGACACAATACCCAGTTACAGACTTTCTAGTCATAATGCATTTAGCCCAGTCTGCATCTGAGTATGCACTAAAAGCCATCCTGTTACTTTTAACAATATGTACTCCCAGACCAGGAGCATTTTTCAAATACTTTAAAACCTTAAAAGCAGATTTGACATGAGAATGCAAAGGTGCATGCATGAATTGACTTAAGCAATGAACTGCATAAGATATATCAGGCCTAGTATTGGTTAAGTAAATTAGCTTACCAATCAACCTTTGATAATCAACAACATTATCAAGTAAAGGATCACTTTCTGAAGCCTCACCAGATATCACAGTTTTAGCTAACACAGGAGTAGTAGCAGGCTTACAAGCTAACAAACCATACTCAGATAACAAATCAAGCACATATTTTCTTTGGTTTAAACAAATACCTTTATCTGTATCAACTACTTCAATACCCAAGAAGTATTTCAATTTCCCCAAGTCTTTAATCATAAATTTAGACTTAAGAAACAATTTAAACTTCTCAATTTCAACATCACTGTTCCCAGTAATAATTATGTCATCCACATAAACAAGTAAGACCAAAAAAACATCTTTATTACTCTTAGTGTACAAAGAATAATCTGACCTACTTTGCACAAAACCATTTTCAAGCAATGCAGCATTTAATTTTGCATTCCACTGCCTTGGGGCTTGCTTAAGCCCATATAAAGATTTTTTTAACCTACACACTTGATTATTATTATCGGAACAGTAACCAGGAGGAGGTTTCATATAGACAACCTCATCCAAATCACCATATAAGAAAGCATTGTTCACATCAAGTTGAAACACAGGCCACTCATTTAAAACAGCCACATTTAAAACACATCTAACTGTAACCATTTTAATTACAGGGGAAAAAGTCTCATGAAAGTCAATTCCCTCTTTCTGACTAAACCCTTGAGCTACAAGTCTAGCTTTATATCTCTCAACCTCACCATTTGACTTATACTTGATTTTAAAAATCCATTTACTTCCTATTGCTTTCCTGTTTTCAGGTAAGTCAACCATTTCCCAAGTATTATTTCTAAGTAAAGCTTCCATCTCACTATTCATAGCTTCAGTCCATTGCCTAGACTTAGACGCCTCAAAAAAACTCTTAGGTTCACTACTTCTATTCAACTGAGTTGCAAAACTATAGTTATCCTTACCCAGATTAGCATAACTAACAAACTTCTCAATACCATATCTCACTTTTGAATCAACAACATATTCATTAAAATTCTTTGGAAACACAGAAGGTCTAGAAGATCTCCTAAGAACCTGAGTACCCTGAACTGTGGAACTTGGTATATCTGCCAAGATACCCTCAGATATAATCTTATCATCAGGTGTAGTAGCCTCCCCACTAGATGCAGCAACAACATCATCCTCATTAAAGGATGAACCAATGTCACCAGGCACCAACAGGTGACCACCATCACCAGTCAGATTCTTATTGGCCTGATTTTCATCATTGGGTAGTTCAGGGTAATCAAATTCAAAAAAGTTGTAATGATTTAAATCTTGATCATTATTAAAAACATTCTCATTTTCAACAAAAGATCCATCTTTAAAAGGAAACAAAGACTCAAAAAATTTAACATCTCTTGAAATAAAAAATTCATTTCTATCAAGACTATATAATCTATACCCCTTTTTAGAACTAGAGTAACCCATCATAACACTTTTTTCAGACCTACTACTGAACTTATCATGATTGTTAAGTCTAGCAGCAAAACACAGGCAACCAAACACCCTAAAATGAGACAGATTAGGTGATTCATTATAAATCATCTCATATCGAGACTTCCCACTCAACACAGAAGAAGGCAATCTGTTAATAATATAAGCAGCAGTAAGAACACACTCTGTCCAAAACTTTAAAGGAATTTTACCTTGAAACATTAAAGACCTAGCCACATTCAACAAATGCCTATGTTTTCTTTCAACTACACCATTCTGTTGTGGTGTATATGCACAAGAGGTTTGGTGTATAATCCCATTAGATTCACAAAAGATGGTAACATTTTTATTAACAAACTCTGTCCCATTATCACTTCTAAAGATCTTAATACTTTTGTTAAATTGATTTTTGATCAGATTATAAAAGTTTATTAAAACTGAAGCAACTTCATCTTTTGATTTAATTAAATATATCCAAACACCTCTAGAGTAGTCATCCACAACAGACAAGAAGTACCTATAACCTTCTAAACTTTTTACCCTGTAAGGCCCCCACAAATCCAGATGAACTAAATCACCAACAGACATAGTAGAATGATCACTTAACACAAAAGACTCTCTGGTTTGTTTAGCTCTTTGACATATTTCACAAAAAACAACTTTATTAGAATTGTCAAAATTCAATGATTCTTTCAAATTATTTAACACCATATCAGAAGGATGTCCTAGTCTACAATGTCAATCATGCTGAGACAAAGAACTAACAAAACAACTATTTGTTTTAATACCTTGATTATCCAAATAGTATAAGCCATCACATTGTTTACCAACCCCCAGAACATTTCTTAGATTCAAATCCTGGTTCAAGAAAAGACAAACATCATCATTAAAGACAACAAAGATTTTATTATCCTTAGCCAGTTTATGCACAGACACCAAAGTAACACAATACTGAGGAATGACTAATACATCAAACAAAACTAAACCACTTGGTAATCTAAGATTTCCCACTTTAGAAATAAAAGCCTCAGTCCCATTAGGATGAGACACCTTTATCTTTAAATGAGAAATATCAAAAACATCATCCAATTCAGAGTCATTAGAAGTCATGTGTTGATTAGCCCCAGAATCAATAATTTTTCCATAATTATGGAGTTTGGACTGAATATTGACATTAGAACAATAAAACTTATTAAAGTTTTCTTTAAAGATTTTACTTTTATTCACATAGGTACCTGCCATATTAGCCTGCACTGTCTTGTTGTTATCAGAATTGTCTTTTATAAGAGAAAGAAGAGTTGACAACTGCTCATCTGAAAAACCAGCAGAAGTACTAGCACCAGTGGAATTATTAGAAACACTTTTATTTTTGAAATTCTGATTATTTTTCTTTTTTCCAAAATCAGGAGGATAACCAATGATTTTAAAACATCTGTCAATAGTATGACCATTGAACCCACAGTGGTCACAAGTAAGATTAGAGTTACCTGCATTAGACCTATTGTTATTACCAGATCTATTGTTGTTGTTATTCCCCCTAGAAGACTCACTTTGACCCTTTTGAAAACCAATTTTAGTTTGCACATTAGAGACAAATGACGCAGCTTGATTCTTATGAGAAACCCCAGAGATACTGCCAGAATTAACTCTGTGAGACTCCTCACTAGAAATAACTGCATAGGCACCTTTAACATCAGGCAAAACTTCTCTAGACAAAATAGAACTCCTAATAGACATATAAGAGTCATCCAATCCCATTAAAAATTGCATTAATTTCATAAGTTGATTATGTTTCCTAAAACCACCAGCAGCATCACAAGCACAATTAGGTAATTCAATCATAGCATCAAACTGTTTCCACAGAGCATTCAACTTGTGATAATAATCAGACAAATTCATACCATTTTGCCTCAAAGTATTAATTTTATGATGTAAATTGAATATAACAGAACCATCCACTTTATCATATGTTTCTTTTAAATCCTGCCAAACATGCCTAGCTTTTTTTGAAAATATTTGACCAAGAAACAACTCTTCAGATACAGAATTAAGAATCCACCCCAACACAATAGCATTAACTCTATCCCACTGTTTTCCCAAAACTTCATCAGTAACAGACCTTCTACACGAACCATCAACAAATCCATTTTTATTTTTTCCTTCTAAAGCTAACAACATAGCATTAGACCACACTTGATAATTCTCAGTCCCTTTAAGTTTTATAGAAACAATCGTTAAAGTAGCAGAGTCATTAGGATGAATATGTAATGGATCACTTACATCCAACTTACTAATCAAAGTAGTTGAGTCTCCAAGAGACTCAGCATCAGAGACAGACATTATTCAAACAATCACAGAACAAATTATTGAAATAATAATTTTCCAGAAGCCAATATGAACTTAATTAGGTTGAATGAGTTCCCAGGATTTCGTACCACTCAAAGATGGCAGGTCAAAGGCAAACCTGATTAAGGATCTAGAAAAGAGAGATAGAAGAGAGAAGAGATACAATACAGTGCTATACGGATTGCAGCGGAAGACAGCACTATCTTGATTCACTTAGTCAAGATAGTGAGCCAAGAAGCGGCCAAGAAGCCTCTAGATGACGCAGCGGAAGCCTCTAGGTTTCTACAGGAAACCCCCAAATTTTATGAAACCCTAATTTTTCGTTTCAACAAAAAATCAATCAAGAGGTTTTTAGAACGAACACCGCTCTGATACCATGAAGAAAAACATAATCACAAACGATTTACCACAAGTGTTAATCTCAATTAACACAATCACAAAACAATCAGAACACACTTCACCGACCATCAAACCAAAAAATCACCACAGCTAATCTGTTGTGATTCTATTATCTAACTTGATAATAGTTTTACAATATAAACTCACAATATTGATTAATCTCACAGCAATTACAGACTTTGAATAATGAATGAGATAAGAATGAGAGAAAATGAAAAATCATAGAGAAGAAAAAATGATCGGGTTATTTTCTCTCCCTGCTCCTCCCAACCACAAAAGCTTTTATACTCCACATAAACTGACATCCAGAAATGACACATCCAACCCTCACACTTTCACAAAATAACCAAAACCTGCATATATAAAAACACTAACAAAGAAATACAAAAACAACATCAATGTTAGTCCTTTCCAGGTTAAGATCACCAACCAACCTGAGATTTCAACAACTTTCGGTAAATAAACGTAGGAAAAACCATATTTGTGAAGCAATAAATTTTTAGATAAACCAAATATAAACTATCTCGTTTAAATAAGGGGTTTGTTAACGTGTACCTTCGTGGCACACGTTAACGTGCATTTAATAAACCTGAAATTTTCTTAAATAACAGAATTTGTAATTAATACATGCATAAAAAAGGAAAATATTAGATTGAATTAATGAGTGTTAAATGTAAATATTAATATTTAAGGAAATTTCAACTTCATTAAATGTACGTTAATGTGTGCCACCGAAGCACACGTTAGGAAAACCCTTTAGAAAATGGGTTTTGCTAACGTATACACCATAACACACGATACTATGTATTTAATAGAGTCGAAAATTCTTTAAATATTAACAATTACGTTAATACTCATTAATTCAATTTAATTTATTATTTACAAAATTTTGATATTTAATGAAATTGGAAGCTCATTAAATGCACTTTAACGTGTGAAACCTTACATAAATCACAAATGAATTAATTACAAAATATGGGACTTTCAAATTAAATTAAATTAAATACTTATTTACAAATAGTGAAATACAATTATGACCAAATGTGATTGCCTTTTGTTTGTAATAACTGTGTATTGTTTTCTTTAACAAAAACAAAAAAAAATTATGACCAAATGATGGTTTATAGTGGACTGGGCTTCACCGGTAGGCAGGCAGACTCTGAGCCGTTGAAATGGGCTCATATATTTACTGAAGATTACGACATTTTGTAGTTGAAATGTTGAATGGGGTTTGATGTGGTGGCTACTGGCTAGAGGTGAACAAAAAAAAACCGGTTTTTAAACCCTACTCGAGTCAAACTCAAAAATCCAACCCGGTCAAACCCGATTTGACTCTATCCGGTTCGGGTTTTATGAGTACCCACCGGGTACATAACCAGGTTGTGTTTTAGAATACGAAATCGGGTTAAACCAGGGTTGAAACGGGTCGGGTTGGAAACCGGTCAAAAATCCGTTTTTAACCCGGTTGTATTATTTAAAAAACCCGGGTCGGGTTTGGGTTAGGTTGGTCAAAAACCTGATTTCCCTTCGTTGATTAAAAATTGAGTCGAGTTTCGGGTTCGGGTCGGATTGAGCTAAACCCGATTTTTGTTCACCTCTAGTGGTGGCCGATTGTATATACATACATTATAATGGGTGATATATGGAGGTGAATGTGAAGTTATGAAGCTTTAAAATTAATTAAATTAAATGAATAAAAAAATGGGACTTAATTTGTTTAAGAATGGTACAGAATAAAATAAATTTGACGTGGCATTCCATTATATTTGTTCAAGGTCAATGAGCTAAGTATGTTATTTGTAAGCTGCACATTTTTTCTATTTTAATCTTTTAACATGCGCTCTTGACTTTAAATAAGCGGGATTGGTGTTGGAGCTGCTGGATCAAGTTTATAATTGTCCGGGTTTAGAAGTCCTTCAATGTTCATATTTAATTTTTTACTAGTATATAAAAAAATTCAATAGGTGAAACTCATAAGAGCTTCTTCAATATGACAATATATATTTTAGTGCGGTAATTACGCTATTTTCGTTACAAAAATCGAATCTCTTTAGACACTAAAAGAAGTTGCACTAAACGTCTATATTTTTTTTAATTATTTGATTAAAATACATAATCTAACATATATTATATTAATTATTTATAGTAATAATATGTTGTTGAAAACAAAACACTACTACAAAAATACACATTACTGACGGGGGAAAAGCCCATTACGGGCGGTGAACTGCCCGCCATCAATGCGAGCGATGCTAAAAGTAAAAACTTAATTACGGGCGGTGAAAACACCGCCTTAAATAAATATATCTAAAGCGGTTTTTAAAAACTTAAAGGCGGTTTTATCTTTGACACAATTACGTCAAACAAGGGCGGGGGATTTTTTATTAAAATAAGGCGGTGTGTCTTGGTGTTTTGGCGCCAGTTGTTAAGATATATAAAGGGTGTTAGTGTATTGTAAGGCGATGTTTTGGAACCGCCATTTTTATTATTGATGGCGTCAATTTTTTTTTAAAAAAAACTACCGTATTATTAGGCGGTTCAAGGTAACCGCTTATAACTGTTTGTATTTGATTCCCGCCAAAATTTCTAGTAGCAATTACCAAATTCCAGTACCCAAATATTGGCAATATATCGATTTCCAGAAAGCCAAATAACCTAGTAAAAATATCAAGCAAATATCGTAATATAATTACAAAACATCTTTACATCAAGTTCATCTAAATTGATCACAAAGGGTAAACATTTGCAAACCTTTTGCAGCCATTGTATCGCCCGTTCTACCCCAAACACACTAGTTCATTTGATAATATTGATCACGACAGGTACACATTGGCAAACTTTTTACAGCTGTTATATACCAAATCATCCACATCCGTGGATAAATGACTTTTTGTGTCTCTCCGGTTCTATAACCAAATTCAATTAACAAGTTAAGTATCTAAAATAAGCAAATTTATTATATTTTCATATTTCTTAAGACTTACAGTAGTTGGGAAGTTTGTTTGCTTAGACATCATCATGGTAAACATATTCATCATAACGTAATAGCCACATTCCCAAGTCGATTTTTGTTGGGGACAGTTCACCATATTCCATTTTCAACTCCCAGCACGACCCCTTATATAAATATAATTAACTTAACAAGTGTAGAAACAATATTCATCATATCTCATAAATATTCATATTGAAAAAAATCTTACTCTGCCACCTGAGCAACAAATGCATAATCTTTGCTTAATAGAAAGAGAATAAGCATTCATTTGATCTTGATCCTTGTGGATCGAAGAGGGGCCTAGTACTGATGAGCTTAGCCTCCAAATATATAATTCTTTTGGTCCTTTCCAAAAACTCTTTAGATTGCTCATGTTGTGGTGAATGTGGTTTCACAATCTAAGTTAACAAAAAGATGATATATATGGTAAATATCGCAACATTATATACAAAAATATTAGACAATAAAGCACACATAAGTATCCATCGGTTATGCTGAAGTTTGGTGACTAGTGGACTCGTGTGGTGATGTATCGAGGCCAAGCTACATTGAAAGAATTGAAAACAGTTACGAACTGAATAACTTGACGCATATATACATATAAGAGTTTCACGTATAATTAATTATGATCATAAACCAGGCCCTTCAAGCCATTTAATTACCGAATGCCTAGGTGATGAGTCGTGAGGAAACACAGAGTTGAGTGGTGACATGTTGTCTCTTAAACAAAAAGGTTAACTATATAATTAACACACACACATTGATCCAAAATTTTTTTCCAAATTAAAGTTTACCAACCTTGATCGCTTTGCATGACCACTGAATAACTTCACTTCTTGCATCTCTTAAACATTTTATGCCGTATCTGGCAATCGGGATAGACATACCTTCACAACCTTCTTCTATGGTATCCACTTGTACATATACATAACCTGGCTATAATCCTTCCTTCTCACTAGGGTGTGTCATCCCTCTCGCCCATCTATCGACGTAATCACCATACGGCTTCATAAGTTGACACGAGGCTGAATACTATATTGTATATATATAATACAGTTTTAGACGGTATTAATTCAATAAGTGGAGGTTTTATTGGATGAATTAAAGTAATTACCTCATCATCATCATCATGCTCTCCACCACTTCGGTCCATGCTTGCTTCAATCTTCTGAATATGGCGTTGTTGTTTTTCGATTGGGATGCCTATTTTTCATTGATGGCTTGCACTTCTTCTAATAGGCGTTGTTAAATGCCAGCCATCTGCTTCTTTAACGCGTCAAGATCTTCAAGTGTGACCATTTTCCTCTTTCGACCCCTTTTATATCCGAGGGCCTTTTTAACCCCAACAATGCTAGAGACTGCCCGAGTATGCCCGCCGTGCTCCTTTCCTTTCAACTTTATTAGTGGTTCTTTCCAATCTAGATACAATGTACCATCTTCAACCATTTCCTGCTCGTATCTCCGCTGTTAATAATGAGATAAACATATTTTATTAAAACTGTTCAAGCTAGGTATATTATAAATGATATTATTATCTATTCTTACCAAATCTTCTGCTGTCGTCTTAAGGATATCCGAAATCTCTTTCACTCCGGTTTCCGGATTTTCCCGTACACGCGTCAATATATACATACTCGAGCGCTCGCATTGAATATCCTTCAAAATAGGAAACATGGTTTCGAAATTGGATTTGTGATTCTGATATTACTCCAACAACCCAGCATAGCCCAATCGTCCAACTCGGACGGGGTCTGTATTTTTAGCGGTACTTTTCTTGGCTTTTCTTTTAAAAAAAAAAATGTAGCAATAGGTAAAAAAGTTATAAACATTTGTTGTAAATATATATATATATATATATATATATATATATATATATATATATATATATAAATCGGCCACAAGTATGCTGTGACAAACCAAAAATGCAGCGAAGTTTCGTGTAGCTACAAATCTTGTCGAAGGCTCTTTTGGCAAAAAGTTGTACGTTTCGAATGGGATATCCCTTTCCTTATGAACCTTGTGGTAAGCTCACTCTTAAACCCCCTCCATAACTTATTGACCTTTCTCAGCATCGTCTCTTTGGCCGTATCATCTCTAATATCCAGTGAGCTTTAGTACATTCCCATAGATGGTCTAACATGACTGGAGTTAGTAGGGTGTGGTCATTTGGATCAGCAACCGGCTTGGTATTCCATTTCAAATGGTAAAAAATACAAGATTTAACCTCGTTACCAAATCAACTACTAAAGTCTGCCCCGGTTTGGTCCAAATGGTTCACCTTGTGGTGTGAACTGGATACGTCGATGAGGATCATAAGTGTAGACATTTGCTCGAGCCACCCCTCATATACCACCACCACCATTACTTCTACCCCTATCCCGTCTACCCCTACCTCCTTCATCTCCTGATTCAATATATATATATATATATATATATATTATATCTGTGTGTGTGTGTACGTTTATTTATATATAAATACCAAATCTTTTTCAACAACATTAATTTGCATTAATATTTATATACTTTTCATATTCAACATTAATTGTTAAGAAAACAACATCAAGTAATAAGATATAGCTCAATTAACACGCTTCAAGAGTAGAGAAACTTACGTGTATATAAACAAGATCGACCGAATACCTCAAATAAAAGCACAATTAAGCCGTAGTTCTTATATCACCAAAGTCGCCCGAGGTAATTTCGAGATGAGATATATATTGATCGAGAAATATATGTTCAAATGCATTCGCTTACAGAGTATTATTTGGCGCATAAAGTTTTTGATATAGACGGGTTCCGAAAAAGTAAAATTGAATTGGTGAAAAATTATCTTACATTCACATTTGTAATATTAAGGCGGTTCAGTTGTTAACCGCTTTGCATACATACATGCATGCATGCATATATAGACATATATTTGCACACATACGTATATATATATACATGTACATACATATAAGTACGTACATACATACATGCACGTACAGAGTTAGAGACATATATTTGCATACGTAAGTATGTATATACGTGTGTGTGTCTATATATATATATATATATATACATACGTACATACATACATATATATATGCACACTGTAGTTAAGTGTGCTCGAGCGGGGGTATTTCCAGGATGGGTGACCTCCTGGGAAGTAGTAGTGGTACATAGTAGTGTGGTCGCCAACAAAAAGCCTTGCGCCTGCAGGCAAAGCGGTGAATATTGTGTCGTGGCAATGTGGGATTACAATTATGGTATCAGAGCAACTCATGTGCCATTCGGGATAGTGGGGCAAACCTTATCGAAGATGATGAGTCACAAGAGGGGGGGGGGTGATTGTAACACCTTAAGCGAATCCCACATCGGTTGTGGACATGACAGATCTGGGGCTTATAAGGTTAATATATATCCTCCTTACATGACATAGCGCGTTTTGGGGCCACAAATAGGGCAGATGCCATGAGAACACTGTAGTTAAGTGTGCTCAAGCGGGGGTAGTTCCAGGATGGGTGACCTTCTGGGAAGTAGTGGTGGTAGTAGTGTGGTCGCCAAGAAAAAGTCGTGCACCTGCGGGCAAAGCAAACAATATTGTGTCGTGATAAGGCTGGATGTTACATTTAGGTTTAGTTGCTCGTGCTCCATTGAATATACAAACAACCATACAAATACACATATATATATACAGACATGTACACATACATACATATATATGCAACATAACATACATAACATACACCTACATACGCGCGCATATATATGCATACATGCATATACATACATATACAACCATAACATACTATACTATACGTACATATATACATGCATGCACAAATACATACAACCACATACATACACACACACATACATACATACATATGACACTATACATGTCACTAATGAAACGCTTGTCCGACAACATTAAGGATTAATCATCGTGAGTTCTAGCTCCGATGTTGGTATATGTAAATGGAGGCGATTTTCCCGGCGATCCATGCATGGTTGAACCTTGTGGGGGGTTTGGTTGTGCTCCATTGAATACAGACATGTACACATACGTACATCATAGGGGTGTTCAAACTCGGATATCCGAATTAATTTTCAAATCATTCAATTTATCACATTATCTAATTAACCAAATCTTAAGTTATTGAGTTTATATATTGATAATATGAAATATTAACCACATATATCATTTTGTTGAATCAATATTCAATAACTATAATCTATTTATGAAAACCGATTTCGAATCCAAATATGAAATTTTGGATATATCCAAATTTTTGGATCGGTTTTTCGGATATTCGGGTAACGGATTCGGATACAGATATTTTTGAACACTCCAGAATATATCCGAATTTTTGGACCATTTTTTCGGATATTCGGGTAACGGATTCGGATACGAATATTTTTGAACACCCATTTTATTGCATGAATCATGTATGTCACATATATAAGCATGATAATGTGTGTTTACATACAAGGGCGGTTTTCTATTTAACTGCCTAATTATATCTCCCGAGCACCTTATAAAAACACATACTCATTTATCACGACCTATTTCAATCAAACCAAAAATGAAACAACTACTCGGTTTCTATTCCCTCTTTTTATTATCAGATCCGTTTTTCATGAACATCTTCTTGATGTTCACATAATAATTTCACGGCCGCTATTTCTTTGTTTAAATTCTCCGTCTCCGTTGACAAATTCCGGCTCGGAGACGGAGTCGAGTTCGACCCTAATTGGGAAATCCACCAAAGGAGCTTTGTGTTTGGATGCAAAGACTATAAACATCCTTTCAAACTTTTTTCCCGGTGTTTGGTCCCAAAACAGGGAGGTTGAGAGTTATTAATACGTACGGATGATTTCGTTGTGAGCCGGAGTAAAAACGTACGTTTTAATGATTTTTTCTCCTCTCCGATGATTGAATATGATAATAGTGATGATCGTCGATACATAAAACGAAGAGGCGGGCTTCTAAGGAGTTCAAAAGAGATATTGTATTACCTTATATTTTTTTTATGGAAAGTATTGTTATTTCTTTATGTTTGTTTGATTATTTTTTTAATGATAAAAGGAAATATTGTATTACCTCATAAGATTGTTAATGTTGATTTTTCATTCATTTAATTTAATTTAGCTGTATAATTGATGATGATATTAATTCATTCCGAACTCTGATATCAATTGATTTGTATATTTCTATGTAATTATTATTATAGACGTAACTATTGCTTTAAAGAAACAATTAACCAAGAAAATTACGAAGGTTTTTTACTGGTTTTAAACTAATTGCCTTAAATATGGGCAAACATAATTTTTGACAACGCTTTGCAAAAATTATTATTAGAAGGCAACTTTATTAAAACTTTTACAAAACTACAAATGCACATTACATCACAAAACTATTCTAAACTCCATGAATGTTAATCGACTTACTGTACTGAATTTATCCAATGACAATACATGCACCAATCACAATACATCCATATATTTTCTCTATATATAAACACATGACTCATCTTCAAACTTCAACTTAAATACACTTTTTTCTAAAAAAATAAATTTTATTCGATTAAAGGCGGTGCTTATACTAACCGCCTTTAATATATGCTATCATTTCAAACTCGTACATCAAGTAAAAGGCGAGGTTTGTATTAACCGCCTCATTTTTTTAAGATTAAGGCCAATTTAAACTTAATTTTTGGTTAAAGATTTTTAAACTTGAGCCACTATTTACTTTTTGTTTGTTACTTAAACAATTTCTAAAACAACCGCCATATAACGTTTTTGGTAGTTGATGCTTTCAACACCTTCGTGGCTCCATTCGCACTATAAAAAGTAAAAAGCCTGAGATGAGGTGAAGTATGTTTGCTCCAAGCACTCAAAACAAAATAATGAACCAATATATGGGGTTTTGTCTTCTTTATCCAAAAAAACAAAAAATGAAGTATTACCCTTTCCTTTTCATGATCACTTTTCGACAAAAAAAAGTAACAATCAATATTCTTCGCAACTGCAATTACTCAGTTATAACATACTCCGTAAAAAATGTAGACCAACAGTCAGAACGTGTAAAGAAAGCTTGTTTGTGAATGCATTGCACGCAAGTGCAATTTCACAGTTACAATCATAAATTCTTTGACACGTTTTATAGGCTGTTGGTGAGCTTTTTTATGAATTTTGTATAGCTGAAGCTCAGACCAAGGCCTTGAAATTGTTTTGAAATGGAGAATTCCTTTGAAAATAAGGGTTTTTTGATTGCATCTTCAACATATATATTGTATATTGGCTTTTGCTGCTTCCTTAATTCTTTAGTTGGAGTTTGATGCTCAAACTTTTGATGAAGGAGCATCATACCTTTTCCTTTTATTTTGTTAACGAGTTTTTTGATTAAGTCCTCTACATGGACCTCAATCATGTTTCAAGTAGAGACATGTTATATATGGAGTATATATACTCTTCACTTCCCATTGAATTCAGTTTGTACGATTAATGTGGTTTTTCTTAAACGGATTTTTATTTTACAGTTTAATAAAAAAGTCTGTTGAGTTACAATTGGCGCCTTTTGTGCATCTTTACTGCGGTATTGACGTTACAGTTACTCAGTTAGTCGATGCTGGGACATGTTATTGTGATAACAGATCTAGCTTGAAATAGGACTTGTGTTAATTGTAATCAAGTTTGTAAATTGGTTTTGAATTGTAATGAAAAATATTGGTTGGTAAACATTTTAGAGTTAAATGTTAAAAGCGAACCAAGTCTGTGAACTGAACTGAGTTGGCGAACTGAGATTCTACGAACTGAGTCTGTCCTGCGAACTGAGTTTGCTTTGCGAACTGAGTTTGACTTGCGAACCGAGTTCTCCTCTGTGAACTGAGTTCTCCTCTGCGAACTGAGTTTGACCTACGAACTGAGTTCTCCTCTGCGAACTGAGTTCAACCTGCGAATTGAGTTCTGATCTGCGAACTGAGTTTGTCCTGCGAGTTGAGTTTCTGCGAATTGAACTTACTTATTTTTTTTAATCTTTCCTCTGGGATTTGCAAAAATGTCTGACATAAGGAAGATGATTGAGATGAAACATGAGGTTGGAAAGTCTAATGTTCCACCTAAATTGCTCCGACTTGAAGACTACTATGGATGGAAAGACAGGTTCGAATCACACTGTCGATTCCATGATTTGTCAATCTAGATGTGCATCAAGAACGGGTATATTGCACCTACTGCTAAAGTTAGTAATAAAACTGTGGCCCTTGCCTATAATCAGATGAGTGATCAAGAAAAGAAAGATTATGAAATTGAAAATAAAGTTCACTCTTCAATTAAGATGAGTCTTCCAAAAGAGATCAACCATCAGTTGAAGTCTTTTCATACAACTAAACAACTATGGGAAGCTCTAGAAAAAAGATGTGATGGAAGTCCTCAGGTTAAGGAAGGAAGGTGTAATCTTTTGAAGAAACAATTCATAGTCTTCAAAGCTATGAAAGGTGAAGATCTTGATGCATACACCACCAGATACTACCATCTGTTAAGTGAGTTAGATGACCATGTGATTACCTATACTAATACGGAGAAGACTGGAAAGTTTATTGAGGGTCTTCCTTCGAAATGGGAAATGTATGGAGTTATGCTCAAGGATAACGATGAACGTTATGCTGCTATGTCATTGGAGCATGCTATGGATAAGCTCCGCGGATATGGTTTCACAAAGAAATTGAGAGATATTGATTCTGATCAGGTACAGGATCCTGGGCTTTATCATGGAAAATCTACTATCTCTAATAGTTCGTCCAGTTCGACCACAGCTTTACTGGTTGGTGATACTGGAGAAACTGGTGAAATGATATCTGAAGACTTATGTTTTATAGCTTCATCTGGAGGTGAATCAAAAAGCAAGACAACTGGGAAGTCAACTCAAGAGCATCACAAAATGCCCATGAGTGTGAAATCCGCTGAACAACAACTATCAGTTCTTGCTTCATTCGTTGCTTCATACGAAAACTACATCCAGGGTAAGATCAATGATCCAACTACTTTTAATGAGGATTATGTTCAAGTCGACCCAGACGACTTAGAAGAAATGGATCTCCAGTGGCAACTTGCTATGGTGTCAAGGAGAGTTAAAATTTTCTTGAAGCGTACTGGTAGAAAGTTGGTGGGAAATAAAATTAGGCATGACAAGTCCAAAGTGAAATGTTTTAACTATCAAAGTTATGGACATTTTGTTAGGGAATGTCAAAGACCCAAAACTCAGAAAATTGACAAATCATGAACTAAGGCATCCTAAAATACAACCCTAACATTTTTTGATCACAAAAATCATCCATGCTGCTGTCCCAAAATTTCAGTCACGAACATAGGCCGATTTGACCCATTTACGTTCGTTTTCAGGATTCGGTCAAAACTAGAAAGTTGTAGATCCCGATGTTTTACAGAAACGTTAAAGTTTCGGCCTCTGAAACTCAATATATTATTTTATAATAATTATTTCGTAAACTGCTGCTGTGGGTGATGAATTTTCAGAAACTTTGGTAAGTTTTCGATCCTATAACTCTTGTATACGTTTGATCAATCTACAAAAAATGAATTCTAAAAGTATATATCCTCATTATTCACAGATTCTAAGAAGGATTCTCAAGTATTCGATCGTTAGTTGGTAAAATCTCTATCCGAATCATTCGTTTAAAAGTATTTCGATTATTTCGTTATTGTCGGTTTTCTTTCGGTTCATCAATTGTATTCCTAGTGAATGAAATCATTAGGACATATGTTAAATCAGTATATAAGTTTGTTGAGAGCGAAATATTCGATTGGTTAAGCGTTTGGATTGATTAGTATAGAGATTTAGGTTTAAACTCATAAACCCTAATCTGATCAGATTTGATTCTCGGATTGAAACGCATGTAACTAGGTTATTTTACGATGATTTTTGATGAATCTTGAGTCTAAACATAAGTATTAATAGTCTAATTTCGAATGGTGTTGGTTTCATATCCAAATGTTGAGTATAAGTTAGTCAAAATGATTTTATAAATTTGAATGTCATTTATGAGTTTTTCGGTTCGTGATTTCGGTTAACTTGTCGATTTTTGAAACATATCTTAAACTACGATTGGTCTTGAAATTTTTACTGGGATAACTTCAAAGTGGTAACAATTTTTTATAAAAATATTATAACTTTTGTAAGTCTCAAAGTATTTTAAGTAAATTGTAACGTTTGCGTAATCAGAAATCGTTGCTGTGTCTGAGCAGATTACTTTGGTGGAGTTAACTATTAAAATAAGTTCTGGAAAAATTACAGGGTGTTCTTAACACACGGAAGTGTCACTGCAAAAATTTGTAGAGTCAAATGATTTCATTAAGGCATGTTTAAAAATAAGTGAAGTGGTACAAAATTCTGGACAGAATATGAAATATACAAAAGAGTTGATTTTGTAAAGATACGTGAGGTTTAGTTACGAAGAAACTTAGTAGTGGTGATTTGGACTTGGGATACAATGGAAGGACATAAGTATGTCTAGATTGTAACCTATATGCATATATGATCATTGTAGATTGCGAGTTGTTTTGTGGATTCACTTAAGGGGACACTTACTTTAATATTTAAGGTGAGTTTTCGTGGCCCCATTTTCTTTACTTATTTTTCGTTGAGGGAAAAGAATGCTCAAACTGATTTTGAACTGAATTCTTATGCTGTGAAACCTATCTGATTTCTATTGGACATTATGATTGAACTATGTGACATTCTGATTGTTGTGGACTGAATGCTTATTGGACGGATTGGTCGGATGATTCTTGTGTCTTTGGGACCATGACAAAACTCCATATTACTTATTGGTCGGATGAGTCTTGTGTCTTTGGGACCATGATAAAACTCCATATTGCTTACTTATACATGCGATTATTGATAGTACTATCGGACGACGGTCCCGCTCTTTAGATAGATGCGTTATCCTTGAGTGAATAGCATAAACTGAACGGATTGCTTATTGTGGACGAAACGGATTGTCTTATGTGCATATTTCATATCATATGTCCTACTTACTTATCTATTTACACAGCAAACTGATTTTTATGTGTGTCCTATTAAACCTACGAACTCACCAACCATTGTGTTGACGTTTTCGAGCATTTCTTTTCAGGTTATCTTAGCACAAAGAGACAGGGCTAGAGAACTTAGTGGACTGCTAGGTTGCATTGAGTGATATATTTGTGGTGCTATTCATGGAAGGCGTGTTTTGCCTTACCTATGTTGAACACATTTATTGATTATTTGTAAAACTTAGATTCATTGTTGGAATGTATGCTTGGCACGAACCGCTATTCGTGTTAATGACATTACAACGCATTGATCTTTAATTGCATTTAGAGTTCTATATATTGATGTGTTGTGATCCTATCATGGTTGCATTTTGTTGTTTCTGCTTTAGATGGGGTGTGACATTTGTGGCATAAATGGCTGAACTCCAAACTGATAAGAAACGGGTATGACTTGATGTTCCTACAGTTATAGATGTATGTCAATTAGTGACTAGTTTACAATCCCAAGTTAATGTATTTGCTGATTCACATAAGGCTTTATCATCTGAATTAGAATTGGCTAAAATTGACGTACGTAGGTTAAGTGAGGACAAGCTAGACCTTACGAAGCAGATTAAGTCCTATATGGCAGATAAGACCTTACTTAGAAACACTATTAATGAAAATTTTGTGACTATTGATGGCCTTTATTTGAACTTTAAATACTTAAATCAAGGTGTAGCTGAAAAGGATAAAGAATTAGCTGAATCTAAGGTTAAGTTAGTTGAGCTTAATGGTAAGTTTGAAAGTTATAGAACATCTTCTTTGACTATGGACTCTATAATTGATGCTCAATGTAGTGTAAAGGACAAGACTTGCTTAGGCTATAGTGATGTTCCTCTACCTTTTAACGCTAATTACACTACTACTAATGTTGACCTAGAGATGACTGATGCTACTGCTAATTATGATGTTCACATACCGAAAGAATCTGAAACTTCTAAGATACAGAAGGATGTTCTTAAAGAACAATCATCTAATATTGGTAAGACATCAGCTTCCACCAATGTACAATTTGTCTCGGGTGGGATGCTGAATGATACCAAAGTAGATGATAAGGTCATTAAGGAACATAATAATGTACCTTTAGTGTATAAGACTAGATTGAGAATGAGGCAAAAGACATAAAGTCACAAAAACAGATGTCTTGCTTTAAGTGCCACCAAAAGGGGCATGTAGCTTCTTGTTGTCCCAATAAGAAGTTGGAAGCTGTACATAAGCCCGTGAATAATGAAAAACCAAAAGTTGTAGATAGGTCTAGTGCTAAACTGGGGTTGGGAATTAAACCTGTGACTAAACCTATAAATATGTTGAAGAGAGACAGTACAAATTGTGTCTCACCTCCTAAACCTAAGAGATCTTATACTCAAAGTGATAATATTTTCAATAAACCAAGAGATAAGACACCTTCGAGGTTTAGGACTCCTAGTAGAAACCATAGTTAGTTTGAAAATGGTTCTACCTCACGTGCACATGAGTATAATAATATGCCTAGGAGGTCTTCTACTCACTTTCCTCATAGGCATAAGACTATTAATCATCAACAAGCTCAAACTCCTGTAAAAGTGACCAAGACTCCCTATGGGAATGGTTATGGTTACTTTAAGGAATTTTAGATTGTTGATGATAAGGGACAACCCAAGACCGTAATGGCTTGGGTCCCTCTTGAAAACTAACTGTGTACAACTTGTCATGTGTAGGAGCAGACTGTGAACAAAGATAGCTGGTCGTATGTAGACAGTGGATGCTCGAGACACATGACAGGGGAAAGAAGTCTACTGATGGACTTCAAAGGTGGTTTGAAACAGCGAGTAAACTTCGCTGGTGATAAAGGAGGAGTAATTACGGGAAAAGGAAAAGTTTCAAATGGAACTTTGACTCTTGAAGATGTGAATTATGTTGAAGAACTAACCCACAACTTAGTGAGTGTTTCCCAAGTCTGCGATAAAGGTCATCCAGTTCATTTCAATGAAAAGGAAGCCTTAGTCCTGAAGCCGGGATTTGTTATTCCCCAAGATTGGATATTAATGAGGGCACCAAGGAAGAAGGACATCTATGCTATCAACATAGGTGCTCCCGTGACTTCAATGGAGTCTACATGTCTATTATCCAAGGCTTCAGAAGCTGAATCTATTCTATGGCATAGGAGAATGGCACACTTGAACTTTCGGAAAATGAATTATATAACCAAAAATGGTTTAGTTCTGGGTGTGCCACAGAAACGTTTTGATTTTGAAGACGGGTGTGTTTCTTGCTTGAAAGGACTACAACATAAGAAACCACACAAGTCTAAAACCAAAAACTCAATCACCTCGCCATTTGAATTGCTACGTATGGATCTCTTTTGCCCAATAAGCAAGAGAAGTATATGTGACAAATGGTACTGCCTGGTTGTTACAGATGATTTCTCTAGATTCTCATGGGTGTTCTTTTTGAAATCTAAGGATGAAACTCCAGGAATGCTTATGGAGTTCTTAGATTTAGTAGAGAATGTCTATAACACAAGATTTAAGAGAATTCGTAGTGACAATGGTACAAAGCTCAAAAACTCTACGTTGAGTGTTTATTGCTTAAGTAGAGGAATTCAACATCAATTCAGTGCACCATATGAGCCACAACAAAATGGATTACATCAAGCACCCAGGGCATGGTATGAGACACTATCAAAGTACCTTCTTGAGAATGGATTTACAAGAGGTTCAATTGATAGTACACTTTTCGTTAAATGGAAAAAGAATGACTTTCTGCTCGTTCAAGTATATGTTGATGACATCATTTTTGGGTCTTCTAACGAAAAGATGTGTCAAGAATTTGAGAAAGTCATGCGAAAAAGATTTGAAATGTCTGCTATGGGAGAGTTGAATTTCTTCTTAGGATTACAAGTTGATCAAAAAGAAGATGGTATGTTCATTCATCAAAGAAAGTACATCTATAAACTGTTAGAACGATTTAAGATGGATGAAACACGCATATATCATACTCCTATTCCAGAAAATCATGGACTTGGACCGGATACATCGAGTGACAAAGATGTGGATCCTACTCTTTATAGGGCCATGATCAGGTCACTAATGTATCTCACTGCATCCAGGCCTGATATAATGTTTGTTGTATGCATCTGTGCAAGATATCAAGCCTCACCTAAAGAGTCTCATATGCAAGCAGTTAAAAGAATCTTTCGTTACCTAAGAGGGAAACCGAAGCTGGGACTTTGGTATCCGACTGGAGGAGACTTGGATTTTATTGCTTACACTGATTCTGATTATGGAGGATGCAATCAGAATAGAAAGTCCACAACTGGTGGATGTCAGTTTCTAAGAGGAAGACTAGTGTCTTGGCAGTGCAAGAAGCAAACCTCAGTAGCCATTTCTATGTGTGAAGCTGAGTATGTTGCTGCAGGCAGCTGTTGCTCTCAAATGTTGTGGATCCAACAGCAAATGAGAGATTATGGATTAAACGTGACCAACACTCCGATGATGATTGACAATGAATCCACCATTTCAATAACCAATAATCCTGTAAAGCACAGCAAGACGAAGCACATTGATATTCGTCATCATTTCATAAGAAACTGTGCTGAAAAGAAGCTTATTTAGTTAGTCAAGGTTCCATCAATGGACAACTTGGCAGACTTGTACACAAAAGCTTTTGACAGGAATCGTTTTGAGACATTGGTTCAACTGAACGGAATGAGGAATCCTGAATAACTAGTCTTCCAAAGGATATGTTATAGTTAGCTGTAAGTTTATTACTGGCTAAAATTGTGATTTTATTGTGCTTATATGAATTTCATGAGGTATGTATACTAACAATCGTCTTAGACTTATTAAAAATCAAATAAGTTTAGCTTATTCTTTCTAATATGATCACTAAGCAGATAAACTCTTAATCATTTGAGCATAGGATTTAGTTTTATTTTTGTTTAGTAAGTATGTTTACATTTTTATTTTGTAAAGTTTACGTTATTATAATTAAATAAAGTTTTGTTATCCTTTGGAATTAAGTTAAACTGCAATTTATTATTCCGTGTTGAATGAATGTGACAAAAACGCAATGGAAAGTTGACAATTTTGACTTGAAAAACTAATTACAAGCTCAATTTACATTTAAAGCTAAATTTGCATTTTTAGTCAAACCTGCGAAGTTGACCGGTCAAACCTATGAATCGTGCTTAGAGTATAAAAGGAACAAAAGTCAACAAGTCAAACATCACTTTCCAAATCCCTCTGTGAAGCGAATTAACATCCCTGCGATGTAGGGTATAAAAGGGCCAAGTCAAACGAGTCCAACCTCACACTTTCCACATACCCTGCGAACCGAACTCAAACACCCCTGTGATACGAGTTCCTGCGACGCGAACCGACCATAGTTTTCGTGTGATTTTCGATTTTCAAGCAAGAAGGGATTTTTGCTCCGTGGAACTTTTACACATTTCGATTACGCATCATTTGAAGTAAGTTTCATCAATTTTCACCGTGTAATTTGCATTTAATCGTTAGTTTTATGTTTCGAAGGCTTCGGTTTTATTTTTCACGGATTAAATACTAATTAGTGGAAGATAGAACTTGAAAATCATAGGATTTGTTACTTTATGTATAGCGCACAAGCTTGCTTCGTTTAATTACATTATAATTTGATCAATCGATGCGTTTAAGTTTGAATTGGTGCTGCAGATGCTCCTGCGAACCGAGATTCAAACTCGGTTCACATCTTGATCCTGCGAAGCGAGCCGAGTCATTTATAACTCGACTCGTAGAGCTCCCTTGCGAAGCGAGATGAATACTTCGATTCTCATTGACTATTGCGAAGCGAGTTCAATGTTTTGATCTCGGGTCGCAGGTTGACTTTGCAAACCGAACCCAATCATTTGACTTTAGTTGACCAAAGCGAAATGAGTTTATCGTTTGACTTTGGTTGACTGAAGTGAGACGAGTTTAACACTTTGACTTGAGTTGACTAAGCAAATCGAGATTCAACTCGCAACCCGCCTCTGCGTAACGAGTTGAACCAGTTGACTTTTATTGACTCTTGCGAACTGAACTTTAAATATAACAATATTTGACTTTGCGAACCGGAATTATTAATTTTGGTTGACTTTGTAAAATAAAGTTAAATTTATAACTTACGAATTATAACTTGTTTTTTGATTTGAGAATCATAGAGTTACAAATAATTTACAAGTTATCTTTTTAATACACGTTTAGGCTTATGAACTTGCGTTAATAAGTTATATATGTGTAACACTTTAGAACTTTGAGTTATTTCATATCCAAAGTCTTCCGACTCATAGCGTAATCGAGCGGCGTGTCCCGATTGTGTCGGCGGTATGATAACTAAAATTTTCGCTTATAACTAACTTTATATAATTTAACAACTATAATTGAAAAGTTAAGTTTGCTTAATCTTTCAATTAAGTTTTGTAAATTACGTTGTTAGTTAATAGTAAACTTAGATGTTTGATGATCACTTGATCATAATACGTTAAAGTTTAAATTAACTAATGTTTGTTAGGTTAACCTATTGCCATTTGTGTAATTTTCGATTACAGATATGACTGCTAGAACTTTTGCATCTACTCACAATATTTTGGTGAATCTGGATGTAAATGAGCGCGGTGCGGAGCGCTTTACTGCGATTTTGACGTATTTGGATAGATCTCGTATTAGAATTGCCATTACAGAGTTTCCAACGATCTCTCATAGTATACTGCGCCAGTTTTGGGAGAATAGAGAGTATGATGCTGCGGCTAACCCTCCAGTGATACGAACGAGGGTTAACCAACATCCGGTTGTTTTTTTGGCTGATGATATTCGACAGATTTTGCAACTGGGTACCGTTGAGCAAGAAGATGGTACCGTTGCTTATTCTACTGATTTCATTGAGGGAGCTCTAGGTAGAATGGGATATTCAGGTCCTAAGAGAGGACTCCAGTTTATCAAGGCGTTTGTTCTAGGATAGTGGAGATTCATGTTCCATATCACTGTTACTATCTTCGGTAACAAAAAGGCTGGCTATGATAAGCTGAGCTCAGAGCTAATGTCTGCTTTACTGTCCCTGGTTTACAACAAACCATACAGTTTCTCTTCTTATATTTTTAGCTCCTTTATTGGTCAGATTACTGGGGCAGTCAGGACGAAGTTTCTGATATATCCGTGATTCTGCATGCTTATTATTCGACATCGGATACCTGACCTGCCAACTTTTGCACCCGATCTGCATGTTGATAGGATTGGGATGAGAACATACAATGCATGTTTTCAAAATTCTGCTAAGCGTCCTGATCACATCAAGCCGGAAGCTTGTGATCTTTTTGGATATCTTTTGGATGAGCATTATGTTGCTCACGCCAACAACGGTTGGATGGATGTAGGAGCTCAACATCAAGCTCAAGCACCACCACAGCCTCAACCTGCAGCTGAGCCTCAGGAGCTGATTGAGGATGTTTTGATACAAGCTGTTCAGCAGGAACAACATGTAGTTCCTGAGATTGCAGCTCAGGTAGTGCAGGATGTACTGGGACATCAAGATGATGTTACCGACCCAATACTTCAAGCGATTGAGGATTATCAACCTCATGTACTTAATTTTGTACTTAAATATAATTATATTGAAACTTAGATGATAGAGATTAATATCTAATCATAAAAGTTTAAATATACTACATCACAGGAGGATGTTGACCCAGGGGTTGTTAGACCGGAGGCAATTTGAGGAACACTGGACCGGATGCCAGGACATCTGGTAGTTTGGGTAAAGAGGGTGCCACGACATCCGATTCTGATGATGAGGAAACTGATGATGATACTGATTCTCGACCCAGGTTTTCTATGGGTATTCCTCCCGGTATGATCAAGAAAGGATCAAGGGTATTCATGGATTCAGCCAACAAGGGCAAGAATAAAGCCGATGAGAAGGATCCTGATTATCATTTGATTGATGAGGATTCAGAGGATGACGAGGATATACCTCTCGTGACATCACGCAGGAAGCGTATACGCTCTGCTACTACCCAATTAATTATTGGGGATTTGTCTCGTCCAGGTAACTTTTTATATTTAGGATTACTTGTAGTATGTTTTATATTCTACTCTAGAGACTGAGATAGATATTTTCTATAACAGTTGCTAGAGAAAGACAGCCTGCTCAGGCTAAACCTAAGAGGCAACGATTGACTTCTTCTATGTCTGAAACCTCAAAGAAGGTTAGAGATACATATTTTGTTAATATTGCTTACTTAATCAGTGATTAGGACAGATTATTCTGTGACGTTTACTGATGTAAGTTATTTATAGGTGTCTGCTTCTACTACTCCTACTTCCCGGTTTCCGACTAACAAAGCTAGTCGTGTTGCTGCGGGCTTGCTGACTGATGCATTTGAACAGCTGGTTCAAACACATGTACGATCTGCATCTGCACAACCTGTTGCTCAGCCTGCACAGCCACCGATGAAAACTTCTAAACGGGTTTCCAGTTTGGAATCTCGCGTTCAAACTCTCGAAGCTCAGCATGTGACTCTTGCCAAAGCATTTACGACTCAGGGTCAAGCTTACAATGACCTGTTGAAAGCACATAAGATGTTGCTCAGAGATGCTGAGGATAACCAGAGAAAGCTTGATCGACTTGAGAGATTAGTTCTGAATCTATACAAGGACAAGCCGTCTCAGGGGGAGATCCTGTCATATCATGAGTCGTGTAAGGAGGATGAGCTACGGAAGAAGCAAAGAGATGACAGAGATGATGATCCCAATGCACAGAAAGATAGTGAGCCGGCTGGTCCTTCAAAGACTAGTGAGCAAGCTACGATTCAGGGGGAGTCTGAGTCTGCTGGTGCTGGTGCAAGTGGAAGTGGAGCTGGTGAGAGGTATATTAGTCCCAAATACTTTAGTAAAGTATTAAACTACTAACACACTTAATTTTAGAGGGGGGAGGGGTGCTACAATTTTTCAAGTTTAAAGATATTTTATTGATGTGAATCAAGTAATTCCTTACAACAATTACTTGCGGAAATAGAAAAGATAAACTAATCTAAGTAATTGACTTGATGACAAATATTAAATACAATAAGTCACTCAGCAACAGACGCTGATGATTATTAGTGATCTCAAACACCAAGTGTTGGCACAATGCTCACTGATGAAACAGGAGTGACTGCTATAGATCAAAGGTTGTATTTAATGCAATTGTAAGATGTATTCAATATGGTTGTTGAGATGGCTATTTATAGCCGAAAACATTCAATATTATCCAAGGAATAATATTTTCAACCGTTTGATTTTTTTTCAAAGATTTATTAAATCCCTTGGGAAAAGGTATAAATCTTTGACAACACATAAATCTGAAATTATTCTTGAGTGTAAAACCATTTTTGCAAAAAAAGAGGTTTTCTTTTTCTGCCAAAAAGAATGCAGGATTCCTAGTTTCATTCCCAAAGTAGCAATAGTCTTTTATCCAGATATATGCGATGAACCTTCTCAAGTACACGGGTATTTGTCAGACCCGTACACTTTCTTGGTAACGTTGCAAATTCTTTTTTTTAAGTGATCAGTTGATCTTCCATTTCAACTGAAATCTTCTATCTCTTTCTTCAGTCTTCGACTTCATAAAGCAGCTTCAATTAATCTTCAGCAACGTGATGTCTTTAACACAGATGATCAGCGAGTAAATTTACTCGCTGATGATATATTTACTAAACATAGACACTGCTCAACAGATAGCAGTTTAACTACATAAGTTATCAGGGACACTAATACATTATCAGCGTCACAACACTTGTTTTGTCATACATAAATCAAATGGAGAAGGGTCAGTGACCCAACAATCTCCCCCTATTTATTTATGGCAAGACAAGTGTTGTTTGATTGTTTTCATTTACATAATATTACAAGTGCATAGTAAATAAATAGCAGATAGCAAAAATAACTTTGATTTATATATCATAATCAAAAGTTTTTTTTTTTACAATAAAAATCCTAAGACAAAGTTTCTTCATATTCTTGCTTGACTTTAGCAAACACATTTCCATGATCATCTGCAAATCTTAGCTTGAGTTCTTCATTCAGCAGCTGCATGTATTCGGGGTCTGCATTGCTTGCCATCCCAATATATCTTACAGCTACCAGATGTTCAGTTTTAGCAATTGAGATTTCAGATGCCCTTTGAAAACTGTGCTTGGTGATAGGATCCATGTAGAACATCCCATACTCAGGTTCTCTGATGACTTTTCCTGGATAGAAGTGAACACCAACTGGAAGAATGTGATTTATCCCTTGACAGTCTGGAAGGAATCCTGTCCTTTGAAGGTACAAAGTTTCTTTCAGCTTATCAGCCTGAGTTTTTCTTTTGATCTTTCTTTGAGTGCTGGCAAGCTCAGTCTTGAGTTCAGAGATGGGGAGCTTCAATCTCCTTTCAGATTTGTTCAGGTCTAAGACAATTTTTCAATAACCTGAAGCAGATCAGGCTTGTGAGCAGTGGAGCTGTTCTGAATACATGTGTAGATTTCTCCCAGCTCAGCAAGACATAATTTCTTCTTCAGATTGCAGAGGGAGACAATCTCTATCTTGCTAGAGTTTTCCCTGAATAGCTCCAGATGACTCTTCATCTTCTCTTTCTTCATTTTGATGCCCACCTTGATAATTTTCTCTGGACGCTTTCTGGAGCTGACAAATATTCTGATCATTTCCTTTTGATCTTCTTCATCCTTCAGATCCAGCTTCCCTTTCTTCATAACCAGCTCTTGAATGGTTAGTGCATCCTTGCCCTTCTTTCCTTCACTCTCCACATCTATCTTCAGTTCAAAAATAAGCTGATGTGTTTCTGGTTCCTTTTCTTTTTCAAGCTCCCTAGATTTTTCTTGTAGGTAGGCGAGCTTGATTTCTTCCAGAGGGAGGTTGAGTTCTTTATCTCTTTTCTTCAGCTTTTGTTCCTCTTCTGAATTGAGCCCATAGGAACCGGAATCATCTAATACCTCTTTTCCCTTTTTCTTGATAACCACCTCTTCTTCATCATCATGTTCATCTTCTTCCTGAATAATACGCTTCCTTTTCTTGTTTGAAGGCATCATACTTGAGGAGATAAGCTCAGATGGAGCTGATTTTTCTGGAAGAGAGCTTATTTCTTTATCAGCTGCAGAGGCTTCAGGAATCAACACATCTTTCTCAGTTGGAGGCTCTTCCTCAGAAACCAATTTTTCTAGTTGCTCCCCCTCAACTGATGCTATTATTTCAGATTCAGGAGCAGCTTCAGATACCAAAATTTTCTTTTCTGGTTTCTTTTCAGCCAAGACTGGAGCAGCTTTAGATACCAAGTTTGACTCTCCCTCAGATAATGCATCTGCATTTTTCTTCTCTGATTCAACTGCATTTTTCTTTTCTGATTCAACTAATGAAGGGGCAGCTTCAGGTTCAGTTTTCTTTGGTTCTTCATATGTATTTTCAGGCTCATCATCGATGATTACTACATTTTTCTCCCCCTCAGCTGATGAAGGGGCCGCTTCAGATGCTGGAGACTGACGAAGAATCCGTTTGATCACATTCTTGAGAATTGTCTCAAACTGAACTAGCTCAGCTGCGATCTGCCGAAGAGCAAACATAGAGCCCATCTGAAAACCCCTTGTTTGCTTGAGTTCAATTCTGTCAGCAAAAGTAAAGCTCCCATCAGAGACTGCCTTGGAGAGAGTGGACTGACATGTAGCAACGCTGGAAAGAATAGTTTGAACAGCACTAGTAGCAGTGAGAGAACCTGAATGTGCTTCATCAACCTTGAATGCCAAATCTGTAAGTGCATTAGATAGGCCTGAAGGAAGATGTGTTTGAAGTTTCTGAACTTCATTTGATACAACATCAAACGATTGTTTGATCTGCTCTGCCATTGGAGAAGAGAGGGAGCTAAGATCCTTTTTCAGGGTAGAGACTTCAGAGGTGATATCAGCCAACTTATTGTAAAGTTGACTGAAGGATCGTTCAGTGGCCTCCATATGATTTTCTTGTATAGCAGCCAGTTGGCTGATGGCAGAGAGAATAAGTGATGTATCATTCATTGGAGGTGGAGGTGGTGATGGTGGTAGTGACTGATGAGGTGTTGGGGAGCATCTTGGTGATACATGTGGTGGTGTAGGCTGATGTGATGGAGTGGGTTGATGTGGTGGTGTAGTTTGTTGTGGTGATGATTGATGTGATGGTGATAGATGGGGAGTTGATAAATGAACTGACTAAAGAATAGGCACTGATTCAGTACCTGATTGAGATTTGTTGCCAATATCTTTTGAAGTTTCATCAGTTTCTGTTGCAGAGTCAGAGACATTTTCAGCTTCCTCGGCATCATCCATTGTGTCATTGAAGAAAGATGAACCAGGTTCTTCTGGAGCTTCAGTTTCTGGTTCATTAGATAGACTTGGTTCAGTGAGTAAACCATAGTAAGAGAGAGCAGCGAGATATAAGTCTGCAGATTCTGGATGACTTGTTTGTGTAGAAGGTTCAGCTTCAGAGGATGATGGAGGAGCAGTGAGTGGTTCTAACTCAAGATTTGAAGCATGTTTAGCTGCACCAGAAGAATTTGAGACTTCAGCTGCAGGGTCTTGTGGTTCTGAAATAGAGGTACCTGCAGGTACTTCTGGAGCTGTAGGTTCAGCGTCAGCTTCAGACAGAGCATGCAGTTCAGGTTCCGCTTCAGCTTGATGCTCTGGTTGCTCACCAGCTTCAGCATCATCATCAGTTGCAGGTATGCGAGATAGCATGGCTTCAGAGAGCATAGAGATTGGATCTGTACCATCAGTGGTTGGTCTGAATGCCGGTTTATTAAGAAATATTTGCTTACCAATTTGCCAGACTCAAAGTGAACCCCCTTTTACCATATTCTTCACGAGCAGGGTTCATTCCATGATTTTCTCCCATTATTCTTTTGATTACCAGAGATAGGAACCTTGGGTATGAAGCGGAAGGGTCTCTTTTCTTTGCCTTCACCTTTGTCTTTAGATCATTGAAGATCAGCCGAGCTATGTCGATTTGGCTTTCGGTGATTAGGGCATGAGCAATCTGCCTTTGAATAGCATTTGCCTGATCGTGTGAACCCACGCTGGTTCCTAAGCATTGAATAATGTGACCGAAGAAGTAGCTCCACTCACCACTCATCTTGCTACGAGCAACTGCAACTTTAGCATTTGACTCTTCTTCTTCATAGTCAATAAGTTCAACTACAACTTTTGATTCTTCTTCACCAATTGGTTCTTCCCAAACAATGTCTTGATCTTTGTAATTCAAGCCAAGTGCTCCTCTGAATCTGCCCAGTCCAAAGTCTATCTTTACTTTCCCATTGTTGACTGTGCCTCTAAACCCTTCAAATTCATCTTCTTCAACCCACTTGATTGTATACCAGAGTTCAAAAAGGTAGGGCAAACACATAGGATTAGGATCTCTGGTAATGGCTTTGATGATGGGTGAATAAGAAAGGCAGTTTACCACATCTTTATAGTCTTTGATTCCGGAGGGGATATTTAGATTTGCAACATAGTTGCTGGGTTTTACAACTATGGAAGATGGATAAAATTGAACCTGAGGTGCTTTAAGTGCTTCAACTGCAGCACTTGGAACAAATGGAACACCATATGTGGGAATTGATTTTGAACGCGGCATTATGTTTTTTTTTTTTTTTTGATATTAGGGTTTTGGAGAGTAATGAGGGAATGGATTTTGATTGTGATTTTGGTGAAAATGAGTTGAGATAATGGAATGGAAAAGGGAGTGGGTTTATATATGTTTCTGTGTACGTGAGTGATTGGTGGAAAAAATGGGAGAGAGAAAATGAGGAGAGAGGAAAAAGTGAATGACTGGACTACTCACGTCCTGTCGCATTCAATGTATCTTTTTCAAAACGTTTCAAAGCAAAACAATTTTATTTAAGTGAAATAATATCCGGAAATAATATTATTTCGAAGTGTTTTTGTATTTAAAGGTTGGTGACAAGGACAGGCTCGAAAGTTATTCTCGCTGATAAATCAGTTGGAGATAACTTAGCAGCCCTTCAACTTGCACTATCTGAAAATACCAAGGATCAGTTCTAATATTATTCTCGCTGATAAATCAGTTAGAGAAAACAGAGCAACTATTCAGCTTGTATCATTTTGAAAATACCAAGGATCAGCTACAATGTTATTCTCGCTGATAAATCAGTTGGAGATAACAAAGCAGCTGTTCAACTTGGTTTTGTTTTGATTGAAAGAACAAGGATGAGCTCCAACATTATTCTCGCTGATAAATCAGTTAGAGATAAGGAAACAGC
Organism: Pseudognaphalium luteoalbum; assembly: GCA_963422505.1. Classification (NCBI taxonomy): domain Eukaryota; kingdom Viridiplantae; phylum Streptophyta; class Magnoliopsida; order Asterales; family Asteraceae; genus Pseudognaphalium; species Pseudognaphalium luteoalbum. The sequence continues at coordinate 5,216,020 of OY730194.1, forward strand.
TCTTCAACTTTGTTTTTAGAGTGAAGGATAAGCTATAGAGTTATTGTCGCTGATAAATCAGTTGGAGATAACAGAGTAGCTATTCAACTTACTCCAGAGAACACTAGCCAGCACAATTTTCTTTTAATTATTATTATTCCTCATCAGGGTCTGTGAAAGACATTTCTTGAGGATAATATCTCTCCACAAGGCTTACTTTGTAGCGAGCAGCAGGAGTGCGAGGATAGTAAGCATCAGGCTTAAGCTTACGTTTAACCCAAGCTATTGCAGCTTTCTTTGCATTTTTCACCACTTTCTTCCAGTGCTTAAACCGATCTTTGAGTTGAGTAGGAATGGATCGCTTTGCAATTCTTCTCTGAGTTTCTATATCCTTACATCGATGCATCAGCTCCCAGTTTTGTTGGCTAAGTTGAGTGACTTGATCTTGGAGCCTGACATCTCAAAGGCATGAGCGTATATTAGTCCCGAATACTTAAGTAAAGTATTAAACTACTAACACACTTAATTGTAGAGGGGGGAGGGGTGCATACAATTTTTCAAGTTTAAAGATATTTTATTGATATGAATCAAATAATTCTTTACAACAATTACTTGCGGAAATAGAAAAGACAAACTAATCTAAGTAATTGACTTGATGACAAATATTAAATACAACAAGTCACTCAGCAACAGACGCTGATGACTATCAGTGATCTCAAACACCAAGTGTTGGCACAATGCTCACTGATGAAACAGGAGTGGCTGCTATAGATCAAAAGTTGTATTTAATGCAATTATAAGGTGCATTCAATATGGTTGTTGAGATGGCTATTTATAGCCGAAAATATTCAATATTATCCAAGGAATAATATTTTCAACCTTTTGAATTTTTGTCAAAGATTTATTAAATCCCTTGGGAAAATGTATAAATCTTTGACAACACATAAATCTGAAATTATTCTTGAGTGTAAAACCATTTTTGCAGAAAAAAAGGTTTTCTTTTTCTGCCAAAAAGAATGCAGGATTCCTAGTTTCATTCCCAAAATAGCAATAGTCTTTTATCCAGATATATGCGATGAACCTTCTCAAGTACACGGGTATTTGTCAGACTCGTGCACTTTCTTTTAATTAAAATAAAGTTTTATATATAAAATAAAGTTTTTTTAACTACCTATTAGAGCGTATTATTTTAATTAACGACTAAGTATTATTAATTTATAAACTCTTGAATATTGTTTGCAACTAAATTTGGTTTATAACTTTATGTTGAAATCTAGATGAATGATATATATGAAAAATATTGAAGTAAACGTAAAGTAATTACCACAAATTAATTGTGCTATCGATAACATTAATTATATGCCCATTTATATATTCGGCTACTTACAAATTACTACATAACTACACTTTTTAAACGGTCATGCATCGCACGGGCTCAATGCCTAGTTTAATAATATAAATATTTTTTTTTTCAAAAGTATAACATTTTGAGATGAAATTATGAGAACTAGTGGGTTTTTGGAACTATTATCAGAAGTATTGAAATCACGTGTGCCAATCCCGATTTCTAACTTCCTTCATTTTGAAACCTGGAGTGTTAAACCCGGTTTGTTATTTTAGAGAGAGAGGTTGACTAATTTTCCGTGTGTTCAGGCATAATGCAGTTTCCCCCCGTAAAAACTAAAAAGTAGAATTTACTTTGCATCATGGTTAACCACATACATTGTACCTTTTTTACTTTTTCTTTTTTCACCGTAATTAAAATGGTCCTTTTTATTATTATTTTTATCACCGTGATTAAACTTGTGTCTTACTAGTTATACACTTAGTAAAACAAACTAGATATAATGATGTTATATTTCATTGGATCCGATTTAAGCCAACTAGATGAAGTTTATGCACATATAAGGGTTAATAATTGTTTAATTCTCAAAATTTTATTTTTTCGACTTTAACCACTTAAGTTTTTTTCTCATGATTTAATAATCTTTCAAGTTTTAAAATTTTGTTGGGATAATCGACCAAACTCCTAATACTTTAAAATTTTGATGGTTTGATTTCTGAAGTTTATCTTTGATAATGATTTTGCTTTTTAAAGTTTTTTTAGTTTAACCATCCAAGTAAAACTTAAGAATTAAACCCTTATTAACCCTTCAGATAAACAACTAAGTTATGTATTTACATATATTGCCGGAAAGTAAAAACGAAAACATAATATGAGCTACATAGGTTTCTGAACAGAATAATTTGTGTGTTTTGCATCTAACAGAAAATAATACGAAGTACTATTGTAGTTAGACAGTGACTGATCGTATTTTAGTTTATGGTGGATGTCTCACATGGATCTTTTAACTATTTAGAAACCGGGTTTGGTACCCCAGTTTTCTAATTTTTTCTTAAACGTACGCTAACGTCACACAGAAAACTAGACAAAATCTTTCTTTAAAATCACAAACCGGGTTTAGCACTCCGGTCAGAAAAATATACAAATCCTCTCTCTAAAATCACAAACCGGGTTTAGCACTCCAGGTTTCAAGATGAAGGAAGTTAGAAACCGAGGCACACCCGATTTCTGTACTTTTGATAATAGTTCCAAAAACCCACTAGTTCGCATAAATTGGTTTCAAAATGCTATACTTCTGAAAAAAATTCAATAAACTTACATCACATTCATTCACTTAATGAAATTTTCGTGTTATTTTATTCTGAAATTTGTTAAAATCATAAACCAAAAACAACATGACATGTAACTATAAGACAAAGAAATTAAACACAATTAACCATCAATTATCATTTAATTAACCAAACATATGAAATTTGATATCTCTTGAAGCAATTCTTCAGCTTTAGACTTGTCAAAATATTCAACCGCATGATCACCTTCTCCATAGAAACACTTTGTCTCTACACCTTTCAACTCCAACATCTTTGCAAACTCCACTTGACGATCAATCATTAAATCCCCATCATGAATCACCATCATCACCCGCCAACCGACATCCTTAAACCGAACCACATCATGATCTAGACCACCACTCGACATCGGGTTACAATACTCATGGTCACGATTTGCACCAACAGGCAGTGACAAATTCCACAACGTTTCGGTTATGGATAGAGTCAGGTACGGGCAGGCATTCGCCAAGCGGATCTCTGATTCCGTTCGCTCCACCCCTCCCATAAACAAATTATGTAATATCAACCCTTTGATTTTCAAAGGCACAAAATCTTGTATCCTTAAGGACACACGTAGTCCTGCATGGTAAGCTATAGTTGCACCAGCACTTGTCCCCATTAGGTAACAGTTAGAAAAGTCAGCAAAATCGGTCAACCATGGGTCTTGCGTTGACTTGATCCAATTTAAAGCCTCGACCCCATCATCATAGGCTGCAGGGAGGCGGTGTTCAGGTGCGAGCCGGTAGTCGACAGAGACCACAACGGCTAGTAATTCTGATGCTAGTTGGTTGCATATATCGTGTGCAACGGTTGTAGATGCACTCATGATAACGAAACCACCTGCATGAAAGTAAACAATTAGTGGGAGCTTTTTTATAGGACTTATGGTGCTGGTTAGTATTTCTTTCGGGATATAGATTCGAGCTCCGGTTTTGTTAATGTGGTTGATGGTTACATCTTTGCTTAGAACTCGAGTATCGGAATTTTGATCTGGTGTTGGAAGGCTGCACGGGAAAGATACGAAGCGAGTGCACGAGCCATCAGGATTCAGTACTGCAATCGGCGGGTTTTCGACGATCTGTGATTCATGAGCAGACATTGTGGAACAAGAATGGGATAGTAATATATACGAGTATTTGTGTTATACAAATGAAGAATATGAATGTATAGATTGAAATTTCAGTGACTATTTCAATCGAATATTTATATGTTGGACCTATTATTTCTTGCTTAATTACACCAAGTTGTCAGGCAGATCGAATTGATTTTCTCCAGATATAACCGCGTGAGATAAAATGAGCAACCTTTTTTATTATTATTATTTTCAACGTATTTAATTTTAGGTGTAGATGGGAAAGGAATTATAAATGGGATTCTTGAAGGTCCAATCACCATGTAGGATAATTAAAATAAATTCTTGTGGAATGTAATTAGTGAGAGCGTACGACTTTATAATCCATAGCTAATATTATACGACTTTAACCATGTTTATATACCTATAATATAATGGTCAACTTGAGTTATTTCGTATATTTTTTTCAACTTGAGTTATTTAATTAACAAAAAGTCAATTATTATAAATTTGACTAATTTAGAGATTAGATCAATTAACACGTATTTAATTAGGTTCGTGCAGGGCACTTATAATACTGACTATTGTCACTACAAGAATATGGACTTTTCGCGACGACATAATGTCCTCGCTAAAAGTCACTAAACGACAAAAGAAATCTATTTTTTAATCAGGACCACCTTACTTTTTGACTTTTCGTTCGCAGCGACTCTTTGACGACGACGTGTCCTCGCTAAGTTTTTTATTTTATTTTTGATTTTTTTCATTTTGACTCCGAAAATATTTACTTCCCGCGCACTGTTGGCGACGACATGTCCTCGCTAAGTTAATTTATTTTATTTTTGATTCTTTTCATTTTGGCTCCAAAAAGATAACTTAATGCGCACTCTTTGGCGACGAATTTTCGCGAGGACATGTTCTCGCTAAGTTTTGTTTATTTTATTTTTGATTTTTTCATTTTGGCTCCAAAAAGGATAAATTTCCGCTCACTTTTTGGCGACGACCTTTCGTGAGGACATGTCATCGCAAAGTTATTTATAATTTTGTTTTTTATTACTCTTTTTCGCCTGAAAAATAAAAACTTGTACCGTGCAGTTTTGGCGACGCTCGTTCGCGATGACATGTACTCTACAGTGACGCCATTTCTTCGTGACGCAATTTCTTCATCAACGTTTTCTTACAATGTCAACCCTCTTTGAACATTCGACGCATATCATCGATAATAAAACAAGTTACTGGATAATCACCTCAAAGACTATTTAAGTTCGTGAAATCCTAAGGATTTACGTGATATCTTCTGTAATCTGTATGTTGGCGAACGATTGGGATAAACCATAATGCGCCAACACTATGGGTTTAGGTGTTAACCCTATTCGAACATTTGAATGATCGGGATAAACCCTAAGACGTTTACACTTTGGGTTTAGGCGTTAACCGTATTTGAACATTCGAATGATCAGGACAAAACCCTAAGGCATTTGCACTATGGGTTTAGGCGTTAACCTTGTTTGAATATTCGAATGATAGAGATAAACCTTAAGGCTTTTACACCATGGGTTTAGGCTTTTACCTCATTCGAACATTTGAATGATCGAGATAAACCCTAATAGGTTTCGACGTTAATCCTATTCGAACATTCGAATTGTCAGGATAAACTGCAATGCATTTACACTATAGGATTAGGCGTTAACCCTAATCGAACATTTGAATGATCGATATAAACCCTAAGGCGTTTACACTATGGGTTTAGGAGTTAACTGTAACATCCTCCCCCTGAGCCCACTAAACTTGAGGAGCAATGTCAGGTCTGCAGCACAATACACCCCAACCCATCTGGTAGCCTATGGCATCACCCAGGTTGTTGAGAGACTTGAACTCATTACCTCCCCTTTAATACTAAGTCTTACCACTGGGAGATGGTAAGACTTAGTATTAAAGGGGAGGTCTTGAGTTCAAGTCTCTCAACAACCTGGGAGATGTCATAGGCTACCAGATGGGTTGGGGTGTATTGGGCTGCAGACCTGACATTGCTCCTCAGGCCCAGTGGGCTCAGGGGGAGGATGTTACATTAACCGTGCTTGAACATTCTAACGAGCGAGATAAATCTTAAGGCGTTTACACCATGGGTTTAGGCTTTAACCCTATTCAAACATTCGAATGATCTAGATAAACCCTTAGGCGTTTACACTATGGATTTAGGCGTTAACCATATTCAAACATTCGAACGATCAGGATAAACCGTCATGCGTTAACACTATAGGTTAAGGTGTTAACCTTATTCAAACATATGAATAATCGGGATAAACCCTAAGGCGTTTACACTATTAATTTAGGCGTTAACCCTATTTGAACATTCGAATGATCAGGGTGAACCCTAAGGCGTTTACACTATGGGTTTTGGCGTTAACCCCGTTTGAACATTCGAATGATAGAGATAAACCTTATGGCGTTTAGACCACTTGTTTATGGGTTTACACTATTTTAGGACCTATTTATAGCCTACTATAATTTAATTAGTGTTAAATATAAATATAATTTATATTTTATACGTAGTATATATATATATATATATATATATATATATATATATATATATATAAACAATACGACATCATCACTATCACCATAATCTTCGAACATTCGAATTGTCAGGATAAACCGTAATGTGTTTACACTATGAGATTAGGCGTTAACCCTAATCAAACATTTGAATGATCGAGACAAACCCTAAGGCGTTTACACTATGGGTTTAGGCGTTAACCCTTTTCCAACATTCGAATGAGCGAGATAAACTTTAAGGCGTTTACACCTTGGGTTTAGGATTTAACCCTATTCGAACATCTGAATGATCGAGATAAACCCTAAGGCATTTACAATATGGGTTTAAGCGTTAATCCTATTCGAACATTCGAATTTTCGAGATAAACCGTAATGCGTTGACACTATGGGATTAGGCGTTAACTCTATTCGAACATTTGAATGATCAGGATAAACCCTAAGGCATTTAAACTACGGGTTTAGGCGTTAACCCTATTTGAACATTCGAATGATCAGGATAAACCCTAAGACGTTTACGTTATGGGTTTAGGCGTTAACCCTGTTTGAACATTCGAATGATCAGGATAAACCCTAAAACGTTTACAGTATGGCTTTAGGCGTTAACCCTGTTCGAACATTCGAATGATCGGGATATACTCTAAGGCGTTTACACTATGGGTTTAGGGGTTAACCCTGTTCGTTCATTCAAATGATTGAGATAAACTCTAAGGCGTTACAATATAGGTTTAGACGTTAACTCTGTTCGAACATTCGAATGAGCGAGATAATATATTCAATAGCACAACTTACTTTATATACAAATAAAACACAAATTTTAATACTAATATGAATACTAATTATGAATTAATTAATTTATAATATAATATAATTTAATTTAACACTAATTACAACACACTAATATTTTAGGAGCTATTTAAAGCATAATATAATTTAATTAGTATTAAATATAAATGTAGTTTATATTTTGTGCGTAGTGGTATATAAACAAACATTAATTAAAATTTTGTTTAATATTAAGACATTTATTTTCCAAAAAAATCAAAAAGCCCACCATAAGTTTTAGTTTCCCGGGAGATTTTTTTTTCTCCAAAAGTAAAGCATATCCAAACTGTAATAACCTCAAATGAAGATAATACAGTTAAATTTATTCTTGTCGATTTCGGGGTCAAAATCATTTTTAGTGGGATAGGTTATAACAACCGGAAAATTTAAATTCAACCAATTTGTAATATCATTATTTCGGGGACGAAATCATTTTTAGTGGGATATGTTATAATAACCAGGAATACACAAAACAATATACATTCGGGGACGAAATCATTTTTAGGGAATTTGTTATAATAACCCGAATTATGTAATTATAATTGAAAGTATAATATAAGTTAACTATGAGTGTTAGACGGTAAATAGAAGCATGGTGGGCCCATAACCTATAGGTCCCAGGATCGAAACATGGATCTGATACCATATGTAACGCCCCCGCAAAGCCGAAAGCAGTGACTAATCGGATACCTTCAGGTTTCAACTAAAAACCATGGTGGAAGGTATCAATTAGCCACAATTTTAGACTTATAAGGGACTCAAACTTCTTATCTCAAACCGATGTGGGACGGGTTACACAAATTGCACATGTTCTCTAGCTTATCAAACAAATAAATGAGAATCTCGGGAACTTCATCCTTAGTAGATAAGAAATATACCCACGAGAAACGTGAATAATCATCAGTTACTACCAAGCAGTACTTAGAACCTCCCATACTCTTCTTACTTACAAGTCCGAAGAGATCCATGTGCAGTAGTTCTATTGGACTGGAAACAGAGTTCACCACCTTTGACTTATGGGATTTCTTGTGCTGTTTCCCTTTCTAGCAGGAAACACAATGATCGTTAATTCCAAAGGATTTCTTCGGAACTCCACGCACAATATCATTTTTCACCAAGTAGTTCACTAACCTGAAGTGCAAATGTCCCATACGTCTGTGCCAAAGTAGTGATTCTTTTTCAGGAGCTCTTGAAAGTAGACATGTATGTTGAGTTGTTTCAATAGTCCTCATATCCTGAATGTACGTGTCTTTTTGCCTTGGTGCCCTCAGTAGCACCCATTCATCAGGAATAACGTATCTTGGTTTTAGAATACAACACTCAGTTTTGGTAAATGCGGTAGTGTACTCTTTGTCGCACACTTAAGAAACACTGAGCAAATTGTGGTTGAGCTGTTCCACAAAGTTGACTTTCTCAAAACTCACTTGCCCATTAGTGAGTGTACCCTGCCCAGTAATAACACCTCCCTTACCACCAGCAAAGGCCACATATCCCCCATTGTAATATTTAACTTCAGATAGCAGAGATAAGTCGCCTGTCATATGTCGCGAGCAACCACTGTCGATATACCATTGACTGCTATTAACTACTTCAGATTGTTGCGACATCACAAACACAAGAATTAATTAGTAAGGGAGACCCAAGCCTTTACAAGCTTGGGTAACCCAGTAGCATCATCCACAATAAGTACATCAGTCAGGAGTTTATTTTTCAGCAAGTCAGAAATGTTGCTTGATGTATCATTGTCAGATGAAGAGTTAGAACATGACTCTTTAATCTTCCAGACCTTTTGAGGTTTGGGTTTTTGCTTGTTAACAACTTTGAGCTTATCATCAGTGACTTTGGTTGGCTCAATATTGTTAATCTTAGGAGTAGGTGGTGGAGATGCAGAACCTCTCATAGATTTATGAGAATAATTTTGAAACTTTGAGGTTCGTGTAGCTCCCCTACCACCGTGCTTCTTAGCAAGCAACGGATAGACATCTAACAGATGACCTTGTTTCTTGCAGTAGAAACAAGATCTGAGTTTAGCAGAAGTTTGAGATTGAGGTATAAACCTTTGAGCACGGCTAAAAGATACATGTCCTGAGCATGCACACTTAGGTGTACAAGCAGAGGTTGAACCTTGAGAAGAAGTTTTAGAAGATTTTTGAGTAGACTTTTGGTTAATTAGTTTCAAAATCTTCTTTTTAGGTTCAGCCTTGGCTTTACCTTTCATTTTCAAAATTTCATCGTAACCTTCATTGGTGAAGTTATGATTTTCGTTGGTTACTGTCTTCTTCTTTAGATAGCCGTATTATTCATCGGTTATATCCTCAATCTCAATTTCCTCCTTCAAACTGGCTGGAGGAACAGACTTAGCCTTAACTTGATCAGGCTTTTCAACAACAATAGGCTTAACAAGCTCAGCCTTGAACTCAGGTTTCTTATCAGACTCATTTAAAGTGGGCTTAAAAGGCTTAGCCCTTACATCAATAGTCTTGACCGACTCACCCTTCTTAACCGTTTGAGCCTTCAATTTATCAGGCTCACTAGTCAATGCCTTAACTGGCTCAGGCATACTAGTTGCAGGTTTTAAAGACTCATTCTTACCAATTTCAGCCTTAACATGCTCAGGCTTACTTATTTAAGCCAATAGAATCCCTTCAGATCATGGTACATCTTATCAACTCCAGGATGTATCGAATAATTTGACTTATGGGCTTCGTCGAGTAGAAGCTTACGTAGTTCCTCCACACATGGAACCCAAAGTCTATCTGCGAAACACAAGGTCCCGTAATCCTTGGGTACTAGTTGCTTCTCCATTCCTCTCAGAGATTCACTCTTTATACGCTCGTCGGTTAGTGCCACTTGTTGTGCGTCTCGAATTTGAGTAGTGAGGTTCGTGTGGATGGTCACTCCAAGAGCACGAACCCTAATAGTCTTAATTCTTTCTTTACGACTCAAGGCATCGGCTACAACGTTAGCTTTGCTCGGGTGATACTTAATTTCACAGTCGTAATCGTTCAGTAATTCGACCCATCTTCGTTGTCGCATATTGAGCTCCTTCTGGTCAAAAATGTGTTGTAAACTCTTGTGATCGGTGAAAATCGTACACTTTGTACCGTATAGGTAATGTCTCCAGATTTTGAGGGCAAACACGACTGCTCCCAGCTCCAAGTCATGTGTTGTATAGTTCTTCTCGTGAACCTTCAATTGACGAGATGCATAAGCAATGACCTTGTCATTTTGCATTAGTACGCAACCCAACCCTTGATGCGAAGCATCACAGTAGACAATGAAGTTGTCTACTCCTTCGGGTAGTGACAAGATAGGTGCGGTGCACAGTTTTTGCTTTAGTAGCTGGAAGGCGGATTCTTGTTTCTCACCCCATTCGAACTTCTTATCTTTTTGTGTTAATGAGGTGAGCGACTGGGCTATTTTGGAGAAATTTTCGATAAATCGACGGTAATAGCCAGCCAAACCAAGGAATTGGCGCACCTCAGTTGGGGTCTTCGGTGCTTCCCAATTCTTGATTGCCTCAATTTTGGCCGGGTCAACGTGAATTCCCCTGCCATTGATAACATGACCCAAGAACTGAACTTCGCGCAACCAAAATTCACACTTGGAAAACTTTGCGTATAACTTCTCATTCTCTAATAATTTGAGAATCAATTTCAGGTGTTGCTCGTGATCTTCTTTTGTTTGCGAGTAGATGAGGATGTCGTCAATAAAAACAATAACAAATTTATCGAGGTAAGGCTTGCAGACCCTGTTCATGAGATCCATAAACACTGCAGGAGCGTTTGTCAACCCAAAAGGCATGACTAGAAACTCGTAATGACCATAACGAGTTCTAAATGCAGTTTTTGGTACATCCTCCTCTCGTACCTTCAGTTGGTGGTATCCGGATCGCAAGTCAATCTTTGAGTAGAAACTAGAACCTTGGAGTTGATCGAATAAATCATCGATACGCGGTAAAGGGTATCGGTTTTTGATTGTCACTTTGTTTAGTTCTCGGTAGTCGATACACATTCTCATGGATCCATCCTTCTTCTTCACGAATAACACTGGAGCTCCCCAAGGTGAAAAGCTCGGTCGGATGAATCCTAGGTCTAAGAGTTCTTGCAATTGCGTGGACAATTCTTGCATTTCGGATGGAGCTAGCCGGTAGGGAGAGCGTGCTATGGGTGCGGCTCCGGGTACTAGGTCAATCCGAAATTCAACTTGTCTTGGGGGTGGTAGTCCAGGCAAATCCTCTGGAAACACTCCCGGATAATCACGTACGACAGGTATGTCGTCTATGCGTCGTCCTTCTGTTCTCTTCTCCACAACATGCGCTAGGAAGGCTTGGTATCCCTTTCGTAGATACTTACGGGTTTTTATGCCATTGACCATCTTCAAAGCGCTCCTTTTCAACTCTCCTTGAATTATGAGTATTTCACCCGACGGCAGCGGTATACGCACTATCTTCTCAAAACATTAGATTTCAGCACGATTTTCGGATAACCAGTCCATTCCAATTACAATATCAAAGCTTCCTAGGTCCATTGGCAATAAATTAATTTTAAAAGAATGACCCTCGAGAGATAGAGTGCATTCCGGTACTACTTCTTCGGCTTCTATTAGTTTACCATTTGCTAGTTCTACTGAGTATTTCATGTCTAACTTACGGGATTCTATTCCTAGTAATGGTCTAAATTCAGAAGACACAAAACTTAAATCGGAACCCGAATCAAATAGAACTGAAGCATATTGATTGTTTACAAGGAATGTACCCGTAACAGTGTTGGGGTCTTGGCGCGCCTCTTGTGCTCCAATAACGAACGCTCGTCCACGAGCCGGTTGGTTGTTGCCATTGTTACGGTTGTTGTTATTGTTGTTGTGGAGTTTAGGGCAACTGTTTCGGAGGTGGTTTGGGTTACCACATTCAAAACATTTGAGCACTCTTCGTTCATTATTGCCATGGTTTTGAGAACTTCCTCCACAGAATTGTGCACGGTGACCTCACTTCTTACAGTTATCACAACGGATGCACATGCCCTCATGGTGTCTGTCACACTTGATACACTTTGGCTTGTTGCCAGCATAAACTTTAGGTCCTGGCGCATTAGCAACATACGCCTTAGTGGTCCTCGGTTGCTTGTACTGCAGGCCCTGTCGATCATTTCTCCCATCATTCCCCTTTCGTTTATCATTCCCACTACTTCCTCCCCCAGCTCTTTCAGTTTCTTCCTTACTAGAACTAACCTTCTTGGTCAGAGTTCCCATTCTTACCGCATCATCCGTTAAACTTTGTGCAAGGCTAACGGCGCTTCTGAAAGTGGGCGGTTTGGACGTTGTCACCAAGCTCCTGATTTGCGGTACCAATCCCCAAATGTACCTCTCTATTCTTTTGTACTCGGGGGTAACCATGTGAGGTACCAAACGAGCTAGTTCTTGAAACCTGGTTGTATAAGCAGTGATATCGGACCCATTCATTTTTATTTCCCACAGTTCGGTTTCGACCTTTTGTAGTTCGCTTCGGGGACAGAATTCATCTAGCATCATTGATTTCAACTCTTCCCAAGAAATGGAGTTAGCAACCTCTCTCCCAAGGGTTTGCACTTGAGAGTTCCACCAGGTCAATGCCTTGCCAGTCAGCGTGCAAGCAACATACTTAACCATACGGTCTGGTGGACATTTGCTTATATCTAGCACAAATTCCATTTTCTCGATCCAATGAATCACCCCGATGGCGCCTTCATTCCCATGAAAATTGGTTGGCTTGCATGCTAGGAATGACTTGTATGAACACCCCCTTTGGACATTCTCGGGTGCTTCTGTCCCATGGGTCTGCTCCCCGGTTCGGTCTCCTCCAGCAACATTTCCCGCTATCCCGCTATCATTAACAACATTCTCTCGTGCACGGCTTGCCTCATACTGGGCCATAGCATCGGCTACCCTTCGAGCCACAATCTCTTCAATGTTATCTTCATTAGAGGGTCCTGAGTTCCTCCGACTGTTTACAGTGTTCCGACGTTTGGGCGGCATGATTTGATCCTAACATACGTAACAAAAGACAGGCGGATATAATAATCAATACTAATGTAAAGAACACGGTAAGTACCCCAAATATACATTATATTATATCATAACATAAAGTGCTTTTACATAAGTTCCTTACAAAAGGGATGGGGTTTTAAGCTTAGTACCCATTAATACATCCTATTTAAACAAAATGTGACGAGTCTATCTCTACTCATTGAGTTAATCCTAACACTATGTAAGCACAACCCGCCATACATAAGTCTAACGGAAGTAGGGGAAGTACACACCCACAGCCGTCCTAAGCACTGTCATCACAATGCATACTCCAATAGCAAATCCAATCATCCTCAGGCGTCCCTCGAGTACATCCACGCGTGCCCTGATGGCCTCTGCAGTCTCCATGTCCGCCATCCGGTGGCTCTCCACCAAGTCCAGTCGCTCGTAGGTGGACATCATGGCCCCGTCCAAGTGGGACGTATCGCTCTGCAGCTCATGGATGTCATCGTCCCGGTGGGACAAAATCTGAAACAGCGTACGACAGACTCCAACCAGGGTAGGGACTGTAAGCTCCAACGGCTCCCCAGTGATTGGCAAGGGGGATGGTGCAAGAGAACACTCTCCAGTCTCACAGGTAGGTGGGAGACCCTCCAGTGATCTCCACCTCCGCAGAATAGATAGCATCTAGCCGAACTGTGTCGGTCTTGTCGTCCTCTGTGATTGCTCATCACATGGTATGTCGGTCATAGTAGGTGGCGCCTCATCGCGCGGTGCTAATACTCCTGTGGGAAAATCACGGATGACCTTCCTAGGGGTCCTCCTCATCAGTGGCCTACGTGAGGTCTCGCCTACGGTAGGTATGGTGACGGGTCTCATCACAGGTGCTGTGTGTGGTGCATCACTTGTGTCATCAGAAGTAGCCCTAACGTGGACAGATGGGCTCTCATGGACAGAAGTAGCTCTACTATCAAATGTGGCCTCAGTGGGTTCCTCATCCGAGGCATAGATGTAAATCGGGCTCTCTCTAGACATATTGCTACAAGGAAAGGTGGTGACATGTCAGGCTCTTACAATATGTTGAGTTTGTATGGATGCAATGCATGTTATGAGTGGTCGTACTTAGGGTTATAGTCTAGGTCTCTAAGACATTCTAAGTCACTAAAGACTTCTAGTTCGCTATAACCAATGGCTCTGATACCAAATCTGTCACACCCCAAAATCGGTAATTTCGTTTAGCGGAAGCATTAGTATTAAGCGGGGCGTGACTCGATCCAAATAAATAATACAAGAGCATATGGTTATCGCAGAACGTCTAATACATTAGGATGCCATTAAAAGTTTTACAAACATTACAACCTTATCGAGGCGTCAGAAGCAGTATTATAAATTTCACAGTTTCACAAAAGTACATTGTTTAAAAGATGGCATCCTAAGTTACAGGGCAGGTACGGTTCCAAAATGCATGTGGTCTCGCAGCATGGCTAATTCCCTGAAAAACATATTTAAAACGTCAACATAATTGTTGAGTGAATTCATAGGTTTAAGACTCTATCGTAAATCAGTTTGATAAAAATGTATCAGTAATTCAATATGTGGCATCGAAGGCCTCTTGTACGATTATTTAAATGTTGAAACGTTGACTGTGATCCCTCAAAGGCTAGCTAGGCCTAATGAGTTAATATGCCGAAACTAAGCCTATAACCAATCCACAACTTTACAATTTGTTTGCCTTGGACAATGTAAATATACGATCCACGTTGCGAAACAATGTCGCTAGTTAGCGCGACTAACCAATAACAGGGGGGGATGTCAATCCGATAGTACTATCCGTATATTTAGTGGCTAGAGTCACCTAGTTAATGGTTATAGTCATTGCAAGCAAAGGACTTATATGCTACAACTTGTGAACTTAGGCTCCCATAAAGATACAAGTCAGTTTCCAATAATCGCATAAATCAGTTATATGTTTTCCACCCCAACATTTGAAAGTATTAAAACAGTAAAATAGGGGCTGTGAACTCACCTGAGTCCGAGCGTGCTAGCAAATCAAGTTTAAGTATTTGATCCCAATAAAATCTCTTTATGCCCTAAATGCGTAAGGTTAAATTAATAACAGTAGACGTTTTAATAGACCGTCTATACTAAGTGTTCACTTCACTTAGAGTGTATACGACACGATGTGATCAATTATAGTTTTGCTACAATGTTCAAGTTATGTATAAGGCCTCAACATATTATTATTCACTATATAATATGTTAATTATTGATTTGTAGCATATATATAAAATTAATTTGTAATAAATCGGTCTTTGCGGTTTCTCGGCATTTATATTAATCATGATATCTAAAGTATATTTTTATCATAAAGTCCCCTGATTTACAGAAGGTTTACATCAGTCCACAAGTTTCCCTACTTGGCGGTTTTAGTCCTTGTTGTTTCTATTTTGTCATTTTCGGTTAATATGTTCGGTTTCTTTGATTTCTACCGTGTGCTTTAGATTCCTGACAAATTTTATCATGGTTTCTACCTGTGGTCACTTAAGTTAATATTATTAATTTTATAGTCCCCAACTTTCTGATTTTACACTATTAGTCCCTAAAGTTTCAATTATCTCATTTTTAGACCAAAAGTTCGGTTTGTTGACTTGTAACTATACAATCTTTGGTTTTAATACATCAAACTATAAATTAGACTTTATATTTATGTACTTACTGATTTTTATCATCTCAGCCCATAACTTATAGTTTGTACACGTTTAGTCCCTACAATTATGTTTATTTCATTTCTAGCATGATATTTTGGTTTGTATGTGTTTAATCACATGATTATTATTTTAAATCATTCTTAATGTCATTTTATGTGTATGTTTCTGATATGGACAGCCCAGGTCCAAGGGTTTAGGTTTGTACGGGTTTAACCCCTTTACTTTCATTTTTGTCGTTTCTTGCGAAATGTTCGGTTTATTAGGGTCTTACCGTATGATTATTGTTTTAAAACATCATTAACATTAAATTAGTCCAAGTTACTGATATGGTCAGTCCAGGTCCAAGAGTTCCCATTTTTACATGTTTAGTCCCTTTACTTTTATTTATTTCATTTCTAGCGCAAGATTTCCGGGTTAGTAACGTTTGACTAAATATTGTTCTAAGTCATGGTTTATGCTTAAATACACTTAAGTTACTGATTTTTAAGTTCAAAGTCCGAAACTTTCTGTTTTTACAAGTTTGGTCCTTCTAGTTTCCATTTTTTCACTTTTAGCCTCATAGTTTAGTTTTCTTGGTTTCTAACCACAAAGGTTTGGTTTTTTAACACTTAAATCCATGTTTTAACACGTTAATACATAAATAACATTATTTTTAATATCTCAGTCCTTAAAACTCATATCTTAGATTTTTAGTCCTCTAAGTTTTATTTTTGACATTTTCCACTCAAAAGTGTGTTTAGCTAACTTTTAAACTACAAAGTTTATGTTTTTACAAGTTTATTGTGTTTCTTAGTTCAAATCAATTATTTTAACATACATGAAAGTTTATTACATGTTTAAGAAGTTTAAAGTATATAATGTATGATTTTACACTTTTAAAGTTTCTTGACTTGTTTATAAACTTTATTTTTATAAAACTTGCTAGTTAACATTTTAAAAGATGAAGTAAGTGTTCTAAAATATATTTTTGTGTAAGTGAACATACTTAGCATAAACATAAAGATAAAATTAAATACTTAGAAAAGTTTCCTTAAAAAGCTCTAAAAGTGGAGGTTTGAGATAAGTAAGAACTTTGTTTCTTGATGTAGATTTCTCTAGCTCCAACTCCTTGTGTTTAGCTTGTTTTACCCATGGAAATGTGATGGTGTAAGTGTTTGTGGGTGTTTGTATGCTTAAAGTGTGTTATTTTTGTGTTTTGAGGTGGTGGTTCATGGTGGTTTGTGAAGTTTTATGGTGGTGTGTTTAGGAAACAAAGTGAGAGGAAGGTGGTGGTGGTGTTGGCCGTAGATATTGAGAGAGAAAGGAGGGAGCAAAGTGTGTGAACTTGTGAGGAGAATGGTGTGTGCATGAATGGGTGTGGTGTTCATGATTGTGTAAGTAAGGTTGCTTGATTCACCAAAAGGGTTAGGGGGGCCCTAGGGGTGTGATGGCCGGCCAAATGAGGGGTTCCAAGGGGGGGCCCTTCTTGGTTTTCCTTTTGTGGTTAAGTGTTAGATGTCTAGGTCATTAGGTGCTAATCTCGATTAATTAGGTGCTAATCTTGTACTTATAGTGATTTAGTGATAGTTAAGGTAGATTAAGGTCATTAGAATATTAGAAGTTGTTATTACTAATATTCATGCCTTTATCATTTGTTTGTTTGCTTACTTACATTGTTTAACTTGTCGTTGTGTGTCTCCCGGTTCCCACGCGCGTTTAAATGTTAATTTAAGCGGTTATGAGTACACATATATGTAACATGCTATACGTGGTATAATAAATACTATTTGATTCAAATGGATTCATGTTGCATGCTTGGCTTGATCACAATCGTTAGTGGGTGTCGGTCTCTACCGAATGTTTGTGTAATTCATAATAATTACGTACGCGAACGCTTCACGCATTAAAGTAAATACATTATTCATGTAAAAGTGGGCTTTTGTGCTAGACTTTAATTGAAATGAATCTAAGTTCATATTGATACATAGGGAAATAGTCTAACATGCATGCGTCAAAACATACGATATTTACAGAAATTTTCGGGTTATCACAGACATTAGCTAATATGATTAATAAAAAAAAAATTTAATCTAAAGTTAATCATATTGCTAATGTCAGAAAGATGTATTATAAGCAAAACAAGCTAGGGCTGCTGCAAAGTTTTCTACTGCAGGAACAAAAGTTACAGATTTAGCCAACAGTCATAGACTGAAACAGTGGGAAAAGTGAATAATGTAAACAGTGGTAAACTATTTAAAACTGTTAGATCTGTTAAGCCGTCAGTTACCACTGGTAGAGTAAATAACACTGTAAGGAATACTGACAGTGTTAATTATTTTAACACTGCTAGACATAATAACAGTTTTAATAAGTTTCACACTGTTAGGCATTATAACTATGGTCCTTCAGTTAACACTGTTAGACCAAAACCCACTGTTCAGTCTAAACTTAGTTGGATTTGGACACCTTTTCAATCTTATTCACACAGAGGTCCAAGATCCAACAATGTATCTAAATCAATGATCTTCAAGAAAGTTGATTATATCGATGCATATGGGAAACCCAAAGCCAAATTGGTTTGGGTTCCCAAGAGAAATTAACTTTTCTCTTTGTTTGTATGTGTGCAGGGCAAGCCAAGAAGCTTATGGTATATTGATAGTGGTTGCTCTAGCCACATGACTGGTGATAGGAAGAGACTGCAGAATTTCAAGCCATTTGATGGAGGATATGTTGCGTTTGGAAACAACAATGGCAAGATTACAGGAAAAGGAACCATCAAGAGTGAAAAGATAAGCTTTGATAATGTTTACTATGTGGAACAATTGAGGTATAATTTGCTAAGTGTGAGTCAAATCACAGATAAAAAGAACCCAGTTCACTTTACTGACACTGAATGCCTTATTCTGTCTAAGGAATTTAAAATACCTCAAAACATGATTTTAATGCGAATTCCTAGAACAGATAATGTATATAAGTGTGACTTAGCAAGTATGATTCCTCAATCTTCATTAAGTTATCTTATTTCAAAAGCTTCTGTTAATGAGTCTGAGCTATGGCATAGAAGATTTTGTCACATGAATTTTAAAACTATCAATAAACTTGTGAAACATAAACTTGTAAGAGGTTTACCAGATAAGCTTTATGCATGTGATGAACATTGTGTTGCCTGTCAAAAGGGAAAACAACACAAAACTTCTTTTAAGTCCAAAGCTGTGAACTCAAATTGCTCCCCTCTACAGTTACTACATATGGATTTATTTGGACCAACCAATGTCAGTAGTATAGGGAAAAAGTCATACTGTTTAGTGGTCATTGATAATTATAGCAGGTTTTGTTAGGTATTTTTTCTTAAGACCAAGGATGAAACAGGTGAAATACTTAGATCATTCATTACTAAGATAGAAAACCAAACTAATCTAAAGGTTAAAATCATTAGGAGTGATAATGGGATAGAATTTAAAAATCATGAGATGGAAAAGTTATGTGAATTAAAAGGTATAGAAAGACAGTTTAGTGCTCCTAGGACTCCTCAACAGAATGGAGTAGCAGAAAGGAGGAATAGGACACTAATTGAGGCTTCTAGGACTATGTTAGCTGATGCTAAGTTACGTGTGTCTTTTTGGGCAGAAGCAATCAGTACTGCTTGTTATGTTCAGAACAGGATAATAATAGTGAAACCTCATAACAAGACACCCTATGAATTGTTCTTTAAAAGAAAACCATTGGTTAGCTTTTTAAAACACTTTGGATGTCCTTGTACTGTTTTAAATACCAGAGACCACTTAGGAAAGTTTGAGAGCAAGGTAGATGAAGGACTGTTTGTTGGATACTCTAGTCAAATGAAAGCATATAGAGTGTTCAATCAGAGAACCAGGGTCATAGAGAAAACAATGAATGTAACCTTTAATGAACATACACCAAATGTTCAAGGCAAAGGTTCTGAGTCCTTGCTTGATATTGATGCACTAACCCATGCTTTTAGATATCCAGATGTTTCTGTTAGTGCAGGTTCTAATGCAGGTACATGTTCAACTAGTGCAAATGGGACTCATCAGCCTCCAATTAAGCATGCTTTGTTTCCCATTTGGTCACCTGATCCCCCTGAAGTATTTCAATCAACTTCATATCAAAGTTCAAGCTTAGAAAAGGGTGAGAAGGATCAAGAAATGCCTCACTTGGAAGAAGATGAAGTGTTCTCCACGACAATCAATGATTTGGAGAAGACAATCAATGATAAGTCTTCTAAACATATTGTTGATACCATTACAAAAGATGTGAGAAGAGTTCTGGCAGATGATTTTGGTGATATGACAGCATCTAGGCAGGAGCAGTTAAATTATTTGGATAAGATGAGCTCAACACCATTATCTAAACGAATCTCCAAGCCTGTGTCAACTGAATCCAGTCCACAATGGAATTCTACAAATTTGGAATCTGAGATTGAAGTGACTCCTACTTCTCATTACAATGTTCATAGAGATCATCCTCTTGAAAATGTAATTGGGAATATTGATTCATCTGTGTTAACAAGGAAACATATACAAGAAAATGAAGAAGCAATCAATACTTCTTTATTTGCTTGTTTTCTGTTCCAAGTTGAACCCAAGAAGATTACTGAAGTATTGAAACATCCAAGCTGGATTGAGGCAATGCAGGAGGAGTTACTTCAGTTTAAGATTCAAGATGTATGGATTTTGACTGATCTGCCCAAAGGAAAAAGGGCAATTGGCACAAGATGGGTTTACAGAAAGAAGAGAGATGAAAGAGGAATAGTGGTTAAGAATAAAGCAAGGCTAGTAGCACAGGGATACACTCAAGAGGAAGGGATTGACTATGATGATGTGTTTGCCCCTGTTGCTAGAATTGAGGCTATCAGATTGTTTCTAGCCTTTGCTACTTTCAAAGGATTTAAGGTTTATCAGATGGATGTTAAAACTGCTTTTCTGCATGGTAAGATTGATGATGAGGTATATGTATGTCAACCACCAGGGTTTGAAGATCCAGAATATCCTGATAAAGTATGGAAATTGAAAAAGGCTCTTTATGGCTTACACCAAGCACCTAGGCTTTGGTATGATACTTTGTCAGTTTATTTGTTGGAAAGTGGATTCAAAAGAGGTACTATTGACAAGACTTTGTTTATCAAAAGAATTAAGAATGATATCCTACTAGTTCAAGTCTATGTAGATGATATTATTTTTGGTTCTACAAAGGACAGTCTGTGTAAAGAATTTGAGGAAACTATGCATAACAGATTTAGCATGAGTTCCATGGGGGAATTAACTTTCTTCTTAGGATTACAAGTGCAGCATAAGGAAGATGGAATCTTCATTCATCAAGAAAAGTATGTGAAAGATATTTTGAAGCGATTTGGTTATGCTGATGCTAAGGTTGCAAGCACACCTATGGAAGCACACAAGCCATTATCTGCAGATCTTGAGGGGGAGGAAGTAGATGTACATCTGTATAGGTCAATGATAGGGTCTTTAATGTATCTAACTTCTTCCAGGCCAGATATTATGTTTGCTGTGTGCCTCTGTGCAAGATTTCAGACATGTCCAAAGCAATCACATCTGTATGCTGTTAAGAAAATTTTTAGATACTTAATGGGACAACCTGATATAGGCCTTTGGTATCCAAAAGGTTCTTCTTTTGATCTATTAGCATATTCAGACAGTGATTACGGGGGAGCAAGTATGGACAGAAAGTCAACATCAGGAGGTTGTCAATTTTTAGGAGAGAGGTTGATTTCATGGCAATGTAAGAAACAAACGACCGTATCAACATCTACTGCTGAAGCTGAGTATGTAGCTGCTGCAAATTGTTGTGCTCAGGTCTTGTGGATTCAGAATCAAATGCTTGATTACGGTTTAACTTTCTTAAACACTCCTATTTTTATTGATAATACTTCTGCTATCAGTATCATTAATAATCCTGTTAAACATTCTAAAACTAAGCATATAGAGATCATGTATCATTTTATAAGAGATTGTAATAAAAAATGACTTATTCAGATTATAAAAGTCCATACTGATAATCAACTTGCAGATTTATTCACTAAAGCTTTTGATGTGGGTAGATTTACATACTTGGTCACCATTATTGGTCTGATTAAATCTTCTTAAATCGTTTTCTCATAAATATTTTGTAAATTATCTCTGTAATGCTTAAGGATTAGATACTGATAGATGTAATTGATAATAACAGTGTTAGTTATAACTGTTTTGCGTTTTTCTCAACTCAACTGATTATCACTGTTACTATTAAATTACCACTGTATATGTAAACTTTGTTTCCACTGTTAGTTTATTTTTATCACTGTTTGTTTTTAGAATTAACCCTTTGCAGGTTATCACTGTCAGTTAAACGACCATCACTGTTAGTGTAAACAGTTTCCACTACTCAGTAATAACTGTCAGTTCAACTATTAGTGTAACAGTTATCACTGTTAGTATATCAGTTTCCATTGTTTATACTATTCAGTTATAACTGTTCATTATGGCGTTAATTCGATTTCTTTTTGGAAAAAAAAAATTTTTTGCTGTTCCTTTTAATAATACTAATTAAGGTACTAGTGTTGAGTTATAATTCCTTTGGTCGGGGGTTATTTCCATTAACTAGTTATCACTGTTAGTATTATTAACAGTCAAAAAGTGTTCCAAGTGTTCAACTTAATCACTGTTAGTTTAACCCTCAGTTTCCACTGTTTTAAAACAATTTCCACTGTTGATGTTAAATTTGGGGATTTTGTTTTGCAATTAGGTTTTTGAAACTAATAGTATATATACGCCAAACACTTGCACTTTTTCATTATGCTTTCATTATCACTGCTATTGTATTCATTGATAACCACTGCTTCATCAATTTTGTTTCTTTTGAATTTCAATCATGGCTTCTTCTTCTTCGTCTAAAATTCAACTACCAATTGGAAAAGATCATAATATGATCGCTTTCTTAGTTAAACCGATTAACGCCAATGATTATGTTGAAATCATTGATTTCTTGCGCGCTTCACATATTTTCAATGCGTTAATCAGTAATCCTCGTATATCACATGAATACATCAATGATTTCTGGGTTAATGCTAAAATCGAGGAAGAAGCGGGCATTCAAAGAATCATATCAACAGTTGCTGAGCAACAAGTGGTGGTTACAAAGGCTTCTTTACGTTCTTCTCTTCGTCTTGAAGATGAAAGAGGTATTACTTCACTTTCTGATGATGTTTTATATACCAATTTACGCGCAATGGGATATGAGAGTACTTTGGGTGGTTTTGTTTTTCAAAAAACCTTATTTTCATATCAATGGAGATTTTTGATACATACATTATTACATTGTTTATCTTCTAAACAATCATCTTTTGAACAATTCAGTAGTAATGTAGGGTATGCATTAGTCTGTTTAGCTACTGGTCAACGATTTAATTTTTCAAATTTTATTTTTGCTGGTATGCTAAGAAACATAAATCAACCAAAGATTAAGTTTTTGATGTATCCAAGGTTTGTGCAATTATTTTTAAATGAACAAATTGCTCAATTGCCTGCTTTGGATAGAGTTATTGGTATCTCTTCTTTAAAACCAAAAGTTTTTGTTAATATGAAGAGAGATACTTCAATAAAAGGTATTAAGTTTTCTGGGAGGGTTACAACTTTGTTTCCAACAATGCTTTCTGCACCTTCCACTACAGCTCCAGTACAACTAACTGAGGCCGACCCAACTGCTGAGAGAATGGAACAATCCATTCATTCTCAATCAAAAGTGGTTGGGGTACCATAAGAAAACAAGGGACCAATCTAAAAACATATGTTAGCAAAGCCAACAGAGCTAGACAACAGGTGTTTGAGGCTCATGCTGCTCAAACATCTCAGACTCATGACAGTGGTCAGGAACAGCATGTGGTCCATGAGGAGAGGGGTGACCATTCTGTGAGGGCTACTTCTACTGCTACTAGTCCACTGATAGAGCAGGACAGAAGTAACATCAATAAGACCCAATCAGAGGCAACACCAGAATATGACTCTACTCCTGTAGATGATTTTGGTGGTCCCAGTACCAATAACCAAGGGGAATCTGATGATCATACTAGGTATGATGCAGATTTTGCTACACATGTCAATGATTCACCTAGGGAGTAACATTCTGATGGTGATGAGGCTAGAACTAACTTGGAATTAACGAAAATGATTGATTATGTTTGGGAAAAGTTCAAGGCAGAAAAGAAAAAGAATAAAGAAAAAGATGTTCGAATAGCAGAACTGGAAGAACGAGTTAGTTCATTGGAAAAGATTGTGGTTAAATTGTTAAAGAAAGGAAAAGAATATGTTGTGCTTGAAGGTGAAACCCCAAGAGATGCTTTCAAAACGGGGGAGAAAATTTGGAGTAATAAGGGTGATAAGAAAAGACAAGAACAACCAGTGAATGTTGATGATTTAGGTGATGTGTTTAAGGGTCAAAAAGCTCCTGAGACTGATGATTTTTGGGATGCTGGTGATAATCAGGATGATGATGATCAGAATAAAGTACCAACTGGTTCTAGTTCTGAACAACTTGATGAGAAAATTGAGGTGGAAACACCAACACCTCATGAGACTGAGACTTTGAAAGAAAAATATGAAGGTAAAAGGAAAGATGATGATAAAGAGCAAGAGAACGAGAAAGATAAAGAAGATGACTCTGCCAATGCTAAAAAATCAGGAGTAGAAGAGAAAAAGACTGCATCTCCAAAAACTCCACAGACTAAAAGAAAGAAATCAATTCCTGTGTTTTCTGTTAGAGCAAAGAAACTCAAGTCTGTAACAGAAAAGGAAACAACTTTACCACCTGTTTCAATAAGGGAACCTTCTGCAGCTCCAACTAAAAGGAAAGATTTGCCTAAGATTGATCCAAAAGATAAAGGAAAAGGTATTTTGGAAGAAGAACCAAAGAAGAAAAAGTTTAAGCAAGTGCCACTTGAAGCAACCGCTCATGATGAAGAGTATGCTAAGAGATTACAAGCAGAGTATGATGCTGCTGTTTTAAGACAAGGATTAATAAAGGTTGAAGTGTCTTCTGGTGAATGGGTTATGATGACAAAAGAACAAGTGAAAGAATGGGATGAGCAGAATCTGAAAGAACAAAAAGAAGATGACATTGAATTCTAAGTTAATCAAGTTAAAAGAAAGAAGGCAGAGGAAGCTAGAAAGAAAAGGGCTTCTAAACCTCCTACAAGAGCTCAGCAGAGAAAGAATTTGATTGTAAAGCTGAGAGGAGGATATATTCCTACTTCTAGGCTTAATGCTATGTCTCTTGAGACTTTGCAAGGTATTTGGGATAGAGATACGTTTATAAATCCAGAAGCACAGAAGAGAGCAGAAGCTGAACTGAAATTAAAGAAAAAGGCAGAGAAAGAAAAGAAAAAGCAAGAAAAGATTGAGAAGGAGTTGGCTCAAGAGGAAGAATGGAAAAGGAAAAGTGCAGAGATCAAGGAGAAGTTGAGACAAGAATATGCATCAATTTCTGATTTACCAAGAAAACAAGTTGATCTAAAGGATGTCATTATGGTGGAACCACTTCAAGTACAACTTCCAACTGATGATTTGCCAAGTATTATTGATTGGTCAATTGAGAAGTATTCAGTTCCATTAAAGTGTGAAAAGATAAGAATTGAGAGAGCTGATACTAAGTTATCTTTTTGGAAGTCATTCAGAGAATTGATTAAAGTAATTACAAGAGATGATTTGGTCAGAATGTATGAGATTGGATCAGAAAAGGATTTGAATACAAAGAAATTTGATAGTTTGTATGAGATGAGTACATGGATGTGGATATCTATGATGTTTGAACCTGAAAGATTTCCATTTGAATTTAATACATTCAAAAAGGTCAAAAAGTGGATTTATCATAATAATCCAGATGTTCATCAGGTTATATTGGATGATGCTATTATGTTGTAGATGCTGACAGATAGAGAGTATGAAATGCATCTAAGTTTACTGAGAAGTTTAAGGCATGCTAAATTGTCTGTTTCATTTAACAATGATGTGGCAGAAAATTTAGTATATATGATTTTGAATCAGATTCATAAGAAGGAAGAGTATGAGAGAAGACAGAGAGAAAAGCAATAAGTGTTTTGAAAGCATCTGCAAGAGCTCAAAATGAAGAATCAAGAGAAACTTAATACTGTAAGATACAGATTAAGTTTTGGGGGAGATTGTTGGGATTTGAAGTTTACTACAACTGTTGGTGAAAAGCTTACAAGGCATTAACACTGTTAGTGTTAATGTTACCACTGTCTTCAGAAGATTAACACTGTTATTGAAGATTTAAGGAAGACAAAGAGTTGCCACTGTTAGTAGTAAAGTATTATAACTGTTAGCTTGTTTTACAACAGTTATCACTGTTTATAGTTTTTGTAATTAGCCGAGTCTAAGTGTTTAAGTAGTTAACAATGTTTCATAGAAATTAGCACTGTTAGTATGTTTGTGGTTGTTAGCACTGTTTATGTTTATAACAGGTCGGCTGGATAAGTTTGAGTTGTTATGGAAGTTATCTTGTTTCCATTATTGTAGGAGATTGTAAATAGGACTCTATGCATTATATATAGAGATCCTAATACCTAGAATAGGTACGTATGATAGAACTCAATTAGCTTCAAGGTGTAAACCCTAATACAGCCGTGTATTCGTATTATTAACCATTAATAATAGTGAAGCTTTTAGTGATAATTCGTGTTATTCAAGTAATTAGTATTCTGCAAGTATTCTTATTATTCTTAATTTGTTATTAAGTCTTATTCCGCAATTCTTAATAATATTCTCAAAGCTTTTACTGAAGATCTATAAGGGATTAATACTAGTCAAACCTGGTCAAACTAGTCAAACCTAGTCAAACTGGTCAAGCTTGGTCAAACTGGTCAAACCTGGTCAAAGTTAGTCAATCTATGAGTCACTTCTTAATTTATAGAGCCACTTCCAATTTATAGAGTCCTAATTTATAGAGTTACTTCTCAATTTATAGAGTCACTTCCAATTTATAGAGTCATTTCTCAATTTATAGAGTCACTTACAATTTATAGAGTCACTTCTCAATTTATAGAGTCACTTCTAATTTATAGAGTCACTTCTAATTTATAGAGTCACTTCTCAATTTATAAAGTCACTTCCAATTTATATGTGTCGGTTTCTAATTCAGGAAACTTTCTAAGTTTAGTTTTTGGTCCAAGTTACTAAGTCACTCAAACCCATATTTGTTATCCATTTCCAAAAATAGTAAGTTTTGTCGTTTTTAGTAACCGAGCCGTTTTTGTTGACTTGGTCAAACTTACTTGGTTTGACCCGAAACTTTCTGATAACCCTTATATAAGTTTAAAAGTCCCAAAAGTAATTATTTATATTTATAGCATGCTCGAAAGTGTCAGTTTTCAAAATGTAACTTTAAAGCTTCCAAAATTTCACATTTTCGGTTTTGTCAGTTTAGTTCACCAATTATTTTACACACTTTCGGTTCAACATCAGTCCTCACAAGAATTTCCTATTAAACATCTATGTTTCTACTTCATTTGCTAATTTTTCTAAGGGTTTTAAATCTCATCTTCATAAGGAAACAAAATACACAACAATGCCTAGCTCAGATTCTGTTTTCGTACAGACTAGTCTCACAAATCAGCTCATAGTAAAAAATACGTATGGATCTGGTAAAAACGTAAAACCTGAAAGTTGTAGATCTTTTAAATACGCAAAATTTTTTTAAAAAAAATCATTGTCTAACTCTCCCTAGATTGTGAGATACTATTTTTTTACTAAATTGTGTTTTAGTAGGCAGATTGTATATCTTTCATGAATAAATTATAAAAACGTATTTTAACAATTATTTTGGACATAATCTTTTTTATGGAGATATATAACATCATAATCAGTAATATGAAAGAAAAATTAGTAGATTTTTTGAAGATTCTTACAAGAAATGATGAAGAGAAACAAGAGGATGATGGAGATGATGAATATGAGCTAGATTCTTGTTCCTCTCTTGATGATGATGATAGATGGTGATTTTGATGATGATGAAATGGGGTTTTGGGGCTGAAAATCTCCAGAAATCTTGAGAGGAAATGTGTGTTTTAAGTAAATGAAAGAAAAAAAAAAAGAATAAAAGAAAAGAAGTATTATTGTAAATGAAATCATGAGTCTTGCATTTGCATGAGAAGTGATTGGGGGAAGGGGTGGTGCCACATGGGGGCAGGGGGGCCTCACAAGGGCTGGAGTGTTTTAAATTTTAAACTTACACTGTATTCGCACACTGTGGTTGTTTGTTCGTTATTCGGGTTTAAACGTTAAATCGCCTAACGTTATTTTAAGTCGTTTAAATTAACAATATAATTTGGATAAATTTTCATTGAAGTATTATTTAAAATACTTAATTTGAGTTGTCAAATTAATTATTGACGTTTATTTGGTTTCCGAATTAAATTCGCGCGTTATCGTTGCGTTTGAGACGTTTTAAACTGAAACGTCTAGGTTTTTCGTGTATTATTTTAACAAAATAATAAATATTGGTAAATAACTTCTAAAAATAGATTTAAGTTATTTATAGTAATGTTTTCACCAACGTCGTATTTTGTGTCAGAATCCGTCTGATCGCTTTGCGTAATTACAGTTAAACACATAATCACGTAATTGTGTATTCAAATACACATGAATTACAAATATTTAGCCTAATACAAACTAAATACAAGTAATTTAGAATTTCAAGTAGGTCTAACAATAACTCTAAATTGTCGGGTGTCACATTCTCCCCCTGTTAGAAGAATTTCATCCCAAAATTAGCTTCTTGTCGTGGTCTGTTGGGCATCTAAGAATAGATGTGGATGTTTTAGTCGCATTTGGTCTTCCCATTCCCAAGTGAATTCAGGATCGCGCCTAGAAATCCACCGGAACTTAACGATGGGAATACGACTCTGTTTCAAGCGTTTGACCTCACGGTCCATGATTTCTATCGGTTCCTCGACGAATTGGAGTTTATCATCGATGTGGATTTCGTCGAGAGGAATAACAAGTGTGTCATCAAACAGACATTTCTTTAGGTTTGAAATGTGGAACGTGTTGTGCACGCTACTGAGTTGAGGGGGTAGCTGCAGTCGATATGCCACCGGACCAATTCTTTCAAGAATTTCAAAAGGTCTGATGTACCTAGGATTCAGTTTTCCGCGTTTGCCAAAACGAATGACACCTTTCCAAGGTGACAATTTTAAGAGTACTCGATTCCCAACCTGGAACTCGAGTGGTTTGCGTCTCATGTCAGCATAGCGTTTCTGATGATCACGTGCGGCTTTCAGCCGGTTTTGAATGGTCACGATTTTCTCAGCTGTTTCATGTATGATTTCAGGACCAGTGAGTTAGCTATCGCCGATTTCGGTCCAACAAATGGGTGATCGGCACTTTCTCCCATAAAGTGCCTCGAACGGTGCAACATCAATGCTGGTGTGGTAACTGTTGTTGTAGGAAAACTCACACAGAGGTAGGTGGTTTTCCTAAGTGTTTCCGAAGTCAACTACGCAATCTTGTAGCATGTCTTCTAGGGTCTGAATGGTCCGTTCACTCTGACCATCAGTTTGCGGATGATAAGCGGTACTCAAATCAAGGCGAGTACCGAGGGCCTTTTGAAGTGTTTGCCAGAATCAAGAGGTGAAGCGGCTATCTCTATCTGAGATGATTGAGATGGGTATGTCATGTCGTGCTACAACCTCTTTGATGTAGATGCGAGCCAAATGCTCCATCTTGTCGGTTTCTTTAATGGCCAAGAAATGGGCAGATTTTGTGAGACGATCGACGATCACCCAAATGGTATCGCAACCGCTCGGTGTTTTTGGTAGTTTGGTGTTGAAGTCCATGGTTATGTTTTCCCATTTCCATTGAGGTATCTCGGGTTGTTGTAGCAACCCGGAGGGTTTCTGGTATTCGGCCTTAACCTTGGTGCAGGTTAAACATTTGCTAACATAGGTGGCGATGTCAGCTTTCATGTTGGGCCACCAATACCGTTGTTTAATGTCATGATACATCTTGTCGGAGCCAGGATGTATAGAGTATCGAGATTTGTGAGCTTCATCCATCATCAAATTTCGTAGGTTTCCAAATTTTGGTAACCAGACTCGGTTGGAGAAGTATCGGGTTCCGTTGGGTTTGATTTTGAACTGTTTTTCCATGCCTCGCAAGGCTTCATTTTTGATGTTGTTCTCGTTGAGTGCTTCGAGTTGAGTGAAATGAATTTGAGAAATAAAATCGTTGTAGATGGTTAAACGTTAGCCTTGCCCGGGTGGTATCGGATTTCGCAGTCGTAGTCACTAAGTAACTTGACCCAACGACGTTGTCTCATGTTTAGGTCCTTCTGATCAAAGATATGTTGAAGGATTTTATGGTCAGTGAAGATAGTACATTTTGTACCGTACAGATAGTGCCTCCAGATTTTGAGTGCAAAAACTACAGCTCCCAATTCGAGGTCATGGGTGGTGTAGTTCTTTTCGTGGATTTTCAGTTGTCGTGAGGAGTAGGCGATGAATTTTTCACGTTGCATTAACACACAACCTAGTCCTTGGTGTGAGGCGTCGCAGTAAACTACGAAGTTATCGGTGCCTTCGGGTAAGGACAGGATTGGTGCACTGCAGAGTTTCTGTTTCAGAAGTTAGAATGTTGACTCTTGTTTATTGGTCCAGTCGAATATCTTATCTTTCTGAGTCAGGGAGGTTAATGGTTGAGCAATTCGGGAAAAGTTCTCAATGAATCGCCGGTAATACCGGCGAGACCTAAGAATTGTCGTACCTCGGTTGGAGTAGTAGGTGCTTTCCAGCACTTGATGGCCCCGATCTTGGCAGGATCAACATGTATCCCTTGGCTGTCTATGACATGCCCTAGGAACTGTACTGTTCGCATCCAGAACTCACACTTGGAGAACTTGGCGTATAACTCCTCGTGTCTGAGTAATTCCAAGATGGTTTTCAAGTGTTGGCCATGTTCGGTTTTGTTGCGAGAGTAGATCAAAATGTCGTCGATGAATACTATGACTAACTTATCTAGGTAGGGTTTACACACCCGATTCAGAAGGTCCATGAATACAGTCGGTGCGTTGGTTAAGCCAAAAGGCATCACTTTGAATTCTTAATGCCCGTAGCGAGTACGGAATGCAGTTTTCGGGATATCGGCGTCTTGAACACGAAGTTGGTGATAACCAGACCGAAGATCGATCTTTGAGTAAAAGCTCGAACCTTGAAGTTGGTCAAACAGGTCATCAATTCTGGGAAGCGGGTATCAGTTCTTGATGGTAAGTTTGTTTAGTTCACGGTAATCGATACACATTCAGAAGGATCTGTCCTTCTTTTTAACGAATAGGACCGGAGCTCCCCAGGGTGAGGAACTTGGTCCAATGAATCCCTTGTCCAGGAGCTCCTGTAATTGGGTGGATAACTCCTGCAACTCGGATGGGGCTAATCTATATGGGGCTCGTGCCACGGGTGTAGCACCGGGCACAAGTTTGATTTGGAATTCGAATTGTCTAGGCGGGGGAAGGCCAGGCAAGTCTTCGGGAAAGACTTCTGTATAGTTTCGAACGATGGGCACATCCTCAAGTCGCTTTTCAGCCGACTTCTTTTCGGTTACATGAGCAAGGATTGTCGGGTACCCTTTCCTCAGGTACTTTTGAGTTTTCATACAAGATATGATGTTCAGGTTTCGCCTACCAGTCTCCCCCTGTATGATCAAGGTTCCACCGGTAGCGAGAGGTATATGCACGATTTTCTCGAAATAAACGATTTCGGCACGGTGTTTGGACAACCAGTCCATGCCTACGATGATATCGAAGATCCCGATTTCAACTGGTATGAGTTCTATAGGGAACAGTTCGTTGGCGAGGTTTAAAGTGCAATTTGGTATTACACTATCGGCCTCGATTAGTTTGCCATTCGCTAATTCTACAGTATACTTAGCATCTAAGGCAATGGGCGTGATGTTTAGTAATGGACAGAATTTATCGGATATGAAGCTTTTATCAGCTCCGATATCGAACAAAACAAAAGTGGTTAAATCATTGAGGGGAAACATACCAGTAACAACGTTGGGATCCTGGCGAGCTTCTCCAGCATTGAGCCCGAAAGCTCGACCGCGAGGATTGTTGTTGTTATTGTTGTTCCTGTTGTTGTTGTTATTCCGTTTCGGGCAGTTGTTTCTAAAATGGCTAGTGTCGCCGCACTCGAAACAAGCCTTTGGTGCGTTTGGGTTGGGGTTCTACAGTCTTTGGCGGTGTGTCCTTGTCGTTTGCACTTGGTACAGGTACAAGGGCCATCATGGTGTCGTGTACACTTGGAACAGTAAGGTTTGTTCCCAACGTACACGTTCTTATTCTCCGACCCTGAACCGGAGGTGTAGGCCTTAACAGTCCTGACCATTTTGTTGTTTCGTTGATGCTGATTGTTGTTGTTCTCGGGCCATTTTCTTTTGTTGTCTCCGGAGGTTTTCACCGTGGGTGTCCCACGGCGGACAATTTGAGCCATGAGCTCGTGTGCCATTCGAACAACACTTTGGATGGTCCCGGGTTTTGATGAGATGACGTTCCTTTGGATTGATTCTGGTAGCCCCCAAATGTATCTCTCGATACGTTTGTATTCGGGGTCTACCATAGAGGGACATAGGACAGCTAGTTGGTGGAATTGATTGGTGTAACTGTTGATGTCATTTCCCTGAACAGTAAGTTTCTAGAATTCCTCTTCAAGTTGTTGCAGTTGCTCACGGGGACAGTATTTTTCCCTGGGCATTCTCTTGAGGTCTTCCCAGGGAAGTTGATAGGCGACATCAATTCCCTGAGTCTGGGCGAAAGTGTTCCACCGGGTGAGTGCACCTTCAGAAAGGGTGCATGTGGAAATATTGACCTTGTCTTCCTCAATGCAGTTGGAGATTCGGAAAACTGATTCTGTCTTTTTGATCTAGCGTATAAGACCAATGGCTCCTTCAGAACCTTTAAAGTATAAGGGTTTGCAGTTCAGAAAGTCTTTGCAGGTACATGGTTTTGGAGTAGATGTATTAGCAGGCGCGCCTCCGCCGCCCGGATTTTGTTGAGCAGCAAGGACTTGAGCTACGCTCTGTGCAATGACTTGAGCGATTTCAGTGTCGGTGTAAGTATGTCGTCTTGGAGGCATGATGCTGAACAACAATGAAATGAGACATATAAGAGGTTTGCGCGAGTGTTGATGCATATTAGAGTGTCTGTCAGTTGGTCTAGTTATAGTTTTGTAATTAGAATTGAGATTCCTGACTCCTGCGACGTTGTGCACAATGACGCAGGTGCGACGTCAGGTTTTGGGCTTGCGACGTTGTCTATGTCGCATGGGCCTGGACTTGCGACGTTGTATGTAACGTCGCAGGATCGAGTGTTTAGTATAAAAACACTTTTTGTAATCAGTTTTAGGGTTGACGAAAAACCCTAAACGCAATCTGTCAAAAATCTCTGTAACCTAGTTAATTATAATCAATAAACAAACGTTTACATTTGATTACTTGCTTCTTGTTTGTTTGATTATTTGTGTGATTGATCAATTGGTATTTCCGCAACCAATTGATTCGTATAACTTGATTCAAGATCGCTTTACAGGACTAACAACTGGTATCAGAGCCACGGGGGCTCGTTTTTGAAGAATAGGATCAAGTTTTTGATTTAAACTAACGATTAATATCTTGTTTTTCGTGTGGTTTTCGTGTTCTTCTTGTTTACAGGTTAAATATTGCGTTTTCTGGGATATTTTGAAGGGTTTGTTCGTTTGTTATTCGTAAAAATCAATTAGGATTTGATTTTTTACGAATTAGAGTCTGTAAATCCTACTCCTGTAATTGAAAACGTTATTAATGAAAATGTTCAGGTTTTGGATTACTTCAGTGTTGATGACATCCCAGGTCAGCCTAGACCACTAGCAGTTGATTATTCCTTTGCTGATTTGACATTCATTCAGAGAATGGTTAATGGGGATGATTCGGTTAACAATGAAGGGTATGTTTTTGATATGGATGATGATGTATCGGTTGATGATGAACATTTGGGATCAGATGAATATTATGATGATGCACCTATTATTGAGACTGACTCATCTGATGATGAAGGGCTTGCTAGAACTTTTCATGGAGAATCTAGTTCAACTCAGGCAGCGCCTACTCAACAAGATTCTGCATCTGCACAACCAACTCAAGAGGCGTCTGAAAGTTTAACTGCTGAAGAAAAAATGGAAAGAAATAAGCAGTGGTGGCCTCAAGGTAGATTTGCAGAACCCGTGCCTGTAACTTGCAAAACTTATAAGGTTCGTGGAGATTATACCGGTGTGATTAAGAGTTGGAAGGTTCGCCAAAGGATGATCATGATTAAGAGATTGGATGGTATTCAATATTTCAAAGTGAGATTTAATCAATTGAGTACTTTACCAAAAGGGGAGATCAACAGGTTAGCACAGTTGAATTTGATTAATCCTATGAATGATGATTATGCTAACTATGTTCAGAGGACATTGCGTCAAGAGGTTAGAACCAAAAGATATAGTAAGTTGAAATCGACGCTGGGAACTAAGTATACGTATAAGAAAAAGTTGGATCCCACGACAGGTCACCCTATGGTTAAAGTTCATTATCCACCGGCTGACTGTCTGACTGAAATACCTCTGGAGCAGGTTCCTTATGATTTTCTACGAAGATTTGTTTATTAGGAACTTGATCCACATACTGGTGAAGCTGTGATTGTTTTTGTTCCTGATTCAGAGCCGCAGCTAGAATATGGGGGTATTTGGAACTTAAAGAAGGTTTCATTTCGGGTTTTTGATCCTATGAGTTTGATAAACTTTCACGAAAAAGATTTGAGAAAAATCTTTGATAATAGGATTCGGGTGAATGAGAATAACGAATTCAACAAGAAGCTTGCACGACAATATCAGAAAGTTGTTGAAGTTTGCATTAACAATGGGATTCATGCAGATGGGAAGTTTCCTGCAAACTGGGTTTGATTGAAGATTCTTTTGAAGACCAAGCTGAAGACACGGGGGAGTTTGTTGATGCATATTAGAGTGTCTGTCAGTTGGTCTAGTAATAGTTTTGTAATTAGAATTGAGATTCCCGACTCCTGCGACGTTGTGCACAATGTCGCAGGTGCGACGTCAGGTTTTGGGCTTGCGACGTTGTCTATGTCACATGGGCCTGGACTTGCGACGTTGTATGTAACGTCGCAGGATCGAGTGTTTAGTATAAAAACACTTTTTGTAATCAGTTTTAGGGTTAACGAAAAACCCTAAACGCAATCTGTCGAAAATCTCTGTAACCTAGTCAATTATAATCAATAAACAAACGTTTATATTTGATTACTTGCTTCTTGTTTGTTTGATTATTTGTGTGATTGATCAATTGGTATTTCCGCAACCAATTGATTCGTATAACTTGATTCAAGATCGCTTTACAGGACTAACAACTGGTATCAGAGCCACGGGGGCTCGTTTTTGAAGAATAAGATCAAGTTTTTGATTTAAACTAACGATTAATATCTTGTTTTTCGTGTGGTTTTCGTGTTCTTCTTGTTTACAGGTTAAATATTGCGTTTTCTGGGATATTTTGAAGGGTTTGTTCGTTTGTTATTCGTAAAAATCAATTAGGATTTGATTTTTTACGAATTAGGGTTTTTGAGCCGCAGCTGTTTGCGACTTTGCGACGTTGTGTAATTTTTGCGACCTCAACTGCGACGTCGCTTGCGACATCACAGTTTTTGACCTAATTTGGTTTTTGCGACGTATTGTTGCGACTTCGTGCAATTTTGCGACGTTACGTTCTACGTCGTACTTTTGCGACATCGTGCTATTCTGCGACGACATCAGCGACGTTATACTCTACGTCGCATCTTTGATTCTTAATTGAATCCTTATCCGTTTTGCGACATCACTTACTACGTCGCATAGACCTTTTTGCGACGTCACCCTTAGTGTCGCAAGTTTCAAATTATAATTAACTCTACAATTATAAATGGCCGCTGACAAGGAAGATATCAGAGGGATTAGGGAGATGATAAAACAGGGAAATGATATTGGTTCCAACAATAAACCTCCATTATTTACTGCTGACATGGACTATGCATACTGGAGGGATAGATTTGAACAATTTGTGGATTTTCATTGTCCAGAACTGTGGGGTCCATTAAAACAAAGATATTAGGCTCCAGTGGCTGAAGGAAACTATCGTGGTGTTCCTCCTGCAAAATCTTTTAATGCGATGACACCTCAAGAAAAGAAGGACTATCAAATAGAAAGAAAAGCACACTCAGCTATCTGTATGTGCTTGACAAAGGATGTCATGAGACTGTTTAAAACTCATGACACAACCTATGACTTATGGAAGGCTATAGAGACTAGATGCGGGGGAAATGAGAAGTACAAGGAGGCTAAATTGGAACTGATTAAAAAGCAGTATGATTTGTTTGACTCCTTACCCAATGAGACAACCTCTGGACTGTTTACCCGGTACTCACAATTGGTGAGTGAATTAAATGAAGGTGGATATAATCTCACTACACTTGAGATAAATAAGAAATTATTAGATGTTTTACCAAGTGCATGGGATGTGAAAGTCCAATTCTTGAAGGAAAATCAAGAATTGGATGGGATGACTTTGGATCAACTTATAGGAATTCTTCAAGCTCATGCTATGGAGTTGAAGAAGAAGGAGTGCAAGTCGAATGGATTTGTACAAAATCCCTTACTTTATGGAAGCCAAGTTAACTCTGGTAAGAGTTATGGAGGAATGGCATTCATTTCGGATACCAATTCTCCATCTTATTCAGCCGGTGTTTCACATGCAGCATATGTTTCCGGTACAACCTGCACAACTCAAGGAACACAACAGCAGGCTTCAGCATCACCAGCTATCCAAGAGCAAGCTACTATTTATACAGCTTTTCTCAGCTCTTACAAAGATTTGGTTACTCAACCGAATACTACTTTGGAAATGACTAAAGAAGATTATAGTCAGCTGGATGATGATGACTTGGAACAAATGGATTTAACCTGGAACATAGCTATGATTTCAAGGAGGGTTCAGAAGTTCTTGCAGAGAACGGGACGGAAGAGCTTGGAAGGCAATGGGAAGACAGGGTTTGGGTTCGATAAAAGCAAGGTTCGATGTTACAACTGTCAGAACCTTGGTCACTTTGCAAGGGAATGTGAGAAACCCAAGATGCCATCGTCGGGTCTTACTAAGCCGGATCCGCCGAAGGCAAATGAGAAAGAAGAAGCTAAATCGTTGGCTGTGGATAATGCTTTGATCGTCTTTGAGACAACTGCTTCTGACTGGAGTTTTTAGATTTGCTCAGTTTCAATGCCTGATGGCTCACATTACTCCTGAGGTACCAAATGAACCTAATGAGCCTTTTAATTGTGTTTCGTGTATTAAATTGACTGAATCCCTTGAGGCCTATCAGAAAGACAATTTAGATTTGCGGGACAAGATAGTCAAACTTACTGAATCTAATAAGTTTTTGCTAGATAATGAAAAACTTTATGAACAACATCTTGAGGCTCACAAATTAGATACCCAAACTTTTAAAGCAAAGGTCTTTAGCCAACAAGATGCAATTAAGAGTTATCTTACTGAAATTAAATTGTTGACTAAAGAACTATCTGATTTGAAAAATGAGTTTGAAAATCATAAAAGCAAAATCTTAGGTTCGACATCCGCAACTCTAGTCTTTAATGAGATCGTTAGTAAGCAAGGTACAAGTGGCAAAAAGAAGGAAGGTCTTGGTTATAACCAAGTACCTCCACCTTCTCATGTTGAATATTGTCCTCCACTTGTTAAAGAAGGCCTTGAGGAGATCTCTGTTGATTATACAAAACTCTATGGAATCAAGGCCAAAGAAGCCAAGCAAAACAAACTAACAAAGGAGAAAACCAAAAGGCAAGAGTATCCTTTGCCTCAGTTTGTTAAGGCTGAAAGTAAGTCTCCAGTTCATACTGATGAGATTGTTGAGATAGAGGATATTACTGATCAGGAATATCCTGAGTTTAAGAAGGTTGAGGCTAAACCTGAAACAGAAATTTTAAAAGTTGAACCTGTAACAAAGGTTCAAACTAAAAAGGAAAATAAAGTTTTAAATGTGAAACCTCAAACTCAACGGTCACCTGCAAAAGTTGTACAACGAAAGGTGACAAATGAAAAGGTTTCTATTGATAAAACTTCAGCCTCAACCTCTAAACCAAAACAAGAATTCTCTAAAATGTGTACGAAATATTCATGTTCTAGAAATGCTTCATCAACTCCTGCAGTAAATCCCCCACCTCAACAGTTTATAGAGACTCGTTCTTGTTTCTACTGCAAGAGACAAGGACATTTGATCCGTGACTGTCCCAAACTTTCTCATCAGCGTTATGTGAGAGATATGCCTAGGACATCATTCTACAGAAATTCTTTTTCAAAATCACCTCCTAGGCATCACTCAAACTCTCCTAAGCCTGCTGAGAAATTAAATAATGTTGGGCAAAATTCTTTGTCAAAACCAAAGCCCGACATTACTTCCAAGCCAAATTCCGAACCATCAAAGGTTTGGAAAATAAAAGAGTCTACTGAGGACTCAAATGTCATCAATAATAACACATCAGATACAGAATCTGATTTGTTTAAAAATTAAGTTTTATCTGATGTGCTTATTGTTGATGACTATGGTCGACCTAAGTCTGTAAAGGCTTGGGTCACCGTTTCTCACTAATCTCCTCATTTTTATGTGTTGCAGCAGTCTGAATGTGTGAAAGATAGCGAATGGTTTATGGACAGTGGCTGCTCGCGACACATGACGGGTGATGTGTCTCTCCTAGTGGATATTAAACCATACGCAGGAGGACATGTTGCTTTTGCTGGAGATACAGGGGGAACGATTTCGGGTAGAGGGACGCTAACTAATGGAAAGGTTAGGTTTGAAAATGTAAATTATGTGGCCGAACTTCAACATAACTTGCTAAGTGTTTCACAAGTTTGTGATAAGGACTATACCACATCATTTACAAAGACTGAGTGTGTTATATTGAAGTCGGGGTATGTCATTCCAGAGGAATGGGTGGTAATGCGTGCACCTAGAAGAAATGACACATATGTGATGAATATGAGAACAGTGGAGACTACAAGTGAATTCACTTGTCTACTCTCCAAGGCTTCGGAAAAGGAATCACTTCTTTGGCAAAGACGAATGGGACATATTCATTTCCGGAAAATGAATTTTCTGATTAATAACGATTTAGTTCGTGGAGTTCCGAAACAGTCCTTCGCTTTGAAGGATGACTGTGTTTCTTGCCACAAGGGCAAACTCCATAAGAAGTCCCATAAGTCTAAGGTTGTGAATTCAATAGATGCTCCGTTGGGATTACTGCATATGGACCTTTTTGGTCCGGTTTCTACGAAGAGCATTGGTGGTCGCTCTTACTATTTGGTAGTAACGGATGACTACTCATGGTTTTTGTGGGTATACTTTCTCGCAACGAAGGATGAAACTGCTGGAATTTTGGTCTACTTGTTGGATAAGTTGGCAAATTTGTGCAACTTAAAGGTGAAGAGACTGCGAAGCGACAATGGAACCGAATTCAAGAACTCAACTCTCGAATTATTCTGTGCATCTAGGGGTATTGATCATCAATTCAGTGCTCCGAGAACTCCTCAACAGAATGGAGTTGCAGAACGGAAGAATAGGACCATCATTGAAACTGCTCGCACTATGCTAGCAGATTCCAAGCTGCCTATTATCTTCTGGGCCGAGGCAGTTAATACTGCATGCTATGTTTTGAATCGGGTGCTCTCGGTTAAGAAGAAGAACAAAACATGTTATGAGCTATTCAATAACCGCAAGCCGAATTTGCAGTTTCTGGAGCCATTTGGGTGTCCTTGTTTGATAATGATTACCAAAGAACGTGTCTCTAAGTTTGGTGATAAAGCCGTTGAAGGGATTTTTCTTGGATATTCGGTCAACTCTCCAAACAAACGAGTATACAACAAATCAACAAACGAGATAGAGGAACACTTTGAGGTCAAATGCTTAAGGTATACGGAACCACCTCAAGGAACGGGTCCGGATTGGTTCTTCAATTATGGGAAACTCTTCAGTTCTTTCAATGTTCGGGAGGACGACGAAACAGAAGAGTTAATTACAATGCTTCATGGACTCGATGTTTTTCAACAAACATCCGATTCTCTTCCTACTACATCCAATCAAATTCCCGATACGACATCCACTCCCACACCTACTCCAACACAACAAATGCCTGCACCTACATCCACTACTTCTACTGCATCTATACCTACGCCCACACCACCAACTACTGCCATCCCTTCTTCTTCAAACACTGTCAATGCCGAGGATCTTCCACGTGATCCAGATATGCCTCTCTTAGAGGATGAAGAAGACATGGATTATTCTCGTTTCTTCACTAATGAAGAGAACGAAGATGCTTCTGCCACTGAAGGTGATTTGAACAACTTGGAATTAAATCTTGTGCCAGATGCTATTCCAGTCACTCGAATACATAGGAATCACCCAGTTGAAAACATAATTGGTGATCCTCATTCTACTGTTCAAACGAGAAATCAGGCAAAGCAATCTGCTGAAGATAAGCATACTTCAGCTGATCAGGTTTTGGGATTTATGGCAACCGTCAATTCATGCCATCTTTCCCAAACCGAACCGAAGAAAGTCTCGGAGGCCTTACAAGATCCATCCTGGGTCGAGGCCATGCAAGATGAACTGCAGCAATTTCACAAGCTGCAAGTGTGGATGCTAGTACCATTACCCAAGGGTGCTGATCCAAAAGGCACTAGATGGGTATATCGAGTAAAGAAGGATGATCGAGGGGTAGTTACAAGGAACAAAGCTCGACTAGTTGTTCAAGGGTATACTCAAGTTGAAGGACTAGATTATGATGAGGTTTTTGCCCCTGTCGCTAGATTGGAGTCTGTTCGTATCTTTTTGGCCTTTGCATCATTTAAAGGGATTCGTGTCAAGCAACTTGACGTCAAAAGTGCATTCCTTTATGGTCAAATTGATACGGAAGTATATGTTCAACAGCCTCCGAGTTTTGAAGATTCGGTGAATCCAAATTATGTCTACAAACTAAATAAGGCATTGTATGGACTTCATCAATCTCCTCGCCTATGGTATGAGAGACTTGCTACTCATCTGGTGGAAAATGGTTTTACTCGGGGCAACATCGACAGTACTCTCTTCACAAAAGGGAAAGGGGATGATTTGCTACTAGTTCAGGTGTACGTCGATGATATTATTTTTGGGTCTTTGAATGAGGCTCTCTGTAAAGAATTTGAAGAGGTCATGAAGTCAGCTTTCGAGCTGAGTGCAATGGGAGATCTCACTTTCTTCCTAGGTGTGCAAGTTGAGCAGTCATCCAAAGGAATGTATATTCATCAGTCAAAATATGTCAATGACATGTTGACATGATATGATATGCTCACTTGTAAGCCTTATGGAACTCCTATTGAACTCAACCATAATCTTGGACCTGCTGATGATGATGAGGACTGCAAAGAAAAAGATTATCGTTCGATGATAGGTTCTCTAATGTACCTCACTGCCTCAAGGCCTGATATCGTCTTTGCTGTTTCACTTTGTTCAAGATATCAGGCACGACCAAAGGTTTCTCATATGAAGGCGGTGAAGTGGATTTTTGGCTATCTCAAATATAGACCCACTCTCGGTCTGTGGTACTCCAATGAGAAGAATTTTACGCTCTCTGCCTATTCAGATTCAGATTATGGTGGCTGCAACATCAATAAGAAGTCAACAATAGGAGTATGTCAGTTCCTTGGATCCCGATTAGTGTCGTGGCAATGCAAAAAGCAGACTACGGTTTCTACTTCAACAGCGGAGGCCGAGTACATTGCTGCTGCCAGCTGCTGTTCTCAAGTTCTTTGGATTCAGCACCAACTGCGCGACTACGGGTTACTCTTAACTATGACTCCTATACATATTGATAATACTGCTGCCATATCAATCACATGCAATCCCGTACAACACTCTAAAACCAAACACATAGAAATTAGGTTTCACTTTATACGGGATTGCTATGAGAAACACCTTATCGACCTTGTCCATATAGATACCCTAAAACAAAATGCTGACTTATTCACTAAGGCTTTTTCTAGAGCCCGATTTGATGAATTAGTCAATATGATCGGTCTAAGCTTCTTTCAAACGAAAAAGTAATTTGTGACTTGGATTAATTTTAAAGTATTGTTTTAATTATAAAAAAAAAAAAGACGCAACTGCCACTCTTTATACTTTCTAGTATTAAAGAAATGCAAGGTTGCTACATTTTTTTTTAAAAAAAAATAGACATTGAAGTTGTGTCTGTAAACAACTTGAGATATGATAGTACATCGGGTGACATGCATAAAAATGGATATTTAAGTTTTATCTTGGATGTGTCAGTAGATTTATCTGACATATTGAAAACAGTTTTTATAAACATTGTCTTCATCATACGATATATTAGTAGGCATGTTATGCAAAACTCTTTGAGAACTATTAAGAAGCTTAATCGCTAACTGTCTATTTCAAGTGGTTCAACAACATTAGATGTATGACAAAAGTCTTAAATTCTTACTTATGCAAGACATGCTTTCGTTAAAGAAGTTTATTTGATATCATTTGGGAGTATATATTGACAGTTTCCTCTGTTATACGTAAGTATAGACCTGGCTTCTGTTAATATATACTTTAAAATTAAGCAAACGTAAGTCAAAGTACTTGAAAAGTCTTTACAATTAAGATACCTTACAAGGTCGTCAAAATGGTTTGACCAAGTTTGGTTTTGCTTAAACCTGAATCAAGTTATGTCGCTCTGTTGTACGTAAGTACAGACCTGTCACCGCTGACTTGATTCTTAAAAAAAATTGATTTTCTTATA
Source organism: Pseudognaphalium luteoalbum (assembly GCA_963422505.1). NCBI lineage: Eukaryota > Viridiplantae > Streptophyta > Magnoliopsida > Asterales > Asteraceae > Pseudognaphalium > Pseudognaphalium luteoalbum. Next base: position 5,258,747 of record OY730194.1, read on the forward strand.
TTCTATCTGTAAATGGAAACATGGTCTATGTCTTAAGTTAAGATGTATATCTATATTGGGAACCACAGTGAAATGTACATACCAATAATAATAAAAATATCTCTTAGATATGAGTGTAACGTGTTTAAGTGGTTAATATACTAATAATCGTCTTGAAATAATTTTTATAAAAAGTGTTTTTAACATGTCAAGTAAATTTAAAGTGGACAAATATACTGATGATCGAAATAACACTTACTGTTCCTAATAAATGCATGTTACTCCGATATGATCCCTAACCAGATTCATTCAACTCCGTCACCAAAAAGAATGTGTTCATTATATATTTGTAAATTAGCATTAAATTTGTGTTCATATATTTCTGTTTTTTTGTTAGTTAGTTTTATTACTCCAAGTTACAAGTTAGTTTTTCAAATCGCGCGTCGAAAATTTGAACTTCAAATCGACTTCAAAATTTCTGCCATGCGACGTCATTAACAACGTCGCACGCTACGTCGCATTTAGGGTTAGACTATAAATAGTCCAACCCGCGACGTCATTAGTACACTATTCAAATTACTTTGCGACGTAGCCAGTGACCTCACATTGGCGATTGCGACGTCGTGCTTGTTGATTCGATTCTGATCTTCGGCCATTTTTCCCAACCATTTGTTCACGCTTTTCTGTTCTCCTCTCTTTACTCGACCATTAGGTACCATTTTTATTTCTTTTAACCGTCTAACTTGCGTGTATTGTTTGATTATATATTACGGTCCTTGGGGATCTCGGTTTTGGGTATTATTTGTTGTGAAATTGATAGGATTACTAGGTTTTATTGATACACTTGCTATGCCGCACCTATTGGTATAGATAGATTTGCAAAACCCATGTTTTAGCAGTTAGGGTTTTCTGGGTTGGGATGATGTTCATCTTTGCGACGTCGGCTGCGACGTAGCAGCCGATGTCGCATTTCTTGGGTGATTTCGCATTTAAATGCGACGTCCTTATTCTACGTCGCATTTATTGGGACGTCCTGTGTTAAGTCGCAAATTAGTGCAATCTCACAAGCGACGACGTGTTCTACGTCGCAATTTGTCCTAAAGTGATTAAATTCACAATCAATTGCAAAATGCGACGTCCCCCTTAACGTCGCTCATTTGATATGCGACATTAGACTCTACGTCACTATCAATTTTGAGTTGATTTTTGCGACGTCTTTACAATTTTGCACTTTCATGTGCGACGTCATAAGTAACGTCGCAGAAACCAGATGGTTTTCAACAAACTAATTACAACTGTTTGTTGTTTATTCTAACGTGTTTCGAGTCTATATTTTCCACTGTTTACAGATATGGCGTTAGCATACGAGCCTCGTCACAACACGGTGGCGTTTTTGGATGATACGCACAAGAACGCGGCTCCATTTCGAGAAATGATCGCTTTTCTCAGACGTTCACGGATATTTCATGCGATTTCTGACTCTACCATTGTTTACAAGAATTTGGTGGGTCAGTTCTGGAGAAATGTCACGGTTGCCACTCAGGATGACATTCCGCGATTGGTTTCTACGGTTTCTGGTATCCAGATCGTAATGACTGAGCAGGGTATTTGAGATCTGCTTCGACTCAACGATCGACCTGATATGCCAGTTCTCTTTGATAATTCCTTTATCACTGGCGGGATGCATAGGATGGGGTATCCGGGGGTTCCGACTGATCAGTATCGCAAGTCGAATCTTACGCGCGTTTGGAGATACCTGATGCATATCTTTATAGTATGTTTGGGAAACAGGAAGGCAGGAACAGATGGTATAAGCCATCGACTGGCCTCGGCTATGCTTGCTTTGGTATACAACAAGCCCTACAACTACTCTGGGCTTATCTTCAAGGCTATGGTGGATAATGCCAATGCTGGAGCTAACAAATGGGGCCTGTATCCTCGTTTTGTGCAACTTTTCATCAATCATCATCATCCGGAACTTCAACAACAAGGCGATATGGATAATGTCCTCAAGATTGCGCCGATGATGAGTAGAATATTCGCTGTATGCTCTGCTCAGGAACGGGGGGTTCAGGCACCACCAGATACTCCTTTATTTGGTGCGATTACCGATGAACATTACGTGCCACCTCCAGATCCTCAATATATGGATGTTCAAGCACCCCAACAACCGCAGCAACCATTCGTTGATATTCCTGTACAGGCTGTGGGGGAGGATATTGAGGATATTGTTGGTCCAGATTGATCAATTTGGACATGTTCAGCAACAGGATTCACCTCATCAACTTACCGACGAATCATCTTCATCTGATTCTGATTCAGTGCGACCGCAGGATGGCGGTGAGACTCCTACTAATTCTGATGGTGAAGTACCCCACCCATCGCAAATGGAACGGATCAGGGTACACGAATCGGCTAGATACTTGAGAATTCAACGCCGTATTCATCAAGTCAAGCGTTATACGGGTAAACATCCTCGTGCCGACGATGATACTGATTTTGCACCATCTTCTCGCCGTGCACGTCGACCGTCTTCTATTCAGCCACCTCCATCTCAAGCACTTGTTATTGAGCCGACTCTGGCATTTTTGCAAAAGATGATGGATGATATGCGCCAGATGCAGCAGCAGCTAAAGGAACAAGCTGACAGGAATGAAACTCAGGCTGCGATCATCGAGGTTCAATCAAAGCAGATTTCAGAGCTGCAGGCTAGGGTGAACGTTTTGGAGGCTAGGTCTAGTGCCTCGGGGGAGTTAGGGTCCGAGGGTCCCAATGTAGAGTCACTAGGACCAGAATCTGTAAATCCTACTTCTGTAATTGAAAACGTTATTAATGAAAATGTTCAGGTTTTGGATTACTTCAGTGTTGATGACATCCCAGGTCAGCCTAGACCACTAGCAGTTGATTATTCCTTTGCTGATTTGACATTCATTCAGAGAATGGTTAATGGGGATGATTCGGTTAACAATGAAGGGTATGTTTTTGATATGGATGATGATGTATCGATTGATGATGAACATTTGGGATCAGATGAATATTATGATGATGCACCTGTTATTGAGACTGACTCATCTGATGATGAAGGGCCTGCTAGAACTTTTCATGGAGAATCTAGTTCAACTCAGGCAGCGCCTAATCAACAAGATTCTGCATCTGCACAACCAACTCAAGAGGCGTATGAAAGTTTAACTGCTGAAGAAAGAAATAAGCAGTGGTGGCCTCAAGGTAGATCTGCAGAACCCGTACCTGTAACTTGCAAAATTTATAAGGTTCGTGGAGATTATACCGGTGTGATTAAAAGTTGGAAGGTTCGTCAAAGGATGATCATGATTAAGAGATTGGATGGTATTCAATATTTCAAACTGAGATTTAATCAATTGAGTACTTTACCAAAAGGGGAGATCAACAGGTTAGCACAGTTGAATTTGATTAATCCTATGAATGATGATTATGCTAACTATGTTCAGAGGACATTGCGTCAAGAGGTTAGAACCAAAAGATATAGTAAGTTGAAACCGACGCTGGGAACTAAGTATACGTATAAGAAAAAGTTGGATCCCACGACAGGTCGCCCTATGGTTAAAGTTCATTATCCACCGGTTGACTGTCTGACTGAAATACCTCTGGAGCAGGTTCCTTATGATTTTCTACGAACATTTGTTTATTGGGAACTTGATCCACATACTGGTGAAGCTGTGATTGTTTTTGTTCCTGATTCAGAGCCGCAGCTAGAATATGGGGGTATTTGGAACTTAAAGAAGGTTTCATTTCGGGTTTTTGATCCTATGAGTTTGATAAACTTTCACGAAAAAGATTTGAGAAAACTCTTTGATAATAGGATTCGGGTGAATGAGAATAACGAATTCAACAAGAAGCTTGCACGACAATATCAGAAAGTTGTTGAAGTTTGCATTAACAATGGGATTCATGCAGATGGGAAGTTTCCTGCAAACTGGATTTGATTGAAGATTCTTTTGAAGACCAAGCTGAAGACACGGGGGAGTTTGTTGATGCATATTAGAGTGTCTGTCAGTTGGTCTAGTTATAATTTTGTAATTAGAATTGATATTCCTGACTCCTGCGACGTTGTGCACAATGTCGCAGGTGCGACGTTAGGTTTTGGGCTTGCGACGTTGTCTATGTCGCATGGTCTTGGACTTGCGACGTTGTATGTAACGTCGCAGGATCGAGTGTTTAGTATAAAAACACTTTTTGTAATCAGTTTTAGGGTTGACGAAAAACCCTAAACGCAATCTGTCGAAAATCTCTGTAACCTAGTCAATTATAATCAATAAACAAACGTTTACATTTGATTACTTGCTTCTTGTTTGTTTGATTATTTGTGTGATTGATCAATTGGTATTTCCGCAACCAATTGATTCGTATAACTTGATTCAAGATCGCTTTACAGGACTAACAGCGAGGTTATGATATATCAGATGTGTATATATAATGAGGTAATATACAACAGCACAAAGTGATAACCAGAGTGATAACCATAATTCATTAGATAGAAAGGTTGAATACAGAGTACGAGTTTCAAAAGACAACAATCATAAGTATTACAAAAGATGCCGTGAATGTTACATCCGGTCTAGATTCGAAAGTTTACGGAATATAATAAAGGATAATAAGTGGAGCACATCCCGCCACAATAGTTTACAATAAAAGAAGTAGATTTAGTTCTAACGCAGGTTTACTTGTGACATTAGAGTGACAAGACGATTTATAGTGTCCGCAAGTCTGCTGGTTTGCCTAGCACCATCTTTAGCCAAGGTTAGTCGTTGCTCTAGAACACGAGCATACTCCTCAGCTTCCTGTGAACGTTGTTCACATTCTTCCTTCCTTGCTTGTAGGAGGTCAGTAGCGCTTCTGTCGTTTATCACCTGTTGATGAATTATTTCCAGAGTACGGTTCGTGTTATCCTGTTCTAGAAAAAGTTGTGCTATGCGATCATCGGTTCGGTGCAACAGGTAGTTTTCTACTATATAATGATCTCGTTCTAGGGTTTCGAGCCTTTCTTCGTGACGATGAAGTCGGGCTGCTAACACCGGTACCGTATGGTGTATTGGTTCTTGTGTGTACGGGGAGATGTCCATGGGGTCAACAGGAATCTGTATTGCTTCCTCAGACCTCCAAGTGTTTAGGGTTGTGGGTAGCCAGTCCCACCTGCGGGCGTATGCCGGACGGCGGGTATTAGTTGTGGTGTTAGCAATGGAGTTTGAGTAAGGGTTTGCTCGGGATGACCCGGCATTCCCTCGGCATCTTCGTACTACCCGGGCTTCACCGGTCGTGTAGTAAAGAGGTTCGGGAGAGTTTGGATTCATAGAGATAGGTAAGGGAGTGGTACCCTCAGTAGGAAATAGTGTTTGAATTTCGTTGTTCAAGCCGGTTGATGATACGTTAGAGGAGTCTGCCATTTCTGTGGTAAGGAGTTTAGTATACGAGAAGTTAAGGTTATATATAGAAATATAATAACCTAGCACATAAGCACGTATAAGGTTGGTCCCATTTGTATCCTCGGTCAAAGTCTTCTAATGCATTCCCATTCACTATAGCCATTTCAGGTCTTGCATCAATTCTCTTTTAATTGTACATAGTTGATCAGGCTACGTTAAATTAAATTCAAATGATGAAATCGCTGAACCAGTCATACCAAACAAGGAATACTAACCTAATGGTTATAGTCTAGGTCACTAATGCAATCCTAGTTCGCTATAACCTTTGGCTCTGATACCAATCTGTCGCACCCCCAAAACACGTGGCAGCGGAAGTAGGAGGTGTCATGGGGGCGCCGACCAAATTAAATATTACAACACAAAAATTAAAGCAAACGACCTCTATATGAGACGTTTGAAAAATAGTTACATTACAATAATTCAAATGTTTACAAAATATATCTGGAGTTCGCATAAACCGTTTAGAGATTTCTAATACATTACTGAATTTACAAAATACAGCTACATGCAATCTAATCTCTTGATGTTTTGAAAACAATGCGACTCGAGCTAAGCTTTCAAAAAGCTTCCTACTGCGGTGGGTTACCTGAGAAATACATACTAAAAGGTCAACATAAAGTTGGTGAGTTCATAGGTTTGTTAAGTAATCAGTTACTAATATGATCCACAAGATTTCACAAGTTTGCATCATTCAACAATGATAAGTAAAAGTATCGTTAGCCAACGACAAGTAAAAGTATTGCATATTGCAATATAAGTATACCATTTGCATGAGTCTCATAGTTCGAGCTTAACGTTGTTTGCCTCCGGTAAGTGTACTAATCCGATACACTTCTAATTCACAAATAATATTGCGCCCGTGGGTTGGCTAGCGCGACTAGCCCGGACGAGGTTTGTCAAACCTTGATAGTACTATCCAATAATATTCACGCATATATTAACGAACTATGATAAGTAGAGGACTTTAGTGGATTATCATCAGGTCTCATGCAATCCGTACGAAAAGTTATTGCCAGTACTTGTGATCATAAAGCAGTTTATAAAACAGTTGTATGTATTCTCAACCCAGTGAAAAACAGTAAAAAAGGGCTATGAAACTCACCAGAGTTAAGCAGGTAGCAAGCAATATCAAATGTTAGCAAGTAGTGGGTGTTCTCGTTCCCCTGTGCAATCTCCTAACGCCCTAAACGTATGAGGTTGTATAAGTAGATATCTCAAAAGACCTTCTATAGCGATTGTATAAGTGGGGGTTAATGTCCACTTAAGCCAATCGGGTAGGTGGGGGGTTTATGTCCACCTAAAGCTAGTTCATCAACTAGTATGTCCAAATGAGTTGTTCATGTTTGTTTATCAAAAACGTGTACGACCGGTTAGTGAAAGTTTATAATAATAATTCATTTAAACATTATTATTAAGTTTGTTTTGTTGTATACTATTCATTAGTACATATCGTGTATTGCAAACAGATTATTTTAGTTTGTATAAGCCATAAACCATAGGTCAAAGTTGTTCAACTTGTTGGTCAAAGTTGGTCAAACCTGGTCAAACTAGTCAAACCTGGTCAAATTGGTCAAACCTGGTCAAATTGGTCAAACCTGGTCAAACTAGCCAAACTTGGTCAAAGTTGGTCAATCTATGAGTCACTTCTTAATTTATAGAGTCACTTCTCAATTTATAGAGTCACTTCCAATTTATAGAGTCACTTCCAATTATATAGTCATATCCAATTTATAGAGTCACTTCTCAATTTATAGAGTCACTTCCAATTTATAGAGTCACTTCCAATTTATAGAGTCACTTCTCAATTTATAGAGTCACTTCCAATTTATATGTGTTGGTTTCTAATTCGGGAAACTTTCTAAGTTTAGTTTTTGGTCCAAGTTACTAACTAAGTCACTCAAACCCATATTTGTTACCCATTTCCAAAAATAGTAAGTTTTATCGTTTTTAGTAACCGAGCCGTTTTTGTTGACTTGGTCAAACTTACTTGGTTTGACCCGAAACTTTCCCAAAACCCTTATATAAGTTTAAAAGTCCCAAAAGGTAATTATTTCTATTTATAGTATTCCCGAAAGTGTCGGTTTTCAAAATGTAACTTTAAAGCTTCTAAATTTCACATTTTCGGTTTTGTCAGTTTAGTTCACCAATTATTTTACACACTTTCGGGTCAACATCAGTCCTCACAAGAATTTCCTAATAAACATATATGTTTCTAGTTCATTTCCTAATTTTTCTAAGGGTTTTAAATCTCATCTTCATTAGGAAACAAAATACACAATAATGCCTAGCTCAGATTCTGTTTTCCTACAGACCAGTCTCATAAATCAGCTCATAAACAAAAATACGTATGGATCTGATAAAAACATAAAACATGAAAGTTGTAGATATTTTAAATATGCAAATTTGTAAGAAAAATACCTCGTCTAACTCCTCCTAGATTGTGAGACACGATTTTTTTACTAAACTGTGTTTTAGTAGGCAGATTGTATATCTTTCATGAACAAATTATAAAAACGTATTTTAATAATTATTTTGGACATAATATTTTTGATGGAGCTATATAACATCATAATCAATGATATGAAACAAAAATTAGTAGATGGTTTGAAGATTCTTACAAGAAATGATGAGGAGAAACAAGAGGATGATGGAGATGATGAATATGAGCTAGATTCTTGTTCCTCTCTTGATGATAATGATAGATGGCGATTTTGATGATGATGAAATGGGGTTTTGGGGCTGGAAATCTCCATAAATCTTGAGAGGAAATGTGTGTTTTTGAGAGAGTGTGTTTTAGGAAAATGAAAAAAAAAAAGAATAAAAGAAAAGAAGTATTATTGTAAATGAAATCATGAGTCTTGCATTTGCATGAGAAGTGATTGGAGGAAGGAGTGGTGCCACATGGGGGGCCCAGGGGGGCCCACAGGGGCTGGAGTGTTTTAAATTTTAATCTTACACTGTATTCGCGTACTTTGGTTGTTTGTTCGTTTTTCGAGTTTAAACGTTAAATCGCCTAACGTTATTTTGAGTCGTTTAAATTAACGATATAATTTGGATAAATTTTCATTGAAGTATTATTTAAAATACTTAATTTGAGTTGTCAAATTAATTATTGACGTTTATTTGGTTTCCGAATTAAATTCGCGCATTATCGTTGCCTTTGAGACGTTTTAAACTGAAACGTCTACGTTTTTCGTGTATTATTTTAACAAAAAAATAAATATTGGTAAATAACTTCTAAAAATAGATTTAAGTTATTTATAGTAATGTTTTCACCAACGTCGTATTTTGTGTCGGAATCCATCTGATCGCTTTGCGTAATTACAGTTAAACACATAATCACGTAATTGTGTATTCAAATACACATGAAATTACAAATATTTAGCCTAATACAAACTAAATACAAGTAATTTAGAATTTCAAGTAGGTCTAACAATAACTCTAAATTTTCGGGTGTCACAAATAAATAATTTTCCGTCCTAAATGTATATATATGCCTAATATAGGACAAAAATAAATAATTTCACTACAAATTAAAGTTATTGTATGTACATAAATCAATTGATCACATAACTATATATACAAACCTAATTTTTCTTAAAAATATAAAAAATGGATGCCCTATAAAAAAAAAAGGGATAAAGCATAATAATGAGACTTTGTGTGTAATGGAAAAATATCGGTAATTTGTAAAATTGTCGTATATAAAAAAATAATTTTCCATCCTAAATATAAATAAATAATCTGACTACAAATTAAATTGTAAATTGTTACTCAAATAAACTCAGTTTTTTTTTGCTTAACGAAAAACTCGATTTTTTTGCTCACCAAAAACAACCAGAATTCGAAATTTATTATATATACATACATAAATTGATCACATAACTATATATACAAACCTAATTTTTCTTAAAAATGCAAAATTTGATGACCAATAAAAAAATACGGCATTACGCATATTAATGAGAATTTGTGTGTAAATGGAAAAAAAATCGGTAATTTTTAAAATTATTGTACAGTAAATAAATAATTTGCCATACTAAATGTATATATGTACCTAATATAGGACAAAAATAAATAATTTGACTACAAATTAAATTGTAAGTTGTTACTCAAAGAAATTCAAATTTTTTTTTTTGCTTAACGAAAAACTCGATTTTTTTTTGTTAACTAAAAACAACCAGAATTCGAAATTTATTGTATATACATACATCAATTGATCAGATAACTATATATACAAACCTAAGTTTTCTTAAAAATGCAAAAATGGATGCCCATTAAAAAAATAAGGCATTACGCATAATAATGAGAATTTGTGTATAATGGAAAAAAATTGATAATTTGTAAAATTTTCGTATATAAATAAATTTATTGCCATACTAAATATATATATGTATATAATATAGGACAAAAATAAATAATTTGACTACAAATTAAATTGTAAGTTGTTACTAAAAGAAATTCAGTTTTTTTTTGCTTAACGAAAAACTCGGTTTTTTTTGTTTGCAAAAAACAACCAGAATTCGAAAGTTATTGTATATACATACATCAATTGATCACAAAAATATATATACAAACCTGATTTTTCTTAAAAATGCAAAATTAGATGCCTAATATAAAAATACGGCATTACGCATATTAATGAGAATTTGTGTATAAAGTAAAAATAATCGGTAATTTGTAAAATTATCGTATGTAAATAAATAATTTGTCATACTAAATATATATATGTACCTAATATAGGGAAAAAAAATAATTTGACTACAAATTAAATTGTAAGCTGTTACTCGAAGAAACTCGGTTTTTTTGCTTAATGAAAAACTCGGTTTTTTTTGGTTCACCAAAAACAACCAGAATTCGAAAGTTATTATATATACATACATCAATTGATCACATAACTATATATACAAATCTAATTTTTCTTAAAAATTGAAATATGGATGCCCAATAAAAAAAAAGCATTACGCATAATAATGAGAATTTGTATGTAATGAAAAAAAATCGGTAATTTGTTAAATTGTCGTATATAAATAAATGATTTTCCATCCTAATTGTATATATAAGCCTAATATAGGACAAAAATAAATAATTAGAGTACAAATTAAATTGTAATCTGTTACTCAAAGAAACTCATTTTTTTTGTTTTGCTTAACGAAAAACTCGGTTTTTATGTTCACCAAAAACAACCAGAATTCAAAAGTTATTGTATATACATAAATCAATTGATCACATAACTATATATACAAACCTAATTTTTCTTAAAAATATAAAAAATGGATGCCCTATAAAAAAATAAGGCATTACGCATAATAATGAGAATTTGTGTGTAATGGAAAAAAATGAGTAATTTGTAAAATTATCGTATATAAATAAATAATTTGTCATACTAAATGTATATATGTACCTATCATAGGACAAAATAAATAACTTGCCTACAGGTTAAATTATAAGCTGTTATTCAAAGAAACTCAGTTTTTTTTTTTTTGCTTAACGAAAAACTCGTTTTTTTTTGTTACCTAAAAACAACCAGAATTCGAAAGTTATTGTATATACATACATCAATTGATCACATAACTATATATACAAACCTAATTTTTCTTAACAATGCAAAAATGGATGCCCAATAAAAAAATAAGGAATTACGCATAATAATGAGAATTTGTGTGTAATGAAAAAAAATCGCTTATTTATAATATTGTCGTATATAAATAAATAAGTAGCCATACAAATTAAATTGTAAGTTGTTACTCAAATAAACTCAGTTTTTTTTGCTTAACGAAAAACTTGTTTTTTTTTGTCACCAAAAACAACCAGAACTCGAAAGTTATTGTATATACATACATCAATTGATCACATAACTATATACAAACCTAATTTTCTTAGAAATTCAAAATTCGATGCCCAATAAAAAATACGGCATTACGCATAATTATGAGAATTTGTCTGTAAAGGAAAAAAATCATTAATTTGTAAAATTATCGTATATAAATAAATAATTTGCCATACTAAATGTATATATGTACCTAATATACGGAAAAAAAAAATAATTTGACTACAAGTTAAATTGTAAGCTGTTACTCAAAGAAACTCAATTTTTTTTTTTGCTTAACGAAAACCTCAGTTTTTTTTCTGTTCACTAAAAATAACCAGAATTCAAAAGTTATTGTATATACATACATCAATTGATCACATAACTATATATACAAACCTAATTTTTCTTAAAAATGCAAAAATGGATGCCCAATAAAAAAATAAGGAATTACGCATAATAACGAGAATTTGTGTGTAATGAAAAAACATCGCTTATTTATAATATTGTCGTATATAAATAAATAAGTTGCCATACAAATTAAATTGTAAGTTGTTACTCAAATAAACTCAGTTTTTTTTGCTTAACGAAAAACTTGGTTTTTTTTGTCACCAAAAACAACCAGAACTCGAAAGTTATTGTATATACATACATCAATTGATCACATAACTATATACAAACCTAATTTTCTTAGAAATTCAAAATTCGATGCCCAATAAAAAATACGGCATTACGCATAATTATGAGAATTTGTCTGTAAAGGAAAAAAATCATTAATTTGTAAAATTATCGTATATAAATAAATAATTTGCCATACTAAATGTATATATGTACCTAATATACGGAAAAAAAAAATAATTTGACTACAAGTTAAATTGTAAGCTGTTACTCAAAGAAACTCAATTTTTTTTTTGCTTAACGAAAACCTCAGTTTTTTTTCTGTTCACTAAAAATAACCAGAATTCAAAAGTTATTGTATATACATACATCAATTGATCACATAACTATATATACAAACCTAATTTTTCTTAAAAATGCAAAAATGGATGCCCAATAAAAAAATAAGGAATTACGCATAATAATGAGAATTTGTGTGTAATGAAAAAAAATCGCTTATTTATAATATTGTCGTATATAAATAAATAAGTTTCCATACAAATTAAATTGTAAGTTGTTACTCAAATAAACACAGTTTTTTTTGCTTAACGAAAAACTTGGTTTTTTTTGTCACCAAAAACAACCAGAACTCGAAAGTTATTGTATATACATACATCAATTGATCACATAACTATATACAAACCTAATTTTCTTAGAAATTCAAAATTCGATGCCCAATAAAAAATACGGCATTACGCATAATTATGAGAATTTGTCTGTAAAGGAAAAAAATCATTAATTTGTAAAATTATCGTATATAAATAAATAATTTGCCATACTAAATGTATATATGTACCTAATATACGGAAAAAAAAAATAATTTGACTACAAGTTAAATTGTAAGCTGTTACTCAAAGAAACTCAATTTTTTTTTTTGCTTAACGAAAACCTCAGTTTTTTTTCTGTTCACTAAAAATAACCAGAATTCAAAAGTTATTGTATATACATACATCAATTGATCACATAACTATATATACAAACCTAATTTTTCTTAAAAATGCAAAAATGGATGCCCAATAAAAAAATAAGGAATTACGCATAATAACGAGAATTTGTGTGTAATGAAAAAACATCGCTTATTTATAATATTGTCGTATATAAATAAATAAGTTGCCATACAAATTAAATTGTAAGTTGTTACTCAAATAAACTCAGTTTTTTTTGCTTAACGAAAAACTTGGTTTTTTTTTGTCACCAAAAACAACCAGAACTCGAAAGTTATTGTATATACATACATCAATTGATCACATAACTATATACAAACCTAATTTTCTTAGAAATTCAAAATTCGATGCCCAATAAAAAATACGGCATTACGCATAATTATGAGAATTTGTCTGTAAAGGAAAAAATCATTAATTTGTAAAATTATCGTATATAAATAAATAATTTGCCATACTAAATGTATATATGTACCTAATATACGGAAAAAAAAAATAATTTGACTACAAGTTAAATTGTAAGCTGTTACTCAAAGAAACTCAATTTTTTTTTTGCTTAACGAAAACCTCAGTTTTTTTTCTGTTCACTAAAAATAACCAGAATTCAAAAGTTATTGTATATACATACATCAATTGATCACATAACTATATATACAAACCTAATTTTTCTTAAAAATACAAAAATGGATGCCCAATAAAAAAATAAGGAATTACGCATAATAATGAGAATTTGTGTGTAATGAAAAAAAATCGCTTATTTATAATATTGTCGTATATAAATAAATAAGTTGCCATACAAATTAAGTTGTAAGTTGTTACTCAAATAAACTCAGTTTTTTTTGCTTAACGAAAAACTTGGTATTTTTTTGTCACCAAAAACAAACAGAACTCGAAAGTTATTGTATATACATACATCAATTGATCACATAACTATATACAAACCTAATTTTCTTAGAAATTCAAAATTCGATGCCCAATAAAAAATACGGCATTACGCATAATTATGAGAATTTGTCTGTAAAGGAAAAAAATCATTAATTTGTAAAATTATCGTATATAAATAAATAATTTGCCATACTAAATGTATATATGTACCTAATATACGGAAAAAAAAAATAATTTGACTACAAGTTATATTGTAAGCTGTTACTCAAAGAAACTCAATTTTTTTTTTGCTTAACGAAAACCTCAGTTTTTTTTCTGTTCACTAAAAATAACCAGAATTCAAAAGTTATTGTATAAAAGCATACATCAATTGATCACATAACTATATATACAAACCTAATTTTTCTTAAAAATGCAAAAATGGATGCCCAATAAAAAATAAGGCATTACGCATAATAGTAAGAATTTGTGTATAATGGAAAAAAATCGGTAATTTATAATACCGTTGTATATAAATAACTAAGTGGCCATACCGAGTGTATATATCTACCTAATATATAAGAAAAATAAATAATTTGAATATAAATTAAATTGTAAGCTGTTACGCAGAGAAATCAATATTTTTTTTCTTTAACGAAAAACTCAGTTTTTTTGTGTTCACAAAAAAAATAGAAATCGAAAGTTATTGTATATACCTACATCAATTAGTCACATAACTATATATACAAACCTAATTTTTCTTAAAAATGAGAAATTGGATTTCCAATAAAAAAATAAAGCATTACGCATTATAATGAGAATTTGTGTGTAATGAAAAAATCGAGAATTTGTAAAATTATCATATATAAATAAATAATTTTCCATCCTAAATGTATATATCTACCTAATATATATATAAAAAATAATTTGACTACAAATTAAATTGTAAGATGTTACGCAAAGAAACTCAGTTTTTTTTTCATTAACGAAAAACTCGGTTTTTTTTGTTGACAAAAAAAAAATCAGAATTCGAAAGTTATTATATATACATACATCAATTGATCATATAACTATATATATACAAACCTAATTTTTCTTAAAAATGCAAAAATGGATGCCCAATAAAAAAAATAAGGCATTACGCATAATAATGAGAATTTGTGTGTAATGGAAAAAAATGAGTAATTTGTAAAATTATCGTATATAAATAAATAATTTGCCATACTAAATGTATATATGTACCTAATATAGGACAAAATAAATAATTTCCCTACAGGTTAAATTATAAGCTGTTATTCAAAGAAACTCAGGGTTTTTTTTTTTGCTTAACGAAAACTCATTTTTTTTTGTTACCTAAAAACAACCAGAATTCGAAAGTTATTGTATATACATACATCAATTGATCACATAACTATATACAAACCTAATTTTTCTTAAAAATGCAGAAATGGATGCCCAATAAAAAAATAAGGAATTACGCATAATAATGAGAATTTGTGTGTAATGAAAAAAAATCGCTTATTTATAATATTGTCGTATATAAATAAATAAGTTGCCATACAAATTAAATTGTAAGTTGTTACTCAAATAAACACAGTTTTTTTTGCTTAACGAAAAACTTGGTTTTTTTTGTCACCAAAAACAACCAGAACTCGAAAGTTATTGTATATACATACATCAATTGATCACATAACTATATACAAACCTAATTTTCTTAGAAATTCAAAATTCGATGCCCAATAAAAAATACGGCATTACGCATAATTATGAGAATTTGTCTGTAATGGAAAAAAATCATTAATTTGTAAAATTATCGTATATAAATAAATAATTTGTCATACTAAATGTATATATGTACCTAATATACGGAAAAAAAAATAATTTGACTACAAGTTAAATTGTAAGCTGTTACTCAAAGAAACTCAATTTTTTTTTGCTTAACGAAAACCTCAGTTTTTTTTCTGTTCACTAAAAATAACCAGAATTCAAAAGTTATTGTATATACATACATCAATTGATCACATAACTATATATACAAACCTAATTTTTCTTAAAAATGCAAAAATGGATGCCCAATAAAAAAATAAGGAATTACGCATAATAATGAGAATTTGTGTGTAATGAAAAAAAATCGCTTATTTATAATATTGTCGTATATAAATAAATAAGTTGCCATACAAATTAAGTTGTAAGTTGTTACTCAAATAAACTCAGTTTTTTTTGCTTAACGAAAAACTTGGTATTTTTTTGTCACCAAAAACAAACAGAACTCGAAAGTTATTGTATATACATACATCAATTGATCACATAACTATATATACAAACCTAATTTTTCTTAAAAATGCAAAAATGGATGCCCAATAAAAAAATAAGGAATTACGCATAATAATGAGAATTTGTGTGTAATGAAAAAAAATCGCTTATTTATAATATTGTCGTATATAAATAAATAAGTTGCCATACAAATTAAGTTGTAAGTTGTTACTCAAATAAACTCAGTTTTTTTTGCTTAACGAAAAACTTGGTATTTTTTTGTCACCAAAAACAAACAGAACTCGAAAGTTATTGTATATACATACATCAATTGATCACATAACTATATATACAAACCTAATTTTTCTTAAAAATGCAAAAATGGATGCCCAATAAAAAAATAAGGAATTACGCATAATAATGAGAATTTGTGTGTAATGAAAAAAAATCGCTTATTTATAATATTGTCGTATATAAATAAATAAGTTGCCATACAAATTAAGTTGTAAGTTGTTACTCAAATAAACTCAGTTTTTTTTGCTTAACGAAAAACTTGGTATTTTTTTGTCACCAAAAACAAACAGAACTCGAAAGTTATTGTATATACATACATCAATTGATCACATAACTATATACAAACCTAATTTTCTTAGAAATTCAAAATTCGATGCCCAATAAAAAATACGGCATTACGCATAATTATGAGAATTTGTCTGTAAAGGAAAAAAATCATTAATTTGTAAAATTATCGTATATAAATAAATAATTTGCCATACTAAATGTATATATGTACCTAATATACGGAAAAAAAAAATAATTTGACTACAAGTTAAATTGTAAGTTGTTACTCAAAGAAACTCAATTTTTTTTTTACTTAACGAAAACCTCAGTTTTTTTTCTGTTCACTAAAAATAACCAGAATTCAAAAGTTATTGTATATACATACATCAATTGATCACATAACTATATATACAAACCTAATTTTTCTTAAAAATGCAAAAATGGATGCCCAATAAAAAATAAGGCATTACGCATAATAGTACGAATTTGTGTATAATGGAAAAAAATCGGTAATTTATAATACCGTTGTATATAAATAACTAAGTGGCCATACCGAGTGTATATATATACCTAATATATAAGAAAAATAAATAATTTGAATATAAATTAAATTGTAAGCTGTTACGCAGAGAAATCAATATTTTTTTTTTTAACGAAAAACTCAGTTTTTTTGTGTTCACAAAAAAAATAGAAATCGAAAGTTATTGTATATACCTACATCAATTAGTCACATAACTATATATACAAACCTAATTTTTCTTAAAAATGAGAAATTGGATTTCCAATAAAAAAATAAAGCATTACGCATTATAATGAGAATTTGTGTGTAATGAAAAAATCGAGAATTTGTAAAATTATCATATATAAATAAATAATTTTCCATCCTAAATGTATATATCTACCTAATATATATATATAAAATAATTTGACTACAAATTAAATTGTAAGATGTTACGCAAAGAAACTCAGTTTTTTTTTCATTAACGAAAAACTCGGTTTTTTTTTGTTGACAAAAAAAAAATCAGAATTCGAAAGTTATTATATATACATACATCAATTGATCATATAACTATATATATACAAACCTAATTTTTCTTAAAAATGCAAAAATGGATGCCCAATAAAAAAAATAAGGCATTACGCATAATAATGAGAATTTGTGTGTAATGAAAAAAAATGAGTAATTTGTAAAATTATCGTATATAAATAAATAATTTGCCATACTAAATGTATATATGTACCTAATATAGGACAAAATAAATAATTTCCCTACAGGTTAAATTATAAGCTGTTATTCAAAGAAACTCAGGGTTTTTTTTTTTGCTTAACGAAAACTCATTTTTTTTTGTTACCTAAAAACAACCAGAATTCGAAAGTTATTGTATATACATACATCAATTGATCACATAACTATATACAAACCTAATTTTTCTTAAAAATGCAGAAATGGATGCCCAATAAAAAAAATAAGGCATTACTCATAATAGTGAGAATTTGTGTGTAATGGAAAAAAATCGCTAATTTTTAATATTGTCGTATATAAATAAATAATTTGCCATACAAATTAAATTGTAAGCTGTTACTCAAATAAACTCAGTTTTTTTTGCTTAACGAAAAACTTGGTTTTTTTTGTTCACCAAAAACAACCAGAATTCGAAAGTTATTGTATATCCATACATCAATTGATCACATAACTATATACAAACCTAAATTTCTTAAAAATGCAAAATTCGATGCCCAACAAAAAATACAGCATCACGCATAATAATGAGAATTTGTGTGTAAAGGAAAAATAATCAGTAATTTGTAAAATTATCGTATATAAATAAATAATTTGCCATACTTAATGTATATATGTACCTACTATAGGAAAAAAATAAATAATTTGACTACAAGTTAAATTGTAAGCTGCTACTCAAAGAAACTCGTTTTTTTTTTGCTTAACGAAAAACTCAGTTTTTTTTCTATTCACCAAAAACAACCAAAATTCAAAAGTTATTGTATATATATACATCAATGGATCACATAACTATATATACAAACCTAATATTTTCTTAAAAATGCAACAATGGAAGCCCAATAAAAAAATAAGGCATCACGCATAATAGTGAGAATTTACGTGTAATAGAAAAAAATTGGTAATTTGTAAAATTGTCATATATAAATAAATAATTTTTCATCCTAAATGTATATATCTACCTAATATATATATATATAAAATAATTTGACTACAAATTAAATTGTAAGTGTTACGCAAAGAAACTCAGTTTTTTTTCCTTAATGAAAAACTGGTTTTTTTTTCGTTGACAAAAAAAAAATCAGAATTCGAAAGTTATTGTATATACTACATCAATTGACCATATAACTATATATATACAAACCTAATTTTTCTTAAAAATGCAAAAATGGATGCCCAATAAAAAAATAAGAATTTTTGTGAGAATTTGTAAAATTATCGTATATAAATAAATAATTTGCCATACTAAATGTATATATTGAAACACCCCGAAAACGTGACCATTTTTTTAACACTTTTGACAATGTTCCACATCTACTCCATTTATATACTTGATCTATTATAAAGTTCTATAGCTAAAATGGGCTTTTAAAAACTAAAATATTCATTTTCTACATTGATACGCGATCTTGGAAAAATTTTGGATCGCGTAAGCACTTGAAAAACTTTATGTTTCAAAAATACACTGTCATACGCGATCCAGGAAAATTTCTGGGATCGCGTAGCTAAGAACAAATTTTTCTGATCACAATTTGCACTAACTCACGCGATCTAGAAAATTTTCTGGGATCGCGTGGCTATGCCCAAATTTGGAAGTCAGCAAAAGTCAACTTTTTACCCAACTTTAAACGCGCATAACTTTTTACTCGTTATGAATTAAGACATGAAATTTTGCAGGCATCTTTACTATAACAATAAGTAACTTTTCTCATTTTCACTTTTTCAAATTTCACATTTTATCGGGATTTAACCCGTAGACGAGTTTTAGGCCATTTTTGACCAAAATATTGACATACTAACTTTCAAACCACTCACATTCTGATTCTAAGCCTTTGACCATACTTTCAATACATTATTTACAACTTATTGGTGCCATAGCATTTGACTTTACTCAAGTACAACTCAATTTTGACTCGTAACCTCATTAGTTGCCCATTTGAACACCAAAATGACCCGATTGGGTCTTTGACCATATTGACTTACTTTCTTGGTCAATTCTTACCCAATTGACTTATTTGAGTCGAACTAACTTGCTAACATCCTTATTGGACCACAACATCAACAATTGACCTTTTCAACCTTCATAAACTAACTTTTCTTATTATACATAACTTTTCAAACATGCACACTATTATGTATACATTCAACTTCTAAAATTTCAAGTCTCACCAATGGCTTTGAATTTCACATTGACTTTTACAAAACATCATTTATCATCAAAAGTGAGACTTAATACCTTTTCAAACTTGAAACCTATGTCTTAAACTTTACAACGGGGGTGTAACTATCATATCTAGAGCATGATAAAAAAAGGATAGCTTGTTACCAAAACCGTGCAACAAGCTCCATCAATAGCTTTAAACGTGTCCCTTGCCCAAGTCACCCTTATTCACACTTGGCTCACCTGAAACATGTTAAACATAACACATAAGCAATTGCTTAGTAAGTAATGAAAACTTTAACTTTAACATAAACATCATCACATTAAGGATCCTTAAACATCATCGTTATGTTAACTACTACTAGTTAACATTAATACCGAGCTAATGTTCATGACTCATTACTCGGAACATGTCAAGCTAATGACTCGCTCATTACTTGACTCATCATTCATTCATATCCATCTACTTACCGTGATCTTGATTAAGCAATTTACTTGAATTAACTTCTTTCCCTTGATCACCTAAACACATAAACACATATCATAATCATTTAACATAACAATTACTTCTTTCTTAAACCTTAATCACATGAATTAGGTGTTACTTAACCACACCTAACTTTCTAATACATGTCTCATAACTTTAACTCATAATCATACATAAGTGGGTAATTACTTATCCTTTCTAGTCACAATCATTTAACATCTCACTTTACCATATCATATCCATATTCATAATTTCTCAATTACCCACTAACATATGCTTCTAACTTACTAAATCAAACTAGCAAGAATTAATCATGCTACATCAATTTAAAACATTCATAAAAGATTAATTCATTGAATTAACTAATATACATGAACTTTCATAAATCTAGGGTTTAAGAAATTCAAACCTTAACTTAAATTGAACTAGTATAATGATCATACATACCTTAGAGATACTTAAACTGGAGATTACTAGCTTCAATTCATTCAATTCCTCACTCAATTTTTCGATTTCTTCGTCTTCTTCTTGGTTTCACTCCACGACACACACACACACACACACACTCACATATACGTATTTGATTTTTCAGATTGGAAGAAATTAGAAAGCTGCAGGATGTTTTATTAATTCAATTTACATACTTTCCCCTCTACTTTGCTCAGTTACAACTTTGGTCCTTCTAACTTACTTTCTTTTATTTGGTTAGTCCTACTAACCCATATTTAACAACTTAGTTACTTTACACATTTACATTTTAAATACATATAAAACTAAAACATAAACGTATTTTAATAATTTAAACTTACGTATTTTAGGGGCGTTCCATATATGTACCTAATATAGGACAAAATAAATATTTGACCACAAGTTAAATTATAAGCTGTTACTCAAAGAAACTCGGTTTTTTTTATGTTTAACGAAAAACTCATTTTTTTTTGTTCACCAAAAACAACCAGAATTCGAAAGTTATTGTATATACATACATCAATTGATCACATAACTATATATACAAACCTAATTTTTCTTAAAAATGCAAAAATGGATGCCCAATAAAAAAAGGCATTACGCATAATAGTGAGAATTTGTGTGTAATGGAAAAAAATCCATAATTTAGAATATTTTCGTATATAAATAAACAATTTGCCATACAAATTAAATTGTAAGCTGTTACTCAAATAAACTCAGTTTTTTTTGCTTAACGAAAAACTTGGTTTTTTGGTTCACCAAAAACAACCATAATTCGAAAGTTATTGTATATACATACATCAATTGATCACATAACTATATACAAACCTAATTTTCTTAAAAAATGCAAAATTCGATGCCCAATAAAAAATACGGCATTACGCATAATAATGAGAATTTGTGTGTAAAGGAAAAAAAATCAGTAATCTGTAAATATATCGTATATGAATAAATAATTTGCCATACTAAATGTATATATGTACCTAATATAGGATAAAATAAATAATTTGACTACAGGTTAAATTATAAGCTGTTACTCAACGAAACTCAGTTTATTTTTTTGCTTAACCAAAAACTCATTTTTTTTACATACATCAATTGATCACATAACTATATATATAAACCTAATTTTTCTTAAAAATGCAAAAATGGAAGCCCAATAAAAAAATAAGGCATCACGCATAATAATGAGAATTTGTGTGTAATGGAAAAAAATGAGTAATTTGTAACATTATCGTATATAAATAAATAATTTGTCATACTAAATGTATATATGTACCTAATATAGGAAAAAAATAAATAATTTCACCACAAGTTAAATTGTAAGCTGTTACTCAAAGAAACTCAATTTTTTTTTTTGCTTAACGAAAAACTTGATTTTTTTTTTCTGTTCACCAAAAACAACCAGAATTCAAAAGTTATTGCATATACATACATCAATTGATCACATAACTATATATACAAACCTAATTTTTCTTAAAAATGCAAAAATGGAAGCCCAATAAAAAAATAAGGCATTACGCATAATAGTAAGAATTTGTGTGTAATGGAAAAAAATTGGTAATTTGTAAAATTTTCGTATATAAATAAATAATTTTCCATCCTAAATGTATATATCTACCTAATATATATATAAAAAAATAATTTGACTACAAATTAAATTGTAAGTTGTTACGCAAAGAAACTTAGTTTTTTTTCCTTAACGAAAAACTCGTTTTTTTTGTGTTGACAAAAAAAAAACAAAATTCAAAAGTTATTGTATATACCTACATCAATTGATCATATAACTATATATATATATATATATACAAACCTAATTTTTCTTACAAATGCAAAAATGAATGCCCAATAAAAAAATAAGGCATTATGCATAATAATGAGAATTTGTGTGTAATGGAAAAAAATGAGTAATTTGTAAAATTATCGTATATAAATAAATAATTTACCATAATAAAGGTATATATGTACCAAATATAGGACAAAAATAAATAATTTGACTACAAGTTAAATTGTAAGCTGTTACTCAAAGAAACTCGAATTTTTTTTTTTTGCTTAACGAAAAACTTGTTTTTTTTTGTTCACCAAAAATAACCAGAATTCGAAAGTTATTGTATATACAAACATCAAATGATCACATAACTATATATGCAAACCTAATTTTTCTTAAAAATGCAAAAATGGATGCCCAATAAAAAAATAAGGAATTACGCATAATAGTGAGAATTTGTGTGTAATGAAAAAAAATCGGTAATTTATAATATTGTCGTATATATATAAATAATTTGCCATACAAATTATATTGTAAGTTGTTACTCAAATAAACTCATTTTTTTTTGCTTAACGAAAAACTTAGTTTTTTTTGTTCACCAAAAACAACTAGAATTCAAAAGTTATTGTATATAATATATCAATTGATCACATAACTATATACAAACCTAATTTTCTTAAAAACGCAAAATTCGTTGCCCAATAAAAAAATACGGCATTACGCATAATAATGAGAATTTGTGTGTAAAGGAAAAATAATCAGTAATTTGTAAAAT
Organism: Pseudognaphalium luteoalbum; assembly: GCA_963422505.1. Classification (NCBI taxonomy): domain Eukaryota; kingdom Viridiplantae; phylum Streptophyta; class Magnoliopsida; order Asterales; family Asteraceae; genus Pseudognaphalium; species Pseudognaphalium luteoalbum. The sequence continues at coordinate 5,282,166 of OY730194.1, forward strand.
TATCGTATATAAATAAATAATTTGCCATACTAAATGTATATATGTACCTAATATAGGAAAAAAATAAATAATTTCACTACAAGTTAAATTGTAAGCTGTTATTCAAAGAAACTCAATTTTTTTTTGCTTAACGAAAAACTTGATTTTTTTTTCTGTTCACCAAAAACAACAAGAATTCAAAGTTATTGTATATACATACATCAATTGATCACATAACTATATATACAAACCTAAGTTTTCTTAAAAATGCAAAAATGGATGCCCAATAAAAAAATAAGGCATTACGCATAATAGTGAGAATTTGTGTGTAATGGAAAAAAATCGGTAATTTGTAAAATTGTCGTATATAAATAAATAATTTTCCATCCTAAATGTATATATCTACCTAATATATATATATATATATATATATATATATATATATATCAAAAAAATAATATGACTACAAATTAAATTGTAGGTTGTTACGCAAAGAAACTCAATTTTTTTTCCTTAACGAAAAACTCAGTTTTTTTTTGTTCACAAAAAAAAAAAACCAGAATTCGAAAGGTATTGTATATACCTACATCAATTAATCACATAACTATATATATACAAACCTAATTTTTCTTAAAAATGCAGAAATGGATGCCCAATAAAAAAATAAGGAATTACGCATAATAATGAGAATTTGTGTGTAATGAAAAAAAATCGCTTATTTATAATATTGTCGTATATAAATAAATAAGTTGCCATACAAATTAAATTGTAAGTTGTTACTCAAATAAACACAGTTTTTTTTGCTTAACGAAAAACTTGGTTTTTTTTGTCACCAAAAACAACCAGAACTCGAAAGTTATTGTATATACATACATCAATTGATCACATAACTATATACAAACCTAATTTTCTTAGAAATTCAAAATTCGATGCCCAATAAAAAATACGGCATTACGCATAATTATGAGAATTTGTCTGTAATGGAAAAAAATCATTAATTTGTAAAATTATCGTATATAAATAAATAATTTGCCATACTAAATGTATATATGTACCTAATATACGGAAAAAAAATAATTTGACTACAAGTTAAATTGTAAGCTGTTACTCAAAGAAACTCAATTTTTTTTTGCTTAACGAAAACCTCAGTTTTTTTTCTGTTCACTAAAAATAACCAGAATTCAAAAGTTATTGTATATACATACATCAATTGATCACATAACTATATATACAAACCTAATTTTTCTTAAAAATGCAAAAATGGATGCCCAATAAAAAAATAAGGAATTACGCATAATAATGAGAATTTGTGTGTAATGAAAAAAAATCGCTTATTTATAATATTGTCGTATATAAATAAATAAGTTGCCATACAAATTAAGTTGTAAGTTGTTACTCAAATAAACTCAGTTTTTTTTGCTTAACGAAAAACTTGGTATTTTTTTGTCACCAAAAACAAACAGAACTCGAAAGTTATTGTATATACATACATCAATTGATCACATAACTATATATACAAACCTAATTTTTCTTAAAAATGCAAAAATGGATGCCCAATAAAAAAATAAGGAATTACGCATAATAATGAGAATTTGTGTGTAATGAAAAAAAATCGCTTATTTATAATATTGTCGTATATAAATAAATAAGTTGCCATACAAATTAAGTTGTAAGTTGTTACTCAAATAAACTCAGTTTTTTTTGCTTAACGAAAAACTTGGTATTTTTTTGTCACCAAAAACAAACAGAACTCGAAAGTTATTGTATATACATACATCAATTGATCACATAACTATATACAAACCTAATTTTCTTAGAAATTCAAAATTCGATGCCCAATAAAAAATACGGCATTACGCATAATTATGAGAATTTGTCTGTAAAGGAAAAAAATCATTAATTTGTAAAATTATCGTATATAAATAAATAATTTGCCATACTAAATGTATATATGTACCTAATATACGGAAAAAAAAAATAATTTGACTACAAGTTAAATTGTAAGTTGTTACTCAAAGAAACTCAATTTTTTTTTTACTTAACGAAAACCTCAGTTTTTTTTCTGTTCACTAAAAATAACCAGAATTCAAAAGTTATTGTATATACATACATCAATTGATCACATAACTATATATACAAACCTAATTTTTCTTAAAAATGCAAAAATGGATGCCCAATAAAAAATAAGGCATTACGCATAATAGTACGAATTTGTGTATAATGGAAAAAAATCGGTAATTTATAATACCGTTGTATATAAATAACTAAGTGGCCATACCGAGTGTATATATATACCTAATATATAAGCAAAATAAATAATTTGAATATAAATTAAATTGTAAGCTGTTACGCAGAGAAATCAATATTTTTTTTTTTAACGAAAAACTCAGTTTTTTTGTGTTCACAAAAAAAATAGAAATCGAAAGTTATTGTATATACCTACATCAATTAGTCACATAACTATATATACAAACCTAATTTTTCTTAAAAATGAGAAATTGGATTTCCAATAAAAAAATAAAGCATTACGCATTATAATGAGAATTTGTGTGTAATGAAAAAATCGAGAATTTGTAAAATTATCATATATAAATAAATAATTTTCCATCCTAAATGTATATATCTACCTAATATATATATAAAAAATAATTTGACTACAAATTAAATTGTAAGATGTTACGCAAAGAAACTCAGTTTTTTTTTCATTAACGAAAAACTCGGTTTTTTTTTGTTGACAAAAAAAAAAATCAGAATTCGAAAGTTATTATATATACATACATCAATTGATCATATAACTATATATATACAAACCTAATTTTTCTTAAAAATGCAAAAATGGATGCCCAATAAAAAAAATAAGGCATTACGCATAATAATGAGAATTTGTGTGTAATGGAAAAAAATGAGTAATTTGTAAAATTATCGTATATAAATAAATAATTTGCCATACTAAATGTATATATGTACCTAATATAGGACAAAATAAATAATTTCCCTACAGGTTAAATTATAAGCTGTTATTCAAAGAAACTCAGGGTTTTTTTTTTTGCTTAACGAAAACTCATTTTTTTTTGTTACCTAAAAACAACCAGAATTCGAAAGTTATTGTATATACATACATCAATTGATCACATAACTATATACAAACCTAATTTTTCTTAAAAATGCAGAAATGGATGCCCAATAAAAAAAATAAGGCATTACTCATAATAGTGAGAATTTGTGTGTAATGGAAAAAAATCGCTAATTTTTAATATTGTCGTATATAAATAAATAATTTGCCATACAAATTAAATTGTAAGCTGTTACTCAAATAAACTCAGTTTTTTTTGCTTAACGAAAAACTTGGTTTTTTTTGTTCACCAAAAACAACCAGAATTCGAAAGTTATTGTATATCCATACATCAATTGATCACATAACTATATACAAACCTAAATTTCTTAAAAATGCAAAATTCGATGCCCAACAAAAAATACGGCATCACGCATAATAATGAGAATTTGTGTGTAAAGGAAAAATAATCAGTAATTTGTAAAATTATCGTATATAAATAAATAATTTGCCATACTTAATGTATATATGTACCTACTATAGGAAAAAAATAAATAATTTGACTACAAGTTAAATTGTAAGCTGCTACTCAAAGAAACTCGTTTTTTTTTTTGCTTAACGAAAAACTCAGTTTTTTTTCTATTCACCAAAAACAACCAAAATTCAAAAGTTATTGTATATATATACATCAATGGATCACATAACTATATATACAAACCTAATATTTTCTTAAAAATGCAACAATGGAAGCCCAATAAAAAAATAAGGCATCACGCATAATAGTGAGAATTTACGTGTAATAGAAAAAAATTGGTAATTTGTAAAATTGTCATATATAAATAAATAATTTTTCATCCTAAATGTATATATCTACCTAATATATATATATATATAAAATAATTTGACTACAAATTAAATTGTAAGTGTTACGCAAAGAAACTCAGTTTTTTTTCCTTAATGAAAAACTGGTTTTTTTTTCGTTGACAAAAAAAAAATCAGAATTCGAAAGTTATTGTATATACTACATCAATTGACCATATAACTATATATATACAAACCTAATTTTTCTTAAAAATGCAAAAATGGATGCCCAATAAAAAAAATAAGAATTTTTGTGAGAATTTGTAAAATTATCGTATATAAATAAATAATTTGCCATACTAAATGTATATATTGAAACACCCCGAAAACGTGACCATTTTTTTAACACTTTTGACAATGTTCCACATCTACTCCATTTATATACTTGATCTATTATAAAGTTCTATAGCTAAAATGGGCTTTTAAAAACTAAAATATTCATTTTCTACATTGATACGCGATCTTGGAAAAATTTTGGATCGCGTAAGCACTTGAAAAACTTTATGTTTCAAAAATACACTGTCATACGCGATCCAGGAAAATTTCTGGGATCGCGTAGCTAAGAACAAATTTTTCTGATCACAATTTGCACTAACTCACGCGATCTAGAAAATTTTCTGGGATCGCGTGGCTATGCCCAAATTTGGAAGTCAGCAAAAGTCAACTTTTTACCCAACTTTAAACGCGCATAACTTTTTACTCGTTATGAATTAAGACATGAAATTTTGCAGGCATCTTTACTATAACAATAAGTAACTTTTCTCATTTTCACTTTTTCAAATTTCACATTTTATCGGGATTTAACCCGTAGACGAGTTTTAGGCCATTTTTGACCAAAATATTGACATACTAACTTTCAAACCACTCACATTCTGATTCTAAGCCTTTGACCATACTTTCAATACATTATTTACAACTTATTGGTGCCATAGCATTTGACTTTACTCAAGTACAACTCAATTTTGACTCGTAACCTCATTAGTTGCCCATTTGAACACCAAAATGACCCGATTGGGTCTTTGACCATATTGACTTACTTTCTTGGTCAATTCTTACCCAATTGACTTATTTGAGTCGAACTAACTTGCTAACATCCTTATTGGACCACAACATCAACAATTGACCTTTTCAACCTTCATAAACTAACTTTTCTTATTATACATAACTTTTCAAACATGCACACTATTATGTATACATTCAACTTCTAAAATTTCAAGTCTCACCAATGGCTTTGAATTTCACATTGACTTTTACAAAACATCATTTATCATCAAAAGTGAGACTTAATACCTTTTCAAACTTGAAACCTATGTCTTAAACTTTACAACGGGGGTGTAACTATCATATCTAGAGCATGATAAAAAAAGGATAGCTTGTTACCAAAACCGTGCAACAAGCTCCATCAATAGCTTTAAACGTGTCCCTTGCCCAAGTCACCCTTATTCACACTTGGCTCACCTGAAACATGTTAAACATAACACATAAGCAATTGCTTAGTAAGTAATGAAAACTTTAACTTTAACATAAACATCATCACATTAAGGATCCTTAAACATCATCGTTATGTTAACTACTACTAGTTAACATTAATACCGAGCTAATGTTCATGACTCATTACTCGGAACATGTCAAGCTAATGACTCGCTCATTACTTGACTCATCATTCATTCATATCCATCTACTTACCGTGATCTTGATTAAGCAATTTACTTGAATTAACTTCTTTCCCTTGATCACCTAAACACATAAACACATATCATAATCATTTAACATAACAATTACTTCTTCTTAAACCTTAATCACATGAATTAGGTGTTACTTAACCACACCTAACTTTCTAATACATGTCTCATAACTTTAACTCATAATCATACATAAGTGGGTAATTACTTATCCTTTCTAGTCACAATCATTTAACATCTCACTTTACCATATCATATCCATATTCATAATTTCTCAATTACCCACTAACATATGCTTCTAACTTACTAAATCAAACTAGCAAGAATTAATCATGCTACATCAATTTAAAACATTCATAAAAGATTAATTCATTGAATTAACTAATATACATGAACTTTCATAAATCTAGGGTTTAAGAAATTCAAACCTTAACTTAAATTGAACTAGTATAATGATCATACATACCTTAGAGATACTTAAACTGGAGATTACTAGCTTCAATTCATTCAATTCCTCACTCAATTTTTCGATTTCTTCGTCTTCTTCTTGGTTTCACTCCACGACACACACACACACACACACACTCACATATACGTATTTGATTTTTCAGATTGGAAGAAATTAGAAAGCTGCAGGATGTTTTATTAATTCAATTTACATACTTTCCCCTCTACTTTGCTCAGTTACAACTTTGGTCCTTCTAACTTACTTTCTTTTATTTGGTTAGTCCTACTAACCCATATTTAACAACTTAGTTACTTTACACATTTACATTTTAAATACATATAAAACTAAAACATAAACGTATTTTAATAATTTAAACTTACGTATTTTAGGGGCGTTCCATATATGTACCTAATATAGGACAAAATAAATATTTGACCACAAGTTAAATTATAAGCTGTTACTCAAAGAAACTCGGTTTTTTTTATGTTTAACGAAAAACTCATTTTTTTTTGTTCACCAAAAACAACCAGAATTCGAAAGTTATTGTATATACATACATCAATTGATCACATAACTATATATACAAACCTAATTTTTCTTAAAAATGCAAAAATGGATGCCCAATAAAAAAAGGCATTACGCATAATAGTGAGAATTTGTGTGTAATGGAAAAAAATCCATAATTTAGAATATTGTCGTATATAAATAAACAATTTGCCATACAAATTAAATTGTAAGCTGTTACTCAAATAAACTCAGTTTTTTTTGCTTAACGAAAAACTTGGTTTTTTGGTTCACCAAAAACAACCATAATTCGAAAGTTATTGTATATACATACATCAATTGATCACATAACTATATACAAACCTAATTTTCTTAAAAAATGCAAAATTCGATGCCCAATAAAAAAATACGGCATTACGCATAATAATGAGAATTTGTGTGTAAAGGAAAAAAAATCAGTAATCTGTAAATATATCGTATATGAATAAATAATTTGCCATACTAAATGTATATATGTACCTAATATAGGATAAAATAAATAATTTGACTACAGGTTAAATTATAAGCTGTTACTCAACGAAACTCAGTTTATTTTTTTGCTTAACCAAAAACTCATTTTTTTTACATACATCAATTGATCATATAACTATATATATAAACCTAATTTTTCTTAAAAATGCAAAAATGGAAGCCCAATAAAAAAATAAGGCATCACGCATAATAATGAGAATTTGTGTGTAATGGAAAAAAATGAGTAATTTGTAACATTATCGTATATAAATAAATAATTTGTCATACTAAATGTATATATGTACCTAATATAGGAAAAAAATAAATAATTTCACCACAAGTTAAATTGTAAGCTGTTACTCAAAGAAACTCAATTTTTTTTTTTTTGCTTAACGAAAAACTTGATTTTTTTTTTCTGTTCACCAAAAACAACCAGAATTCAAAAGTTATTGCATATACATACATCAATTGATCACATAACTATATATACAAACCTAATTTTTCTTAAAAATGCAAAAATGGAAGCCCAATAAAAAAATAAGGCATTACGCATAATAGTAAGAATTTGTGTGTAATGGAAAAAAATTGGTAATTTGTAAAATTTTCGTATATAAATAAATAATTTTCCATCCTAAATGTATATATCTACCTAATATATATATAAAAAAATAATTTGACTACAAATTAAATTGTAAGTTGTTACGCAAAGAAACTTAGTTTTTTTTCCTTAACGAAAAACTCGTTTTTTTTGTGTTGACAAAAAAAAAACAAAATTCAAAAGTTATTGTATATACCTACATCAATTGATCATATAACTATATATATATATATATATATATACAAACCTAATTTTTCTTACAAATGCAAAAATGGATGCCCAATAAAAAAATAAGGCATTATGCATAATAATGAGAATTTGTGTGTAATGGAAAAAAATGAGTAATTTGTAAAATTATCGTATATAAATAAATAATTTACCATAATAAAGGTATATATGTACCAAATATAGGACAAAAATAAATAATTTGACTACAAGTTAAATTGTAAGCTGTTACTCAAAGAAACTCGAATTTTTTTTTTTTGCTTAACGAAAAACTTGTTTTTTTTTGTTCACCAAAAATAACCAGAATTCGAAAGTTATTGTATATACAAACATCAAATGATCACATAACTATATATACAAACCTAATTTTTCTTAAAAATGCAAAAATGGATGCCCAATAAAAAAATAAGGAATTACGCATAATAGTGAGAATTTGTGTGTAATGAAAAAAAATCGGTAATTTATAATATTGTCGTATATATATAAATAATTTGCCATACAAATTATATTGTAAGTTGTTACTCAAATAAACTCATTTTTTTTTGCTTAACGAAAAACTTAGTTTTTTTTGTTCACCAAAAACAACTAGAATTCAAAAGTTATTGTATATAATATATCAATTGATCACATAACTATATACAAACCTAATTTTCTTAAAAACGCAAAATTCGTTGCCCAATAAAAAAATACGGCATTACGCATAATAATGAGAATTTGTGTGTAAAGGAAAAATAATCAGTAATTTGTAAAATTATCGTATATAAATAAATAATTTGCCATACTAAATGTATATATGTACCTAATATAGGAAAAAAATAAATAATTTCACTACAAGTTAAATTGTAAGCTGTTATTCAAAGAAACTCAATTTTTTTTTGCTAAACGAAAAACTTGATTTTTTTTTCTGTTCACCAAAAACAACAAGAATTCAAAGTTATTGTATATACATACATCAATTGATCACATAACTATATATACAAACCTAAGTTTTCTTAAAAATGCAAAAATGGATGCCCAATAAAAAAATAAGGCATTACGCATAATAGTGAGAATTTGTGTGTAATGGAAAAAAATCGGTAATTTGTAAAATTGTCGTATATAAATAAATAATTTTCCATCCTAAATGTATATATCTACCTAATATATATATATATATATATATATATATATATATATATATCAAAAAAATAATATGACTACAAATTAAATTGTAGGTTGTTACGCAAAGAAACTCAATTTTTTTTCCTTAACGAAAAACTCAGTTTTTTTTTGTTCACAAAAAAAAAACAGAATTCGAAAGGTATTGTATATACCTACATCAATTAATCACATAACTATATATATACAAACCTAATTTTTCTTAAAAATGCAAAAATGGATGCTCAATAAAAAAATAAGGCATTACGCATAATAATGAGAATTTGTGTGTAATGGAAAAAAATGAGAAATTGTAAAATTATCGTATATAAATATAAAATTTTCCATACTAAGTGTATATATGTACCTAATATAGGACAAAAATAAATAATTTGACTACAAGTTAAATTGTAAGCTATTACTCAAAGAAACTCTATTTTTTTTTTTGCTTAACGAAAAACTCAGTTTTTTTTTTGTTCACAAAAGAAAAAAACCCAGAATTTAAAAGTTATTGTATATACCTACATCAATTGATCATATAACTATATATATACAAACCTAATTTTTCTTAAAAATGCAAAAATGGATGCCTAATAAAAAAATAAGGCATTTTGCATAATAATGAGAATTTGTGTGTAATGGAAAAAAATGAGTAATTTGTAAAATTGTCGTATCTTAATAAATAATTTTCCATACTAAATGTATATGTCGCACCCCCAAATTCGGGTTGCGGAAGCGAATCGGGTCGGGGCGCGACTAATCAATAATCACAGCTCAAAGATATAATGAACGACTCTATATGCGTTATTTTACAACTTGTATTAATAAAATCAAAGTTTACATCAAAATATAGTTTACATTAGCTCAGTTCCTGGATTGAGAGATTTACATACATAATTAATCTATACAAAATATAATAATGCAACTAAATCTCTGAATGTTTTGCATGATGACTCGAGCTAATCATATCCTGAATGGCAGTCTAACCTACTGCTGAGTACCTGTGATACATGCTAAAATGGGTCAGCGAAAGGCTGGTGAGCTCACAGGTTTGTATGTCAACACATATATCGTATGAACCGCAAGATTTAGTTGAATTTAAAATGCAATTAAGCAAAATAAAAGTTTTACAGCCATGAGCACATAGTCTGAGCTTAACTCGAGGTGTCAGGTCCACATTTAAGGTATCCTGATCGAGGTGCCTCTCACGAGTGCCTAATCTACACTCGTCTGAAAAAATATTAGTACATCCGTTTACCCAGTTAGTGCATGCTAACCCGGACGAGGAGGGTCAATCCTATATGGTACCATATACTAATATTCACGCTACAACGTATTACCAAACTATGCTGATGAGGGCTTTAAAAGATTAGTGAGATAACTCATGTAGTAATTATTTATTTTCGTACTTGCATTCATATAGTTAAAATAAAACGAGCAATATATATCACACCTCTGAGTAAAACAGTAAAATAGGGGCTATGAGACTCACCTGAGTCTTGAAGTGTTTATCTATATAAACTTGAGTTGATTAGCCGAGTAGTGATGTCCGAAGACTTGTAACCTGACGGTGTCCACGACACGCGATGGTTATTAATTGATTAGGTATCTTAAAAGACTACCTTTGTAGTTGCTCGTCCAACTAGAATGTCCAAATGACTACGATTTGGTTGATTAATCTTGAGTTTTGAAAATGTGTACGGCCCGTTGGTGATTTGTTTGTAATAATAATCCCACATTATTATTTTGATTTTCGAAAGGTGATATACTTAAAAAGTATTTATAAACTTTAGGTGACGGGGGTCCGGGGGCAGCGCACCTGATTAGCGGGGTCCCAGGGGTGGCAACCCCTGGCGGGGTCCAAGGGGCTAGCCCCTGGTTGGGGTCGAGATGGCAAGTCAGCTCGAAATTTTTTTATTTCTACTATATTGCTTTGGTGAAAAACGCACCTGGACTTGAATTTGGGTGAAATCAATTGATAAAATTTTAGGTCTCGACACTTAGTAAAATCTGTGTTTTCTTGGTTCTGTTTCATGCGACACAGTGTGCGACATAAGGCTTGTGTCGCTAGATGCAACATAGTATTTTGTGTCGCAGATCATGTCTGCGACATAAGTCTTTGTGTCGCTAAGTGCGACGTCCGCAATATGATGCGACATAAGGTGTTGTGTCGCTATGTGCGACGGGAATGTGTTCTGCGACATAATCACTTGTGTCGCTATATGCGACATAAGTAAGGATTTTGCGACATAAGCGCTTGTGTCGCTATATGCGACATAGGCCATGATTTGGCGACATAAGGCCTTGTGTCGTAGGTGACCTGCAGCCTTTGCGACACAACGAGCTGTTGGCTAGAAAATGAGCCGAAAATGTGTTTTTCGATTTCCGTTTGACTTGAAACTGTTACCCAACCCATATTTGGACATTATAAGCTTAAATAACCCATAAACAAGTAAAAATAATGGAAATCGGAGTGTTTCGGGTTTTGTCGGAAACTTACAAACTTAACGCCGAAGAAATCCGGAAAGATGAAAGTGTAGATCATGATGAGGTGATTGCTTTTCTCTAAAGAAGCTTCGAGGTTGGAGGTCGTTTTGTGGTGTTATTTTGAGGATTAAGATGATGGTGGTGTGGTGGTGGTACTTGGTGAGAAAAGAGAGAGAAAAGTGAAGATGATGATGGTGGATTATGAATGGGGAAAAGAGATGGGGTGGGGTTTGACCCCCTCACCCCTTTGGGCCGGTGTTCAAGGGGGACCCACCAAGGTGTGGGTCTCCAATTATTTTTACTCCTGGGTATTCGCGCTCCGTGCGGTGTTCGTTTTCTCGATTGTTTAAACGTTTAAATATTTATTTCGCGCGTTATATCTATACGTTTTAAGATACGAATAATTACCCGATATTTTACTTAAAATGTTTCTCCAATTACTTAATAATTTAGTTATAAAATATAGCTTAATTTGTTTTGTTTGCGTGTTTGTTATTTTAATCGCGAAATCTTTGTTTGTACGATACGAATTTGATTTCAAACATTATCTAAATAATATTTTGGACAAAATAGAGTTATTAAATAATGTCATATTATTTAATAAAATTGTTCACCAACGTCCGTATTAGTTGAATCGAATTGCATTTGATTTGAAACTTGTACGATTTGATCAAATCGCATACTTGTATATATATTCAACAATATATATATATTGATACATTAATTAGCCTAACAAAGAACTAATTACATGTATTACACTTGATTAGGTACTAATTACAAGTCCTAATTTGGCGGGTGTCACATTCTCCCCCTGTTAGGAGAATTTCGTCCTGAAATTTAACTTGAAGTCGTGTTTGAAGTAGCATCAGCAAATAACTGAGGATACTTGAGTCGCATTTGGTCCTCCCATTCCCAGGTGAATTCCGGCCCACGCCACGAATTCCACCTGCTTTTGACAATGGGAATACGACTTTGTTTGAGTTGTTTGACCTCACGGTCCATGATTTCAGCGGGTTCTTCAACGAAGTGAAGTTTGTCATCAACGCGAATCTCATCGAGTGGAATAATGAGTGTCTCATCAGACAGGCATTTCTTCAAGTTAGAAATGTGAAAAGTAGGATGCACGCTGTTGAGTTCGGGTGGCAGCTGCAATCGATATGCCACTGAACCAATCCTCTCGAGGATCTCGAATGGTCCAATGTATCTGGGATTTAACTTCCCGCGTCTACCGAATCGGATAACACCTTTCCAAGGTGGAACTTTGAGTAGCACTCGATCCCCAACCTGGAACTCGAGTGGTTTGCGTCTCACGTCAGGATAACTTTTCTGACGATCACGTGCGGCTTTGAGTTTGTTTTGGATCTCGAAGATCTTTTCAGTAGTTTCGTGAATGATCTCAGGACCAGTGAGTTGACTGTCTCCCACTTCGGTCCAACAAATCGGTGAGCGACACTTACGACCGTAGAGTACCTCGAAGGGTGCAACCTTAATGCTGGTGTGATAACTGTTGTACGAAAACTCGCACAGCGGTAGATTTTTTCCCAGTTTACACCGAAGTCAACTACGCAAGCTCGTAGCATGTCTTCCAGTGGTTGAATCGTTCGTTCACTTTGGCCCTCGGTTTGAGGATGGTATGCGGTACTCATATCAAGACGGGTACCCAATGATTTTTGAAGTGATTGCCAAAAGTGAGATGTAAAACGACTATCCCTATCGGAGATAATTGAGATTGGAACACCGTGTCGAGAAACAACCTCTTTGATGTAGATTCGTGTGAGGCGTTCCATTTTGTCGGTTTCCTTGATTGCCAAGAAGTGAGCAGATTTCGTGAGACGATCGATGATCACCTAAATGGTATCGCAACAGCTCGATGATTTGGGTAGTTTGGTTATGAAATCCATGGAAATTTGTTCCCATTTCCATTCAGGAATGTTGGGCTGTTGGAGTAAACCAGGAAGTTTTTGATATTCAGCTTTGACTTTCGAGCAAGTAAGACACTTGCTGACGTATGTAGCGATTTCAGCTTTCATATTCGGCCACCAATAAAATTCCTTGATGCCGTGATACATTTTGTCGGATCCAGGATGGATAGAATATTTGGACTTGTGAGCTTCATCCATCACCAAGTCCCGCAGGTTTCCAAAACTGCGTAACCAGATTCGGTTTGAGAAGTACCTAACTCCGTTAGGTTTGATTTCAAATTGTTTATCCATGCCTCGCAAGGTTTCATTTTTGATGTTATCGGGTTTCAGAGCTTCGAGTTGAGCAGTGAGAATCTGAATGTTTAGATCATTGTGAATGGTCATACTGAGGGCTCGGAATCGACGTGGTTTCGTTCGTTATTTTCGACTGAGGGCATCGACAACAACATTTGCCTTACCCGGATGGTATTTGATCTCACAATTGTAGTTGGTGAGCAACTCAACCCATCGACGTTGCCTCATATTGAGATCCTTCTGATCGAATATGTGTTGGGTACTTTTGTGGTCGGTAAAAATTGTGCACTTTGTGCTATAGAGGTAATGTTTCCAGATTTTGAGGGCAAAAATGAAAGCTCCTAGCTCGAGATCGTGGATGGTGTAGTTCTTTTCATGGATTTTGAGTTGTCGCAAGGAGTAAGCAATGACCTTGTCTCGTTGCATCAGAACGCAACCAAGACCTTGGTGGGAAGCATCGCAGTATACCACGAAGTCATCGGTGCCTTCGGGTAATGATAGAATAGGAGCACTGCAAAGATTTTGTTTCAGAAGTTGAAATGCTGACTCTTGTTTATCAGTCCAATCGAACTTTTTGTCTTTCTGAGTCAGGGTTGTGAGGGGTTGGGCTATTTTCGAGAAACTTTCAATGAATCACCGATAGTACCCAGCAAGACCCAAGAATTGGCGTACTTCGGTTGGAGATGTTGGTGCTTGCCAGCACTTGATAGCCTCGATTTTCGATGGATCGACATGGATTCCTTGACTATTAACAATATGTCCAAGGAATTGAACGGATTGTATCCAGAACTCACACTTGGAGAATTTGGCATATAACTCCTCGTGTCTGAATAGTTCTAGGACGGTTTTGAGGTGTTGCGCATGTTCTTGTTCGTTTCGCGAGTATATGAGAATGTCGTCGATGAAGACAATGACAAACTTATCGAGGTAAGGTTTGCACACCCGATTCATAAGATCCATGAATACAGCCGGTGCGTTTGTTAAACAGAAGGGCATCACCTGAAAATCATAATGCCCGTAACGAGTTCGGAAGGCAGTTTTCAGGATATCGGTGTCGCAAGCTCGAAGTTGATGATAACCTGACCGAAGATCGATCTTTGAATAAATACTCGACCCTTGTAGTTGGTCAAACAGGTCATCGATGCGAGGGAGTGGATATCGGTTCTTGACGGTCAATTTGTTCAACTCTCGGTAGTCGATGCACATTCGGAAAGAACCGTCTTTCTTTTTCACGAATAAGACTGGAGCTCCACAGGGTGAAGAACTCGGTCTAATGAATCCTCTATCCAGGAGTTCCTGTAACTGGGTGGACAGCTCCTGAAGTTCGGATGGGGCTAATCGGTATGGTGCTCGAGCCACGGCTGCAGCACCTGGCACGAGATCGATTGAGAACTCGACCTGTCTTGGCAGTGGCAGACCAGGCAGTTCTTCGGGAAAGACTTCTGGAAAGTCTCGAACGATGGGCACATCCTCAAGTCGCTTCTCCTCCGACTTTTTCTCCATGATGTGTGCGAGGATTGCCGGATACCTTTTTCTTAGAAATTTTCGGGTTTTCAAACAAGAGATGATGTTTAGTCTCATCCTACCGGTCCCCCTTGTATGATCAAAGTTCTACCGGCGATGAGAGGGATGCGAACGATCTTATCGTAACAAACGATTTCGGCTTGGTGTCTGGATAACCAGTCCATTCCTATGATGACGTCGAAACTTCCAATTTCAACGGGCTTAAGATCGATTGAAAAGGTTTTGTTGGCTAGGTTTAAAGTGCAATTAGGTATCACACTATCGGTTTCTATGATTTTACCGCTCGCTAGTTCTACAGTGTACTTAACATCTAGAGCAACAGGGGAGATGTCAATCAATGGGTAAAATTCATCACAAATAAAGCTTCTATCGGCACCAGTATCAAATTGAATAGAAGCAGTTAAGTTGTTGAGGAGGAACATACTCGAGACCACATTTGGGTCTTCGCGGGCATCCCCAGAGTTGAGTACGAAGGCTCTACCTCTAGCATTGTTGTTGCTGTTGTTGTTGTTCTTCAGCTTCGGGCATTCATTCTTGAAGTGCCCGGTGTTCCCACATTCGAAGGAGGCTCTAGGCGGCCTGGTGTTGTTGTTGTTGGAGGTATTGTTGTTGGATTTGGGAGCTCAGCAATCTTTGGTCGAGTGCCCGTGCCTCCTGCAGTTGTTGCAAAGGGTATTGCATAGACCCTCGTAGTGGCGGTTACACTTGGAACAATAAGGTTTGTTCCCAGTATACCCGCGTTTGGGTTCAGTGTTGAAGGTGTAAGCTTGGATGGCATTGGGTTTCTTGTTTGTTTGGTCGTGGTGTTCAGTAGATTTGCGTTTGTTGTTGGAAGGGGTGGTGGATGCTTCACGGCTGACAATCATCGCCATGAGTTCATGTGCAAGCCGGATAGCACTTTGGATGATGGTTGGCTTGGATGAGGCGACATTTCCCTGGATGTTCACTGGGAGGCCGCTGATGTATTTCTTGATGCGTTTTTCATCCGTGTCTACCAAACCCGGACATAGAAGGGCGAGTTGCTGGAATTTGGTGGTGTAACCAGCGATATCATTGCCTTGAACAGTTAAATGCCAGAATTCTTCCTCCAACCGGTGGAGTTCCTCGGTGGGGCAATATTCGTCCCTTAGCATTTTCTTCAGGTCTGCCCAGGGGAGTTGGTTTGCTACATCAATGCCCACAGAACTGGCATGAGTATTCCACCATGTGAGTGCACCTTCTTGAAAGGTGTAAGCAGCGAATTTGACCTTGCTGTCTTCCGTGCAGTTGCACAAACCGAAGACAGATTCGATCCTTTCGATCCACCTGATTAGACTGATGGCACCTTCCGTGCCCTTGAAATTTAGCGGTTTGCAGCTGAGAAAATCCTTGTAAGAACAAGGCTTGATGACAGGAGTAATTTCTAGAGTATCATTACTCCTCATGGAGTTTTGTGGTGAATCCCGAGTAGCAAGGGCTTCGGCCACAGCTCGTGAAACGATGGCAGCAATTTCAGCATCACTGTAACTTTTCTTCTTTGGCGGCATGATTCTTCAAGAGAGAAATAAAAGGTACATGAGAGGTGGTACCAGAATAATAAGCATGATAGATGTACATATATAAAAGTGGTAATATACAACATCACATGGTAAAATCACAATGTAGAAATAACGGGAGAAATTGTCAATTCATAATACGAAGTTGAATGATTACAAACAATTTCTAGTTAGGAGTTTCAAAAGTCACAGACTTAGAAGTTTTACAAAAGTGCCGGGAATTATTACATCCGTTCGAATTACATAGGTCCTACGAAAGCATGATAAAGTACAGATTTAGCCTAAGTTAATCCTGTCGTAGATTGAGTTATGGTAGTAGTGCGGTGAGATGGTCCACAGATTCTGCAAGTCTGCTAACCATTCAGAGGGCGTCCTCGGTTTCCCTTACACGTGTCTCGCACTGATTCAGCCTTGATTGTAGGACGGAGATTTCGTTTCGGTTGCCAATCACTTGGTTGTGGACAACCTCCATAGTTTCGATGGTTTCACCCAGACGGTTGTCAAGGGTGTCCATGTGGTTGACAGTATTTTCGTGATCTTCGGAGACTTGATTGATACGTTCAAGTGATGTGAGTCTCCAGTTTTCTTTGGTTTCTTGGAGTTCAATATCCATAGTATTAATTCGTTGCTCGTGTCAGTGTAGCCTAGTGGCTAAGTCCAACAAAGTGAAGTGAGTGGGGTATGGGTCAGCTCGAGGCAACCTGGTGTTCCTCCTAGCTACCATTGGGTTTCGCGATCCATACGGATGAGAGTGTGACGAATTGGGTGGTGTGTTTGCCATTCTGAGACAAAGCGTTAGAAAGAATGAGGCCTATATTCATATAATACATATATAATATAGCCTAAGATATTGAGTGTGAGAGAGGCCTATGTATGTATGTGTATATATATATATATATATATATATATATATATATATATATATATATATCACATAATAGCCTAAAGTGTCTAACACAGACATGTTTGAGTCCCGGTTCTCTCGAGGTCAGAGTCAACTAGTGTATCCTGTTCAGTCATGACTCCTTTCAGATCTCTCATCATATTCTTTTAATTGTATATAGTTGATCAGGCTATGTTAAATTAAACCAATACAATGCAGTCACTGAACCTAATCATACTTAATGAGGAATACTGCCTAACGGTCATAGTCTAGGCCCACTAAATGCAACCTAGTTCACTATAACCTTAGGCTCTGATACCAATCTGTCGCACCCCCAAATTCGGGTTGCGGAAGCGAATCGGGTCGGGGCGCGACTAATCAATAATCACAGCTCAAAGATATAATGAACGACTTTATATGCGTCGTTTTACAACTTGTATTTAATAAAATCAAAGTTTACATCAAAATGTAGTTTACATTAGCTCAGTTCCTGGATTGAGAGATTTACATACATAATTAATCTATACAAAATATAATAATGCAGCTAAATCTCTGAATGTTTTGCATGATGACTCGAGCTAATCATATCCTGAATGGTAGTCCAACCTACTGCTGAGTACATGTGATACATGCTAAAATCGGTCAGTGAAACGCTGGTGAGCTCACAGGTTTGTATGTCAACACATATATGGTATGAACCGCAAGATTTAGTTGAATTTAAAATGAAATTAAGCAAAATAAAAGTTTTACAGCCATGAGCACATAGTCTGAGTTTAACTCAAGGTGTCATGTCCACATTTAAGGTATCCTGATCGAGGTGCCTCCCACGAGTTCATAATCTACACTCGTCTGAAAAAATATTAGTACATCCGTTTACCCAGTTAGTGCATGCTAACCCGGACGAGGAGGGTCATTCCTATATGGTACCATATACTAATATTCACGCTACAACGTATTACCAAACTATGCTGAGGAGGGCTTTAAAAGATTAGTGAGATAACTCATGTAGTAATTATTTGTTTTCGTACTTGCATTCATATAGTTAAAATAAAACGAGCAGTATATCACACCTCTAAGTAAAACAGTAAAATAGGGGCTATGAGACTCACCTGAGTCTTGAAGTGTTTATCTATATAAACTTGAGTTGATTAGCCGAGTAGTGATGTCCGAAGACTTGTAACCTGACGGTATCCACGACACGCGATGGTTATTAATTGACTAGGTATCTTAAAAGACTACCTTTGTAGTTGCTCGTCCAACTAGAATGTCCAAATGACTATGATTTGGTTGATTAATCTTGAGTTTTGAAAATGTGTACGACCCGTTGGTGATTTGTTTGTAATAATAATCCCACATTATTATTTTGATTTTCGAAAGGTGATATACTTAAAAAGTATTTATAAACTTTAGGTGACGGGGGTCCGGGGGCAGCGCCCCTGATTAGAAGGGTCCTATGGGTGGCAACCCCTGGCGGGGTCCAAGGGGCTAGCCCCTGGTTGGGGTCGAGATGGCAAGTCAGCTCGAAATTTTTTTATTTCTACTATATTGCTTTGGTGAAAAACGCACCTGGACTTGAATTTGGGTGAAATCAATTGATAAAATTTTAGGTCTCGACACTTAGTAAAATCTGTGTTTTCTTGGTTCTGTTTCATGCGACACAGTGTGCGACATAAGGCTTGTGTCGCTAGATGCAACATAGTATTTTGTGTCGCAGATCATGTCTGCGACATAAGTCTTTGTGTCGCTAAGTGCGACGTCCGCAATATGATGCGACATAAGGTGTTGTGTCGCTATGTGCGACGGGAATGTGTTCTGCGACATAATCACTTGTGTCGCTATATGCGACATAAGTAAGGATTTTGCGACATAAGCGTTTGTGTCGCTATATGCGACATAGGCCATGATTTGGCGACATAAGGCCTTGTGTCGTAGGTGACCTGGAGCCTCTGCGACACAACGAACTGTTGGCCAGAAAATGAGCCGAAAATGTGTTTTCCGGTTTCCGTTTGACTTGAAACTGTTACCCAACCCATATTTGGACATTATAAGCTTAAATAACCCATAAACAAGTAAAAATAATGGAAATCGGAGTGTTTCGGGTTTTGTCGGAAACTTACAAACTTAACGCCGAAGAAATCCGGAAAGATGAAAGTGTAGATCGTGATGAGGTGATTGCTTTTCTCTAAAGAAGCTTCGAGATTGGAGGTCGTTTTGTGGTGTTATTTTGAGGATTAAGATGATGGTGGTGTGGTGGTGGTATTTGGTGAGAAAAGAGAGAGAAAAGTGAAGATGATGATGGTGGATTATGAATGGGGAAAAGAGATGGGGTGGGGTTTGACCCCCTCACCCCTTTGGGCCGGTGTTCAAGGGGGACCCACCAAGGTGTGGGTCTTCAATTTTTTTTACTATCGGGTATTCGCGCTCCGTGCGGTGTTCGTTTTCTCGATTGTTCAAACGTTTAAATATTTATTTTGCGCGTTATATCTATACGTTTTAAGATACGAATAATTACCCGATATTTTACTTAAAATGTTTCTCCAATTACTTAATAATTTAGTTATAAAATATAGCTTAATTTGTTTTGTTTGCGTGTTTGTTATTTTAATCGCGAAATCTTTGTTTGTACGATACGAATTTCATTTCAAACATTATCTAAATAATATTTTGGACAAAATAGAGTTATTAAATAATGTCATATTATTTAATAAAATTGTTCACCAACGTCCGTATTAGTTGAATCGAATTGCATTCGATTTGAAACTTGTACGATTTAATCAAATCGCATACTTGTATATATATTCAACAATATATATATTGATACATTAATTAGCCTAACACAGAACTAATTACATGTATTACACTTGATTAGGTACTAATTACATGTCCTAATTTGACGGGTGTCACAGTATATATGTACCTAATATAGGACAAAAATAAATAATTTGACTACAAGTAAAATTGTAAGTTGTTACTCAAAGACACTCAGTTTTTTTTTGCTTAACGAAAAACTCATTTTTTTTGTTCACCAAAAACAACCAGAATTCGAAAGTTATTGTACATACATACATCAATTGATCATATAACTATATATACAAACCTAGTTTATCTTAAAAATGCAAAAATGAATGCCCAATAAAAAAAATAAGGCATTAAGCATAATAGTGAGAATTTGTGTGTAATGTAAAAAAATCGGTAATTTATAATATTGTCGTATATAAATAACTAATTTGCCATACAAATTATATTGTAAGTTGTTACTCAAATAAACTCAGTTTTTTTTGCTTAACGAAAAACTTGGTTTTTTTTGTTCACCAAAAACAACCAGAATTCGAAAGTTATTGTATATACATACATCAATTGATCACATAACTATATACAAACCTAATTTTCTTAAAAATGCAAAATTCGATGCCCAATAAAAAATACGGCATTACGCATAATTATGAGAATTTGTCTGTAAAGGAAAAAAAATCATTAATTTGTAAAATTATCGTATATAAATAAATAATTTGCCATACTAAATGTATATATGTACCTAATAAACGAAAAATTAAATAATTTGACTACAAGTTAAATTGTAAGCTGTTACTCAAAGACACTCAATTTTTTTTTGCTTAACGAAAAACTCGGTTTTTTTTCTGTTCACCAAAAATAACCAGAATTCAAAAGTTATTGTATATACATACATCAATTGATCACATAACTATATATACAAACCTAATTTTTCTTAAAAATTCAAAAACGGATGCCCAATAAAAAATAAGGCATTACGCATAATAGTAAGAATTTGTGTGTAATGAAAAAAAAATCTGTAATTTATAATACTGTCGTATTTAAATAAATAATTTGGCATACTGAGTGTATATATCTACCTACTATATAACAAAAATAAATAATTTGAATAAAAATTAAATTGTAAGCTGTTACGCAGAGAAACTCAGTTTTTTTTTGCTTAACGAAAAACTCAATTTTTTTGTGTTCACAAAAAAAACAGAAATCGAAAGTTATTGTATATACCTACATCAATTAATCACATAACTATATATATATAAACCTAATTTTTCTTATAAATGCAAAAATGGATGTCCAATAAAAAAATAAAGCATTACGCATTATAATGAGAATTTGTGTGTAATGAAAAAATCGAGAATTTGTAAAATTGTCGTATGTAAATAAATAATTTTCCATCGTAAATCTATATATGTACCTAATATAGGACAAAAATAAATAATTTAACTACAAATTAAATTGTAAGCTGTTACTCAAATAAACTCAGTTTTTTTTTTTGCTTAACGAAAAACTTGGTTTTTTTCTGTTCATCAAAAACAACCAGAATTAAAAAGTTATTGTATATACATACATCAATTGATCACATAACTATATATACAAACCTAATTTTCTTAAAATTGCAAAAAATGGATGCCCAATAAAAAAAATAAGGCATTACGCATAAAAGTGAGAATTTGTGTGTAATGGAAATAAATCGGTAATTTATAATATTGTCGTATATAAATAAATAATTTGCCATACTGAGTGTATATATCTACCTAATATATAACAAAAATAAATAATTTGAATACAAATTAAATTGTAAGCTGTTACGCAGAGAAACTCAGTTTTTTTTGTTCACAAAAAAAAAAAAAAACAGAAATCGAAAGTTATTGTATATACCTACATCAATTGATCACGTAACTATATATATACAAAAACCTAATTTTTCTTAAAAATGCAAAAATTGATGTCCAATAAAAAAATAAAGCATTACGCATGATAATGAGAATTTGTTTGTAATGAAAAAAAATCAGTAATTTATAAAATTATCGTATATAAATAAATAATTTGCCATCCTAAAATTATATAGCTACCTAATATATAACAAAAATAAATAATTTGACTACAAATTAAATTGTAAGCTATTACGCAGAGAAACTCAGTTTTTTTTTGTTTAATGAAAAACTCGGTTTTTGTGTTTTCACAAAAAAAAAAACTAGAATTCGAAAGTTATTTTATATACCTACATCAATTGATCACATAACTATATATATACAAACCTAATTTTTCTTAAAAACGCAAAAATGGATGTCCATTAAAAAAATAAAGCATTACGCATAATAATGAGAATTTGTGTGTAATGAAAAAATCGAGAATTTGTAAAATTGTCGTATATAAATAAATAATTTGCCATCGTAAATCTATATACCTAATATAGGACAAAAATAAATAATTTGACTACAAATTAAATTGTAAGCTGTTACTCAAATAAACTCAGTTTTTTTTTTGTTTAACGAAAACTCAGTTTTTTTTCAACAAAAAAAAATAGAATTCGGAAGTTATTGTATATACATACATCAATTGATGACATAACTATATATACAAACCTCATTTTTCTTAAAAATGCAAAAATGGATGCCCAATAAAAAAATAAGGCATTACACATAATAATGTGAATTTGTGTGTAATGGAAAAAAATCAGTAATATGTAAAAATGTCGAATATAAATAGATAATTTGTCATCCTAAATGTATATATCTACCAAATATACGATAAAAATAAATAATTTGACTACAAATTAAGTTGTAAGTTGTTACTCAAACAAACTCAGTTTTTTGTGTTCTTAACTAAAAACTCGGTTTTTTTTGTTCACCAAAAACAACCAGAATTCGAAAGTTATTGGATATATATACATCAAATGATCACATAACTATATATACATACCTATATTTTCTTAAAAATGCAAAATTAGATGCCCAATAAAAGAATAAGGCATTACGCATAATAACTAGAATTTGTGTGTAATGGAAAAAAATCGGTAATTTATAAAATTGTCGTATATAAATAAATAATTTGCCATCCTAAATTTATATATGTATCTAATATAGGACAAAAAAATAAATAATTTGACTACAAATTAAATTGTAAGTTGTTACTCAAATAAACTCAGTTTTTTTTTGCTTTACGAAAAACTCGATTTTTTTTTGTTCACCAAAACAACCAGAATTCAAAAGTTATTGTATATACATACATCAATTGATCACATAACTATATATACAAACCTAACTTTTCTTGAAAATGCAAAATTCGATGTCTAATAAAAAAATACGGCATTACGCATAACAATGAGTATTTGTGTGTCTAGGAAAAAAAATCAATAATTTTCAAAATTTTCGTATATAAATAAATAATTTGCCATAGTAAATGTATATATGTACCTAATATAGGACAAAAATAAATAATTTGACTACAAATTAAATTGTAAGCTGTTACTCAAAGAAACTCAGTTTTTTTTTTGCTTATCGAAAACTCGTTTTTTTTTGTTCACCATAAACAACCAGAATTCGAAATTTGTATATACATACATCATTTGATCACATAAATATATATATAAACCTAATTTTTCTTAAAAATGCAAAAATGGATGCTCAATACAAAAAATAAGGCATTACGCATAATAATGAGAATTTGTATGTAATGGAAAAAAATCAGTAATTTGTAAAATTGTCGTATATAAATAAATTATTTGCCATCTTAAATGTATATATCTACCTAATATAGGACAAAAATAAAAAATTTGACTACAAATTAAATTGTAAGTTGTTACTCAAAGAAACTCAGTTTTTTTGTACTTAACGAAAAACTCGGTTTTTTTTGTTCACCAAAAACAACCAGAATTCGAAAGTTATTGGATATACATACATCAATTGATCACATAACTATATATTCAAAACTAATTCTTCTTAAAAATGCAAAATTGGATGTCCAATAAAAAAAATAAGGCATTACGTATAATAATGAGAATTTGTGTGTAATGGGAAAAAAATCGGTAAGTTATAAAATTGTCGTTTATAAATAAATAATTTGTCATCCTAAATGTATATATGTATCTAATATATAACTAAAATAAATAATTTGAATACAAATTGTTGAAACATAGTTTTTGACAACAGATCTAGGTTGAAAATAGGACTGGTGTAATTGTTATCTTATTTTTTACATTGGTTTAGATTTGTAAATATATAATATTAGTTTTGTTATTAATATTCGTTAAATATGTTAATTATGTTAAAGTGTTAGACGAATATAGAAAATGAAATAAATATGTTGTGCGAGTCGAGATCTCTTATCGCAAGACTTGGTCTTGCGAGATGAGATCTGAATTCACAATAAGGACTGGGAAACGAATCGAGTTGGGCTTGGGCCTAGACTGCGAGGCGAGTCAACTCGCGAGCCCACAGGCTGCGAGTTGAGCAGTGATATTTAAATGATTTCGGTTTAGAAATCATTAACTTTTGCCATTCGAATTATAACCTGCGAATTCAGTGATCCAGAGAAAAACCTTTAAGTTTTCTAAATGCCAGGCTTTGACGATTGATCGTTTAAGCAAAGTATATTAGTTAATATAAATGTGAACTTATTCCTTATAGTAAGATAACGCGTATTGAGGAATTCCGCACCTTAATATTATAGATAACGAAGTTATCGATCCTAGAACTAGGGAATTACAATTGGTATCAGAGCTTTCGGGATAAATACGAGTAAGTTCGAGGTTATTCGGGTTAATAACGTGTGATTTAGGATTGTTTTGACGTGCATTAGTGTGTAAAAACAATCAAAATCATTCTCTGGAAGCTTTTAGGATAGTTTACGGTCGAAATCTACTGATTTTAACATAAAAAATACCTAAAATTTTCATTTTCGGGTTTTTTCAGTCGTTTCGCGAATTGAAATTAGGGTTTCTGCAGTGTCTGCGAACCGAGTTAAATTTTCGAACAGAGTTGAGGTCTGTGAGTCAAAGTAAGATCTTTGTGAACCGAAATCACTTGCGAACCGACATCTTCTGAGATCCGAACTGAGATTGACGAACTGAGTTTTGCGAATCGAGCTGAGATTGCGAATTGAACTGAGTTGCGAATCGACTTTTGAACTCGCAAAACAGTCTGAATTTTTCAAGATGTATGACTTAAGTAAAATGATCGAGATGGAACACGAGGTTGGAAAATCTAATGTTGCACCTAAATTGTTAAGACTTGAAGAATACTATAGCTGGAGGGATAGGTTCGAATCTTACTGTAGATTCCATGATCTGTCTATCTGGATGTGTATTAACAATGGATACACTGCACCTACTGCCACTGTTGAAAATACTGTTGTGGTTGTTGGCTATCATCAAATGAATGATCAGCAAAAGAAAGACTTTGAGATTGAAAATAAAGCTCATTCTTCAATCAAAATGAGTCTTCCTAAGGAGATCATTCATCAGCTGAAATCTTTGCATACTGCTAAAGAGCTCTGGAAAGCACTTGAGAAAAGATGTGAAGGCAGTCCACAGATGAGGGCAGGCAAGAAGAATCTTCTTAAAAAGCAGTTTACTGTGTTTAAAGCTTTAAAGGGAGAAGATCTTGATGACTATGTCACACGTTACTACCATCTACTAAGTTAACTTGAAAGCCATGGGATTACTGTTACTGAAGAAGAGAAAACTGAAGAAGAGAAAACTGACAGGTTCATTGAGGGTTTGCCTTCTAAATGGGAAATGCATGGTGTTATGCTAAAAGATAATGAGGAAAGATATACTAAAATGACCTTAGAGCAGGTAATTGACAAGCTCAAAGGATATGATTTCACTAAGAAATCGAGAGATACAGATTCTGATCAGGTTCAGAATCATGGCCTATATCATGGAAAATCAACTCTCTCGACTGCATCATCCAGTTTGACCATAACTTTATTAGTTGGTGATACTAGTGAAAGAGGTGAAATGATAACTGAGGATTTGTGCTTCCTTACATCATCTGGTGGCGAAGCAAAGGAAAAATCATCCAAGAACTCATCTCAAGAGCATTAGAAGATGCCTATGAGTTTGAAATCTGCTGAACAACAATTGTGTGTTCTTGCTTCCTTTGTTGCTTTTTATGAGAACTACATTCAGGGTAAAATCAATGATCCCATCTTATTTGATGAAGACTATGATCAGATAGACCCTGATTATCTTGAAAAAATAGATCTCCAGGATCAACTTGCTATGTTGTCTAGGAGAGTTAAGAATTTCTTAAAGAGAACTGGTAGAAAGGTAGTTGGGAACCGATCAGGGTTTGACAAAACCAAGATCAAGTGTTTTAACTGTCAAGGTTATGGACATTTCGCTCGTGAGTGTCAAAGACCTAAGGTTGAAACTGGCAATGGGAAACAAGGTTCGGGAAGTTCTCTAGCTTCCAAAGCCTTAATGGTAAAGCAGTTAGATGGGTCTTATGATTAGAAGGCTTAGTCAGAGGAAGCTCTCATGGCTGAGATTGATGATCAAGAGAAGACTGTTGATTCCACATCCTATATGCCTACTGATGCTGATGTGGAGGTGTCGGAACTTCAAGAAAAAGCAAGTGATGAAGACGTGTTGTACATGGATTCAACTGCAGATATGACTCCAGATGACTTTGTAGCATGCATGGCTGAAGTTCAAACAGACAAGAAAAGGGTATGTATCGATATTCTTACTCTTGCTGATGTCTGTTACTTAGTTACTGATTTGCAATCACAGGTTAGCGTTTTAACTGTAGCAAATAAAAACATGTCTTCTCAAGTTAGCATGCTGACAGAATCTAGTAAGACTGTAGTATCCGATTTTGATCTAGCTAAGATTGATGTGCATAGGTTAGGTGAGTATAAACAGGCCTTAAAAGATAAGATTCAGTTCTATATTTCTGATAAAATTGCAATTAGAGATACCATTAATGAGAAATCTATAATCATAGATGGTCTTTATTTGAATTTAAAGGACTTAAATCTAAGTATTGCTAATAAAGATAAGGAGTTAGCTGAGTATAAGTTAAAGCTAGTTGAGTAAAATCATAAGATAGAAAATTATAAGACAACTGAGATGGACAAAATGCTTGATGCTCAATGTAGTGTAAAGGATAAGACTGGTTTAGGTTACAATGATGTAGCTCCTCCATTCAATTCAAATTACACTAAGACTCCTGTTAATATTGAGATGACTAAAGCTAATACTGAGACTAAAGTAGCTAAGGAATCTGAGAAGTCAGAGGTACAGAAGGATGTTATTAAGAATCCTTCATCTGATAATGGTAAGAAGATTCAATTCACTAAAGTAAAATTCGTATCGAGTGGAATGATGAATGACACCAAGACTGATGTTGAGATTAGTAAGGACCAACCTAGTGATCCTTTAGTGCCTAAGACTCCAATTGTGAATGCAAAAGTTGTTAAGTCACGGAAACAGATGTCTTGCTTCAAATGTCACCAAAAGGGACATGTGGCTTCTTGTTGTCCAAATAATAAGTTGGAAGCATCACATAAGTTAGTGATTAATGAAAAGAAACCGACCAGTTCTAGTTCAATTATAGACAGGTTAGGCTCTAAACCGGGATTAGGCAGCAAACCTGTAAACATTTTGAAAAGAGATGGTAATCATAGTGTCTCACCACCTAAACCTAAAAGGCCTTATACTCAGAATGACACTATTTTCAATAAGCCTAGAGATAAGACACCTTCGAGGTTTAGGACCCCCAGTAGAAACCACAGTCAGTTTGAGAGTGGTTCTACTTCACGTGCTCAGTATGTGCCTAGGAGGTTTTCTACTCACTCTCCTCATAAGCAAAAGCCTACTGATCATCAACAACCTCAAACTCCTATTAAAGTTACCAAGACTCCCGATGGGAATAGTTATGGTTACTTTAAGGAAGTTCAGATTGTTGATGATAAGGGACAAACCAAGACCGTAATGGCTTGGGTCCCTCTTGAAAACTAATTGTGTACAACTTATCATGTGCAGGAGCAGACTGTGAACAAGGATAGCTGGTGGTATGTAGACAGTGGATGCTTAAGACACATGACAGGAGCACGAAGTCTAGTGAAGGACTTCAAAGAAGGTTTCAAGCAAAGAGTCAACTTTGCAGGAGACAAAGGAGTAGTAATTACGGGAAAAACAAAAGTTTCAAACAGAACTTTGACACTTGAGGATGTGAATTATGTTGAAAAACTAACTCACAACCTAGTAAATGTTTCCCAAGTCTGCGATAAAGGTTATCCAATTCAAATAATGAAAAGGAGGCTTTAGTTCTGAAGCCAGGCTTCACAATTCCTGAAGAGTGGATATTGATGAGAGCACCAAGGAAGAAGGACATCTATGCTATCAACATGGGTGTTTCTAATTATTCAATGGTGTCGACATGTTTATTATCCAAGGCTTCTGAAGCAGACGCTTTATTATGGCATAGGAAAATGGCACTTGAACTTTAGAAAGATGAATTATATAACCAAAAATGGATTAGTTCTGGGTGTACCACAAAAACGTTTCGAGTCTGAAGATAAGTGTGTTCCTTGCATGAAAGGAAAGCAGCATAAGAAACCACATAGATCTAAGACTGAAAACTCAATTTCCTCGCCATTTGAGTTACTACACATGGATCTCTTTGGCCCAATAAGCAAGAGAAGTCTAGGTGGCAAATGGTACTGTTTAGTTATCACAGATGACTACTTTAGATTCTCGTGGGTGTTCTTTTTGGGATCTAAGGATGAAACTCCTGGCATTTTGTTGGAGTTTCTAGATCTAGTAGAGAATGTCTACAACACGAGAGTAAAGTGTATTCGTAGTGATAATAGAACGGAATTTAAGAACTCAACGTTAAATATCTATTGCCTAAGCAAAGGGATACAACATCAATTCAGTGCACCTTATGAACCTCAACAGAATGGTGTTGCTGAAAGGAAAAATTGAACGTTGATTGAAGCTGCTAGAACAATGCTTGCAGATTCAAAGCTTCAGGTCATCTTTTGGGCAGAAGCAGTGAATACAACATGTCATGTAGAGTTCTTACGGTTAAGAAACATAACAAGACTTGTTATGAACTTCTGAACAATAAGAAACCTAACTTGAAAGGTTTTGAGCCTTTTGGTGTTTCATGCACAATATTGAAAACTGGAAATCAAGCTAAATTTGGTGAGAAGGCTGACGAAGGATTCTTCCTAGGTTATATGCCAAATTCACCAAATAAAAGAGTTTTCAATAAAGTCACTGGGCGTTTGGAAGTAGTTTATAACATTGAAGTTATGAGTTATCTTCCTGATGTTCATAAGGGATTAGATTGGAAATTTGATTATTCTGATCTTTTTGCATCATTTAAAGTTCCTATTAGTGACTATGTTGGTGATTCAGAGATACCTAAACTTTATTGTCTGGAGACGTGGATAATACCACTAATCCAACATCGAGTGTTCCGAAATCTGGAATCAGAACAATTGTTGACTCAAGTGAAGCTTCTTCTAGTGGGTCACAACAAACTCCAAGGAAAAAGTCTCAAGAAACAGAAGATACAGAAGATGATCTTCAAACAAAGTTTGATGATATTCTTACTCCTTTGAAACATTTAAGGATATCTTCAGCTGGTTCAGAAGATATACCTCCATTGGAAAAGATTGGTACTAAATTAGGAGATGAGTTAATAGTTGACACTATACCGGTTACTAGAATGAGTAAGAATCATCCCTTTGAAAACATCATCAGTGATATTAATACTACTGTTCAAACTAGGACTCAATCGAAAGCTAGTACATCTGAAGAATTGGAAAGCTTGTATACTGCTAGGAAAGAGACAAGGATTCCTAATCAATGTCTATATTCATGCTTTATCTCACAAACTGAGCCTAAAAATATGCAAATGGCGCTAATAGAAAGCTCGTGGGTCGAAGCTATGCAAGAAGAACTTTCACAGTTCTCAAAACTACAAGTATGGAAGTTGGTTGACCTTTCAAAGGGAGAGTATCCAATTGGAACTAGATGGGTTTTTAAGTGTAAGAGAGATGACCGAGGAGTTATTACTCGCAATAAAGCCCGTCTACTAGTTCAAGGGTTTAATCAACAAGAGAGTATAGATTACAATGAAGTGTTTGCACCAGTTGCTAGGCTTGAAGCAATTAGGGTATTCTTAGCATTTGCCTCATTCAAAGAGATAAAAGTTTATCAGATAAATGTTAAGAGTGCCTTCTTGTATGGCAAAGTAGAAGAATTGGTGTATGTTTCACAATCGTCAGGGTTTGCTAATCTTGACTATCCAGATAGAGTATATCGATTGAATAATGCTCTATATGGATTACATCAAGCACCTCGGATGTGGTATGGAACACTATCAACGTATCTACTTGAGAATGGATTTACAAGAGGATCAATTGATAGTACACTTTTTGTAAAGTGGAAGAAGATCGACTTTCTCCTTGTGCAAGTTTATGTTGATGACATTATCTTTGGATCTTCTGATAAAAAGATGTGTCAAGAATTTGAGAAAGTCATGAGAAAAAGGTTTGAAATGTCTGCAATGGAAGATTTGAATTTCTTCTTAGGATTACAAGTTGATCAAAAGAATGATGGATTTTTAATTCTTTAATCTAAGTGTAACACCCTAGTTTTTAAGGTATTATTTTAGTGTACAATAATATATACATCTTTTTAATTATAGATCATTTAATAATAAGATATAGTAGAAAACGTAAACAGATGTTCAGTTCCAGACTGTGTAGTATAGGAAATTAAAAGAATATAGACGCAAAATACGTGCCTTCTTCCTGTATCTTCAAAACAAAATTCCAGAACCCAAATAAACAGAGTAAAAAATCATAGGAAGCAAGGGAAATCAAGAACCAATATTCAAGATTTAGATTAATCTTCAATTCAAGCTTCAAATCATCTTCCTTTATCATCCTCTAATCTTTGTAAGTTGTTTTCTTTCATCAAGAACCCTAGAACTTGGGTTTTCATGGGTTTTAGTTAATTAGTAGGAATTAATCCGAAATTAGGGCTTGTAATTGAATAATTGTTGTTAGTTTAACTTAGTAATGATGAGTAGATACTCAATTTCATGTTAAGAGTGATGGATTATGATTAGGGTTTATGGGGTTTCTTATAAAATATATGAATTAGTTTGAATTACAAGTGTAAAGTGTTAGTAGAAGATAGTAATAACTTGGAACTAGCTTAATTTGCATTAAAGCTATGAGTATGATAATGAGAATGAAGTTAGTTAGTTTAGTCAAAGTGAAATTAGTAAACATCAAGTGGGGGAGAAGTAATTAGATGAATTAGTAGTTGAAAGCATGATTAATTATTGATATGTGTGTTATATGAATGTGTAATAGGTGTTAAAGAAGAGGTATCATCATTTGATAATCTTATTTCAAGCTATTTAATAAGCCAAGGTGAGTATATGGAATGATTAGTTGTTATTAGAATTGGGTCTCTATAAGCACACACGGTTCAAATGGGTTAGAGGAAGGTTAAGAGTGTGGTAAATAGCTTCACAACTTTGTTTTAGTACATGTGTTATGAGGTCAAAAGCTCAATGTCTCAGAAATCATGGTTTGGGAATTGGTATGTTGAGATTTTTGGTCAAATTTAGCCGAAAACCCGTCTATAGGTCAAATCTTAAAAGAATGTAAAACTTGAAAAAGTGGAATTGAGAAAAGGTTTATATGGTTATAGTGAAGGCGGGTGCAAAATTTCAGGTCCTAATTCATAACGAATAAAAAGTTATGAGTGTTTGAAATTGGCTAGAAAGTTGACTTTTGCTGACTTCCAAAATTAGGCATAGCCACGCGATGTAACATCCATTCATCGGGTCTAGTAGTATTTTAATATTTTCTGACTGTGAATTTTTATTTAATGTATCAGAAAATAGATTCATTTGTTATTTGAAAATAAATGGGTAAAAGAGTCAAATAATTTATTAACTGTTTTAAATTAATTCAGTTGACGGTAAAATAAAATAATGTTTCCCCGTAAATGATTTTTAAGTTCCAGACAATGATAAATACGGGAAATAAAATTTAACACTTATAAGATAAGCTTTCTAGGTTAAGTCGGTTGTGATGTTATACACATACATACCGTACGTGCTTACATACATGAAGAAACCCTAGATTAAATCAAAAAACATTTCATAACACCAAATTGAAACCCTAGAACCTGAATTCAAGCTTCAATATTGAGATTGAATCATCCTTTCATCATCTAATTCATTGTAAGTCATCAATTCTTAATTTCTATAAACCTATAATTTGGGGGTTTTGAGGTTTTAGCTAATTCATGGGTTAAAACCCGAATTTAATGTTTGAAATTGTTGAATTGATGTTACTTGAGCTTGTTAATGGTGATGAGTAACATTAATTAAGCTAGGGTTTGAGAAATCGATTAAGATGCTTGTGTCTTATGATGAAAGTAGGATGAATTGGTAGAGTATATATGATAAATGGATTGGAATAGATGATATCTGATAATTGTGGATATTTTTTGATGTAAAATATGTATAACATTGAATTCTAGCTTGAGTTGTGTAGTTTTTGGGGGTTGGTTCGGGTTGGACAGCAGGGTTTTAAACCTGCATATTGCAGGTAATGAAGAACAAGCCAGCGGGTTCTATACCCTAGCCGGCGGGTTCTGTTGAATTACCCGAAGACCCGGCGGGTCCTAGACCCCAGCCGGCGGGTCCTTCCTCCTTAACAGCAACTCAGTTACTGTTTTAATATGATTCTCAATAATTTGTTTTATGTTATAACATTGATAAACTGATAACATGAGATAATAAAAGGTATTTTATGAATGATGAGAGACGATTAGGAACTTGGTATCACTATGCAAATAATGTGTAGTTCCTTGAGTTTATTGTAAATATAAGTTATGTATTGATGAGACAATTTACTAACTTATATTTGATTTGAAATCTCAGATTTCGAGAAGACTCAGTGACATTAGACTACTGAGTGGACAGCTGAGGTGTCGGTGAGTGGATCTGTAATCCTCAGTATAATTTAGTTGTAACAGGTTTGGTTACAACGGGTAATCGTAATATTACTGCTTTTGGTTTGCCATGATTAATTTGGTTTGATAGTAATAATACTGTTGATAGACTGTTTATTCTGATAGGTTGACTTGATTGAATATGTGAATACGTGATCACTTGATATTTGGCCTTCAGACATCATTGTATTGGGGTCAACCTGATGGTTGGGTTTGGTTACTATTGTAAGACGACGGGAATTTCCTTGTACTTATCGTTAATGGGAAATTAGGTCGTATGAAATTAGTACCAAACTATCGGTCTCGTCCGTTATGGCCATACGGATATGTACGATAAGTGTTCTTGAGGAATCCCCGGGTATCATGATATCTCAAGAACCACCGATCCTCATTGTAATGAGATGTTATCTCATTGATATTATGTGTTTACTATTGGTATTCTTGGCTGAAGGTTTCCCCAAGAACCATCGATCTATTGTGATGTTATTTGTTTATGATGATTTGTTGTTAACAAGATTGTTATGCTAAGTTAGGCTGTTGGTTATGTATTCACTCACTTAGCTTTGAGCTAACCCCACCACCCCGCTTCTTGCAGGTTATAGTTTTGATATAACGGGATTGTCAATAAGTTGTTCAGGACGGAATGTTTGACCAGGCTTACTCTGATATTACTTTGATATCTTAAAGTTGTATTTGGAATTAAATAACACCCATTTTAGATATACTATAGTTTTTGGAAATACTACGGTTTAGTTACTTAATGTTCTATAACTTAATTGTTAATGTTTGTTTGGACTTACGCTTCCGATGTAAAATATATTTAAATAATGTTGTTAAAGATGGGGTGCTATAAGTTGGTATCAGAGCATGAGTTTGGGTGAATTGTACATTGTAAGATGTTCAATCCCAAACTTAGAATTGTGAGAAGTCAAACATTCCAGGGTGTGGGGATTAGTGGTTGTATGAGAAAGTGTTTATTAAATGTGTACTAACCTATAACAAGTTGCAAAAGTGTTATTTTGGTTGCAGAGACGGAGGAACATGAGGAACTGTCTGGTATTCTCAATGATTCCTCAATACTCGTGGGCCTATATGTATCAGGTAATTTTTGATAAGCTTGGTGAATTTCAATAAGCTTGA
Organism: Pseudognaphalium luteoalbum; assembly: GCA_963422505.1. Lineage (NCBI taxonomy): Eukaryota > Viridiplantae > Streptophyta > Magnoliopsida > Asterales > Asteraceae > Pseudognaphalium > Pseudognaphalium luteoalbum. Next base: position 5,316,746 of record OY730194.1, read on the forward strand.
ATCGTTTACTTTGCTATGAAATGATTAGTAGTAAAGTAAATTGAGTCAGACTGATATGATTCCCCAGTTGCGAGTCCTTGATAATTAATACATGTTAATGTGATGTTAAGAATAAGAATTTAGATGTTTAGCATTATGAGTAGTTCTAAATGAACTAGAAATGAATTGTGTAGGCATATTGTTGACTAAAGTATAATAGTAGTATTGTTGGAAATTAAGGGTGCCTACAATATGAATATAAAGTATAAATCAATCAGTGATTATGATTTGATAAGTGCAAAGTGTGAGTATAAATTTTGCTAAGGAATTATTTGATATATAATAGATTTATTTAACATGACTCCATATAGTAAATTTAATGAGATGTTGGTAAATCTCCAATAATAGGTTTGGAGTCATGAGGTTGTTTAAATGGGAAAGTGTCTAGTTGTTGCAATGTGTGTTGTTGACTTGGAAAAGACAAAGTTGAATGTGGTCGTGTTGAACTTGATAATTGCAATGTTATAAAGTGATAAATGTGGCTAGATGCTTATGTGTTTAACATTGATCATGATTGTGGTTGAATTATGATCAAGGTATTAACCAGGGTAAAATAGAAAGTCAAAGTGGTCAACGAGTCTTTATATATGTTGACAAGTTTGTAAAAAAAGTCAAAGTTGAAAATTTGTTGTAATTGGTTTAAACATAATGAATTTTATGTGAAGTTGGTGTTTTAAAGAATAATACGACACCAATAGTGAAAACAATTTTGATTTGACTTAGAATAATCAAAGAAGTGTGAATTGAGTGTTAAAATAGTGATCATATGGACGGAAACCCAAATGGGTTGTTAAAGTACTCAAACGGGTCACATATTGGTTAAAATGCTTGTTAGTTTGAGTATAATGAGTGTTAAAGTTATTTTAAATCCTACATATAGTGGGAATGTGTGTTGAAAATGTTTGGGTAGTCAATGTGGTTGAAATTGGTAAAAATTGCCCAATTGGACCCCTAAATGGGTCAACAAGTTAAAACATGATAGAATTGGTATGAGGGTGATGAATATGCCTACACGTCATAATTATATGTATAAGCATGTTGTTAAATAGTTAGAGTCGGAAACCATGTGAATTGGATTTTGACGTGTCCACTAAAATGGTCGAAAATGACCTAAAATGAGTTATACGTCTGTTTTCTCGTAAAATGTGTAAATTGAAAAAGTGGAAAAATGAAAAGTTTCATTTTGATTATATAAAAGTGCCTGCAGAATTTCAGACCCTAACTCTTTACGGTTTAAGAGATACGCGCGTTTGAATTTCGGAAAATGGTAAAAAGTGTTGCAAAACTGGAATCTGCTGTTATGGGTCAGACCCGGCTGTTTTTGCCCTCAAGCCGGCGGGTCCAATGGTTGACCCGGCTGCTTGTGACCCAGACCCGGCTGCTTCTCCAGCCCAAATATGGCAATTTGCTTCTGTTCGCCCAGAACTTAAATCACCCGGCTGGATGTGTTAGGGAACCGGCTGTTTGACCCTAGAACCCGGTGGGTCCTCTTTAGAAACCGGCGGGTTGTGTTTGTTTCAGGAAAAAAAAAATCTTTCGACGTTCAACGTAACTTTTAACGTAGAAATTTTCGTTAGAAAATTTCGGTGTCAGAATAAGACGGAATTTACATGTCCACTCGGAAACATCCCAACAGTCAAAGCTCTTTGCGTCGCCATGAGCCCTGGCAGTTTTGGGCAGTTCGGGGTCGTTTGGGGCCCGAAAATGGCATTTTATTGTTTTTCGGACCTTATTTCGGACTTTTAGCTTACGTTTTGTATTGGGCTTTTGTTTCTTTTAGCCCAGGGATCATTCCTATGACTAACTACAATATTAAAAACTTGTTTTAAAAGGTTCACATATTTTATCGTATGTGAGTCATTTGTAGGCGATTTATTTAACTGCCGAAATATACCAGCAAATAATGTGTAGTTCCTTGAGTTTATTGTAAATATAAGTTATGTATTGATGAGACAATTTACTAACTTATATTTGATTTGAATTCTCAGATTTCGAGAAGACTCAGTGACATTAGACTACTGAGTGGACAGCTGAGGTGTCGGTGAGTGGATCTGTAATCCTCAGTATAATTTAGTTGTAACAGGTTTGGTTACAACGGGTAATCGTAATATTACTGCTTTTGGTTTGCCATGATTAATTTGGTTTGATAGTAATAATACTGTTGATAGACTGTTTAGTCTGATTGGTTGACCTGATTGAATATGTGAATATGTGATCACTTGATATTTGGCCTTCGGGCATCATTGTATTGGGGTCAACCTGATGGTTGGGTTTGGTTACTATTGTAAGACGACATGAATTTCTTTGTACTTATCGTTAATGGGAAATTAGGTCGTATGAAATTAGTACCAAACTATCGGTCTCGTTCGTTATGGCCATACGGATATGTACGATAAGTGTTCTTGAGGAATCCCCGGGTATCATGATATCTCAAGAACCACCGATCCTCATTGTAATGAGATGTTATCTCATTGATATTATGTGTTTACTGTTGGTATTCTTGGCTGAAGATTTCCCCAAGAACCATCAATCTATTGTGATGTTATTTGTTTACGATGATTTGTTGTAAACAAGGTTGTTATGCTAAGTTAGGCTGTTGGTTATGTATTCACTCACTTAGCTTTGAGCTAACCCCACCACCCCACTTCTTGCAGGTTATGGTTTTGATATAACAGGATTGTCAAGAAGTTGTTCGGGGCGGAATGTTTGACCAGGCTTACTTTGATATTAGTTTGATAGCTTAAAGTTGTATTTGGAATTGAATAACACCCATTTTAGATATACTATAGTTTTTGGAAATACTATGGTTTAGTTACTTAATGTTCTATAACTTAATTGTTAATGTTTGTTTGGACTTACGCTTTCGATGTAAATTAATTTTAATAATGTTGTAAAAGATGGGGTGTTATACGCGATCCCAGAAAATTTTCTGGATCGCGTGAGTCAGTGCAATTTGTGATCAGAAAATTTTGTTCTTAGCTACGCGATCCCAGAAATAGTGCAAATTTTGAACAGAAAGTTTTGTGCTTAGATACGCGATCCCATCTCAAAAATTTGGATCGCGTGAGTATGTACAAAATCAGAAAATTAGTTTTTAGTCCAAAATTGAGTATGGGATAAATATAAAATAAATCCTTAGGTAATATAAGAGTGAGGGGACCTAATTGAAGGTAAAAAAAAAAAGTTCAGATTTAAGATATATGAAATTAAAATATATACACATGAGCTACTGGAACGCTTTAAGATGGATGAAATTAAAATCTACTGTACTCCAATTACAGTCAATCATGGTCTTGGTCCAAATACATTGAGTGATAACGATTGGATCTAACTCTTTATAGAGCCATGATCGGATCACTAATGTATTCAACTGCCTCTAGGCTTGACATTATGTTTGCTGTTAGTATATGCGCAAGATATCAGGCTAATCCGAAAGAGTCACATATGCAAGCTGTTAAACGAATCTTTCGTTACCTCAAAAGGAAACCAAAGCTCGGACTGTGGTATCCAACTGATGGAGACTTCGATCTCGTAGCATATACTGATTTGGATTATGGAGGATGCACTCAGAATAGGAAATCTACAACCGGAGGATGTCACGTAAGAACCGTAGTGTCTCTACTTGGTAGTGTCTCTACTTGAGACTTAGAATATTTGGTTCAGTGTTCTAAGTGTCGGTTTCTAATTCGAGAAACTTTCTAAGTTTAGTTTTTGGTCCATGTTACTAAATAAGTCACCCAAACCCATTTTTGTTAACATTTTCCAAAAATAGCAAGTTTTGTCGTTTTTAGAAACCGAGCCGTTTTTGTTGACTTGGTAAAACCTTCTCGGTTTGACCCGAAACTTTTACCCGACCCATACTTCTGTTAATTAAGCTTATAAAAATTGTCGGTTTGTGACGGGGTTATTTTGAGGTGTCGATTTTTATTACGCAACTTAAAAACTTCAAGATTTCGTATTTTCGGTTTTTATCGGTTTAGTTCGCCACTAGATTTCTACAACCTCTGGTCCAAATTAAGGTCTAAGATGTTTACCAACTGATCATCTACTAAACTATCATCTAACATAATTTTCCTGAGATTTATAATGTCCATTTACATATTTAATATATCACGTAAGAACTGTACTCGGTTTTCGACAATGGTTAGATCAGGCTCAAAGATGGGTTTATTCATAAAAATCCGTACAGATCTGAAAAAAGTATAAATTGACTTTTTGAAGACAGATTATGCATGTTTTAAAAAGTTGTAGAACTTTTCAATACGCAAATTTTAAAAAATAATTCGTTGTCTAACTCTTCCTAGAACTCGAGATATGGTCGTTTTACTAAACTGACTTTTTGAAGACAGATTATGCATGTTTGTGTATAATTCATAAAAACGATTTCTAGCAAGAGTTTTGGACATATTCAAGTTAGATGAACAATATAATATGTAAATAGACATAGATGAAAGTTTAGTTTGTGTTCTTACCAAGAAATCGATGAGGAGAAGGAAGTGATGATCTTGAGCTTGTTATTATTACAAATAGTTAAGAATTTTTGTTGGTGATTTATGGTGGTGATGTGGTGGTGTATGGGGCTGAGATTATCTCAGGTTTTTAGTGAGAGGAGGTGATTTAGAGAGAAGGGAGAGAAAAGTGAAGAAGTGTGAAAGGTGAAAAATGATGAGTTCTTACATTTGCATGAAGTTTATATGGTGAAAAGGATGGTGAGCACATGTGTGTGTGTGTGGGGTGTGGGGGGGGGGGGGGGGGGGCGAGGCTTGGTCAAATGAAGATTTTTGGGAGTGGGTCACTCCATGTGGGTGTGTTAATATTTGATTTCAGACTGTGTTACGTTCTATGATCGTTTACTCGTTATTTTCGTTATTCGGTTAAATCGCGTAACATTATTTTGAGTCGTTTTAATTAAAGATATATTTGAGATTATTTTTCATTGAAGTATTATTAAAATACATTATTTTTACTTGTCAAAATATTAATTAGGGTTTCGTTTGGTTGTCAGGCTCAGTTGCGCGTTTTAACCGCATTTGTTTCATTTTTAAGTCTAGGTTTTTCATGTATTATTATTTCAAAATAATAATAATACATGATAAATGACTTCTAAAAATAGATTTAAGTTATTTATGGAAAGGTTTTCACCAACGTCATATAGTCTGTCGGACTCCATCCGGTTCTTTCGCGTAATTAGAACTAATTACGTATGCGTAATATAAAGCAATTACAGGAGTGTATATTCACATAAATATACAAATAGTTACAAGTAATTACAAGTATGTAGCCTAATACTAAATTCCGGAGACTTGCTTGATCAGATTGAGCCTTGCCTAGAAAGTGGAAAGATGCTTTATTCCAACAAGAAAGGGGTTTTCAGCAAGAAATCAGTAACCCTAAATCGGCGGGTGTCACAATATGCTTGGAAAGTATTGCAAGTGATTATAATCAAGCAAAAGGTAAGTAGATGGATATGTTTTGTGGAGTCAAGTAATGATTTTATCATTAGCTTGACGGTTTTCAAGTAATGATTAAATCATTAGCTTAGTATGATGTTAATTCTTACAAATTAACATGTGGATGTGTTGAGGATCCTTAACTTGTGGATGATGTTTATGTTTACGTATTTCCATTACTTACTACGTAAAGTGCTTATGTGTTATTTATAAAATGTTGTAGGTGATCAAAGTGGATCAAAGGGAGATTTGAGCAAGAAGCCCATGGGAAGTTAGTGATGGAGCGTGTTGTATTGTTGGTAACAAGTTTAATCCTTTTAAATCATGGTCATTGTGATACCACCCCTTTTGTGAAGTTAAAACATGTTTTGACACTTGAAGTTTAAAGTATGAGTTAAGTAATTTTTGTGTAATGAATGTCAAAGTAATTCAAGTGAATGGTTATGTACAACATAGTTGATGATGTTGACCACTTTGGTGGTTATGGTTGATGAAATGTGGTATATATGGTTTGTTAAAGCAAAATTGTCAAGTGTCAATAGTTTTGAGTTTTTGAGTAAAGTTGGTAGTAGTACTTGGATAAATAAAGAGTGAAGTTGATTAATTGGTGGTTATATGGTTAATATTCAACCAAATAGGTTGTCAATTGGTTAAAATATCAAATTGGGTTAGAGTTATGATAGGTTGGATGTTTTGTTGGTAATAGAATCAATATGTATAGTTGAAAATGTTGTCAAAAACTTGAAGTCAGATTTGGTATAATATAAAACTTGACACGTTGAAAAAAAATGTTCCGAAATGGTCACATTTTGGTTATACGTTTAGATTTTGTTTAAATGCGAATTTTAGAAAAGTGTAAAAACGGGAACCTCTATTATAGTATGGTGAAAGTGCTCGCCAAATTTGAGGGTCCAATTATCACCGAGTAAAAAGTTAGGCAACTTTGAAGATCGTATTTTGGTATTAAAAAGTGCAGGTTTTTGGTTCAGAATTGAGGTTGTTGTAAACGATGTGTACCCGGCGGGTACACACCTTACCCGACGGGTAAGGTGCTTACCCGGCAGGGTATCCGGCGAATAAGCTACCCCAAAACGGGTAGACTATGTACAAAACGGGACAGAACAGATGGACGTTGGTGCGTTCACTTGTTACCCGACGGGTACCCGGGGCTACCCGGTGGGTACCCAGCCGAGTTTGGTATTCTTTGTTTGGTTTTGTTATATTGAGTCTAACTTACGTAATATGTATTGTTAATGAATTTAGTGAGTTGTATAACAATGTTTGAGACATTATAAAGGTATAAAAAAGAATGTCACGTTTTCGAGGTATTTCACTTTACCATCCAATCGGTTAACTGATTTGTAATCGGTTGGAAAAGTGAGGGCCCGCTTAATTTTATTTTTTTGTTTAGTGTATAGAAATAGTGGTAATTTGGTAAATGTGAGACCCTAAAAAATAAAGTGATTAGTAATTGATAGCAGTAGGTAATCTGTGTGAAATTTTGAATGAATTAGTGAAAAAGCTAATTGATTTGGAAGTTATTAAGAATACGGAAGTGGTCTGATAAACTCTCTATACTTTAATTGATTAAAGGAATTTTTATATTTGGAAATAATATATGTTTAAGAAATTTATCTAGTTGGTCCACGGATAGGGGCAAGTGCCAATCGAGAGAAAGAATGATATTTTAATCATTTTAGAAAGAAGAGATTACTTTTAAATAAATTGTAAACTTATTAGACTGAAAGTTGAGAAGAAATTAATTGTTTCAAATACCTTTCATCAATTGAGTAAACCTTAATAACCATTTATGGAATTTACATGTTATTGGTCGGCATAGGCTTACGCACCCTTTAACGTCAATATAATAATGAAAAATAAAAATTAACTTAATCACCAACTAATAATCACCATAACCCTTTTTTATTATCTTTATATGATTAGTTATGATCAAATGGGCGTAATTGCTTGGTCAATTCAATGATACATTGTCCTTCTGCCACGTTAGCATATAAAGCAGGGTTTTAAGATCCGGTTCGACCGGCTCGGTCGGACCGGAGATTTAGATGATTCCGGCCCAAAAAACCCAGATTTTTCGATAAGTTAACTAGTCAATGATCCGGTTGGGCCGGCCGGTCGAACCGGGTTGGACCGGGACTCGGAAAAGAGTATCGATCCGGGTCAAGTAATTTATTTTTTTTATTTTTTGTAACCTAATTAAATTAATAGATTTTCAAGATTCTTAACTTGATAAATTCTTCACCATCTAAATATGTAGATTTGTGATTTTGTAAAATGTTTGCAAGTATGTAACGGAATAAATATGTAGATGGGTTGAGCTTCAAAATATAAATGGGTTGGGCCTTCGCTTAATCCCTTTACTTTTTGATTGCTTTAATGGGTTGGACCTTTGCTTAATCGGTTTACTTTTAGACCCCTTTACTTTTTGATTGCTTTAATGGGTTGAGCTTTGGCTTTATAGACATATTGCATGTAAACTATGACATAAAATTAGTTAATTAGTTTTGTATGTCTTTACTCCATGTATATAATAGATTTTCAAGGTTTTTAACAATTCTGATCCAACCTTCCCGTCCGACCGATCCGACCGGTTCGACCAGAAATCTGTACAAATTCGGTTCGATTAAAAACCCAGGTTTTAAAACATTGATATAAAGTATATCAATTTTTCATTACCACACAATAGCACAAAACATTTGATTCTAGATGCATCCAACCGCTCCCAACATTTAGCTCACGTCAAAATTTCCAGTTTTTTTAAAGTTAAATCTACACTACCTATCCACGATTATTATATACAATCACAAATATTTACAAATTGCTTCCTACGAGGCTTGAATCTACAACCAGTAGGTTGAAAGGTTCCCACGTACCGCTAGACCATAAGTCTTTTAACAAAATTTCCAGTTCTAATTAGTTGCTATCAAACACACTCTTTCGAAATATGTAAACGCTTTGAACATTTAAAATGTTATATGTCTAAACAAACTAGATAGCATATACACGTATTTAGAAAGTTCATAAATTCAGTTTAGACAATAAGGCATAAATAGATTTAAAAGCAGAAATTAAAAAAAATGACACTTTTTTTTAGGAATATATGGTTTTGCCCTTTCGGAAAAAAAATTGACGATATGCTCCTAAAAATCGCAAAAGCAAATTTGCTTTTGCGACCCAAGTTTTGCTTTTTGCTACCCGATTACATGAACGAGCTCGTTACCGAGTAGACATGCCATCACAAAGAGCAAAAAAAGTTTTGCATTTTGCTTTTTGCTACTCTGCAAAGCCGGTCACGGAAGATGGTGGTGAGTTTGAGACGGCAAAAAGCAAAACGCAAAAAGCAAAAAGCAAAACTTGGGTCGCAAAAAGCAAAACGCAAAACTTTTTTTTCTCTTTGCGATGGCATGTGTACTCGGTACCGAGCTCGAGCACCGAATGCGTTAGCTTGCCATCGCAAAACATTAACATGCAAGAGCAAAACGCAAAACGCAAAACTTTTTTTGCTCTTTGCATTGGCATGTGTACTCGGTACCGAGCTCGTTCATGTAATCGGGTAGCAAAGAGCAAAACTTGAGTCGCAAAAGCAAATTTGCTTTTACGATTTCTAGGGGCATATCGTCAAAAAAAATTTCAGAAGGGCAAACCATATATTCTTAAAAAGAAAGTGGTAGTATCATTTTAAATATTTTACTTGCCTCAAATAAATAAATAAATACGGAGTAAAGTTTACCCCCTCTATTTACACTTTTTACTTTTTAGGTTTGCCCCTACTAGTAGCTGACTTTTTAACGAACGTTACTGACCGGCCACACAAACTTAGAATATGTGTAACATACTAACATGATCGACGAGATATAAATGTGTGATCTCCGGTTTTATAATGCTTTTTGTTAATTTTAGACACATTAATTAATTATGAATCAATTTTGGTTAATATTTAGGAGGAGATGAGTTTAATGGGTACTCTTTCATTTTTTGGATGTGTCTAAATTTGTTTTTCAATATAACATTCAATTGTGTAACAATTAACCAACAGGTCTAGACGGGTTAGTAGGTAAAATATATTTTATTCACTTCATTTCATTTCTTTCATTTTTCACTCAAATAAAAAAAAAATTGGTGAAAACCCAATGAATCGACCCGACTCAAGACCCATTTGACCTGGACTCATCCTTCTAAATGACCCATCTAGACCCGAACTCATTTAAACTCAAACCCATTTATATACATGACCCGACTCAACCCGACCCAACCCGACCCATTCATTTTCCCACTTATACTTCTTCCCAACATTAGATATTAGATAATAATAATTATAATTATAATCTAAAGGTTGGTACAAAGTGAAGTACATGTGCACCTTATAGGTATTCGGATTTGCAATGAAGGTTTTATTATTTCTGGCATGTGAATCTCACACCTTATCGATTCATTTAGGGGTTGATATATACGATACAAAAATTATTTCATACAATAAAATTGTGCTATGATATATTTAATTATGTGCTATAATTATTATACATATAGTGTTTGAATTAATTTTTTTTGTTGTATCTATCATTACCGTTCGTTTATCTTCTTTTTTCCCCTCATAACAAATCCAAAAAAGATACATATATTCGATTATTATTTAAATTAAAATACTTGTTCTATAATGAAATTGACTTAAAAGTAATTGCATAATATTAGTACTGAGAAGACTTAGAATGTGTTTAGTAAAAATAGATGAAGATGAGATGGAGATGGAAATCCTTAACAGAACTTCATTTTAGAAGTTTTCGTTTGAAGAACAATTTAGTAAGAAGTCTTGCTTTTTATTTCATACCAAAAGATATAAATTTAAAGTATTAGAGGATGAAGTTTGTTGAAATTAGAGTTGCAAGTATCCGGAATCTATAAAGAGGAGGATCACAACCGGATCCGTTTGACCGTTTTCTCATGTCCAAGCCACAAAGATATCAATTGTTGTATAGTAGTTAATTAGTTATTAAGAGCTAATTAAATATAGAAATAAGTTTAAATAACAAAAATTCCATTTCTACAAGTAAACTTATGTTTGTAGTACACCAACTAACCCCACACCCAACAATGAGTACACACGTATATAAGAAAATGAACAACTAACGTTATACAACAATAATGCATGACTATAAATAAAGTACGGAGTATTATTTTCTAATAATAACGTATCACAAATTGTAAAACGTACCATGTGTCACATTAAGTCAACACATTTTATAGTACATTAGTACATACGGTTATATATGAGTGTGGATCCTACAAGTCTACAACTATTTTTTTTTCTTTTAAATATATATGTTTCTTGTTTTGTAGCTAACCGTTACTACTATTTTCTCCTTGCCAACTCCAAACAATGTCTCGTAGCCCGGGTCTAACATCCTCCTCGAATTTTTTATACTCGAGTGTGTCTCCGGCGGCCTTTGAAAATTCGACCACCGCAACTTCTGGTGCCACCTCAAACACTTCTGCAATTACCGACAATTTACCTTTCCGTCCCTCTGATACCCCTTGCATTTTCAACTTGTACTCGTTTTTATTTAAGTACGAAACTTTTAAATTGAGCTTGTTAGCTAGCGATTCGAGGTTACTCATGACGGTTGATGCACTAAATTTCGATGTGAATAGGGTTCCCGATTTTTTATTGGTCTCGAACATGCCGGAAAGATCGAAACCGGATGACATTGAGGAGATGAATTCAAATGCATTGTAGAATGCTGGTGATGATTTTGACCTTTTAATAATTGAATTATCTACTTCACTTACTTCTTGTTCTACCATTATTGGAGTTTTGACACGTTGTGGAGTCATAAAACCTACAAAAAGAATATAAAAAATGATCATAAAGCTTACAAAAATTGTGAAATTATTAAAGTAGGACAAGTAAACACATGTTAGTATGTTACATGTAAGCTCGAATCAAGAATTACTAATTATACATACGAGTAGATATTAAAAAGTTAGAAAACTAAAATTGAATAAGGCCTTTTAAAGATATTGAAATTTTGTTGTATAGTTGTATACATGCTTAAGCAATTATATAAAAAAAATGATAGTTTTTGTTAATGACACACTTCTTGTCAGTAATAATCATTTTTACATTGTATATATAAAATAAGGGAGTTATAAATACAATAAATAATTTGATTCAAACATCAATATTATGTTGTAGTACGTAGTACACTTGTGACGTGAGCTTTAAGTCTTGTACAGAATGGTGTATGAAACAATTTTAATGTTGTATCTGTCAACTCCCGTAAAATAACCTTAACGTTAAGTTATAATGACATTTAACTATAAAGTACAACGACTCACAAAATAAACATTTAAACTCATCCTTATTGACAAATTATTGTCATCCCTCTAGAATAATAATCGTATTCAAATGTCACCCATGTAGGGATGGAGTTAGAATGTGCAGTCATCAAGGCAACTTCCCACACAAAAATTTCACAAATCATAAAAGTAGATGTTAATGATATGTTATATATTTTGTCCTCTCGAAAAATTTAAAAAAATGAAAGAAAAAAAATATATTAAATATATTTTCAATGTTTTGAAAACCGTTTTTCAACTAGGACCCGAAAGGGTCCCGGTTTCGGTCGAACTGATCAGAACACTGGCCCAAAACCGGCCCAAAATCCTAAAAAAAAGAAGTAAAAAACTGACTCAAAACCGGTCCAATTCCCGGTGAAAACCGAAAAACCGAGCGGTTCGTTGAAATAGTCAAACTATGACCAAAGCCGGATTTTAACCGGCTTGAAATCCCAAAAATCCTGGTTCAACCATTTGGACCGGTCCGAGTCAACCGATTTTCAAAACATTGTATATTTCTGCCCCTCACTCAACAAATTTCAGCTCCACCCTACACTATGCCATGTTAACAAAGCGATCAGTGAGGTCAAATTCGATACACGTTTCACCTACATGTTTAGTTGGTTGTCCAAAAACTTTACTTAGAAGTTGGTTACTAAAAAATATACGCTTCTTTCTAATAATCGACAAAATAAAGGGAGATGATATTCACATCCGTAAGGGCTGTGAATAAGAACCGTGAATAAGAAATATTTGAAGGTAATAATGAAATTTAAAGCTTATTCTATAATCAAAAATCATAATTAAAACATCACAAATGAATATTTAAGTGAATTAAATGTAAACTTTCATTGTATTAATTATCATTTTGATTTAATTATATAAGAAAACTTTAGTCTGTGCATTTTATTTCTTTTGAAGTTGGTCATTATCAATATCCTAAAATAAAATAATGATTATTTGAGACCAATAATTTTATTACTCTCCTCTATGCAATTCACTAATTACTAGCTAGTCAGGATTGGTAATGCAATTAACTACAAATTTTCAAGCATTACATCAAGCTTTCTTATTAAGGAATACAAACCTGTGATATCCTTGGCTCCTCCGTCACTAGTTTTAAGTCCTTTCAAGAACCATGAAGTCCTCATAATCCCAGAAATCGTTATCCTCTTAGCCGGATCAACGACCAATAACTTCATAATCAACCGTCGTGCATCGTGTGAAAACCACGGTGGAAACTCATATTCCGCCTTAAAAATCTTTTTATACATATACATGACATTATCTTCCCTAAAAGGAAGACATCCGGCAAGAAGAACATACAAAATAACCCCACAAGACCAAATATCTGCTTTAGCACCATCATACCCTTTTTTCCTAAGAACTTCAGGTGCTACATACGCAGGCGTACCACACTGTGTATGTAGCAATCCGTCGTTCATTAATTGTTCAGGCAATGCAGATAACCCAAAATCCGAAACTTTCAAATCTTCATTTTCATCTAGTAAAAGATTCTCTGGCTTTAGATCGCGGTGACAAACACCGCGACTATGACAATAATCTACCGCACTGATTAATTGCTGAAGATACTTTCTAGCTAAATCTTCTTTTAATCTTCCTTTAACAATTTTTGCAAATAATTCTCCCCCTTTAACATAATCCATTACTAGGAATATCTTTGTTTTCGTAGCCATGACTTCTTTTATTTGAACAACATTTGGGTGGCGAATGAGGCCCATGATTGAAATTTCGCGTGTGATATGTTCCATTAAACCTTCTTTTCGTACCTTGTTGCTTTTGATGACTTTAACCGCCACACTCTCACCCGTGACCAAATCCCTTGCGTAGTACACTTTCGCGAATGTTCCTTGTCCTAACAATCTTCCCATCTCGTACTTTTCGAAGATTATGTGGCGATTTCCTACGCCAAATCGATAATCATCTAATGAATCAACCATTTTATGTTTGTTTTAGCTAGGGTTATGAACCATTTGAGGTTTGTTGTGTTTTGTGATGTGGTATATATGTAAAATTTTGATGATTTATAAGAGTGGTGGGGTCAACCTTATTGTGGGTTTGTCTATACATGATTGGTAAATATGGAATTGGCTTATAAATAAATAAATAAATAAACATCTATGATAATAGCCGATAATAGGGGGTTGGGTTTCCTTATCGACATGGCGCCAATGACGATTTGTCACGTATCATCATATCTTAAGGCATTTTACCATCACAAGCAAAATATTTGGGGAATTAATATATGACAATTTGAGTATATTTTAGATTAATTAAGATTTAAGAGTCGACTCCATTTCGTCTAATTTTTTTTAATTTAGGGGTTCCATAATGACACCACCTTTAAGGCCGTTCATGTAGAAAATTGGATGAAACCATTAATGATGATTTTACTTTCTAATTTTAAGATACATATAGTTAACTCAAAGTGTGTATATAATTAAATTTAAGGTTCATTATAACAACGAATAGTCAATGATAATAACAGTAATGTGATTATACATAAACAAACCCACTAGCTGAAAGTTTTGGAGGTGACGACTAACGAGAGAAAATGATCAAAAACAGTTACGAGATACCCTTGTTACGTCATGTACATCTGATAAAAAAAAAAGATTCATTCCATTAATAAGAACATAAAATACCTTCTCCGTCTACTATTTACATAATTACGAAATTTGTAGTTAATATGTCCTCCGATGATCATTTTAAATCCCTGTATTAAACATACACACATTACGTCTCTTTATTTCACATTTGTAACCATTATGAATTTCCTTGAAAACATAAAACAAATACAATTAATTCTGAATCAATTTAGATGAAAACAGTTTTTCCTTCTTTTTTTTTCTTTCTATTTTTATTTTTATTATTAATTATTATATATATTTTCAATTCTTCTATGAGAACCACCTACAACAATCTTGGACAACGGACGTGGCTGTTTTTACACATCAAACATTCTTAATAGATACTCCCTCCGTCCCAAATTAAGTGTTATGTTTTGATTTTTTGAGTCTCTCTTTTTCAACTGAGACATTAAATATTTTTGTTGTGTTGTATAATACTTGATGCAAAATATATGAATGTATTGAGTTTTAAATGTATTTTCATTTGTACAATTTTCATAAAGTAATATATAACACACACAAAAATATTTAAGGTCATAGTTGGAAAAAAAAAGTGATTTAGGATACTTAATTTGAGACGGAAAGAGTACAAAATTTTGCTATCATTATATTGTTACAATAAGGTTTTTGGTCCATTTGGTCCACAAGAACTTATATATATTTTATTAATAAAAAAATAGTTTTCAAAATTGTTCTTTTAATACTATTCCATTATAACTATGTTTGAAACTTAAATTTCCAATATATTTTTTATTTATATTACTAATTATTTTGATTTTAAGTTATAGTTTCAGCTTGCAAATCAACAACACTAATTTATATTGAGCTAATCACAACTAAACATATAACAATTCAATATGCTCAAAGTCTAAGTAAAAAAATAAATGTAAGCTAAATGCATGCTCAAAAACCTATGACTTTACGTTACAATATTTAAACATTATTAATTGTTCGCCGATCTTTTTGACCAAAATAATACTTGCTTTATAGGGAAAGTAGGACAGGGTGCCAGCAATGCAATTCATTCATCATTATTTACGTTTAGTAACAATCCCGGCCCCCTAGTTATGGGATGATTAATACTCCATCAGTTCTAAATTATTTGTTCACGAAAAGAAAAACACACAATTTAAGATAAATATAATAATTACTACTTACTTTCTTGTTGCACAATGATATTCTTATCCCTAACTAATTAATTTAAACTTCATTTCATTTTTGTAATTTATTTTTTGAAGTACAGACAAGATAGTAAATATAATCATATTTCCTTTCTATATTTGATAGTGAACAATCAATTTGTGACAACCCAAATTGAAGACTGGTCTATTAATTCGAGACAAAGGGAGTAGTAAACAATAGCCTGTCTATAATCCATTATATTTATATGTTTATATTTTTTATATATAATAATAATAACAATACTACTAATAATAATAAAAGATTTACATAGCTGATGTGACAATTTTTTATTTAAACAACCATTTAAAATAAGTTTATGTGTTATTAGTTGAGTAAGGTTCATATGAGTAAAACAACTTTAAGTGAGAATTAAGAAACCAACCAGAATGCGTCACGTGTCATAAAATCCATTTTCCCCAACGTTTTTTAAAAGTAAATATCTCTTAAATAATAAGTCGAAAAATCATAAAAATTGCACAATTAAAATCAACGTTTTATTTTCTTCGATTAGAGACGTGAAAATGTATACTTTCAACAAACTTTTTTTTTTCATTTTTCGGTGAGTTTTGAAAACAACTAACACGTGTGTTACCGACGAGTAACACATGTGTTACCGGCTAGTAACACATGTGTTACCGGACTAACACATGTGGTAGAGGCGAGTAACACATGTGATACCGACTAGTAACACATGTGTTACTAATTCTGTACAATTTGTAAAACCCAAAAATATAAAATTTGTCGAAAGTATACCTTGTGAGATGACAAATCAAAGAGTAAAAAATGCTGATTTTTATGATGTAATTTTTGTAATTTTTTGACTTACCGTTTGTAAAATATTTGATTTTTAAAAAATGGGGGGAAATGAGTTTTGTGACATGTGACACATTCTAGTTGGTTCCTCCATTCTCACTCAAAGTTGTTGTACTCATTCAAACATCACCCGTTATTAGTAATATAAATATAAATTTAAATATCATAATTACCAAATTTCTTAGACGTACTAAATACAACTCCATGAATGAACAAAATGAAGGTTTTATTCACACAAAACCTTCGATGAATTATCGGTTGCCTTGCTTGAGGAAGAGTTTTACTAAAATGGAGACGAATCAAGTTGGTGGCTGACTGGGCTTTTGATTAGATCAAAGCAGAGTAGTCAAGTAGGTTATATGATCTTTGCTTGCAGCATCTCTAACTATTTGGTTAGCGACTGCTACCTTTTTTCAGTATATGGTGGTGCACCACTTTAGTAGAAGGTCTACCTCTTGCAACGAAAGAACCACCCCTTCCTATTTGTTTGTCCTAAGTCTAACCCGAGTTGAAAGTTATTCTGTATCGAATAAGACCTTTCTAGATACAGGATATTTAAGAGGTGGGTTAGTCAATCCATTTTCTTCCCTAGCTTCCCCAAAACACTCTTGATACGAAAGGGAAGCTTTCAAGCCGTAGCTTGCTGATTTTTCCATCATCTAATCATAAAAGAAAGAGAATGAAACCACCATGTGACACCCGACAATTTAGGTCAGCTTTTGAGCCTAAATCGTAGTACTATTACATGTATTTAGTTTTGTATTAGGCTAAGTACTTGTAATTATTTGTATATTTATATACACACGTACACAAATAATTTTAATTACGCGGAACTATCGAATGGATTCCGACACATACAGCCGTTGGTGAAACATTTTCATGAGTAAAGATCTATTTTCATAATAAAATAGTTGATGTCTGCTAAGTATAGGCAATTATAATCACAAGTTTTAATTAAGGAAATACTAAATAATACTATCACACAATTCAGGCAAGTGTTATCCTGATCATAGAATATAGTTTTATAAGTAAGTCCAGATTCGAACACAGGGAACGTGATTTAATCTATAACTAACTATTTATTTATCCTAATTACAATTATTACAATCGATATACAAATTTACAATAATACACAATAATAAATAAGATAAGGGGGACGTTTTAGTTCCGATCGAACATCTTTATAATTGATATCGATTCTTAATAGATAAGTTTTAAGGAACAACTTAAGAATACTCAATTGGATAGAAGATTATGACTATTTAAACTATTATTTATTAAACTTATTATATCAACTCATGTCTATTTGCGTGTTGGCTATTATTATTGTGATTTACTAATGTAGAAAACCACAAAGGTTAAGATAATTTTCATATAGCAATACAGTCAAAGGTTATGTAAAGTATCACTATTTATTAAGATCTATCAACATATTATTGATGCAATTCCAGGGTCGGTTGAATTATAATGCTACTTAACATCTAATGAAACATAATCACTTAATTTAAAAACCCAAAAGATTAATAAAGTTTATCTATAAATCAGTTAATTATGATCATTAACATAATATAACACATAATTCTTGCATAATAATATTCAATAATATAGTTCCAACATAAACATATAATTCATATAATAAATCTAATAAACATACATTTAAACATTCATAACGAAAATCTAACAAGCAATTAATTCAAATAAACAATATCCATAGTAACCCAAAAGGTTAATAAAGTTACAAGGATAAAGAAACCGAACCAATTGACGAACTAGCTTTTCCTAGGGTTGAAAACCTTCAAACCCTAGCTCCTTAGCCTCCAAATTCGCACCTAAAGCTGGCCTAAAACCTTAACTTTCGTATTTTCTTTCTTAGAATCGTATATGGTTTAGCTTAGAATAAGCCTCTATTTATAGTATTTCTGGCCGACCCTCCAACCGCCGGTTGGGACTTCCAACCGCCGGTTGGAGTTATTTGAATCCTACTCCAACTCTGCGCTTTTCCACCGACTTGAAACCTTTTACCCCAACCGCCGGTTGGTTTGTTCTTCCAGAATTTTCCACAACCGGGCTTGGGCTTCAATGTGGGCTTTCTTTTTTCTTAAACGGATTCAACTTGTTTTCTTGGCCCATTTCTTTAATATAATCATCTTAGTCTTCATTTCTGTAAGGTTTAAGCCTTCTTTTCTTCAATCGATTTAGTTTCTTCAGTTTTAGTCTTATTTTCGTTCCTTTTCTTCAATCTTCAATTAAAATACATTTCTGCAAATATTAACAAAATAAGTATCTAAAATCATATAAATGCATAAAAATGTATACAAATATAGGAATAAATAGTATAAAATATAGTATCTGTTTGATGCTTATCAAATATCTCCACACTTAAGTTCTGCTTGTCCTCAAGTAGAATACTGAATAAAATTTAAAATAAGCATCAAACTTAATATTCAAAAATTAGAATACCAAAACTAAAAACCTGTTTTATAACTTAAAATTTTAAACAATTTAATTAACATGGATAACTATAATGTACAAATAAAAATTATTATTATTCATGCAATATATAGCTCATGAACGATTACTAATATATTTATCCACTTTAAACAATCTATATTTATACTTCTGAATACATCTTTATTATTATTATGTATATTACTTATGATTTTCATATATGATATACTCTTAAACTTAATCATGCAATTTACTTTTATATTCCCAATAAGTATATAAAATCCATTTTTAAGAATCAAGACATTGGTGACAGGTCTGCATTTACATCCAACAGAGCGACATAATTTGATTCAGGTAAAGTAATTTTTTAAATCAAACCAGCGGTAACAGGTCTGTACAGCCGTACAACAAAGCGACATAGTTTGATTTTTATTTTTATTCATTTTTTATCAAGAATTTCTTCTTTCTTCTACTTTATTTAAGAATACTAATTAGAAACCAGGTCTGTACTTACGTACAACAAAGGAAACAATTAGTAGACTCCCAAATGTTTTTATATAAATATAAAGATATATAAAATTATCGCATGATAAATCTAAGAATTAAGACTTTTATGTCATACATCATATTATGTACCATAAAATAATAAACAAGTTATTTATATTAATTTCTTAAAATTCAGAAATCTTCATATAGATTGCCTATTAGTACATCATATCATGTAACTATATATCACTTATTTATTAAGTAGCTTACATTATATATACAAAACAGTTAATCCACATTAAAGTCTAAACTTTTAAATGCAAAACAAACTTTAAACAAAAGTATTCTAACTAATAAATACTTACACACTTAAATTTTTAAATTTTGGTAAAAATTAAGAACAATAGAAACTTAAATAATTAAACAAATTCTTTTTCTTACGAACCCTATCCCCACACTTAAATTATACAATGCCCTCATTGTATAAAAATGAGAAACAAAAGTGAGTAAGGGAAAGAAAAATGGAACAGAAAAACTCCCCTGACTGAATATTCAAAATTCATCATCGGCTAAGAAAAATTCTGCTTGGTTGATTCCTTGATCTCTTGAAAAATAATATACAACATCCACACTTTCGTAGTTAATCACGATTGCATTTAGCATATGCAATAAACCTTTAAACCCTTCGGTATCCCGAGTGGACGAGTTATAGTCTCGTGAGGGTTTCCAGGGAACATACCCACAAAGTTCATTCCTGAAAATAAAATAAAAATCATAACATATATAAAAATAAACACAGGTTGTCTCCTGAGAAGCACTTTTGTTTAAATGTCGGTAAGTTCGACCTAATCTTGTAACCTATTCTTCCAAAGATATATCTGGAATATGCTCCACATTATCTTCATAATATTTCTTTAAACGATGTCCATTGACCTTAAAAATACTTCCATCGAGTGCTAATAAATCGACACTTCCATTAGCATGAACTTGGTAGATCCCATATGGTCCGCTCCATCTTGATCGTAATTTACCTCGAAATAAACGAATACAGGAATTATATAAAAGCACAGTTCTCCAGCAACAAAGTCTTTATTTCCCCGAAGTCTCGCATCATGCCATTTCTTCGTCCTTTCTTTATAAAGCCTTGAATTTTCATAAGAATTCCAACGAAGCTCATCTAACTCATGTAACTGTAAAAAGCGATGCCGACCAACCTCATCGGTATCCATGTTGCATTCCCGAAGTGCCCAATATGCTTTGTGTTCTATTTCCACTGGTAAATGACAAGCTTTCCCATAAATTAACCTATAAGGAGTACAACCTGTAGGTGTTTTAAATGCGGTCCATATGCCCAAAGTGCGTCGACTAATTTCTCTGACCACTCTTTTCTGTTTGATCCAACAGAACGTTCCAAAATACGTTTTATTGCTCGATTTGTATTTTCAACTTGTCCACTTGTTTGTGGATGATAAGGTGTAGCAATCCTATGACTAACTCCATATCTCTTTAATACTTTCTCCAATTGAGTATTGCAAAAATGAGTACCCCGATCACTAATCAATGCCTTAGGAGTTCCAAATCTTGCAAATAATTGTTTAAGAAATTTTACCACAACTCTTGCATCATTTGTAGGTAATGCCTTCACCTCTGCCCACTTGGAAACATAATCCACAGCTAGTAATATATACTTATTACCGTGACTTGTAGGAAATGGTCCCATGAAATCAATACCCCAGATATCAAATATTTCACAAACCTGTATATTAGTTTGTGGCATCTCATCTGTTTTAGAAATATTTCTAGCTCTCTGACATGAATCACAATTCCTGACAAAAGCATATGTATCTTTAAAAATCGTCGGCCAATAAAATCCTGCATCAAATATTTTCTTCGCCGTGTAACTTGGTCCATTATGGCCTCCAACTGGTCCTTCATGACAATGCTTTATAATCTGCTGAGCCTCTTCACCATATACACAACGTCTAATTATGCCATCTGCACAATATCTGAAAAGAAATGGGTCTTCCCAAAAATAATACTTTAAATCGGAAAAGATTTTTTTTTCTCTTTTGGTAATCCATCCTTGGTAAAATCTTGATAACCAAATAATTTGCATAATTTGCAAACCAAGGTATATTCATTATTTCTTGTGCAGTCATCAACTTCTCATCTGGAAATGTATCTTGAATTTCCTCTTCATCTAGTAATTCTAATTCCGGATTTTTCAACCTTGACAAATGATCAGCTGCGACATTTTCAGCTCCTTTCTTGTCTTTAATTTCAATATCGAATTCTTGCAATAAAAGAATCCATCGCAATAAATGAGGGCGCGCATCCTGCTTATTAAACAAATACTTCAATGCAGAATGGTCAGTTTAAACCACAGTTTTAGTTAAGACAAGATAAGAACGAAACTTATCGAATGCAAAAACTACTGCCAAAAGTTCCTTTTCCGTAGTCGTATAATTTTCCTGAGCATCTGTTAATGTCTTACTGGCATAATAGATTGGCTTAAACTTGTTATCAATTTTCTGTCCTAAAACAGCTCCTACTGCATAATCACTAGCATCACACATTAATTCAAAAGGTAAATTCCAGTCTGGACTAATCATTACTGGAGTAGATATCAACTTTTCCTTTAAGGCATCAAACGATTGTTTGCATTCATCTGTCAACTCGAACTTTGCATCTTTTTCCAGCAAATGATTCAATGGTATTGCAATCTTTGAAAAATCTTTTATAAATCTCCTATAAAATCCGGCATGGCCTAGAAAACTCCTTATTCCTTTTACATTAGTAGGATAAGGTAATTTTGAAATAACCTCAATCTTTACTTTATCCACCTCAATTCCTATCTTTGATATTTTATGTCCTAAAACAATCCCTTCTCGAACCATAAAATGACATTTTTCCCAATTAAGAACTAGATTCGCACCTTCACATCTTTGCAACATCCTTTTTAAATTTTCTAAACAAGCATCAAATGAATCCCCAAATACCGAGAAATCATCCATAAATACTTCCATGAAATCTTCCACCATATCATGAAATATCACGATCATGCAACGTTGAAATGTAGCTGGTGCATTACACAAACCAAACGGCATTCTTCTATAAGCAAAAGTACCAAACGGACAGGTGAATGTTGTCTTATCTTGATCTTCAGCTGCAATTGGTATTTGAAGATATCCTGAAAATCCATCCAGAAAACAATAGAATTCTTTTCCTGCTAGCCTTTCTATCATTTGATCAATAAATGGTAATGGAAAATGATCTTTTCTGGTAGCATCATTTAATTTCCGGTAATCAATACAAACTCTCCACCCTGTTACCGTCCTTGTTGG
The DNA here is from genome assembly GCA_963422505.1 of Pseudognaphalium luteoalbum. Classification (NCBI taxonomy): domain Eukaryota; kingdom Viridiplantae; phylum Streptophyta; class Magnoliopsida; order Asterales; family Asteraceae; genus Pseudognaphalium; species Pseudognaphalium luteoalbum. Next base: position 5,339,513 of record OY730194.1, read on the forward strand.
TATTAATTCGCTCTTCTCATTAGGTACTACTGTCATTCCACCTTTCTTTGGTACGACATGTATTGGACTTACCCACGGACTGTCTGAAATAGGATAAATTAATCCTGAATCTAATAGTTTAATGATTTCTTTCCTGACAACGTCTTTCACATTCGGATTCAATCTTCTTAATGGTTGTACAACTGGCTTAAAATCTGTTTCTATTAAGATTTTATGAGTGCAATAAGTAGGACTGATTCCCTTAATATCCGTGATCTTCCATGCTATTGCCTTTTTATGTTGTTTAAGAACCTGCACTAAGCGACCTTTTTCTTCTGTCGATAGTTTAGAAGATATTATAACTGGCAAATCTGATGTACCTTGTAAATAAGCATATTCTAAATGCGCTGATAGCTCTTTAAGTTCCAATTGTGGTGGTTCTTCAATAGATGTTTTGAACTCGAAGATATCTTCCTTCAAATACGGGATCTTGTTGACAGAATTTAATAATTCTTGGTTGAGAATTTTAGCAACTGGCTGTGATGATTCAAGTTTAGGATGTTGTTGAAGAACAATAGTTTCTTCTGAATCTTCATCTTCCTCTAATAGTTTATCAAATTCTGTCAAATCTTTTTCAGTGTCAAATTCTTTAGTCCATTCTGTAAGAATTCCAGTATCTGTTTGATCCTTTTCTATAAAATCTTGAAAAGAAGGGTTATCTATATACTCATAAGTATTTAAATAATAACAAGTATCATCAACATAATCAGGAAATTTTATAGATTTATTAACATCAAAAACAATTTTATCATTTCCTAATCTCATGGTAATCTTTCTATCAAATACGTCTATTAGGGCATGTGTTGTTGCTAAAAATGGTCTTCCTAATATAATAGGGACTTTAGGGTCTTCTACCATATCTAAAATTACAAAATCACATAGAAAAACAAATTTATCAACTTTAATCGAAACTTTTCAATTATTCCCCTAGGATATTGAACAGATCGGTCAGCTAATTCGATACACATACGAATAGGTTTTGGTTCTCCTAATCCTAATCGCATAAAAAGTGTATATGGCATTAATGAAATACTAGCTCCTAAATCTGCCAATGCATTTTCAATAGTCATTTCACCAATTTTGCAAGGTATAGTGATACTCCCTGGATCTTTGACTTTTGGAGGTAATTTATTCTGCATTATTGCTGAGCATCTTGCATTCATTGGCACCTTCGTCACATTATCCAGTTTATTTTTGTTTGTCAGCAGCTCCTTAAGATATTTTGCATATTTTGGCATCTGAGCTATAGCTTCAACAAAAGGGATGTTAATATGAAGTTGTTTTAGGTTTTCCAGAAATTTGTGGTATTGTTCATCTTCTTTGTCTTTCCTAAAAGCAGCTGGATATGGAGGTGGGGGTATATAGTCTTTGATGACTTCTTTAACTTTATTTTCTCCATTCTCCTTTTTGTTTGCTTGTATGTCTTCATCAATTATGTCCTTTTCAACCTGCTTAGATTCAACAATTTTATTAGCTATAATAGGAGAGTCAACATTCTTACCACTTCTAGTAATTACTGTGTTAGCTTGTTCCTTTGATATTGTTTCAGTAAATCCTGGCAATGTTCCTGGAAATCTCTCCTGCAGTCCTTTAGCAATTTGATGAACTGAGCTCTCAATTTGTTTGATCGAGGCTTCGTTATTACGCATTCTGGTATTGTTTTCTTCATCTCTTTTATTACTTGCTTCAGCCATTTTTTCCAATGCATTCTCTATCACCGTCATTCTGTCATTATAGGAAGTTTGTCCTGTTTTGACATAATATCCTGGTGCTCCTTGTTGATACTGTTGGCCTGGTTGATTAACTCTTCTATAATTAGAAACTTGACGATAATTTGGATTTCCTTGAAAATCCCCATACATAACTTCCTCATCACTTATTTTGCTGTCTGTGTTAGGACATTCTTCTTTTAGATGACTTCCTCCACATATTTCACACCTAATCCTGATTGCATGAACTTGTTCATTTACTTTCTTAATATCTCTTCCCATACTTTCCAATTTCGCTGTTATAGCTGCTAGACCATCACTATCTTCAGATATCCTTTTTCTTCCAGATGAACCATCATCCCATAACTGAGAATGTTTAACTAATTCTTCAATTCCGGCTCTTGCCACTGCTGGAGTTTTCTTAGGTACTGGACCTTATGCATCCAACTGTTGACGTGTTGCTCGATCAACTCCTTTATAAAATACTGTTATCTCTTGTTGAACATTCAAATCATGTTGTGGACATTTGTGTAACATTTCCTTATATCTTTCCCATGTTTGATACAGAGATTCATCGGATTTCTGTTTGAAGTTCCTAATCTCATCAATCATCTTTGAGGTCTTGGAAGGTGTACAGTACATTTTTAGAAATTTTGTGCGAAGATCTTCCCAAGTAGTAATAGATCCGGCTGGCTCGTTATTGATCCATCTCTTAGCTCCATCCTTCAGTGTTAAAGGAAATACTCGTAACATAACCTGATCTCTTGTAACATTGGGAATATGAAACATATCTGCAATCTCCAAAATTTTCTCAACATGCTCATTTGCATCTTTTTTATCTTCTCCTTTGAAAGGATTTTCACGTAATTCTTTCAAAAATTGCCCCTTTAACTCAAATTCTACTTCTCTGGTTATGGCAGGCCTAACCACTCCCGGTCTCGGATCTCCACGAGTTTGAATCGTGTAATCTTCAAGCGTCATGTCAGCTATGTCTGCCATAATTGGTTGTATTTCGTGCTCTGGTTCAGAATCACTTGGATATATTGTAGGTTGCCTAGAAGGTATTTTATCCTCACCCGACTCTGGATCGGAATAATAACCGTATTCAGCCGTTTTGGCTAAATTGTTATGAAAAACTAAATTATCTTCTTCTTATGAAATTTCGTGTTCTGGTGAATTTGGTGGTGCGTATGATAATCTTTTTCTAGAATGAAATTCTCGTTCTGGTTCGTCAAATGGACTGAGAGGATCCGGATGAAGTGTCCGGGTCATACATCAATCTGTAAAGAAGAACAGAATTTTAGTAGCACCATAAATTCAAAAGTAAATGTTAGTAATTTTTTAGAAATAATCAGGTTGATGTATATGAATTCCGAAAATTAATAATAAAACACATTCAAAATTAAATATTCGAAAAGATATTCCCAACCCAACTTTTCTAATTTGTTAGTAATGCAAGTTAGTTGTTAATTAAAGTTAAAATTAGTTTGTTAAATTTCTTATACCAAGCTAGTCAATAGATCTCGGTAGCTCCATTAATTGTACACAAAAGCGGAGAAACAGGTCAGCGCGAAGCATATTAAAAACCTATTTCTTTCGAGAAGCACCTTACCTCTTATATGATAAATCAATGAGGTAGGGCTGAACTCTCCTTATACCTTTGTTTTTGTTAGTACTCTCAATGGGTGAGCCGATATTTCGTATTGATTTTGCAAAGCATTAGAAATAAAAATTATTTTACAGGGAAAATAATTAGTTTTAATTAAAATACACCGCTCCCCGGCAGCGACGCCAAAAACTTGATGTGTGCTAAGTATACAATTATAATCACAAGTTTTAATTAAGGAAATACTAAATAATACTATCACACAATTCAGGCAAGTGTTATCCTGATCATAGAATATAGTTTTATAAGTAAGTCCAGATTCGAACACAGGGAACGTGATTTAATCTATAACTAACTATTTATTTATCCTAATTACAATTATTACAATCGATATACAAATTTACAATAATACACAATAATAAATAAGATAAGGGGGACGTTTTAGTTCCGATCGAACATCTTTATAATTGATATCGATTCTTAATAGATAAGTTTTAAGGAACAACTTAAGAATACTCAATTGGATAGAAGATTATGACTATTTAAACTATTATTTATTAAACTTATTATATCAACTCATGTCTATTTGCGTGTTGGCTATTATTATTGTGATTTACTAATGTAGAAAACCACAAAGGTTAAGATAATTTTCATATAGCAATACAGTCAAAGGTTATGTAAAGTATCACTATTTATTAAGATCTATCAACATATTATTGATGCAATTCCAGGGTTGGTTGAATTATAATGCTACTTAACATCTAATGAAACATAATCACTTAATTTAAAAACCCAAAAGATTAATAAAGTTTATCTATAAATCAGTTAATTAAGATCATTAACATAATATAACACATAATTCTTGCATAACAATAATATAGTTCCAACATAAACATATAATTCATATAATAAATCTAATAAACATACATTTAAACATTCATAACGAAAATCTAACAAGCAATTAATTCAAATAAACAATATCCATAGTAACCCAAAAGGTTAATAAAGTTACAAGGATAAAGAAATCGAACCAATTGACGAACTAGCTTTTCCTAGGGTTGAAAACCTTCAAACCCTAGCTCCTTAGCCTCCAAATTCGCACCTAAAGCTGGCCTAAAACCTTAACTTTCGTATTTTCTTTCTTAGAATCGTATATGGTTTAGCTTAGAATAAGCCTCTATTTATAGTATTTCTGGCCGACCCTCCAACCGCCGGTTGGGACTTCCAACCGCCGGTTGGAGTTATTTGAATCCTACTCCAACTCTGCGCTTTTCCACCGACTTGAAACCTTTTACCCCAACCGCCGGTTGGTTAATCCAACCGCCGGTTGGTTTGTTCTTCCAGAATTTTCCACAACCGGGCTTGGGCTTCAATGTGGGCTTTCTTTCTTCTTAAACGGATTCAACTTGTTTTCTTGGCCCATTTCTTTAATATAATCATCTTAGTCTTCATTTCTTTAAGGTTTAAGCCTTCTTTTCTTCAATCGATTTAGTTTCTTCAGTTTTAGTCTTATTTTCGTTCCTTTTCTCCAATCTTCAATTAAAATACATTTCTGCAAATATTAACAAAATAAGTATCTAAAATCATATAAATGCATAAAAATGTATACAAATATAGGAATAAATAGTATAAAATATAGTATCTATTTGATGCTTATCAATAGTCTTTATTTACTTGGTATTATTATTATGTAAAAATATATATACGAAAAACTACTATGTTTTATATAAAACATAACGGACGCAAGAAAACGCGCGAATCGAACCCAACACTCAAACGATACCCAACAAACATTTTGATGCTTCAAAATGAAGTATATTAAAATGCTTTATTTATCTCAAATTAGCATATATATATATATATATATATATATATATATATATATAAAGAGAGAGAGAGAGTTTGGTCAAATGAGAACACTTCAAAAATAAGAACGGTGAGAACACCCAATAAATGCACAATTTGTCAACAAAAATCATTAAATTCACAGTCATACATCTCAAATATGCAAAGAAAAACAAATGCACACTTCTAGAAATGCACAAAAATCGAAAAAACGATTGATGCACGATTATCTCTATAATTGTGCATCAATCGTTCTTTCGATTTTTGTGTATTTCCGAAAGTTCACATCTATTCTAATCAGTTTTTCTACACATATTTGAGATGTATGAGTGTGAATCTAATGATTTTGTTGGCTAATTGTGTATTTATGAAGTGTTTTTACCGTTCTTATTTTTGAAGTGTTCTCATTGGAACCTTACCCTATATATATATAGATATATATATATCCCTTTTACTATCTTTCTTTTTGTCACTCTCCTATTGTAAATTTTTCTTGGAAGTTTTATTAAATAGTTCCATTGGTGCCACCGTTTAATTTGTAAGTTTCCTTATTCTTTTGCTTTGATATTTAAATTTATGCAAATAGACGCCGCCTATATGGCAGACTAAATTCTTCTGTTGGATAACACTAATCTTATGAATACTAAATTCATGGAAATGAGCTAACAAGTCTAAAAAAATAAAAATAAAAAATAAAAAAAAATTGTATGGAAATTGAAATATGGATACCAAGGTCGACTGTCCATATAGTCAAGGTTAATCTGGTCCCTTGTATGTTAGAAATCAAACACTTTGTCATGAGTAAGCCCATTTATACCTGGATGTGGTGTCGGACATTTTGATCATTGACTACCTGGGATTTTGATATCTAATGTATTTGACAACCAGATAGTAAATAAAATACTTTGACCAGGCAGGTTGTAAATCGAATCCTTACCATCTTTATTATCAATTTTTATACTTTAATATTTTAATATTAATTTTAGTAATAAGTTTTCAAAGGCTACGTATGATATTGAAATATATATATTAAAGTATTATATAATCATTAAATAACCATTATGATCATGAGATAAAAATACTATACTAATATATGGTATTTAATACATATTTATGATCATGTGTCCATATGTTTATATAGTATTTTAATATATGTATTCGTATAGTACGTATGACTTTGTTATGACCTTGTATGATTTTTCCTTTATGCAAAATTGTATGGTATAGAGCATTTCTGATCACCAGATCTGATAATCAATGTATGAGATTATTCAGTGGCAAAAATGTAATATTTATACATTTATTTTGAACACTCAAGGGTAAAAAGGTAGATTCATATGATTAAAAAAAGGGGGGAAATTACTATTAATTGAGAATTGAAACCGCAACGCATCAGTTGCAAAAAAGATGTGGACCAAATTTAATAAAATATTAAATACATTCTTGCATTCTTGTACTAGATGTACGTTCCGGTAAACTTTGTTGCTTTCATCTTTCTTTTTTTATTTTATTTTCTTTCGATATAAATGTATAAATTTTGAATCAAGAAATTTGTTTTTAGTTAATAACATTATTTATTTACGAATCATATCTTAGTTTGGATATTGAATCAAGAGCATAAATTAACTGAATCAAGTTAGTTACGTTAATTTTTATTTTTTCACGAAACTGAATCGTAAGAATAAATTATGAATTGAGATGCTTAAATGAGTATCTTTTTTATCTAATAAAAACACATTGATGTATGTATTTTTACTAGAGATGTTTCAAGTGATTCACTACTTTCAAACTTCATATTGTTAAACAATTATAAATCTTTCGACTCAAATGTAATATAATTTGTGAATCTAATTTTAAATTTTTGAAGAATTTAACATGATTAAATTTGTGAATCAGTATAATAACTTTTTTGAATCAGTTTAATATATTTTTGAATCAACATAATAAAAATTCCGATTCAATGTTATAATTATGTGAATCAGTGTTTTAAATAATATTTATAGACTAGTAAATATCTTGTTCACTTATAACACATTAAAAATCATAATTTTGGATTTTTGAATCTAGAAAAAAATTGTTTTGGTTGGAGCAATCTTTCATCATGGTTGTCAACTACATGTTTTTGTATACTGTATATATAGTTTAAAACACAACAATAATACCCTATCATCTGAAACGAAGATGATTATTAATTTAATATAATAAGAATATATAAAATTCATGGATAACGATTAACAATAAAAAGAATACTATATTTACTATGGATGACACCTATTTCTAATTATATCAAGTTATGAGGTTGGAACTTTTAATCTCTTATTTTTTCTAATATGATTTTCATTTGAAATCCTCGATCGGAGAAACATCATATTTCAATTTCGTTACACATCAAATAATTTGTTTTCGAAAAGTAAAAAACTGTTCCTACATTATTTAAGGGAGTTATTAGACACACCATTAATTACTATTAGCAAATACCTATAATAGCCCTCCATTAATATTTGAGCTGATTGGTTCAAAATGTTTCTCTCTCTTCTCTTTATCCCCCTACTATATATATATATATATATATATATATATATATATATATATATATATATATATATATGTATGTATATATATATATGTATTGTAACACCTCACAATTTCGACATAATTATAAACATTAATTGCACGCATTTTTAGGCTAATTCCCTAACTTAGACTGAATTCACAACACATTTTAAAGATAAGTCTAGCAAAGCCTAACTAGTTAATACGCGTAGTATTACATTTCATAATTTGTTGTAATTATGTGCAGAACGATTGAAACAACGCGACAAAAATATATGACTGTTGGTGAACAAAATTATTTAATAAAATGAAATTATTAAATAACATTAACGTTTATTAAATATTATGTTGATAATATTTACAAAGTATTCTGTAACGTGTAACATTTATTTCGTAAACTGAAACAACTCGAAACATATCCGTAAAACAAAAAAAATAAAACAAAGTCACAATTTTATAATTCAACTAAATCATTTCTATAAAACATCTCAACTAAAAATATATCCGATAACATATTTAAAAATTTCCGTTTAAAATTTTTGTAACATTTAACGATCGGGTAAACGAACACAGATAAAATACCACAAAACGGGGACAAAAATCCCCCTCCTTTTTGGTTTAGCCGGTTACCCAAACCACCCATGTAACACCCATTTTGTGACCTGAGGGTAATTAGGTAATTTCCTTTACTTACCTATATTATTTGTTATATTTATATATTGTGTTTTATATGTTTTGAATTATAACTTAGAAAGTTTGGTTGAAAGATTTATTGTGACTAGTAAAATATTAACTGTTTTAGATAGTTATAGGTCACAGTAAAATAAAATAGTTTTCTCGCAATTGGTATTTAGGTTCCAGACAATAGAATTAAGACGGATATAATAATTAAAACACATATTCGGTTGGGGGTTGAGATGTTAACTCCATTCTCTGACTTTCCTCATTTGGATATTTCATTTCTTGCAAGAACTAAAACCTACATAAGCTTAAACAAGAATTCCAACCAAATTAGAATCAATAACAAGCTGCGATTTAGTGATTCTAGCTTGATTTCATCATCATCTTCCACTTAATAATCTTCAAGTGTAAGTTTCTTTAATATTCTTCATGAAATTGTATTTATGATTTAAGTATATGAAATTGAAGCTGGAAATTAGTGGTGTGATAATGGAATGATGATTCTTGACCTTAATATGTTAATTTCTTGATGATTACATGAAGAAATTACTTGATTCTTTGAAATTTAGTTAAAATGTGAAATTTATAGGTTTAAGGTAATTTGAATGAATTGTTGATTGATATGTAAATAAAATGGTACTTGATGTTATATAATGTTAGTAAGTGATATTGGACATGATAAACTGATCTTGGACTTGAGTTTTTAAATTTGGTTACAAAATATTCGGACCTGGGTATTGATCGGGTTGCAGCTCGCTGGAAGGTGGGTTTTACCCGACGGGTAAACCCACTACCCAGTGGGTAGTTCGACCAAAGGTAGAACCCGGCTGATAAACTGGTCACCCGGCGGCTCGTATAGGCTTTAAAACTCAACTTGGTTCTGTTACCACCAAAACTAATTCACCCGGTTGATAACCCGGGAACCCGGCGGGTGGAATGGATTACCCGACGGGTAATGTGAGAACCCGACGGGTACTAGCATATTTTCGGGAATTTTAGTGTTTTGACATTTAATGATTTATGTTGGTTCTAATATTGTATTATAAAGGTGATATGTATTATTGAATGTTGTAATACTACATTGTACTTGATAACTGATATATTTACTGATATTAAGTTAATGTTACATTTGATTTAAATGTACGATTGTGGAATGAATTACTAATTGTAATTCTGTTGTGTTTTCAGACACGCTGAAGACTCAGTGATTTAGTTCGCTGAGTAGTGGACAAAAGTTGACAGGTGAGTGGACTTGTACTCTCAGTGGGATTTAGTTGTAACATATTTGGTTACAACAAGTGAACATATTTGCTATTGTGATTGTTGAATTGTTGACTATTGATTGATGAAATACACGTGTAATATGTGATGAGTCGCCTTATGGCATTTGGTGATTTGGAGGTCAACGATTGTTGAGCTGGGTTACTACAGGTTAGTCAATGTGAGATTTGTGATCATGTGTTGAGAATGGAACACATATTGACTAAAGGTAGTAACCAGCTATCGGTAAATCACTGTATTGGCCTGCAGTGATCATAAGTGTCGCTTGGTGGGCCACCGCGGTCTGAGGGCGCCACAAGGACCACCGATCCTCTTGGTGATGTTGAGTTTATGTGTTAATTGTTGATAATTAATTATGTTGAGCTAAGTCAAACTGTTTGTAACAGATTTATTCACTTAGCTTCGTGCTAATCCCGTTGTTGCTCCTTATAGGTTTGACTTGAATGGGACTGGGCAAGGAGTACTTGGAAGTGGTTGACCATGACTACTCTGATATTATTTTGATACTTTATATTGCCCAGATACTCTTTAATAGTTTGTAATTTGACAGATAATATTATAGTATATATAATGTTTTGGTAAATAACGTCATGTCATTTATTATATAAAATGAATGGGATTGCGCTTCCGACGTTGTTTAAAAAAAAAAAATTCTATTTGTGGTGTGTTATAACCCACCCCAATCTCATTTCTCATTTCTCATCTCACTCTCAAACACTCACCTCTCTTTCTCTCCAAACACTCTCAAAATCACTCACCAAAAATCACCAAATCACCACCAGTTTCTTCTTATTTTCGGACCAACAACAATAACAAAACTCATCATCAACTTCATCTTCAAGATCCATGCTCAAGATCCACCATTTTCTTCTCAATCTTCAATTTTCATCTAATTTTCGGTTTCACTCAAAATTGGTAAGGAAAACACTTCCTTTAACTTATTTTCATGTATTTTTACAACCTAAACATGTTATTGTTCACTATACAAAAGAATCAAACTTAAAAACTTAGTTATTGAAAAATTTCACACATACAGCGTCGGCTGCGAACTGAGATTCATCTCAGTTCGCAGCGATCATATTGCAAACTGAATAACTGAAATCCTGCGGACCAAACGAGCTACGAACTGAACAAGTTGCGAGCCGAACCGAGCTGCGAACCAAACCGAGCTGCGAACCGAACCGAGATGCAAACCGAACCATGCGAATTGAACCTTTGCGAGCCGAGCTTGCGAACCGAACTTGCGAGCCGCACGAGTGAGTCGAACGAGCGAGCCGAACTGACTTGGTCTGTGAACTGAGGTTCTGCCGTGCGAACTGAGTTTTTGCCCAACGATTTGACATTCGCGTAACGATAACTACACTTTTTACAACGATGATTAACATACAAATATATATATATATATATATATATATACTTTTGCGAATTCGAAAATGAAACGATTTTAATAATGATTTAATTAGGAATTATTATCACGAAAACCATCACCAACGTATCGTACGCTTTACAAACAAAACGATCTTTCGAATGAGTGAACAATTGACATAGTTTGGCGGGTAGCCAGCTACTTATACAAACTATCTCTTACGTTTAGGACGTTAGGAGGTTTCGGGCTAGGCTTGGGCTTTAGGCTTTGCTAGCACTCGCACTTTACTTAGCTCAACAGCTGAGTTCACAGCCCCTACTTTTACTGCTTTACTACTTTTGAACAGGGGTGGAAAACATAGTCAACTTTATTACCACGGGTGCACCTTTTATACCACTGATTTGATGCAAACTATTTATGACTGCGGTCAACTGTTACAACTTTTGTTTATGAAATGGGATTTCATACGAAAACTAAATTGGGAATATACTGAGAACGACCAGCCACACACGCTTTTACAAACTGACTTTTATGAAACAACATTTTCATAAACACGCTTTTACAAAAACTAAAGTCCCTACTTCTTGAGCACACACACACAGAAAGTCCCTACATCTTGGGCACCTACACAGAAAGTCCCTACGTCTTGGGCACACACACAGCAAGTCCCTACTTCTTGGGCACATTTATACAAGTCCCTACTTCTTGGGCACATTTATACAAGTCCCTACATCTTGGGCAAACAGAAAGTCCCTACTTCTTGGGCAAGGTGTCATCCTTCGTCTTGGATGAAGGCTCTACTTCTTGAGCAGATGGGTCCTACGTCTTGGATGCTAGTCCTACTTCTTGGACACAACTTATACAAGTCCCTACGTCTTGGGCACATAGAAAGTCCTTACTTCTTGGGCAACTATTGTTAGGTCCTGCTTCTTGGACAAACTGTTTAGACTATACTATGGGCAACATCCCACGTTAATTGTATTTTGGGTAACATCCCACGTAAACCATATTATGGGTAACTTCCCAAACTAAACTTTACTTTCGAACAACATTCCAACAAATGTTATTCAACCATTATGGCAACACGTTACAAACACATTTGATTACCAAACTTTGCACGCAAACATAAAACCTTTGAATTCACTCAACCTCGTTGTTGACTTTTACTATGTTTTTCAGGGAATTAGCTGCACGTAATATCCTCCAGCATACATGGAACATAGGCGACCCACGAAGGAATAGGATGCCAACTTTTGACAACTGGATTTCTTTTATATAACTAAAACTGCTTAGTCATATTTACAAAATCTACTTTTGTAACTTAATTACTTTTCAACTTATACGATTCGATAAATCATAAACTTTGTAACTATTATTTTTGGCATCTTAATATATATATATATATATATATATATATATATGTGTGTGTGTGTGTGTGTGTGTGTGTGTGTGTGTTCTGTTGTAATCATATGCTCTGATACGTATGCATGTACATTGTTGGTGTCATTACCCCCATACTTAACTAAATGCTTCTGCTAACCACAATCAACGAATTTGAGGGTGTGACACACACACACACACACACACACACACACACACACACACACATATATATATATATATATATATATATATATATATATATGTACACACACAGCGAAAACAAAACGTAATAATAGCACGCGTAAACATCTAAACAATTAACGTGAGTTTGGAGATTTTAGCTTACGAGCACGAGGCCCATAGTTGGCCTGGTCCAGCCACGAGCCCAGCTCAAGGGCTGACCCAAAAACCGACCCAATCTCCTCAAATATATACCCCACCCCTTTGTTAGAAACTCATTCCAACACCCACACCTTACAACCTTATCTCTTTCACTTCCTTCTTCTTTTCTCCTCCCCCATTTCGGTTTTCCAGCAAAAACACCACCACCATCACGATCTCCAGCCTTCTCCAAGAACTTCTAGACACCATCATCACCATCTACAACCTCCTGACATCGATTTGTAAGAAGAAACACGAAGGAAACAAGCAAACGAAAACAACATCAGCTCTCTCCTCTTTTCTCGCCTTAGACCTACGTTTTCTTTGTAAGATCTCTTCCTTTTCTTTTTAGATCCACTTGGTACACATACATATACATGCTAGTAACTTATTTGTACTAATTATGTCCAAGAATCAATTCAAAAACCTTTGTGTTATACGAAAAACCATCGGAAAATACCTTTATCCACTGGATAAAACTTTAACCGAAATTCAAATCGTGATATCTAACTCATAAATCAACCAAATCAGTCAATTCAAAGTCCAAAATCAATTTTAGGATCTTACCTTTCGAACCTAGTTGGTTTCATATTTTTTTGAATCTATTTACTATTTGAAAATGGAAATGTAAAAGTACATAGAAGTCTGACCCGCTAATCAGAAAATTTAGTCAAACATGGGAAGTGGATATCTCGTACTCAATCCGTCCCAAATTTATAGTTCAGTATTCTATTTTGGGCTATCCCAAATTAATTGTACACTTCCATATATAGATAAAAATGGTAAAATAAAATTCTTTTATACTCCTAATTTATATATGTAGGACAAAAAAGGAGGTAAAAATTAAAGGGTAAAACTGTTATCTTATCAAAAAGTAAGAGAGAAGTTGATGTTTTTTAAACTGCGTATTTTTTATCTAGTGACAATTAAATTGGGACGGAGGGAGTACCATATAGCTCTAAACGAGGTGAAACCAGTTGGAAATGTGTTACCTTTAAATCTAGTACTCACACGTTTTCTGAAGTTTTATAAAACTTGAGATATAACTTTATCTTTGAACGTCTGTCGGAAATTGACACCTTTTGACTCTGGTTGACATTGTAATATTTTTAACGACTTATACTCAACTAAAAATCATGGAAAAGTTATTTTGCATAGTTGAGACATAGGAGAATGTCGTGGAATTTTCTCGGCTTTTATCTCTCACGTTTACTTAGTTAAAACGAGCCACGAAAAACGTATAATTTAGTAAAAACCCATCCAAGGACTGTTTTAGTACAACTTATAAAACGGCACCTTCGGTCTTACCAAGATTTATTAAACTAATTTTCCACAAGTGCTAAAACATTATTAAGTATCGTGTAAAAGTTTCGGGTCAAACCGAACACGTTGGACCAAGTTCACGAATTAAGAAAACCAATCAGACTCTTGTGTCGCAGCTGGCCCAGAGCGACTGTGCCACAAGCCCGTGTGCAGCTATACTTGACTTCCCACAACGACTGCGACACAAGCATTATGTTGCACAATGATAATGCGATGCAAACCCCCGTGTCGCATAAGAATCAAACCACGTAACCTTGCGATACAACACTGATGTCGCACATATGTCCTACGACATGAACATCTATGTCGCATACTTAATTTATTTCATGACTTAGCGACACCACATCTATTAAGCAATACTGTACAGCGACACAAGTCCTTTTGTCGCAACAAACAGACTACTTAAAAACACTTACACTCACTAAGTGTCGATTTCGCGTAATAACGAACAAACTACATACGAAACCAACACAAAAACGGTTAACATATAATTTTATAAGTATACAAGGAAACAAACATAATAGTAATATCTCCGGGAATTATTATTACCAAACTTCACCAACGAGCCGCACACGATTGAAAAACATATGATAAACACTTGAACATAACTAGTTGAGTGGACAACTAGAATGAATAATATTTTGAGATATTCACTTACACATAACCTTATACGTTTAGGGCGCTAGAAGGTTACATTTCGGTACACGTTTATTGCTATAAACCCTTGCTTTCAAGACTCGGGTGAGTCTCATTGCCCCATTTTTAGTGTTTTTACTTTGGGGTGAGATTACAACACATTGTTTTATATGAACACAAGTAATTGGAAACATCTTTACATATTGCATGAGTGATACTATAATCCACTGAAAGTCCTCATCATATCACGGTTCATCAATTGCGTTAGCGCGAGTATTAGTGAATAGATCCATTGAGGATTGACACCCCCGTTCGGGTTAGTCGCAATAGCCAATCGTCAAATGGATGAATTAGTATTTGTTTTATAAGTGTTATGGATTAGACACTTCGGGGAGGCACAAAACAGGTTAGGAACTTTGAGCTCATGGCAATAGGAAATATTTATTTATTTTTGCATTCGTGCAACACATGGAAATCTTGTGATTCATACATATGATATTAACAGTTAACCTATGAACTCACCAACATTCTAGTTGACTATTTTAGCGTGTAATCTCAGGTACACCACATAAGTAGGATTCCTTCAGGGAACAACATACTAGAGTCACATGGTTTTATCAATTGCATTCAAAGGAGATCCATCGCAATACTTTTTGTATACTGTTATGTAATAGAATCTCCCGCTAATTGAGCGGACTCTAGAAAACGGTATTTTTGGAAATGTAAATATTGTGTTTCAAACAGTTTATATATGGAAATGTATTTATTTTCAAACAACTCATGTAGATGTAGTTCGTTGTAACTTGGTGTGATAATTTTTTATTAGTCGTGCCCGACCCGATTCGTTTCTGCTGTATATTTTTGGGGGTGCGACACACCAACTCATAAAGATGAGGGATTCTTTTCATGAGGAAGCTCCTTTTGCTGGGCCTAGGGAATATTGAGCATATATAAGGTATGTTTGGCATAACTAACTAGTAGCTAGAGCTGGTAGTTTGTAGCTGGCAGCTTGTGGCTGAAGCTGGTAGCTGGAGCTTTTGGTTATTTTTGTGTTTGGCAGAGTAGCTGGGGTTTGTAGCTTATGAATGTAAAATGATATAAAAGGGCAAATATATTAATTTTAAAAGATGATATAGAATTACTTGGAGGGTATTTGTGTAATTTCATTTTCCATAAGCTACAAGCTATTTTGAAAAGCTACTTCAAGTAGCTCATGGTTTTGAAGCTTACGGATACCATAAGCTACTCAAAATTTTGTTATCCAAACAAAGCTTATGGCCATAAACTCCTATAAGCTACAAGCTCTCATAAGCTCGTGCTAAACACACCCATAGTTAGCCTTTTTTTAGGTCATACTAGAGAGTTAGTTTAAAGGTAAGCCGGCTTAGAGGACTACCTGTCACATTGGTGATCAAAGCGGACATTGTTATTTTGTCAGTGTAGTCAAATTAGATTTGCTGGCTCTTATTTGAAAGGTATCAGCCTCTTTCAGTTCTTAGCCATGCCACAGCATCACATTACTTTTTTGCTTACAAACTTTAATTTCAATTTTCCCCTAATCTTTATTCATTTGTTTAGTTTACATAATGAATCGGAATTTTTTAAAATTGAAAAAAAAAAGTTGATAATGGATTAATCCTCAAAGTTTCACATTGTTTCGTTTTGACCACTCAAGTTTTTTTCTAATGATTTAACCCTCTAAGTTTCAAAATTTCGGTGATTTAAGCCTAAAGTTTGATTATACTTCAAAAATTTGATGGTTTAATCCCTAAAGTTTATCTAAGATAATGATTTGACCCTTTTAAAACTTTCTATTTTAATAATGTAACTTTCAAAAATTTAATGGTTTAACCCTTTAAAGGGTTAAACCAATAAGTCAATACAAACTTAAAGGGTTAAACCATGATAAACAAAACTTGAGTGGTTAAAATAAAATAAAAAATGAAACATTATGGATTAAACATTTAAACCATTATCAACCCTAAAAATGCATATTACCATAACCTTTATAGCCATTATCACAATTCCAAATGATAAAATAAATACTAACAAATCCATAATAAAATGTCAATGTACTATAATGTTAAATCGAGAGCACGGGGAGTATGCATTTATCACATTCAAACTACCAATTACATAAACACAAAAAGATATAATGAAGGTAAGTAGTTGGATTCATACTATCGTTTATTATTTCTATAATTTTATTTGAGAAAAAAATGTCATAACCAATGACATCACCATCATCACCCAACTAGGGGTGTTCGTGGACGGTTAACTGGAGACTGGTTAACCTGAGTCCCGATTAGAAATATTTTTGAACCTAAATCGAAATCGAAAAATTCGGTTAACCGGTAATCGGTTAACCATTTTTTCTATTCGGTTAACCAAATTAACCGTTTATTCATTAGTACTTATTTATAAAAGTTATTAATAACCCACTAATATATATATATATATATATATATATATATATATATATATATATATATATATATATATATATTAGTGTTCACTATATTTAAATTTTTTGATAATAGAAATATCAAACAATAATCATTTTACTCTTTATAATCGTATATTTATGTTATATGTACGTAAATCGTTTGAATATAATTAGAAATTAAGTAGTAGTAATTACCATATTTGACCAAAATTAAACTATTAAATTACATTAAAATGAGTGAAAAAGAAATATAAATGATTTTTTCAAAATACAACTGTAAATATCTATATATAAATATAAAATGTACAATATATATACGTATAATAAAAACTATAAATAACCTTTTCGGTTTTTTTGGTTAAGCGTTTATCACGTCTATCCCAAAATCAGGAACCGAAACCGAACCAAAAAATAAAATAAACTCGGTTCGGTTAACCAAAACCGAAAAATAAAAAAAAAAGTCGGTTCGATTAAACGAAATTCGATTTGATTCTACCGATTTTCGGATTGATTTTCCGGTTTCGGAATATTTTGAACACCCCTACGCCAGCACTTCAATTAGAATTAAGTTAGCAAATGACCAAATAATCCTTTTATAACATTCATTTTGTGAGAGAAGTTCTAATTCAAATTGTTATATTTATCTTTGTATTATTAATTCTAAAATACACACATACATTTAGATTAAATTTAATCATAACTAATTTATTACATTGCAAATTTATTTGATAAAATTACCAAAGTTAATGAATCACGACATGTAGATTATTCAACTTATAAATATTAACAACATATCAGTTATAACTCATCAATTAAATTAAGTTAACTTATGAATATTACACAACATTAAAAAGTCTAATTTAAATATGAAAATAGTTATGTAATTCAACTGAACAAAATGATGGTTTGATAACTTATTTAAATATTTTTGCAAAGTAAAGTATTATATTTGTCTATTAACAGTAATTATATCAAACAAATTTGATCGATTTTAGTTTTGTCATGAGTGTAATTAGTACACTCTACACCACACAAAATTATCAATACACGGCTCATCATGTTTATAAAGTTAAGTATACTTACCGATGTAATTAATTGTAAATAGTATACAAATTAGTGAATTACTGCCCTTTTGTCTACTCGATTTCAACTATAATTGTTCAAATATTAGCTTATACTCTTATATTTTTAAAATGTTTTAAATCCCGCCATGAGGTGCAGACTAAAACCCCTCGTGACTATTAAAGGTAATCATAAAACTTAGAGGTGACAATTTTATACTCATTGGTTAATTATGGGTCAAGTTGGTTAATTTTTAGGAGGGTATGGGTTTGTTAGGTCTCCTCCCCATTTTTTTGAAAAGATCTAAATGTTGGGTCTCCTCCCCATTTTTTTAATGGGTCTAAACGGGTTTTTTTAATATAACCTATAACTGTGTAACAATTAACCAACGGGTTTGGATGGGTCTAGCGGGTATTTTTTTTTCCACCTCATTTCATTTTTTTTTTCATTTTTCAATCAAATAAAAAAAAAGTTTGGTGAACCCGATGACCCGACCCGACTCAAGACCCATTTGACCCGGACCCATTTAGACCCATCCTTCTAAATGACCCATCTAGACCCGGACCCATTTAGACCCAAACTCATCTAGACCCGAGACCCAACCCGACCCGACCCATTCATTTTGCCACCTCTATTAAAACTATATCATACGAAATTAATAAGTGTGGTCGATCCGTGAATGAGTCGAACTGTGAACAAAATCAAATATGTTTTCATTTAGGGTGATTGATTTGTACACCACCAAAGATTATCCATATATACTAACTGTGTTTTACAGTAGTGTATTGTCGTATTGTACAATAGCATAAAATATATATAGTGATGTACGGATAATTTTGATGGTGTACGTACGGAATACTCCCCTTTAATTTATCGATTTGCTTATTTGATTTCTTAAGATATATCTCTTCCATTAGTGGATGAAGAAAAAAATATGGATTTATCGATACGAAAAGTGATAGTGACTGATGTAAGGAAAATCTTGATCATAACATTGAATTAACATCTTACCTTAATTTTAGGAGATCGACAATCTAGATTGATCGAATAATTAATTGATTCATTCTTGAAATAATAATTTATACACACTAAATAGCTAAGCTTTAAACAAAAAGTACTCTACAAAGTACAAACTTATAGAACCGAATTCAAATTGTCCATACACTATTAATTTTCAAAAATATTGCTTTAAATTGTTCAGATCAGGCGAGGCCTCTACTAGGACGAAGCTAGGCGCCGGGCCCTGGCTACATTAGCGATAGGCACATAAGTATCGAACTGGAAGTGAACAATCTGAATATAGAAGTTGTGTGTGTATCACTGCCGCTGCTAGAGTATCATTATACGTCCGTCATTGGTGAGTCTTTCTGGACACCATAGGCACGGTTAAATCTTTGGTGAGTCTTTCTAAGCTTAAGTCGTTTAAAGGACGATAAAGACGGAGTGGGAGGTAGACCTATTTTGTTTTGAGTATATAACAAACGTATTATTAGGTAATGTGATGTTCTTAAGTTTAGTCTTTCATGTCATAAAACATTGTTTCGTCCTTTTAAACTTAATTGATATGGCGATGAATTGACATTTCAACTTGCTATTCTTCTACATAGTATATCATTATAGTGAGTGGTCTACGGGTCTTACTATATTACTGCTATGAACGTTATTTATTAACTTTTATAATTACAAACTTTTTTTATTTATTTTTTTAATCGATTTACTCTTTCCGTCTCAAATATTAGTCCATCCTTCCCTTTTGGTATGTCCCAAAATAATTATTATTTTTTTCAAATTAACCAATTAAATACATGGAAATCGTAAAGATGAAATTTTATTAGTGGTTAACCAATAACAAATGCATTTTTCTTAAACTGCGTGTTTCGTATCTGGCGATTATAATTTTAAGACATATGAGTATATTGCAAGTGTTATGAATTATAAGTCAATGGATGAACACATTTTCAACCCTTATGTCTAATCCTTGTCTAGCCATAATTACTTGCAATTATCTTCATTTGGTAATTCAATAGTAGAAGTTGTAGTATAAATACAACCTCAATGTAAAGAAGTAGATTGCACCTTCTTAATACACTCAAAGTGTTTATACTTCTCCCTCAAAGTATTTTATCTTTATTCCTAATTCTTTACAAAGGTTCTTATATTATATTGCTAATAGAGCCTTAATTATAGTTAAATTACAACACGTTATCAGCACGAAAGTTCTCTAATTAAGGAAGATCAAAGCAATCCATCTTAATCAAGATAACTAGTCAAGGTAAACATTCTCTTAATTATATGTTGTAGTACTAGAAAGATAACTACATTATAAACTAAATGAAAGTATATTCTTAATAATAAGTTATAGTATATGCTAGAAAGATAACTATTATTATAAACTAAATGAAAACATTTTCTAAATAATAAGTTATCATAGGTACTAGAAAGAAATATATAACTATAAATCATAATTAGTAATTAGTAAAAGTAGGTTATATTTAATCATGAACATTTGGACTATGGACATTTGGACTACTAACTCTTTATTATTATGCTAACTTTTATTTATGCATACTAACCTCATATTCTTGTGCTAACTTTAATTTTACGCAAGCTAACATTTTATTATCGTACTAACATTTACTTATGCACTCTAACCTTTATTTATGCAAGCTCACATTTTATTATTATACTAATCTTTATTTATGCACTCTAACATTTATTTTATTTATTTCCTTATTTGTATACTAATTCTTATTAATTCATCTTACCAATTTTTATTTACAAACATTTTATTATGTTTCAAAATCTTTATATAACTGAGTATAATGTTTTTACAAGTTTACCGTTTCACCGTTTAACTTTATATTTTAAAAATAATTTACAACGGTAACGAGGTCGTTGCAAAACGTTTGCCGACAGAGTTATAACGGCTATCTTTATCACTATATATCGGCTACAATCAATATTGAGTTTCTTTGAAAACATATACTCTTTCATAATCATCTCAGTTCAAAATTTCTTTCAAGATGATTTATTCAGTTTTAGTTCTGATCTTTGTAATTTTAGTACTACTCATTATCCCACTTGTAATTCTCCCTCGAGGAAAACTGTATTTTTTCTTAGGCCTATTTATATTTGTGATTTTTTCACTCCTCTGTATTGTTTTAACTATTGATAATATATTCTAATTTTGTTGTTGTTTACTCAATTGTTGATAGCTACAATATGTCAGGCGTTGCAAAGACAAAGTTTGAACAACTCGATGCAAATGGAATGAATTATATGTTTTGGATTCAAGATATGCAATCAAAGCTTGAATCCATGGGTATCTTGGATACCATAAATGAAAACAATGATAGTTCATCAAAAGATAAATCAACAGCATATGTTTTCCTTCGTAAGCATATTGATATTATGTTAAGACTTGAATATCCAAATGTTAGCGACCCAAGTGTTCTTTGGGCAATTCTAAAAAGGAGATTTAATATTCAAAAGGAAGTTTTACTTCCAACTGCTAGAGATCAATGGAGGAACTTAAGTTTCCAAGATTTCAAGAAAGTAAATGAATATAGCTCCGTTATGTTCCGTTCACTTGAATTCTGTGGAGATCGTGTAACCGATGAGGATATGTGGAGAAAACTTTCTCTACATTTCATTCATCAAATATTAATTTGATGCAGCAATATCGGTTAATGAATTTCAAAAAATACTCTGATCTCAATGCATTTCTGCTTATTGCAGAACAGAATCAAGAGCTCCTTATGAAAAATCAGGCTCGTCCAGCAGGTTCCCTAGCATTAGATGAGGCAAATGCTACAAATAAAGATGATTCAAAAAATAATACAAATGGACGGGGACGGGGACGAGGCCGTGGCACAGCAGGTTCCCTAGCATTAGATGAGGCAAATGCTACAAATAAAGATGATTCAAAAAATAATACAAATGGACGGGGACGGGGACGGGGACGAGGCCGTGGCACAAATTATCGTTACAATCACAACCATAATGGTGGTCGTAACTCTAACAGTAATTCTCGTGGACGTGGACGTGGTCGTGGTTATAAAAGTAATTACCACAATGGTCCATATGATAACAAGTCCCAACCACAAAGAAGGAATCATGATGTTGGAGCAAGCACTTCTAAGAACCCTGATGACATCTGTTATAGATGTGGAAGTACAGGGCATTGGTCTAAAATGTGTCGTACACAGGAGCATCTTTGTAAGCTCTATAAGGCATCTATTGCTGGAAAAAATAAAGAAGTGAATCTTGCTGATGACCTTGAGTTCACAAATGTTGAAATAAATGCTGCAGATTACTATAATGACATTGACATATGAATCAATGTGGCTATCAACAATCTATCATAACTATGTTAGTTTTCATAAATGTATTTCCCTTTTATTAGTTATGTTTTCCTATCTATATTTTTCCCTTTATGACTAGTCTATCATTTCATGTAATATATTTCTGAAATAAGATGTATCTTTTGTTACATCCTTCTTATTACTTATTTACACTCATTCTAATATTTTCATATTTGAAGTTTGATATGAATTACAACGGGCTAGATCATGAAGCAAATGGTGGAGATTTATGTATACCAAATAGTGGTACAACACACACTATTTTGAAATCTAAGAAATATTTATCTGAATTGAAACCAACAAAGGCAATAATACATACAATATCAGGCCCTGCAGATTTGATAGAAGGAGTTGGAAAAGCCAGATTTACATTGCCAAATGGTACCAAGTTTTTGGTAGAAAATGCTTTATACTCCCCAAAATCAACGAGAAATCTGTTGAGTTTTAATGACATATATTTTAATGGATATGATCATCAATCTGTGACTACAGAAAATGGGAAATATTTGCACATTACTAATAAGAATAATGTGTTAGAAAAATTCCCAATGCTTAATTCTGGCTTACATTATACACATATAAATGTAGCAGAATCTCATATGCTAGTTAAAGAAAAGCATAGTGATCCTAGTATTATCAGTTTATGGCATGACATGTTAGGTCATCCAGGATCTACAATGATGAAGAGAATAATTGAAAGTACCCATGAACATCCATTTAAGGATCAAAAAGTCTCACATGATAAAATGAGTCCATGTACATCTTGTTCTCTTGGAAAACTGATTGTGAGACCTTCACCGCTTAAAGTTGAAAATGAATCACCACAGTTTCTTGAAAGAATTCATGGTGATATATGTGGACCTATTCATCCACCATCTGGACCATTCAGATACTTTATGGTATTAATAGATGCATCAAGCAAATGGTCTCATGTGTGTTTATTATCAACTCGTAATATGGCATTTGCAAAGTTTCTTGCACAAATTATAAAGTTACGAGCACATTTTCCTGATCATGCAATTAAGAAAGTAAGACTTGATAATGCTGGTGAATTTACATCTCAAACATTCAATGACTATTGCATGTCAGTAGAAATTATTGTTGAACATCCAGTTGCTCATGTACACACACAAAATGGTTTAGCTGAATCATTGATTAAATGTTCCCAATTGATTGCTAGACCATTGATAATGAGAACAAAATTGCCAGTGTCCATTTGGGGACATGCAATTTTACATGGTGCATCATTAGTTCTTATTAGACCAAGTGCATATCATAAGTATTCTCCTCTACAACTTGTCTTTGGGCAAGAACCAAATATATCTCATCTGAAAATATTTGGTTGTGCAGTATATGTTCCCATTGCACCACCACAACGTACAAAAATGGGTCCTCAAAGGAGATTGGGAATATATGTTGGGTATGAAACATCATCCATAATAAGGTATCTTGAACCTTCAACAGGTGATCTTTTTACAGCACGTTTTGCTGATTGTCATTTTGATGAGGAAAATTTCCCAGCACTTGGAGGAGAAAAGAGAACTCAAGAAAAGGATGTTTCATGGTGTGAACCTTCATTGTTGTATCTTGATCCTCGCACTAAACAAAGTGAAACATAAGTTCAAAGGATCATGTACTTGCAAGAAATTGCTAATCAGATACCTGATGCATTTACTGATACAAAGAGAGTGACTAAATCTTATATACCGGCTGCTAATGCTCCAGCTCGAGTAGAAATTCCAAATGATCAAACTAATGATAAAGTCACTCAAGAATCTAAAGCATGTTTGAAACGTGGGAGACCAATTGGTTCAAAGGATAAAAATCCTAGAAAAAGAAAAGGATTAGAACATGCAATTGACCATACGGATGATCTGTTTGAAGAAACACAAAATGTGGATACTTCCCAAAGAGAGGAAGTCAATGACATCAATAAAGAAATTGCTATCAATTATGGTCACACGAAAATATTGTGGAATCGAGATGAAATGGAAAATGTTGATGAAATATTTTCTTATGCTGTTGCATGTGACATTATTGTTGAAAATGATGATCTCGAACCAACATCCGTCATGGATTGTAAAAATAGACAAGACTAGAATAAATGGAAAGAAGCAATACAAACGGAATTAAATTCGCTTAATAAAAGAAGTGTTTTTGGTCGTATTGTCCTCACTTCTAAAACCATAAAACTTGTAGGGTACAAATGGGTTTTCATAAGAAAGCGAAATGAGAAAGATGAAATCACAAGATACAAAGCTAGACTTGTAGCTCAAGGGTTTTCTCAAAGACTTGAAATTGATTATGAAGAAACATATTCTCCTGTTATGGATGCAATCACGTTTAGATATTTGCTCAGTCTAGCAGTATCTGAAAATCTTGAAATGCGTCTTATGGATGTTGTTACAGCTTATCTATATGGATCATTAGATAGCGATATCTATATGAAGATCCCAGATGGATTTACAATGCCTAAATCATTAAGTGCAAAACCTAAAGAAATGTATTGCATCAAACTACAAAGATCTTTATATGAGTTGAAACAATCGGGACGCATGTGGTATAAACGTTTAAGCGATTACTTGATGAGTAAAGGATATACAAATAATCTTATGTGTCCATGTGTCTTTATTAAGAAAACAACATCCGGATTTGTGATCATTGTTGTCTATGTTGATGATCTAAACATCATTGGAACGAATAAAGAAATCCATGAAGTCATTGTGCATTTAAAAAAAGAATTTGAGATGAAGGATCTTGGAAAAATAAAATATTGTCTTGGTTTACAGATTGAACACATGCCTAATGGAATACTTGTTCATCAGTCAAACTACACACGTAAGGTATTAAAAAGTTTTAATATGGACAATGCTAAACCTTTAAGCACTCCAATGGTTGTTAGATCACTAAATGTAGACAATGATCCATTTCGTCCTCGCGAAGAAAATGAAGAGGTCCTTGGACAAGAGGTACCATAGCTTAGTGCTATTGGAGCACTTATGTATCTTACAAATTGTACTAGACCTGACATTTCTTTTGCAGTTAACATGCTTGCAAGGTTTAGTTCAGCATCAACCAAAAGACATTGGAATGGGATCAAACACATATTCCGATACCTACGTGGAAGTACTGACTTAGGTCTATTTTATTCTAATAATTCAAAGCAAGGATTGGTTGGTTATGCAAATGCAGGTTATTTGTCTGATCCTCATAAAGCTAGATCTCAAACTGGATATGTATTCATGAATGGAGGCACTGCAATTTCATGGCGTTCTCAAAAGCAAACACTTGTTGCAACATCTTCAAATCATGCTAAGGTCATTGCATTGAATGAAGCTAGTAGAGAGTGTGTATGGTTAAGGTCAATGACACAACTCATTTTATCCTCATGCGGACTAGAGAATGAAAAGATGTCAACTGTGATTTATGAAGACAATGCAGCTTGTATTGCACAAATGAAAGAAGAGTATATTAAGAATGACAGAACTAAACATATACCTCCAAGATTCTTTTCATACACTCAAGACTTATCAAGAATAATCAGATTGAGATGCAGTATGTTCAATTAAGTAATAACTCAGCAGATCTTTTCACGAAGGCACTTCGTACTGCAATTTTCAGAAAACACGTTCATAATATTGGAATGCGACATATTCAAAACATGTAATGCATTATGGTTGTTTACATGAAGGGGAGTCAACTATAGGTTGCACTCTTTTTCCCTTAACTAAAGTTTTTTCCCACTGGGTTTTCTTTAGCAAGGTTTTTAATGAGGCAGTACTTCAATGTTGAACTCTTGTTTGAAATGTGTCATCCAAGGGGGAGTGTTATGAATTATAAGTCAATGGATGAACACATTTTCAACCCTTATGTCTAATCCTTGTCTAGCCATAATTACTTGCAATTATCTTCATTTGGTAATTCAATAGTAGAAGTTGTAGTATAAATACAACCTCAATGTAAAGAAGTAGATTGCACCTTCTTAATACACTCAAAGTGTTTATACTTCTCCCTCAAAGTATTTTATCTTTATTCCTGATTCTTTACAATGGTTCTTATATTATATTGTTAATAGAGCCTTAATTATAGTTAAATTACAACAGCAAAAATATAATTACTTCAAGTTATAATATACGGAGTCTATGATTGATAATCAAGTACAAAACATATATTAATCCTCTTTATGTCGGTACTTGTCAACAACTACTTTAATAGTCGCTGCCACCTATCCAAACTCACATTCATTTTCATCATCCTTTTGTCCATAATAATTATAATTATGATTGTTATCATTCTCATCACCCTTCATATCATCTTTCAATTTCTTAATCTTATATGATCTTCAACTATTGACATATCTTTCCTATATGACTTCACGTATCAGGGCGATCTAAACCATTTGCCTCCTCAAATAATCTAAATAACAAAAAGAAAATAATAACCAAGATTATCATCAACTAAAATGATTTTTGTCCTTTCATATATAATATTCTTGCTCATCTAAATCGTATAGTACAGCAATATAATAACGCAATATAACGGTAAAATTCATGTTACATTATCTTAAAAAATAATAAATCAACGAATATTAATCATGAGCTTGTAAAATATGGCAATTAGGAGGTATATCTCAATAACAGAAAGTAATACTCGTACATAGTCAACATGTACAACGTGTGATATTCACACATAGAACGAAAGGGTTGAAACTTTTTGGTGATGAAAAGTAATAATGTTAAAATTAATAAAGGTTTTTGCAAATTCCAAGATTGTATCATTGTCAGGTCAAATCTTGCTATGGATCCAAGAAGCATACCATTATAAAAATTAGGCATATAGTTTTTTTTTTCTTTCTAAAACATCAAATCTGCTTATTAAGGTTCTTAAATTGCTCAATACAGAAGCAACGTATATAAACTGATTACATCTGAGATAAAAGTGATAGAGATTGATGTAAGAAGATCCATTATAACATTGAACCTCACATGTTCGATAAGACATGAAATAAGAACAGTTAACTAGCTAATTAATTCATTAATCGAGTTAAGGAAAACACATAAAAAATTAAAGTACTTTAAGTCTATGCTATTCATTCTAGTTACATTCTTGTTTACACGATAATCTTTTACGCTAAGTTTGTTGTAAGAAACGATAAATGCTACAGTACAACATTTGTTCCATATTCTATGAGGAAACCTATTAGTTGTTGTCATAAACTTCTAGTACATGATTATGTGCAAGATTACAACACACATTTAAAGCGAACAGTCTCGATTTGGTGAGCATTATTACATTGATGATGCTTTGGCAAAGCTTGAAAATCTAGAAGACTCGTCTTGAAGTAGAATCTGAGGGTTCCCTTGTTCCACCTGCACCATATATATTGAAAAAAGAATATAGTTAGATGACAAAATCAAATATCTATCACAAAGTTTGGATTGAAACAGTATTTATTTAGCCAAACCGTGTTAACCCATTACCCACCCATTTAGGCACCTCCGCTCCAGTAAGTTCAACGTCAAAATGCCGTTGCGGGTGATAAAACATATTTAGAGAAAGAAAAAAGGAGTCACGTTGATGAACTTACCAACACTCCTTGATCAAGAACCAGTACATTGTCCATATGTAGAATTGTGGAGATACGGTGAGCAATTGTGATCATCGTTAACCCTCTACATTCACTAGATATGGCCTCCTTAAGTTTTGAAGCAGTTTGACTGTCTATATTTGCTGTGCATTCATCCAGACATAGAACCTACATCATTTAACAGCGTTAGGAACACAAGAAAAGACAAAAGACGCCAATTTCGTCCCATATACTTGGAATAAAACATTTAGTCAGAAAGCAAACAGGTCAATTGGGCTGAAAGTCACAAAAGTGTCATTTCTGTACATACAACCTCCTAAGTAGATTTCTGCAAAGGTAGGATTAACTGTAAAAATTAAGATTTTGTAATCAAATTAAGTCTATAAAAGTTCTAACCATAGTGGACTTGAGAATGGCTCGTGCAAGGCAAAGGAGTTGTCGTTGCCCAACTGAAAATGAAGTTCCCGACTCTTTCATTTGCATATCTAGTCCCCCTGCGGCTCGGACCTCCTCCTCAATATGACATTTCTCGAGAGCTTTCCAGATTTTCAAATCATCGCTTAGGTTGAAGGGGTCTAGGTTGTCCCTAGATATTTATATCAGATATTGAGTTAATATTTACACCGCAACAGATGTTCTCTCATCTCCATTTAAATTGCATATATAGTTAAATGTATCCCATTGGTCAAATTGCATAGAAAGTACTTTACTTTGTCCATTTTCGATTTTACGTAACCAACCTTGTTTGTTACAGAGAAACCCTCTTCAGGCTTGTCAGACAAGTCAGCATGGTCAAAGTTACAGAAATGTTATTTGCAACATCATCGTTCATAAATAGGTAACATGAATGCATCACCTTAAATTAGATTATGAGGGGTTGCATGAAAACTTTCGAAAGTTCAAGTTTTTCTATATGGTAAAAAGATGGTTACTGAAATCAGAACAAAGTTCTTTTTACACAATCCAGTTTTACCTTAAAGATCCTTTAAAGAGAAATGGCGCCTGAGGAACAACAGCAAAACGTGAGCGAAGATCTCTTAAAGAAACGTCTGCTATGTTTATCCCATCAACTATGATTTGTCCTGCACATATCGGGTTGAGACGGAACAGAGCATTCAAGATACTAGATTTGCCTGCTCCCGTCCTTCCGACAATTCCGACCTGATAAAGAAAGTAATCTTGAGATTCATGGTTACAATTTCGATCCAATTTATTATTAATGGGTCAATTATTCTTATAGTCGCAATAAGAAAGTCTTACTAATCAGACTAAACACATCAACTCCACCCATACTGATAGAGACCGATTCGAGATGGTCAATCTCCCAAGAAACTAGAGAGGAACTAGATTACTTTTAACTAAATAACTTTTCTTCTTTTTCATTCATATTAAACTTAATGCAACAATATATATAAATTAAAAAGTTGAAGTACATAAACTCCTAAAACTACCCACTACCCACTACGTTGAATACTTGAAACATGAAAACATGATTATGCACACTACTAACTATATTTTAGGAATATTAAAACTAACATGGAATAATTAAGATGTACGTGAACTAGTTTGGTCATGTAATGGATATGACCAACTCAAGAATGCACGTATCACATACTCTATAACCCGTATTGATCCATTGATCCCACTAATTTTGCAAAATCTACTTGTGATTGTTAAACACAAAAAGGTAGAATAATAGTCATAGGAGTACATAACATGATATTTATGCTAGTGTATTTGCAAACCTGTGTTCCTCCAGTAATTGTCAAATTAAGATCGCGCAATGCAGGAGGCAAAGACGGCATATATCTTAGTGTTACATTTTGAAATTCGACCTTCCCTTGAAACGGCCAATCTGCATCCAAAATCTTGCGCCCTTGAAGTTCTTCTTGAGGGATGTCCATGTACTATAAATGAATGTAGTCAAATGTTCATTTTCTAATTGCGACGATTTAAAAACATTAGTTAGGAAGATAGATGAATTGGGTAAAGGGTCGATAAGGGTGCGGATTAAGATGGTCTGTTCTTTAGAGTGAGTCAGGTCGGGCCGGTTGACCCACAAACACCTTCTCTACTTCTAAGGAATTATTTATTTATATGTATAAAGTAATTAAGTCGTTAATTATGATTACAAAAACAATTACTTTTACAGTGAAAAAGAAAACTTTTCGATACAACCATTTTAAAAGGTATGCATCAAGAATAGACTTTGGATAACTTTCAACCTGTTTGACTCATTAGAACTTTTTCTTTTTAGTGAGATATTTTTCCTCTTTTGGGGGGCGACAAATTTGACCCTATTAGATAAACACAACAAAAATAGACCCAGGCAGTTCTGTAATTGGGTTGAAATTGCAATATCTAGTTCTCATAAGTCCATGTTCAGACCTGAAGAACCCTCTCAACCGAGACCAATTCCTTCTCAGTCTCAGTGAAGCTTGTCAAAAAGCTCCCCAACAACGATACAACTGGAGCAGCATAGGAAAGAGCTAAACCAACCTGTTTACAAGGTTCCCGGCGTTAAAATGATGTTTATAGGATATACTAATGCATGTACTAGAGAAATTGACTTACCAGCCCTGGGGTACCTAGATTGATTGGGAGATATCCATGAGATCCAAGAACTGCCATCACCGCAATATAGGATACAACAAAAGCTGCTAAGAACTAAGGACACACACTATATATTATTATATATATTATATATTACTTGTAATAGTTTTAAGTGCGCTAAACTAAATATCATAGGGGATATGTATTTACATCCACCAGATCGACTTGAGCATATTAGCTTACAGCATGCATTTGAAATGAAATATCGGTTTCGAGATTAAACGGAATACCTGTAGGCGTAAGGATAGCCATAGGCTTGCTATTATCTCTGAATACGATGTTTTCTGATACATCTTGACGTGGTCAATGAATATAGTCAAGAAATACTCCTATGCACAGATGAAAAGCATTACTTAGTTCAATGATTTATGTTTCCGAATTGAAGATGGAAATACGTAAGCGTCGTTTTTAAGACTAAATTAAGAAATACATGTCATTATATGGTCAATTTAAAGCTATTAAGGTATGGCTACATGTCTTTTACTAAATTAATATGCCTTCAAATCTTTATTAAGAACATGGTAAGATAATAATCTGCATAAAAAACCAAAATTTAGTTTAACATTTCACCTCTGATTTAAATGCCCTTATAGTTGATGACCCATCAAGTATCTCCGAGAATGATGCATATATGGGTGATCGTGATACACTGTCCAGCCTTCTCAATTCCCGTGATGTTGACCTGTAGTAAAACTGAATAGTCTGTTATTTAGGGGTGTTTGGTTTTGCATTTTTGAGAGTGACTAACTGATTATGACCATCATTTTTAACGTTTGAATAACAATCAGACTAGTTGTGGGTCAAATAATAAGTTCTAACTGGTTGCGACAAAATCAATTATCAAACGACTATATAAAAGTAACTTATTTACCCCTTCAGTTAACTTATTATGAGATATATACTTCTATTTTCATATCATAAACCGTCCCTATTATTCTCACCAGATTGTCATTTTTTGGCTATTATATTAGTTTCTAAACTAATCAGAAAACAAATATGTATCACCACTTAATAAAACACCATCTGTTGCAGCACGTTTTATCAAGATCGATTATCTCTACGTGATTATTGAGCATCACATAATCTTGTAAACACCACTTAGAGGGCAGTCTTAATTATTTACTATTGCACCGTTGGAATAGTATTTCTATCATTATAATATATCACTAGAAGTTACTCTTTATTTAACTCATACCTGCACTTTGCTGTAGATATACCAGAACGGAAGTATGAGAAGCAAGAACATGACCTATTCATAAAAGGAAATAGTGACTAAAGTTGATAACAATTCAATTATCAAAACAAAGAATGTAACTGCAAAGATGACTTCATTTCATCAGTTGATTACCTGTACAAAGGATAAAATAACAGCAATTCCTAACAGGCCAACGAAATTGGCAAGGAGAATATTGAGAATGAACGGTAGAGAATCATCAATTGTGTAGAGATCTGATGACAGCCTAGAAAGACAATTAACATATACATTTATAAACAGTGAAAGTGATCTAATATAAGGAAGTTTGATAGAGCGTAGCTGGCATTTTTCGACCCATTTAATCATGATGAGGTTAATCCGGGTCATCTTTTTATTTCTAACAGGTCAAATGGGTAAAATAAAAATATAAGTAGCTAGTGGGAAACAAGTCAAATGATTCAACAGTCCCCAAAGTGTTGTTTTATTAGTCATACAACCTACGAAATCGCCATTATCACATTAATATGACTATAAATGATATAAATATATATAGTCATATTCAAACTCAATTTTTCACAGCTAATAAAGATACATAAATAACAGATAGGAGGTGTTTGGGTCAATCAGACATGGCCCGTTTCATGTCCAACTCATACAACAAACAACTCGTTGTGACCCATTATTATGCCACTTCTAGATCATATTCTACCTGTTAAGTATTCTTCCACTTGGGGTCTGGTCAAAAAATGCAACAGGTGCATCAACAAGCTTTCTCAATAGATTGTCATGAACATGAATTGCTGCACGTAAGCCGCCATATGCGAATGAGAATGCCCTAACTAGAGTAAGAAAGGAGTTTGCTGAACAAAAGATACATAGTATGACCTGCAGGGTCAAAAAAAAGTTGACAGAACATCACGAATGGCACTCTAATGCACGATGTGTTGGAAAAAGAAAAAAATTTGGGTCAATTTGAGTAAATTTATACGAATATAAAACTCCAAATATCAGCGGCTAATATGATACCAGATAAAAGGATGTCGGGTGCACTTTTGATGCAGCTGTATCAACCCAATAAGACAGCCATAGATCATTTCCATTTCGAGAAGCTTGCATTATAAGTGCTGATAAGCATGTAATAGCTGTAACGTACCAACCAGAGAATGCAGCATATTTCCTGCACAATATTAGAAAGTAGATGTAGTAATTTGAGCTATTTACTTATAAAATTAAAAAATGGTACTAATGGCTCAAACGATTCGAAAGTCGTCCAAAGTTTTCTGCATATAACGTCATATATCATTATATTCACTTTTTTAGATTATTAATTTTTCTGATCATATTTGACACACCAGCCATTAAAAAGGAATTGATTAAGTGTCTGAAACTGTATCAAACTTCACATAAAATTCTGTTGTGTGTGTTCAACTTATTAAGTCATACATTATCAGACGCTTAACCATAGAAATATCTTAAAGTCCTAAACAAAAAGTGACCTCAATACCCAACCCGACCCAAACGGAACCGTTTGAACCCATACCAAAAATTATCCACTCCTTGTCTCCACAAAAAGATCATCATTAAAACATGGACTTACTTGTAAACAGTTGTTTCAACTCTGCCTTCTTTCCTCTCTTCAGCCATGATAATGTTATCATCAGCATCCATAATATCAATACATTCACTCTCTGCCACTAAACTCTCAGGGACTCCCATGCAAGTATCTCCGGTTTCTGCTCGTACTTCAGTCTCATAAGTGACACTAAGTTCTTCTGCTCTTAAGAACGATGCATATGAAGAACTAGAACAGTCGGCTGGACTTCCCACCCATTTTACTTGCCCTTTGTCCATTACAACAACTATATCTGCAGCGAATATTGCCTTTAAAGCGTAAACTTTGTTAGTAGATATAGAGAATAGGCAGGCTGAATGAGTTGGGTACTTGGGTAAGTGGTAAAAACAGGTAATTAAGTAGGGGTCAAACAGGTGGCCAGGTTGACCCAAAACACTTTTTTCAAGTATTTTAACCTTTTAACAACTTAATGTGTCAAATATTATATTAATACAATAATAAGATATTTTTTAGATATCAATGATTTTTGAGGTTCTTTGTTCAAAATACACTTTTGGCGACTTTCACCCATATGAATTGTTTGCTTCAAGCTACTTTTTTACTGGATTGAAAATGCCACCTCTAGCTAGGACATCTAGTCATTACCTGAATATTATGAGTGCAAAGAATGCATGTTTTGTGATGCATAAGAGGACTAAGGATTGCATTAGA
Source organism: Pseudognaphalium luteoalbum (assembly GCA_963422505.1). Taxonomy (NCBI): domain Eukaryota; kingdom Viridiplantae; phylum Streptophyta; class Magnoliopsida; order Asterales; family Asteraceae; genus Pseudognaphalium; species Pseudognaphalium luteoalbum. Next base: position 5,373,867 of record OY730194.1, read on the forward strand.
TAAAATCCAAGAAGCCACTTGGGCATCAACTGCACTAAGGACATCATCCAGCATGATTAAGTCAGATCCATGGTATACTGCCCTGTTCAAATGCTCATATATATAAACGAAGAACAAATAACCAGTAGTGTATTATCATCATAAAATGATACTATTTGCAATGAGAATCAAGTAGGTATTGACACCTGGCAAGCGCTAGACGAGCTTTTTGTCCACCTGACAGGTTTAAACCTTTTTCTCCAATATAAGACATATCACCACCAACCATAAGTGAAACATCTGTGTCAAGGGCACATGCCTTTATAACAGCAGAATATCTGTACATGATAAATAGTTCCACGCTTTAGTATCATATGCAGGTTCCAGAATTTTAGGTAGGGTCCTACAGGTTAAAAAAAATAGCCAAATATATATATTTGATGCGTACGTAAAACCTTCAAAATCACTTAAGTAATATTAATATATTAATCATGTGAATATATAGGTTTTGTAATCATATTTCACATACTACTTATCTATAAATAACTGTCAAAGACTAAGACAAAAGTGTTTTCAGCCAACCTGAACGCCTGAGTACCCATTTTAACCCATTCCCCAACCCACCATTTTCCCACCTCTATATATCTTTCTCTATCCTGTTTATAAAACTAAAATATTACATTGGCTTGAGCTGTCTTTAAAAAAATGATAAATGAAATACACTTAAACAGTAGAGGAAGCGTACAAGCTATAAATTCAGAAGAATTTTTCAAGTTAACAAGAGATCAGTACCTTATCGGATCATAGTTCTTTCCAAATGTGACATTATCACGAATAGTGCCAGAGAGAATCCAGGGAATCTATATCGCCAAAACGGAAGTTTATACTCAAATATTATGATTCAACATAAGTATGACATCAACATATTTATTCAATTTTTTCCAACCTGTGGGACATAGGCGATGGACCCTCTTGAGTATACAGATCCCATTATAAGCTTCATCTCTCCCAGGATAGAATTTAACAAGGATGATTTACCTGAACCAACCTGCAAACATGTGCGAATGGGTCAATTTGGGTTTTGTTTTATCTAAAGGGTTCTAAAGGGTTGCAAATATGTCAAATCAATAAATTTAGCTAAAAAGGAACGTGTAAAATGGACAAAGTGTAGTCACCCAAAATTGTATTTTATCATTCCTGGTACCTCCTAATGTTATAGTCAAAACTTCCGATCATATATGTAATAAAACTTTATGTGATCAAAATTTTGTACTATTAATATGCTGAGTTGTGCAATGTTTCTGGGCGATTTACTCAACAAGATTAGCCCCTTTGACTCAACGTTGTGTTGACACTTAATTAACCCACCATTTGTCAACTCCAGATAGTAAGTTAAACGGAATGTTAAGCACAGGTTTCACCTCTCCAATAATTGCAACCAGAGAACCCGTTGGAATGGCAAGATTGACACGATTAAGAATCATTTCCTTCACTTCCTGATCATTGCTTGCCCATGCACAACATGCATCTTTGACGACAATATCCATTCCTTTAGACGATGAAGAAGAATATTTCATTGGCCCCTGATAACGTTCGTGTTCAAAGCATGAGAGGAAGTTGCTCAGCCGCCTGGTAGATATGACTGCCTGTGAAAAAAAAAAATGACAAAAAAAATATAAAAGGTTTCAGTTAATCGGAAAAAATTATCTTAACACTTTGTATGGACAAGAGGGCATATATATACAACTCACATCGATCAACCCATTAATGACCCATGGGAATGAGTTTAATGGAGAAATCAGATTGTTAAATAGAGCAAGACAGGTAAAAACCTGGAAATATAGAGATTAAAATAAGAAGATAGCATAAAGTTATTATGAAAATCACAAGCAAGTTTATGTACTGAAAAAAGATATGTTTGTTATACCGTTGCGGCATCTAGTTGATTTCCCATCATTACATAGAGGCCAAATGTGAACAAAGAAAAAAGAGTTGGTGTTGTTGCCCAAAAGAATACACACCATGCATCCAAGTACTTCCTTGTCTGTATACAAAAAGAGGTCAAACAACAAAATTAATTGCATTTGGATGTCAGACATTAGAGATTTAGAGGTGACAAGATGGGCAGGTTGTGTAACGGATCAAGAAGGGTGATGTTATAATGTTACATACAGATGGGAAGCATAGACTAAAACATAAAGATTATTTTTGATTAATCTAACTGCGAATAAAATTTATGAACTAAAAAATGCATATTCGTTAACAATTGATCCATATGACCCGTTAGATTAAACATAACCCATTAACCCATTGATAACTTACATTAGTAGAAATCCCCACCACTAACCCATCGATAACTTACAGTAGTAGAAATCCCCACCATTAACCCATCGATAACTTACAATAGTAGAAATCCCCACCGCTTACAGACATAAATAGTTTGATAGGATTCTGTTCTTACTGATAGATATTTGACCTCTAAGGATCTTGTCTTCATTAACCAACTACTAAAATGAAGCTCCCAACCATACATTTTCAAAGTGCGTATATACGTTAATAATTCACCTGTCCTTCGAACCCTGTGAAAGTTTTATATATTAATAACTTAGGAACAGTATCACTGAAACTTCTGGCTACAATTTATTTAATGGTTAATATTTGGAAACATATGAGTTTAGCTAAAAACAACGACTACTTTGACAAAGGTGTGTGCACCTTTCATCCTTTTGCTCCATCATGTTTTTCGTGGCACTGGCAATCAATTCAGCTATCCATTTATTTACTGCAAAAATTGAATAGAAGTTATCAGGATCAATATTGGATTACAGAGATATCATGTATCACAAAAGTATGAAATGTGTAAACACTATACATAAAACTTAAGTTTATTACTGTAAAGAAGTATGCTTACTACTAGAGGTAGAAATTTGACCTCTTACTAATAAACATGTCAGCTCGGATTATGTTTTAACATGTAAATTATGAAGAAGAAAAACACAGCTATAATAGAAACTGATTATATAAGTGAAGGGGCCCCCAAAATGTATTTTTAAAGGACACAACCCACAATTTCACTTTATTCAAAGAATTACATTAATATATATTATTGTGGTATTTATATTATAATCATACTTTAAAAACTTTATTTTTTTATACTTTTGACAAATTTTGGGTCAACCTGACCTTGCGTGTTCCATCCCATACCAAATATTAACATTTTTCCCTGCTACCCAACCCGCCCATTTTGCTACCTTCTACTTCCTGTATATATGTAATGAAACAAGTTTAAGTACACTCTACCTGGTATCAATAAAATAGTTATTGTGATTCCAGCAACAAAAGCAAACTGAACTTGTGTATATAGCAGATACAGCGCAATTGCAATTTGTAATGGCAAGCTGAAAGGTTCAATGTTCAACATAGTTTTAGATGATCCAATCAATACAAGCCACAGAACTCAGTATGTTATAATGAACAAAAGAAGAGACAAAAACCTCCACATGTCATGAAAACTATTGCACATATTGACGGTTCGATCCGCATCCACTGACATAAATGTTTGAATTTCCCCCTCAGAAAATTTCGATCTTTCTGCTAAGCTAACATGGAGACACTGGAAAATGTAGGATGGGATTTTTTAACGGTTAGCATTAAAAAAAATTCGAAAAGAATGGGAGTATAGTGTGAAAGTAAAAGCTAAACATAGATTAAAGATCAATTTCATGAAAAATGAAAGTTCAAGTTTAGATTTATAAATATAAAAGATAAAAACTTCACGGAAGAAAAAAAACCTTAAAATAGTTGGTTTTGTATCCTACAATAAGTTGGTTGCTTTTCATTCAGTTGGCCATATAATCAACTCGGCCGATTATAATAAAGTTCAAATATATATACTTTGCTAGCTTTCGTTTTGTTTTTCTTTACTACCATCTTAAAGAACAGTCATAAAACCAGAAGACCAAGAAAACACAAGAAAGATTTACCTTTCGAAATATGATAGTCATAAGACCAGAACGTAACTTTAACTTTAATTTGGAAAGCCGAAATGTATATTGTGTGTCAAGAAAAGATCTGCACCATCAGAATATAACTAACATTATGACAGTGAGGAGTTTATGTTACAATATCTTATCATCTGAAATAACTAAGGTGGTAATAAAGACTGTAAGTATGCAAATGACAAAATTTTAGTAAACATGAGTTTCCATTAGTGAGTATTTAAAATAATTTGGGAAGAGTGGCAAGTTATGCTTACCTATTTGAAATGAAACACACCTTAACTCAAGATAATAATTTATGATGTTATCATGAGTATAACCATTTATGATAAAGTGAAAACACTTAAAGTATAAGACTTACTTCAAAATGGAAGTCAAGCCAAGGGAAATGGCAAGAAGATAACCATCAAAATTTCCAGATCCTGTTTTCAGAAAGACAAAAATGGTTTTAAGTTCATGAATTCGGAAAGAGCTACACTATTCGACATATATATCTAATATAATATGACACTATACAAACAGGACATGTATAATCTTCACTAATTTATGCATGATGTACTAACACCTATTGACCCACCTATTGTAACACGTAATGTGTTTATACAACAGACAGCCAACAGGTCTAAATTGATAAATAATGAAGTCAACATAATTATAATAGTAAATCGAGATATGTCCGATGGCATGAACTATAGATATTATCCTTCTGTATGCCCAAAACAAAACAAAACAAAAAAAAGAAAAAGAGAAACGTGTACAGAAACAGTAACCTTCTTGAAGATACTTGATCAGCATGTTAAGAAGCAAGGGTCCAGCAAAACCAAGACAATCATTTAGTACCTATAGAATTTTTGGCGTATGAGACACAGAAGATTAATAACATTTGAGTCATCAATCCTGTTTCTTTATTCAGATATTGTACAGTCTGGGCACCCCAAGTCCCCAACTTGATCAGCATTTTCAGATATAAAACAATGACCATTTTTTTTGGAAAATTACCATTTTATCCTCGAAGTCGTAACAAGGTCAAAATACCCCCAATGATGTGTTTATACATGGCCGGCCTTTTTAAAAACAATTACAACTTTGGTTGCCTTAGTATACGATATCCCTTGTTATTTATTTTTCTGTGAAAGCCTCACTTTTTACTTTTCTTATTTTCGGTAATCTAGCATGTAGCAAGGAGATAAAGTTCAGTGGTACCTTTAACAGGCCTAAACACATATACGGCCATCCATATGCATGACAGATTGTCCAAAACAAAGAAGGATGATAGCGATCATGCCTTCTTTGATCTTCCCAACAGTGTAACAACGAATCATGACAGAACAAAGGATCCATGTCAATGGGTAGTTGAAGCAAATTGTCAAAGTCAAGTTGTTTCTTTGCACCATGTTCCATTACCAAATTGATAGACATGAATGTCATGATATTCAAAAATCTCGCCAGAGCTCCCTTAAGAAACAAGTAAAGAAGACACATAACTCACCTTATTTTTAAGTCGTACAATCGATGATTGGAAGCTTGGAAATAAGTTACGTATTAAGTTAACGCGAGAATGATACTTACAGGATTTGATTGGATACCGTCGTCAATACCCGTTTCACAGGAAAGCAGTGATTCTTCCATTAAACTACAGGGTTGCCAGTTGTCAGAAAATAATTCCAAAGAAGATTATAATTAGCACAAATAGTAAGAATCAAATTTCAACTTTAGTAATGATAATATTCGCAATAAAAAATTTCAAACAACTAGCAAAAGTAATGGCACGATTAACCTGTTACCGTGAGGTGCCTGCTTCATTCTGATAACATTAACCAACGTACCAAACATAACATCTACTAAAACTATTAAGCTCTCATTTATGCAACTAAAAACCTGCAAAACAAATTTGTTAACTTAACTAACACTTTCTATATAATTTTATAAATTTTGTTCTTACAATGTAACGAATCCTACATCCTAACACGAATGACATACACCACTTATGTGATAGTTAAAACTTGAACTCACAACCTCCTGATAGATGGGACACCCAAATACAGTTAGCCAAAAATCTGTTGGTGTTACAATATAATGTATCATTATATTTCTATATATATATATATATATATATATATATATATATATATATATATATATATATGAAGATAAAAAATACCTCTAAAGAAGAAAAAGTTGCTTGTAAAGTTGGTATCGCTAAGAACGCTTTCATGATCCACCAAAAGCACAAAACCCGATTAGATAAGACATATAACCAGCAATCAAACCTTGAGACTAGAAGCAAAGTGGCCTGTAGCATACACCAAAAGAGTTAATAGCATAAAATTTCACAGCTGTATTGAATGCCATTATATCCTTACCCAGACTAGAAATTGAGAGCCTCTTAAGAGCCACTCATGATATAAAGCCGGATGGCCCCTTTTTGTGTTACTTAATAGCAAAATTATGTCAAAACATGCTATGCATGCCCCAATGATCGGTAGAACTAGCAAGAAGACCTTTTCATAATGAAGTATCTGCAATGAAAGTCCAAATTGTAAAAAAAAAAAAATACAAAACGACATGATCGCAACTATAGATACTAAGTGCATTTGCAATCCAACTACAGATAATAGTCAAGAAGTGGCATGAATACATCATATTCGCAACTTAAAGTACGTAATTAGTTGACTGAACTTTATGCTGTAAATCAGTCACCAATCGATGTTATGCTCCAAATAAAATAAGCATTATTTAGAAGGAGAAGACATATATTTTTCCATAAATCATTCAGTTTGTCGAAGACCATATTGTTTTCTCTGATTTACTTGAAAGCAATAAGCGATTTTTACCTTTCTACGTCCTCTTGCAGTCCTTTCAGTAAAAACAAGCACAACAATCATGGCAAAAGTTATCATGCTTGCTCCGAAACCTAGCATCGTAAGTCTTGTTAAGAAACTACAAACCATAAAGTATAGCAAAAATAACACTATATGCATGCTTCAATTTATACTGAAAGCCATTTATATAACAAAAAATTCCTTGAGATAAAAGGATATATGTTGTTGAAGCATCTTGAAATTCCATTTCCATCCCATACCTGATTCAAGTAAACAGACTTAGAACTTAAAACATACAACAAATCATCAAATAGGGAAACCTACTCTAACCTAAAATTAGTCATCATGTGATTTTGCTTATCATCCACAGTAGCAATTAGCAAAGCACTACTTAATTAATAAATAAATAGTTATATGTAGAATACTAAAAATTACCAAATTCATGGATGTTTGACGTTGATTTTACATGTTTTTTATTTTACTGCTACTAAATAACATCAAATGTATACTTATTTCTATTCATCGATGCACTCAATCGTAACTCGGAAACCGAAATCGTATACTCAAAACCGACATTCTACACACACCGTCTACAACCAGCAATATATAATAAAGATCAATTAAATATACTGAGGAGTGATGAATTTACGTACATGCGGAAAACTAGGGCAGATTAACTTCAGGATTTCCATGGCGTGGTGAGTACGTACTCCGGTCACGACGGTGGTGACGTTAAAGAATTACGGTCAGTCGGTCAGTGATGGTTGGAGTTTTTTTTTTTTATATGTGCAGTGGTGGTGCCGGTACTGCAGCTATTTGCATTTCATGCACTTTTGTGCACTCACGCTTTTTCCGTAAGGTGGTGGCGTCATGGAATCATCTTGACACGTGGCATGAGACTATTGGCTACTTAGCAGCTAAATACTTAGTCCGGAAGATACTAAATTAGACCACACCACCAGATCGCACGTAGGATCGTTTTTGCCTTTGCAAAATCGGGATTGTAAGATCGAGATTGGAATCGTAGATCCTACCAAAATATGAATTTTTATACAAAGATATCTAAATTCTTGTAGAAAACTACTATTAGAGAAATTAATCTAACATTTAAACTTTTATATTATTGAAGTGATGCAATTTGGAACATATAATTCTCGAACGATAAACGTACTAAAACAAAAGATAACGGCGTAGTACAATTGCACCAAAGTTTGAGAACATATTACAAATGAAAATTCCTAATCGTCGTTTTAGAGGTTCTATACTTTTTCTTAGGTTAATTTGATAATAAATTAGGAAATTGAACTTGAAAACAAATGTATGGTAAGTTTTGAGATAGAATTTGGAGCACTCATAAGCCTTACAAGTCCAATTGTAAAAATAAAAAAGCTAAAAAACATTTGTAGGATCGGATCGTTGAACGATCTTTCGATCTTACGGTCGATCCTACGATCCTACTCCGATCTTACCTCCTGATCAATTCTACTTCAATCATGCACGTTTTCCCATGGTAGGATCGTAAGATCGTATGATCCTACAATCAGGATCGCGATCCTACGATCAGGATCGCGATCCTACGATCAGGATCGCGATCTTGACAACCTTGTGTTTTAGTATTGCTTAGGATAAATAAGCAACTTTCAATTTTGTTTGTTAAAGCCAATGAAAATATGATTATTTTTATACTCTCTATTAAACTATTTGAGTTTTATTTTGTAGTGAAGTTGTTATTCATTAATATTGTATACAATTGAATTAATTGATTAGATTATTCAAAAAATAAATTAATAAATTACAATTAAAAATAATATTAAATTTAAATAAACTTGAAATTTGAAAAACATTACACGGCTAGTCCTTTTAATGGAAAAAACTAACGATCAGTTTAATTTTAGACTAACGAAATAAATAGTTTGAAAATTAGGATTATTCAAATAGCTTTTAGAAGTCAGAATCGAGCTATGAACAAAACGTGAAACCACAAAGACGATTTAAATAAATTACTCATTATATGAGGACACGTGACATCATCATTTTTATAAGTTAACACAATCACCGAAATACATTCAATATCAATACTTATTCGCATATTATAAGAATCAAAGCATATATATAATTACATTTTTGTATACGCTTACGTAAGGTACTTAGAATTTTTCAGCAATTATCAACCTAAATCAACCAGAGAACATCCTCTTTGTCGCTGCCCAACGCATACTATAAAATTTTGAATTAAACTTGGTATATATATTGTGTAATTGGTGTAATTCGAGGGGTTTTATAGACTCCTTAAAAAAATCAAGATCCATCTTCATCCTCCCCCTTTATATGAATGGTAAGGGGCGGAGCTAGAAACCCAAATTGAGGGGAAAACTTTGACCTTAATTTCTTTTTATATTTTTGTAGAGATGAAAATTTTAAAATGCAACAATACTTTAGAAGATTTTTTTTTACCTAATTTAAATTTTCTTGTGGATTATTTGGCTCCACCTTGTGGATGGTTGGTAAACAGACTGACATTTGTTTGCCATTTAAGGATAAGCATTTCATGAAATTATTGTAAATCTTTATCATATATGTTACTATTATACAGTTATATAATATAATGTTATAAAATCTATACTTAAAAATGGCATGCATTAGAATCAGGCTTTTTAAAAAGCCTGCGAACAGATAAATGGAATCCGGATAAAAAAGGTCAATCAAAGATGGGCGTATGTATTGTCTATCTATTGTAAAACTGTAATGTTCATATAAAGAAGAGCCTAGTTTAACTAAATATATATTTAAACAGAATATTATATATATATATATATATATATATATATATATATAACCCCTTATAAAGGGTTTAGCCCCATTAGCTTAATGGTTAGAAAAAGAGATATCGGAAATCACTTATTTACCCTTGTCTAATAACCCTTTTATTTTTAGTAACTTTATAATTCCAACATTTCTATGGTTAAATTTTTTTAGGAAGTTGAATATATGTTATTATTACACTATAAAACATTTTGGTATTTCATCTATTTTGAATTTTAATATTGATCGACATTACCTCTTACAATGCACTCAAGGTAACTATCGGATCACATCGAAAATCACATGGAAACCTTAAGATCGTTAAATCTTAATCGACAACAATCATTCTTTTTCATGTATCGCCGCCGCATTGCGCGGGCACTGTACTAGTATATATATATATATATATAGTCCCAGGTTCAAATGAGAAGACTAATTTTCGTGAGAAGGTGAGAAACACTTTAAAATCAATTTTTAACTATGCAAAACATGTTATTTTACAAAAATTCCTTCGTAGCTTTTTTATAAATAACTTTTAAAAGTTATTTTTCAAATAAAAAAAATCGACGTTTTATTATTTTTTTAATTATTTTTAATTAAATTTTTTATTCTAATAATCACATTTTATAACTTGATAATCACATGAATAATATGTGATTATCATGCCATATTTTGTGATTATCTTGAACACATGATAATCACATTATATTAGAGAATAATCACATGTGATTATCATGTTATATTTTGTGATTATCTTCAATAATCACAACAGTAACGACTGTAAAATAAGTTCGAAAAAAAAAAGTTAATATTTTTTATTTATATTTATATCATAACTTCCAAAAGTTATTTTAATAGTAATCATTGAAAAAGTTTCACAGGAAAAAGTGTTTCGAATAGTTAAAAAGTAGTTTTGAAGTGCTTCTCACGTTCTCACGAAAATTAGTCTTCTAATTTTAACCCACCTCTATATATATATATATATACACACACACACATTAATAAAAACAAATCCCAACGAATATTATGGGGGTAATGTAATACGGTGTGGTTCTAGGAAGAAGCCAAAAAATGAGAGAAGGGGACGGCAAAGTGATCACAACCATCAATTTCAAAAAATAGATCTAATCTACGGATCAAAATGACGCAGTGGCATTTTCGTAATTAATATCAACTTTTTGGGTAGGGACTCCTGCAAACACTGTCAAAAGTTTTGACTATTTGTACCGTCACTCCAAGAACCATAACACACACACAACCATTACACAATTGTCTCTCTCTCTCTCTCTCTCTTTGAAATTAGGGGCGATTTTCATTGCATATAAAACCTGATTTCAAAATCAACAAAATTACGTGTGTTTTGATTGATTCTTAATTGTTTGTAAAAACTGCTATTATTACGTTGACAAAAAAGGTGCATCACAAAGTAAGGTCGGTACATCACATTGTAAAAATGGTGCATCAAAGATTAAAAACATGATGTATTACAGAGTAAAAAATGGTGCATCATAAAAGATATTAATGTCCATCATAATAGATAAAAATATGCATAAAGATAGTACATCACATTGTAAAAAATGGTGCATTATATAGTAAAAACATAATGCATTACAGAGTAAAAATATGGTGCATCATAGAAGATAGTAAGGTTTATCATAATAGATAAAAATGTACATAAAGATGATACATCACATTGTAAAAAATGATGCATCAAAGAGTAAAACATAATGCATTACAGAGTAAAAAAATGATGCATCATAGCAGATTTTAATGTTCATCATAATACATAAAAATGGTGCATCACAGCTTCAAATTAAAAATCAAATCGTAAAACAATAATGTACTACTCGTCTATCACATAAATGAACAAAAACATCAACAAACTAACAATATCCTTGATTCAACAAACAACTTCACCCACTGCTTAATTCTTCAACAACCTTGACCTTCATTTTCTTCTCATTACCATCACACCCCCTCAACTTCACATTACCTGGAGAAGATGAATCCTCAACTTCAGGAGTCGAAAACATATCGATTGACATGATTAACGGATGAACAAAACAATAATAGCTTCAATTTTAAGTTTTGCAAATGACGATAAAACCCTAAACAAGCAAATACGTTGTTATATAGCAAACCAATGAAGATAAAATCGATCGAGATACGATATAGATCGAATATATATCCAAATCCCTATACAATCAGAGATATTAATGAGATTGTTTAGAGAGAATATCTGAGAGGATTTTGAGATGGGTTAGGGTTTACAGGGAAAATGGGGAAAAAAGAAAGAGAAAATTGAGCAGTTTTTAAGAAAATTAATAGCTTCTCTCACTTGCGTTCAAAATATCCATTCCGTACATGAACTAGTATCAATGTAATATTGTAAAAATTATTATATTATTACTAAGTTACTAACTATTCAAACTTACATGATTTGCACGTGCCCGATAAAGTGGGTGGCCTCTTGTCCTATTTGTCATCTCTTTTGTAAAGCAATTAAAGCCTTAAAGGATAAAAAGCACCTCAATGCATATCACTAGTTGCTTGGCTTTTCTTATTTCTTGAGTTTATTGATTTTATAAGTAGAAAATATTAAAAATATATTTAAACTTACAATTACAAGGTTGTTGAATTAGCTCAATACCGTTATGTAAACAATTCTTTGGTAATTAACTTATCAATTTGAGTTTATAAGCTTCGGTGAGTAAAGCATAAATAAAATTTGATAAGTTAAGTCATTAGCTTATTGAATTTTTAACGTGTAAATTAATCTATTCCGAACAATCCCATAGTTTTTTTATCCATCCTATGTAATGATCTTATAATTTTAATTAAATCTAGTATAATTATAGTATGTCTGATTTGATACACTATTTATATCCAATCTATCTGTATAACTAACTTCGAATATCGAAACTAATTATTCGCAAAGGCAAATGATATTTTCACCTTACAAATTGATAAATACACCACAAGTGTGAATTAACATATTGTACAGTAGTACAACCTGTTAATGCATGTAGTGGATTTATCAAATTGAGTGATGGATTTATCACCACCTATTCATAAAATAAAGTCGCTCAATAAAAAGTTCTATAAATAAATGGATGATGATATACAGTACATTATTATTTTCTACCCGTGCACTATTGAAAATGTTTTTGTTGTGTTATTCAGAATATTAAATCACATAGTAATTTATTTATTATCCTATTTATTCAAAGGGTTGGATTTAGTCCATTAGACATTTAGACCTGACAAACAGACCCAACTAAACCTAGCCCATAAGGATCACGAGTCCAATAAGAGTGAAACTGCCAAAGAGAATGATGATAACAAGTTTTTTTTACTTTCGCGATGTGACGGATTTTAAAATATTGATATTTTTTACATAAATATTTAAAACCTTACATTTTAGTTTGTTTTTTTATAATTTTAATAGAGAAATTATGAGCTGATACCCTTTTTAATTGTAAATTATTAAAAAAATTTAAAATACCAATGATATGATAATCTAGATCTAGATATTAATAATAATAACAATAACAATGAAACACTAATTGTAGTTACCCAAGTTAAATTTATCGTAGCGAGAGTAATAACTATAAATTTAAACTTTTGTACCTTTTTACTATCAGTGTCTTTATTTCTATCTTATACATATTACTATTGGAATTAACTGAAATTTCTTAAATATAGAAACGAAAACAAAAAATGTAACATGAAGTAGTGGTACAACATACTTATTGAATAATTTTTACCTTCGTCATCATATCATCATAAATATATATATGTAAGATATTATTTCTTTGGAAAACGTAAAACATACACTCCATAAGAGTTGAATATTAATATCAAGAGATAATAATCATGAAATATAGTTATTGTAACTGTGTGTGTGTATTAATTTCTTAGTTCGAAAAATAAAAATGTAAGAATTCAATAATAAATATTAAGAGATAATAACCATAGAATATAATTATTATAGCTAATAGTATCATAAAAAAATAATAGCAACTATGAGTTATATGCAAATAGTTGATATAAGGTTTAGATGGATTTTCAAAATAATAGGAAAAATAAATATCATACCAAAGGCTTAAACTTATATAACCCATAACAAATTTAAAGTTATTAAAGAGTTAATATTAATAATAGTTTGTTAATTAATATTAAATGATAAGGATCAAAGAAAAAACAATATCACACTAAAGGCTTAAACTTATATAACCCATAATAAATTTTAAAGTTATTAAAGAGTTAATATTAATAATAGTTTGTTATTTAATATTAAAGGATGAGGATCAAAATATATTTAATACTAATATGCCATAAAAACAAATTAAAAGTTATTAAAGAGTGAATATGAAAAATGTTAAAATTTAAAGGGTAGAAAATGAAAGAGTGTTAATAGTTGAGACGAAGAAAATAAAAAGTAGTTAAAAGTCAAAGGGTAAAAGGTGAAAATATCCTAAAAGATAAGGGGTACAAAGTTAAAAATTAAAGGATAGAAAATAAAAAAGTTTTAAAACATTAGGGGCGAAATGAAAAAGGATTAAAAGTTAAAGGGTAAAAAATTTAAAAGTTAAAAGGTAGAAAATAAAAAAGTTAAATGGTGACAATTATAAATTTGTGAAGTACTATTCATAGTGTTGCTCGATTGATATTAGGGGGAATATAATAAATGATACGGATCTCCAACTCTAAAGAGAATGATAATATCATATACGGAGTATATATATACCCATTAAAACCTATTTTGATTGGTTGAAATAAAAATTAGACATTTGTTGTAACACCTCAAAATCTAAAAGTATTATTGTGGATAAAGTAATAGTAATTATTTAAATTTATTATTACTTTAGGTAAACTAAATTAGTTATAACTGTGAGTCGGTTTTAAAGTTCCAGACAATAATAATCACTGGGAGTAAATTAAAATAGATATGTACATATGATCAGTGTTTATCCCATATCATTTCTACAAACCTCTGGAAACATTCCAGAGGAGGGCTCATGAGAGAAAAACCACATCGATGATTCATTATCAAAATCAAAGATTCAACCTTCAAATTAGAGATTCTATCAACCTAATTTCTTCCTCTTAATCATCATGGATACTATGTAAGTGTTGATTCTTCATGTTCTTAACCTAGTATCTTGATATTAAGGGTTTTCATGGAAATTTATGAAATTAACGATTCTAATCTATACTAATATATAAAGAGTTTGGCACAAAGTCTTAAAAAGAGTAATAGTAAATTACTATTTTGCCCCTATAACTATCTCAATTAAGTTTTAAACACATGTATTGAATACAATTTAGTACAAAGTTAATATATCATAACTGATTTCGGTTACAAAATATGTAACACAATATTAATTTGTCTTTTCCATAAAGTGATGTAAGTTACATAAACATAATAAAGAGTTTGACATGCAGTACAAATAATAATTATGCTAAATGCAAATAAATTTACAAAAAAATAAAAAATAAAAAGACATTTAATATTGACATTTTTTAATTATATTATAACTCAAATAATATTAATCGGATATTGATTCATGAATGTAAATACTTAAGATATAAATATCATTTACTTATTATCAACATAATACATAATTTTATTAATAAAAGGTTAGAAAGTTATATTCTTAAATAATTAATTGAGATTATTATTCTCTATTTTTAATTAACACAACATCAAATGTAAATAATACAAACATCTAAAATAAAGATATATAGTATTATTGTTACAAGTATCTATCTAATTTCCTTTCTTAATAACGACAGTGTAGCTTAACATGTTGACCCAATCTTATACGCGCGAAAGATACTCAATAAATTTGAAATGGTTGACACTTTTGGGTTAACGCGTTCATATTTGCACGTCAAAATTTCTGAACATAAACCCGGACTATGTTGAACAGACTAACATGTCAAAATTACCCAATATGGAAAACAAGTTAATGGGTTTAGATGTCGCTTTCTTAGAGCCACCTGTTGACCTAAACCGTAACCGAAGAAGGGGGTGTTGTGGGGTGCTACAGATTGTGGTGGTACTTATCATTCGAATCGTACCTTATAAAATAAAGTAAGTATAAATTATTTTTTAGATTTTATTTAAGGTTTAAATGACCGTGAATAATGGTATCATCACAAATTTTGTTTTAATATTTTTGCGCCGCTGCATTACGCGGGTACTATTATAGTACGAAATTAAGTGTCTAATAGGTGGAATTGATGATATATATGTTTATCAGTGATTGTAGAAACATAAAAATGAGTTGAAAATGAAGAATCGTGGATGGTGTTCTTGAGGGTTTGGTGGGTTTTGATAAATTAATGATTCTAATCCGAATTAGGGCTTGTAAATGGTTGAATTATGATATAGAAATGAAATAATCATGGTAGTTACTAATTTGCTATGGAAATTAACACTTTTGAATTAGGTGTTAATGATCAAAGTGGGTTTTGGATCAATGGGTATGATTTGGTGATAACTCACCTATATTAATGATTAGAAGTGTTGTTGGAGCTTTATCAGGGAAAATTGAAGTATGAAATTAAATAGGTAAGTGTTTGGGTTAATTATGATATGATGATTGTTAGTTGTTAAATGTGTTATTGTATCGATATGCTATATGCTAGGTGATCAAGAATGGTGGCCTTGCTATCGAATGTGACATCATGTAATTGCCTAAAAAGCAAAGGTGTGTGATACGAGGATTATGAGTAATGGTTGTATGTACCGGATTGCTTATGAGCAAGAGGTTCATACAATCTAGTGGTTTATGTTTGAATCTTATAATTGTATACTCACTAAGCTTAAAAGCTTACCCCTTCAGTTGTTTAATGTTGTAGGTGCTTGCTTTGGTTGAATCAATTGGGTGAAATGTGATTAAAAGGAGGTAGCGTGGATTGAAGCTTGAAATGTGGTTAGACAAGCTTCTTGTTCTTTTGAAATGTCGTTTTGAATTTCCGTTGTATAAATCGCCCAATAGATTACGATTTAGTCAAATGTGTCATCATTGTATTCAATTTGAATTTGTAAAATCAAATGTGGATTTCAAATGAAATAGATTATTGTTGATTTTATATGGGACCAAATGTAAAAGAAATTAATTGAGAATGTTGTGGAAATTTTTTTTTAGGGCGTTTCATTTGTGTTGGACAACTATAAATATAAATGATGATATTTGGAATGTTTTTTTTTGGGAAAAGACGGACAAGATTACCATTAAAATCAGCCATAATACACAGTACAATGATATACAACATAACCATAAAACTGACCCCAAGCTACCCAAGCATCATGCTACAAGACGTAAGATGAGACCAACAGCTACAAATACAGACAAAATACAACTAAAACTACAAACCAAAAACTACTACACCTTACACCAAAATAATACTAAAAATGACAATACAATCTAGAACTAAAAATGACGCCAGGATATAACTCAAACATATCATGTAGAAAACTAGTAGGAGCATAGTGCCAGAATTTGAACCCAACTATCCAGATAAACTGAAACAGAAACTGAAGGAGCATAGTGCCAGAATTATATACGACCAACCGGAACTTTTTCCATCCATTCCACTCGATTCTTGCATAACCGTGATCCACTCAAAAGTCCTTACCTGAATTTCTTTAAATAAATCCGGAATTACTTCATTCTTTGACTTGAAAACTTTCCTATTTCTAAAGCTCCACCACACATAAAAACAAGACCAAATACATGTCCGTCAAAATACTTTCTTACTTTTTGTAAATGAACCCAAACCTACATGCATAATTATATTCTTCAAAGTACTACCATTAACCCAATCCACATCCCACCAATTAAACAATTTGACCTCCACATCTTTTATAAACTTCAAAGGACACTTGGAATGTGATGGAGGAAGTAATATAATATCTCTTAATGCTAAATGGTATGTACCATGTGGGTGTGTTTGGCAAAAATAGATGGTAACTAAAGCTGTAAGTTTATAACTGAAAATTATTTTTAAGTTAGAAGCTGGAGCATATTGCTTTAGAGCATCTCCAATGCGAGCGCCAAATTTTATCACTAAGATAGTGCAAAAATAAAATCTTATTAGAATATGCTTGCACCAAATATTTTTTACTCCAATGTATACACTATATTTTTATACTAAATGTACTTTTTAACAAACTAAAGGCATAAATATGCAATATACATAGAAAATAAGTAATACATGATATAACAATATTGAGCTAGTTTTAATGGTATTAATAAGAAACATATAATTTTTCATTTTATATAAATTAGTTTTCATTATTTGTATTTATTAATAAAGGAATAGTGTTTAGTGCAATAGATACGGTTGTATTATATTTAGTTCAATTTGATCCATATTTAGTGCAACACTATAATAATGCAAAGATTTACTGCTAACGTTGAAAATGCTCCAAGTGTTTGCCAAACTAGTTATAGCTTACACATGTGAATTGACATAAAGGATAAAAACCACATGATAGATTATATTTATTAAAGTTAGTTGCGTAATAACTCATTTCATAAGCTAAAAGCTTATTTTTAAAAGGTACTTCAAATAACTTTTTTTAAAGCTTACTTTTTTAATAAGCTCTTAAATTTGTATACGTCAAATAATGCTAGAAGCTTGAGTTTATAATAAAAAAAATAAGCTTAAGCCCTCATAAGCTTTTATAAGGCCACTCCCAACACGCCTCGTCAGTTGGGAGCCGACGAAGGCCTGCGAACCGATGCTGATGGTACGGTCTCATCGGTTACTTCGTCGGTTGTGATTCTTCGACTGGGCGACGAAAGAGAAGGGGTTCAAGTGGGCCCATGCATTTTATTATTATTATTATTATTATTATTATTATTATTATTGTTGTTGTTGTTGTTGTTGTTGTTGTTGTTTTATTTTATTTTATTTTATTTTATTTCTTGAAATCTATCCGTTGAACTTAAAAATAAAAAATAAATATAATAAAAAAAATGTTATATGACCGTTTATTTCAAAAGAATTTTTTTAAACCTTTTTTCCTATATAATTACATATTTCACCCGACCTTTAAACACACTACAAATCAACCATCTTTTTTTACTTCCAAACACTTAAACAAATCAACATCTTTTCACTTCCAAACACCAAAAATATCTGACAACAACAACGATTTCTTACAAAATTTACATAACAATCCCATTTACCCCAATTGATCGGCTAACTCATCTTCGAGAACTACCTCCAACAATTTACCAACCAGTTTCGCATCATATCAATCCCAACTCCAACCATGGTATCCCCAACAACCACAATACGGCTACCAACAACCACCATACGGATTTCAACCACCACCATAATACGTCTTACAACCATACTCTCAACCACAATCCGACCAACACTCACAAACACAACCCGAAACTCCTTTCCAAACACAACCCGAAAGCCAAGATGAAGTAGCATCCGAAGGCGAGGATGAGGTTAATCCCAAGGGAAAGACAAAAAAAAGAGCACAAGTGAAGTGGACAGACTTTGAAGTCAAAACATTAGCTGGACGATGGGTCGACAATTCCCAAAATCACATCGAAGGAAATTTGCAAGTCGATTCATAATTTTGGAACAAAATTTTCGAAGACTATAATCGGTTAGTTGATGTGAAACGTACAAAAAGTAACTAGTCGGTAAATGGAATAAAACTAGAACCGACGTCACGAAATTTATCGGCATTTACAAAAAGTACAATGAGCCTCGAGCAAGCGGGCTCAAAGACGAAGTGAAATGGAACTTTATTTACGAAGTTGCGTTCCACGTAGTCAAAGATGTCCCGAAGTTCTATGTCAATCACCGTTTAACGTACAACAAACGCCTATTCCAAGAAAAGCACGTACCAATTAATTTATCCGAGGATGATACCACCGATATGCAATGGTTATTTCAACACGACCACATTCATCGTCCACATGATCGTGACAAGTCGGAAAAGTCAACGAATTTCAGGGTCATCGGATGCAACATCTTCAAGAAATTCGAGCGACGCTACCCGTGAGGCCATTTTGGAATACACAGAAGTCTCACAAAAAACTTTGAAAACTATTCAAGAGGTGGCACAACAAAAACTAGAGTTTGATCGGCAAAATATGGTGCTCATACGGTGAAAATTTATCCAAAGGGAAATACCATTGCGCTAAGGACAACATGAAGTTGCAATGTTTGAAGAGACTAGGGAAAATGTGATCAGCAAGTATCAAGAAGATTTCAAAATGATGTTCGATAAGGATGCATGACAACATGAGTTCTCCGACAGTGACTAGATTCGTATTTTAAATATATTGTAAAGTTATATTTATATTATTGTAATATTTTATTTCAAGTATTGTAATGTTTTTTATTGCAATGCTTTTATTATTAATGTAATATTTTTTTAATTAAATAATTTAAATTTAATTTGTGTTCAAAAAATTATTTTAATAGTCGGTGGGTCCTATAAATGAAACCGAAGAAATGAAGGTTGATACAGTTTAGTCAGTCTTTCATCAGTTGTGGCTCTGCTGACAAAATTGAAGAAGCAAGTGAAGAAAGGGAGGAGTGGTCTAAGCTACCTTGCCAAACACACCAAACTAAATTGATTCTTTTTATCCGTTGAATTTCTTTTCCTCTTCTAAATTTATCGAATTAATTTTTCTATTTACCACTACTACAAAAATAAGTATAGACCACTTCTAATAGACCAGACAAATAGTAAAAAACTCATAAAATTCGTGGTCTATTTGCCAAAAATTAGACATTTTTAAATATTTTATGATAAACCACGGTTAAAAAAAAAATACTGAACACGATTTCCAATTATAACCAGTGGTCAGTTCTATCAAAAGCATGAACCACGGTTCTAATTATAGTGAAGTGGCCAATTATTCCTAAACGGAACACGGTTCCATCGCAAATAACCCTGGTTACTTGAATTTGTTTATTTATAAATTTAACCTTCTCTTACGCTAGAAAAATTATCAAACCCTATCTCTTAGATATCTCAATCGATCTTCGTCTCTTCACTGGCTTTTCTCCCCCGTCACATCGTCTTCGTAGTCTCACAGCGTCTTCACTGTTTCACCATCACATCATCTCAAG
Organism: Pseudognaphalium luteoalbum; assembly: GCA_963422505.1. Classification (NCBI taxonomy): domain Eukaryota; kingdom Viridiplantae; phylum Streptophyta; class Magnoliopsida; order Asterales; family Asteraceae; genus Pseudognaphalium; species Pseudognaphalium luteoalbum. The sequence continues at coordinate 5,394,595 of OY730194.1, forward strand.
TATAAAGCAATCAAAGGTATGCATTATCATTATTAAAGTTTAGGGTGGGGTTCAAATGAGAATAGAAATTTGTGTGAGAATGAGGGAACCAATTATATCAAGCCATGTGTACAAAGAGAATGTTCACATATAAAAAACTCATTTACCCCCAACATCAATCATCTCATAAACGACAAATCAAAAATTTATGAAAATTGCACCATAAAATTCAGCGTTTCATCCTCTTCGATATGCCTTGAGGGACGGCAAATCGAAGAGGAGAAAATGCTGAATTTTATGGTGCAATTTTCATGATTTTTCGATTTACCGTTTGTGAGATATTTAATTTTTAAAAATGTGGAGGAGAAAGAATAAAGTGACACATGGCATAAATTTGTTGGTTCCCTCATTCTCACTCAAAATTGATATTCTCATTTGAACCTTACTCTTAAAGTTTAATGTCTTTCCATTACTTATCTTTCTAACTTGCAGGTTTGCTAAAAGATGATTTTCAAGCCCTAAATTTATTGACCTGGGGTTTTGTGAATAGATATGTCCTTTAATTTAGGCATTCTAACCCTAAGTGGCTTACATATTAATTATTATCTTCTATTTTTTTGGATTTGCCCTAATTGTGTATATCATTGAAGTAATGAGTATTCGTGTTAGACACTTTTCTGATTTGTGATATATTTGAAATTTCATACCAGATGATGTCGGGTATCGAAGATAAAAGAATATGAAGTTTATGAGTTAGAAGTCATCTTTGTTTTACTTAAGTGCTAAAGTTAGTATCTTATGTTTTTACTTTTATATATATAGGGTGCAGCTCATGGACTTCCTATGGTTGCAACTAAAAATTGGTCTCGTTGATAGTCATTCAATAAGTTATATTGTTTCTTTTCTATTGCGAAATCATACATCAATTCAACCTTTTTCATAACGATATCACTTCGTTATTTTGCTATTAAAAGGATGGATTTTAGTCCGTTTGGATTGGTGAATTGAAAAGGATTACTCAAATATTCAGTTTTCAATGTTTTGATAAACAGATTCATCATGGCAGTACGTTCAACTTTCTCTCATCTATTTTGATTCGTTTTTAATAATTATTATATTATATTAGTAATAATGGGTTGTGTAATTCTTGTTTGAATCTATTATATTTGAAAGAATTTATGGTTAATTTGATGTTACGGTTGTTAGATTATATATGTATTCATCTCAAATTAAGTTTATGTCCGGTGAGAATTAAGAATATTGCTGAGTTTGCACTAGCAACTACTCTCCATTGACTTGATTATAACCGACTAATCTGATTATACTTCTTTTGCAGATATATTTTACACAGTAGTTTTGCTAAAGCTTTCCCTTTAAGGTTTGCATTTCCTTATAAAAAAGTAAGAGAAGAGCAGAGATGCTATTTTGTTGCTAAATATATAATATGAACTTGCTAAATTAGGATCACTATAGATATTTAAGAAGTGAGCTCCATGCTACCGGTTGATATGTTGTTCCAAATATGTTCAAACTCGGCTTTTTTAAGAACCGTGGCAAAAGATGAACCATTTTCAAGTGACATAAATTGTTGATTTCACCAGACATAATGGTTTTGTTGTGGTTTTTGGAAGATATTATGCTTACACAATTGTGTTTACTATGATCTTTTTATATAAACCCATACACTGGAATGAAGGAAGGTTGTAGTCTTCATTAATAATTATGCATCTCATCGAATGTGTGTTTTCATTTGTTAGGTTTCATGTTTATTGTAATGTTATATCATCGAATGTAACTCTTGTTAAGTTTCTGCTTCTTCATTGAACAAATTTCTTATTATAGCATTTATATAATATGGATGATATTTTAGACATTTGACTAACAGGAGTAACAGTAACAACTAAACTTTTCACGTAAATGTTGCACTTTTACATGTTACATAGGGAGCACAATAATCTTTGAGATAGAGTCCCATGTTTGCTTGACGTGGTAAAATTTTGAAGTAGAAAAGTATGCGTACTCAATATATGAAAAATAAGCATCCCTTGTATACGTCTAGTAATGTTGTCTTTCTAGATGTGCAATTATTTTTTTAGTTTAATAGATATGCCTTTTGGTGTGATATGCCTGCAGGTTGTAGAATATCGTGGTGAGCAAGGTGAGGCGTAGTGTTGCAGATTTGAGGGAGGTGCGTTACCGGTCTGAAGGCAAGGATTGTTAACAAAGAGTCATCACTTGTAAGAGTCTCTTATGTCTCTTCTTTCTTTTAAGTATTGCAAATTATTAAACAAATAACAAAGAGTCATCACTTGTATTAATCTACCTGCCCTATGTACATTAAAATTTTCATAGCATAAGAGCACACGGAGTGGCAGTGTTCTCATCAAAATCCTTCGTCGAGAACGCCGTAAAACGGCGTTCTGCCACTTCGTGACGGTGTTCTCGTTGGCGTTCTCGTTGGCGTTCTCGTCGGCGTTTTTGCTTCAAAATCCTCTGCCAGACGCTGTCCCAAACGGTTTCCTCACATTTTTTATTATTTTTTTTTTCTATTTTTTGATTTCCAAGGTATAAACTTTAATATATAAAAAAAAAAATTATGTCCAGAACACTGTCCAAAACACTGTTACCACTCCACAAAATCCTCACCACAAAATTCTCACTCAGAACACTGTGTTTAGGTTGTCACTACTCCGTGTGCTCTAAGGGATTTGTTGTTGTGACTGAACTACGTTTATTTGCAGCTTTTTAAGATCAGTGATGACATCGTAATTGACGCCACAAGTAAAGTTTTCCAATTTTATTGTTTCAGTGCAAATTAGTAACTTATCATATTTTATCTATGTTGTGACATTTGAAGAAGTTCTTCTAAATGCTTCTAAGATTTGTGGGCTTCATGATGTTCAGGTAGTTATGCATGTATTTATTTTCATAATGAGTTATTTAGTTTTGTATACAGCTACCATATATGGTGAACTTTGTGATCATGCTTTAGGCGACACAAATGAAAACAAGAACGTTCCCCCTACAAACCCGGCCTACAATGGAAGTGGAAGGGAAGAAAGTAGAGGTTCCGGGCACCAAGAATGAAAAGACAGGCAAAAGACAAACCAAAGAAACACTCATATGTTGTAATGAACTTTGTATATGTTTGTTTTTAATGGTAAGTCTATAGTTTACAAAAAATTCATTTGTTTACTTATTGGTTTTAGTTAACCACTGTATTAGAAATTGTTTACATATGATTGATGTAATGAGTGTCAGACATGTTAGCAAATCAATTATCGTTGTTATTTATATAATTGTTATAATCATAACTTATTATTAAAAATATGTTTATATAAAGAAAGAGAAAATAAGAAAAAATTAAATACAATTTTTTTTTTTATATATATAATCACTTAAATAGACCACGGTTCTTAATGTGAGAATCGTGGTCCTTATGTCAAATAGACCACCCCAAAATATCTGTGGTCTTTTTGCTTATCAAATAGACTTCTTCCTTATAGACCACCCCACTAAATCCGTGGTCCATTTAGCTTTTATACCGTGGTCTATTGTCTTTTTCTAGTAGTGTACCAATCACTTTTTACATCCAAATTTAGACCTACATATTATTCTCACCTACCGAGTTATTAGTATCTAAATCATTTATCAAGCATTTGCACTTTTTTGCTTAAACTAATTATCAAAAGGTATATGGTAAATATCCAACATACCCTCCAATTAATTTAGCCTAAGTCAACTTTCATTAATTTTATAAATGTTAGTCAACTTTCACAATATATAATCTATTTTGTAAAACCAATCAGTAATTAGCAATAATATTTATAATAAGTCATCGTGTAATATAGAAACTATATGTAAAATCATTTAGCCCCTCCAATCATACGATAATTGATTAATGTATTGTACATAAATCAAATTATTTTGACACTACATTCATATATTTAACAAGTAAATTTTTTAATTCAAATCAAACACTAAAAAGTAAAATAACCTTACTGGTGTTTAGCGAAAATAACATTTATTAAAGACTTGATTGTGAAAGCGAAGAAGATCAACGAAAAGAAAAATGATATGTAAGCATAAACTTGCGGTGGCGGACCCATAAAATTTATTCAGCGGTGTCACAAAAAACTTGAAGCTCACTCATTGTAATTTATTAAGTTTATTTGAATAGTGAGGTACACCTCATAAATATAAGTGGTAATACTCGTAAAAAACAAATAAATTTCAACTAATTTTGCCATAATTAACTGGTGGTACATCTGGTTATAACGTAAGTATGACCGTGTAAACTAGTAACAAATATTGTAATGAAATAAATTATCTTATGTATAAAACTAACACTTATGTTGAAATGAAATATATACAGTCAAACGTAACACGAAACCCACTTAACAAGTAGAAAAATGTCACCTACAGTAAACTTCATATTCCATTGCATTACGAAGATATTATTGTAGGGCAGCCATGACTTCCTTTAGGTCATGGGTTCGAAACTTATCATTGATATTATTTATCATAAAGGTACTTACCAACAATGAAACGAATGACTCACAACGTTAAGGCTCAATCCGTGCGAGTTCCGATTCAAACGTTTTGGTATATGTGATAGAGGTGATTTGCCCGACGATTTTGGACCTTGTGGAGAGTTCGGTCATGCTCCACTGAAATATGAAGCGACTCCTGTGAGTGACCCAAATAACTTACTTAAAAATAACTTACTTAAATTTATAACTTACTTAAAAATAAATATAAATAATAATAATGATATTTAAAAAAAAAAAAAAAGTGGATTCTCAACTGCGATCACTCCTCCAACTGTTATCGTTATCTCTCTCATCATCATCATCATCAATTTCCATCCTCTCTTTCTAAAAATGGCAATAGCTTCTTCTTCATTCTCACTTTCATCGCACACCCAGAATCATCATCATCATCATCATCTTCATTCCCTCTTCCCTGTTCACATACACTTCAATTCATCATCATTTTCGTCCCCCATTATTAAAATTAATAAATTTGCTCTCAGATGCAACAGCAACAGCACTAACAACAACACTGAATCAAAAACTGCTAGAAAACTTGGAGTCTCAGTTTACAAACCTAAATCTTACCAAGTTCTTGTTAATGATGCTGCTAATTCACTTGCTGCTGCTCTTGATGACGGCAAAACTCGTCTCGAAATCGATTTCCCGTAATTCTCTCCCCTCTTCTCTGAAGCATTTTATCAAACACTTTGTGTTCATTGTTAGTTTAGCTTGTTTGTATAGTAGAATTGTGCTTTACCATACATCATTTTATCAAAACCCCTAGGACTAGTAATGATTTTCGATAAATTGCGGAAACTTTATTGTAGATAAGTATATGTACTATGTTTGACCAATATTTTTAGAATTAGCTATTTAGAGTGGAGTAACATATGCATTTTGCTATGATTGTAATAGGTAATGAGGATTTGGGGAGTATATATACATTATTGCTTGCTCCCAATTGAATTATCGTAATTTTGATGAAGTTTATGCTTACTGCTTACATCAGTTATCGTTTGTGTTCTTACATTTTAAATTGATGGCACCAACAGGCCATTGCCTACCAGCATTTCTTCATATAAGGTATCTTCATAGCCTTCATGTTTTTTTGCTGGTTCTGTTGAATGGGCTTCTTTAAGCTTTTCCTTAGTAAAAAGCTTGGCTTATATGAAATTGTGAAGGGATCTTCAGATGAATTTAGTGATGCCAATGTTCAACTTGTGTTGGCTGTTGTTAAGAAGCTTCAAGAGAATAGGGAAACACGAGCTTGCATTGTAAGACTACACCTTTTTTATTTCTTTCTTTATTTCCATTTGGTTTTGTTCATTGGTTATATACTTATATCTACTAGAGGTTGCAAAAGTGTTAGGTTGTATAACGGGTCAGAGTGGTTCACAGGTCGTTTTTGTATGGGTCAAAAAGGTAGGTGTGTGTAGTTTTATTTTAATAAATTTCATGTGTCATTCATAATTCAAAAGTTATTCTGTGTATATATGCTGACTCATTGAGTAAAATGATTTAGGTGGTTTTATGCATCAAAACGACACTTTGGGCAATTTGCAAACCGTTCAACCCACTCTTAAGCTATCTTTATAAACCTTTTGACCTGTTAGAGAAAAATATAAGCCAAGTTGACCCCTTAAAAAATAGTATTTGATGTGTAAATTTGAACTTATGGATCTTCTGTAGGTGTTTCCTGACAAGCCAGAAAAGCGTAGAGCTTCGGAGTTATTTAAATCAGCTATTGACTTGGTAATAATCTATTTATAACTAAACTCTTTAAGGATATATTCACTTTTTTCTTGGAAGGCATGTAACATTTGACGTGCATGTTCATGTTTTATTTTCCAGATTGACGGGATAACTATTGGTTCCTTGGATGATATTCCCACTGGTCCTGTTGCTTCTTTCTTCAGATCTATAAGGAACACACTTGATTTTGATTTTGATGATGAAAATGATGGTTAGTCCTAAGAAAACTCACATTTCATACTGCAGCAATATTATATACATTTGTGATCATCATTATAACTATGTAACAATAAAATACCCTTTGAATCAGTTATTCTATTTCATAATTGACCCCTTTATGACCACAGGGAGGTGGCAGAATGACAAACCACCAACTATATATGTATTTATCAGTTGCAGCACCCGTGAACTTGCTACCATAGAGACATATCTGGTAAGGTCAAAGATATCTGGATATTTGGATATCTGGTAGGATTTTGTTTTGTTCCATTATGAACATATTTTTTGTGCAGAATATGATTAGTAAGATTATACAATATAAACCTATATATTGATAAGATGTTTGAGGTTTTCTGAAATACAAAATAATCATTGGCCGACTTTCACCTCGTTCGACCCTTTGGAGTAGTTTTAATTTCACCTGTTTGACCCTTTAGAGATAAATCATCACTTGATACGACACAGTCAATTGTTCATAAGTAGATGCGTAGAAATTGCCACGCTTTATAATGGATCTATCCATTAACTCTAAAGAAAAGCCATATCCTATGCTTGTGATGCATTATATGTTTTGATTATGAAACAACAAGATTTTCCATGCTTCTCTATTCCTTAGTTCAATTTTCCATAGATGTTGGAGAAAATTGTCCATAACTAATGGTCTATGTTGATTTATGCCTTGTACAGGAAACATTTGGTGCATCAACACCCGCTCTCCTTTTTAATCTGGAACTTGAGACATTGCGGTAATTTTAATTGGGTCTTTGATTTCAGTTAGAATTCAATAAAGGAGGCAAGATGGGTTGGGCACACAAGTTGGGTAATGGATCAAAACAGGTTTGGTTGAAACATGTCGTTTTTTGTACAGGTCAAGGTGGGTCGGTTCAGGTTGGGCTGACGCACAAACACTTTCCAATTCTTGTAAACTAGCTAAACCATTAGATTACGAAAACAATAGTAATCAAAGTGTTAATTTTGATAGATATAGGATGTTGTATGCATTTATAATGGGCTTGGTATAACTTTCAATCCATTGACCCATTTCCTTTTAGCAAAACTTTTTAATTGACCTGTTTGACAAATTTAAGATGAAAGATAGCCGAGATTGACAACTATTCTTGAAAGGGTCAATATATGTCTCTAGAATTTATCTTCGTGATCATCAACTATACTTGCTTTGACAAATAAAACTATTATATTGGGCAGAGCTGATCTTGGCCTTCTAGGCTTCCCACCCAAAGATCTGCACTACCGATTTCTTTCTCAATTTGTTCCAGTATTTTATATTCGAATAAGAGATTATTCTAAGGTAACTTTTGTGCTCTCATGGTTGCATTATTTTGTTTTATTTAGTTTTGTAACGTCTGACATTGCTTTGATATAAATCTTCCTTTATAATGCAAGACAGTGGCAGTAGCCCCATATATCCTGAATTACACCGGAGCACTCTTCCGTCAATACCCTGGTACGAATTGTGATTGAAGCTAATTTTTGCGTCTTTTAATTTTATTTTATCTTTGAAGGCCAGGCTCGTCATCTGTTACTTGACAACATGCCAAACTTGTTACTGTTGCAGGACCATGGCAGGTGATGCTTAAGCAAACGGATAATTCTTATGCTTGTGTTGCGGAAAGTGAAACTCGATTTACCCTTAATGAAGTAAGTATACATTTTCATCCTTGTCCTCTTTCTTTAGCGATTACACATGAATCTCAGACAGTTGTTTGGCATGTGCAGACGAAAGAAGAACTATTGAGGGTCCTTGGATTAAAAGAGGAACAAGGAAGCCAACTTGAGTTCCTTCGCAGGGGTTACAAGGTCTACATCTATTTCAACTCATTTCTAATTTACTCCTTTCACCTCATAAAAATTGCAACATATAATTTGGTGCCAGCCTAAATCAGTCATTTCCCATGATTATCTTTACATATATGTCGATGGTAATCTACAATACATGTTTGATGAATTAAATTAAAAATTGCAACATGTTTGTCTTTCTTCTTTATATTTTGTTGCTGGGAAACATTTTGAATTTCTACATTTTCAGTATTTCACGGAGAAGCCTACTATATGTAATAATTTAAGTAAAAATGGTATCTACATCTAACTACTTGATGAATTAAATTAAATACAAATTAAAAGAAAAAAACTAAATATGTAGTAGTAACTCCCATGCTAAAGAAAATATATAAAAGCTTCAATGTCCTGATTAACATGAAAATGAAATGAAATAATGACCCGCTGCATAGAGCGGGCACTATGCTAGTTGATGGTAATACACAATATTTGTTTGTTTTTGTTGTGTTCAAGGGTATTTAGACACTCAACAAATATTCAAAGCAAAGCATACTTAGTTTGTGTAGTGTAACTATGTAAGTACGAAGATCTTTTATGCTATTGTAGTGCAGACCTAGATCTTGTCAGTTGTATATGGGCCATTCAGGCAGGTTGGGTAATGATTGACACTTTCTATTGTTAGTCAAAACAGTCTGGTCAAGTTGGCCCAATCCACAAGCATATCTCTTTCCTTTTTTTTATTTATTTATTATTATTATTATTTTTTAGTATTTCATAAATAAGTAGTGTTTTAACGATGATTACACGTATTAATTAATTTTCTTATAAAGTGAATCAAAAGGTTTTTTTGTACTCGGAAGACTTGAGCAACTTTTTACTAATTTGACCTATTCTCATCATAGCTAAGCTTTTTACTTCAACTCATTTGACACAATAAAGACAAAGTATAACCACAATCAACCCTGCAATGCTCAAAGGACTAGAAATGGCTACCTCAGCTAAATATATTTTTCTATAATGGATCTGCCATGACTTATGGTAGTAATTCTTTTACATTGACTTGGTGCATTTCTGCAGACTGCAACATGGTGGGAAGAAGACGTTGAATTGGAATTGTCTTCAGCATGGCGTACCTGAGTTGAACCCGATAGAAACACCAGGAAAATGGGAAGATATTGCTTCAAGCGATGTGGTTGGACGCCTAGCCTAGTCATGATCATTCCATAGCGTTTATATGTATATCAGTACACAAATTTTCTCTTTAATTTTTTCTATGGTTTTTTTCTCTTCCATTTTTGTTTCAAAACATCTTATATTGGTCTTAGTGAAGAATATATGTATCACCATAGACTGATTCATCTATCATGTCAACAAGGTAAAAAATTTATAGTATTAACATCTGATGTATACTTTTCCATGGCTAGATCTCAAGCACTGTTCATAATTAAAGTTAGTAATGTTTGTGTATTAATTAGCCCATCACCCAACTCACATATTCGTCCATCTTGTCACATATATAGTGTATTATGATGAGGAACAACTAATGATTCAATTCGAATAGTGTGAATGCGTTATAAACAGGCTAACTTCAAATGACTGTAAACTTTCTACTCCCTAGGAGTTGGCAAGCCTAGGGAAGGGTCACAATGAGCCAAACATTGTACCCACTTCGTTTTCACCGGTTTGTCTAGAGATATGGCCCAAAATTCTTCATATAGGACTCTAAATCCAACATTAAATTATATAAGTTTTTATTCGGTTTGTTTACACTTCAAGTGTGAATTACTAAATCTTATAAACAATCTCAATAATAATAACCATGAAGAGAACAAAAAATACACAACTTATGCAGACATCTTGCAAAATCAGGTAGCCTTGATGCTCCAGGGTGGATCTATATTACATCGATCTCCAGATACAACATACATATTTCAAACCACAACCACATCTCAGTTAACTTACAAATAAATTCTCATCTACCTATATAACAAACAAATAAACTATTCATCTCAATCCACATTAAAATCCGGCTCGGAAGGCTTTTGCAGACTAATAAACCCCGTTGACACACCACGTTTTCTCTGCACTCGTTTCATAGCATTAGCAGCAAACCTCGATGCATACATTGTTGCACCAAATGATGAGGATGATGGACGTCCTCTAATCAACGCACTTTCTTCATTAACATCATCATCATCCTCCTCTTCATCTTCATCATAATCCTGATAATCATTTTCTTCTTCTTCTTCTTCGTCTTCTCCCTCTAGTCGATTGAGTTCTACAAGCTTCCTTCTTGAATACCTCCTCCACGCAGCTTGTATAAAGCTCGCAGCCCACGTCCTCCATTGCTGTGAATAAAATCTAAATGTGTGTTGAACCTGTCGACTGTGAAGTCGCCTGAACTGGCTTGTAATGAATTTTACTTCATCGGCGATTAATGCAAACGCTTCGACTTCTGTTAATGCTTTTACAGTTCGGGTTGATGGTGGTAAGTTAGCTGCTGATTTTGGGTCTAAGGCCCAGGTTAAAAGCTCTTCGCCACAAAAATCACCTTCTTTTAAGAAACCGCGGTTGAAGAAGCCGCTTCTGCCACCATCCGTGGTGACACTTTCTAACCGACCACGGATGATAAAGAGCATTTCATCGACTGGGTCGCCTTCTCGTAGTACATATGTGGTTTCTGTGTAAAGACTTGGTTTAAGGCGCTCGCATATAGCGTCGAGTAATCGTTCGTCCATATTTGCAAACAGTGGCACCTACATAGAGATAAACATGAATGTGTTTGTTATGATCTACATAGTAGATAGATGCAACATATCTAAAATTGGTGGCAAGATGGACAGGCTTGGCGGTCCGGGCTAACTTGGGTAGACCCATAATTAATGAATGCGCTATTTATATTACATCAATAATATAAATCTTGAATAGAACTGTTTAAGAAATTGTATGCAATAACAATAGACTTGGGGCAAATTTCAACCCATATGACATTATTAACCAAAATTTTTTTATTGAACCGATCTACCTCTTTGAAATGAAACATAACCAAAATCGTCCAACATACAAATAAACAGGTCAGAATAGTTACCCCTATCTGAAATTGCTATTGTATGGGTTGTAAAATGGGTCAGAACGGGTTCTAGCTGTAACGTGTCATTTTTTGGTACAATTTGTAAAAAGTTGGGTGCATCGGTTGACCCAATTACTGTTTCCTTTTTATAATTCAACAAATGAGTATGTTAATCATATCTGGTAATTAAAATTTAAAATATCAACATGATAACAGTAACAATAATAGTCAAAATATTTCTATAAGATGACTTAGGAGGTTATATGCATCTAAAATTAGAGCTTAATGGACTTTTTTCAACATGTTTGACTCATTTGACCCGTTTAAAATTGAAATGTGCTGGTTTCATTTGACGCTTTTACCAAGTAAGAAACAAGGAATAGAAGTTCATCATTTGACTTATATGGATTCAATAAACTATTGATTGCATAAATCCTTATTCCACTTCTTTAAACACGGCATAAATCAACCAATCCCAACGTAACTGAGTAAGAACTTAGTAATGTCTTTATGGAGTAATATGGTATTTTGGGATGAGTAGTAAGGTACATACCCTTTTAACTAAATTCAAGCAAAGGTGTCTTTTGATATCCCTCCTGAGATCTTTTGGTAGACTCTGAACCAAGCTCTCTTCATCCACGCCTCTTGTTTCTACCCATTTGTACTGATCGTAGCGACGCACTCTTTCTTTAAGTTCTTGAGGAAGTAACCTATGATGCATCCACTGTTCCGAGTCTCTCCTTTTGATCCTCATCTCCTCTAGACGAACCGAAAGTGATTGGAGGTACGTCTGATAATATGACAAAATGAACAATTTTAAGACAATTGACTTAATGACATGTCAAGCAGGATCACAAGATTGTATTGTGTTTTAAACTAGTTTAACTATTAAATATAATGATTTAGAAGATTTTATGTACATACTAAAAGTTACAATCTGAAATATTATCTGCTTTCCTTCTAACTTCTTTGATTTTACCTATTTGATTTAGTAAGTATAAATAGGTCCATATTACTGACGTAATTATTTCGAATAAAGGAGTGAGAGTCACTTTCTTACCTGCATGTTGCCGATAAGAAGGGCAAACAGAATGAGTCCCGAAATTGCGATTATGATTGAGAATATTATTTCTTTAGCATAGGTGCTGGTTTCGAGTCCCTGACCGAGTGTACTGCAGCAAACAACAAAATCAGTATAAACAAGTGAGCTCAGAAAACACTTTAGTTAGATTAAGAATTCATAGATTACATTACAATATTTAAACTTTTCGTAGCATTTGAGGCTAAAGTCTATTTCTATATAAATAGAATCATTTCTAGATAGAGTAATACGGAGTATTGTAATAATAATTTGATGCATTACTTATATATTTAGTAATTCAAAATGGACAAAAAAGTTCACGGCCAAGCCCGACCCGTTTTGATGTCTACAAAGAAAATGTCTCATTCAAACCGAAATCCATTTGACCCTTTACCCACCCACGTGACCCGTCCATTTTGTCAAATCTACATAAGGTTTTAGTCCAACCCTAATACGATAGATCTCTGGAAGTTTGACAGTCTTGGAAGAAAAATCTTTATATGCACCCTTTTGCATGCTGCAAGGATGCGGTTTCAGTGACTAATAAACTTGTAGTCACAATTAACCCTATGACTTGCTTTGCATACGAAAGGAAATTTACTTGCCTCAAGTTTCTCAAGCCCCACCACAAACAATAGCAGTATTTAGACATAAAGTGTTCAGATGAATCAACTTGAGATTGCACTGCTTGTAAGTAAATCCCGTAATCAAATTCTCCATAGGCCTCACTTTCAACACAATGTTCATCAAGAGTCGCCTTACTGACTTCCGCCCAAGCTTTATACCCATCTGTTTTCTCATGTCCACAATACAGATATTCTATCTCACATTTACCATCCTTTATACAAGCTTGCTCCCAACATGAACTTTTACGTTCTACCGCTAACAGATACCAGAATGCCCCAAAAATCTGTTGAAATCAACTTAAATCAGATATTTCAACATCTAAATAACATTTGGCTTGCATAAAATGTAGGGTTTAAGCCACATTAGATCATTGTACTTTCCAAAAGTACTGAAATGATTATATGAACAACCTATATTTAGTTACTTGAATACTCATTAAACTTCTGAACGTTGTTCTGATAATAATAACATTTTTATGACTAGGCTTTTATGTGGCAGACATTGATCATATTGGAACAACGTTCAAAAGTTCTAGTGAATATCTGGGTGATAAAAAAGTAGGTTATTCATATTCGTACTTATTGAAAATATGTTCTATCATTTAGCTTATAAACTACTGTAAATGTTATCTCCATGTGTTGAATGATTGAAGCAATCTATATAAAAATTTCTGAAGTGAAACAATGTTTGGGACTGAAAAAACTTACATGGCCAGCAAGAACAAACCAAACCAAATAATACGCTGCACCAGCCCAAGCTGTTTCAGTAATGACACCAACAGTCTTTTTGAGCTCTGAAAACAGTGGTAATATACGAACGGATCTAGGAATGTATTGCACGATTACAATCCACAACAAAATCTTTTTTGTACCCAACACACCCGAACCATGTGATGTATGAAGAAACCTCCACACAACAATCTGCACAAAATCATCAAATAAGATCGATTTGATACTTAACAGATAAATACGTACATGATTACGTTTTAAGCAGATAACCACTTTAAAATTAGACATCAAAAGCATCCTATAAGAAGATAGACAACAAATAGCGGAAACTATAGATGTCAACCTGTGGTAAAGGTAGCACGGAAAGAAGGTCAACAACAAAATAGCGTTGCATATACCGCCTTGCAATTTGAGCAGGATCTATCACAAGTTCACCACGTCCAAACACTCGAGATGAAGGTGCAATATATGCCGTACGAAACTGGAGCCCGATACGAATAAGGTAGAAAATATCAACTATTGTCCTTACAGTTGTGATGGAATGTGCTAAACTTTTGTGTATTTTTAAGCATCTTTCTTTATTATGATAAACAGGGATGTAAAAGAACAAAGGATCTACATATACTGCAAGAATGCAAGATAACACCAAAAACTTGTTCCATATCAAAAGATTCTTGTCTTGTGGATCGATTATTCTTTTCTCGGATACTTTGAGATCTTCTGAGAATACTGCTCGCGTGACTCCGGTTTTTAAACTTTGCCCAACTTTTATAAGTCCTTCAGACCCTCGTCTCATTCCTAACTTTATCGACTTGGATGCTGTAGGACGAGGAGGACCCGCATTGTTTGCTCCTTCAATGCTGAACCCACACCTCTTCATCATATCGGTATTCGATGAATACACAAATTTCAAATTCAGATCATAAAAAACTGAATAATAATTGGGTGCCTATATATGTTGATTTGTAACAACTGTAATGTATCTTTTGCAATGCCCTATCATCATAACGAAGACATTCAAAATCTTTCACTTGCCGAATATTCTCTTTGACATCTATGAATTGTAGTTGAGATGTATCTCATACCATGAACACACTGATATTACGCGATAAATGTCAATCTACATACACGAAGATCACCAGATGAAACGAGAGAAACAATACTTTAAATCGCTTCAGCAGACAATCAACGATCCAAATTGATCTGTATTATTTTTCACAAATAAAACGAAAATTTTCGGTCATAAATTCAGCTGAAAATAACATCAACTCAAATCATAGCTGAGAAGGTCATATTATAAGGTTTGTATAAATCGAACAATACATTGCTGTAATAATATGAAATATCGAGTAACAGCTAGAAAATTATCCGAATGATACGACTGAATTTAAAACAGGATGTATCTCCAAATCTGTAGATGAAGGAATTCGACAAATTCATTTAGCAGCGGAAGGAAAATTGAAAATATAAAATTAGCAAAATCAGCAACATCGCACAGATTTAACATTTTTAGATCAAATTGAAGGAATTATATTTACCTTAACCGATTTTTGTATTCGAAAGGATCAAAATCAATGAAAACGAAAGCTAGGGTTTCACACGCGTGAGATACAGATGAGAGTATATTTTGGCGCGTAAAAAAGGGGAAAAATTGCTGACAAAAAAAAAAAATATCGGATACAATTTAGCGCTAAAAACGGTTAGCCGTTGGTTGGTATATTTGTGGCGGGAAAAGCTCCAAAATTTTATATATATCTCATTTTAGGATAATAAATAAAATAAGAACATATATATACAAAATAAAATAAAAAATAGAAAAAGAAACCTCAATTGTTATAGCAACAATGTATATTTTTTAAAGTACTAGTAATAACGTTTACTACCGAAATTGGTTGATTTTAACTAATTGTATATTGTGGAGGATGAATTAAATATGGAAACACTCTAAAAATTAGTCTAAACTGTTGTTATTTGTACTGAAAATATTTCGTTGTATTATTTTATTTGGAATACAATAAAAATAGAAGAGGCTAAATCAATGTTTTGATCGAGTGTTGTAACTTGAAAAAGAAAATATAAGTCCAAAACTTTTTAACACACCGGTGTATCATAACCATTGTGTCTTCGGCTTAATGATACCGTTCTTTTAATAATAACGTCATTATGTACTGTTAAAGAGAGAAATTGTGAAGTAGATTTTGTGTTCCATCTCAACGGATAAACTATCCGTGTTAGAAATAGTTGAATGTGGTCTGAATTACGGTCTTTTGAGAGGAGCGCATTGAAACTGTAAAACACCGGGTCATAGTTGCTGTCGAAACAACATTTTCGTCTTAGACGTATGGCATATTGGAGACATGGTACATTACGTATCGCTTGGTTTGGCAGATGAAGTATGGGCAATGTATTATTATGTATGCAACTTTGTGATAAATTATTGGAGGGGTGGTGGGCCGTTGTACATATGATTAGACTTTATCTATATCTCACTGGATCCACTTATTGTTCAATGGTCTCCTTTTGATGATACGCATTACCTATTAATAATTTGAAAATTATCACAAAATAGATTGCATGTTATAACACTAGGTAGCTTCTAAGCTGTGCCAAAGGCACAACCCACAAAGAAATTGTATTATGTGAAATGAGGTGTTTAAGAATGCTTACGATTTTGCCTTTGACGGCAATAAGTAGTATATACGTGTATGTGTATTACTTTTTCTTTATTTAAGAAGTTCAAAATCGTTAGAAATAAACAACTGAACAAGAAAATCAGCATGGGCATGTAATCCCGTGTATATTCATTTCTCAAAAGATCTGAGGAGTATAATTTTATATTGACCAATTGATTCCTCTAAGTACGTATTGTTCTCTTACATTATCAGGTAATAGACAAAGATATGTAATTCACTAATTGGTTTTATTTACGTGTTGCTCTAACATTGAGTGAATATAAATGTCAGGTTGTACACGATTCACATTAAATAGATTAATGTTAATTTTTACAAAGTTACACTTCGTATCTATATTATCTTTGATAAAAGGAAGATAATCTTATATTGACCAATTAATTCCACTACGTACTTATTGTTCTCTTACATCATCAGCTAATAGACAAAGATATGTAGTTCACTAATTGCTTTTATTCACATGTTACTCTAACATTGAGTGAATATAAATGTGAGGTTGTACAAGATTCACATTGAAAAAGATTAGTGTTGATTTTTACAAAGTTACACTCCGTATTTATATTATCTTTGAAGTTGCTACTTTATTTAAACATAACAATTTACATGTCATTTTTTTAGGAGCCAATGTGTTTATAGTGACTAATTCAAGATCACATTAAATACCCTTCTTTTTGATAGTTTACATACAACTACTCTCTTCGTCCTACTCAACGTGTTCATTTTAACTTTACACACAGTTTTAGAATTCTCTAATAACTACACTTTTAACCAATCATATAACATATATACCCACTAAAGTCTCTTTCAACTGGTTAAAATATGTAAGTGGACACTTATTTGAAACAAATAAAAGTAGTAATGTGAAGGCTTGAGGTGGGACGAAGAGAATATAAATTTAGAATATTAAAACGTTTGCTAAAAAAATATATGAAATTATACACATGTCATTGATTGTAGAAAGTGAAACTTGTTGTTAAAAAAAGGTAAAAATTAAAATAAAAGTTAACCTTCTTATATCTAGAAAGTGAAAGTGTATGTTTAAAATAATAGTATATATATACAAATTGATGCACTACATTACAACAATGCAATGTATATATTTGTTGTATGTATCAAAAAATATGTTGTATTTATCAACCCCATTTTATATAAATTGTGCAATTGAAAATTTATTGCTAAGAAATTTAACAATATAGTGTATTACCATTCATAAACAAAGTGAAATTTAAAAGCTTTAAGGAAGTGGAGAGGAAAGAATAAAAAAAATAGGCTGGTGAAAAAACTTTGCTACTTGATAGCCTTGAACTCAAAACTTCAAGTTTAAATATCTGAGCACTAACCACTCCATCAAACCCCCTCATTTATATAAATTTTCACTTATTTTTATTTAAACAATATAAAGCTTTGTTTTATTACAGGTAAAAGAACATGCATACGTCACTCACTTGCTAGAATAGTGTCGGACTATTTGAAGCTGAGATGGCGTGTTTGAGAAGAGCGACAGTAATATGAGCCTCCTTTTATAATATAAAGATGTGACAAAAAAAATTAGTGTGATAAAGTGTATTGAAAAACATTTGTTTGTCCACGTTTTAAAATAATCTTTTATTTGCTTTAAATATTGTATTTAGGTATAATATAATTGATAATCATTAGAAATAATAAAAAAAGTATGAGTTTCTAACGTGTGCGCTGGCACACGATAAGAATTAAGTACACGGTGTATTTAATAAATTGGAAATTTAAAGATATCTGCATTTGATAGTCATTAATTCAATATAACATTTACCTATTGTATGCATATATTAATTACAAATTACAAATTTTAATAGTTAAGATAATTACATGTTCATTAAATGCACTTTAAGGTGTGCCCGTTAGCAAAACCCTAAAAAATAACGAAGTTTTGAATGTTTAAATATTAAAGTGTAATTATAAGAATGGACCTTGGAGCGAATTGCTAAAACGTGTGTAGTCTATTTACGAAGCATTTTGCATGGTATGTTTTTAGCAATAATAAAGTTTGATTATGTTGATCATAACTCAAATCTCATTTTGGATACCCATAATGATGAAAATAGCTTTTAATTGGTCCTTGTGTATTAGTAGCTTTCATGCAAAACTTAAAGAAGCTTTATATAATAATATAAAGTATATATAAGGAGCCATGCTGTTGGCTTTAATGGAGTTCCTTTTCTTATTTTGCTATGTTAACCTATATAAATTTAATATACAACGTGTCATAATTTATTTTGAAAAACCATATGATTAGAGAACAAATCAACCACACTCAAAAGCCAAACCAAAAGGACTAACCTTTAAAGAGATGGATGAAGTGATAATATATGCTTTTAAATCTCATTTCTGGTATATTCACATTCACCCTTTTACTAAAAGTATGAGAGTAAAATAAATAGTTAATTGCAAAAGCATTGATGATAATGATATTAAGTACACTAATAATAAACGTTTTGTTAACGACAATTATAAGTATTGTCAATAGTTAAGACATTTAGACCGACATACACAAATCATCGTACCTTAGTATAGAGTTTGTTGCGATCAAAATACGAATACTCTAAGATGTCACCCGCCTGATAGACGTAATGATAGGCTCATAGGAATATCAATAACAAAGCCGTACTATCAATAAATAGTTTGTTTTTCTTATCCAACGATTCAAGGTTATTTACATTTTCTTAAGTTTCAAGATCAGGTTATCCACATAAGTTTATAAAAGTTTAAGTTCTTCAAATCGCACGTGAAATTCATCTTTCACCTTGCATTTCAAGCACAAAGATCCGTTTTTAAATTTTAATAGAATCTTATATGTCACTTTTTGCGTACAAACAGTTCACATTCATTATAATAATGTGTAAATGGAAGTACAAGTATTATTTATTACGAGTAATTTCGTAGAAAACAAAGTAAATATAAACCCTACCATGTTGTTTTGTTAGCTACCTCCAAAGCATGTAGAAAGCACCCTTACGATCGATCTATATATGTACGTGTAACTCTGCCCTTTTGAAATATATTATATTCGATTCCCAATTTAATTTTTTTAAAGATACTAATTTTTTATTTTTTTAAAAAAATAACTACTTGATTATACATATATATATTTAGGGTGAGGTTCAGATGAGCAGGCCCTTTAAAAGGGGCAGAAAATGCAGGTTTTAGCCAACCAAAATGTGACATGTGTCACCTGTGATCCTCCCTTTTTTTCTATTAGAGACTATTTTGCAATTTTAAAAAATTTGTGGATCTGCCCGAAAAATTACCCGAAATTTGATCCAAAAAAATATATTTATTTAAAAACATGAAAATATGCAGAATTCCGTAAAAAAAATAAAATGCAGTGTAAACTCGCAAAATGCAGTGAAAAACATAAACTGTTTTAAGCAAAAAAAAATGAATAAAAATGATGAAAAAGCATAAAATGCAGTGAATAACATATAAAATGCAGTAAACAAAGTATAATGCATAAAAATGTAAAATGCAGTTGATAAACCATAAAATGCAGTAGAATAAAACAAAATATGTAAGTGATTTTTTTCCAGATCTACTTTTTAAGAAGTAGATCTAAAATGCAGTAAGCGAAACGTAAAATGCAATGACTTTTTTCCAGATCTACTTTTTTAAAAGTAGATCTAAAATGCAGTTCCGACGTGTAAAATGCAGTGGATTTTCAGATCTACTTCTTTGGATCTAGATATGAAAAAGTAGATCTAGATCTACGTTTTTCAGATCTAGATCTGAAAAGTAGATCTACGTCTGCATATTCAGATCTAGATGGTGTACGGTGACGGTGATGGTGATGGTGTACGGTGACGGTGAAGGTGGTGGTGCACGATGACGGTGAAGGTGGTGGATGGTGAAGGAGGTGGACGATGAAGCAGGTGGTGAAGGTGAGCTTTGAAGATGACGTTGAAGGTGGCGGTCGCGGTGAAGGTGAACGGTAACGGTGGAAGGTGGTGGCGAAGGTGAAAAGTGGTGACGGTGGCAGTGAAGGTGGTGGTGGTGGTGGCGTCAAAGGTGGTGGTGGTGAAAGGTGGTGGTGGTGGTGGTAAAAGGTGGCGGTGAATGTGTTTGTATAGAGATAATTTGAGAGGTGGTGAATGTGTGTGTATAGATAGAATCTGAGAAGATTTGTGTGTGAAGAGAGAGAGAGAGAGTGAATGAGGCAAAATGAGCTGACCAAAAAATGTAAATTGCATATAAGTCCTCCGCCCAAAATAGTTTACAAACAAACCCCCCGAATGACATGACATCATCTGAGCCGTTGATGGATGAAACGGACGGACGAAATTTTTGCTGCTCCTCTAACAGGACCATGCTTCTTTGATCCCTTTCTATATATTTATTACAAAAATATATATATAAGATATATAAATTAATCTTGGAAACATAATAATGAGAGATGATGTATGATGGAGAAAAAGCGTTATACCACTACTTTAAAAAAAGGATCCCATGAAACTATTTTAGTATCATTTGATAAAGACAAAATCGTGTCCTTGGTAGTTTATTGATAACACCAATTCAGAAAAAAGAATATTGTAAGCCTGTGACCCTGATTGTTTGCATAATTATGGTATGATTTTAGTTTAGCAAAACATGCAATAATTTAACGGACGTTCAACGAACCCCTTCATCTTTAACCATGGTATTGACATTTTAAGGACCACTATTCCATTATTATATTCCCACCATCTCAAGATTATTATTACCCGATAAAAAATACACAATTGAATAGAAATATAATCATCATTATATTCTATTTCTTATTTTTTTCAGAATAATAGTTATATTATTGATTTATTTAATGTTTGTAATAACAATTTCAGTTAATGATAATATGATAATCTCGATCAAACTTCTCTATTTATTTTTAGTATTGGACAATAAATTTGGAACAACCCGAATAGGAAATGTGGACAATTATATTGGGATGGAGGGAGTAATTCTTGTACTTCAATCAAGAGCATCCTCAACAAAATATTTTTACAAAAAAAAAAAAATAGTATAATTGTATAAGAGCTTTTTTATAAAAATTCTTAAAATAAACTTTGCATCCACCAAGAAAAAGTTATTCTTACACAAAAATTATTAAAAAAAACCCAGTAAAATGTATATGAAAGAGAGTATAAAAGCTTTATATTTCTAAAGTTTTTGTAATCTCTTTCATCTTTATTTTAATTAATATAATAGTTCTTGTGAAAAATCATTAAAAATGTTGGATTTATTATAGATTAATAAAATGTCACTCTTACCCTTATATCTTAGGCAAGTTTGATTTAATATATTGAAGAAATGACTTATTGAAAGTAATAAATGAGGGTAAATTTGAGAGTTTAATGATTTTCTAGAGTTATATTTTGCAAGTGAACAATCCTTTTGGCAAATTCAAAAAACAATAATGTGGACATTTATAATTAGAATGTATATACTTTTAACATATAAGAAATTTAAATGACTGATTTACCCCTAATACACTGATTAATAAAAATTACTTGGAATAAAAAAAAATTCTTTATCATATTACTTAGTTTGCATTTTGGTGTGTTATGTGTCTTTGATAGATTCCTTTAAAATTAGTTGCTTTGAAATTAGTTGTCATCGTTACATTACGCATAACGCATAGAACTGTCTAGTCAATGATTGTTTGTGCTATTGTGGATTTGTTGTAGCAAAAATTTTCTACGTGAACCATACATTTTAGACGGTTATATAATGTACATTAATACATTTACATTTGATTTTGATATATCACTCAAATATTAACATTAAAATGCTAGTATAACGATGTCAAATAAAGTTAATAGACAATTAGAAAAATTTGTTGCTATACTTTGTGAAAATGTTCAGCTAATTTACGAGACTATTAAGTTGTTCATTAAATTACTGAACTTTACAAATCACGATATGTAGCTTAATCAACTTATAAATATCAGCAGCAAGGTTACATTCCTTATAATAAGTTACTTAACTTATAAAAATGGGTTTAGGGTCTGGAAATGTACCAAACTTTGACCAAATGTCAATTGTATGTACTTAATTTATATTTGCTATTTTTAATGCATCCAACTTTCAAAAAGTGTGTTTTGATGTACTTTGATGACATGACGATGACGTGTCACTCTCTCCTGACGCCACGTGGCACGCTATGCGCTCGCCACATCATCAAAGTACATCAAAACACCCTTTTTTGAAAGTTGAGTGCATTAAAAATAGCAAATGTAAGTTGGGTACACACAATTGATATTTGGTCAAAGTTTGATACATTTCCAGACCCTAAACTCTATAAAAATTACAATATATTGTAAATAAGCGTAATTTAGGTATGAAAATAGTTTATTAATTCAATTGAACAAATTAAATGTCTCGTAACTTACTTAATATTTTAGCAAATATCACTAACATATTTGTCTATTAACCCTATTGAAATAATATAAGATAGGTTAATAGATAGTAAGACATCAAACTTTCACATAATGTTTAATTTAGGTCATGATCTATTTTTTTAAACAAAATAGTAAGGGGTTAATATCTAGGAATGCATTCAACTTGTAGCCGATGTCTATTGTGTATATTCAACTTAGGTTTACTATTTTTAATGCATCAAACTTTCAAAAAGTGTGTTTTATTGTATTTTGATGACGTTTTGATGATGTATCAAAATTTCTGGATGTCACGTGACAACTTAAACGAGCGACACATCAGCAAAATACATCAAAAAACCATTTTTAAAAGATTGATGTATTAAAAATAGAAAACGTAATTATGGTATCCGCAATAGACATCATGCACAACTTAGATGCATTTATAGATACTAACCCCAAATAATAACTTAAGTTTAATTATCCTTAAACACATTTTATAAACTTTAATTATTAGTAATCACATTATGTAACAATTTTTGACCATTCTCTGAATTGAACATGTTGTAAAAGTTATTATGCGAGTAAATTATACCGATCATCTCTATGCTTTGCACGAAATTACAACGACAGTTCTTATCTCTTGGAAATTACACCGATCATACTTGAATGATACCAAAATTATAACACCCCATAATTCAAAAACATATTTTATTAGATTTACTAACACTGGAAGCGTATGTCCCGAATTAATTACAAAATCTTTACAGTTCCCAAAACTTAACTGTTATATAAAATATAATTACAAAACAAATTACTATCAGTTGGGTGTTATATAAATTTTCCAAACATATGCTTTTCCAAATATATCAGAGTAGTCGCAGCAGTAGTCAAACATTCCATCCAAAATCCCAAACGCCCATTCCTTATCCCATACCTAATCTGCAAAAATGTTAAATATCGAGGATTTAGCTCACAGCTAAGTGAATGGAACTGTAACCGACAGTTCAATCCAGAAATAACAAATCTTACAACAAAGCAACAATAAACACATAGTGTCAAAGAGGATCGACGATTCCCAATTAACCAATCAAAGATCCCTTAAACCACTGTCGGCCCCAACAATGGTTTACCGATAGTTTGAAGCTATCTTCACTGACTAGGGTTCATCCATCAACTATGTGTATCGGAAACCCTGTAACACCCGCCAAATTAGGGCTAGTCAGTAGGTCCTAATCATTTTTGTAATACATGTAATTAGTACTGTGTTAGGCTAATTTGTGTATCAAATAATATATTGTTGAATATATACAATTGCGCGATTTGGTTAAATCGAACACGTTTCAAATCGAAGGTAATTCGGTTTAAGTAAATACGGACGTGGGTGATCAATTTTATTAAATTATATAAAATTTTATAATAACGCGACTATATCCAAAATATTATTTTGATAATATTTCATATTTATTTCGTATAATTAACAACTTACGCGATTAAAAAGTAAACGCGCAAACAAAACCAAATAAATTAAAGTTATGATTTGTAATCCAAGTATTAAGTATTTTGATAAAATACTTCAACATAAATATCGAGTAATTAATTGCTCTTTAAAAATATACAATTAAATGTTTTAAATAATTATTAAACGTTTAAACGATCGAGAAAACGAACACTGCACGGAACGCAACTGCACGGGAACGAAAATGGGTGAAGTCCACCTCCGTGGACCCCACCTAGCCGGCCCCTCTCCCTTCCCCCTCTTTTTCCCTCCTCTCCCCTCTTCTTTCTTATTTTCTTAACTCCCTTTCTCTCTCTTTCTTCTTTTTCTCTCTAAATCATCATCCACCACCATCACCTTAATCTCACTAAAAACACCACCAAAAGACCTCGATCTTCACCACCCGTTTGGAGAAAAAGAACCGCCTCGCAACAATCTACGTTTCTATCTTTCCGAATCCTCCGCGCAACGATTTGTAAGTTTCCGACAAAACCCGAAACCTTTCGATTTCTAGTATTTTTAGGTTCTAGTTGTTCCTTTAAGCTTAGAATGTCCCTATAAGGGTTGGGTAAAAGAATCAGACCAAACGGAAACCCGAAAACTCATTTTT
The DNA here is from genome assembly GCA_963422505.1 of Pseudognaphalium luteoalbum. NCBI lineage: Eukaryota > Viridiplantae > Streptophyta > Magnoliopsida > Asterales > Asteraceae > Pseudognaphalium > Pseudognaphalium luteoalbum. The sequence goes on from OY730194.1 coordinate 5,419,564, forward strand.
GGCTCAAAAATCCGTCAACAACCTTAAGTGTCGCAAGGAAGGTGCAGTATAGCGTCACTTCATGCGTCACTTCATGCGTCACTTAAGTGACGCATTGAGTGTCGCTAAAATCCCTAATCATGCGTCACTTGCATAAGTGCCGCATAAAACCCCTTTTTCCTGACACTTACCCCCGTCACTTGTTTAGTGACGCCTAGAAGCCTTAACCGACACTTATACCCGACACTAATGGAGCGCCGCCACCTTATGCGTCACTTACCTAAGTGACGCCCTAAACTCAGAATTTCCAATTTTATGCAACACTTCCTAAGTGTCGCCCAAGCCACTAAGTGACGTCTCACTATGCGTCACTTCCATAAGTGACGCCATAAGTGACGCCCTTACCCAGACTCTACTATTTCATGCGTCACTTCCTAAGTGACGCCTAAGACCCTAAATGTCGCTATAAGTGTCGCATGAAACAGAACCCCGATTTTTACTAAGTGTCGAGATCTAAAATTTTATCACTTGATTTTACCCAAATTCAAATCTTAGATGCGTTTTTCTCTATACCAGCAAGCCAGGGGCCAGCCCCTTGGACCCCGCCAGGGGTTGCACCCCTGGGACCCCGCTAACCAGGGGCGCTGCCCCCGGACCCCCGTTAGTGATGTCCGAAGACTTGTAAGCTGAGGGTGTCCACGACACCCGATGGCTATTAATTGATTAGGTATCTTAAAAGACTACCTTTGTAGTTGCTCGTTCAACTAGAATGTCTAAATGACTACGATTTGATTGATTAATCTTGAGTTTTGAAAATGTGTACGGCCCGTTAGTGATTTATTTGGTGACGGGGGTCCAGGGGCAGCGCCTCTGGTTAGCGGGGTCCCAGGGGTGGCTGTAACATCCTCTCCAGTAGCCTGGTAATTTTCTAATTTTAAATTAATTAATTAATTGTTTTAGAAATTATTTAATATTATTGTTTAATTGTGAAACTTATATAAATAAGTCCCAGAACTTATTGTGAATAGTAAATTGTTACTTGTTTTAATTTACTATAGTTGACAGTATCAGAAAGTAATATTTATCGCAAACGATTTCTAGGTTCCAGACAATAGTTTTAGAACGGGTATAGAATACCCAACTATTTAAACTAAACAAAATGGAGACCGACTCCATTTCTTCTCCTGGATATCACTTCTTAAGCTATTAACACATCAAAAACCTAGAACTTGAATCTGAATCCGTGACTAAGTGATTGTAAGCTAAATCTAGCTTATCTTCTGCTTATCATCATCATCTCCATCAGGAAGTGTAGGTATGATGTTGGTTTTGTGAATCCAAATGTTTGTTAAGTTGAATGGATTGAATTGATTTGATAATTCAAATTGTTTGATGTTAATTTGTTAACATATGGTACCACTTTTAGGATAGAAACATGAATTGGTTAAATTGTAACTGATTGTGAAGCTGAGTTTCTTGATTTAGAAACTGAATTCGAGCAGTAGTATGATCAAAAAGTTGCAGGTTTTCTGGGTTTTACACCTCAGCCGATCGGCTGAGATTAATGAGCCGATCGGGTATATGCATTTGAGCCGAACGGCTTCTTTTAGCCGAACGGCTAAGCTAGACAAAAATGACCACAGAACTTGACCTAAGGAAAAATGTAAACGTTGGTCGAGCTGGTGTAAAGGTATAGCCGATCGGCTATGATCAGCCAGCCGATCGGGTATGAGCTAAAACATGATCAAATCAGTTTGTTTTATATGTTCTTTTGCCATGTCTAGTTAATTTAATTGTGATACTTGAATGCTATGTATAATACCATATAATTCAAAGACAATAAACTTTCAGAAAATGAAATAATCACTTATGCAATATGTTCGTTTACACAAGTATTATTCATTGATAACAAGTTATTAACTTGTGTGTTTTATGATATTTCAGATACTCCAAAGACTCAGTGACTAGAAACTGAGTGTGGATTCTACAGAGGTATCGGTGAGTGGATTTAGAACTCACCCCTTGATTTAGTTGTAACTTTTTGGTTGCAACAAGTATACGTAGATTGATTATATGATTGTTAATCTGTGTTATTGATTATGAATCTACGTGATATGTGAATCTATGTGTATCGGATTATTGAGGTCAACGTGTAGTTGGACTTTTTAGTTATTATATGAATTACACAGGTTTTGATTCATTTGTTGTGTTTGAGACTTGTGTATGAGTTTAATAACCAATAGTTATCGGTCTATTCTGTATTGGCCATACAGATTGACGTTAAGTGTTCTTTGAGAATCCCCGGATATTATGATATCCCAAGAGCCACCGATCCTCATTGAAAAAGAATGTGTTTACTAATATTTGCTGTAAACGGATTGTTAAGCTAAGTTGAATTGTGTGTGATAAATTCATTCACTTAGCTTCGTGCTAATCCCTCATCCTACTTCCTGCAGGTTTTTGATATATATGTGGGTGTCAGGAAAGGATGCTTTCGCAGAGAATGTCTGACGGATTATGTGTGACACCCGACCAATTAGGGCTTGTGTTAGTGCCTAATCATTGTACTTATATATGTAATTAGTTATATTTAGGGCTAATTACGTGTATCACTACGTGTATTGATATATGTTTATATATATACACACTTATGCGATTTGTTTAAATCGTACATTTCACTATCGGATGAATTCCGACACATTATAAATGCGGACATTGGTGAACAAAATGTTAAATAATGTGAAATTATTTAATAAACTCAAAAATCTCTAAATATTATGTTGATAATATTTAACATGTAAAACGTAACGTATAAAGTATCATAAACGCAACGAAAATGCGCGGAACGCGCCCGACAACCAAATGAAAGCCAAAACATATTTTATAAGTTTAAAATATATCATTTCGAGTAAAAACTTTCATTTAAAATATCGTATTTTAAACCGATAACAAAAACGTGCAAAAAAAATACCGTTACGCGATTTAACCTTCGTAAAACGAACGCGCAAATCGAGGCCGATAATTTAACGAAACATTTTTATAAATGTTTTCAAGTAGTAACATTAAATACTTCAAATAAAAATATTGAAACTTAAATCGTTACTTAAAAACGCGTATTTAACATTTAACACCAAACCGAAAGAGAAAACGAACACCGCACGAAGCACAAATCGGATAAACAAGTAAAATGACCAAAATACCCTTCGTGGGGCCCCTTTGGCCGGCCCCCTCCCTCCCTTTTTCTGCTGCCCATTCCACTCCCCATTCAAATTACATGCAAGATTAAACCCTTTACACTCCACCTCTCAATTTCACTTTCACACTCCATCTCCCTTTCACTCTATCACTTTCTCTCTATTCTCTCTCTCTCAAAATCTCCAGATTTTTAACACCACAACAAACCACCACCATCACCAAGAACAACCACCATCATCCACTAACAACCACCACCATTTGCTAGGGTTTTTCAAGCTCAAGAACATCATCCTCTTCATCATCACTTGTTCTTCATCTTTTCTTTGTAAGGATTCTCAATAACTTTCACTTATTTTACTTTAATACTACTGATTTCAATGTCTAGTTGCTCATCTAACATGCTTATGTCCAAATATAAGATCAAAAATCATTTTTATACAACATATGTTAACATGCATAAATCTGCCCAGAAAAGTCAGACTCAAAGAAAAATTCGTATAAAATCTTATACTAAGAGTTAGATGATGCATTTTTTTTTAAAATTTGCGTATTGAAAAGAGCTACAACTTTCATGTTTTACACTTTTTCCAGATCTGTACGTATTTTTTCGTATAATCCAATCTTTGAGCCTGGTCTGAGATTTGTCGGAAACCGAGTTCGGTTCTTACTCAGAATTTTCTACCTATCTAGATGGACTCTATAACTACCGGAAAAATCAGGTTAACAACTAGACATATAGTAGAACAACTGGTAAAAATTGTGGACTCTAATTCGAACCATAACTAGTTAAGAAAAATTGGCGAAGTGAACCGACAAAACCGAAAACCCTCTTTGTGGACTGATTTTGCAATATTTTTAAAACCGACACCTCGGAATGACTCCGACACGAACCAAAAATTTCTGGAGACTCTATGAACTAATCTAAGGCTTCCTTAAAAATTTCGGACCAAACCGAGCCCGTTTGACCACGTTACCAAGACAAAAACACAACTGTTGACTTTGCGAGTTGACTTTGACTTGCGAACTGAAAGTCTTGCGAGTTGAGTTTGACTTGCGAACTGAAAGTGTTGCGAGTTGAGTTTGACTTGCGAACTGAAAGTGTTGCGAGTTGAGTTTGACTGCGAACTGAAAGTGTTGCGAGTTGAGTTTGACTTGCGAACTGAAAGTGTTGCGAGTTGAGTTTGACTTGCGAACTGAAAGTGTTGCGAGTTGAGTTTGACTTGCGAACTGAAAGACTTGCGAGTTGAGTTTGACTTGCGAACTGAAAGTGTTGCGAGTTGAGTTTGACTTGCGAACTGAAGACTTGCGAGTTGACTTCGCGAGTTGACTTTTTGACTTCGCGAGTTGACTTTTCAAGGTTGACTTTTTGACCTTGAGAGTTGACTTTTTGACCCTTAGTTAATTTTCAGAAAATCACATTTTAGACTCTGAATTACGGGCCTTAACACCTTCGGACATATATATACATATATAAAAGCAATAAACACCTACAAAGATCAAACCTTTATGACATAGAATCATACATGAAACTCATATGCTTCGAGAAGTATACAATACTATGAACATAATAATAATACTTTGAATTATTATTACATAACCACACCAACGGGTCGTACATGCTTTCAAAACTCAAACAAAACAATCAAACATTTGGACATAACTAATTGATGGACAACTAACATAGATGGTCTGTTGAGACATCTACTCACTCATATGACCTTGCGCGTTTTGAACGCCCGGCAGGTTACAGTCTGCGGACACTCATTTGATACAACATCATACTTGCTTGCTTTGCAAACACTCTAAGACTCAGGTGAGTCTCATAGCCCCTCATTTTACTATTTTTAACCCAGGGGTGGGAATACATGCTCAATTTTCATTTACATTTGAACGCAAGTACAAAACACGATATATTGACTGCATGAGTTTGCTCTACTAATCATGAAGTCCTCTATTACATAGTTTGTTAATATGGATTTAGCGTGAATGTTAGTGTATGGTACCATATGGGATTGACAATCCCCGTCCGGGGTAGTCGCGCTACCACGACTGCGATCGAACGGATGCATTATCATTTGTTTATACGAGTGTAGATTAGGCACTCGCAGGGTGGTACGCACGATCGGACACTTAATTGTGATTCCTGACACCTCAGTTAAGCTCGAACTATGGGCTCATGGCAGTAATATACATATTTTTATGATTGATTTCATACATAACTATATCTTGCGGTTCATACATTATTTTTAGTATCAAACCTGTGAGCTCACCAGCTTTTTAGCTGACCCTTTTAGCATGTATTCTCAGGTACTCAGCAGCTGTAGGCTGGCACTCAGGAATTAGCTTAGCTCGAGTCAGCATGCAAACATCAGAGATTTTATTGCATTAATATATTTTGTATAAGTATTTATGCTAGGAAATCTCTCCTATTCAGACACAAGCTAATGTATTTGGTACAACTGATGAAAACTTTTATGGAATTAATGTATTTTGTTAAAACGACGCATATAGAGTCGTTCATTATATATCTTTGTGCTTGATTACCTTGATTAGTCGCACCCAAAGTATGCTTCCGCTAATCACGAATTTGGGGGTGCGACATTATGACTCTGATATGGTTTTGCTATAAACCTGGTTTTGTAATATATAATACCCCGACATATGTAGTTTCCAAATAGTTCTAAGTTGGTATGTTTTGAATATGTAACTGTGTATGTACATTATTTTAATGTACAGTATATAAATATGTTTTAAATTCATACGCTTCCGAGTAAAATAATATAATATTGTTGTATAGAAAGAGGGGTGTTTCAGTGGCAACCCCTGGCGGGGTCCAAGGGGCTGGCCCCTGGTTGGGGTCGAGATGCCAAGTCAGCTCGAAAATTTTTTATTTCTACTATATTGCTTTGGTGAAAAACGCACCTGAACTTGAATTTGGGTGAAATCAAGTGATAAAATTTTTGATCTCGACACTTAGTAAAATCCGTGTTTTCTTGGTTCTGTTTCATGCGACACAGTGTGCGACATAAGGCTTGTGTCGCTAGATGCGATATAGTCTTTTGTGTCGCAGATCATGTCTGCGACATAAGTCTTTGTGTCGCTAAGTGCGACGTCCGCAATATAATGCGACATAAGGTGTTGTGTCGCTATGTGCGACAGGAATGTTTTCTGCGACATAATCACTTGTGTCGCTATATGCAACATAAGTAAGGGTTTTGCGACATAAGCGCTTGTGTCGCAGGTGGCCTGGAGCCTGTGCGACACAACGAGCTGTTGGGCGGAATTTGAGCCAAAAACATGATTTCCGACGACCATTTGATCCGATACTTTTACCCAACCCATATTTGGACATTTCAAGCTGAAAATAATGGAAATCGAAGTGTTTCGAGATTTGTCGAAAACTTACGAGTTAGCGCCGTAGAGTTTTGAAAAGATAGAAATGTAGATCGTGGTACCGCGGTTCTTTTCTTCCAAAGGAGTAAAATGATTTGAGCAAGTTTGGTGGTGTTATTTTGTATATTAAGGTGGTTGTGATGTGGTGGTGGAGGTGGGGAGAAAAAGAGAGAAAGAGTGAGAAAGGAGAGAAAAAGAGAATGATGAAAATGAGGGTGGGGAGGGGGAGTTAGGGCAGATTTTTGGGGAAAGAGGGGAGGGAATCTCCCAAATTTTTAACTCTCGCGTTTGCGCTCCGTGAGGCGTTCATTTTCCAAATCGCTTAATCGTATAAATAATTATTTTAAAATACGAATATTTATTAAGGTTTTTTTTGAAGTATTTCATCAAATACTTTTACTTGAGTTATAAAATATAACTTACTCTTGTTTCGATTGCTCGCGCGTTTATTATTTTAATCGCGTAAATGTTGTTTGTACGATACGAATTTGAGTTGAAATATTATGTAAATAATATTTTGGATAAAATAGAGTTATTAAATAATGTCATATTATTTAATACAATTGTTCACCAACGTCCGTATTAATTGAACCGAATTGCATTCGATTTTAAACTTGTACGATTTAATCAAATCGCATACTTGTATATATTCAACAATATATATATTGATACATTAATTAGCCTAACACAGAACTAATTACATGTATTACACTTGATTAGGTACTAATTACAAGTCCTAATTTGGCGGGTGTCACACCTTCTAACTAACGGCGGTTAAAAAATTCTGTTAAGTGTCTCACATGACTTGCACATGAGGATACATAAGTCTTTTTACCATTTCTTCTTTCCAAAACCAACCCAACTATCGTATTTTGAAACTCGACACGAAGACTTATGTACCCCCATGTGCGAGTCCTGTGAGACACTTAACAAAATGTTTTAACCGTCGTTAGTGGAAGGGACTACTACCGTGTATTTTGATATCATTCAGGGATGATCGATGTAATTTCCAAGAGATAAGGACTATCGATGTAATTTTGTACAAAGCATATGAATGATCAGTATAATTTACTCTTATTATGCCCTTATTATCCATCTATAAACCCTATAAAATAATACTTGGTAATTCTTTCGAAAACACAAATTTATAGTATATAGTATACCCTTTATGTTAGGTTTGCTTTTTCAAAACACAATGTGGGTATTACCTTGAAAATATGAGTATTTGTAATAATTCAAGTGAACTTTGAAAGTAAGATATGATATTCCCATAACTTTTTTACAAATATTTCTCGGTTCAAAATAGTCCAAAGTAATGCGGATTTTAATAAAGAATCTGAAAGTTCATCTTTCGATTTGACTCCAATATTATTAGTACAATGTCACAAAATGCAAAAGTGTAATATATGTCGATATGACGATCTGAAGTTACATATTTCCTAGGTTTTTATTATTTATGATCCTTTGAAAGGTAAACGAATAACTACACTACAAATGGCGTAGTCACATTGAAAGTAAAAGTAACACTAACTGGTTAACTACGAGTCCATTCACGATACGACGTGCAAATTGTTTACGAAAAAATGCATTCTTTGTAGCATTATTTGTTTATAATATGAGTTTACAAAAGTTGAGATATATCATATATGTACTACGAATCACGTCAAATGTTAAATCCATCACAAAAAAAAAATCAGTACATTATTATGGCATATAATTTCATGAAAATTTATAGGGTTTAGTATCTGGAAATGCATCAAACTTGGACGCAATCTTAATTGTGTGGCTCAACTAATTTTTTGTCTATTGTGTGTACTCAACTTTCAGAAAGTGTGTTTTTAATGTGTTTTGCTGATGTGTCATTTGTTTACGGTGCCACTTGGCATCCGTAGAGATCGACACGTCATCAAAAGTACTACAAAATACATCAAAAATACATTTTTTGATAGTTAAGTACACACAATAGGAAAAAAATTAGTTGGATACACACAATTAAGATCACGTTCAAATTTGATGCATTTCCAGATACTAAACCCAAATTTATATCATAACTTACCCTAAATACATGTCGTGTATTTTTGAACAATTTATCTTTTCTTAGAATTGAGGAAAGGGATATTATTAAGGGCATAGGGAGTGGACGAAGACATACTTCATTATGCACCAACTTGAATTTCAGGATCGACATTCACTTACTCTCCGTCAGTGTTCATGTAGAAATGTAGAATACTGATTATGTGATTAAGCAATTTTTTTTCCTGATTGGTTTAAAACGACTTTGTAGTCAATTTGAACATTCAAAATAATATTGAACCACTTCCTTTAGAATCTTATCTTATCCGTAGTATAAACACCGAGCATAATCTGAACTAGTCTTAGTTCAATGATAAATCTGCAAGCCTTGATTAGGTGTTGAGTATTGAGACGACAATCAATCACTAAAACCAAACAGACAGCTTTGAGGTTTGTATGGACCCCACCCATTACCAATTTACAGTACCAATCATCCATCACAGTCGCATGAATATTCTCGCTTCCAAAATAAAACACGGCTCTAGCTTGTTCATATTTTCTACATTTATTTAAATCATCTTAAAACCATTGATACATAAGTTCGAGTGTGTTTTATTTATTCGAGGGAATAACTAAAGGTATAATATTAATACTATGATCCCACCCTGTGACCCTGGTATTAATCTTACACCTATAAGGTGTTTGGATTTTGGCTCATTCACATACCCATTCCGACGTATCAAACCCGAAACCCTCTATCCAAACGCACACTTAATCGTTTTATTAGATACATCTGACACTTTATTTTACATTACATGGTAAGAAAGCCAATTCTATAATCACTTTGAGAAAACATTAGTATAGTTGAAACACTGAAACAAAATGACAAAAATATATAAATCAATTAATTAAACATCACTTAAAAGACTGCAATCCACCTGTCTACTATATTCCCTCCATTTTCCTTCATCTCTCCCCAAAAAGTCATTCTCTTTACCTGCAATTCTTTCCCTTTAGTCAAAAGCCATACTGCCCTATTGGGTCCCCTTTTAATCTCCCCCACACCAAACACCATTTTTTATTTTTAAAATTCTTTCTCAGTCCAAATTAAAATTCCCATCATCATTAACCACATCATTTTATTCCACACTTCATTTCAAACCTCTCCATCCATCAAATAACAAATTTCCCAAATGATAAAAACCTTCAAATCCTCATTTCATACACAAACAAGATGCCTTCAAGACAACTTTCTTCCTTCACTCATCAACAATCAACAAAACAGAAAACCACTTTCATTTTCATTATACTCACAATATTCTCATCACTTCTTATACTTTTTGGTGTCATTTACCTGATATACTACGTATGGTACTCACTAATACACCGGACTCGTACGAGTCCACTTGACTCGTGCCCGATTTTCTTAAAACTACGTCGTTTTTCTTATAAGGAACTCGACTGCGCTACTAATAGCTTCCACCATGATAATTACATCGGTAAAGGTGGTTCGGGAACCGTCTACCGAGGTATTTTAAAAACCGGAAAACTCGTCGCGATTAAACTACTCGACGACGAGTCGTTAGACGCGGAACGTGAGTTCCAGAACGAGTTGCGAATCCTCGGCGGATTGGAATCGCAATTCGTTGTGTCGCTGTTAGGTTATTGTGTTCATAAGCGAAAGCGTTTAGTTGTTTACGAGTATATGCCTAATAAAAGCTTACAAGAATCGCTGTTTTCGGTTCGTGGATTGGATTGGGAGAGACGATACGAGATCATTCTAGATGTTTCTAGAGCACTTGAGTTTTTACATTGTGAATGTGATCCTCCCGTGATTCACGGAGATGTGAAACCTAGTAATGTTTTACTGGATACGGAATTTAGAGCGAAAGTTTCGGATTTCGGGTTATCCAGATTGAAAGTAGAACCGGAATTCGGGGTGGATCTTTTTAGTCAGGATCTATCCGGAGCTCTAGGAGCGGGCGCTTTTGAGTCGCCCGCTATTGGAACTCCGGTTGAAAGTAGTACTAATAATGAGGTAGATTTCGCACTAGCTTTACAGGCCTCATCATCTTCAACTCCTATTAATAGTAGGGTTGTATGTAAAAAATTGGGGTTAGGGTTTGGAAATGAAAAGGGAAAGGATATTTCGGTTGGTAATGTCGAAAATGGCGGTGGTAACGATTGGGAGAACGATAAGTTTAGCGGTTACGATGATGATCTGAGTCGCAATTTTGATGGTGATCGTGTCAGAGAACGAAATTTGAATGGTTCTGATGATCATAAAGTTGGAAAGAAACAATGGGGAAAAGATTGGTGGTGGAAACAAGATGGGAGTGGTGAGCTTAGTTCGAAAGATTATGTTCGGGAATGGATCGGGAGTCAGATTTGTCCGTCGGCGAACGCTGATTGGGACGACGATAGGAACTCTGAAAAACCGGATTTGATTAACAATGTGAACGAGAATAAAACGTCTAGAAATGACGAACGGAGCGAGTGGAAGCAACATAGGAAAATGCAAGAATGGTGGAAAGAAGAACACCTAGACGAGCTCGCGAAAAAGAAAGTTGAAAAGAAGGGTAAAAGAAGATTCAAGCTCAAAATCTTTAAAAGAAAACGAAAAGCAAACCGCGATGATCACAAAACAGAGTTTAGTTTTCGAAAGAATTCAAAAAACACCGCCGAAATGAATAGTGGCGATGTCTTTAGTCGGGAATTAAGTAGCACGACGAGTATGAGGGGGACGCTTTGTTACGTAGCACCCGAGTACGGTGCTTGCGGTTACTTAATGGAAAAGGCTGATATCTACAGTTTTGGAGTTTTAATCCTAGTGATTGTCTCGGGTCGTAGGCCGTTACATGTTCTTGCTTCGCCTATGAAGCTTGAAAAGGCGAATTTGATAAGTTGGTGTCGACAATTGGCTCACGGTGGTGATTTGTTGGAACTCGTTGATGAGAGACTGAAAAACGATTACAATAAAACGCAAGCGATTTTGTGCGTGAATTTGGCTCTTGCGTGTTTACAAAAGATGCCCGAGTTGAGGCCGGATATCGGGGATATTGTTAAGATTTTGAAAGGGGAAATGGAACTTGCGGTTGTTCCATTCGAGTTTTCTCCCTCTCCACCTTCGAAATTGACTGCCAGATCCGGATCGAGATCGAAAAAGATGAACAAGAGTAATGTAGATTGAAATTTGTTTAGATTAATAGTTGAAATTTGTTTAGAGTAAGTGTTTGAAATGTAAAGTTATATCTTATTCTGATGAGTTACAAATTGCATTTGTATATACTTGTTGATTATATGAGTTTTTTTGATCGATTTTTAAGGTTGTTTTTATTTATTTGGACGATTAAATAAAAATTTATTCACGGGTGCATTTTTCTGTACTTGTGTTTTATGACTATATTCGTTTGTTTTGCCTTTTGATTTTTTATGTTGCTTTTGATAAATTGTCTTCTTTGTAGATCAAAACATAAAACATTCCAATCCATTATGTAAAAAGCTTTAACTATAAAAAAGTGAATTTAATTTTTAACTTGTTATCCAATTTATTATTTTAGGTGAAACATTTATTTTAGGTAAAAAGCTTTATCTAATTTTGCCACTATTCTTTTAGGTGAAAATGATAGCGGCTAATTTTGTCTATTTTCTAGGTTTTTATTGTTATATCTACTACTTTGTAGATAGGAATTTTATCACTTATTTTTTCTACCGTTATGGACTTTTTAACTAAACAGCCTACTTTATTTATTTATATTGATTGATTGATCTTTTCATAGCTTTGGAATATTAGAAAGTGTTTACTATCTCTGTGTTTTTAACGATTAAAACTTAATAGGGTTTCATTAATGAAAATAAATTAGGCTCAACCCGAGCGAATTACAAGATTATAAAACAAAATTAAGAAAAAAAACATAGCAATAATCCCAGATAGATGGTCCGATAAATTCAAAATATCTTAAATCCAGCAACAAAAAAATCGTGAAACTAAAAACCCTTGTGGGTTGCGGATCCGTTCATGTGACATGTCTATCTTTATTATTATAGTAAAAAAGATGATCAAAGATTAACATAAAATGAACAAAGTTGTTTTACTAGAATAAAACATGTTTTATTACCGATAGAAGATGTTAGAAAAAGGATCAAGAAAGCCTGTTAGGCTGTTACACATGCTAGGACAAATTGCTAATGCTATTGCTATCTTTATTAAAGTGAAAATGATGGCAAAATGGTAATTTGACCAACTTTTCTTTTTCTTTTTATTCTCGTATTTGTTTTTTCTCGTTATATCCCTATCATATAAAGGAATCGCTGCCACTTATTCATGCTTTAATTATGGGGTTTTAACGAAACACACAACTTAAACAAACTATTTATTTATTATAGTGATCATGTTGGAAGTAGGTACAGTAATGTAACGGTTATATAATTTAATTTTAAACCAAGTTAAAAGGGTGCTTTGATTCACCCATTTTTTTGGAAGAATTTGAAATTTTAAACCAGTTTACATACCAATGATATGTTATACTTTTGTGTGCCTGATGTATCATCAAATGTTTGATCAAAGATAATTTATATATAATTTTTAAGTTTCGTTAAAAGAAGCCCTTATGGTTCTTTTTAATAAAATCTTATATGAATAATACATTGTACATTCAATTAAAATTCAGGGGTCAACATAAATTAAGGAAGAGATGTAAAGTTTGCTATGATTTTAGTACAAGTTTTTATGCATGTTTTAAAGATTTATTGAAACTTTAACCACTTCTTTTATTATTTTCTTTTTATTTTATTCACCTGAATATTAAAAAAAAGTGTATGCATGAGTTAAGAAAGCTAAAAAAAATATGACAAATAATCAAATGTACCATATTAATTATTAGTTGGGATGCACAGTTGGCCCAATTATATATTATACAATAGTCAACATGGTTGACTTAAATAGTTGGCCGTGGTCGGAACGGCGGTCAGAGAGGTTATTTGGTTGACGGAGTCTTCTAGTTTTGGCGTATTGCGCACCACAAAAGTCGCCTTCCGATGACTTGTTAATGTATACCCACCTTAATTTACATTCCACTCACTTTTCCTTGTTGAGAAGAAAATTAATATTCTAAATTTTTGTTAAATAATAACAAGACATAATTGTCTATCTATTCTATCTATATCTATATCTATATCTATCTATCTATTGTATATTCTATATTTAAAAGAAAAACCCTAAACTAATTCTATCCCTTAATTACACATTCATCCTACATTAAATCACCATTAGATCAAAACATCACATCATTTAGCCTTTTAATTGTGTAACAAATTACTAAAATGCCCTAGATCAAATTACACTGCCATCAATTCAAACGCTATCAAATCAACGTGGAGAAGGAAAATGGAGTGGTTATTATATGTTGCAGCAGCAGTAGCTGTCGCGAACTCTTTGAGAGTGAACCATGGTTCACTTCATGGTTACTTGGTGTTCTCAGACATTGTATTTTCCGAAGGCTGAATACCAAATGGGTCGACTGTAACAGAGTTTCTGTTAGTATACTTTATAATAGGAATAGGATTGCATGTCTGTACATCATAAATGTCAACTAAGTTGTAAACGTGCCAGTTAAGCATCTTTGCCTCTTATAGCCAATTATGCTTTGCCTAAAAACAAGGATACACGAGGAATAGATGAGTATTCTGATTACATCATTACTTTGCGACCATGTTATCAGTTTTATAACTTTTATTAGACGTGCTCTTGAACCCAATGCTATAAATGGTTTGATTCAAGTAATGTTTTTTCCCCCTCTAACATGGCGAAGACCTATATTTGGACGAAATGAAAGGAAAGCTACACACAGACAGTGGTGTCTCTCCTTATTCTCGTGAAAATTCACATCAGTCATGCAGTGGCCATCCTATGAGATGATCAAGGGAAAATGTGTTGCAACCTAACAGGAGCTTGGTACATAAATTCTTAATGCTTTATTTCATTAGTCTGGTGGATGTCAAGTAGAGAGACTATTTAGATCTGTTCACCTTAAAATTGTTTCAGAGCAATTTCATTTGAAGGAACATACTAAAATTGATGTGATTATAATATGATTGTAGGTATTTTTATCGTGATGTTGAAGGCATTATCAAGTTCTATAGCCAGAGATTGAACCTCTCTTTTAAAGAAAATCTTATGTTGTTAAACCTCGATCTTCTTTAGTAAGGAAATCACCTGGTTTTTCTTGTCAAGGAATTTTCTATCAGTGGTGTTAGCAGGAAGGGTTTATAACTTTATATGATATTGAAAAGGTAGATTCCTTTGTTTAGCCTATGTCTTTATTCTTATATAAGAGGCAATTTCAACAAGTTTTACTTATGAATCGATTTATTGATTTTGGTCACATAAATAATTTAGCGATAATGGTTGGACAAATCAAATGGGTTGAATGGGCCAAGTAGCTTAAAGTTCTTTTTTTAATTCAAACAACCTCCTGTTTTGTTGTTATTCAAGGAATTTAATTCTTAATTTAATATTGACTTTTATTAAGTTAATTGGTTTTCTTAATGTTATCCATTATTTGTTTTGAGGATCTGCTTCTTTTGGTGTTATGATTTGAATAAATTATTTGTCTATTTCTCTATTTTCAAACTCGGTTTTACTACTATAAATTGTTTGTAAATTTGTTTCCTTATAAGTGGGTTTCGTCTCTGCTTGAATACAAAATGGGGTTTTATTAGTTTTGTGTTAACCGATTGGCATTTCAGGAAAGACTATAAAGAATGTGGATATTTATGAAGTTTTATAAAATTTGTGGAAAGCATGTTTATAATTAATTAAAATAAATCATTGTTTAACATGAGTGTATAATTTAGTCATTTATATCATTCAGACAGTTTATTCAACGCAAAAAAGTAAAAATGATTATTTATTCATTGAAAAATACATTCAGTCATTCCATATTTATACTGTCATCTATATCCATGTGTGACTTAATGAAAAAAAAAAGTAAACAGCTCATAAAATAATAAATCATAAAAAGTGATGTTGAGGAATCTCATAAGATAATATGATAGTATTACTTAAATCTCTGATTAATATTTGATAGTATAGTTCTTTACAACGTAAAGTGCCGTAAATTACCAACTAAGGTAACATTATGTGTTGAGTTACGTGCGTTTCTCTTGCATACATTTTTGCACTCAAACGAACATAGCCAAAGAGAAATGAAGATCGATATACTAAGAAAAATAAGTTAATGAACTTACATACGATATAATGCAAGTATTTAATCACGTCGAAACGCATATAACTATTTTCTCATAATAAATGTTTGGTCAAAGTTCTCTACACATAGCAACAGCACCTGCCCTCTAAACAATTAGCAAATCGAACTGTACCACAATAATCATTGCATTCTTTCTTCTTTAACATTACAAGATGGAGCAGGACAGATGTTTCGATAACACAAATTCACTGGACCACATTGCGGAGTAATATTTGATTGTGTGCTGATAAAAGGAGTTGTGTCACCTTCTCCGTTGATTCTAGCAACTAAAAACGAAATAAATTTCCCTAAATCATAAGTGAATTTTACAAACTATGTATATTAAAATTTCAAGATAAATGCCATGATCGAAATTTGTCATTTTTTGTTTTTTAAATCTAAATAACTATAACTAAACTTTTGAAACTAGATACCGAGTATAAGGTAACCTTAAAATCTCAAGTTTAAATCAACCCTAATTAAATAGACTTTTGTTAATGTGTATCTCTAGACAAACATGTTGTATTATATGAAACAAATATTAATTTACATATTAATATATGCATAAATAGAATGAACTAGTAGTAAATGCATATTAAATACATTTAAGGAGTACAAAATATATTAAAATGTTTAAAATTTTAACATAGTACAATTATATATCTAAAAAAATTGAAGCTGAAAGTTTTTTTATAAATTTATTATTAGTTTATCAGTTCTCAGTTCATTATTATTCAAAAACAATAACAAGCACATAAGAGAATTGTAATAATAATAATAAAAAATTTAAACGAAAACCGGCTTTAAAGTTACTTTACAAATTGAAATATGTGAAAATAGATTGAATGAGAATTAAATGCATATAAACACAATCAAGGAGTATCAAATACATTAAAATGCTTAAATATTTTACCACAGTACAACTATATACATAAAATAATTGCAATTTAAGTTTCAAGCAAGTTTATCAGTTTTGAGTTTTATATTATTCAAAAACAAGAAAAGCTAATTAATATCCAAACCAAGTCCAAGTTCGTGCCGATTCGAAATTTATAATTAACTCGAATTATGGATACTAATGCCAATGGATTCGTTATACAAATGATAAAATTAACAAGTGGATGACGATCACTTACCTGAAATGACTAGTAATGTTGCAAGTATAACAAACTTAGATAACCCAAGTTTCTCCATGTGTTTAGTGTGCAATACAAAACACTTCACACTTGAATCAATATTTATAGCATCACATGCATGCTACTGTTAAATATTAATCATAACGATATTATGATAATAAATACGCACTTATGTAATTAATGTAGATATTAATGTGATATTTATGAATTTTATTGTATTAATGTAATTTTTTTATATAGTATGTATTTACAATTTTTATACATTATTTGACAATGAGATATCATTTTTAATTAATATGTATGTTATCTTAATTTAATTAATATATTATTCCTGAATTTGATATCTCCTCTTTATGACTAAAGAAGGAGACGAAAAGTGATTTGTCCAACTAATACCAATGTTAATCCATTCTTAATCTGAGGTGTCATAAGCTAAATAATTTAGAGTGTATTGCACATATTAACACATCCTACGTGCAACCTTTGTTTTTTAATCAACGTTTAACTTTTATTATTTATAAAATGTAAAGTTTGACCACATTTGTAGAAAGGAATAAATTTTGGATTTTCAATTTTGATTTGTATATGGTATTACATGTTGTGCAGTATCACAAGTGATAGTCGTTGGTATCATATGTAATAGTTATTTTCAGAATCCATAAAAAAACGAAAAAAAAACAAAGTTCTTCAAAAGTATATCATGTGAGATGTCTAATAGAAAAGGAAAAATGATGATTTTTATTGTGTAATTTTTTATAATTTTTATGACTAGCCGTTTCTGAGATATTTAAGTTTTAAAAACGTGAGGGAAAATGAAGATTTTATCAAATGACTTTTGTATGACTAGCCGTTTTTGAGATATTTAATCTTGACGGTTTTGTTAAATGACTTTTGTACTCCTACAAATGAAACTATTTGATTGGTTGTTCCTCTATTTTCACCAAAATATTTATACTTATTTGAACTTTACTCTTGTATTTCTATATTATTTTATCATTATTAACAAATAATAAATGTAGTTATACATGACTTGCAAGATTAAAATTCAATTCAATTTGGTTGCATAATAAATATCAGGTATTCTATTACTTTTCAAATATTATGTGTTAGAGAATATGGGAAGACTACGAATCCACCGATGTAAGCTTCAAAAAGTAACCTAACATTTTTCATTCTTGTATTTAGTCGGTCTTGATTATGTTTTTCTTCAACTCTTTAAACCTAAAGGTATATATGTGTGGATGTTCTTGTAAATCATGTATATTTGACTTTGGGTCATTATAATGATGGGTTAATTGTTTGTTATATATCTAACTTTGCTCGTTTTACTATTGTATGTAATAAACTTTTAAAACATATATTGTATGCAATAAACTTGTAAAAATTCCTATTGTATGTCACAACCTTTAAAAACATCTATTGTATGCAATGAACTTGTAAAAAATCTCTATTGTATGTTTGATATCGCGTAAAAAGTCACGTTTTTACCACCGATATCTCTCTCATTCTGGAGCAATACTTGGCATTTGAACTCAAACAACGCACAAATCATTGATAATATGCTAAGAAGATCAAAACAAGGTTGCACGAGCAAAATCAAGCAAAACGGCCGAAAAACGAAGATTCCACGCACGTGTAAAGATTCAAGACATCAAAACGAGATTTCAAGGCAAAAGTGCCCATCACCAACATCCATCTTACCCAAGATGTTCATTTTCAAATTACGAATCCAACAGAAGAAGAATCGGCAAATACGGATGAAGAATGAAGATTCTACACACGCTGAAAGATTCAAACGATTCGTACGACACATCCAAAGTTCAGAGACATATTTTTGGGATATCTTTTCATCAAAATCTTCGTTTTTGAATTACGAATCCAACAAAAAAAAGAATCGACGCAAACGGACGCATAACGAAGAAAACACGCACGAATCAAGAAACGAGGCAACAGGCGACGAACTGGTGTGTGTGTGGGGGGGGGGGGGGCGCCAGCCGCCTCCGGCCAGCCACCCCACCGCCGCTGGCTGCCACCAGGCCGCCGCCGGCCGGCTGTCACCCGCACGGTTCGCGCTTTTTTGTCCTTTCGTGTACCCGGTGCTAGACCTTTGCGCAACTTTACATACCTCGTGCACCACCTTTACGCAACTTTACGTACCTCGTGCCACCACCTGCACGTACCCGGTGCCACCACCTTTTTCACCTTTTGCTATTGTGAGCTACCACTTGCTAAAATGCACCAAAACTCTCCTATAAATAGGAGGCATGAGTTTCATTTGAACTTGCACCAAGACACCTACACATATACACATTCCACATTTCCTTTATTGTAATATTAGTGGTAATTCTTCCTAGTTAATTAGACTAGCTAATTAACTAGTCAAGGAAGATTTATACGGAGGTGCTCCGGGACGCATATTTTAGCTACGAGTTATTGTACTTCTTCCCAGGTGTTAATCTATCTTTCATATTTAATATGCTTGTCCTTTCTTTAATAAATTTAAATATGCATGCTAGAATTGCCATGATTAGCTAAATAACTCAATTGTCTGCTATGATAGTCGTTTAGAAAAGTATTAAATATGTGACTATGTGGTATGTTATGAGATTGCAGATGGTTTACTTTACAAATAGAGATAGGAATTAAATCTTTATCGTTTATCTGCCCAACTCATGTTGTGACTAAAACCTTATCCAAAAATGAACGTAGCTAACTCATAGGGTATAGGTCACTTAGTTATACTATGTTAGATTGAACCATTGAGCTCGGCATGGCCGGTGTTCTCTAGACCAAAATAGGATCCAAGAGACATGGAACATGGGAGTAGAGGTAGATTAAGATTAAATTCATATAGACGATATTTTTGAGACAACTTTCGAAATATCCTCAACTTAGATAATATTTTTGTATGCTTAAATTGAACTGTTGCTTTGATCGTCTTATTGCATGTTCTTGTTTGATTGTTGCCTTAGGATCATCATAATAGTGAAATTTAAAAGACATTAATCATCGTGAAATAATATGACAGCCCCTATTCGATTATTCTTTGATATATTACTGGAAACGCTTACAGCGGAGTACAAATGTATGGAAGTCAAGAACGACCGAAGGTAGTTGTATTATGAATTGAATAACAAACGTATTACTTAGGTTTCTATTTGTGGCATAAATCATCCCTGTTTTGTTGCATCCCTGAGTAATGATGATAACTCGTACGAATAAGTGATGACATGTTAACCGACCGTCCAGACCAGTTAGCCCAACCTATTCCGGTGAGGATAACCCTTGTTCATAAGATTGTTTATTCAACAAACTATGCCATGATTCGGGCATCTCTGACGATCGAGATTGGGGAATAGGATTCGAGGTTAACTGTCGGATAATGTGGGTGTACATTTGAGAGAACTTTCGGTGTATACTTTAATATATTTTGCAATCCACGTGACATTCTATTTGCCTGATTGTGGACACCTCCGCGTTAGCCCGATATAAGGATTGTAGTAATAGCTCACATCAATTTACGAACTTATCTCCATTAGAACTCTCCATATTTAACAACTTCTAAACCACGTTATAGTAGACAATCGCTTTAATTGCTGAACGCCCGAAGTAACCTCCACTTTTTAATTCAGTCTAGTTTAATTTAGGATAAAAAAAAAACCCAAAACCAAAACCAACTCTTTTAACTCCAGCTAAATACATAAAAGCTTCTAAACCCCCTAGTTTCAATTTGTCGCGCTTTGAAGAACGATCCTAGGTCATACTTGTCCTCTGCTAGCCCTTTGATTAGCATAATAAGTAACCCTAGGCCCCAGCCTTATAAATTAAAAACCCACTGTTGTGTTACGCCACCATTAGAAATCTCAACGACCGGTGCATGTCGCAACAATGTTACGAGTTACCATGTGTACATGCCAAACTGATAATGGCTATTTAATATTGGTTTGTGGCGGCACGAGCAAACTTTAGCAGATCATTGACTACCGCACCATACGATAGTGATTTTTTACAAGTTTATTGCATACAATAGATGTTTTGAAAGTTTGTTACATAACACTTTTTATAAGTTTATTACATACAATAGATGTTTATAAAAAGCCCACTCATTCTTAATAAGTTTGACCTTCATGTCACAGCTAAGAAAGTTCTACATGTTTATAAAAAGCCCATATGATTCAAACTAATAAAATTATGAACTCTAATTGAAGCTACAATAGATTCCAAGTGATTGAATTTGAAGTACTTGTAAGCCATTTTAAATCACATCGAGATAGGCACTGCTCTTTACATGTTGGGGCTTGAAAAAGATAAATTCGACTAAAGGATTGAAAAAATTCTATTGTTTTTTTTTTTTTTTGAAAGGTAGAAGGATTATACTAACAAAGGCTAATAGCAAGATGCTAAAAGCCACTAAATTACAATATACATGTTGGAGATTCTTAACTACGATTTCTACCATTTTTTTGTCCGAATCTTGACTGTGAGGATGCTAAAAGAGATGAAAAAAAACCTGGAAATTACAAGGAAAAAAATCCTCGAAACTAGAGGCCGAGCCACCGGTTTTCACTCTAGAACGTTTTTGATAGTATCCCAAACAGATCCGGACCACCTTATACTCCTATTGGCATGTTTTAGCACGCAAGTCTTCCACCCCTGTCCCATTAAATACAATAAGTTTGCTTATTCCTTACTTCCAAGATTGTTAATGATAATTTATTGTCTGACTTTTATGTTGGCTGTCACTGCACTTCTTATGGGTTCTCTTGAAGGTCTACATTTTGATCTAGAGGCCGGGTCAAACCGTCTCCCTATTGTGGATATTTTGGTCAAACACTCAAACCTTGGATAGAGTTTCTTCAACACTCTGCTCCTTTTTGTGGCACTATTGATGAATCAATACACTGTGCTTAGATTAAAGACACATGGGAAAAATATATAGTTTTGACATGATTTGTTACCTTCATATTCTACCTTACTGTGTGCAACCTTCTCATAGAATCTTAATATTATAAGTGTCCAAATAGTTGCTTAAAGGGGTTTGAAGGGGTGTTTTATGTTTCTTTGTTGTATATATGAAGCTTGTGAAATAAAGTGGTGCATGCTCAATCCAAAAATAAGAAAGCTCTCTTATTTTTCGATTATTTATTTCTCATATCCTACTAATCCGCTACCATAGGAGTGTCAACTACAGATGCGACGGCTGCTGGAAGTCTACAAAGCTATATTTAAGAATCCTTTATTGTTGGTGGACGATGATAGAGAAGTTGTGGATTAAGTACTTAAATGTAACTTTTTTGTTTAGCTTTTATAATTTCTATATCATATTATGTTCTCTTTTTAAGTTAACTAGTGTAATACCCGAACGGTGCCTCGGGCAAACCTTTTATGTGTTTAGATCATTATGTTTCGACTCAAATAAGACTTGATTGCCCAAACCGACCCATCCACCCATTTTCTATAAATTAGAACCAAGCCCCTTTTATAATAGTTGAAAATAGTTTGATTATGAGCACCTTATATTTCATGTTAAATATCATTCTTCTAGACCCTTTACATCCACTCAATGTGCGGACTTGTTAACTGATCATGTTTGATAGTTTTGCATTGTAAGAAATACAGAGTAATATTTTACATAAGATGGTGTTAGCCCCTTACTAAAATTGTCTACATCAAATTGCAATCTGTATGTATATAAGAATAACAAATACTCAAATTCAAATTTTGGTATGCCCCAATCTCTTATAAAAGCTGCAAAGTTTAGGACACCAATACACAAATTACAAAATGAAATTAATGTAGCACCGACCAACCGACTCTCCAAACGCAGCAGAAAGGCATCGGATGTAGAGAATCCTGAATGGCCAATTATCTATTCTTTTTGAACTGTAGCAAATCCTACAAATTTTATTAAATATTAATGTTAAGACAATGAAAAGACTATATAGAACCTTCACCAAAAATTTATCAGTCTTGATACTGAAACCTTCAATTGCTCATTTTAGACCGACTTTCAGTTTGACCATGATCAAATCCTTAGGTTGTTGCCTGTGCAGCGAGTTGATATTATCAGCTTTATTAAAGTGCCAACATACTGCAAAATCAACAATAAGTATGACCATGATCAAGCAACAAAAAAAAAAACACTAAATGAATGAAGAGTTAAAACTAAATGGCAGTGACAACTTATTATAGAGTTAATTACTATATTTGAACGATTGAGCTTAAAAGTCAATTATAGAGTTAATTATGTTTTAGCCTCAAAATTGAATGTCAACTGATCAAGAACCCATAGTTGAAATCTGCAACTCCTAATGTAGTATGGGTGACAAAATGAGCAGGTCACATAGACTTTGCTTAAACATATCCGTGAAAAATTAATATATATAAAAAATAGGAAATCAATAGAATACAGTATTCATGCTACAATATAATCATGATCATTATCTTGTTACTTAAGTTCCTTGTCCAAGTCACAAGAGAATTTTTTCCTTCTTCGATAAGCTGAATTACTTTATTTGGTTCCATGTGCACCTAAACGGCTAAACATGTTCAGTAGTATGAAAAGATTATTAAGAATCAAATATAGTATTTGATGCTATCCATAAAGATGTTTATCGACGACAAGAGATACTACTATGGACCATTTTGGCCTTTGCCCATTCCAAACCATTCTGTTTTAATCTTTCAAGTATATGCCATAAAATATTGCAAATGATCATTTAGCAAGACCCTGTAAATACTGAATCCCATAGTTAACGAATAATAATCAACTTAAATTTACAATAAGCCGAAAATTAGTTAAGGGAGCAAAATGAGCTCATCAAGAATGGGTAATGAAATCAGTGACTGCAAACATGACCCTTGACCCATGGCACTATGTACAAAGCCTTAATAATGCAGTTTAAAATATAACAATTATAAAAAACAATTTTTATACATGATAGAAGCATTACCTGTCAATGGTTAGCCATTAATGCCATGGAAGGTAGCCTTGACCACCATGTCCCATAATTGTAACGTCTACACCCATCACAGCAAAAGTCCTGCAACTACTTAAATTGTAATATCCAGGGCCGGTCCTAAGTTATTTGATGCTCAGTGCGACTCAACCTAAGTTATTTGATGCTCAGTGCGACTCAACCGAAAAATGCCTCATATTAAATTTTGTAAACAACATCACATAATCTTTTATGTGTTTGGGACCTAATAAAGTTAGGCAGTTTACCCTCACACCGACTTTTATCAAGTACTAATAATTTAACTATAACTATTGCAATACAAGAAGATAATTCTAAATTACTAAACTTTCAATATAGATTATTTCCATGTGTTTGTTTGAGCAAAAATATCAATCACATTCCACATCAAAATTTATTATGTCGTTTTATATCTGGCGACTCCACTACTACAAAATCCCAAATGGCACACGTTTAAAATCATATATGGACCACGGAAAATGGGGGTGGGCTAAGGGGGGAGAAGTCTATTTGCACAGCAAAAGGACCACAACCCGAAATTCGTGGTCTAATAACCACATGGACCACAGTTATTCTTACATAACCGCGGACCACGATGGCGCGGTCAAACTGTCGGACCACGGCTTTGCGTGTGGGAACCGTGGTCCGCTTTAATTTATTTATTAAAAAAAATTTGGCTCCACCACGGTTCTCATAATGGACCGTGAGTTTATTTAAAAGATTTTTTTACTAAACTAGTTTATAAACTCGTTTCAAGCAGTATCTATAACTCAAATAATTTCATCATATTGAAACAGTAGTCGAGATGCCCTCACCTCTCGGTAGTACTCTTTTATCAAATGGTGTTGCGTAAACTTAGCTTGTAAGTTGTAATCGATTTAAAGACTGCCAACTCAACAAGTCTATGTATATATGCATGCCGTCACCACGATAAGTACTATTTAATAAGAGATTTCATCATTGGGCAGATCTCATCATTGAAAATTTATGTTTAATCAAGCAAGCTATTTTGATCTTGAAAGAATCATAGGCCGGACACATGTTTATGTTGTTCTACCACCCCACCAAGGGGTGTTTGGGATTGCTTAAATAAGCGCTTATCTGCTTAATTTGACAGGAGATAAGCAGATCCAAACACCTCTATGAAAACTACTTATCTACTTACTACCTAAGGAATAAGCACTTAAAAATAAGTAAGGGGTCACCTACTTATTTTTTAAGCATACAAGTGTTTAGAAATAAGCAAACCCAAACACCCCTAACCCACCGTGAATATTTTTGTAACCATCATATATATTCAAGCATCTAAGCATATAATTAGCATTTTAGCACATAATTAAGAAGTTAAGAATTCAAAAAATATGTAAATCCTTCAAGTAAAAGGCATAACGTATTCACCTATTCTAATAAAAGAATTTGTTCCTGGAACCATGCACACCACCTCTGCACTACATGATCTAGGTCTCTTTGCGATAATGGAGCTTTACTTTTCCACAAATCTGAAACCTATATATATATATATATATATATATATTCATATTAATTAAAAGGAAAAATGTTATATGATGAAAGATAAAATTTATTTAAAGAAACTGAATGTACATAAATAATACTTACGTTTGCTGGAAAATGGTACCGTTGGTCAGTCACGAAGTAAAAAATCCAATACATGACATAGTATCCACATTCCCATACTCCTTTTTGTTGATTACACGAATCAACCCAGGTATAGTCGGGTAACATGGAAAACATCTGCATCCATGTACTGAGAATTATAATGAAGCAAAGTGTTAGTTTTAATAATAAGATGTGCATATTTCTAGCTTTATATGTTAGAGAGAATCCTTACTTGTTAAGACACTTCACGATTCCGTAATGTTTTGTCACATCAGATTTGGAAGGGCGCGCAATGGAGTCGAGTATGTAAACCTGATTTGTCTCAAGGTGTAAAATGAACAATGTTCAGTGTTTACTGTTGAAATTTTATTATACATTGTTAGTATATGACAATAAACACACACACTAGCTAGAAATTAAGTTAACATCGTACCCTTGCCAATACGGTGCTAACACAATGCTCTTTTGATTCCCTTTATGATATTCCACCGACTGACGGATAAAGTTTGCAACACTTACTGCCCCCGCTCTCTCTATTTGTTGAAATTGAATACCGGAGGGGTTCAAAAATCCACATTTGTTGTTCGGGTATGCAGAATTTTGTTTATAGAAGTGAAGCGCATTAAAACACATATTAAAAGAGTTAGAAAACATGTGATATGATCATTGTTATCTTAATCTTATCTTATCTTATCCCTTATTAAGAAAAGAATACTTACTGGAGGAAAAACAAAAGGATTGTGATGTCGGCTTCCCTATTTGTGACAAACTCCTTAAGATCAGCAATAACAATGTCCAACTCGATAACTTCATCCACAAAAACTCCGGGATCGATATATACATTCATGTTTGGATACGTGGTTGCTTTAGCCCAAACATTTTTCACAACCGCCGACTTCGACTTTAAAATTTTTGTTTGAGAAGCTGTTAAAACATGGTCAGTACGTGTGGATGGGCATGGTGGTGGTGCTTGTTTGACTGCCACAACAGTTTCTGGCACCGAGGGGGGTGCTTGTTGGGGTGTCGCAACAGATTTTGGCACCGCGAGGGGAGCTTGTTTGGTGGGCACAACAGTTTCCTCACTAGGCACCTCATCCCGTACAGGGTTAGGACTGTGCCTTTTAGGACTCGGGACAACATCAGGCTCCGGGGACGACTCTCTCCCATCCTAGTAATAAATTAAATTGAAAGTGTTTATTATTACGACAGTCATAGAAATATTTAACATACAATACTTAAAGATAATCAATGTGTATGTACCTCAGAAAATTCAATAAACGAACGTGGCCACTGAACGAAACTGTTACTAGCTTCCGGTAAGAAAGTCATTCCAGCAGCTGGCTTAGGAAGTCTCATCATCCCGAATCCATCCTTAATTTTCCCAATTTGTACCCTTAGGTGATCTGGTGGCATAGACACCCCCTGTACCTGCCCGTCCCCCCGAGGATGAGCCTTTCCTCTCGCAACAAGCTTCCTTTGAAACCCGAATTCCGCGAACTACCTGCATGTGGTGGGTTCCTACAATGAAATGGATCGAATATATATTAGGTGATGTAAAATGATATATTTGTGGTAAAAACATATCATAGTAGTTAAATTATTTGATTATCAATAAATCTTCAAAAAGATGAAACTCTGACCCAGCACTACTCCTCCTCATATCTTCAACCTCCCTCGATGACTCCTCTCCCGATCCTACTTCCCTATCTTCAACCTCCATCCTTCCCCGATCCATCCTCTCTAACTCAGCCACCCTTTTTTCTAACATCTCAATTTGTTCTTCCCTTTTGTTGCATCGCGGTTGCTTCCACTAACCATCAATCGTCTTTGTGAAGCCGATAGTGTGCCCCACCGCCCTTGTCCTTCCGGGTTGCTCTTTTCCCACGACTTCCCATATGGCATCTTTTCCTTGGGGATCTGGAAAGTCATGCAACTCCTTGTTCTTCTTGATCTGTTTGAACCAATAAAAAGTTTATGTTCTAATTTTACCAGAGATATAAATAAGTAACAAACTTTCAAAGTAAACATAGGTGATCATACCAATTCCTCCACAGTTGGAACAATAGCCTCAAATATAATCAATTATCCTTGATTGCATCCACAGCGAGCCCTGATGTACATAAACACTCGCTTACTGTGAACCCTGTATACACGACCAGCAAGAGATGTGGTATCCAAGACTCTGACAGTTTCTTCTTTCTCCTTCATCCACTCTTCTTCGTATCCATTATACCCTTTAGGTCCTAGCTTAGGCGGATTCTTGTTCAAACTAGCTAGCTGTCTACCTCTCTCACTTAATCTCTTCACATAACAAAAACAAGTTTGAACAGAAAAACGGGAATGAAAAACAGTAGCCGAGATGCCCTTGGCCCCAGTAGTACTCTTTTATCAATAAGTGTTGTATAAAATTGTGAGTGGTATAGTAATGGACTAAATACTACCAACTCAACAAAACTTATTGTCGTCACCACGCTAAGTATTATTATGAGAATGCATCATTGCGCATCTCGTCATTGAAAATTTGTGTTCGACTTCATTTAAAAAAAAAAGACAATAATAATAATATTTAATAAAAGAAGTATACCTGAAAGTCTTCACTGTCGACCTTCTCACAGAATTTCTTCCACAATCCTTCTTCCTTGTTAAGATACGGGTATTTCAAAATGGGGCTTTTCCCAGTTTTCACAAAATTCTCCCTCAGATTTCTCTTGAACTCTTTCCAGGCCTGGTTGCATTGCGCAGTAACAGCCTTCTTGGTCTCCTCACCCTCAATACCAGGGAATGTTTTCTAAAATACATAAGTACATATTAGTAGCCTTCTGTATATATAGCATCTTTGAGAAAGGGATATAGTTGCTACAAAATTATTTTAACGCTTCAGAATTTACCTTAACCTCTTCCCATAGAGACTCTTTCAATGTTTCATCAACCTTATCCCACGAATCAATTAGAATACTAACCCGACATCTAGCAACAAGACCTACCATTTTACTAAATGACACCTGTCCTGGCCCAATGTTGAGTCCAAACACATTGAAGTCAACTTCTCTATCGCGATGCGCATTGGCATTTTCATCCTTCTCCTTATATGAAGTAGCCCTGCTCTTTCTCCTTTTTCGTGGAGCACTTGTACTATACTCTTGATTAACTAGTTCTCCAACATGATTGTCTTCTTCCTGCTCTGGAATATCTGACATCTGATCCTTTGCATGAAGATCAGATTGTTAATGATCACTCGTAACATCTTTTTCAATATAATCATTCAAATAATCATCTTCCGGATGAGAAAGGAGATCCTTATCTTGATTATCCTACAAATGATTATGAATAAGTTATTAAAAAATAATAAATAAGATCAAACGCAATCTAACATACAATAATGATTAATAGGTACATTACACCCACAATACATAGATAAATAAACTTGCCTTCTAAACATCATCAGATAGGTCCCCACAAGGTAATTAACTAATCATAGATATCATAATAAAAATTTTGTAAAAAAATTGGTCCCCGCATACTAGTATTAATATTATATTCCCCACATCAAACGACAAAAACGACACTTCTTTAATTTCTATATTAAACAGCAAACGACAAATATTCACTTTTTGGTTAAATAATAGAGATACTCAACAACACGTACACTTCTAGAGTCTAGACACATGAACATAACAAATGGTGCATATAAATCACAGATCGAAGATATAAACACACTCAAAAACAAAACTTTATGAACAGTTCAAAGAGTTGATAACATATTGCGGGATAATGTTCACTTTTTGGTTATGATGCAAACAATCATAACTAATTAAATGCATGCATAATTAAAACAATATACAAACTCTCGATTAATTAGGTCAACTACAATTATGGTACATATTTGAAGCAAAAACACCAAATTAAAACATGTATAACATTTATTTGGTTCATACAAACCAGACATATAAGTATATAATAACTCTAAAACTAAATATTTAACATCAAGAAGAAGAGAAATAGATACCTTAGCATTATAGCTGTAGTTGGATATAAACCCTAACGACCTACTAACTTGTAATCGGGGAACAAATGAACACAACTTGACTAACTTGGTAGAAGATTATGGACAACGATGATGGATATTGGAGGTGGTATTAGCGATTGGAGATGGTTTTCAGTGGTAGCTTAGCTAGGTTATGCCCGAATGGATGAAATACATATGAAAATTTTAAATTTTTGATGAAAAGGGCGAAACCTGACTAACTTGGTAGAAGATTATGGACAACAATGATGGATATTGGAGGTGGTATTAGCGATTGGAGATGGTTTTTGGTGGCAGCTTAGCTAGGTTATGCCCGAATGGATGAAATATATATGAAAATTTTGGATTTTTGGTGAAAAGGGGGATGCGTTATAAGTTATGGCGGGTTGCTTGAATTTTTTGGCTATTAGACCACAAGTTTAACAACCATGTTAGAAAGGACCACAATTCTTTTATAAGGGACCGTGGCCCGGTATTTTCCCTTTAGCCTTAATCACTTTAGGTCACGGGTTTAATAAACATAACCCTGTTAAAATGTAGAAAGGATCACGGTTCTTTTCAATGGGACCGTGGCCCTGTGTTTTTCCTTTAGACTTAATCACTTTAGGTTATATTTAAAAATTTCGAATTCAATTAAAAACTTGTAATTAATTTCGAATGAAGTCAAGGTCATTGTTTCGAACCTTCTCTCTTGTTTTAATTTTCAATTATTTTCTTTTTTCGATATATTTTGTTAGACACTTTAGACAACGGGTTTAGTATATATTGTGATTAATCGTTGTTTAGTCAAGTGAATATTATATTTGGTCATATTAAGAATTAAGAAAAAGGGGTATTTTAACTATGTATAGTATAAGTTAGGGTTAAATCATGTCAACAAAATGTCGTGGGCTCGTGGCCCATGGTTACCAATAAACATAACCACGGAGAATATATATATATATATATATATATATATATATTCTCTCTCTCTTTAATTCACTATAAATATATGGAGTATATATGGAACACATATAAGATTCATAGTTTACATCCAAACCCTAAACAATTAAACATGATCATCAAATTCCCTTCTCGTCATCACATTTTCCACAACAAAAGTAACAATACGTACGTACTCCTTCACGACCGCAATTTCTCTGTTTAACCTTGATTGTGGAGTTTCTCTTTGCATTCTGAATTGATCACCCTCTTCCTCCAGGTTGATCTTTTTGGTCGTCAAACACTCACACACAACTTGAGACATAAAAGCCATGATCAAGCAGGAAGGCTTTGCTAAATGCTAGATCGAGGTTCGGATTCACTCCGGTTCAACCGGTTCGCCCGGAAACGGGCACAAATCTGATTTAAAATATTATCTCTAACACATCTTAAACATTTGGATCAAATATGGAAGATTCAAGTCCTCATCATAATGTGATGGTCAAGGAAGTCGATCTGTTGAACATGGGTACAAAATATGGAAGATTCAAATTAACTTATCGATGCCCTATGTCTTTCTTTGATGCATCTAAGTAACAACAACCTTCAATATACAATCGCAATTTCTCTGTTTAAATCATTCCATGATAAAATATATGCAGATATGATAACAAAGGGAACAAATTAAAAAGAAAAGTCGAGATGAATCACCAGCTTCTGACTATGTCTCTATCTTCTTTTTCATCAAATTAATATGATCTTCAACCCCCTAATATCATGATTGTCAAGCGATTTCTTCTCCTATATGGTCATAGTATTTCATTTTCGTTATCAATTTTTACTCAACAAAAGTTACAATACTTCCTCTCTCTCAACCGAGATTTCTCTGTTTAAATCACCTTGTTGAAGGAGTTTACTCTGTAGATATTAAATTCACCTTTTTCAAGAGTACCTCTTTTGGCGGGTTTGCTTGGTACCAAAATAACAACGGTTATTCTTCTTCCACGATAGTCCTTACTAAGTTAACAACCAAGTCAAACACTTTCACGTACATAGTTATGAACGTGAAAGCTAAGATTAAGGAGCTGGAAGAGTTTCCGCATGCCAGCGCAATAACATCTTTAACAATAAGCGAAGGTAGAAGATGAGGCCATATATATGATATAAAATATGGCTTTGTTTGTTTCTTTGATGCAGTTATATATGTTTGGCGACTTGGTTGCGAGTACGTTGATGAAAAATTGTTGACACAATTGATAGTATAAAACTATAAATACTTGTTATTGCATTTCCTGATGGGAAGTGGTCTAGCTTTCTACCTTCATATTTGGAACCATTTAAATTAAAATTAAAATAAAGGTGTACTGTGGGTGTTGTAACTTTTGCATACATATATATGTTGATGTTATGAAGATTTATGTGGTTGATTCAACGAATTTGAGAATTCCAAATTTGATATTAATTTGTCAAATGCGTCACAAATAAGTATAAGTATAGAATGTTCTCACCAATTGTATATGATTAAGTCTATGATCGTTTAATTTCCTTTTATATAAAATATATATAAATATAATGTTATTAATTTATAGTTAGAAAATATAAGTTCAAAACAATAATATAATACTCCATAATAAATATCTTGTTGTTACAAAACAAAATGCAAATAATTAAGTAATTTTGGGATAAACATGCTTTATACGTAGTAGTATGTATTTATATAGATTATACTGAATCGTAAATAGAGTTCAGGTTCGATTCCATAGATAATCTAAATAGGATTATAGATTTATAGATAGATAGATATAGATAATTTGGAACGCGGTCACAGTAATCAAACCGTGGTCATTTTATGCCACGTGATGTGCAAACTATTATGATTTGTAAATAGAAGTTCAGACGTGATGGCACCCGAAAGCATCGGTGTCGTTGATGGTAACTAATCGGGCGCCAACAGGGATTTTAAATTTATATTTAGCCGGGCTTAAATTATATGTACTACCTAATCTGGTTAGTAAGCGGTAAGTATAAACTAAGATCGTTCTATGAATTCAAACGTGTGGGCAATTAAATTTGGCACTTTCGGTAGGGAATTATCTAGGATGGAACAAAGTAGGTAGGTTAGGGGGTTTTAAACTAAAGACAAGTAATTAAAATGCAGGAAATTAAAGTACGGGAAAGCAGATAAAGATAAATATGTGATTGTTGAGATTTCGATAATTAATATTTCGGGATGACAGAATAAATAGGGATGATACTAATGTGGCAACCAAACTACTAGGCGTAAAATCTAGAACCCTACCAACTCAATTTCCCATTGGCATGTCACTAGGAACTAGGTTATCATGAATCTGATCGTAGCAATATGCAAACTTCTAATACTTATCTAGTTGAAAGATAAGCAACCTGTTTTGGTTTTATACCGAGGTTCATGAATCAGTAGCGTATCGTCTCATAGGTCCGACCGTTCTTAACCCCTAAGATAGTTTACTGTTCTATTAGCATGCAGATTAATAACTTTGTATGTTTAGACCGTCGATTTTATAAGACTTGGTTTTTTAAGGATTCTAGGTCATTACGACTTTACTCTTATTCCAAAGTCCTGTTATCATTCATTTAAGCTCTAGTTACTTCGACTTATGATTCAAATCTCTCCTTTTCAAACAATTATACATCCCCGGATTATTCGCAGTTTGTTAAAACGTGTTTCATAAGCGGACCATGCCTGTCAATGATAGACAGTGTACTTTACGTAGTAGTTCCACGGTTTCTCATATCAACATGCGGTCAAGAGTAATTGACAGTGAAAGTGACACTCTATCTAACTAAATGTAAAGTAGTGCAAAAATGTAAACCTAATATATACAACGAGTGGTTTCAATGTGTCTTACTTATTGCATGTCATGGGCACAGATAACTACTTACCATAATTAAGGTTGATCAGGTCCTAATTACTAGGTTGCAGTCACGTGGATAACCAGAAAGGGTACTCCGTAAATTAAACTTGAATTCATAAAGTCTTAACGTTTCAAGGGTCACTAATTCCTATTTTGTCTGAACGTATTTTACGAACATCATTTTATAGTATTTTGACTTTCGTAGGATATACCAGTTAGTTGTGAAGTTGTATTACCCTTTCGGAATTTCAACTATTAAACCAAAGCTGATTCCAGAGATATAACTACCTTCGGTCGTTTACCGACTTTCATACATTTGTACTTCGCCTTAAAGCGTTTCCAGTACTATATCGGATAAACAGTCGAATAGGGGCCGTCATATCTCTTTACGATTGTCATACATGAATTATATAATGTCATCCTTACTCATAATTATCTACATCATCAACAATCACAATAATAAACTACTCGTAATTCATGGCAACAAATATATCACATACCAAGCAATTACACATAATTAAAATATGGAATAAAGCAAGTATGATAAAAGTTTGGATATCACCGGGAAATAAGTGCGCAGCAGCGTATTATTATGATTGACAACTGGTTTACACGTACAAAGATGAATCTTTGGATCCCTAACATTCGTTCTAGCCTCAATACTAATCCGTAGATTATTTACAATAATCCTAGACTATAAGATAAGAGAATTTATAGAATGAGAAAGTGGAAATGGAAAAGGAGTGTGTATATGTGCAAGAATGTGTGAGTGTATTTGAGAGTGTGTTCAAATGAGTTCTAAGGGCTGCTCTTTATAGGTGAAAAGTGGCTCACGTTAGCATTCCTAGGCTCACATTAGAAAAAGGGTGAAAGGTGGTGCACCGGGTACGAAAAAGTAACGAAAGGTGGCGCACCGGGTACGAAAAAGCATGGAAAGGTGGCGCACCGGGTACACGCAAGTACTAAAAAGTGGAAACGAGATGGGGGGAGGGGTGCGGCACCGCCCACCAGCAGGCCGGCGGCGGCTGGCTGCCACCTGTCCCGATCCGTCATCTTTCGCTGCGTTGCTTAATTCGCGCGTATCTTCTTCGTTATGCGTCCGTTTGCGTTGATTCTTTTGGCGTTGGATTCGTAATGCAAAAAAAAATACTTTGATGTAAAGATATCCCAAAAATATGTCTCCCATCTTTGGATGTATCGTACGAATCTTTTGGATCTTCCGGCGTACGTAGAATCTTCATTCTTCGTCCGTTTTTGTTGATTCTTCTTCTTTTGGATTCGTAATTTGAAAACGAACATCTTGGATGAGATAGATGTTGATGATGGGCACTTTTGTCTTGAAATCTGGTTTTGATGCCTTGAATCTTCAAACGTGCGTGGAATCTTCGTTTTTCATCCGTTTTGCTTGATTTTTATCGTGCAACCTTGTTTTGACCATCTTGGCATAATATCACTGATTTGTACTGTTTCTTAGTTTAAAATGCCAAGAATCATTCCAGAATGAGAGAGATATCAGTAGTAAAAACATGACTTTTTACGCGATATCAAGTATCCCACACTTAGAACTTTGCTTGTCCTCAAGCAAACTCATTCTTAAAAAGCCTTTGGAAGGATTCTAATCGCATTAGTTTTTAGAGATACCATTTTCCAAAGAATATAAAGTTACAGTTATGAAAGAGTTTTTTACCGGAAACTAAGGGTTTATAGAATTTGATACCTTCTTCGAGCAACATATATGATGATCATGATTAGGAAATCCTCACAAGTGGGTCACTCAAATCACTCAAGTGTTTAGGGTTTCCTACTTACTAGTGTCAATCACTCAGATAGCTTGTCATGCAGCATTCTCGTCATAGGCTTGATCGAGAATCAAATCTCCATCACTTTTGATGAGGATAGTACTAACCTTTCGAGATATCTTGGAAGGAATCGGATGTTTGGGTTGAAGAAGGTGTGATGGTTTTCCTTGTATTTTCTCGAATCTTTTCTTGAGAGAGTTTCTTTGGAATTTCTCAGATTTTGAAAGGAGTACATAGCCTTTTTCTCCCTTTTCTTTGGAATTTTTTTCTTTTCTTGGCCCTTTACTTCGTTATGCCGGCATAATCCTTTTGATTTCTTTTTTCTTTTGTTTTCTTTTCCTATGCCGACCTTACCGATATATTTTATGGCCCAGAAGATTCCTAATGGTATTGGGTTGCAAAAGTCTTGGGAAATCAAGAGTGTCTCTGAGAATTTATTGGAAGATGAAACTTTTGTAGGTTCGGGATGAATAATAGGAGGTTTTGATTGGGTGTGAAGATTGAATGTTGAGTGGGTGGATGTTTGATGGTGGAAGGGTGTATGGATTCCTTAGAAGTTATCAAGATGGGTTGTACCTCTGCCACGTATGGCACTCATCGATGCGATCTCGAAATGCATTACAGGATCAAGTTCTAATTCAAATGCATACATCGGCACACACATGAAACGAAAAGTGAAGCATTTTAGAGATGAATGCTAATGATGGGCTCAATCCTCACGAATCGAATGTTTTGGTCAAAGTGTGCCTAGCCATGTGTTGCCCTTTTCGTCCATATCTTATTCTAAAACAGTTTTGTTTCATTGTCAAAACTCGTTTCTTGCTGTAATTTATAATTTTGAAAGATAGGATTTCTAGAGAACGATGTTTTTGAATTTAAAATTTTTGAAATTTTTTCCATTTTTAGCCTTTTAATGAAAATATTGTTTGACTTACGGACAAGAGGTAAAACTTACGGTTGAAGGCCGTATATCCCACACTTAGAGGAACATTGTCCCTAATGTTCGAATCTATTTGTTGAGTACCTCTTGTTGAAGTATCCCACACTTAGAGATTCTACTTATTTTTGGATTGTTTCGTAAGTGTAGTGTGGTTTTGATGATCCC
Organism: Pseudognaphalium luteoalbum; assembly: GCA_963422505.1. NCBI lineage: Eukaryota > Viridiplantae > Streptophyta > Magnoliopsida > Asterales > Asteraceae > Pseudognaphalium > Pseudognaphalium luteoalbum. Next base: position 5,455,864 of record OY730194.1, read on the forward strand.
ACACTTAGTTTTTTTTTTTTTTTTTGGAATATCGGATGAGTTAATCAATTCTTTAAACGGGTAGAGGGTTTTGGAACAGTGTACCGCTTTTGCTGTGCACGTTGTTGGTTACTCGTTAGAAGTCTGCTGGTCCGCGGCTTGTAGCTCGTGGCATCCGACATTCTTCATCGTGTGGTCCACAATTTCCCTTGTCTTGGTCTTCTATAGATAGTTTCTCAAACAAACCACTCAATTCAATCAAGTAATAGTTGTTAATAAGAAAAGTAAAGTAATAGCATAATAAAGTAATAACTGGATAGATGTGATGTCTATGCATCCACAGTACATCAAATACACACAATAATAATAAGGTCTTGATAGAAAATAGAAAGGAGTCAGAAAGCGGAGCAATCTATTGCTCGGCTGGTGGTGATACTGCAGCTGAAGATACTATAGGTCCAGGGGATGTTTCATCTGATGAAGAATCATCATGCTGATAGTGGGTGCCTTTGTCTGTCTATGAGAGGATACTGGATCGGTTGGTGCAGCTGTAGGGCTGCTGCTCCTGAGAATCCTGTGACTCTGAACAATGGTGGCTCGTGTAGGGACTCTGGATATCCTACTGCCTCTCGAAGTCTGCCCTTTAGCCGAACCGACAACTGAAGGAACATGCTGTCTCTGAATAAGAACCTGTGCTGGTGGTGCTTGTGGCCTAGGTGGAACTGTGCGAGGTGGTAAACCTTGGCCACAGTCACGAACAGGATGTCGGTGAGGTGCTGGAGTAGGAACTGCAGGGGGATATAAGTGTGGTGGTGCTCGGCCTAATCCACAGGGTAAGTTAGGAAGTGGGCTCACTGGTATCCCTGCTGTTTGTTGTCTCATAGCCCTATAACATCGGGCATGCATCTGCATCAGCCAGTACCAATAGTCCGACCCTGGTGGTGTCCCATAGTGGTATATGTAAGGGGGCACCTGAGATCTAGGAGCTGGGGTGGAAGGTCCTGCCCTAGTAGGTTATGGCACTACTGGTGGTGGTGCGACTGGGTCGTCATAATCATCCATATCTTCGTCTGAATCTGAGTTATTTGGCTCTTTTGGTTGTTTCCTCTTTCTTCCCTCTGTTGGTAAAACTAGACCTGGTAACAATGCATCCATACTACCTGGGTCCGATGATCGTGCCCTGATGTAAACGGTGCCGTCTCTCATAATCTTGAGTATATCCATGCTCCTAAGAAATTCATAATCTATCAGGTGGGCACTCCATACTGGTAGACTTTTGAATTTTTTTACCTCTATCGTCTTAAGCAATCCCATTCTGCGAATCAGCCTTGTAATTACTGGACCCATATATGATCTCCTTGCACCAAAATCCTTTTCTTCCAGAATCCGCTGGGCAACTAAATGGGCAACCTGAATATTCCTCCTCTCGAGGATGCACGTCATCATAGCAATATCCAATCTGGCAACTCGACCGCTCGTCGTGTATTCTCCGTCAAATGAACAAGCTATCAGCGTGTGTAGGATTTGTAAGACTGGATCTCTGAGTCTGGTAGCTTTTATACCCGAGAAATATCTTGCTGATGATAACTTACTCCATGCTTCAGCTGGTGTGATCGAGATGGATATCGAGGTGGCTCCACTAATGAACAGAGGGGAATGTATCTCCTCTGGTGTGTATAGATCCAAGTGTTGTGCGAACTGAGCCAGTGACAAGGTGAATGAACTTCCCATATATCGAAATGTGATCAAACTGTCTCCAACTCTACTCCCTGTCTCAAATGTGTATGTGGTCATGAACGTGGTAACCATTTCCATGTATACCGGTTCATCAATACTGAACAGTCTCTTGAAGGACTCGAACTGCTGACCCTCAACTGGATAACTGAGTAGGTTCTCTAGTCTTTGTCTGAATCCCAATACTTGCAACTTTTCCCGGTCCACATATTTAAAACGCCCGAACTTCTTGTCTCTCCAAATGCGTGCCATCTGGTCGTGATCGGGTGATGCACTAAGATAGGCGAGAGATCCTGTAAGTGGTCGTGCTGGGTTTAGTTTTTTCTTCTTCGGCGACATAATACCTGAGAACATGAGAGATCTAAAGTAATGGATTCTCAAGAAGGAGAAAATTTAAAGCACTTATTGAAATTTCCAATGGAAGATTTGAAATGAGGGCTTTAAATTTTTGACAGTCCAAAGATTACAGTAAATATCAAATGTCCCCAAGTGACCAATAATTAGTTTAAACAAATAATAAGGCAATCATTAATATGTGAAAAATATATAGTCATGAAATGGCAATAGGTTTATTGTGAAGTAATGTAATTTACAAAGTTTGGTGTTACCCAAATTTGAAATGTCATTATTTCACAATTTATAATTATTGGTAGGTTTTGACTTTTTGAAGTAAGGCTTTTAAAATTTCAATTGATTTGTTTTAAGAATGCAATACTTCAAGTTGACTTTTTAGGTCAAAACTTGCTTCGAATGATAATTTCGTATGCCAAAATTATATCCTATGCATGTAAACATGACCTAAACTATTTCAAGCATTTCTTAATTGGTAAACAAGCTAGGTCATGCAATAAGAGTTATGTCATCCATGTGTTTGATTTTATTCAAGACTTTTATTTTCACAATAATAATTTTCTAGTTATTTTGCCTACTTTGACTAGTCAAGCAAGTACAAGATTCTAGTGAGCAAGAATTTGTCAAGTGATCTTAATTCACTATTCTATTCAAGCAAGCTAGCTAATCTTTTGTTAACTTTCAAAAGTCAACTTGCTAATCCTAATTCATTCGCATTGTGCAATTAACATAGAGTAATCATTCAAATCACCATGATCATTTAAATACTTAACAACTACACTTAATCAAGCAAAATTATAGACTTAATTAATAGGTCAAAGTTCATCCTTTTAACAAAGTCAAACGTGTGTGAATTAGCACGGGTAAGTGGTAGTAATATGTAATTTCTAAGCATCTAACCAAGAAAAGTAGTAATTCATAGTTACTAACTTAGCTAATTTCATAAAATAGGACATTCAAAGTTCAAAGTAGGTTTCTCATGATCATACCTTTATTGTAGTGCGTAAAACTTCAAAACAAATGTACAACCGAGAATAATATGCAACGAGGAGTTCAAAAGGACGCAAAATTATAGAGTTTGATGGAGATTTAATGGTGGTTCATGGTGGTGTGGGGATGGTGGGAAGGTGGCCGGCCATGGGAGAGCAAAGGGGAGGAAGAAAGTGTTTTTGTTCTTTGTTTTTGAATTATGAGAGTGCATGGAAGTCTTAATGGTCCCCTAGGAAAATATGTCCTAGTTCCAAGTACCATATTCCTTACATGATCCCTAATGTACTTCTAGTATTAAGCTAATAATCTAGGTTAATTTCTAATGTCCTATTAACAATGATTACGAATCCTAAGTGTACTTATTGAGACTCGTTACTTGTTAGTTTCTTGTCATGTTATAAATATTTAGGAAATGCACAAATTTTTGCGGGGCGATTATAATCAACTTAAAATATTAAACTTAAGTTATTTATTATATATATATATATATATATTTAACAGAAACTTCCAAAAATTTAGTATATAGTAAATATAAAAAAAATAAAAAATATGTTCATTTAAAGTTGCGAGCCTCGACCTTTTAGGAAAGAATTGTTTTATGATTCATTCCGATCTCTCCATAGGGAAAGGGTCGAGAGTTGTTCCCTTAAACGAATGTTTTTAGGCACAAAACATTTTGAAAGTTCCGAGATGACGTTATAAATTAAATAATGACTGTTCTCTATGTCCTCTAGGGTTTCTCTTTCTTCATATCCTAAATTGACAAGATCACTAATTAACTTGTTATATGCCTTTCTTATCTTCTTAGGGTTTGACAATCCGCCGCGAGCTCCTTGGTCTTTGTAATTTAGATCGTGATTGAGTTTATCTATGATTTCCAGAAATGCTTTATCTTCTTGCGAATCAGGTTCTCTGGTTGTAGAATTGACTATTCTTACGAGTTTACTGATTAGGTCCTTTTGTGTGGAAGTGAAGGGGTATTTGGTGAAAGCGAAGATTTGAACAAGCTTAACGTGAAGGTCTTTCCGTTTAGCGAAGAAAGCGGTGTCAGGTCTTTTGGTGGAATCAGGAAAAACGTCTCGCAATTTTGAGATCAAGTAAGAAGCGGGGTCAACAAAGAATGAAATCTTACAAGGGATGATGATAGGAATCATCGGGTCCCGTTCTACCCAGAACTCAAGTTCATTGATCATTGCAGCAACATTATGATTGATTAATATCATAGATATTGGATGGAAATCCATATCGGCAAGTGATTCAAAAAGTAGATCTAAATCTGCTATAAACTTTAGTTCTTGGTCTCTGAAATTGGTGGAAGTGCTTTCGCATTCATGATTTAACAGGCGAGATAAGAATTTGAGTTGTTCGTCAAGATTGGTAATCTTTTCTCGTTGGTCATATGAAAAGGAAAAGTCGGAGGAGTCTAATTTCCTAACGAATGCCCTATAAACATCTATTCTGCGAGAAGGATTAAAGGATGCGCCGAGGTGGCATTCTTCAGAACAAGGTTTTTCTGGCTCGACTGATGGAACTTTATCCACCACTCGATAGATGGTGTATTTGTGTTCTTGTGAAAGGAATGGAAAGATGCCGTCATTACGAGAATTTGACAGAGTGTTGCCATACACTAACGTTTCGGGAATGAGGGTGATTAGGTCACATAATTTCGGAGGTTTTTCTTCATAATCTTCTTTGGAAGGACTATCGAAGTGGACATAATTTGGTATTTTAGGCGAATGCAAAGTTGGAAAGTGATCTTCTGGAGATGATGCCAGGTCAGGCAACTGATCCGTGTCATCAAAGTCCAGGCAATGTTTTGGAGTAGAAAGTGAGGTCCTAAATTCTTCTAGGGTTTCAGAGATTTCTTTAGTTTTAGAGGAAGAGGGTGAAAAGAAAGCAGATCCTATTTCTCCTACTAAGAAGTCAAAGAATTCCGTATCGTCCATTGCCATTAGTTCGTCTTTTGAAATGAGGTAAGAACTGGGTTTTCGATTTGTCATTTTAAATTAATACTATCTTAATTAACTAATACTAAATTAATAATTAATACTAAATTACTCAAATTAACTTTCGAAAGATACCTGGGAAGGTTTCGTTCGGAAGGATCTCCTAAATACTACTTCTTAAGGTGACTTTAAATTGTACGTTTGTGATTCCCCGACAGCGGCGCCAAAAACTTTATGGCACCCGAAAGCGTCGGTGTCGTTGATGGTAACTAATCGGGCGCCAACATGGGTTTTAAATTTATATTTAGCGGGGTTTAAATTATATGTACTACCTACTCTGGTTAGTAAATGGTAAGTATAACCTAAGATCGTTCTATGAATCCAAACGTGTGGGCAATTAAAGTTGGCACTTTCGGTAGGGAAGTATCTAGGATGGAACAAATTAGGTAGGTTTGGGGGTTTTAAACTAAAGACGAGTAATTAAAATGCAGGAAATTAAAGTACCGGAAAGCATATAAAGATAAATATGTGATTGTTGAGATTTCGATAATTAATATTTCGGGATGACAGAATAAATAGGGATGATACTAATGTGGCAACCAAACTACTAGGCGTAAACTCTAGAACCCTACCAACTCAATTTCCCATTGGCATGTCACTAGGAACTCGGTTATCATGATTCTGATCGGAGCAATACGCAAACTTCTAATACTTATCTAGTTGAAAGATAAGCAACCTATTTTGGTTTTATACCGAGGTTCATGAATCAGTAGCGTATCGTCTCATAGGTCCGACCGTTCTTAACCCCTAAGATAGTTTACTGTTCTATTAGCATGCAGATTAATAACTTTGTATGTTTAGACCGTCGATTTTATAAGACTTGGTTTTTTAAGGATTCTAGGTAATTACGACTTTACTCTTATTCCAAAGTCCTGTTATCATTCATTTAAGCTCTAGTTACTTCGACTTATGATTCAAATCTCTCCTTTTCAAACAATTATACATCCCCGGATTATTCGCAGTTTGTTAAAACGTGTTTCATAAGCGGACCATGTCTGTCAATGATAGACAGTGTACTTTACGTAGTAGTTCCACGGTTTCTCATATCAACATGCGGTCAAGAGTAATTGACAGTGAAAGTGACACTCTATCTAACTAAATATAAAGTAGTGCAGAAATGTAAACCTAATATATACAACGAGTGGTTTCAATGTGTCTTACTTATTGCATGTCATAGGCACAGATAACTACTTACCATAATTAAGGTTGATCAGGTCCTAATTACTAGTTGCAGTCACGTGGATAACCAGAAAGGGTACTCCGTAAATTAAACTTGAATTCATAAAGTCTTAACGTTACAAGGGTCACTAATTCCTATTTTATCTAAACGTATTTTACGAACATCATTTTATAGTGTTTTAACTTTCGTAGGATATACCAGTTAGTTGTGAAGTTGTATTACCCTTTCGGAATTCCAACTATTAAACCAAAGCTGATTCCAGGGATATAACTACCTTCGGTCTTTACCGACATCCATACATTTGTACTTCGCCTTAAAGCGTTTCCAGTACTATATCAGATAAACAGTCGAATAGGGGCCGTCATATCACTTTACGAATGTCGTACATGAATTATATAATGTCATCCTTACTCATAATTATCTACATCATCAACAATCACAATAATAAACTACTCGCAATTCATGGCAACAAATATATCACATACCAAACAATAACACATAATTAAAATATGGAATAACGCAAGTATGATAAAGGCTTGGATATCACCGGGAAATAAGTGCGCAACAGCGTATTATTATGATTGACAACTTGTTTACACGTACAAAGATGAATCTTTGGATCCCTAACATTCGTTCTAGCCTCTATACTAATCCGTAGATTATTTACAATAATCCTAGACTATAAGATAAGAGAATTTCTAGAATGAGAAAGTGGAAATGGAAAAGGAGTGTGTATCGGTGCAAGAATGTGTGAGTGTATTTGAGAGTGTGTTCAAATGAGGTCTAAGGGCTACTATTTATAGGTGAAAAGTGGCTCACGTTAGCATTCCTAGGCTCACAATAGAAAAAGGGTGAAAAGTGGCTCACGTTAGCATTCCTAGGCTCACATTAGAAAAAGGGTGAAAAGTGGTGCACCGGGTACGAAAAAGTAGCGAAAGGTGGCGCACCGGTTACAAAAAAGCATGGAAAGGTGGCGCACCGGGTACACGCAAGTACCAAAAAGCGGAAACGAGATGGGGGAGGGGGGGCGGCGTCACCCACCAGCAGGCCGGCGGCGACTGGCTGCCACCCGTCCCGGTCCGTCGTCTTTCCCTACGTTGCTTAATTCGCGCGTACCTTCTTCGTTATGCGTCTGTTTGCGTTGATTCTTTTTGCGTTGGATTCGTAATTCAAAAATGAAGACTTTGATGTAAAGATATCCCAAAAATATGTCTCCCATTTTTGGATGTCTCGTACGAATCTTTTGGATCTTCCAGCGTACGTAGAATCTTCATTCTTTGTTCGTTTTTGTTGATTCTTCTTCTGTTGGATTCGTAATTTGAAAACAAACATCTTGGATGAGATGGATGTTGATGATGGGCACTTTTGTCTTGAAATCTTGTTTTGATGTCTTGAATCTTCAAACGTGCGTGAAATCTTCGTTTTTCATCCGTTTTGCTTGATTTTTGTCGTGCAACTTTTTTTTGACCATCTTGGCATAATATCACTTATTTGTACTGTTTCTTAGTTTAAATTGCCAAGAATCATTCCAGAATAAGAGAGATATCGGTAGTAAAAATATGACTTTTTACGCGATATCAAGACGCATGCAAAAAATACGTGTATTGAACGAAATATAAACTGACACAAGGGGTACCACCACTAAAATATTCCACTTATTATAACTTATACTAATACGGAGTAGAATATAATATAATTTTAGAAATGCGTTTTAACGAGAGAAAAAATTGCATTTTTATAAGAATATATATATATATATATATATATATATATATATATATATAATTTGTACTATAAATGTAAATGTAAACATCTTATTTTACACATATAATTAATTATATAAACGTTTTGTGAGTTTATTTACTCCGTGGTACTACAGTATTATTTTTGTAACTTATATATATATATATAAATTATAATTATGTTGAACATAATATTATTCTAATTATATTTTAAACTTATTGCAAATTAGTACTCCTATATGAATCAGAAATAAAAACAAGGGACCACGGTTTCCAAACCATATTATTCCTGCTATTATAAATAAACATGACACATGAGGTTCAATTCACCACGTACTTCACCTTTATGGCTTTATTTCATCTAAAGTTCTAAACCCTAAATATGATCATCAACTTACCCAATATGAAATATATGATCATCAAATTTCCTTTTCGTGATCACATTTTTCACATCAAAATTAGTAACAATAATACTCCCTCGCTAGTCGTTCCTACCGCCATTTCTCTATTTAAATCTTCCGGACTCCTTGAAGCTATTTTCAAGCTCTTAATTAGATATGAGTGTCTTGATATCACTTCAACGAGTGTCAAAAACTTGATACTCTCTGGATACTAGCTAGATTTTGTTCTTACCAAGGATGGAATCTCGAAGAAAATGAAACGCATCTCGATGTTTATATTCTGACAATGAAGACGGTTTAAACCCGTTGAGAGAGGTTGTTTCCGTCGATAGAGATGGATGGTGGGTTGGGAAGATTAAGAAAATAAAGGGATTGATATATCAAGTGTATTTTAAAGGGTCAAATGGCACCTAAAACCATCATCAACAATATATAATGTATATATACGGCAAGGGCTGGCGTTCGTTTCAAAACTTCATGATCGAGCTTCAAAGGATATGACTGGGAACGATTGACACGGAAGATTTAAACAGAGAAATTGCGATCGTGAATGAAGATTGTTCTGAAAGAAGATCACCAAAACGTGAGAACTTCATATGGGACTGCTTCATTTTGTTGTTTGGATGATGCTATTGTTACTAATTTAGGTGATTGTGCCGGATGTTTGTATGCATAAGTAAATGTCAAAAAGTAAATTAGTATTGATATTTGTGTCAAATGTACTGTTAGTACTGGTTTTTAGACACCCAAAGAGGCAAAAACCCATATAAATATTTTTTTCCCTTAATTCTTGTGCCCATAAAATTGTTTATTTAAATAACTTTTATCAATTCGATATTTTATGCCTTTAAAAAAAATCGAGATTTTATAAAATAAGGAATTTACCATTTTATATAATCATGTAAAAAAGAATTATAAAAAAGGCATTACAATTGTATTTTTAAATAACAAAATTACTTTTAAATGAGTATTGAATGATATGATTAATTAAACAAATGAATATCAATTTTTCTGTATATTGATTGAATGCTGATGCTGTGTAAACAGAGTCAAAATTATAAATGGAAATACCTTCTTACTATACACAACACAGGCAAGAATACCTGGTCGTAATATAGTATAGCTTGATAAGTCCGAGTCGAACACGAAGAACGGATGTCAATATTAAATAAATTGGAAATTGTCGCAAATAAAAACAGTAAATAATGGGGGAGCGCTTTAGTTCCGAACGAACAATTGACTAACAATTATGAGATGTGAATAAAACTTTAATTTAAATAACTAAAATAAATTATAAAACAATTAATCAAATAATAATTCTTAATTCAAATGATAAAAGAAATGTATTCACTTAGATTACTTTTCTTAGAATCCGGTTATCACTTTATTGATTTGCTCAAACAATGGATTTTATTGCGACATGACAAATAAGACAACTCCCTTTCCGAGGTAAGTTAATCTAATACAATTAAGAAAGACACAAAGTTGTTTTCAACACGTTAACATTCAAGTAACGTTACCCACCGAATTGTATTATATATTAAACCTACGCCGTTTATGTGATTTACTTTTGTGACTTGAATCAACAAAGTCTATAACCAATAATAGTTATCTTGTTCATTAATGATTAATACCGATTATTAACCCTAACCTGTCAAACTCAATATATTCATCAATAATTACTAACCAAAATCAACAATCATCAATAATCTATTAATCAAAAGGAACTCAATCTCAATTGACCCATAAACCACGTTAGGTAACCACTAATAATAAATCAACAATCAAGGATTAACAAGTAAACACATAAACATTCATCAAATCCGATAGTTTTCGCAAATCAATAATCAAACCATCATCTAAGTATCATCATCCAAGTAAATACATAAAAGACTTAGCCAATCATATTGTTACAGAAACTCAGATCCATAAACATAACCGAAATCATAATCAAATGAAAAGGATTAAAGTATTCGAACCGAGAAACCGAAATAATGATTGAACAATTGAAAGAGCCTTCGATTCTTCTTGCTTCTACCTTCAAAAATTGCTCTAAAATGGTGCTGGAGTGTATGAAAATCGCCTGGAGAGAAATATGAAAATAATAACCCCCAAATGAAGTGAATTAGGGTTTTTTAAGTATTCTATCGAATCAATCCATACGCCGTATGGATTTCCATTCGCCGTATGGATTTAAAAGCCCAGCAGGCCAAGCCCGCGTAACTGGTGGTCCGGCTCACACAATCCATGCGTCGTATGAATTTTCATACGCCGTATGGATTCAAAAATTCAACTTTTCAACTATTCGACTTTCTTTTTCAAACTTCAACCTTTTTAGCTTCTTTTCTTCAATATAAGCTCGATTTCCGTTCCTTTTCCAATTCAAGCTCCAATAAACTCCTATTTGAAAATATGAACAAAATAAGTATCGTATTCAAATAAAATGCATAAGAAATCAAATGGGTTATTAGTACTATAATCTAGTACATTTTGGCGTTCATCAAATACAAGATTCACAAAAATATTCTATCGATCGACTATCACACTTTAGGGTTTCGTCACCTTCGAATTGTAACCCTAATATATGCTCTATTTATTCTAAATTCTTTCTGACCCTGACACTAGCTAGCTAGTCCACTGCCTCCTTACGACATTTGACTTACTGTCGCAATTGCGACACTTGCTAAGTGTTCGTTCCAGGAAAAAATTCGGAGTTTTTTTACCAAACTTTCTAAAAGTATAAATATTTTCATCATTATATTACAAAACTCAATTACATTATCAATTATTATTACAGGCTTGATCTTACCAACTGACTGATAATCTTGCACCATCACAAGGAAAGAATTGAATAAAATATTTGTCTTGGGCCGAAACCCTGAAGGCTAGCGAGGTTCCTGCATAAGGAGCTGAGGATCTTCGATCACTCTAAAGGTTAATTAAATTCTCAAAACACATTTTACCCACTAGGGAGCCTGATACATTAATCACACATCATTATAATATTCTTCCATCAACCTGAAAAACCGTGTAATTTAATCTGGATCCTCTTTCAGAAACCTAGCTAGGCTCGGTGTTGATCCATTGGAAAATGGTTTTCCGATAGTGTTCACGTACAAGTGTATATATATACAATAATTAAGTTTGACCATATATATATGGGAAGTTAATTAATTTTATGTTTAATATAAAGGTTTTCACCTAAAACCGCTATAATTTAACGTTGTGCTCTTTATACTCGTGTTTGTACTAGTGCCAAACCCTAATAATGCATACAATATCATAACCAACTTAACCATGCATGCATTAAGATCTTAGTTAAGTGAGAAGAATTAATAAAAGTAAAAATAAAATACCCCACTTTTAAATTTAATTATACGAGTAGTACGTTTATTCTCTTTTTAGTTAATAACAACGACATCATCGTTCTAAACAAGCCGAAAATTTTGGCCCCAAACCGTGCCGGCATGATGTCCGGATGGTAACATTGGCTGGAGTTTCTTCACCTTCGAGTAACATCATATCGTTAGTGGTGACACCGAGGAGTTATCTCCGTTTGTTGCTGTTTCGGCACTATGAATGAATTGGCTTGGGTTGAATTTAACACTTAAATATTAAACTTTAACGGATGAGGGACGTACTAAATGCACAAAAACTTTTAGGTTTTTGGATTGCCCTTGCAAAAACTAAAGTATAGGGACAAAGTGTCTTACCGTGTTTAAACCACAGGGACCATCCATGCAATTAACTCTAAAACCCTACTAAACTTTTGTTAAGGTTTAATAGAGGGCAAGAGTTGAATTGATTGGAAAAATCAGAACATACTTGGACATTTATAAGTTTAGTCGATTGAGAAAGTAGCTTTGATTTTATGAAATATATAGCAACACACCCGAGAAGAAACATGCCTATAGCATGATTCACTTAATTGCCAGGCAAAAGAGAGCGGGAAGTTGAAGATGCAGGTTGTGCGGAAATTGAAAAAGCGCAAGAGTAGTAATTAGGTTAAAGTAATTAAAAATTGAATTTTCCATATAAATTATGTACTTCGTAGTACATGGGTATTTTGAGAAAGAACAAATAAATGTGTATCAAAAAATAAAAATAAAAAATGTGTGATGATATTGCATTAATGCATGTACGTACTCCAAGTTTATTTTTATTTTAATTTGCATAAAATAAATTAGTATATATATTAGTGTACGTGTTAAATACTTGAATGTAAATTGTTATAGTTCATATATATATGTATATATAGCTTCAAGACCCGCGACAACGAAAGCGACTAAATTGAAATTGTTATAAATATTTAATTGAATATGACTGTAATATAAAAATTATCACATTTTAAAAAAAAATTAAATGTCTATTTCACTTCCATTACTTCAATTCATTTTAGTACTAAACTAGCATTTACACCCGTGTATACACACGGGCCATCGAATGTATATTTTATTTTCTTAGTTACACAGATAAATGATAGAAATTATCACATTTTGTATGAAAACACTAAATAATGAAAGATCAAAAGAGCATGCTAGATCTTGTATATGGTAAAGGTTTTAATTATAACTAACGAATTATATGTTGTATAAATAAAAAAAATTTATTATAGAATTTTAGTTATTATATTCTTAATATAAAAATATTAATACTTTGATGATGGGCTATCATTTAAACGCGTATCTACACACTCGACGTTTAATCTCTTATCATTGATAAACTACTGTGGTATATTATTATTATCATTGATATTTAAACGCAAAACAAAAATAATTATATTATAATAATTCATTCATAAATTCTTTTGACATACCATCAACACGATGAACAATATTTGAAGAAAGGCATATATTCAAGTCTTTACTGAATTCGTTGATAATTGTAAATTCGAGCTATTATATGTGTTAACCTATAATAACATATATTGTTTTAAATTAAATGCGTAAAATAGAGAGTTATATGTGGACGATTGAAAGTTTGAAACTCAACCAGACTCTTTGATATATTTACGAATAGTTGACCATGGTTACTTATTGACCATGGTTTGTTTTATAGGGAAGCGTGGTCAGTAACTTGTACAGACTTTAGACTAGACGCCTATAGGGAAATAGATTGGCGCCTATATATGACCATGGTTACTTTATGACCACGGTTAGTTTATGGGGAATCGTGGTCACTGTTAAAGCAGTGAATTGAATTGACGTTAGATTGTTTTAGTCTTCTGTGGACTGTGGTTACTTTATGGGTGTGGATAGTTTAAAAGTAATTAGAAGATATGGAGTAATATTAAATTTAATACAGTATACACCAGGTGCATGTAATCTTTTAAAGACATTTGAATCCAATGTCTTCCATTAATACTTAATTCAAATTTGGAAGGTAAAATCTATCATTATCATTATCATTTTCATCATTATCATTATCATTAACCCTTAAGTGTTTAGAGATTTTCTTTGGAGACTTTTAAAGATCGTAAATGACGAGATTACCCTTGCATACCAATAATAGGAACGACAAAACTACCCATCCTTAAATTTGGAAAGAATCTAATATTTAAAGCAATATTTTATATTAAACAATATGTAGTATATTCCATAAATATATAATTGGAATTTTGGAAGCAACTTTAGATGTCAACTACTAATTTTATAATTGATATTGTTTTTTTTTGTCTTATTAAATTAATAATGGAGCAGTTACATTTACTTGAATAGACAACGGAAATTGGAGCCTATATATGATCACGGTTACCTATTGACCATGGTTTGTGTTGTCATTGGGAAGAGTGGTCACTATTGCATGCAGTATAACTTGTATTATACTCCGTAAAAACAACTCCAATGATAAAAAGCTTTCATAAGCTTTTTTATCATCCACATCATATATTTTGAAAAAAGCTTTTGAGAAAAGCTTTTGCTCCAATATAAAAAAGCTTTTCAATAGATTTTTAGTACAAGCACAAGGGAGTAAAATGAAAATATATTGGCTAAAAAGCTTTACACCAAAAGCTTGATAAATCTCAAGCTTTTGATACAAAAAGCTTTTCCTCCAATGTACAAAAGCTTTTTCAAAGACTTTTTTGCATAAAAAAGCTTTTGATTAAGTCTTCATTGGAGTTACTAGACATTATATGACCACAGTTACTTATTGACCATGGTTTGTGTTATTGGGAAGTGTGGTCACTATTGCATGCAGTATAACTTTGTAGTATTAAATCATTAATAAGACTATATAGACTAGACGGAAATAAATTGGCCATTTGGCGCCTATATATATGACCACGGTTACTTTATGATCGCGGTTAGTTTATGGGGAACCGTGTTCACTGTTAAAGCGGTAAATTGAGTTGACGTATGAAGATCTGGAGTAATGGATTAATATTAGATTTTATACGTACAATATCTCCAGGAGTCCAGGTGTAATCATTTTAGAGTTTTCATTTTTGTCATTTTAAAGACAGTTGAATCTCTTCCATTAATACTTAATTGAACCGTGGTCACTATAGCATGCAGTAACTTATATATATATATAGAATTATAGATAGATTGACGGAAATAAATTGGCACCTATATATATGACCACGGTTACTTGATGACCGCGGTTAGTTTATTGGGAACCGTGGTCAATGTTAAAGAAGTAAATTGAATTGACGTACGGCTGTGGATAGTTCCAAAGTAATTATGAAGATATGGAGCAAGGTTGTCAAGATCGGGATCTCACTTAGGATCATTTTCGTCTTTACAAGATCAGAATCGTAAGATCGGATCGGGATCGTAAGATCCTACCCTTACACTATGATATCATAAATGTGTAGTATAATACATCTAAAAGATCAAATGGATGACAAATTAATTAAACTTTTATAGTTTGAACACCATGACATTAAATTCATACTTATCATAGGGACGTAGATTATCATATTTGTTTTTAAAGACATGAATTTTCACGTGTTAAACTATTTTAGTTGAAAAACTTATTAGTTTACGTGTAGTAATTGATTAAATGATAAACCCATTAACCTTTTATTAGACAAAATCCAATAATTTATATTTTGTTAACTCATAAATTCATGTTAAGTAAGATCGGATCGAGATCGTAAGATCCTAGCTCAAAATCGACCTAAGATCGGGATCCTAAGCAGATCCTATGAATTTAAGATCCTATGTAAGATCGGGATCATTTTCATTGACGTGGATCGTAAAATCGTAAGATCTTAAGATCAAGATCGGGATTTTAACAACTATGATATTGAGTAATATTAAATCTAATACGGAGTACTTCACAATATCTTTGTTTCAAGTGTAATTCAAATTCAAATTCAAATCAATCAATCACAATTTTATAATTCAATATATAGATCTCATATGTATATAAAATTCCCATGTTCCAAATTCGTTTTTTGTTTTGCTTCATCTTTATATATAACTCCCATGTAACAATTTGATTTAATATACTATAACACCCCACAATGACACCATAAAATTACATAACAACGTATGTATAGTATGTACAATATAATATTGTATGATTGAGTAACATTTAACCTAGCTAGCTTATAATTATAACCACGTAATGTTACATACTCGATCTATTTTGATCTCTAATTGAAGAACTCAAACGAATAGCAAGATATACCTTGCAAGGACTTCTGTGATGCTAGCACATTTCACTTGTTTGAAAAAAAATATGTTTTTGAAGGAATCAGCAAAATTGCCAGGCTTTTTTCCAAAGTAATAGAAAATGTGAATACGTTTTGAGAAAAGCATAACAGTGACCTTAAGGAATATTTAATTCCGTTCGTGGAGATTTGATTCGGCTATGATTAACGGAAGAGTTAAACAGAGAAATTGCGGTCGTGAATGAATATTGTTTTGAAAGAAGATCACCAAAACGTGAGAACTTCATATGGAACTGCTTCATTTTGTTGTTTGGATGATGCTATTGTTACCAATTTAGGTGATTGTGCCGGATGTTTGTATGCAAAAGTGAGTATTTATAATTGGGTATGCCGGATGTTTATAATTGGGTATGTCGTATGCCTTAAATTCATTCATTGATCGAGGTATTAGACTCTTTGGGTCTTTGGCGATACATATTCTCAAGAGAGAATTACAAAAATCATCCTTATGGTTTGACCTGAATTGCACATTCAGTCCTTTAATTAATTTAATTACATAGATGATCCTTTCTTTTGAAACTTTTTACTTAAATAGTCCTTTACACTAACGATTGTTAAATCTTCGTAAAAGGACCATGCTTGTAAAATATTTAATTCTTTATATGATGCACATAACATTGTTTTCATTTCACTCATTTTATTCATTATCAAATTTAATCATATTCTCCTCTATAACTAGGATTGTTGACGAACCGAGTAAATTCGAATATCCCGATGCTCGACTCGACTCGTTTAAAAAATAAGTATGTTCGAGTTCGACTCGAACTTAATTAAATTTTTAAAACCATATTTGAGTTCGGGCTCAGATAATAATTTAATGTTCAAGCTCGTGCTCTATATATACTCATTTAAGTTTATGACAATTTACAAATTTAAAAAGAAAAAATATATTATTTGAGCTCAAAATTTTTGTTTAGAATCTCAAGCTCGATAAAATCGTTTATAAGCGTAAACAAGCTCATTAAAAAGCATATACATTAACTATTTTATGAAGCTTGAAGTCATTACGAGATTAGAAGAATGAGATAAAAGCAAAAACGAAGTAATAATGTAATACCAGCATCGACATCATATCGGCATTGGAACCGCAAACCGAAGCATGCAAACCGCATTATATAAAAACATATCTATTAAAAACTACAACATCTTAAACTTCTATATCGATTTTACTTAGATCCCTCTAAATATCTATTTAAAACTAAATAGCTTACAAAAATATTTCCTATCAAACTCTAGACACCCACTACCCATCTGTTCTAATTTTAATACTCCACAAATTCCTATCAGGGATCATGTCCTCGGTTCAAAAGAAGCTCGTTCATGTCGAGCTTTGGTCTATCCTCCCATTTACGTCTAGGTCTACGTACACCTTCTTCTCGATCCATCGACATTGAGAGTTTCAACTCGATCTCCTGACTAGCGCCGTTGTAGGTATATATGCTCCTAACTGGCGCCGTTGTAGGTCGATCTCCTCCTAACATGTGAAAGCTGAAAATGATATTGTGCCCCTAACAATATATATATATATATATACATATTTTAAATTTTATAATTTATATCCACTCAAAAATTATAAAATTTAAAAGAATAAAAAACCTACACACGTGGTCCCTTTTAATGGAGAAATAACAATCGTTAGTATAAAGGACTATTTACGTAATAATTTTCAAAAGAAAGGACCATCTATGTAATTAAATTAATTAATGAACTGAATGAGCAATTCTGGTAAACCATAAGGACTTTTTTGTAATTTTCTCTATTATCTCTATTCTCAATTTAAAAAAATAAACAGCGGTTGATATAAATATATGTGTATTGAATAAATTACTAATTATTAATTATTTTTTTTGAATGGTAGAAGAATCAAGAATATTGTATTGCAAAAGTGACTGCCAAAGCTAATGAGTGACTGTTTACATTCAGAACAGTGTATTGATATATGTACTTACAAAAAAAATAGACCACGGTTCTACTTTCGAACCGTGGTCCATTACTTTTTTAAGATTTTGGAAAAAAAGCTCCATTACTTTATTTGTACCATTGTGTGTCAATTGTCAACCATTATGAGTTGATATTTCCAACTTCAATTTGATAAATCCACCAAAAGTATACATTAACAGGCTATACTGTACAACCTGTTAATGCATACGTTTGGTGGAGTTTTCAAATTGGATGTTGGAAATAAAGGGAAGTTAACTCTTAGAAGTAGTTATGTGTTGGCGCCATTCATTTCATTCGTTATATATACTCCTACTATATATTATACGGAGTAATATTATAAAGGCATACATACAACTAACTATACATGTTTACAACAAAGTAACAAATCCATATGATCTTTCTTATTATTTTATATAATTATAATATATATCTAAACCCTACAAAACAAAATGATCATCAAGTTCCCCAATGTGATCATCAAATTCCCTTTTTCCAACAGAACTTACAATTATCTTTCTCACCCGCTATTTCTCTGTTTAAAATCTTCTCCACGCGTGAACAAGATAGATCTAGTTGACGCGCGTGTCCAAAAATTGTATCTTCATAAAAAAGTTTTTGTATGGTGTATAATCCGATATAGATACATTATCTCTTATATTTAAAGACAATGAAGAGATGGATTCTCGAAGGAAGACAAAACGATGTACACGCTGTACACGATCAGAAATGCCCAATTGCCCATCGAGCAGGGATGACAATGGTCACCCGATCCATCACTTAATGACCATTGTACCCTTAGACTTAACTGAAAAACTAACGGACGTTAGTGTAAGGGACTACCGGTGAAAAATTTTGCAATCACGGGAATAACGAGTGCAAGGAAAAAATGCGAGGGACGACGAGTGCAATTTGAGACATGAATACATAAAAAATTTTCCATGAAATTTTTTCCATCTATAAATACATAAATTAGCCATGACCTTTTTGCACATAAACCAACAAAGTAACAACACGAGACTCCCTTTTCTATGATCATGTCTTTCTTAATTCCCATGATGGTTCCTTCCCAACTGGGATTTCTCTGTTTATGATAATCTTTTATTATTATAACCGTTAACCACACAGATTAGATCGTGGAGCTTGCTCGCTGTTCTGTTATCAGTAGGTCGTCAAGTTCCTCCGATTGAACTGGCGTCTCGAGTTGAATCAGCGTTCGTTCCTCCGATCCGATGGATTAGGTTTTCTTTTATTGTTGAATGTGTCTTCTTTGGCACAAAAAGTAGAATTGCTATTTTAGTTTTGGTTGCGCGGTACGTAACTCACCACAAAATATATGTACGTTCGTTGCTCGGTACCTAACTCGCTACAAGATATCACCTCTCAAGCGAACTGAAGATTTTGTAGGGGAAGGGTTCAAAGTCAGGACATGTATGGGTATGACTCATCACAGAATTAAATTATACCAAGAGTGTCAAGACCTTGATAATCTCTAGATACTCGACTCTAGCTTGATGACCAGGCCTAATGATGTTAATGAATTATTGGAATCAAAATATACTAACGTACGGTATATCTTGTCACCCACAATCCGTGGTCATTTGTTTTTAAGGTGGCTTTTGTTGTTCATATCTATCTATTTAATGTTCATATTAATTAGGGTCTCCTTTTTGGTCGTGATTTCTCCGTTTAAATACTCCATCATCCGTAGATAATTTTTCTAGGGGACGGAGTAGGATACTACCATAATTGGGCAATCCACCCAAATAGCCCTTTGTTTGGATGCGACGACTACACACCCAATCCAAAAAAGAGGCCCTTGTGTTCGGTCCTAATGTAGGGAGGCTAAGAGTCCCAAATACTCATGGCTTCCCTGCTACCGGGAGTGGAGGCTAAGAGGTTCAGTGTTAGCACCTGCTCGGAGTGGATAAACCAAGATAAACCAAACTTAGTCATGTAAAGACTTAGTCATGTAGCTTTGGGACAAAACATGCACCCAAATAGTAAAAAAAGGGGGTGAAAAAAAATGAAGTAGTTTATCGATCACTTCCTCCGCTTAAGGTAAGTTTGACAAAAGAAGTACTCCATAACAATTACTTAACAATCGATATTTCCCTGTTTAATAAATTTGTTTGTTATTGGGATGATAAGTAATTTATTTATTTAAATTTTGTTTTGGATGATGATGACGATATAACACTTGATGACTTGAAGCTTTAAATATCACACTATGTGACTTAATAAAACTCTCTCATGTATTTTTTATGTGGGTGCAAAATTAATTCAATACAGTATAATACAACTATACAAGGTTGTTAAGATCCCGATCTTGATCTTAAGATCTTACGATTTTACGATCCCAATGAACGAAAATGATCCCGATCTTAGATAGGATCTTAAATTCGTAGGATCTATATAGGATCTCGATCCTATGTCGATTTCGAGCTAGAATCTTACGATCCCGATCCTATTCGATCTTACTCAACATGAATTATTGAGTTAATAAAATACAAATAAATTGATATTTTTATAATAAAAGACTAATAGGTTTATCATTGAATCAATTATTACAATAAATCTAATCAATTCTTTAAATAAATAGTTTAACATGTGAAAATCTATATCTTTAATAACAAATATACTAATTTAAATTGCTATGAGAAGTACTAATTTAATGTTATATAGTGTTTAAACTATAAAATTTTAATTAATCTGTTATACATTTAGTCTTTTAGATGCACTTTAACACACAAATATGAGATTATAGTGGATGAGTAGGATCTTACGATCCTAATTCGATCTTACGATTCCGATCTTGCAAAGTCAAAAACGATCATAGGTAAGATCCCGATCTTAACAACCTTGGTACAATATGTAGTGATCTAAACAGCTTACATCTTGGCCCAAAACCCACAGCCCACACACCACACCCCACGGCCCAGATGGTAATGAAACAATTGGAAATTATTTGTTTGTTTTTACTTTTTATTTACCGATCATATTTTCAAAGAACCACCGTTTGTTACAAAAACCGTAGTCCGATTAAATTAACTACGGTTTGTAGTTAGGAACCGTGGTCCCTGTAAAGAACATAGACCACCCCTCGTCAAATATAATCGTGGTTTGTGTTTACCAAGAAGTGGACCACGGCTTTGTAAATAGATCCGTGTCCCGCAAAATAATAGAACCGTAGAAAATGGAAAGGAAAGTGAAAACGTGTGAGTTTTTGCAAACGGATCACGGGTTTTACGTGATTTTCACCATTTCCTTGGTCTATTAGGGGTGGGCTATAGTGGATTGTGTAGTAGTGCTCATTGCACTATGAATATGAAACTTCAATAACTATACTTTTGAATAATTTTATGTAAAGTATGTTATATTTAATTTATTGACTACGTGACCAAATATCATTAGATTACTTTTCTAGTGTTCAACCTTAAATGGGTTTTGAATTTTTCTGTGAAAGTTTATAGTTTGGATAACAACCTAAAATCATACAACATGATTGAAAAAAAAGCATACTGTTGAGTTGTGTATTTTTTTTTGAAAGGCAGTTGTGGAATCACTGACGGACCTTTGGTCCACCCGTTCATCTTCCACAAGAGATTACTCCCCGATATGAGAACCGCTTCATAGTTCGAAATCTCGATGACGCTTCAAAGGGGGTTGCTCTCCCATGTCTTAGATGGGTATCGCGCCACGGAGTCTCCCCTCCCCAGGCGAAATGCCATGGGCGAGATTCGAACTCATCACCCCAGGAAGAAACCACATAGTGAAAAACTCCCTGACCATTGGTCCAAGACCCCAATGGAATTTTATGTCCCCCACGTGGATCGAACCCACAACCACATGGATTAAAGCCATGTGCTCTTCCGCTAAGCTAGAAGGTGGTGGACTGAGTTGTGTATTATAAATCAATAAAAAATAATTTAGTGTAAAGATTTAGTGTAATACATTGGAGCAACTTTTTTTTTTGTGTGAGTATATTCTCTAAAGATTCTCTTTTTACACTAAAATAGTGCAATTTGATGCATTAAGATAGTGCATACATTGGAGATGCTCTTAGAACTCTTTTTAATAGAATCTTACATGCATAAAATATTATATATTCAATCAAAATTCAATGGTCAACATTAGATAAGGAGGAGATATAAAGTTTGTTAAGTTCTTGATACAAGTTTTTATGCATGTTTTAAAGACTTAACGAAAACCCTAAACGTTTCTTTTATCATTTTCTTTTTCTTTTTATTCGATTGAGGATTATAGGGGAATGAGTCATTTGAGGAGTGTAACGCCTCAAATTTTGTAAGTTTAAAACTATAATTTATATTATTTTAACTGTTAGGTTAATAGGAATAACTGTGTAAAGGATTTTATGCCCATAGGACATGTGTTATAATGAATAAGTTAGTGTAGGGACTAAAGTTGCCAAGTGTGATAAGTTGAGGGGTTTAAATTGAAAAGTACAGTATAAAGGCTTAAATCCTGTAGCTTCTAATTCATTCCAAATACAGAAAATTAAAATCATGTACATCACTTATATGTGTGTGTCGATTTGGAGCTAAAACACAGGAAGAACTTGATTAGCAAATCTAGGGTTTGTGATTTAAGTTACAAACTACTAATTCTTCATCTTAAGGTATGACTAATACCTTTTCTTGTTAAATCTGATAATTTGAATCAACTAGGTTAAACCCTAGATTCTTAAATTTGATGAATTAGTGGATTAATGGTTTAATTTATGTTTCATACACTTAATTAAGTCCTATTCTATATGTATATGATATTGGGTTGGTTAAAATACTCACAATCATATGATTTTGAGTAAATGAATAGTTGTGAATTGAAATTGTAATATGATGCTGTGTTCAATTAAAAGATAATGATTATTGTTTATATAAGAAATGAATTGATAATTACATATAATTTGGGTAGTTGATAATGATGATGTTGATCTATATGATGATACATTAAGGAGTGGTAACCTTGGTGTAAGTGGATGATTTTGATTGATTATAATGTTAGACTACCCAATTGTATGTAATTTGTGATAAGTGTATGAAGCTTATAGATGAATCATAAGTAAGGTGAAATTTAATACTTGTATAAATTGATATAAATGGTGAATTGAAAGTTATGGTATGATTGATACTTGGCTACTTGATTATATGATTAGGTGATAAACGTGATCAAGGTGTTGTTACAAGTGATTATTTAAGTGGGCTATCGCTAAGTAAGTTAATGAATGATGCTATCTTATTGTTAAGTAGTGTATATTTCAATTACTTGGAAGGACCGGTAATGGGTATGGCACTCACTTGATGTGTTGGATTATATACCGGGGTGTAGGCCCGAATATGTTAATTACTGCGGGAATTAACATATGATATTATGGATCCTTAATAAATGCACGATTGAATGATATTGATTATTATAGATAGCCCATTACTTACTAAGTTTTATGCTTACTCTCTCGTGTTTATGTGTTTTTAGGTGAGCCAAGTGGAACTCAACGAGATTCGGGCAAGAGACCCGAGGAATGCTAGTGGTGGGACTTGTTACTTTATTGGTAACAAGTTATTTCTCTTGAATCATGCTCTCGATGTTAATATCACCCCAACGTTTTGTCATGTATAATTAGAAGTCAAAGTTTGTGTTGTTAATGGTTTAAGTCAAACTTACTATAGTTGGAAAGTTAAAGTAGTCAACGAGCCTTAATATGATCATTGACAGTTTTGGAAAGGCTAATATATACATTTGTCGGAATCAATATTAATATGATGGTTTGATGAAAATATGATGTCTTATAGTTATAATATGATTTTAATAGTAAAAGTGGTCTAGTTTGACTTGATATAGTCAACTGAATAAAAAATGGGTCATTTGGAGGTTAAAAGGCTAAAACGAGTGGTGGTTTGGGTATGACAATTGTTAAGGTGGCTTTAAGTCATAATTATAGAGTTTGATAAGTGGTAAAAATGTTCAGACCTGAAGCCTTATGGTATGAGAATTGATATGTCAACCAAATTGCACAAAAATGGTCATTTTTTGGTCAACGGTCCAAATTCCAATAAAACGCTAATGTTTGAAAAGTGAAAATTGGAAAATGTTCGTATTGTCATTTTAAACGTGTCTGCAAAATTTCATGAATATTGGATGTTTCGTTTATGAGATATGCGTGTTTTAAATTCGTAAAAAAGGTAATAAGGTGAGCTGGTGCAGGGTCTGCTGCAAAGCAGATGTACCCGGCGGGTAAAAGGCCCCAACCGGCGGGTAAAGGGCCCCAACCGGCTGCTTCTATGTTGATCAGGCGGCTCACACAGAGTTTAAAATGCATCTTGGTTCTGTTACACTTAAAACTACTATACCCGCCATGTTAATAGGTTGAGCCGGCTGCTGACTTAGGATACCCGACGGGTACACCATCCTACCCGACGGGTAGAGCTTGTTTTCAGGCCACATTCATTTAGTCATAAATTAAAAAAAGGGTAAATAATAATAATAATATCCAATCAGTAATATAATACATATAATAAGTTAGTTATTATTGTTTTTTAAAAAAAAAATTGTTTATAAAATTAAGGGGTGTTTCAAGGAGAAAGAATAGAAGATTTATTTGTGTCAATTAGATGATCTTTGGGTTGAATCAATGATTATAATGGATGACAATTTTGTAAGGGTATTAGTTAACAAAAAAAAAAAAAAAAAAAAAAAATTCACCCTACAGTCCTACACCCCTTCCAATATTTAGATTTTACATTCTAACTCCTCCACTTTATTTTCTTCCACTCCTACCTTCTTCTTCCCCCTCCATTTTATTTTCTTCGCTCCACTTTATTATTTTATAAAATAATAAAATACAGTACAAATAAATTATGTATAATATAAAATACAGTAAAAAGTGAATAATATGTACTAAATAAATATATGTAAAATGCAGTAAAAAAAATAGTACGTATTCTTTCATACAAAATGCAGCAAAAATGGATCATATGTACAATATAAAATGTAGTATAAAATAAATAATATGTAATATATGAAATATATGCAAAATGTAACGCCCCTAAATTTGTAAGTTTCAAATAACCTAATATGTGTTTAACTGTCTTAATTATAAATGTATATATTATATGTGCAATATGTTTAGATAATGTAATAAGTTAAGAATGAGTTAGAAAGGACTAACTATATTAAGTTATTTATGAGAATAGGACTTAGAGTATAAAGAAGAATGGGTTAGAGGGACTAAACTTGTTAAGTGCTATAAGTTCAGGGGTTTAATTGTAAAATGCAGTATAAATTGTAACTTCTGCAGCTTCTATCCTATTCTAGTATACATAAAATAAAAAGAAACAGAGCGTACGTACTTGTGTGTGTGTATCGATTTGAATAAATCAAGAAGAAGAAAATTGATTGAATTGAGCTAGGGTTTCCGTGAACATGTGTTTCTAATCTTCAATTAATCCATTCTAAGGTATTACTAACCTCTTTTCTTACTTAATTTGGTAAATTGAAAAGATTATCATAAACCCTAAATTGGGGTTTTGAGTAAAGTCTTGAATTAGTGATTTAATTAGTGTAAAGATGATTCCTACATGTTAGTAGGATTGTGTTATGATAAAATTGTGTTGATAAGTATGTAAAGAAATTTAATTTGAATAAAAAAAGATTATTTGATAAATATGTAAATTTTGTAAAAGATCATCATTAATGAAAAGTAAGGATTGGTATTATTGAATTAACACCTATGTTATAGGTTAAGAAAGAAGTTATTTAATTAAGTGATTTATGTGATTATGTGATTAGGTGATTAAGGTGCTCAAGTTGGTTCAAGTGTTTCTTTTAATCAAAAGCAAGGTAAGTAATGTGATTTGTTAAAGTAGTGATTACTTTGTCATTTGCTTGATGGTAGCCAAGGAATGACATTGGTATCACTTGTGGAAGTAGTTAATCCATGTGGTTAACTTGTTAAAGTAGTTAATCCTTTGTGATTGACTTTGTGGAAGTGATTAAGGATCCTTAATTTATTAAAGTGTTGAAGTTTTGTTTAAGTGTCCATTACTTACTAAGCTATATGCTTATTGTGTTAAGTTTACATCTTTTGTAGGTAATTCAAGTGAAAGCAATAGAGACTTGGGAAAGAGATCAATGGGGACCTAATGGTGGAGCTTGTTATGCTATGGTAACAAGTTTAATCTTCTTGAATCATGCTTGATATCATACACCCCTTTTGTTAAGGAAACAATATTTTGTCACATAATTTTTATAGGTGTTGTGTTGGTTAAAGTCCAACAATTGTCCTACTGTAGTTAATTAGTCAACGAGCCTTTAAATACTCGTTGACAATTTTGAAGGTTGTAAATATCTATGGATGAAATTGTGGTTAAGTTGAAGTTTTATGTTAAAAGTAATTTGATTTGACTTGGAATAGTCAAAGGGAAGCAAATTGGATGTTGGAATGATGATTATATGAGTCAAGACCCAAACGGGTCATTAAAGTGTCCAAATGGGTCAATTATGAGTAAATGAGTAAGTTGGATTGTGATTGGATTATAATTAATGTAATGGTTGCATTGAGTCCTAATTATAGTAGTGATGAAGTGATAAAAAGGTTGTAACCTGAATTGAAGTAGTTTGAGAATTGGAATGTCAAGTAAACGGGTCAAAAAGGGTCATTTCGAGTCACTGGTCCAATTCTTCGTAAAACGTGAAATTTTGAAAAGTGAAAATTGGGAAGCGCTTGTATGGTCATATTATACGTGTCTGCAGGATATAATGTTCATCGGGTTTGTCGTTTAAGAAATATGATCAAATGAAATTCGGATTTTGGTAATTAAGGTTGCAGGTCTGGAGTGCAGTGTAAAGCCCAGGATTCGGCGGATCTGTAAAGGATCCGGTGGATCATAAGGGGGTCCGGCGGATCAAAAGGAGGATCCGGCGGATCTCACTTGGTCGGTACTACATTTTTAATTTGACATGCCAAATAATAGTTTTTGAAAAAGGTTCCGGCGGATCATTGTGTAGATCCGGCGGATCCTTGATGGATCCGGCGGATAGTCCAGACTAAAGGAACTATTACTTTGGTATTAAAATATATAATAACAATTATAGATAAATAATAATAATCACATTAGTTTAATGAATAAAAAAAATGGTTCTAAATTTTGGGGTATTTCAAGTTGGTATCAGAGCTTGGTTTAAGGGATTCAGGTATTCACCATTAGTGGGTACTTGATCTTAAACCACTTTTAATCTTTATTGAGCATGATAATTATTTGTTAAGTGATACTATTTGGCTATTTATTGAAATACTAAGATTTCTGAATCCAGGTGTCACGTGTGGACCATGATGATGTATGTGGTGATGTGATAATTAGTGTGCCTGGCCAACACGATAATTATCATTTGCCTTAGTATGGTGTCATGGAAAGCACGGGATGTCCAGAGAATGAAGTCTTAGTGGTTGTGTATTGTACTATATGGATAAGTTAAGATAAAATAAGCATGTTAATTGTTGAAGTAATTGCGTATTAAATAGTTTGTGTCTATTTTTCAGTAAAGATGGATGAAAGAGATATAGATTTAAATCTTGGGCTAAACCCTCAAGGTGGAGCCCAACATAGAGAAGCGGGAGGCGGTGGTGAAAGGCCAAGGTCTCCTGCAAACGAAGTTAGGTTTTCATTATCTGAATTAAGATCATTAATTGCTCAAGAGGTCGCTCATGCTCAAGAGGCATCCTTACCCTTACCCTTAAGATATGCAGCTAATCTTCTTAAATCTCGAGCTAAAGGTTGGTGGGAAGTTCAATGTCGTACTAGAGGAGCCGAAGCAATTAAAAACTTAACCTAGAACGAATTTAAAGAAATGTTTCATCATGCTTATTCTCAAGAAGCTGATGTGATGGAAATACGTCGTGAATTATTGGGGTATTTCTAGACAGAGCTCATTTCTGTCCGAAATACATGGAGAATCCTAAGAGACTTATGGAACATTTTCATCATATTCTAAAGCCAGAGATTCGTCAGTTTGTTAATCCAAAGCGTTGTAAGACTCTTGAAGAAATGATAGATGAAGCTCGATTTCAAAAGCTTGAATGGGGTCGGCGTATTGCGAAGAGAAAAGCTGAACAGTCTTCTTATTCAGCTAAGAAATTTAAGCCTGGTGAAGGTTCAAAGAAGGAAGAAAGGCGAGGAGATAGGAGAGAAGTCCCGGAGTGTAAAACTTGTCATAAAAGGCATTTCGGTGAATTTCAGGTAGGAACTAACGCTTGTAATCAATGTGGGAGAGTGGGTCATTTAGCTCGTGATTGCCCTAACCCAATTAGGGTGTGTTATAACTGTTATAAACCAGGTCATTTCAAATTTGACTGTCCCGATTTATGGGCTCAGTCTGCTCCTCTTCCACCTCGTCGGTTTAATGAAAGGAAAATAGATGTACCTCCAATAAAAGTTGAGGTACCACCAAAGATAACAAGCCGATATTTTCAAATCACTGCTGAAGAAGCTCGAAGGGCCCCAGACGTGTTGACAGGTACCTTCCTTGTAAATTAAAAACCCGCATACATGTTATTTGATTCGGGTGCCTCGAGATCTTTTGTATCTGAAAAGTTTTGTTATGATTTTTCAATTCCCTTAACTGCTTTAGACACTCTGTTAGATGTTGAAGTTGTTGATGATAGGGTAATTTTCGTGACTAATGTGTATTGTGGGTGCCAATTAGAAATTGATAATGAAATCTTTTGTATAAACCTCATTCCGATGAAACTAGGGGAATTTGATGCGGTGGTGGGCATGGATTGGTTAGATAAACATAATGCCATCATCCAATGTGAAATGAAAATCATTCGTATTACTTCGCCAAGTGGGGGAGTTATCGATATTTATGGGGAAAAGAGAAGAATTCCATTGTCCATCTGTACATTCGCTCGTGCCAAAAGGCACTTGCTGCATGGTTGCCAAGCATTTCTGGCACATGTAGTAGATACTCAAAAAGCTACTCCTAAAATCGATGAACTTCCAGTTGTGAAAGAATTTTCTGATATATTTCCTGATGAATTACCGGGTGTCCCACCCGATAGACAAGTTGAGTTTCATATTGACGTTGTACCTGGAGCCACACCTATAGTCAAAACTCCTTATAGGCTTGCCCCATCGGAAATGAAAAAATTGATGAAACAATTGCAAGAATTACTCGACAAGGGTTTCATTCTCCCGAGTAGTTCACCATGGGGAGCTCCGGTACTTTTTGTTAAAAAGAAGGATGGCACGATGAGGATGTGCATTGATTACAGGGAATTAAATAAAGTAACCATCAAGAATAGGTATCCATTGCCTAGAATTGATGACTTATTTGACCAACTCCAAGGTGCAAGTTTCATTTCTAAAATTGATCTCCGTTCGGGCTATCATCAATTGAAAGTTCGGGAAGAAGATGTTTTCAAAACTGCTTTCAAAACAAGGTATGGCCATTATGAATTTGTGGTTATGCCTTTTGGTCTGACAAATGCACCTGCAGCTTTCATGGATCTTATGAATAGAGTATGTCGCCCTATGCTCGATAGATTCGTGATAGTGTTTATTGATGATATTCTTATTTATTCTAAATCTACCGGTGATCATGAGATTCATTTGAGGCAAGTGTTGCAAACATTCAGAAATGAAAAGCTTTATGCCAAATTCTCAAAATGTGAATTTTGGCTTCGTGAAGTTCAATTCTTGAGGCATGTTATTAATAATCAAGGGATTAAAGTTGATCCAGCTAAAGTAGAAGCTGTGATGAAATGGGAACCCCCAACGAATCCCACTGAAGTTCAGAGTTTTCTGGGATTAGCCGGTTATTATCGACAGTTTATCCAAGACTTCTACAAAATTGCTACTCCTTTTACCAAACTCACTCGCAAGAACATCAAATTTGAATGGAATGATCAAGCTGAAGAAGCTTTCCGAACTTTGAAGCAAAAGCTTAGCCAAGCCACAATCTTGGTACTCCCTGAAGGTACCGAAGATACGATTTTGTATTGTGATGCTTCACGAAATGGCTTAGGCTGTGTCTTGATGCAACGTGGCAAGGTAATTGCTTATGCTTCTAGACAACTGAAGGAGCACGGAAAAGGGTACCCTACTCATGATTTGGAACTGGTGGCGGTTGTTTTTGCTTTAAAAATCTAGAGGCATTATCTTTATGGTGTTAAGTGTACCATTTACACTGACCATAAAAGCCTCAAATATTTCTTCGATCAACGTGATCTTAATATGAGGCAAAGGCGTTGGCTTGATTTAGTGAAGGATTATGATCGTGAAATTTTATATCATCCTGGAAAAGCTAACGGGGTAGCT
The DNA here is from genome assembly GCA_963422505.1 of Pseudognaphalium luteoalbum. Classification (NCBI taxonomy): domain Eukaryota; kingdom Viridiplantae; phylum Streptophyta; class Magnoliopsida; order Asterales; family Asteraceae; genus Pseudognaphalium; species Pseudognaphalium luteoalbum. The sequence continues at coordinate 5,486,201 of OY730194.1, forward strand.
GACGCATTGAGCAGAAAAGCTATTCATCATTCTCTAGTTGTCAAATCCCTTCGAATCACCATTCTTCCAAATCTACTTGATCAAATCAAGGAAGCACAAATGAAAGCTTGGCATGAAAATGATATAATGGCAGAACGTTTAAAAGGTCAAGTTCATGATTTTGTCAAAGATTCACGAGGAATAAGAACTCGGTATGGAAGAATTTGGATTCCGAACTCTCCTAAGCTGAAAAAGCTAATACTTGATGAAGCTCACAAATCCCGGTATTCTATCCATCCTGGTGCAACCAAAATGTACCATGATCTGAAATCTAATTACTGATGGTCAGGTATGAAACGTGAAATTGTTAAGTATGTAAAACAATGTTTAACTTGCTTACAGGTTAAGGCCGAACATTAAAAGCCGTATGGCAAAATGCAGCCTTTAGATATTCCTGTTTGGAAGTGGGAACACATTACAATGGATCTTATCACCAAAGTTCCAAAAACTCAATGACAACATGATGCAATCTGGGTGATAGTGGACCGTTTGACAAAAAGTGCCTTATTTTGCCAATCAAAGAAATTATGTTTTCCGAGGCTTTTGCTGATTTATACATAAAGGAAGTTATTGCACGACATGGTATGCCTATATCCATTATCTCAGACAGAGATAGTAGACTCACTTCTCGGTTTTGGGCTAAATTTTGAGAAGTTTAGGCACACGTGTCAACTTAAGCACGGCTTACCATCCGCAAACAGATGGTCAAAGCGAAAGAACAATTCAAACCTTGGAAGATATGTTAAGAGCATGTGCCATTGACTTTGGTGGTAGCTCGGATGCTCATTTGCCTCTTGCTGAGTTTTCTTATAATAAAAGTTACCACTCGAGTATCAAGATGGCGCCTTATGAGATGTTGTATGGTAGAAAGTGCAGGACTCCAGTACGTTAGGGTGAAATTGGGAAAAGAGAATTGGGAAGCACTGATATTGTTCAAAGAACAACAGAAAAGATTAATCAAATCAGAGAACGATTAAAAGCTGCACAAGACAGACAAAAGTCTTATGCTGATAAAAGAAGACACCCAATTGAGTTTCAGGAAGGAGATATGGTCATGTTAAAAGTATCTCCTTAGAAAGGTATAATTCATTTTAGAAAATGTGAAAAGTTAAGCCCTCGATTCATTGGTCCATTCAAAATCGTTGCAAGAGTAGGAAAGGTGGCCTATCACCTTGTGCTACCTAATGAATTGGCGGGATTACATGATACTTTCCACGTGTCCTATCTTAGAAAGTGTTTAGTTGATGAAGCAACTTATGTGCCTTTGGAAGAAATTGAAATAAATGACCAATTGAATTACATTGAACAACCGATCGCAATTCTTGATGAAAAGATTAAGAAGTTAAGAAATAAAGAGATCAAATTGTTTAAGGTTCAATGGAAGCATAGGAAGGGGTCTGAATTTACTTGGGAGTCGGAAGAGGAAATGATTAAGTACTATCCGGCTCTACATCAAGAATGGATTGTGAGGACACAATCCTGAATAAGTGGGTGAGAGTTGTAATGCCCCTAAATTTGTAAGTTTTAAATAAAATAATATGTGTTTAATTGTCTAAATTATAAATGTATATATTATATGTGCAATATGTTTAGATAATGTAATAAGTTAAGAATGAGTTAGAAAGGACTAACTATGTTAAGTTATTTATGAGAATAGGACTTAAAGAATAAAGAAGAATGGGTTAGAGAGACTAAACTTGTTAAGTGCTATAAGTTCAGGGCTTTAATTGTAAAATGCAGTATAAATTGTAACTTCTGCAACTTCTGTCCTATTCTAGTATACAGAAAATAAAAAGAAACAGAGCGTACGTACTTGTGTGTGTGTGTGTGTATCGATTTGAATAAAGCAAGAAGAAGAAAATTGATTGAATTGAGCTAGGGTTTCTGTGAACATGTGTTTCTAGTCTTCAATTAATCCATTCTAAGGTATTACTAACCTCTTTTCTTACTTAATTTGGTAAATTGAAAAGATTATCATAAACCCTAAATTGGGGTTAAAATTTAGGGTTTTAAGTAAAGTCTTGAATTAGTGATTTAATTAGTGTAAAGATGATTCCTACATGTTAGTAGGATTGTGTTATAATAAAATTGTGGTGATAAGTATGTAAAGAAATTTAATTTGAATAAAAAAAGAGTATTTGATAAATATGTAAATTTTGTAAAAGATCATGATTAATGAAAAGTAAGCATTGGTGTTATTGAATTAACACCTATGTTATAGGTTAAGAAAGAAGTTATTTAATTAAGTGATTTATGTGAATTATGTGATTAGGTGATAAAAGTGTTCAAGTTGGTTCAAGTGTTTCTTTTAATCAAAAGCAAGGTAAGTAATGAGATTTGTTAAAGTAGTGATTACTTTATCATTTGTTTGATGGTAGCCAAAGAATGACATTGCTATCACTTGTGGAAGTAGTTAATCCATGTGGTTAACTTGTTAAAGTAGTTAATCCTTTGTGATTGACTTTGTGGAAGTGATTAAGGATCCTTAATTTGTTAAAGTGTTGAAGTTTTGTTTAAGTGTCCATTACTTACTAAGCTATATGCTTATTGTGTTAAGTTTACATCTTTTGTAGGTAATTCAAGTGAAAGCAATAGAGACTTGAGAAAGAGACCAATGAGGACCTAATGGTGGAGCTTGTTATGCTATGGTAACAAGTTTAATCTTCTTGAATCATGCTCGATATCATACACCCCTTTTGTTAAGGAAACAATGTTTTGTCACATTATTTTTATAGGTGTTGTATTGGTTAAAGTCAAACAATTGTCCTAGTGTAGTTAATTAGTCAATGAGCCTTTGGATACTCGTTGACAATTTTGAAGGTTGTAAATATCTATGGATGAAATTGTGGTTAAGTTGAAGTTTTATGTTAAAAGTAATTTGATTTGACTTGGAATAGTCAAAGGGAAGCAAATTGGATGTTGGAATGATGATTATATGAGTCAAGACCCAAACGGGTCATTAAAGTGTCCAAATGGATCAATTATGAGTAAATGAGTAAGTTGGATTGTGATTGGGTTATAATTAATGTAATGGTTGCATTAAGTCCCAATTATATTAGTGATGAAGTGATAAAAAGGTTGTAACATGAATTAAAGTAGTTTGAGAATTGGAATGTCAAGTAAACGAGTCAAAAATGGTCATTTTTGAGTCAATGGTCCAATTCTTCGTAAAACGTGAAATTTTGAAAAGTGAAAATTGGTGAACGCTTGTATGGTCATATTATACGTGTCTGCAAGATATTATGTTCATCGAGTTTGTCGTTTAAGAAATATGATCAAATGAAATTCGGATTTTGGTAATTAAGGTTGCAGGTCTGGACTGCAGTGTAAAGTCCAGGATCCGACGGATCTGTAAAGGATCCGGTGGATCATAAGGGGGTCCGGCGGATCAAAAGGAGGATCCGGCGGATCTCACTTGGTCCGTACTACATTTTTAATTTGACATGTCAAATAATAGTTTTTGAAAAAGATTTCGGCGGATCTTTATTGGGATCCGGCGGATCATTGTGTAGATCCAACGGATCCTCGATGGATCCGGCGGATAGTCCAGACTAAAGGAAACTGTTACTTTGGTATTAAAATATATAATAACAATTATAAATAAAAAAATAATAATAATCACATTAGTTTAATGAATGGAAAAAGGGTATGGATCAGAGGAGCAGAGGTCAAATGAGGAGCAGGGAGGGCATGAACAAAATGCAATAAATTATGTTTAAAATGCAGTAAATTAGGCTTAAAATGCTGTAAAATGCAATAAATTATGCTTAAAATGCAGTAAATATAATTTACTGCATTTTAAGTAAAATTTACTGCATTTTAAGCCTATTTTACTATATTTTAAGCATAATTTACTGCATTTTAAGCATAATTTACTGTATTTTATTCCTGCCTTCCCTGCTCCTCATTTGACCTCTGCTCCTCTGATCCATTTCTTAAAAAAAATGGTTCTAAATTTCGGGGTGTTTCAATGCAGTAATAATAATAAAATGCAATGTAATTTAATAAAATGCAGTAAAAAAAGATATTATGTATAACTTAAAATTTAGTAGAAAACAAACAATATATATTAGATCGGGGTGTATAAATAAAATGCAGTAAAAAACATCAAAAGAATAACGTGTAAAATATAAAAATACAGTAAAAACACGAACAATATCCACAAAATATATATACATGCAATGCAATAAAAATAATAAAATGCAGTACAAAGTGATAATATGTAAAAAAAATTATATAATTTTTTTTTCATTTTTTTGTAAAAAAATGTAAAAATAAATTTTTGAAAAAAAAAATTCCGACGACTGACGACGACTAGGGTGTTCAAAAATATCCGTATTCGAATCCGTTATCCGAAAATCCAAAAACCCGATCCGAAATTATCCGAAATTTCGGATATCCGAAATTCGGGTATCCGATATTTTGGATTCGGATTGGGATTCGGATATCATTTTTCATATATTTCGGATATCCGATATTCGAAAATTCTTATTTTTTTCAAATATTATTATAAATACAAGATATAAATTCATTATAGTTATTGAATATTTGATTATTATTGATATTATGTGGTTTAATCTTTTCTATATTGAATATTTGCACTAAAAAATTTAAGTTTTTATTATGTAATGTGACATTTTAATAGATTTCAAGACTAATTTTTATGATTTTCGGATAGTTCGAATATCCAAGTTCGGATATCCGAAAATTTCGGATGTCCAAATTTCGGATATCCGAAATTTCGGATTCGGATAGTAAAATCCGATAGCCGAAATTTCGAATATCCAAAATTCAGATATCCGAATTTTTGGATATTCGAATTTGAACACCCCTAGCGACGGCCAGTGGCGGCGGCGGATGGTGACGTCGGCTGGTGGCAGCAACTAATGGTGGGTGGTGGTGTGTGGTGGAGGGGAGGGGTGGGGAGGAAGAAAGTAGGAAGGAGTAATGTACAATATTTAAAAGGTGGATGAAGTAAAAATGAAACTTTAGAAATTCTTCTCCTTCTTCTCAAATAACCTTCTCCCCTAAATCTCACACTTTTTATTCACCTAAATATTTTAAAAAAGTAAGTATGAGTTAAAAAAGGTTCCTACAATTCATACCATTTACTTTTTAAAATTAATTTTTCTGCACTTTTTCTATATTTTATTCTATCATTTTTTCTTACATTTTGTACTTTATTTGATCGTTTTTTCTTAGGTACTATTTTGTACTATTTGTGGTATGGCCAGTAATTTTTATGGTATGGAAAGATGGTACATAAAAAACTACGAAGTATAAAATATGACAAATAGTCAAGTGTAACATATTAATTATTAGTTGGGCGGCAGCACACTTGGCCCAATTATATATTATATCAATAGTCAACGTGGTTGACTTAAATAGCTAGCCGTGGTCGGAGCGGCGGTCAGAAAGGTTATTTGGTTGACGGAGTCTTCTAGTTTTGGCGTATTGCGCACCCCAAAAGTCGCCTTCCGATGCCTTGTTAATGCGTACCCTATACATGAAAAAACTCTATATACTTAACTGTCATAATTATCAACTTCAGTAAAATACTAAAAGACCAATGTCACAATTCCTTATTGACATTACGTGTCAAGAAGGGATTAGAAGGATATGGATGAACTTAACGAATCAATACGTGTTGTCTCTTGATGAGTACTTTGTGATTATTTGATTCGTATAATCTCTAATTATATTTATTTTTCGATCGGTGTAATTGCATGTTTCATGATTCTTTTGGTGAGGTTGAACACATATATATGCTACCCACTAGACCATTGTTAGCTTCGGTATCAATATTATTTGAGAATCACATTCCTCTAATATAAGGGAAGGAAGCTAGCTAGATGAGCAAAATTGGTGATCCCCAACAATAAAATTTAATTTGTTTTAGTTTAGGGATGAGCAGAAAACTGATCGAAAAACCCGATTATGATATTTTGATGATATAGTTTTTGTAAATAGAATATAAGTGTAATTAGTAATTATTGAAAGAAATTAGTACCAGATTAAAAATTTGAACACAAGGTAAAACCTAGGGTTTAACGTTTTTATGATTGATTGGTAATTAAATGGTACTTTGATTACTATCGACTCGGATGTTAGATTCAACACTAATCGAACCGAACCATTTACCACATTTTACCATTATCACAATAAAATGGGATAGAAGTTTCAATATGCAAGTACCTATACGTTGACTTACATTATTGTAATTAACAAAATTTAGTTCTGATGTATGAATCTAGCTTTTAATTTTTATCGTCTAATGTAATTCAACTAGTGTGTCATCTGTATAACCTAGCACATGACATCCATACCAATTTCCACGTAAAAATAATATATAAATTGCAATAACTAAAAGTTAGAAATGAAAGTCAATTTTGTTGACTACACACTACATAAAAGGTCAAATTCATACACAACTTCTCAAGAATGAGGTCTTGTGACATTATGATTAAGAGTAAAATGAGAAAATTAAAGAAATTACTTCAAAAATAGACATTTACCGTAGCATATGTTGTAGTCTATGTATTAGAACTCGAAAAATTCACAAGATATTAAAAATAAAAAATAACAAAAAGAAATGGGAAATAAAGAATGTGAAATACTTTTAAACATATATTTTTGGGCGATAATTATTATTGTTATTATTTTAATTAACAAAAATATATAAAAAGAAGCACACCATTAACAAAAGTTAATGGGATCTAAACATATGAGCTCAACAATTTAGTGAAACTAGATGCATCCAGCATCAACGTCCATAGAGCAAATTTTAGTTGACCCAAAAAGGTGATCGAAGCAAAGATAATGTTAATAAAACCTTAAAATGTGCCGTAATCAGCAGTCAGCACAACCGAGCCCTTCAAGTGCAACATTTAGTCCTCCAAATACATCTGTTATGCCCCGTAGTGTTTTGTTATTTTAGTGTTTGATGCAACCTTATATCCCTCATAAAAAATAAAAAGAAAATTATGACAACATATAAGCTCATGAGTTATCAACTCTGTTACCAATTGGCAGAGTAGAATCTCATCTAACTTATAGGATGGACATATTGTTGGACTATTTATCCGTCATATCAAGTGGTATCAGAGTTAAAGTTGACTTGTAGCCTAGATATGATGTGAACCCCGTGATGTCCCCCAATGGACTTCGTTTTTTTTATATATAACCCTCGTGTTTAGTCAACATATGAACTAGCAGTACGTGTAGTGTTCATTTCAACAAGATGGAAACATTGTGTCAGTGACATTCATATTGTTTGATTCATTAGAACTTGTGATACTTGACGCATTGATTGTCGTGAAACATGATGAATTTGAAGAGGTCAAATGGTTAGCATAGGAGTTGTGTTACACTAACTACAATCACTAAAGTACCAATCATGGTAAAAAGAGAGGTGATATCTGCATCATTCTTAGCTACGGCAACAAGATAGGCAGAACTGTTATCCTTCAAAATTGAACTCTTTAAACCATTGAACTCGCCTTGCATATTAGTAGCTCCATCATAGCCTTGACCACTATATACGAGATACACTAAGCTCAAGTCTTGTAAGTATTGACTCGACTGCTTCTTTCAAGGACACGAAGGTTGTGTTAGTGACATGTACAACCCCAAAGAAATCGTTCTATAAAGTCCTATAATCTATATTCCAAAAATCCCTCAATCTCATTATCTATTACTCCCTCCGTCCCGAATTAATAGTCCAATATTCCATTTTGGATTGTCCCAAATTGATTTTCCACTACTAAATATGGAAAGGAAGGACAATATAGTAAATGATTTCATTTGCTATATTGTCCATACTTCAAAAATTATATTACAAAAGTGAAAGGAAGTTCAAATTACTTGGTTAGGGGTAAGAATATCATTGTGCAAAAAGTAAGTAGTAATTATTGTGTTTTTCTTAAATTGCGTAAAATTGGGACGGAGAGAATATCTATTACTACTTATTTTTCACTAACTTCACTTTTCATCAATACCCCTATCTCATTATCTCTTATTATTAGTTACTACTTATTCTTCACTAACTACACTTTTCATCCATAAAAAAAATACTAAATCTACCCACTAAAGTCTTTTTTGATTGGTTAAATATTAAAGTGGACAGTTATAATGGAACATTCCAAAATAGTAATGTGGACATTTTAAATGGAACGGACGAAGTACAATATCTTTTTATTTTAAAGCATTCATTCGCATCTCCAACCATCGTCACTACCCTCACCACTGTATTGCGCGGGTATAGTGCAAGTAAGTTATAACTTTTCCATGCATGAGACAATTGTTAAGGTATATAGGGGCCATTTCCAATATTTTGTTTATATATATATTTTTTTTTTGATCGGCAAGATAAGAAACTCAAGCCATGGAACTATTGGCACCACCAACAGCCTAAACAAGAGATCTAAAGTTAGTTGTTAGTAAGTTAATAACACCAAGTTAAATTTATCACCTCTGTCAGGGATTGAACCCATGACCTCCTGAAAGGCTTTGCCTTCCCCTCACTCTTAACCACTAGGCTAAGAGATCTATGATGTTAATTTTTTTTTAAAAGTGATATTGAATAGTTCACGACTAAATAATTGCACACCAAATATTGAGATAATTTGTCATATCAATCAAACCATGAACAAAAGTTTGTATGTATAGTTCCACGAAACCATATGCCATAAACTACAAGGTTTAACCATTTTGAAAAAAAGAATACAATAATCAGAAAAATTAGGCACTTAGTGCAAACACACACCTATCTAATACGTTCGTTAAACACTTTACACTATATCATCTCACAAGCACAAAAACACTTATTATATCCGTAAAACAAAATCCAGTATGTCATCCCGCAAATTTTGCGGGTCTTACACTACTAAACATAAACACAAATATCTATACTTAATATATAAAGCATCTTAGTAGTTTATTTATAGAAATTCATTTTTACAATTAGTTATCTAATTATCATTCTCATTTTACAATATAAGCCCATCAATTTCTCATATTTTTCATTTTTCATAAACTTTACATACGCACAAACTAAGGTTATTAACTCATAATTATGGGTAGTCCAAACACATTAAAGTACTAAACTCCACTGCATTGCGCGGGTAATACGCTAATAATTATAGAATTATACGGAGTAGAAGTTTCATTCGAAATTTCGGAATTTGACCAAGTAAACGACTGACTAAAACAACTCATTCGCCCATTCAAGTTTAATTAGAACTTAAATAATAACTAAAAAGTAAAAACACAATCATATCATATCCCTTAACTTTCATGACAATAATCTAACTATCTAAGCTCCATCAAATTTCATTTTTGCAAAATCATCATGTCGATGGTAAAAAGAAAATTGACTTTACTTATAATCGTTACGATCATAAACTTGTTCACCCTTTCAATCTGTCAAGATCTATGTGATGATAATGAAAATTTCACTGTCAATAGCACGTACCAAAGAAATCTTGATGATGCTTTGTCGTCCCTCACTGATGATACCAGCATCAAGTATGGGTTTTACAACCGATCTATTGGTCAAAACCCCGATCAAGTCAATGCAATCGGGCTATGTAGAGGTGACGTTAGGCCACACGATTGTAGAAGCTGCATAAATGACTCTGTTACCACACTAAGGCAGAGATGCCCTGACCAAAAGGGTGGAACTATTTGGGTAGAAAATTGTATGTTAAGGTACTCTAGTGATACCATTTTGGGAAATTTGGACACTACGTTTGTAGGAGCCTTGACGGATCCTAATAATATTAATGCCTCGAATGTGGATGAATATAATCAAGGACGAGACCAACTATTGGATCAATTAAGAAATGATGTTCCGAGAGGTGGATCTCTTCGTAAATATGCTTCCAATAGCACAAATGGCCCAACGTTTAGTACTATCTACGGGACCATGCAGTGTACACCGGATTTATCAGAAAACCAATGTTATAATTGTTTGGACGCTGCAATTAGGAAAATTCCAAATTGTTGTGATGGTAAACGTGGAGCCAGAGTTTCCTTTTCAAGTTGCAATTTAAGATATGAAGATTTTAAGTTTTTCGATGATGCCGTGGTTATTGCACCACCAACGCCGCCACCACCACCATCGTTTTCAGGTATCTAGCTACGTACCTTCCCCACCAACTTTAAGATAAACTTGACATTATTTTCAGAAAAATTATGTTATATAATTTCACTAATACTTTGTGAGTTGTACAGGAAACAGTAGTAATACAACGATTATTGTAGTCATTGTGGTCGTTGCTACTGTTAGTCTTGTGACATTGGTGGTAGTTTTCGTTTGGGTCTTCAAGAGAAGAAAAAGAAAGCAGGAACGACGTCATCCGGAAAATTTGGGTGGGTGCTTTTGTTTCTTTTTGATACGACGGGCTAGGATTACAGATTTTAATATTTATGAAAATTATTCTATTTTATGAGGAAGGAGATATCGATGAAATTATTACAGCCGATTCATTGCAATATGGCTTTGGGATCATTAGAGCAGCAACAAATGACTTTTCGGAGAACAATAAGCTTGGAAAAGGTGGATTTGGTTTGGTTTATAAGGTAAGTTTGTATAAATTACACACCACGAGAAAAGTCCTATTAATTTGTAACTAAATAGTTTATATTTTCAAATTCTAGCTAACCAGATTTTTATATATAGGGCACACTACAAAATGGACAAGATATAGCAGTGAAGAGGTTGTCAAGGGATTCAGGGCAAGGGGAACAAGAATTCAAGAATGAGGTTTTGTTACTTGCAAGGCTGCAACATCGAAACTTGGTTCGGCTTTTAGGATTTAGCCTAGAAGGGTCCGAAAGACTTTTGATGTATGAGTTTGTAGAAAATGCAAGTCTAGATCACTTTCTATTCGGTAAGTTGACTCTTTTAAAATTAATACTGTTGAAAGAGTTACATTAAGTCATTTAGAATTTGGTTGCAAGTAATATTATTTTTATATATATGTACTTATGTTTAATCTTAAAATTTTCAGATCCAATGAAGCGTGCAACACTTGATTGGGAAAGAAGATACAAAATAATAGTGGGTATTGCGAGGGGACTTTTGTACCTACATGAGGATTCGCGATTAAAGATTATTCATCGAGATCTGAAAGCTAGTAATGTTCTGTTGGATGCAAAAATGAATCCGAAGATTGCAGATTTTGGTATGGCAAGATTGTTCTCACAGGAAGAAACCCAAGGCAACACTAGTCGAATTGTCGGAACCTAGTAAGTCTCACGCCAGATTCGATTTGTTGTTGTTATCATGGTATGTGTTATCGTCTAGTTGTGCCTTTCCCCTAAATCATAAAACTAAAGTCAGTGTTGAATTGAATGAATATAGATGTCGCTAAATGTGCATTTATCGTCATAGATGCCATCATGCAAAATTAGCAGTTACCTACATGATGTTAGTACTATGTTTAATGAAAAAACCTAAGGATGAACTTCCATTGATGCAGTAAATTAACAATTAGTTGTGTTGTACTAGTGGATATATGTCACCAGAGTATGCATTGCATGGACAATTCTCAGTGAAGTCTGATGTCTTCAGTTTTGGTGTATTGATTCTTGAAATCATAACGGGTCAGAAGAACCATACTTTCCAGAATGGAGTGATGATCGAGGATCTTCTTAGCCATGTAAGTGCCGGCATAATGCTCTTAAATTCGTCGAAACTTTATACTCCGTAGTAATCATCTTTAAAATGTTTTATCATGTTGTAATTCGTTCTTTTAGGCATGGAAAAGTTGGAGGGATGGAACGGTTACCAGTCTAATCGATCCAACACTGTGTAGTACTTGTCAAAGTGATACGATCAAATGCATTCATATTGGTCTATTATGTGTTCAAGAAGACGTTAACGAGAGACCAACTATGGCTTCAGTTGTTATTATGCTAAGTAGCTTCTCTTTAACACTCCCGGTTCCTTCCGAGCCCGCTTTTTACATGAGCTCGAGCACAAATCCAGAAAAACCTTTGTTTGAAAAGTACACTTAGAGTACAAGTGATGATCGTAGCCAGCTAAAAGTATATCACGATCTTCACAACGATCTATAGGCTCTAGAGATATATCTATGAACGACTTATATTCAAGTCGATGATTATTTGATTACTTAACAAGTATATGTAATTAAGTATATTTGTATCAACAAATTATTCGATATTTTTTAGGGGAAATAAGTATCATATGTACGACTTTTGAATACATTTATATATATAAAGACTATGAGTATACTAATAGGAACAAAAATCATGGATTTAGTTGGGACGAGTGGATTAGAAACCCTCTCCTTACTATGTAATTTTTCTCTTTTTGTTGGTTGAGTGCTTCTCAACTAATTTTTGGTTTAATAAATGCTGCTGATCCAAAAAAAATAAAGACTATGAGTATAAATATGAAAGAACCAATAAAATCGTAACAGCGTATCATTTCATTATCATTATCATTATTATTATCTCATGACTATATAAGAAAGAGCATTACTATATAAGAAAGAGCAGAGCATGCAAAACCAAAATTTGACACCTTAACATCTACTCCCTCCATCCCAATTTAATTATCCCAGGACAGAAAACACGCAATTTAAAAAAAACACAATAATTAGTACTTACTTTTTGCACAATAACATTCTTACCCCGAACCAATTAGTTTGAACTTCCTTTCACTTAGGTAATATAATTTTGAAGTAGGAACAATATAGTAAATGGAATCAAATTTCTTTTCTATATTTGGTAGTGGACAATTAAATTGGAACAACCCAAAATAGAATAGTGGACTATTAATTTGGAACAGAGGGAGTAATTTGGTGCCACCTAAGTGTCTACAAAGTTGACACTTGTCAAACTTTTATAATTAACACATACTCCGTATGATAATAAATATGAAAAAAAGTGCATATCTTTTTATATGAAACACCCCGAGAATTAAGGACTAATTTTTTTTATTTTTTTATTGCATATATATATAGGAATGATCTCTGGGCATAAAGAAACCAAAGCCCAATCCCAAAACGTAAATTAAAAGTTCGAAATAAGGTCCTAATTATACTTATCTCGTTCATTAATAATTTGTTAGACTCACCCAAATTAACATTTATTTGTTTTTAACTTAACAACTGCAGAATACATTAATACCAGCACATTTACACATAATTTAATTATTTAAATCAATCCAAATTTCATCATAAGTACATAACCATCAGAACATAGACTCTCTCACGTTTCTGGCGATATAAAGTTTGTCAAAAACGGAGTTACGGTTCCGCCGGATTCATGAAAGACTAACGAATTCATTAATAGCCTCCTGAAATACTAACGAATCCGCCGGATTCATTTTGAATCCGCCGGATTCACTCCGGATAGAATTGAGCTCTATCCAGAAAATTTCCAACCAATTCATTAATAGATTCATTCGTTTGTTCCATTGAAAGGAACTCACGAAGAATTCGCTTTAAATCGGCATCTTGAGAGAATGCCGTCTTAAACTTCTTTTTAAACTCCTCCCATGAAAGATTTTTAATACTTTCTTCTCCCAAATTACTACACTGAACCTTCCACCAACTCTTAGCTCTTGACTTCAAAAGATTTGCAGCATATCTCACATACAATCTTTTAGGGCACTCTGAGGTGGCAAATGCCCCTTCGACTTCAGATAACCACCTATGACATTTAATCGGATCCATGTCACCTTCATAATCTGGTGGTTTGCAAGCAGAGAATTCCTTATAACTGAACCTACGGTTTTCATCAAGATTTTGTACCACCGGTTGAACTACCGGTTGTTGTACTATAGGTATCACTGGTCACAGACCCACCTCTAACCAATCCGGTCCATTCAATCAGCCGGATTCGTAGGAATCCGCCGGATTCAGTCTGAATCCGCCGGATTGGACCCAATACAGCAGTCTTGCACTTCCTAATACCATTTTTCTGGATTTCAAATGTGTGAATCTCTTTACCTGTTGATCCAATGACTACAAAATTTTACACACACATGTATTATGACAATATAAACATATTCCAATTTACACTTTTTATAAATTCGCGTTTTAACATATTTTGGACTGTTGACCATTTATTGATCGATTTCGACCATTTTTATTGACATACCAAAACTTCAGCTATTACACTTTAGACTTTGGGACTTTTACAATAATTTCAATACTATAATTGAAGTCTAATGCAATATTAACATTGGTTATACCTTAGCCCTAACTAATTTTGGCACTTTGACTCATTAGTGACCCATTTGGGCACTTTTATGATCCAATTGAGTTTTTAACTATATTGCCTCTATTTCAACCTCAATATCACATTTCATTGAATATTCTAATTCAAACCAAAATACCAATATCATTCAATCGTCAACTTGACCAATATACATACATTAACCTTACCATCATTCATTAACTACTTACTATTAAAATTTATAACCTCCAAAATTTGTCAACAAGCATAACATAACTCATTGACTACTTAAACTTACACAACATACTACTAACAAACATTATATGATAAAACCTTGTTTCTTTAACAAAAAAGGGGTGGTATCAACATGAGCATGATTTAAGAGATAGCTTGTTTCCGACTAGCTAACAAGCTCCACCACTAGTATCCCGCGGGTCCTTTGCCCGGATCCCTTTGATTCCCACTTGGTTCACCTAAAAACATGAAAACATAACAACGTAAGCATAAAGCTTAGTAAGTAATGGGCTATTATTTAAACATCCATTCAATCGTATTAAGGATCCTTAATTTCACTTATGAAATTCCGTAGAATTTACATCTTCGATCTAATGAGTAGTGTTACTTGGCTAATCATCAAGCTAACACTTTAACTCATTAACCGGCTAACATATCATCATCAAGCTAATGACACTCATTACCCGGCTAACATCGAGCTAATGAGTAAGCATTACTTGGCTAAATTATAAATTCATCGAGCTAGTAACATATTCATTACCCGGCTAAACATCGAGCTAATGACATGTACTACTCGGCTAACAATAGCATCATCCAAGTACTTACCTTGCAAAAGCCCACTATTTTGATTACTTTGTACACCTTCAACAATCTTGACACCTAATTCATATAGTCACATAAGCACATATTAATTTCTTAACCACATAACCACACTTTTAGACATTAACTTAGGTGTTAATTCATTAACACTTCTTCACAATAAGTTTATTATCTTCTTTCTCATCTTCATTACTTAGATTAAGCATCTTAATTTTAGTGATACATACATGCACATGATATAACACATATATAAGCTTAACAATAACATATATACAACACTTATTTACATACAAGTCACTAGATAGAGCTCTATGAACACATCCATCATCTACCCCAACTTAGGATTCATGCAAGACAACTTCAATTAATCAAATTAAACACAAAAAGGAATTTGTTCTTACCTTGTAGATGATGAATTAGAAGTTAGGGTTCCTAATTCAAGATAAAACCCACTTAATTTTGACTTCCTTCTTCCTCCTTGCCCTCACCCACATCACACTCTCTATCTCTCTGGTTTCAATTTTAAGTTTTTGGAAAGTATGATCAAGGTTTGGTCAAAAGCTGGAACTTAATGTAATTATTTATAGATTTTGCCCTCAACTTCCAACATTTACGGTTTCTACCCTCAGACTTGAGGTTTTTCATTTAACAAGTCCTATGACTAGTTTCTTGTCTAAAATACAAATATATTTACATTTTACACATAATATAACAATAAATACACAAAATTTATATTTTCAAGTAATACTTATTTATTATATTTTAAAACTTACAATTTAGGGATGTTACATTATACAGTTGTATTTTTGTGGCAAATGTTTGATAACCGGTAATACTTATATCGTGGGGCATACCTAACTCTCTCATTAGTTGTGACTTTGGGTGTGACAAATATGATACCCCTAATATTGTACTTTTTGTGTCAACCATGCTACCACTCATTACCAATTAAGTTATACACCGTTGACCTTCTTTTAATGAATAAAATGATCATGACTTTCTCAATAAAATATACGTAGTATTTCACTAGAAAAACAGAGTAATTATTTGTACTGTTTATTAACAAACTTTTAGAACATATTATTTTATTATAAATTCATCATGATTGCTCTTTTGAAGCACTTATATCTATTATATAAACACATCTTTATGTTTTTTTAACTTTTTTCAAACTATTTCAACACACATGATTTTATTTTATAATTCGTCTTTGAATTGATAAGAAACAAGTTTAAAAAATTAAGGATGTTTAGAATTTGTACTTAAATTACACATTTTAAATACACTAAATCTTTAAGAAATGACACCATAATTTTCAAAAAGCAACAAATTTTTATTTAAAAATAGAAAACTAAAAGAACGATTGATTTACTGCGTTTATATGCTAAGTTGATATTACCATTACATATGAGTATAAAGGAGAAAGAAATACAATTATATTTATTTATTTATTTATGTTTTATTATTATTTTTTTTAAATATCATCAACTTTTTTCAACGATAGATGTAGCTATTTTGTGTTTAAACTTCAAAAAGTATTTATTTTTTAACGAATGCAAATTTGATAATAATGTATATGTTACATTGTAAAAAACTAATAACAACATTTTTTAGACGTAAACCTATTAATGAGAAAGAAATACATTTATATTTACGAGTTAATTGCATAGTTGGTCCTTGTGGTTTACACACAGTAACACACTTTGTTCCTATACTTTGTTTTTTGCATTGACAGTTCAAAAACTCAAAAGTCGTTGCATAAACGGTCCTTGTCCAAGTTAAATGACTAGCATACCCTTTCTTAAATTTTTAATTCAATTATTAAATTATTAACTCCATTTTATAGAATCAGAAATACGGAGTATCATGTATAAGATAAAACTTCATCCCAGCAATAGAATGATAGATAACACATATCATCTTCAACCCCGTCTACTCATCTTCTCCGATTGACTCCGACAAATATTCCGTCTATCCCTATCCATCCATACATATCACCATCATCCTTGCCACATAATAATCTATTGTAATGTATACCCTCATATTTCAAAACTCATATTTATAACTCCAAACAAAAACCTTGAAACCGTTGATTTCTCTGCCAGATACTTAGACAGATTCACTGCAAGTGTAGGCGAGACCGTTGTTCTTCAATCGTCAACGGTTACGAGATCCAAGCGTCGCAGTTTACGATAACCGCCAACGAAATGTTTAGATCGAGAATCAAAAGATTTTTTTTTGTTTTTGAATTTTTGTACATGATTGTGTTGATAAAAGAAAAGGAAAAGGGAAGTGAGGGGTGTGGGTAAGTCATCGAGGTTGTCGGAGATGACGACGTCGGTGTTGCAGGAAACATAAACGACCCTCATCGAAAAAATGGGATCAATGTATCTGTACGATTAATATGTGAATTATTATTATTATTATTATTGTTATTGTTATTATTTAATTATTTATATAATTATTATTATATAAGAGTATTAATGATAAATTAATAAAAAATGGAGAAATAAGGTAATAAGGGGTAAGCTAGTCATTTAACTTGGACAAGGACCGTTTATGCAACGACTTTTAAGTTTTTGGATTGTCAATGCAAAAAACAAAGTATAGGGATAAGGTGTGATACTGTGTGTAAACCACAGGGACCAACCATGCAATTAACTCTATATTTACAGGGTTTTTTTTTTGTTTTGTTAAAATAGCATCGAATTTTTTCAACGATAGATGTAGCTATTTTGTGTTTAAATTTCAAAAAGTTCATTTATTTTTTCAATCGAATACCAACTTTGATAATAATGTATGGATAAAGTTTAAATGAGAATGAGATTTTATATGAGAATGGAGGAACCACTCATAATGCGCCATGTGTCACAATAACCTATTTTCTCCTTGTTTTTTAAAATCAAATATCTCACAAATGATAAGTCGAAAAATCATGAAAATTGTACCATATTTTTCAGCGTTTTATCCTCTTCGATTTGCTGTCCCTCAAGGCATACTTTCGATGAATTTTTTTTTTTTTGGTTTTGTAAATGGTACAAAATTAATAACACATGTGTTAGTAGCTGGTATCACATGTGTTACTCGCCGGTAATACATGTGTTACTTCATCGGTAACACATGTGTTACTAAACTGTGATAACCCTCCGGATATACATGTCATCTACCCCACAGCCTATATTTGTAATCCCCTGGCCATGGCTTATCGCGGCAAAGTTTAACTCAGACGTAGCAATCAAAATATAAGATATTTCACTAGCAAGATTTACTCAACAAATTTCCCCTTATACATAGTATATGTAATTAAAAATTGAAATAGGGTACCTAGCCGCAGCCTGTCACGGCAATCCTTAGCCGCAGCCTATATTGGCAATCCCCTGGCCATGGCTTATCACGGCAATCCTTAGCCGCAACCTATATTGGCAATCCCATGGCCATGGCTTATCACGGCAATCCCTAGCCGCAACCTATATCGGCAATCCCCTGGCCATGGCTTATCGCGAAAATCCCTAGCCGCAGCCTGTCGCGACAATCCTTAGCCGCAGCCTACATTGGCAATCCTCTGGCCATGGCTTATCGCGGCAATCCCTAGCCGTAGCCTATCGCAGTAATCCTTAGTCGCAGCCTATATTGGCAATCCCCTAGCCATGGCTTATCACAGCAATCCCTAGCCGTAGCCTATCGCGGCAATCCCAAGCCGCAACCTATATTGGCAATCCTTGGCCAATGCCTATCGCAGAAATCCCTGACCGTAGCCTATCACGGAAATCCCTAGCCGTAACCTATATTGGCAATCCTTGGCCAATGCCTATCACGGCAATCCCTGGTTGTAGCCTATCGCGGCAATCCCTAGCCGCAGCCTATATTGGCAATCCTTTGCCAATGCCTATAGCGGGAATCCCTGGCCGTAGCCTATCGCAGCAATCCCTAGCCGCAGCCTATATTGGAAATCCTTGGCCAATGCCTATTGCGGCAATCCCTGGCTGTAGCTTATCGCGGCAATCCCTTTCGCAGCCCATATTGGCAATCCTTGGCCAATGCCTATCGCGGCAATCCCAAGCCGCAATGTATTCGACAATCAGTGGTCGTAGCCTCTTTGGCAATCAGTGGTCGCAGCCTCTTCGGCAACCCTACATCGCGGCTCATATGGGCAATCCCTAGGAATCCCTGGCTCGTAGCCTTATCGGCAATCCTCGGCTGACAGACCCTCGCCCAAGTCGTGGCCTTTATCAAAAATCTCTCAGCACTGCTTTCCATATTGATCTTTCTAGCTTTGAGCTTGACTTCAATGCCACTAAATTATTTAGCAACATTGAAATGTGGGCTATTATGGTGCAATGATGATGTCATTCGCACGCCTCCACTCATCTAATTTGGGTTAATACTCCATTGTTGTTGCATACCCGATCGGCCTGATCCGGATAGCTCTTTGGCCCGAACTCATTCATGTAAAAGCGACACCCTTGATATGTGGACCCGACTACAAGTTGTCCGCGATCCCACTTGGGTTCGAATCATGATTGGCTTCAATCCCGCCGCAGAACCAAACATGACACCATCCATAATGAAATTAATTTAGAATGGTGCCATCAAATAACGTATGATACTCCGGTATCGATTGAATTCACAAAAGGCATAATGAACATTCCATCTAGGACATGCGTGAACTCTTCACCATTAAGCTCTAAATTGAGCTCCAGCTATGCCATCCAGCCTTGAGCTACTCATCATCGCTTTCAAGAATTGAGCTATTCATCATTCTGCTCTTTGGCTCTGCCTTTTCGGGTGTGATCACCCCGAGGGTATTCCATCCAGACCCCAGAGGGTGGGTCAATAATAACATAATGTCCAAATGCGCGCAGGTGTTCCCTCTAGATATTTTATGATGTAACGTCCAAATACGGTGATCTTCTAGGGATATCCCTATAGCAAGTTCAACATGGTACTTGTTAAAGTTACCACCCTGAACTTAGGGGAGTGGTACTGTAGTATTACTCGACCCATATAAATTGTTGTACAAATATTAATGTTCTTGCAGGTTAAAGGTATTACAACCATGAGGATTTCCCTAGGGGCATACTTCCTATGGCGCAAGTTCCAAGTGCCAATACGCCCGATATTACTACACTGAGGATACCCCTACGGCCAAATCTTCTACTTATTGCAAAAGTGCGCTAAAGTGCTAGGTATTACCACCATGAGGACATCCCTAGTGATAGGCCCTCCCTAGCCCAACATACGAGCATGCTGACCTGCCAGGGATTTTCCCTGTAAACTCTCTAACGAGGTATGTTAGAATTATATACGCACATATATATAAAGCCATTTTGTTTTAAATAAATGAAAATGCTTCTTGCAAATAAGGATCTGAATAACATCCTAAGAAATATTATGCCTAGGGATAACCTATATCGAGGGTACACCTCTGCCACATACTTGGCATGTTACAAACCCTAAGAAATATTATCATAGGGATAACCTATATCAAGGGTACACCTCTACCATATATAAGGCATGTTCAAAGCCCAACAATAAAGTACTCAAATGTACATCGATAACCGGGCTACCTCTAGTTTGGGTCTGATCCGCACCTGGAGCTGGTACTTGCACTCTGCTTTACCTCCCGTGAATAAAAATGTAAATTGTCAAAATAATTCATATCAAATACTTGTGCCAAACTTAATGCCAAGAAAAGTTCGGCCTGCATTGGTCAAGCCATCTCATCCTGCGGCAATCGCCCGAGGCTTGCCAGCATAGATTGATGGGATGGTCCTAACCTCGTGGGAGGTACATTCTAGCCCGGCCCCTGGTAGAGATCTCCCGTGGTTTTTAAGCTGATAGGGGTTGATCAGAAAAGTTACCTCGTGCAGATCATGAGATCCACTATTTGGCAAGATGTCAACCATTTTAAGACAATCCAGACTTGCCTCGTCATGACAAACAAATAAACAAGCGCGCAAAAAATATTTACACATGTTGAAAAGTCAAAACCAGAACAGATAAAATAAATGAACCTTCAGTGGTCAACAGCTGAAATAAGCGAACCCTCAGGGGTCAATAGCTGAAATAAATGAACCCTCAGGGGTCAACAGCTAAAATAAGTGAACCCTCAGTGGTCAAAAACTGAAATAAATGAACCCTCAGGGGTCAACAGCTAAAATAAGTGAACCCTCAGTGGTCAACAGCTAAAATAAGCAAACCCTCAGGGGTCAACAGCTGAAATAAACGAACCCACAAGGGTCAACAACTAAGGTCTCGTCAACTGTGAGATCTAAATCACTCACTGTCTTTGTAAAAGCTTAACAAGATAACCCTCAGATCGATCATTAGAATATTATTAGCTGAGTGACCCATAATAAGTTCAACACGGTACTTGACAAAGTTACCATCCTGAACTTGAGGGAGTGATAGTGTATTATTACCTAAGTGTGTCTGATAGACCATTTTGCAGGTCAATTGCGTTACCACTATTAGGGTATCCTCAGGGTCAAGCTTTTATGACGCAATTTCAAATACGCTAATCCCTCGGGTATTACCATCGCGACACCCTTAGAGGTCAGGCTAATGGTGTTACCACCGCCTGAATATCCCTAGGGTCAGGCCTTTCATTGCGCAATGTTCAAATGCGCCAACTATTCAAAATAATAGGGCAAAGCTATAACACCCTGTATCTGCACCATATGCCTAGGGTCAGACAGAGTAGACTGGTGAAATTGTCCTACCCTGACAGGATGTGCCATCTAGCCCTAGAGATGGGAGAGATCACCCCCTAAGTTATGCCTCATAGGGGCTGGTCAGAAAGGTTGCCCCATACATAGTGTAGGCCAAGATAACCACTATCATCGGGATGCCAACCCAATAAAAAGGCAGTCTAGACTTGCCAAGTTACAACAATGAAATAAAATGAAAACGCACACGTAAACAAAACTAATATGGAAAGATCAAAGGATCCTCTCCTCGGGGACAACTCCGCTATGTGAACAACAAACATGCTTTCCTGAGGGATGTACCTCTGAGCATAACCCCGGGACCAGATCATCCATGGGATGAAAACAATATCGTATCTTATCACCCAATGATATCGTGTAAAAAGTCACATTTTTACTACCGATATCTCTCTCATTCTGGAACGATTATTGGCATTTGAACTCAAATAACACTTAAATCAATGAGAATCTACCAAGAAGGTCAAAATGAGGTTGCACAAGAAAAATCAAGCAAATCGGGCGTAAAACAAAGATTCCACGCACATTTAAAGATTCAAGACCTCCAAACAAGATTTAAAGACAAAAGTGCCCATCACCAAGATCCATCTTATCTAAGATGTTCGTTTTCAAAGTACGAGTCTAACAAAAGAAGAATCAACAAAAACGGATGAAGAATGAAGATTCTACACACGCCGGAAGATTCAAATGATTCGTACGCAATATCTAAAGATAGGAGACACATCTCAGGGATTTCTTTATACCAAAATCTTTCTTTTTGAAAAAAGAATCCAACGCAAAAAGAATCAAAACAAACGGATGCATAACAAAGAAAACACGCACGAATCAAGAAACAAAGCAAAAGACGGCGAACCGGGGCGGGGGTGTGCCAGCCACCGCTGGCCACACCACAGCCGCCGCCGGCCACCTGGTGGGCAGCGTCGGCCACCCTACCCCCGTCCCATTTCCGCTTTTCCGTCCTTGCTATTACCCGGTGCCACACCTTTCCGCAACTTTAGGGTACATGTGCTACACCTTTACGCACTTTAGGGTACATGTGCCACTACCTTTTCCTCATTTTGCTAATGTGCTCCTAAAGATGCTAAAATGCACCGGATTTCACCTATAATTAGGAGGCCTTTGGTTCATTTGGAAGACACACCAACACACCTTGATTCATACTCCAAATTCATCTTTTATCCACTTTTATTTTCTATCTTTTGTTTCTCTCTACTTTCAAATTCAAACCATACTCCAAACTAATAGGATACTTGATGACACGCAAAAAGTCATTTTTAAGTGTCATTATCTCACCTTTTTGGCCCAAATTATAATGAAATTATCCAAAATGAGCACTATATTGTTAAAACTCATAACATGGGCCAAAATATAGACAACGTTTCAAAAATCAACTAAAATGGTCAAAAAACACGATAAATCTAACGAATACGATCAGGAGCATTCTCGTTCACTCGTTCTAGCACTTTTTGAGTTACACAAAGAATTATGACCTCTAACTTATGTCATTTTATTCGTTAAGAAAATACGAACGCGTGGATATAAAGATCGCTCAAAAAGGATAAACGACGAAGAAGTTATGCCAAATCGAAGAAACGAAGAACTGAGAGGACCGAATACGGTTGTCCCAGACCAAATACGGCTGTCCCAGACCGTATACGGCTGGACCAGACCGTATACGGCTGGACCAGACCGTATACGGCTGGACACAGACCGTATACGGCCTGTGTAGACCTTATACGGCCCAGTCCAGCCGTATACGGTTGGTGCCCACCCGTATTTGCTCCAGTCCACCCGTATACGGCCAAAACCAACCGTATTCCGTGTTCAGGCAATAAAAATCAGATTTTTATACGGCTGTGCGATACGGTTGTGCATTTGGGGGTTGGAATACGGTTGAAGAATACGGTTGTGCGATGCCTATAAATACAACCACCTCCTCACCATTTGAAAGGAATCTAAAAACTTATTTTCTATCTTTCTCTCTCTACTCTCTCTCTAGAAATAATTAGTTAGTTAATTAGGTTAGTTAAGATAGTAGATTAGTAGCTTACTTGTAACGGAGGTGCTCCGAGACTGCGGTTACGCCAGATTTATAATAACGCTCTGTCAGGTTTTATTTTAAATCTCTATCTTGTTAATTTTAAATATGTTATGCTGTTGCTATGCTTATTTAGAAATGCTTGCTAGAATTATTGCCATGCTGAGCTGAACAGATATGTGTTTGCTATGATAGTCGTTATTCTAGGGTAGTTATGCTTTAATCATGCCGTTACTCTGTCTGTATGCTGGTGAAATATATTTGAATCTATGAAATGAATCTCCAATGTTTATCTATCCAACTTATGTTTTGGTTAGTAACTTACTACTAAGAACTTGGCCAACTTCTAATGGTACACCGCTAATTATTCTGTGCCTGATGATCGTTGAACTCGACATGGCCGGTGTTCTCCTGGTTGAAATAAGACCGGAGGGAGACACGGAGCATAGGATTAGAGATAGATTAGATCCATTTCATATAAAAAATGTTTTTGAGAGAACTTTGGGAACATTTGTGACTTAAACATTTATCCAGATACTCTGCATGAAATAAGTTGATCCCTGTATGCTACTCTGCTGCATGTTCTTGTTTGATTGGATCTTTAGGGTTTGCATGCTAGTATCACTTGTGCTATTGGATATATGATTAGGTTTTCAGATATATGTTGATTGCATACACCAGTTTAACATGCATAGAATAGTTATGATGATTTATATGAAATAATAATGAACAATTTAATTAGCCGTTAGACCCGGCCATCCCAACTTGTTCCGGTGGGAAACCCCTGTTCATGTTTTTGTTTACTCAACAATTCATACCATGATTCGGATATCTCAAATGTCCGAGATTGGGGAACAAGACTCGAGGATGGTTGCTGGTTAAATTGGTTTCTACATTTGGGACAACTTCTAGTGTAGTTTACATTCCATAGCTGTTATCTTCGTGACATGTTATTTATCTGATTGCGGACAACTCTACGTTAGATAGATAATAGGCTAGGAGCTATGGCTCATTAGGAAGTATAATCCGTCAAGGATAGACAACAAGGACCTTTCAATTGAAGCAACGAAAATACCATAAAATAGCCCAGTACCTTGTATAGCGTTGGAAACATCTCTGGTGTAGTACAAACACGTGGGAACCATGGAAAGGTTGTAGGTAGATTACTTTGTATCTCATTGATTGTTCCGAGTACGTCTGCTAAATCCTGCACCTGTCATCATAACTAAGGCCCTAATCAAAATAAATACCCCTAAATAGCATACATGACTGTCATAGTAAACACACGCGTTTAACCTGTAGTTCTCGTAGCTACCTCACCACACCTCCCTTATCTTAGTTTAGTATTTTAGTTTTAAATTAGGTAGTTAATTAGAAAACAAAACAAAACCCCTATCAACTCTTGATAAAACCCAGCTAAATTACGAAGGATAATTGAAAACCTAGATCCCATGCCCGTTGTAGTTTGAAGAACGACCCTAGGTCATACTTATCGCTGTACTCACCTATAACTTTAGTATACTTAGGCCCAGCAAAAACAAATTTTAAAACCCACTGTTGGTCACGCCCGGAGGAAGGCCCGCAATGACGCGAGTTAGATCGCAACCGACCTCTAGGAGCCCATCAATACTGTTAGGACTAGACTGTCCCAACTTATTCCGGTAGGGTAAAACCTGTTTATGTGACTATTTATTCAATAGACCATGCCATGATACGGACATCTCTGACGACCGAGATTGGGGAATAGGATTCGAGGGTAGTCGTTGGCCGATGTGTTCAGTACATTTGGGAGAACTTCCGATGTATTGTAATTGTTTGTGTTTACTATCAATGTGACATATCTTCTATCTGATTGCGGACAACTCTATGTTAGTTGGTTGATAGGATCGTAAAAACAACTCATTCCAACATAGCTTAAATTTATAAAGAGAAACTTATATGAATGGGAATTATTATACTTTGTTATTGTTTATATATATGACACGAGACCTAATTTATGGAGTACCCTTTCCAGTTATCCACGTGACTACAACCTAGATATTAGGGAGTCATGAACCTTAATTGTGGTAAGTAGTTATCTGTACCCATAGCATGCAATAAGTAAGACATAGTGAGACCACTCGTTGCACATATTAGGTTTACATTTCTGCACTGCTTTTGATTTAATTAGTTTAAGAGTGTCATTCTCACCGTCAATTACTCGTTACCGTATGTTGGATTAAGAAGCCATAGAACTATTCTATAAAGTACACTTGTTAGTACTGAAAGGTATGGTCTGCATATGAAACACGTTTTGACAAACTGTGAATAATCCATGGATGTATAACTGTTTGAAAAGGAGAGGTCTAGGTCATAAATCAAAGTAATCAGAGCTTCAGAAAAGTATTAACAAGGTCTAGAAAGGAAAGTCTAAGTGACTTAGATACATAAACCCCCTAGATCTTACATATTTGGTTCTTTAAACATAGAAAGTTAATAATTCGATACAGATTTAGAAGAACGAGAGATAATCTTAGGTGTTAAGAACGGTTAGACCTATGAGATTATACGTTGCTTTATTCATGTACCTCGGTATTTCACCAAGATAGGTTGCTTATCTTTTAACTAGGTAAGTATTGGAAGTTTAGCGTATTGCCCCGATCAGAATCACGATAACCTAGTTCCTAGTGACATGCCAATGGAAAAATTAATTGGTAGGGTTCTAGTGTTTACACCGAAGTCTGTCAATCTATTAATCTGAAAGTATCCCCATCATAGACACCATCCCAATATTGTACTATCCCAAGTCATGGCAAACCACATCTTCCCTATCCTTAGTTGCTCCATACATGCTAGCTAGCTTATTTTAATTTTATTGCTTTAATTATTTTAATTAGATAAAAACCAAACAAAACCAATTATCTGAACCCTATCTTGAAGACTGAATTGTCCAAACGAGCTCCGCTTCAAATTCGACCGTCTGGAGATGACCCTGATCATCCTTACCACGTACTAGTATAAGGTACTTGTGCCTAGTACCAGTAGGTAGTTCGGAAGTTTAGGCCCCGAGAAAAATAAATTTTAAAACCCCTGATCGACCCCTTAGTCATTACAACAACACCAACGACACTGACGGCTGGGGTCGCATCACCCAACTTGACTAAGTTAAGGGTTATAACAGCAACTGTAGGGTAATTATCCAAACCTTGATCATTGAGGAATGGTGTAACCACCCCTCAAGGTACTCCACTTGTGAGCTACCCTTCAGGATGCACCTCGGGCTTACCCCCAGGGATAAACGCTGAATACCAAAGTAGGCTACCCTGAAGAACAACACCCGAGCTCTGAATATTCCCTTACATGGACTATTCGTAAATCGTGCATGTCTACAAAAGTACATCTAAGTCAGTTTATCAGCCTTATTATCTATCGGATAAAAGCCCCCTCATCTAACACAATTCCCCATGAGAATATGGTCGTAGGGCGGGAAAATGAAGAAGGCTACCCCTGGAGGTATAAAAGCTCAGGAGTAAGCTAACCATACTATGAACATCTGGAGCAAGAAAACCCTATCTTCTCCAAAAATACATAATCAAATCGGATTTTCACCACCTGGTTTACACAACTCGGGTTAAAACAGCAACTGTAGTATGAAGATCCAATTCACCCCCAAACTTAATTAATTCTTGAGCACTCAAGTAATCTGTTACTTGATCAAGTTGCATGACCAAGACCTCTCACACTGTGAGGCCCATAATAAGTTCAACATGGTACTTGACGAAGTTACCACCTTGAACTTGGGGGAGTGATAAGGTACTATTACCTAACGTTAATAAGTTGTCATCCAAAGACCAATTATTGCAAAAGTGGTTGGCTAATTATCTTGTTGGTTAATGGTGTTACCATCATCGGGATATCCCAAGGGACAAGCCTCCCGTGACAACCAGGTGCGCCGACATTAAAGGTATTACCACCATCAGGATATCCCCAGGGACAAGCCTCCCGTGACAGCCAAGATATCCCCAGGGTCGGTCTCTCACAACACAACATTCAAGTGTGCTGATTTCCAGGGAGCTCCTCTAGAAATTAGTAATGTATAAAAGCAAGTTATCGAATAGACGTGCTATGATGTCCCGACATTCCATGGGAAGAGTGCACCTCCAGACATGTGATTATCAATGCTAAGGTTCGTTATTGCTTTGGGAGCCTATCTCTGTTGTTTAGTCGCCATTGCACATTATTAGTTCAATACGACACTTATAAAACTTGTCGCGCCGAACTAGGGGGACTTGATGGTGTGCCCCATGGATTGGGCTCCCTCCTCACTTGGCCCATGGGTTCCACTCTTGGCCCAGCCCATTCCCCATGTAAAAGGGTCAAACCCTAGCTGATAAAAGAGATAAATTCATCAGCCAACAACATTAGACAATGAGGAGAAAAACATGAGGGCAGCCTCTGCTCCTCTCTCCCTTTCATCTCCACCAACAAGATGAGTCAACTCATCACCATAAAACCATCTCTTAGATGGCACCAAAACCGATCTTACCACCCTTCACCACTTGATCACCGGTCACTAGGGTTAACCACGTAATTCACGGAGTGTAACGAATCGGACCAACCCAAACACGCACTCAAGCTATCTGATGCTTGATCAACGAACGAAGAGAGTGGAAGCAACATAGGAAAATGCAAGAATGGTGGAAAGAACACCTGGACGAGCTCGCGAAAAAGATAGTTGAAAAAAAGGTTAAAAGAAGATTCAAGCTCAAGATCTTTAAAAGAAAACAAAAAACGAACCGTGATGATCGCAAAACGGAGTTTGGTATTCGAAAGAATTCAAAAAACACCGCCGAAATGAATATTGGCGATGCTTTTAGTCAAGAATCAAGTAGCACGATGAGTATGAGGGGGACTCTTTGTTACGTAGCATCTGAGTACGGTGCTTGCGGTTACTTAATGGCAAAAGCCGATATATTCAGTTTTGGAGTTTTGATCCTTGTGATTGTTTCGGGTCGTAGGCCATTACATGTTCTTGCTTCGCCTATGAAGCTTGAAAAGGCGAATTTGATAAGTTGGGGTCGACAATTGGCTAACGGTGGCGACTTGTTGGAACTCGTTGATGAGAGAAAGGATTTCAATAAAGTGCAAGCGATTTTTTGTGAGGCTCTTGCTTGTTTATAAAATATGACCATGTTGAGGCCAGAAATCGGGGATATTGTTAAGATTTTAAAAGGGGAAATGGAACTTCAGGTTGTGTTCGAGTTTTGTCCCTCACCCCCTTCGAAATTGACTGGAAGATCAGGATCGAGATCGAAAGGAAGAACAAGATAATGTAGATTGAAATTTTCTTAGACTAAGAGTTGAACTTGATTAGATTAATGATTTAAATATTAAGCTAAATCTTATTCTAAATATAAAGAGTTACAAAAAAATGCTATTAGATGGATAACAAAATTGTATTTGTACATGATTAGCAATGGCCGGTACGAGTTTTTGGATTGGTTTGTAAGGTTGTTTTTATTTATTAGGACGATTTATAAAAAAATTGTTCACGGGGGATCCATTTTTTTTAAACTTGTGTAGTTGTGTTCTATGACTATATTCTTTTGTATCGCTTTTTGATGTGAAGTCCCACAATTACACTTGTTTCCACAAATGTATTAACACAAGCAATGAATTCTTAACAAAAAGTTTGCGGAATAACACTTGTTAAGTTAGGAAGATTATATGTATTACTTGTAATAAGATTGTAATAGATTTGAAAGTATAACAAGAACACAATTGTTTCAATAGTCAAAAGCTTCAATATTATTATTTCAATAATACGGATACACTTGTTGTATCAGGGTTACAAGTACCTTGAAGCTAAGTTACAGATTGACTAAAGACTTAAACACACACTCCTACACATGCACACCTATGTTTAACAATGAACCATAGGACACACTTATACATAAAACAACTTGTATAAAATCTATACAAAATCTACTTTTCTTGAACAAGTTTTCTAGGAAACACGCCAGCATTAAATGCATTGTCATTTCTTGTCTGCTGCGTGCACTATTTCTCAAAAGCATGCTTGCAGTAGGTGTACTTGTACTGCAAAGTTGGTAGAAAGTAGATCCACTGAGCAGAACTATCAGAAAAGATGAGCAGCACTAATGAAAACAACTGGCAGAACTAATCTTGGAATTTCTTTAGTTCTGGCAGAACTAACAGCAGAAAGACTTGACAGAACTAATGTTGAAAAGACTAACAGAACTAACTCTGGAAAACTTTGTCTTCAATAAATGAATAGAGCTAACTCTACCAGCAGAACTAAGTCTTCAATCACTAACATAATTAACTTTTAACAAAGCTAAACACTTAGAATATTTATTCACTTGATCTTCAACAGATTTTAGCCCAACAATCTCCCCCTAAACTTGATCTTTCTATGAACAGATTCAAGTTTTCTTCTTCAAACCTGTTCAATCTCCTTTCTGATTGCATCAGCTCTTTTCTTTCTGATTTCTTCATTTTGAACAACATGTCTTTCAAGAGCCTTTTTGTAATATTGTTGAACTTCATGAACTAAAGAGGCAGCTGTATCCAAATCATCACATTTGATATTTAGAGAGAGCATAGAGCTTAACTGACCCACATTCCAAGGATATTTTGTGCCAATGAAGAAGTAGGCAAACACACCACTTTGAAGTTCCACCAAATGAACTCCATTGTGTGAATAGCTGTGTCATGCCTTTGTACGTGATCTATCCTTGTAGAAATCATTTTTGGCATCCATTTCATACAGAATTGAAAGACTGTTGTAGACAATGTGTTCATCACTATGCTTCTTTGCATTCTGATATTTTCTCATTGCAATTCTCCACATGTCATCTAATTTATCCCTGGATAATGTCTTGATGCAGCTGTAGAAAGATAGAAACTTTTCTTCTGTGTTCCCAGCTCTCACAATCTTAAGCCATTTTCTCATCTGTTCATCAGTTTCCCACAACCAATCAATCACATGAAAATGTACAGCAATTGGCACTCTTGGGCTTTCAACTTCCACCATTGATCTGATTTTGTTCCAATCAACCACTTCTTCTTCAACAGAATGTGCAAGCTCAGATGTAGAAGTCACCCCAGTAGGTACTTCTATTTCACTTGCATCCTTTGCAGTGACATCATGATCATTTCTCACAGCCATTCTTTTTCTTCTTTTGAGTTGAAGGGTTTCTGTTGGAATTTTCTTTTTCAAAGCATCAAGATCATCTTTTTCTTTCTTTTCCATCTCAGCCTTTGCTCTTTCAATTTATGCCATTATCTGATGTTTTTCTTTCTCTGCAGCTGTTAAAACTTTTACTTTGGCAGCAGCTGCACTCTTGGCCTTTTCTTCTAATGATCTCTTAGTACTTTCTTCAATATCCCTTTGAATTTTCAGATAGATTCTTTCAAGATCATAGAAGTCCATTGTCATAAGCTCTTTTAGTGTTCTCCCAGTGTTATTCTTAACCACTCTGGCATATTGATCTTTGAGTTGCCTTTGAGTAGGAGCCCTTTTCCTTTTCTCCTCCATCTTCTTCTGAGCATCATGCTTTCTTCTTTGCTCAAGAATATCTAGATACCATATCAATCTTTGATCAGGTGTGAATTCTTCCATTTGAGCTTTGTGAGTCCCATCAGCCAGTAAATGATCAAAGAATATTTGCTCTTGTGAGGTCATTATTACTTTCACATCATCCCCCATATCAACTTCAATAAACCTGCTCCTGCCCTCTTCATTAAATTGAGCTTGTAGATTTCTAGCAACTCTCTCACTCACAGCTTCGAGCTCCTTTTTCTTTAATGGTTTCACAGGCTCAACTATTTTCTCTTTTCCTTTAGCCTTAGCCAAATCAATCTCCTTTTGCTTTAAGGCTTCATCAACTGCTTTAGGCCTAACCTGTGAGAATGGAATTTCTTTGATTGGGATTCCAGTTGAGCTCCTTCCTTGTTCAGTGCTCTTTTCCTTTTCAACTGAACTCTTAGCCACTTTCAAAAGTGCATCTGCAGCAATCTGTTTAATATCAGTCATAGCAGAGCTAATCTTCTCCTTTGGACTGGCAGACTTAACCATTTCTGGCTCATTTATCTCAGCAGAACTAACCAGTGCACTAGCAGAACTATCATTTGCACCAGCAGAACTAATTCATGCATCTGCCATCCCACTAGCAGAACTAACTGCAACATCCAAACCAGCAGAAGTAATACCAGCAGCACAATCCAACATATCCTTAGCACTTTTCTTTGCAGCATCTGATATGTCTTCATCTAATACTTCTAGAATTAAGCTTCCAACCACATTTCCAAGCTGCTCTGCACTGACATCATCATGTATATTCTCATCCACTTCCATCACATCATCTGCAAGCTTTTCTAGATCATCAAAGTCCTTCTCATATTGTTTCTTCTGCTCTTCCTCAGCCAGAATTAAATTAGCCTGCTCCTCATTTAATTCTACTTTTTCTGCTTTCCCTGCACCAGTGAATTCAAACTGATCTGCAATTACCTCACCACTTGTGCTTTCATCACTTTGTAATCTTTTCAGTCTAACAGACTTACTCTTAGCCTTACTTTGATATTCCTCCCTCTCCTTCATTAATAAATCCACATTTTCCTTTAACTGAGCAATCTTCACCCTTTGATCCTCCACCTCCTTTGACAATTTGGTACAGATAGCCATAAATTCATTTAAAGTTAAGCTATCCTCACCATTTCCAGAAGTGTTACCCTCTTTTAATGGATCATTGGAAGTTTTAGCCAATGACCTAGTCTGAGCATCATTAGCCCCCAATATGATTTCTTGGCACCTGGGACCACTGGATACATTGATATCCACTGGATCCTCAGCAATAGAAGAGTCCAATGGCATCTCAATATCCTGTGTTGCCATGGATTGGGTCCTAGTTCTAGTACCACTGTCATGTTCTCCTAGTGAGGTAGCAACAATAGTGGCAGCCCTTTCCATATGGTCTCTCTGCTCCTGATTGACCACCTCATTTTCATTTACATTTGTGGACTGAGACAAATGAGGAAGAGGAGCCTCATTTGCCTGTTTTCTATCCTTTTTGGCTTTAGATTTGGCAGGTTGTGGGTCCCTTGTTCTTTTTGTTTTTCCTTTTGAACCTACACCACTTGGTTGAGAGGTAGTGGGAGTTTCTACTTCCTGTAGCATAGTGGAAGGCATGTTCAACATGTGATCAGTTAGATTGGTCACCTTCCCAGAAAATTCTTTCCCTTTAACCATCCTCTTTCTCCTCATATTTGCAAAAGTCTTTTTGGATAAATTGGAGAGGATTAATCTACCACCTTCCCTAGGTAGATCTTGAATTTCTTGATCAATAATGTGTTCTAAAAATCTTGGATACATTAAAAATTTATCTTTTGGTTTCTCAAGATTATTAACCATTCCATTAAAAATCAATTTAGAGAAATTAAACTTCGCATTATTGGCAAGACAGATTAAAGCAGAAGAAATGTTACTGCTAAATTGTTCTCAAGAAGTTTTCTTTTGAGAAATGCAGTGTTGTAGAGTATGGATTAAAATTTTCCATTGTTCAGAGAACATCTGTTTGTAATAAGTTAATTTTTCGGTTCTTTCCCCCTCATACCCGTACAACACAAGTTGATCATGTATTTGAGAAGTAACATAGCATTCCATACCAACTGCATCATCTAGTAAAAGATGAGCACGTATGGATGCTTCAGTTACAGAGATACGTTTCTCATTTACTGTTGCCGTTATTGTTTTAATCCCATTTTCTTCTAACACCACGGCAGATGTCCAGAAGTCATTAATATGTGAAATATAAATCATGGGATTAACAGTAAGTGCAAACATGATGGATGTACACTTCAAAAAGTCTATAATCTCATGATAACCATCTGACCCTTGTGATTTGAATAGAAATCCACAGACGTTATGTTGGTCACCAATGTCGAGTGGCTTAGAAGAAGAAGATGATGATGCCATTGTTGAATGTTGAAATTGCAAGTAGGTTTGGGAGGTTTTGAGAGGTTTGGTTTAAGAGACTTTCAATTTTCAAGAAAAAGTGCAAGTGAATTGAAAAAGTGTAGTGTTTGGCAGGTTAAATACCATTAAAAATGAACAGTACTTTCAAGCCCTAAAACAACACTAGCAGAATTAAAGTTTGAAAAAGGTACTGGCAGAATTAAGTTTTGCACATTAAAGCTAGCAGAACTAATTTCAACCTTTCTTCACACTTGACAATTCCACGTCACTAGTTTATTAATTGATCCAGCAGAACTAACTTGTGCTAGCAGAATTAATATTGTTGAAAACTGAGTTAGCAGAACTAATAACCTTGAGCTTGTAATCCTGCGACAAGTTAGCTCAAAGTACAATTGAACTAGCAGAATTAATTTGTGCTAGCAGAACTAAATAAGATAAACAATATCTATACTAGCAGAACTAAGTAATGAAAGTATAAATATTGAAAACCTTATAATTTCTGCTATAATAAACTAAAGTATCAAATGTAACCCCTTTTGAAAAACATTTTGAAAATAGACAATGATTATAATGAGCTGTTTATCATTCCTATACCAGTAACTAAAAATTTAAACCTTCCAACATCAAAATCCTTTGTGAACAAGTCTGCAAGTTGATTATCAGTATGTATTTTGAAAATCTGGATTAATCTTTTCTCATTACAATCCCTAATGAAGTGATATCTAATTTCAATATGTTTTGTCTTAGAGTGCTTTACCGGGTTATTAATGATACTTATAACAGCATTATTGTCAATATACATGGGAGTATTTAGAAAAGTCAAACCATAGTCCAACATCTGATTTTGAATCCATAAGATTTGAGCACAGCAGCTTGATGCAGCAACATATTCTGCTTCTGCTGTTGATGTAGACACTGTAGTTTGCTTCTTACATTGCCAAGATACTAATCTATCTCCCAAGAACTGACATCCTCCTGAAGTTGACTTTCTATCCATATTGTTACCTCCGTAATCACTGTCAGAATATGCTACCAAGTTGAAAGAAGAATTCTTTGGATACCATAGGCCCAATTTAGGTTGTCCCTTTAGGTATTTAAAAATTCTCTTTACAGCATGAAGATGAGACAACTTAGGATTAGTTTGAAACCTTGCACACACACATACTGCAAACATGATGTCTGGTCTACTGGATGTAAGATACATCAGTGAACCTATCATGGATCTATAGAGGTGTTCATCAACACACTCCCCCTCAAGATCTGCAAGTAGTGGTTTATGTGTTTCCATTGGTGTGCTTGCAACCTTTGCATCAATGAATTTAAACTTATCCAAAATGTCCTTCACATACTTATCCTGACTTATGAAGATTCCATCAGCTTTCTGTTTCACTTGAAGACCCAAAAAGAAAGTCAATTCTCCCATTGAACTCATCTGGAATTTCTGATGCATAAGAGTTTGAAATTCTTTGCAAAGACTATCCCTTGTAGAACCAAAAAAAATATCATCTACATAGATTTGTACCAGTAGAATATCACTTTCAATTCTTTTAATAAACAAGGTTTTATCTATAGCACCTCTTTTGAAACTATTATCCAACAGATACACAGACAGAGTTTCATACCAAGCTCTAGGAGCCTGATGCAACCCATAAAGTGCTTTGTCCAATCTAAGAACCTTATTTGGATATTTGGGATCCTCAAACCCTGGTGGCTGACATACATACACCTCTTCATCTATTTTTCTATTTAGAAATGCACTCTTCACATCCATCTGATATACCTTAAGATTCTTGAAAGAAGCATAAGCCAAGAACAATCTAATGGCCTCAATTCTTGCCACAGGTGCAAATACCTCATCATAATCAATTCATTCTTCTTGAGAGTATCCATGTGCAACCAATCTAGCCTTGTTCTTAATTACTATGCCTCTCTCATCTTTCTTATTTCTGTATACCCATCTAGTACCAATTGCACGTTTTCCTTTGGGAAGATCCATCAAAGTCCACACATTTTGGATTTTGAATTGAAGTAACTCCTCTTACATAGCCTCAATCCAGCTTGGATCTTTCAAAGCTTCAACAGCTTTCTTTGGCTCCATCTGTGATAGAAAACAAGCAAACAAAGAGAAATTTGCATTTTCATCAATAGTTTTAGATGGCCTTCTTGTTTGCATGGGAACATCAATGGCTCCAATTACATTGTCCAGTGGCATATAGCTTTTGTGAGCCTGATATTGTGGACCAGCTGCCATCTCTATCCCAGATTCCAAATTGGTAAAATTTTGATCCAGATTGTTGTCTTCTTGATCTATTTGACCACTTGATTCTGACACATCCATCCTTGATGGTTGTTGATCCTCCTGTGCATCTTCATTTATTGGAGTTTCAGTTGATGCTTTTTCTTGTTGAGGACAATCTGGATCTGATGATGTATTTCCATCACCATATGCGCCATTATCATCCAGGTTTGATGTAATGGGCTCTGAACTCTGTTGTTGATCAGGTGTGGAAGATTCAGGCACTGCAGGTGGGTCAGGTAACCATATTGGAAACAGAACAAATTGTGGTAATTTGCTTCTTTGTTGACCTGCACTTGTGCCTGCATTTGTACTTGTACTTGTACCTGCATTTGATGACTCATGCATATATCTAAGAGATTTGGTTAATGCATTAATGTCAAACAGGTGAGCTGGACCTTTTCCTAAGGCATTAGGTGTGTGCTCATTAAAGGTCACATCCAAGGTCTCTTCCACTATTCTAGTTCTACTGTTGAATACTCTATATGCTTTTCTCTGAAAAGAGTAACCAACAAAGAACCCCTCATCAACCTTACTTTGAAATTTGCCTAACTGATCCTTGGTATTCAAGATAGTAACAGGACATCCAAATGGTTTAAGAAAGCTAACTAAAGGTTTTCTATTCAAAAATAACTCATAAGGTGTCTTGTTGTGAGGCTTAACAACTAATATCCTGTTCTGGACATAACAAGCAGTGCTAATTGCTTCTGCCCAGAAGGTCATTGGTAGTTTAGCATCCGCTAACATGGTTCTAGCAGCCTCAATAAGTGTCCTATTCTTTCTTTCTGCTACTCCATTCTGTTGTGGAGTTCTAGGAACACTATATTGTCTATCTATACCTTTGGATTCACAGAATTTATCCATCTTTTGATTTTTAAACTCTGTTCCATTATCACTTCTGATGATCTTTAGCTTCCTATTGGTTTGGTTTTCAATCTTAATGATGAAAGACCTTAGTATGCCTCCAGTCTCATCTTTGGTTCTAAGAAAGAATACCCAACTAAACCTGCTATAATCATCAGTGATCACTAAGCAATATGACTTCTTACCTATACTACTCACATTTGTAGGTCCAAATAAGTCCATGTGCAGTAAATGTAAAGGTGAGTCAATAGAGTTCGGTGTTTTGGTCTTATAAGGGGATTTGTGTTGCTTGCCTTTTTGACATGCAATACAATGGTCATCACATGAATATGTTTTCTCTGGTAAACCTCTGACAAGTTTTCCTTTAACAAGTTTGTTTATTGTTTTAAAATTCATGTGACACATCCTTCTATGCCAAAGGTCAGATTCATCTACAGTTGCTTTTGAAATAAGACAATTCAATTCAGGTTTAGGTACAAACTTAGCCAATTCACAACTGTACATGTTGTTCTTTCTGGGAATTTTCATCAAAATCATTTTTGGGTCAAGAACAAACTTCTCAGAAATAATACAGCATTCTGTGTCATTAAAGAACACTAGGTTCCTTTTCTTAGTAATTTTGCTAACACTTAGCAAGTTGTACCTCAATTGTTCAACATAGTACACATCATTGAAGCTCATCTTATCACTGTTGACATTTCCCATTCCTGTAATCATTCCTCCTCTAGGATTACCTCCAAATGCTACAGGACCTCCATCAAGAGCTTTGAAGTCCTCCAACCTGCTTCTGTCTCCTGTCATGTGCCTAGAGCATCCACTATCAATGTTCCATAGGCTTTTCTTTTTGCTCTGCACATATAAATGACAAAAGATCAGTTTCTCTTGGGAACCCAAACCAATTTGGTTGTGGGTGTCCCTTTTTTATCAACAGCATCAACTCTTTTGAAAGTCATTGATGCTGATGTCATTTTAGTTGGTTTCCAAACCCAACTGATGTTTGACTTAACAGAACTAAATGATCTGGCAGAATTAATTTCTGGACCACTTCTATTTTGCCTAGCAGAACTAAAGTTGTTCAACTTTTGCCTAGCAGAATCAACTGTGATTTTCCTAGCAGAATTAACACTGTTGTTATGCTTGGCAGAATTAAAATTTGTTATTGTCATTTTAGTTCTGTTGGCATTGACTTTTGTCAACACTCCTGCACTTCCTTTTGGTGCAACAGAGTTAACTTTTGTCTTTGACTTCTTTACTACACTGGCAGAATTAATTTTTGTTTTAAAATTTTGATGGTTAATTCTGTTAGCAGTAGTCCATGATGATTGCTTAACCCTTTGAAATCTTGGGTTTTAATAGCAGTCATTTTGAAGATGATTAAATCTTCCACAAATGAAACAAGCTTTCTCATCAATTCTTTTGAAATTTGATCCAAGTTTTTGAAAAACCATTTGATTCCAGTTTCTTTGGTTTTCTCTTGAATTTTTATTTGATTTTGAAGATGATGATGAGCTAGCTGAACAAACACATTTAGTACATTTAACAACAACAGTTTTATCATTTACTGGTGTGTTAACAGATGTACTAACACCTTTTCCCTTCAGATTTTTTAAGTTCATCTTAGCCTTTTTCTGGAACAATTTCTTACCCTCTGCTAGTTTTTCAGCCTTAAACTTAGATACTAGCCTAGTAACAGAGTTAAGTTTTGAATAAACTTTCTCATTTTTCTTAGATTCATCCACATCATCTGAATTCCACTCAGATACCTCAACCTTTTCTAGATCATTTGCATTTTTGTTAAATGCAGCAACATGATCTACTTGCTTAACCTCATCTATCATTTTCTCCTTAAGCTTACTTATGTCTAAGTCAATTTTAGGAGGCATGTATGTGTGGTTGTAAGGTGGAGGTACACTGTTAAGATTATAACCTAAGCCAGTTTTAATCTTATCATGAATTTGATTCTTAATCAGATTTTGAACACTTTCAGAAGCATTCTCTAGATCAGTCACTGTAAGTTTGATATTTTCTTTCTCAGCAGTGACTTCAGCTAACTTCTTACTTAAATCATCAACCTTATTTTGCAATACATTTTTTCATACTGAGCATACTTAAGATCATAATCATATTGTTCCTCATTTTTCTTGTATGCTTTTATCTATTTTTCTAAATCTTCTATTGCTAAGGTTGTGTGTTGGCTTCTAATGTCCCAATCCTTAAGTTCCTTACAAATTGTAGCATTATGATCTCTGTAATGTTTAACAGTTTTCTTACACACATTAGAGCATAGTTTTGCTTGTACCTCATAAGGAACTTCATCTGATGTATCTTCTTCTCCAATAGCCATTAAAGCATGATTCTGAGGTTCCATTTCAGCTTGATCACTCCAATCATAACCCAGACCATCTTGTGAAACAAGAGCATTTGGTGTGGATTATTGAACAGGAGTGATTCTTTTCTGAGGACCATTGTATGCAGCATTATATCCACCAGATCTCTGTCCATTTCCCTCTTGCCTTGGAGATCTGCATTCTCTAGCAAAATGACCCAATTTGTGGCAGTTGTAGCATTCCACTTTGCTTTTATCAAACCCTACATTGTCATCCCTTTTTCCTGCAAAATTATTTCTTCTTGTTCTTTGCAAAAACCTCTTTACCCTCATGGTAATCATGGCCATCTGTCATATAATGTCCATTTCTTCTAAATCATTAAGATTTACTTGCTCTAATTCTTCATTAGTCAGTGAGGAGTTCACATGACTAGCAAAGAAAGCTTCTACCACTTTATCTGTAGACTTTTCCTGTGTTACAGATAATGATCCAGATCCTACAGCTTTCACTACAGGTACATATCCATAATTTTTTGGATCTACCTTAGACCTTCCCATGGACATGAAAGCAGCATTATGAGAGTCTTGTGCTTCATCAACAATTTGCTTTCTGCTTTCAACTTCAGGTTCAAAAGCTATAAGATCAT
Organism: Pseudognaphalium luteoalbum; assembly: GCA_963422505.1. Classification (NCBI taxonomy): domain Eukaryota; kingdom Viridiplantae; phylum Streptophyta; class Magnoliopsida; order Asterales; family Asteraceae; genus Pseudognaphalium; species Pseudognaphalium luteoalbum. Next base: position 5,526,157 of record OY730194.1, read on the forward strand.
TATATAGATCATTGAGCTCCTTGTCGTCTAAATCACTTCTTTGCCTTAGACCAACTGTGTACATGGTCCATTCTTCACCCAAAGATCTTAAAAACTTTCTGTTAAGATTATCTTTGTCTATAACAACTTTGTGATTCTTGAGCTTACCAACCAACTTTCTATACCTGTTAAACACTTGAGTCAAAGTCTCAGACTTGACATAGCTAAAATTTTCAAACTGTTGTTTGAGCATGGATCTTTTGTTCTTCTTAGTGCTTTCATTCCCAGCAAATCTCTTGTCCAACTCTTCCATAAGCACCTTAGCATCTTCAACTTGCTCAAACTCACTCTGATACTCATTTGGAATAGAGAGTAACAGAGTGCTTAAAGCCTTGAGTTCTGTAGCTCTTTCTCTTCTTTCTTGCTCAGTTGTTGGTGCACCTCTTGACAATCTTACACCATTAGCAACAGTTTTGTATTTGGGACCATTTTCCACAATGTCCCATAACTGATAATCAGTAAGCAACATGTGTTGCTTGATTCTGTTTCTCCACATATGGTACTCATCAGGTCTAAGAATGGGAATTCTAGACACCTGGATACCATCCACAAATTCTGAGGCCATACTAACAATATTAAACTTAAGGATGAACTAAATCTCAAACTATCAACTGTACTATTCCAGATCTTCCTGAATTCAAAGCTTACACATGCTCTGATACCAATTGTGAAGTCCCACAATTACACTTGTTTCTACAAATGTATTAACACAAGCAATGAATTCTTAACAAAAAGTTTACGGAATAACACTTGTTAAGTTAGGAAGATTATATGTATTACTTGTAATAAGATTGTAACAGATTTGAAAGTATAACAAGAACACAATTGTTTCAATAGTCAAAAGCTTCAATATTATTATTTCAATAATACGGATACACTTGTTGTATCAGGGTTACAAGTACCTTGAAGCTAAGTTACAGATTGACTAAAGACTTAAACACACACTCCTACACATGCACACCTATGTTTAACAATGAACCATAGGACACACTTATACATAAAACAACTTGTATAAAATCTATACAAAATCTACTTTTCTTGAACAAGTTTTCTAGGAAACACGCCAGCATTAAATGCATTGTCATTTCTTGTCTGCTGCGTGCACTATTCCTCAAAAGCATGCTTGCAGTAGGTGTACTTGTACTGCAAAGTTGGTAGAAAGTAGATCCACTGAGCAGAACTATCAGAAAAGATGAGCAGCACTAATGAAAACAACTGGCAGAACTAATCTTGGAATTTCTTTAGTTCTGGCAGAACTAACAGCAGAAAGACTTGACAGAACTAATGTTGAAAAGACTAGCAGGACTAACTCTGGAAAACTTTGTCTTCAATAAATGAACAGAGCTAACTCTACCAGCAGAACTAAGTCTTCAATCACTAACAGAATTAACTTTCAACAGAGCTAAACACTTAGAATATTTATTCACTTGATCTTCAACAGATTTTAGCCAAACATTTGTTTTTTTATGTTGCTTGTGACAATTGTATTCTATGTAAATCAGAACATTCCAATCCATTATGTGAAAACGTTACACTATCATAAAAAGTGAATTTGATTTAAATTTGTTGTCAAATTACATTAACATTAAGTTTTTAACATGTTAACATGTAATTAACCTACCAACTTTGCCATATTATCTTTGAGGTGAAAATGATAATGGCCAATTAGCCATTATGGACTTTTAGCTAAACAATCGACTATGTTTATATTAATTTCGTTATAGCCTTAAAATTTTCAACTCATATCTATAAATGGGTGGCATTTTGCTTTGTTTAGGTTATATGAGGAAAACTAGCTTTTCTTTAATCACTTAGATATATGCGATTAAACCTTAATTTTTCCATAAATGTTTCCGACTCTTTCTTTATCACTCCAAAATGAAGGGGGTGTTTGTTCGGATGAATCAGATCAAATTCGATCCATTTACATGAATCCACTTGGATTTTGCTTTTCAAAATATAAATCTGATCCATGCAAATAGATCTTTAATTAGAAACGAACTGAATCAAAAGACTAAATGGATATATCGGTTTTAACTATTAACCATTTGTTTTTCTTTGTTTTTTTTTACTGCATTAAGGTATCGTTTTGAATCGTAGAAGAACAATGTTATGAGCAATACCAACATCTACGTGTTATCGTGTTTCTATAGATATGTGAGTTAGCTTTTTATACCAAAACTTTAGGATTTAAGTTACATACAATGATATTGACACTACCTATTATACAATAAGGTTTTACATATAAAAAATCATCTCGGGTTAGGTTCAAATGAGAACCAACTAAAATTTGAGAATCTTGAGAACTACTAGATTACATGTTTATTCACATGTGATTAACTTCATTCACATGTTAACAATGGTTTAAGTTAGATTGAGAAAGAAAAAAATGTCAAAGAATCCTAAAATTACGTCTTAAAACACGTTTGACCTGATTTGCTCATATTATCGTCCACATGTGAACATATATTTGTTTTTTGTGTTTTTTGATATAATTTTAGGATTTATTTGACTTTTTTCTTTATCAATTAAATGTATATTTATGTTCACATATGATTGAAGTTAATCACATGCGAATAAACATGTAATCTAGTAGTTTTCTCAAGGTTTTCAACTTTTAGTTGGTTCTCATTTGAACCTCCCTCAAATCATCAAATATTACATATACATTGAGAGATAAACAAGAGTATTATATATACCGTTATTCAGTTTTGATAATAAAACCAAAATCAATTCAAAAATCGAAATACTATTTTGATATTAACTTGTTATCTAATTTACTAATAGTAAGTTTTATAAGGTGTTATTTAACCTGCCAATTTCTTTTAGGTGAAAATGATAATGCCTGTTTTGTCACTTTTTAGTTCTTGGTTTTTATTGTTATATCTACTTTGTAGATAGGAATTTTGCCACTCATGTTTTCTACCATTATGGACTTTTAACTAAACAACCTTTTCTTATTTATAGTAAACTTGTCATAGCCTATATTGATTTATTATTATTATTAATTACTACTTAAAAAGTGTTTAGATGTCTATCTATATTAAAGTGAAAAAGTTGATAGAAAGATTAACATAAATGAACGTTCTTGCTACAATAGAACATGTTTATTACCAATAGAAGATGTGTGTTATAAAAAGATCAAAATATGAAGATAATGAAGATAGCAGTGCTATCTTTATTAAAGTGAAAATGATGGCAAAATGGTAATTTGACTGGCTTTTTATTTTTGTTTTTGTTTTTTTCTTGCTATATCCCCATCATGAAAGGAACCTCTGCCACTTATTCATGCTTTAATTATGGGGATTTAACGATTCAACTTAAAAAAACTATTTATTTATTATTATTATTATTATTTTTGTTTATAGTAATAAGCTTATGGAAACTAGGTACTCCAATAATGTCACGGTTGCATAAATTAAAACAAAGTTATTTTAAGAATCTTTTAGATTTTAATGATACGTTTTGGTTTTGTGTGCTTCAAATATCATCAACTGTTCGATTAAATTTATTTATATATTTTATTTTATTCACCTAATAAATGTAACAAGAATATGTAGTATGAGTTAAAATATGATAAATAGTCAAATGCATAAATTAATTCCAATATAATGGCCGCACACTTGGCCCGATTATTAACATAGTTGGCCGTGGCCGGAACGGATGTTTGTTTTACGGAGTCTTCTACTCAAATCACAAAAGTCGGCTTCCAATGACTTAAGCGGTGGATACAAAATTTTGAGTGATCCGTAATAACGGTGTTCTAATTTTTTAGAACTCACAACATAACAAAAGAAAAACAATTAAAAATGATAGAAATTACACTTCATATTAAGAATCGACCGTAACAACTGTTATCCCTATTTCCTACCTAGCTTCGCCCTGGATGACTTGCTAACGTGTTCCCATTAACTTACATTCCACTCACTTCATTGTTACAAAGAATTTGATCTCCTATCCTAATTTTAGTAAAATAATAAAAACAATTATAAGTTCCGTCTTGAATTGCCATTATATAAATGTCACGCATCTTGAAAAGTATACTGTTAAATTTTAAATTATTAAATATATACACTGGAATTGTAGCAACTAGCAAGTGTTAAATTTGGTGATGAGTAATGTATATTCCGTTACCCAATCATCCTAATTCCGAGATTATGACACTTGACAAACTCAGGGGTAGAGATGACAGTAAAAGTAAATACTAATTTATATTATATGTGCATTAATTTCATTATTATTTGTTAAGATGATATAAATTATACCCAAACATGCCTTCATATGTGCACTAATTTATATTATATTTACATCTAATATATTCCTTCTCTCTATCGAATTCCGAAGATAGTCTGGTTAGTAAAGTTTCACAAGATGATTCCTTCTCAGTAAGTGGAGCTAGGAGTTTAATAGATGCAAAACTAACCGATTGTGGCCCATCGTTTATGCATTGGTCCAAGTGGGTTCCACAGAAAGTAAATTGTTTCGTATGGAAGGCATGTTTGGGTAGAATACCGGTGGCGAAATGTCTCGTGGACAGAGGAATAAACATTGGATCTCAATGCAAAATTTGTAATATGGCTGATGAATGCCCCAATCATGCTCTCATCTTATGTTTGAATGCCTCTGAGTTATTAAAATTGATCTTCAAATGGTGCAACATTCATTTCCCTAATGTATCTTCGGTGATTGATCTATTGGATTTCGGTGCTAAATGTGGGACTTGCCAAAGGAAGAGGGAGATTCTAATTGTGATCATCCAATGCTCGTTATGGTTCGTCTGGAAGGCAAGGAACGAGTTTGTTTTCAACAATAACCGCAAACCGCAAATGGCCATTTTTGGAGATATCGTCTCATCATCATTTTTGTGGTTCAAACATATGAGCAATTCACATTGTAATTGGGAAGATTGGAGAAAATCTCCATTTTAATTTTAATTTTCTTTGTTCTGATTTATGTTATATTTGTATTTGTACCTTTCCCGCGCTTAGTTACTTTCTAAGTTGCGGGCATTATTAATATCATTTGTCGTTTCCAAAAAAAATGTCCCTTCGGAAGAAATGATCATGTGCATCAAATCGCTCTTGTTTCATCACCCTTCACTTGTTTAAGATTTTAATGGCATTAATTTGTTGGTGTTTCAAGTCGCATGTGTTCAAGGCTATTGAGATATTAATATACCGTATATTCAGTTGACGTGATTAGTCATTTCTCATGAGAAATTAAGAATAGTTTCATGAAAGTAAAACGTTTCATGATAATACCATTTAATACATCTTTTTCAATATACGATACTAAACTATCATTCATAAAGTCATTACTCATTTTATTACGCAAATCATTACGTGACACGGTAGATCAACGGGCAAAATCAACGCTAATATCAAAAGAAGCCGTACTTTCAAATAAATTATATGCTTTTTTGTTTCGACCATCATCTTCGCAACATCTCTATTGCCCTTGAGTTTTTTTATTTTTATTTTTTTTAAAACAAAAAATAATAACCTAATTTTGTATTCTAATAATACGGGGTTAAGAAATTTGAATGAGAAAGTTTGAGAACCAAGTGATGGAGCCAGGCAACCGACTATTGAGAGCCAATAGGAGCCGGCTAAGACCACTCACAACTATCATTTATTCCTTTGTACAAGCTCAGCGTCACGTTAGTACATCCAAAAACTGATGGAAGATTGACAAAGCACTACTAACCCTCCTTTCATCACTTTAATTTTTGGGCCTCACATGTAACAATATAACTAAATTTACATATACTAAACATAAAATAACAATACATTAAATATAAGTTGGGTCCCACAAAAACCTCCTTTCTTTTCTTCGATTTACCAAAGAAAGCAAATCGAAGAAGCAACAGAAGAGTTCGTGCTATCCATGTCGGTTTGGAAAGGGTTCTTCGGTTGAAACCGAAGAAACCTATTGGCATCACTGTAACACAGAGCCAAGGGATTCGTGACCGAGAGACAGAGAGCTGCACGTTTGTTTTTGTCAATACAATCTTGTTTTATGAGAAAAGTTCAAAAAAGAATGGTAAAAGGGTGAAGAATGGAGGAACCAATAGGATTGCTCCATTTCAAAAACCCATTACCACCTTTTTTTTTAAAGTTAAATATCTCACAAACCGTATGTCTATAAATTATAAAAATTACATATTCAGAATCAGCGTATTTTTCTCTTCGATTCTAGATCCAACAAGATATACTTTCGACGAAGTTTTTTTCTAATTTTTTGGGTTTTAATGTGAAATCACATGTGATTTAACACTAAAAAATAATCACAGCCGTTTATATCTCCGATTAAACTTCCAATTTAAATCATTGATGATATAAAGAGATTCAAACATGAAAAACTAAGTTGTAATCACATGCGATTGAACATCAAAGTATCAATCACGTGTGATTAAAGGGTAATCAAATGCGAATTTTCAAATCATTAACTATAATCATACAATTAAGTAAAAATCAAGTTGAAATCATACATGAATTATCATATATCGGTAAATTTCTCATCAAATATCAAATTTTAAATGAAAATCATATGTAATTATATAACAAATTACTTGTGATTAAGTGTACAAATAACAATCATATGTGATTTTTAATGAAAACTACTGCAATTTTTAATTTTTTATTTATAACTATTAATGTGGGTGAATATTAAGTTATAATCACGTGTTAAGTAGCAAATAACATGAATAAATAATCGTGAACAAATTTTAATTTTTCATCATCAATCACATGTGATTATATTGTCGAATCCGGTAAAAAAAGCGAAGAAAAAAATTGGTCGAAAGTATATCCTATGACATCTCTAATCGAAGAGAAAAACGTGCTGGTTCAGAATATGTAATTTTTATAATTTATGTAATTACGGTTTGTGAGATAATTAACCAATGGGGTAAAAAATAGAATTTGGTTTTACAGAGAAATAGAAGAATCCTATTGATTCTTTAATTCTCTACTTTTTTAGCATTCTTAAAACAACTCACCTCCTTGTTTTAAATATTTTTTTTTTATTTCAATGATTAAAGAATGTAGGCTATTGATGAATTATGGGTCAAATTAATTGATAAAATATGAGCTAGTAATGGATCAAAATATATTGGGGGTCATTTAATATTTGCATGGTTCATATAAGAAATATTTTATTCTCTCTAAATAATTTTGAAATTCACCGTGGGTCACTTGACCCATGTAATAAGTCTGTGAATCCGTCTCTTTTCTTGAGATTTCATTATTTCAAGGGTGCTATTGTCTTCATTCAAATCCAAATAATGCTCTTAAATAATTAGATAAATCGAAGGTATTAATTATTTTATTTAAAGTTAATAATAATTTAATCCTTGATGTCGCTCATTTTATACATGTTTATCTTACGCGATATCATTACTTTGTATTTATTTTGTGATCAATTTCATGAACTTTCGGTACTTATATTCTTTGGAATTGAATATAGGTAAAACTGTTGAAGGAATGGTGAAATGAGCTCAATCGGTGATGATTTGTAGTGAATTTAAGAAGTTGACAAAATTTGAGGTGAAAACAGGGCTTACCCGCCAGTGTACCCGCCGAGTACCACCTCCATTCCGGGTAGTCCTAGTGTAGAAAGTCACATCGACCTGAAGCCACAAGACTATGTGACGTGTAGCATGTGTACTTGCCGGGCACACCCTTTACACGCCAAGGCTCATTTGGGTAACAAACCATCACTACCCATCGGGTAGCTTAGTGTACCCGTCGGGTACGAGCTTTGGACAGGAAATTTAAGTAAAGGTAATAAATACGAAATTAAAAACACTAGAAACACATATCTTTCACAACGGCGACTAAGAGAGTGATTTTGGGAGCTCTTGGGTGCGTTTTTTTAACCACGTTTGAAGACGAATCCATCCGCTTAATCATTCTGTTACTTTCTTTGCTCATCACATAATTGTAATGATTCAGTTAACTTTCTTTCCATTTGATACAATGTTTTTTTTAATTTCAATAATTGATTTTGTGTTTTCATATGTAATCATGAGCTAAAATACCCTTATGCTTACTTGGATGATGTAAACCATTGATTAGGGGTGTTGATCCTTTGAGTTTATAGTTGAACAATTTATGTTTAATCGAAACCCTTATGTATTTAAGTTTAATTATATTGATTTATCGTATTGGTGAACTGTTGTATGATCAATTTAGCGGGAGCTTTTTTAAAAACTGAAAGACTAAGAAAGATAGACTACCTATATTGATAATTCATTACAATTTATTTGTATATGAATGATTGTTAATTGATTGTGGAAGCAAGATTTTAAATAGGATCAATTAAATATGAACGTGTGCGATAGTAGAGTTTACGGAAGTAATTTACTAGATTGAATCATAAGTTGGTAAATCAAACTTAAGGTAATTTACTAGATCGAAATTACCATATTAGACCCGTCCCAATGCTAATCGTCGGTTTGTGTCACTTTGAAGTGACGAAAGTGACACCCTTGGCACCGGGTCGTCACTTTCGTCCGTCACTTTGTGTCGTCGGATAACCGATGATGTGTCGGTTGTGTTTGCACGAGGAATTAAGCAAAATAAAATAAAAAAAATGTTTTTTTCCCAAAATAAAAAAAGTGACGGATCACTGTTGGTACGGGGTCGTCAGTTTCTGTCAGTTTTGTGAAAAAGATGACGAGGTGCAGACGTGGTGCGTCAGTTTCTGTCACTGTTGGGAGTGGTCTTACACTCAATTGAAATTATGATTGCATACCGTAAAGAAAGCAATTATTAATTCATTACAAGTAAAACTGTCATTATGCAAAAAGTAAGAAAGAAAAAAAAATAATGATTATACTTTTATTAACGTGTGTGTTTTTTGTCAGGTGAAAATATTTTGGAAAGAAGGGAGTAATTTTTATATTACATTACAGTGTATAATACACAATAACAATTTACCTAACTTATAACTAAATGTCATCAAAATTTATGGGTAAACATCCAAAACCTAACTAAATTATCATGTAGTCAAAACCACAATTGGCCAATCCTGGAAGAGTATGATAAATGCCAATCTCCCAATCGGGCAATCCTGGAAATATCATAAAACTTAAAAGAAGGCCATCCTCTTGTCATCTTGACTGAAGGCGGAGACCATTGCTATAGTTGTTCAAATGTAAGGTTATTGTAATAGCAATTAGAAATGAATTATGTCTCCTAAGTAGTCCGCTGTGACTAATCCTTTTGAGTTTGCTATCTGTCTATATTTTTATGGTATAAGTGATTCAAGTAAAACTATATACTAAAATAAGTTATATTATTCCAACAAATAAATTATTATCAATTTAATATTTAAATAAATAAATAGTATTGATGGTCGCCACTCAACACAATCCTATGCAACTTTATATTTCAATTTAGGTGGTGTTTGTTTCGTTAATTCAAAGATAATGAACGAGTTTAGGTTTGAAAGTTACAAAAGAAAAAATATACGTGTAAGTGTTTGAAAACATTATTTAATTTTATATATTGGAATTGAGTTTGAATTAATACTTGTAGAGAAAAAATAAAAAAGGAATAGAAAATTACACAAAACATCCTTTAAGTTAAACACAAATTTCACTGATAGTAATTTATAAAATTTAATTAAATCAATTATTATTTATTTAGAAACTTTTTACGTCAATAGTCATTTAGACTAATCAACATTAACTATTCTTTACCCGTGTAATATTTTTTATTCGGCTTTTTTTGCCTTAGTAAAATAAAATTTAAAATATATATAGACACATTATGAGGTACACATAAGATCGGTTTTTTCCTTATGATTTTCAAAAACTTACTTGTGATGATCTTAATTTCTTCAATTCTTTCAATTTCCTATAGACAATAATAAAAATACATACATTAGTGGCCAACAATAAATTAAGAAACATATGAATGTTACATATAATTATAAGTTATTGTAGCTTTCATTATTTTTAAATTATTACAAAAGAAAAGAAAATAAGGGTTTCTAAAAAAATTGATGTCTAAAGGTAAAGGAAAAGACATTTATAATACCGTGAAGTTGTTAATATCTTACTCTAGTCATAACGTGGATTTTCATAACATTGATGATACTCACATTTCTAATGTATGAATTGTTGTTGATATTAAGTAACAAAAAGTAAAATAAAAAATAGCATCAACATACAATAAAGATTAAATCCAAATTTAATAAGATAATTAATATGAAGATGTATATGTGATGGGTTTTCTATTCCCTAACTAGATTAACATACAATGCAAAAATAACAATTAATCTAGGGCAAGAAGGAAACTAAACCCTAAAAGATTTTAACTTAATAAATAAAGCAATAAAACAAAATAAATAGATATATAAATGAGAAAATATTAACCTTTGAGAAAATTGAATTTCTCACACGTAGACCACCTTGGCAGACCTTCTTGTCTTGGAGGCTAGTACTCAAACCAGAGTACCTCTAGTGGCTCACACCTACAAACCAAGAGAAATTCCAACTCCTAGGGTCTCGATGCTAGTCGAGTAACTCTTACAAGGAGTAAGAATGAGAAAGAAAGAATGAAGAGTTGTATGTTGGAAGCTTTGCCATGCCATATATTTATACAGGGAGAAACAAGCTTGGGAAACATCCCATGGCCGATGTGGGACACAAAATTCGTCCTCCAATCGGTGATTGGGCTTGCTTTTTACCCATGAACCCAAGCCACGACCCGCGTACTCCACCGCCTTACTAAGCCCTAACTCCAACCGTCAGGTAGGCTTTTCAACCGACGATTAGGCTATGCTTCCAGAATCTTCTGCTATTAATCTAATCAGCTTCTAATTAATTTATCAAATAAATTAATAAACTAATTAATTAATCATATGCATAATATTAATTCTAATTAATATTATCTCTCCTTTATTATTTCTCTTAACTATTTATTGAGGACGACTTAAAAAGGACTCTACTTTTAATGATAGTTGAGAGTCCCGAATTCACTATTGATTAGTGAAATGGAATTGTAATAAGTAAAGTTTAATTGTAGAAGGGGGGGTTGAATACAATAAAAATTTTTTTTCTGGTTTTAATCAAGTTACTTAGACAGTTTTTAATTGTTTAATATTAACAGAGTATGTAATAAGAATGATATGACAATATCAAAGTAAAGGAGTAATAGTAGCTGAATGATGAATTATATTAATCATAAAATTCACAAGTGTTGATTGCGGAATGAAATAGCTCAGGGCTAATCCAAATCAAACACACAAGCTAATATATTACAAATGAGATGAACAGCAGTGGACAAACTCGCTGATTGTTTACTCGATGAATCGATAATACGTGCTTAGATAAACTACTCACTGACAAACAAGTGATTAACGCGCATGAACGACTAATTTCTAAGTACAAAGTACTGCTCTATTTATAGTGCAAATGTCTTATGGAAAATCATGATCTTGGAATGACACGTGTCGCTGTTTGATTGGTTTGATCTCCGATCCTTGATTATTCTGTGGTCCCAAATTCTGTTACCTTGAATTTCATGTCTTCCTTAAAACCAATCATTCACTGCCACGTAATCCTTCAAACATTCTTCAATTACTAGGAACACTTGCTGACATATAAGAGTAGAGTACTTCGTACTTTATTGAATAGTCACTAAAGCTGCGAGCTGACAACTCACTGCGAGCTAACATGCTCTTGTAGAATGACTTGAAATATTGTTCTTCAGTGACTAGCTGTTATTTGGGCAGTGACTTTTGCCTTATTCAATATGAAGATAAAAAACTCTCGCTGCTTGTATCAGCGACACACAAAGTTGAGTTTTAATCTTCCTCAGTATGTTAAATCCAGGAGTAGAATGAATATCGATCATCAATTGTTAACTTCAGCAACAACAACTTTGACATAAATTATTTCTTCATCGAGTTGTATTTTATTGAGTTGATCAGCAACTGATGACTTATCATGGTCAGGGACCAGTGACTCAAAAATCTCCCCCTAAATGATTGTGATCAAAGCTCCTTAGATAAACTTGTTGCTGATAAAGTTTAGAGTGATCAGTGACCAGCGAGAAATAAATTTAGCAACAGCAGCTTTGATTTAACCATCGAGTTAGTCATCATTGAGTTGGTCAGCGATCAATGACTCAACAATCTCCCCCTAATTGATTGTAATCGAAGCTCCCTAGACAAACTTGTTGCTTTAGAAATTTATAGTCAGTGGTTACGAATTAAAGCATTCAGTGACTTATACTTGTGATCCATTCATTTTCCTTTTTGGATTCTTTTAACATGATCTGAGTTTTGCACTTTGGTTTTCTCAAAAGATCAGATATTATTGAAACTGTAGATGAAAGATATTATAAGTGAGATCAGTTTACAATTCATCTAATCTATTTACAAAAGTTATTACAAGCTGCTCCAAATTTCTTCTTCTTTCACAATACTAATCTCATCAGCTAGCTCGTATTTTTTCGTAGAGGGCAAAAATCTGAACTGTCTTGCTAATCCTTCTTCTAGAATAGCTTTTCTCATCACTGAATCCTTTGGAAGCATACTAGCAGATCTGATCAAGTGCACAAGTTGCTCATGATCTATCTTCTCAAGATTTAACTCTCTTTGAAATCTTAATACACCATTAAAGTCTTTGTAGACGAGTCCCTTCACACCTTTAGTTACTTCAGTACCCTCAATTCTTGGCACACCATCAGGGATAGAAAGATCTAATCTTGAAGTGTTTGGAATTCTATATATGCTGCTGGTACCTGACCTATACCTTGGGCTAGGTGGTTGCACTATGTCTTCACCATGTATGATAATATCTTCTGGTCTGAGTAGCCGCAAATCCACCATCTTCTGAAATAATCAATCAATCTCATTTAGCACTTCTTTCTTAGCTGCACTTGATGAGTGACTCACAGCAAGTCTGATCTCATTCCATTCCTCTCTGTGCATTTTGCAGACTTGATCCAGTGATATTGCTTAAGTCTCCGTGCCTCTGTGGATAAGTAGTTGTGCTTGAGATTTGTTCTTTGGTTTATTCAGATGGACTTTGGTAATAGGAGCAGGATTTGATCTACCAGTCATTCTAGCTGCATACTTCTTTCTATCTATTTCATTCCAAAACTTATCCACTGATGGATTTACTCCCCTTTTCTTTTTCGACCCTTTTTCCCTTTTCTCAGCATCAAGTTTTCTTTGCAGCTCAGATTTTTCAACATCCTCAAGAAGCTTAGCCATTTTAAAATCGAAATCTTCTTGCTTCTTTTTCAAAAGCATTTCTCTTTCTCTTTCCACAGCCTCATCTCCACTTAATTTCAACAAATAAGCACGATCAAAATCAGATTGTTCTTTCAACCTTCTTTTTCTTTCTTTTTCTTCTTTGGCCTCTGCCTCAGCATTTATTCTTAGGATCATTTGTCGCTCAATCTCTTGTCTCTCCCTGATCTTTCTAGCAACACGTTCTTCTTTGGTTTCATTGCTATGAAGGCTACCTGATGTAGATTCAAAAGGGTATGTTTGGCGAAACTAGCTGGAGTTAGAGATTGAGATGGAGATGGAGATGGAGCTGGAGATGAAAATGGAAGCTTGAAGCTGGAGCTGGAGTTTTTGTTTTGGGCTTAGGCTATTTTTCTAGAGCTGTTTGGCAAATTAGTTGTGGCTGAAACTTCTGAGTGTAAAATGACATAAATGGACATGATATATTAAAACTTTACATTTTTAATAATTTAGAGAGGGTTAATATAGTAATTTAGTAATGAGGGGATGAGGATTCTTAGAAGAAGCTAGTATGAAGGGATTCTCCTTTAAAGGATTACTGTTTGAAGAATCCCTACTCTACCTTTTGTACCAAACAAGGATTGTAATTTTATAAAGGATTGAGCTTATTAAAACTAGAATCTCAATCTCTTAGAATCCCCAATAATCTCTTAGAAAAGGGTTGTCAAACACACCCAAAATGAATGACATGCAATAACATATGGATAAATTATTTTGTTTGACCATCTAATAATTATTGGAATTATATTAAATCAGAGGATTCTTCGATTCTATGAGGTGTCAAATTAGTTTTAGCAAGTCAATGAAAAAGTGATCCGTCGACAAAATCATATGTGACGAAAGAAGCAACTTGTCACATAAATAAAAAGGCTTCTTCGTTAGTATATATAGAGATATATTAAAACGATATATTATATAATATCATATTATAATATATTATATTTATATTATGCTATACTATATTATAATTCGATAGATAGTAATAATATTATAATAAGTAAACATTGAAAGCTGAATTAAATTGTCATTTTCAAACCACATCTATTTAACACCATATCTTAGCCTCAAATGTCAAATACCACAGCATCTTCATAAAACATAACCAGTAAAAGATGACAACAATCAACCTCAAGATGGTTATCTTTATATCCATTCTCGCATCCATGACATTCCATAGCTCGCTAGCAATAGTACATAAAGTGGGTGACGACGATCATGGATGGAAGCTCCATGCAGATGATCCAAATTTCTATTCTGACTGGCAATCCAAACATAGCTTTAAGGTTGCTGACATAATGTATTTTGGGTTTGACGAAAGATATCATGTCGTGGCAAAAGTGAATAAGGAAGGGTATGATAAATGCGAAGCCCCTGATCTGATAAATATCACAGCAGAAAGCCCCGCTCTCTTTAACTTGAGTGAAGCCGGAGATTATTGTACAACTACTGGACATTGTGAGTCTCATATGAAATTAGCAATTCATGTATCCTAAGTGGCTAAGTAGTCCACCATGTCACCTCTTTTAAATTTGTATTTATGGTGTAATTGACTCAACTAATAAGATGCAATAAATAAGTTATATATTTCGTAGCATATAAGTTATTATGCATTTAGTAAAAGTAAACGAATAATAGAAAAAGTTCACAATAATCTTACGAATAGGATTTCGTAACGAGTTAATTAATGGAGTAAATTATTCGGACCATCCATATGGCTTCATTTTTGAACACGATCAGTTATTTTTTTATAACGCATGCTATGCTTATGGTTGCATTTTTTGATTCGGGATACACATGTCTAATTAAAGTATGTATCTATAACATTACGTACCTACAAATCTAAGAACATACACGTCTCCAAAATCCCAGGATTTTGAAACACAATACCAAGAACACGGCGTATAAGTCCCATATAAATTAAATCATTATGTTATCATTTCCATTTAGCCATGGTAATATTGGCTTATAGGAATGAGGATCACCAACACGAGATTCACATATATTCTCCCGTGGACCCGTTTTTGGAGACAGCACTTAATTTCGTATGTTTTAATATCATGGGGTTAGACACCTCTCCCAACCTAAAAACTAACTGACTGAAACTGACAGAGTCACGTCAGCATCACGTCAGCTTTTTCAGAAAACTGACTGAAACTGAAGAGAAGAACCTTTGGTCCATGGTACCATCCATAAATCCATTCTTCTCACCATGAATATCACGATCAAAATGTTGAACAATGGCCATAATGAATACGAAATCTTTTTTAGACTGAATAAAATATGTACTTGAGTGAGAAATGCTATCAAAAAACGGTGATGAATAATGAGATATTTGATAGGATTTTGGAAACCATCACAAATCGAGTATATATATTCGGTTAGTCCATAAAGACTGTTATTTGATAATTTCGTAAATGGATAAGATATATTGAATTCAATTTTGTAGAGATAATGGTTACTGTCGATTAAAGTAAGAATATATTTAGTTTTTATGAATATTAAACTACGGAGTAAATGTCATGCTCAGACCACATCTATTTAACCCCATATCTCAGCCTCAAATGTCAAATACCACAACATCTTCATAAAACATAACTAGTAAAAGATGACAACATTCAACCTCAAGATGGTTATTATATCCATTCTCGCATCCATGATATTTCATAGCTCGCTTGCAGTAGTACATAAAGTGGGGGACGACGATCATGGATGGAAGATCCCAGGAAATCCGAATTTCTATTCGGATTGGCAATCCAGACAAACGTTTAAGGTCGGTGACATAATCTTTTTTGGTTTTGACGATGCAATTCATGTTGTCGCAAAAGTGAATAAGGAAGGGTATGATAAATGCGTAGCCCCTGATCGAGGAAATATTACAGCCGAAAGTCCCGCTCTCTTTAACTTGACTCAAGCCGGAGACTATTACTATATTTGTTCAACTACGGGACATTGTAACTCTCATATGAAATTAGCAATTCATGTCTCCTAAGTCCTAAGTAGGCTACCATGATATCTCTTTTAAGTTTGTCCTCGTGGTGTAATTGACTCAAGTAATAAGATGCAATTAAATAAGATATATATCTTGAAGCATATGAGTTATTACACATTTAGTATTTTAGTATTAAAATTAAATGAAATAACATTAAAGGTCGCCATAATCATATAATGAGTTAATTATTAATACTTTAATAGAGTAAATTACTCGGACCATCCCTACGGTTTCATTTTTGGACACGATCTATCCTCATTTGTTTTTTTAACACAGGTTATGCTTATGGTTGCATTTTTTTTATCTGTTATGATTGACGACGTTAGCTTTTATCCGTTAAATTGGTCACATGTTAAGTATGTGCCGGCATTATGTCTTCTCGATCAAGAAATATTACATACACTTTTATAAAGACTTGTACCATAAGCAATTAAATTTTTATTTCACTAGTTTTTCTCCTCCTAGGTTAAAGCTATGCGTTAACAGTTCAATTTGATTTGGTTACCGGCCAAAATCGAATCAAACCGAATATTTTGGTTATTTGATCAAAAAAAGCGTTCGATTTTAGTGTTATGATGGTTCGGTTAGTCGATCAAGAAAAAATGTACTTACCTTTTTGTACCAAAATAAGTAACATTCACATTTTATTATCAAAGTAAGTAACCAAAATTTGGTATAAGTGATTCATACACCAAAGTGAGCATAATTTTGGTGTATGAATCACTTTTTTTGTTGTTGTATTTATCACATCCCAAAATTTACTCATCAAATTTTATCTTTTTTTGATTAACTTGAGTTGTAAATTTGATTGTCCATGAATACCTCACAAGCCGTGGAACCAAAGGGCACTCGGGAACATATATCAATGGGGATCGACATGTTTATGAGAATTAGACGGCCTTTTGCCTATAATGTTGATCATAAAAAGTTAACTTATGAGTTCGAGTTTCAAAAGAGATATGCAAGCATAAAAAGTGTATATATATAGAGAGAGAACTGATATAAAGGAAAATACTTTTTTCGAAGGGAATAAGAAAAACAATTATTATTCATCTTGACACATCTTACATTTTCCAATGATAATCAAAAAAACAATTACCAGTAATAAATAATAATGAATGTCAATCGAAATCAATGCTATGAAGATTATGCTTAATTTCGGAATTTCTTTTAAGGTCAAAACACCAACTAATTAATATTTATTGAATATATTATTAACATCGGTGAATTTAGATAATATTCATGGGGATCGACATTCATCACTAAGGTAATGAAGCATTATAAATCTCTGAGATATTTGGCCTATGAAAATTAGTCGGCCTTTTGCCGATCAAGTTGATCATTAGAAGGTAACATATGAGTTCGAGTTTTCTCTTGGTATTGTTGAACTCTTTTGTATTTGGTGTTTTGTTTTAATGGTAGTATGCTCTTTTAAAAAATATATGAGTTCGAGTTTTAAAAGAAATACGAACATAAAAAGTCTATTAAATTACGTTAATTATATAAATAAAAGTTGATGATTAAGTCAATAAAACACCAAAAAAAAACAAAAACAGATACACACAAAAACATAAAATGTTTGGTAAAAATTAAAACAAAACTATACATACTTGCATGACGCACTATATATACAACACAACAAATTCAAGAGCATGATGGGCGCTCTACATTCATGCAAAAATAATAATTTTGAAAATAAATAAATAAATAAAATCTACATTCAAAATAATCATAATTTGACTTCATGTGATAAATACTTGGTGTGTGTTTGGATGAGGGGATTCTGAGGGCTTGAGTTTCTATTTTTTATAAGACTTAGCTATAAATTTTGTTTGACAACATAAAAATAGGGCTTCTTAAAAAACAAAAGTCCGTGGAAGTCTTTAAACAAGAAACTTTTTGAAGTGACTTTTGAATAGAAGCTCAAGTCCCAGCTCCAGCCCCAAGCTCCATCTCCAGCCCCAGCCACAAGCTTCAGCCCGTTGTTGCCAAACACACCATTAGATTTGCATTTTGAGGAGTATAAAAAGGCAGAAGATCTCAACCATTGATTTTTATGATCAACGGCTTAACTTCGCAACCCTGTATTTCTATGTAGATACTACATTTTACGTAAAATGTAGTGTTGTTAAAATGCGGTAAATTGGGTTGTTAATTATATATAATTAACGGCTGAGAACATCTTCCACTCATTCTTTTAAAAACGTAATTATTTCTCTCATAATCTTACCCATTATTTATTAAAGGAATAGGGACAGTATGTAATTTTTTTTTTTTTTTAAGAAAGGCATATCTAAAGCACATGTCCCATACAATATACACATATACATCCGCACAACTATATACACAAATTGGTACCGCAAGATTTGAACTCACAACCTTTACATCGATGAGTTTCTAACATATTGCTAAACTATAGGGTTTTGGTTAAACACATTATATTATATTGTGTCTTTCTTTAAATTCCCTTAAGTTTATCCATAGATGTGGTCCAGCCTTATACAATATTTTTGAACATAAAATACCCATAATCTCAACTTAAAAGCATGATCAAATTTCAAGCGATTCACCTCTTCAATATTTTTATTACAATTGATCTTGTTATAATGTAGTTGATTTAATTTGTTGGATTTCTTGATTACATTTTAATTTTTTGATCTGATGCATCTTAATTTTCA
Source organism: Pseudognaphalium luteoalbum (assembly GCA_963422505.1). Taxonomy (NCBI): domain Eukaryota; kingdom Viridiplantae; phylum Streptophyta; class Magnoliopsida; order Asterales; family Asteraceae; genus Pseudognaphalium; species Pseudognaphalium luteoalbum. Next base: position 5,545,135 of record OY730194.1, read on the forward strand.
TAAGCATTACCTAATGCTTGGATCCCTCCAATTTTACACATTCCTTTCATAAATTTACGATAACTAAGCTAGGGAACAAACATGCATAACTAGAAGATGCACGTAATCTGATCATGATTTCGAGAGTTTTGAATGTGTATTTATGGCATATGCTACTCGAGGAATAAGATGCAATGAAATAAGTTATATTTATCGTAGTGAATATTTTTTTCATCATTTTAATACAAAGAATAAATGAATAATACTAATGGTCACCATATTTATTTACAGTACAACTTTATATAGCAATTTCGGTGACGCATGAGATTATTAACGAGTATCATTTTGTAGGAATGGTTGATCTAGTGTACGTGTTTTGAACGTGCAGAGAGATATGGATGTTATTAAACGTGACTGAAATAAGGTCTGTGAGACCGTGATTGATCGCACACGTATAATCATAGATTCATAGAGATGGAGATTACCAGTCAAATGACAAAAATGCTCTTCGCAGGTTAATATATGTTAGAAACTCGCAAAAATCTGAACCGTTAAGCACTTAAAAAGGATGGTCATTAAATCCCCCCTTCCTGAGTTCTAACAAGTTAACGTCTCCCTTGAGGAGGAGGGAGTGAGAAGATTGGGCCAACTTTAAGTGGGCCTTCTACTTCGATTGGAAGTACAGTATTTCTCATTCTGATGGGCTTTAATTAAATACATGTGAGTATGTGACTGATGATTAGGTACCTGGTTCGAAGGTGGGTAATCAGAATAGACATGGTTAAAGTAATCGAGCTGGCAATTTTACACGACTCGAAATCTGGCATAAAGCTAACAGGTTTGGGTTGGGATTTTTGACCCCAACCTATCTACAAGCCTTTTGTTTTCTCAGATAAGGTTCAAGTTACCCAATGGATTTATGGATTGATCCACGAACCCAAATACACTTCAAAGGTAAGTTATGACGTTAAAGTTTTATAGTAATTTAATGAAGACTTGAAGAATGAAAGATGGTTCTGAACTTTTGATGGAGATGTATCATCTGTACAATGCATTTGAATTCTCGACTTTTGATTTCGACATCTTTCGTACCTAAACAAGTATACTCCAATAACATTTGTATTAACGATATGTAATTGATAATATGATTGCTTTGGGATTTTATAGCCATTTTTATGGTTATAAAATTAACTTCTATTAGGTGTCTATTATTTTACCCAACTTAAGATTGCTATTTTTATGTATCAAACTTTCAAAAAGTGTTTTAATGTATTTTGGTGACGTTTTGATGATATGTTAAACTCTCCTAATACCATGTGGTACCGTAAATGAGCGACACATCGGCAGAATATATTAAAACGTCATTTTTGAAAGTTAGATACACTAAAAATAATACACATAAGTAGGGTACATATAATAGACATCAGACACAAGTTAAATGCATTTCGAGATACTAACCCCTAAAATAAATGGTTAACTACAATTTCTACGGAATTGATCATCTGACTCGTTTGAACCAAAGAATTACGAGAAAGTTGACTACAGTTAGGGGCGGAGGTAGAGGGGGGCATGAGGGGCAGCTGCCCCCCAAGAATTCTCAAATCATGTAAAAAAGAAATTTTTTTAAAGGTATTTGCGATATTTCATAAGTTTTGCCCCCAAAAACATGAACATATAATTTTAATTTTTTTTTTACCCCCGTACTTCTAAATCATTACTCCGCCCTATTAACTAAATTACGAGAAAGAAACAAACTTACCTTATACGGAGTAAGAAAGAATATGTAGGAAACGAATTACCATTTCTTGAAAGAATACAGAACCTCGAAAAACTTTAATTTCTTAAAAGGCGCGAAAGTAGTAAGTCGTTAATCGAGATCAAAGTATAACAGATTTAAGAAATTCATGACTACCAAATTACTCTCAAATTAACACTAATCATAAATTATAATCACCTTAACATTAAAAAATAAAGTAAAAAACATGAACGTTTTAAACAAAAAATAACAGAATTCTTAAAACATCCTTCAACCAAATATAACAAATAAAACTCCTCATAATATCCAAGCCAATATCAATGAAACCATCACCAAGTATGATACACTAAGCATCAATTTTCGGGCCGCAGATGAGTGCTCGGAAGCAGCGATCGTGGAAGCCGGAGGAGATGGAAGCGGGTGAACACGAATCGTGACTTTCATACCGTTAGGGCAACCGCCCGTGCCACAAATGAAATAGTACCGTTGCGATTTGTTGAGAAGAATGAAGTCTTTTCCGCTACTCCAGTTCCCTACCGCACTATCAAGTGTACAATTATCGTAGCCGGTTTTATTCACCTCAAACACATTGTATTGCATCTTTTGATACCTAAATGCTACAACAACATCATACATAGAAACTACACATTAATTTAAACATATGAATCTACACTAGCATATATTTCAAAACCTGTCATTTCAGGTTCTATGATAACTAAGATTAAGATTGGCGAGCGCAGATGACCTCACGATTATGCGAAAGTAAAAAAAAAAAAATGATGCATTTACTTGTACTTGGTAGAATTTTCATATAATTTTCTTGTTCCACATTAATTTTTGAAGAGCAGAGTTGAGATGTAGACCACATAACAACACAAGTACACAACTATAATCCGTTAGAGATGGGATATAAAAAGGTAAGATGTAAGCAGTTGTACCTCTGTTCAAGGTGGTAGAGAGACCACTTTAGGAAAAACATGAATATTAAAAGTAAGAAAGTAAATGGGGAAATATACATACAGATGAAGTCCCCAACATAGAAGGTGTGATTGTTGGCCCAGAGAGTGTAGTTGATGCCCGGGTTCCAGCCACGGTTGGCGCCTACAATGTGATCGGTGGCGGAAACGGTGGTTGACACGGCGGCGATGACAAGTAGATAGATGATAAGGTGATAGAGGCGTGAGGTGGACATCATTGAGTGGGTGGTGCCACACTTTCCACTCTGCCAGCTAGTGTTTGCTACTTTGCTGTTTCAGACATTATGGATAATTGGATATATACAAATTTGAGGGGGTCCATTTAAAATCAATAACAGCCTCCCTAACTAACTCCTTAGATAACTCTCAAACCGTAACGTTAACCGACGTATTAGTTATGTGTCACTTTTCAAAACTAACATAAAACTGTTCAACAGTAAAGATCATATTAATTTTTTCTGAACCCCACACATTATTTACTTTATTTAATCAAAACACACATAAAAAATAAACATTTTTCGTTAAAATTAAAAATATTACATCAATATATTTAACCTAAATGCCGTTAGATCTAAAAAAAATACTCATATTAAACAAATATGTTTATGTTATTAAAACAAAATACTCCGTATTAGACTGACTTCATTTCCTAAAATTATGAGTCTACAATAAAAGAATGAGCCCATTGATAAAAAAAAAACTAAGCCCGTATAATAATCATAAAGAAGAAAATCAGCTTATTTTGAACCTTAAGTCATCGTCATCTTCTTCATCACTCGATTTCCCTCTCTGTAATCATCGGAAAAAAAGATATCAAACAAATTTTTTGTTTGTGCTTATTTCTTGCGAATCAGATCAAAAAAGTTTTTGTTGAATTTGAGCCCACTTCTTCAGTCTCCACCCCGTCGCCAAACTGACGACGGAAACCGACGGCCGAGCCGATGGCTCGTTGGGAGGGGTATTATGAAATTTGAATAATTTGAGAGTTTTAAGGACAGAGACCTCAAGTTTAATCCTCAGTAGCATCAAAATTTCTTCTTGGAGTAATATCAACCTTATGAAAAGTAGCAAATTTTATCGATTTATGTGAAGAACAAAATTAAAGAAGAAAAACAAAATTTATAAATTTAGTGTTTTCGACGAAAACTAAAGAAATTGAACGAGTTGAACTTTTCAACATGTCCCAATAATCTAAAATTTACGTTGATACTTTACAAAAAAAATTATATAGACTCAATCATCACAATTATAAGAATTGGTGTTTTTTATATAGACTCGTGGAAAGAAGTATTGTTATATTGTATTGACTAGAAATCAAACTCGTATATACATACGGGTCATTGAATTTATTTGGTTAATTGAGATTTTAATAATGTCATCATCATCGACTTCCTGTATGTAATTTAAGACTATTACTTAAACACATTCCGATCACGTGATATTTTATAACATTATACAAAAGAAAACATTGACAATGTGAGACGGAGGAAATATATACGCACTACTAGAAAAAAGTCATTTAGAGACGTCAATAGCGACTTGCATATTTTAAGACCAAGAGGGATGCAAAGGGAAAGATCATCAAATACAAAGCAAGACTAGTAGCAAAAGGATATGTGCAAGAACAAGGAATAGACTTCGACGAAGTATTTGCACCAGTTGCACACATTGAGACAGTTCATTTAATTTTAGCATTTGCTGCATACCATGGATGGCAGGTACATCATTTAGATGTCAAATCAGCATTTTTACATGGGGAATTAAAAGAAGAAGTCTACGTTGCACAACCTGAAGGTTTCATACAACCAGGAAGTTCAGGGAAAGTTTACAAGCTCTCAAAGGCTTTATATGGTTTAAGGCAGACACCACGAGCTTGGAATACGAATCTTGATTAGACTTTAAGGTCATTAGGCTTTAAGAAATGTAATCTCGAACAAGCAATTTACACGAAGAGAAGTAAGACTTTCACACTAATAGTTGGAGTTTATGTGGATGACTTGATAGTCACGGGCACTCCAAGGAAGGAAATAGACTTGTTCAAATCCCAGATGGAAGACAAATTTGAAATGAGCGGTCTAGGATTGCTGGCTTATTACCTCGGGATAGAAGTTACTTAGACAAGAGGAGAGATTATAATTAAGCAAACATGTTACATCAATAAGATCTTGAAAGATGCAAGGATGATGGAAAGTAATGACACAAAGATACCTATGGACCCGGGAACAAAGTTGGTCAAGACAGAAGATGGAAATCCAGTGGATGCAACTTATTACAGAAGTTTAATTGGATGTCTTAAGTATCTACTACACACTAGACCAGATATAAGTTACTCGGTTGGATTACTCAGCAGATTCATGCAAGAACCAAAGGATCACCATTTAAAGGCGATAAAGCAAGTAAGCCGGTATATCAAAGGAACCAAGGAGCATGGTATTATCTATAAAAGAGATGGCGGCTGCAAGATAACAGGTTATAGCGACAGTAGTTATGGAATCAATACTGATCAAGGAAAAGGAACTACTGGAATAGTATTCTATTTTGGAGAATCACCTATTACCTTGTGCACTCGGAAACAATCAATAGTAGCGCTCTCATCATGTGAATCAGAATTCATGGCAGCTACTGGAGCAGCATGTCAGGCTCTATGGTTAAAACGGCTACTTAGTGAAATAACGGATTGGAAAGAGGAAAGAATAATGTTGAAGGTCGATAACGTTTCAGCAATAGCACTCGTCAAGAACCCAGTATTTCATGGAAGAAGTAAGCATATCAACACTCGTTACCATTTCATTCGTGAATGTGTAGAGAATGGACACATCAATGTGGAACACATCAGTGGCGAACTACAAAGGGCGGATATATTGACTAAAGCTTTGCCAAGGCTGAAGTTTGTCACTATGCGGCAGATGCTCGGGGTTCAAGATCTAGGAAGATGCAACGATCAAGATTAAGGGGGAGAATGTGGACCTAATCCCGCTCGTTCACATTTACTGTTGTATTATGTAATATTTGTATAGCCTAAGGGCTTAATTAGGAAATAGACGAAAAGGTGTGATGTTTGAAACACCACCACCAACCGCCAGTAACTGTTTGTAACCACCAACCGAAACAGTGCAATGGTTGGAAGACACCGTTTGGTTTAGTATAAATAGGACAATATGTAAACAGATTCAACATTTCAATATACGATATTATTTCCTGTAAACTTCTTTATCTTTGCGAATCAAACGATTAGGGACAACATAAATCTTTATATGCTGCTAGCATGATGATTTGGTGTGTGGTGCTCTTTAAGTTGCTGTTGCATGATATTTATGTTGTACGCAGTCGTTTATAGTCTTAATTGCTCAGAATATGCAAACAGTCATCCTCTTCTCGAAATTGTGCTTTCTTTTTGCTTGGCAATTGAGGAGTCCCACAATAACACTTGTTTACATAAGTGTATTGATACAAGCTAAGAATTCCTTGACAAGCAGTTTGCGGAATAACACTTATCAAGTGGAAGATTTATGTAACTTGTAATGTGATTGAAAATAGAATTGTAAACAAAACAAGAACACAAGTGATTCAATAATCAAAAGCCTCAATATTATTATTCAATAATACGGATACACAACTGTATCAGGGTTACAAAGACAACCTTGAAGCTTGGTTACAACTTGACTAATCTATTGGACACACTTAGACATACACTGCTATATATTACACTTGACTCAAGTACATACTTATAGACTAAATAACTTGTATAAAATCTATACAAAATCTACTTTACAAAGACAAGTTTTTCTAGGAAACACGCCTGCATTAAATGCATTATCATTCCTTGTCTGCAGCGTGCACTGTTCCTCAAAAGCATATCTGCAGTAGGTGTACTTGTATTGCAGAGTTGGTAGAAAGCAGACCCACTAAGCAGCATTAACATAGATACGAGCAGAACTATCTTTTTGAACTGGCAATACTAATTCTTGCAAACTTTGACACTTGGCAGCACTAACTCTGTAGATGCTTGGCAGAACTAACCATTTAATGACTAGCAAAACTAACTCTGGAAAACTTTATTTTCAATAAATGAACAGAGCTAACTTCTACTAGCAGAACTAAGTCTTCATAGCCCAGCAGCACTAACCTTTAATCAGACTTAAATACTTAGAATAATTTGACATTTGATAACCAGAAGAATTTAGCCCAACAATCTCCCCCTAAACTTGATCTTTCCCAGAATAGATTCAAGTTTCTACTTCATGATCTGCTCAAATTGTTTCTTGAGCTCTGCCATTCTTTTCTGTCTTCTTTCTTCACTCTGAGCAACATGCTTTTCTTGTGCTTTCTTATAATATTGTTGAACTTCATGCACCAGAGAAGCAGCAGTATCAAGATCATCACATTTCATTGTAAGAGAAAGCATTGAGCTCAGATGACCAATGTTCCATGGGTATTCAGTCCCAATAAAGAAGTAGGCAAACACTCCACTGTTTAACTGCACCATATGTACTCCATTATGAGAATAGCAGTACCATGCCTTTACCCTTGAGGTATCTTTGTAGAAGTCATTTTCAGGATCCATCTCATACAGAATTGAGAGACTGTTGTAGACAATATGCTCATCACTATGCCTTTGGGCATTTTGATATTTTCTAATTGCAATGCTCCACATATCATCTAAGTCATCTCTGGATAAGTTCTTTATGCATCTGTAGAAGGACTGATATTTCTCTTCCGTATTCCCTGCCCTCACAATCTTTAAATGCTTTTTCATTTGCTCATCTTTTTCCCACACCCAATCTATAATAGGAAAGTGTACAGCAATAGGTACCTTGGGTGTCTCAACCTCAACCATTGATCTGATCTGTGTCCAATCAACCACTTCCTCAGCAGGCTTTGTAGGCTCAGATGTAGAAGATACCACAGCAGGCACTTCTGTTTCACTATCATCCTTATCATTTCTGACTGCCATTCTTTTCCTCCTTTTGAGATGAAGGGTTTCTTTTGGAATTTTCTTTTTAAGAGCATCCAGATCCTCCTTTTCTTTCCTTTCTAGCTCTGCCTTAGCTCTTGCCATCTCTGCCTTTCTTTCTTGCAGTTCCTTTTCTGTTGCAGTTGGAATTTTTACTTTTTGAGCAACTGCACTCTTTGACTTTTCTTCCAGGGCTCTTTGTGTGCTCATTTCAATGTCCCTTTGGATTTTGAGATAGATCCTTTCCAGCTCATAGAAATCCATAATTAACTCCTTTAGAGTTCTTCCAGTTGTATTCTTTACTACTCTGGCATATTGGTCTTTTAATTGCCTCTGAGTAGGTGCCCTCTTTCTTTTCTCCTCCATTTTCCTATGGGCCTCATGCTTTCTCCTCTGCTCTAAGATGTCCAAATACCATATTAGCCTCTGGTTAGGAGTGAACTCTTCCATTTGTGCATTGTGAGTTCCATCTGCTAATAGGTGATCAAAGAAGATTTGTTCATCAGGAGTCATCATGATCTTAACATCATCTCCCATATCCACTTCCACAAACCTGCTCCTACCTTCCTCATTAAATTGAGCTTGCATGATATCTAGCAATCCTCTCACTCACATCTTCCATCACCTTTCTTTTCATGGGCTTCATAGGCTCAACCAATTTTTCTTTACCTTTTCCTTTGGCCAAATCAATTTTAGGCTTCACCTGTGATGAGGGAATTTCTTTGATAGATATGCCGGTAGAGCTCTTCCCTTGTGTTGTGCTCTTTGCTACTTTTAATAGAGCATCTGCTGCAATCTTTTCAACCTCAGTCATAGCAGCAGCACCAACCCTTTCCTTAGGAATAGCAGATTTAACCATTTCTGGTTCATTAAGCCCAGCAGAACTATCTAAAGCACTAGCAGCACTAACTTTTGTACTGGCAGCACTAACTTCTGCATCTACTACCCTAGCAGCACTAACATCAACACTAACAGTACTAACTCCAGCAGCACTATCTAACATATCTTTGGCACTTTTCTTTGCACCCTCAGATATATCTTCATCTAATACCTCTAGAATCAGACTACTTACAACATTTCCTAGCTGCTCTGCACTCACATCTCCATGAATGCTTTCCTCAATCTCCACAACATCATCTGCAGGCTTCTCAAGATCTTCAAGATCCTTTTTCATATTGTAATTTATGCTCTTCCCCAGCCAGAATATCATTAGCCTGTTCCTCAGATATGTCAATCCTTTCTGTTTCTCCTGCACCAGTAAACTCAAATTGGTCTACATTGTCCTCATCACTGGTGCTTTCATCAACAAGCATCCTTTTCAGTCCAGTTGACTTACTCTTAGCTATGCTTTTGGATTCATCTCTTTCTTTCATCAACAAATCTACCATCTCCCTTAATCTGGCAATCTCTGCCTTCTGACCCTCCACTTCCTTTGACAATTTTGTACATATAGCCGTCAATTCCTTTATAGTTAAGCTATCCTCACCATTGCCAGAAGTGTTATCCTCTTTTAATGGATCATTGGAAGATTTAGCTAATGTCTCAGACCTAGTCTGAGCATCACTAGCCCCCAATGTGGTTTCTTGACACCTGGGACCACTGGATATATTGATATCCACTGGATCCTCAGCAATAGAGGAATCCAATGGCATCTCTACATCCTGTGTTGCCATGGATTGGGTCCTAGTTCCAGTACCACTGTCCTGTTCTCCTAGTGAGGTAGCAACAGTAGTGGCAGCCCTTTCCATATGGTCTCTCTGCTCCTTAGTGACCACCTCATTATCATTTTTGGACTTAGGCAATTGAGGAAGAGGAGCCTCAGATGCTTGTTTCTTAGCCTTTTTGGCTTTTGGTTTGGTAGGCTTTGGGTCCCTTGTTCTTTTTGTTTTAGTAACTGTGCCACTTGGTTGAGAAGTAGTGGGAGTTTCTACTTCCTGTGGCACAGTGGAAGGCATGTTTAACATGTGTTCTGTTAAATTGGTCACCTTCCCAGAAAAGGCTTTTCCTTTGACCATTCCATTCCTTCTCATATTTGAAAATGTTTTCTTAGAAAGATTTGAGAGGATCAATACCACATTCCCTGGGTAGATCTTGGATTTCCTGGTCAAGTATGTGTTGTAAAAATCTTGGATACATTAAAAATTTGTCCTTTGGTTTCTCAAGATTGTTTACCATTCCATTGAAGATAAATTTTGAAAAATTAAATTTTTCATTATTGGCGAGACAGATTAAAGCAGAAGCTATGTTAATTTTTCTTCTGTGAAATGCAGTATTGTAGGGTATGGATTAAAAATTTCCATTGTGGAGAGAAGAGTTGTTTGTAATATGTTAATTTTTCTGTTCTCTCCCCCTCATACCCATACAACACTAGTTGATCATGTATCTGAGAAGTAGCATAACATTCCATACCATCTGCATCATCTTAGAGAAGATGAGCACGTATGGAAGCTTCAGTGATAATGATAGACTTCTCATTTACTGTTGCCGTTATATTTTTAACCCCATCAACTTCTGACACCACGGCAGATGTCCAGAAGTCGTTAATATGTGCAATAAAAATGGTGGGATTAACAGTAAGTGCAAACCTTATAGAGGTGCACTTCAAGAAATCAATGATTTCATGATAATCGTCTGAGCCTTGTGGTTTAAGAAGGAAGCCGCAAACGTTGTGTTGATCTCCAGTATCGAGTGTTTTGGAGGAAGAAGATGAAGATGCCATTTTTGAAAGTTAGGTTTGAGAGGTTTTGGGAGGTTTTTGGAAAGGTAATTTCAATTTTTGATAAAAAGTGCAAGTGAATTGAAAAAGTGTAGTGTTTGGCAGATTTAAATACCCTTTTAAAGTGAACAGTACGTTCAAGCCCTAAAATAACACTAGCAGAATTAAAGTTGGAAAAAGTCACTGGCAGAATTAACTTTGGCAGACTTAACTCTAGCAGAAGTAATTCTTAGCAGAATTAATTCTAGCATAATTAACTTTAGCATAATTAATTCTAACAGAATTAACTTTAGCAGAATTAATTCTAACAGAATTAACTCCAGCAGAAGTAACTTTAACTTTTCTTCACACTTGGACAAGTCCACGTCACCTTTTTATTAATAGTGTTGGCAGAACTAATTTAAGCTAGCAGAATTAATATTGTAGAAAACTGAGTTAGCAGAACTAACAACCTTTAAGCCTTTAATCCTGCACTGTTAGCTTAAAAACACAACATAACTAGCAGAGTTAAAATGTACTAGCAGAACTAAATAAGATAATCACTATCTCTACTAACAGAACTAAGTCATGAGAGTATTAAATATTGAGAATCTTATAATGTCTGCTGTAACATGCTAAAGTATCAAGTAAATCCTTATGTGTAAAACATTTTAAAATTAAATACTGATCATGATGAGCTATTTATCATACCTATACCAGTAACCAAAAATATAAACCTTCCAACATCAAATGCTTTTGTGAACAGGTCTGCAAGTTGGTTATCTGTATGAATTTTAAAAATTTGAATTAATCTTTTCTCATTACAATCCCTTATGAAATGATATCTAATTTCAATATGTTTTGTTTTAGAGTGTTTCACAGGGTTATTAATGATAGTTATAGCAGCAGTATTATCAATATACATGGGAGTATTTAAAAAAGTCAAACCATAGTCTAGCATTTGATTCTGAATCCATAGAATCTGAGCACAGCAGCTTGATGCAGCAACATATTCTGCTTCTGTTGTTGAAGTAGACACAGTGGTTTGCTTTTTGCATTGCCAAGATACTAGTCTATCTCCCAAGAATTGACAGCCCCCAGATGTTGACTTTCTGTCTAGATTGTTACCCCCATAATCACTGTCAGAATATGCTACCAAATTGAAGGAAGAATTCTTTGGATACCATAGGCCTAATTTTGGTTGACCTTTTAGATATTTAAAAATTCTTTTCACAGCATGAAGATGAGACAACTTAGGATTTGTTTGAAACCTTGCACACACACATACTGCAAACATGATATCTGGTCTACTGGATGTGAGATACATCAGTGAACCTATCATGGATCTATAGAGATGTTCATCAACACTCTCCCCCTCAAGATCTGCAAGTAATGGCTTGTGTGTTTCCATTGGTGTGCTTGCAATCTTTGCATCATTGAGTTTAAACTTATCCAAGATATCCTTAACATATTTATCCTGACTTATGAAGATACCATCTACTTTCTGCTTTACTTGAATTCCTAAAAAGAAGTTCAATTCTCCCATTGAACTCATCTGGAATTTCTGATGCATAAGAGATTCAAATTCTTTGCACAAACTGTCCCTTGTTGAACCGAAAATAATATCATCTACATAGATTTGCACTAGTAGGATATCATTTTCAATTCTTTTGATGAACAAGGTCTTGTCTATGGCACCTCTTTTGAATTTATTATCCAACAGATACACAGACAAAGTATCATACCAAGCTCTAGGAGCTTGATGCAGTCAATAAAGTGCTTTGTCCAATCTGAGCACTTTATCTGGATGCTTGGGATCCTCAAACCCTGGTGGTTGGCATACATACACTTTCTCATCTATCTTCCCATTTAAGAATGCACTCTTGACATCCATCTGGTATACCTTGAAGTTCTTGAAAGAAGCATAAGCTAAGAACAGTCTAATAGCCTCAATTCTTGCCACATGTGCAAATACTTCATCATATCAATACCCTCTTCTTGTGAGTATCCATGTGCAACCAATCTAGCTTTGTTCTTAATTACTATGCCCATCTCATCCTTTTTGTTTCTGTATACCCATCTGGTACCAATTGCCCGTTTTCCTTTGGGTAGATCCATCAAAGTCCACACATTTTGAATTTTGAATTGAAGTAGCTCCTCTTGCATAGCTTCAACCCAACTTGGATCATTCAAAGCTTCAACTGCTTTCTTGGGCTCTATCTGTGACAGAAAACAAGCAAACAAAGAAAAATTTGCATTTTCATCAAGAGTTTTAGATGACCTTCTTGTTTGCATAGGAGCATCAATTGCTCCAATGACATTGTCCAATGGCATGTAGCTTTTATGAGCTTGATACTGTGGACCAGCTGCCATTTCTATCCCAGATTCCAAATTGGTAAGATTCTGATCCAGATCTGTGCCTTTTTGAATCATTTGACCACTGGATTCTGACACTTCCAACCTTGTTGGTTGCTGCTCCTCTTGTACATCTTCATTTGATGCTTCTTCTTGTTGAGAGCACTCTGGATTTGATGATGCATTTCCATCATCATATGCACCATTATCATCCAAATTTGATGAAATGGTACTGAACTCTGTTGTTGATCAGGGGTGGAAGATTCAAATATTGCAAGTGGGTCAGGTAGCCATGTTGGAAACAAAACAAATTGTGGTGATTTGTTTGTTGACCTGTAGTTGTACCTGCATTCACATTTGTACTTGTACCTGCAATTGATGACTCATGCACATATCTAAAAGATTTGGTTAATGCATCAATATCAAATAGATGTGCTGGACCTTTTCCTAAAGAATTAGGTGTGTGTTCATTAAAGGTCACATCTAAAGTCTCTTCCACTATTCTTGTTCTACTGTTGAATACTCTGTATGCTTTTCTTTGAAAAGAGTAACCAACAAAGAATCCCTCATCAACTTTGCTTTGAAACTTGCCTAATTGATCCTTGGTATTTAAGATAGTAACAGGACATCCAAATGGTTTAAGAAAGCTAACCAAAGGTTTGTTATTCAAAAATAACTCATAAGGTGTCTTGTTGTGAGGCTTAACAACTAATACCCTGTTCTGGACATAACAAGCAGTGCTAATTGCTTCTGCCCAGAAGGTCATTGGTAGTTTAGCAATTGCTAACATGGTTCTAGCAGCCTCAATAAGTGTCCTGTTTTTCCTTTCTGCTACTCCATTCTGTTGAGGAGTTCTAGAAACACTATATTGTCTATCTATACCTTTTGATTCACAGAATTTATCCATCTCTTGATTTCTAAATTCTGTTCCATTGTCACTTCTAATGATTTTAAGCTTTCTGTTGGTTTGATTTTCAATCTTAATGATGAATGATCTTAGAATTTCTCCAGTTTCATCTTTGGTTCTAAGAAAGAATACCCAACTAAATCTGCTATAATCATCAGTGATCACTAGGCAATATGACTTCTTACCTATACTACTCACATTTGTTGGTCCAAATAGATCCATATGCAGTAAATGTAAAGATGAGTCAATAGAGTTCAGTGTCTTGGCCTTATAAGAGGATTTGTGTTGCTTGCCCTTTTGACATGCAACACAGTGGTCATCACATGAATAGGTTTTCTCTGGTAAACCTCTGACAAGTTTTCCTTTAACAAGTTTTTTTATTGTTTTAAAATTCATGTGACACATCCTTCTATGCCAAAGGTCAGATTCATTGACAGTTGCTTTTAAAATGAGACAACTCAACTCAGGTTTGGGTACAAGTTTAGCCAATTCACAGCTATACATGTTGTTCTTTCTGGGAATTTTCATTAAAATCATTTTGGGGTCAAGAACAAACTTCTCAGAAAGAATACAGCATTCTGTGTCATTAAAGAACACTGGGTTCTTTTTCTTTGTAATTTGGCTAACACTTAACAAATTGTACCTCAGTTGTTCAACAAAGTATACATCATTGAAGCTCATCTTGTCACTGTTGACATTTCCCATTCCTGTAATCCTTCCTCCTTTAGGATTACCTCCAAAAGCAACAGGACCTCCATCAATAACTTTGAAGTCCTCCAATCTGCTTCTATCTTCTATCATGTGCCTAGAGCATCCACTATCAATATGCCATAAGCTTTTCTTCTTGCTCTGCACATATAAACAACAAAAGATCAGTTTCTCTTGGGAACTCAAACCAATTTGGTTGTGGGTATCCCTTTCTTGTCAACAGCATCAACTCTTTTGAAGGTAATTGATGCTGGTGACAGTGCAGTTGGTTTCCAAACCCAACTAATTTTTGACTTGACAGCATTAAGTGGTCTGGCAGAATTAACTTCTGAACCACTTAATTTTTGCCTGGCAGAACTAAATTTGGTTAACTTTTGCTTAGCAGAATTAACCTTGTAGTTTTGCTTGGCAGAGTTAAAGTTTGTCTTTGTCAACTTAGTTCTGTTGGCCTTATTGTTAGTCAACACTTTTGCACTTCCTTCTGGTGCAGCAGAGTTAACTTTTGCCTTTGACTTTCTGACTAGACTAGCAGAATTAACTTGGTTTTTGAAATTTTGATGGTTAATTCTGTTAGTATTAGTCCATGATGATTGTTTAACCCGTTGAAGCTTTGGGTTAAAATAATAATCCTTTTGAAGATGATTGAATCTTCCACAGATAAAACAAGCTTTCTCATCAACCCTTTTGAAATTAGATCCAAGTTTTTGAGAAACCATTTGATTCCAATTTCTTTGGTTTCCTCTTGAATCTTTCTTTGTTTTAGAAACTGGTGATGAGTTAGCAGAGCAATTACACTTAGTACATTTAACAACAATAATTTTATCACTTTCTGGTGTGTTAACAGATGTACTAGCATTCTTCTTTTCATTCAAATTCATCCTAGTCTTTTCTTGAAATAGTTTCTTACCCTCTGCTAGTTTCTTAGTTTTTAACTTAGATACTAGCCCAGTAACAGAAGTAGGTTTTGAATGAACTCTCTCATCTTCCTTAGATTCAACCTCATCATCTGAAATCCACTCAGATATCTCAACCTTTTCCAGGTCATTTGCATTTTCATTCAATGCAGCAACAGGATCTGCTAGTTTGACCTCTTCTACCATTTTCTCCTTAAGTTTATTCATATCTAAATCAGTTTTAGGAGGCATGTAGGTGTGGTTGTAAGGTGGAGGTACATTGTTAAGATTATAACCTAGACCAGTTTTAATCTTATCATGGATTTGACTCTTTATCAGATTTTGAACACTCTCAGAAGCATTCTCTAGCTCAGCCACTGTAAGTTTGATACTTTCTTTCTCAGCAGTGACTTCAGCTAGTTTCTTAATTAACTCATCAACCCTATTCTGCAATATATCTTTTTCAAATTGAGCATACTTAAGATCATAATCATACTGGTCTTCATTCTTTTGGTATGCTTTAATTTGTTTTTCTAGATCTTCTGTTGCTAAGGTTGTGTGTTGGCTTCTAATGTCCCAATCCCTAAGTTCTTTGCAAATATTAGCATTATGATCCCTGTAGTGTTTAACAGTTTTCTTACATACATTGGAACATAATTTTGCTTGTACCTCATAGGGAACTTCATCTGATGTGCTTTCCTCTCCAATAGCCATCAATGCATGATTCTGTGGTTCCATTTCTGCTTGATCACTCCAGTCATATCCCATACCATCTTGTGATACAAGAGCATTTGGTGTAGACTCTTGAACAGCAATGGTTCTTTTCTGTGATCCATTGTAAGCAGCATTATAACCCCCAGATCTTTGTCCACTCACTTCCTGCCTAGGAGCTCTGCATTCTCTGGCAAAATGACCCAATTTGTGGCAGTTGTAGCATTCCACCTTGCTCTTATCAAACCCCACATTATCATCTCTCTTTCCTGCAAAGTTATTCCTTCCTGTTCTCTGCAAGAATCTTTTCACCCTCATGGTGATCATAGCCATTTGCCATTTGATGTCTATCTCCTCCAGATCATCTGGATTCACCTGTTCTAATTCTTCATTAGTCAGTGAAGAGTTCACATGACTAGCAAAGAATGCCTCTACTACTTGATCTGTAGACCTTTCTTGTACTACAGATGATGACTTTGATCCCACACTTTTCACAGTAGACACAAACCCATACCCTTTTGGATCTGTTTTAGCTCTTCCCATGGACATGAATGCAGCATTCTGTGAGCTCTGTGCTTCACCACTACTCTGTTTCCTGCTTTCCACCTCAGGCTCAAAAGCTATAAGATCATTGTACAGATCATTTAGCTCTTTATCATCCAAATCACTCCTTTGTCTAAGACCTACAGTATATATAGTCCATTCTTCACCTAGTGATCTTAAAAACTTCCTATTAAGATCATCCTTGTCTATGACAACCTTGTGATTCTTTAACTCACCTACAAGCTTTCTGTATCTGTTGAAGACTTGAGTCAAAGTTTCAGATTTGACAGAACTAAAGTTTTCAAACTGTTGTTTGAGCATTGACCTTTTGTTCTTCTTGATGCTTTCATTTCCTGCAAATCTCTTATCTAGTTCTTCTATAAGCACCTTTGCATCATCAACCTGCTCAAACTCACTTTGATATTCATTAGGGATGGAAAGTAACAAGGTGCTTAGAGCTTTAAGTTCAGTAGCTCTTTCCCTTCTTTCTTGTTCTGTTGTTGGTGCAACTCTTGGTAACCTTACACCATTTGCATCAACTTTGTATTTGGGACCATTTTCCACAATGTCCCATAGCTAATAATCTGTAAGCAACATGTGTTGCTTAAATCTGTTTCTCCACATGTTGTATTCATCTGGTCTAAGGATAGGAATCCTAGACACTTGAACACCTTCTACAAATTCTGATGCCATTGTATACTAACAAGCTTAAGAAAGATTACAACTTAAGTGATCACAGCTCTTTTCTAAGATCTTCCAGAATTCAAAGCTTACACTTGCTCTGATACCAATTGAGGAGTCCCACAATAACACTTGTTTACACAAGTGTATTGACACAAGCTAAGAATTCCTTGACAAGCAGTTGTGGAATAACACTTATCAAGTGGAAGATTTATGTAACTTGTAATGTGATTGAAAATAGAATTGTAAACAAAACAAGAACACAAGTGATTCAATAATCAAAAGCCTCAATATTATTATTCAATAATACGGATACACAACTGTATCAGGGTTACAAAGACAACCTTGAAGCTTGGTTACAACTTGACTAATCTATTGGACACACTTAGACATACACTGCTATATATTACACTTGACTCAAGTACATACTTATAGACTAAATAACTTGTATAAAATCTATACAAAATCTACTTTACAAAGACAAGTTTTTCTAGGAAACACACATGCATTAAATGCATTATCATTCCTTGTCTGCAGCGTGCACTGTTCCTAAAAAGCATATCTGCAGTAGGTGTACTTGTGTTGTAGAGTTGGTAGAAAGCAGACCCACTAAGCAGCATTAACATAGATACGAGCAGAACTATCTTTTTGAACTGGCAGAACTAATTCTTGCAAACTTTGGCACTTGGCAGCACTAACTCTGTAGATGCTTGGCAGAACTAACCATTTAATGAATAGCAGAACTAACTCTGGAAAACTTTGTTTTCAATAAATGAACAGAGCTAACTTCTACTAGCAGAACTAAGTCTTCATAGCCCAGCAGCACTAACCTTTAATCAGACTTAAATACTTAGAATAATTTGACATTTGATAACCAGAAGAATTTAGCCCAACAACAATATTGTCTTAATAAATATTTTTTTCCATAGACTTGCTAAGGATATTCAGGAAGCTTATGCTGAAGCAGCTAGTGTTGCTGAACTGGTTGTTTCGTATCCCAAATTGTTATATAAATATACGGATACGAATTGTTTGCTCGATCTGAGTTATTCTTTTTTATTTTACAGGCAATTTACAGGTTTTGAAACTTTATGTTGGAAGATTCTTAGTTGAAACTTTATTTTGCAGGCAATTTTATAGGTTTATGAGTAAGGTATTATATGAGATATGTTTTAAGGTTCATAGATATGATAGATATGTTTTATGAGTATTGTATTTCTTATATCGGGATAGCACAACTCGAAAATATGCATTTCTTTTAGAGTGTTGTTGTTGCAAGGTTTGGAAGGAGTACAACTCTCAAGCTGATGATCTAGCCAACATGATTGTACATCTCAAGTGTAAACGTGATCCATATCATAATCTTCTTTCTACACTTTACTCTAATGTGATGTTAGACTGCGTGGCTTGTGAGGAAATTCGTTATACTGCGACTTTATTTGTTGATGTGTACGGGTTGACCGGCCTTTGGTATTTGTAAGTCTTAATGTCTTTATAATAATCATTTTTAAGTTCTTCCATAATATATGCTTATAATTTCTTATATATTCAGTGAATATTAGGGACATAATTTTGACTGATACTATTTTAGAGAGTGTTGTATTTGTATAACTATAGTTAATATTGAGATCATCAGTTATGTAACAATATGTGTATCCAGGGTACTAATTATGTGATCGTATTTCTATTTTGTTATTTTTGACAGGCAACATAACGGTTTCATTCACTGGAGACCCCCTGGTATCTAATCCCTTAAACAGGCAAGATATTCATATTGATTACTGTCATATAAACTGAGAGTGGGTTCCCCATTGACATGCCAGCTTTCCTTTTTTTCTTTTTAATTCAATTTATCCAAACAGGTGGGTTATTATAAATTTATAATCCCTTTATCGATTAGTTAAACAGTTCAAATGGTTATTCTACAATTGTACTTTCTAGTTCTTGAGCTTAGCTTCTAGAAAATCCTTGTTACCTTTTAAATTAGAAATTAGAATATTACAGTACAACAAAATCATTATTGACTATTAGCTCTTTCACTTAACTCACACCTTTGATAATCACATAATTTAGTTATATAGGAAAACACCAATGATGTGTGTGCTCTGCAAATCTAATGTTATCATCGTATTGGCATACTCTGCAAATATTATGATATTATCTTTTTAGTACACAAAAGCACTGTTGTAGGTTCAATGCTTGGACTTGTTGCATCTTATAGAGGAACAATGCCTCCAGCAATATCAAAGGTTAGAGCAATATTAAAGGTTAGTCATGTGTTTATTGTCCCTCATTATCTCTTAATCATATTGTACTGTCATTCTATAGATATCAAGTAGGGGAGTCATGTATGCCTACTTAGGCAGTTGTTTGATCTCGTATTTTATCTACTTAATTTGCTTAAACTTTTCCCCACCACATTTGTTCCTTATGTAAATAATATAATGATTTGCTATAGCTTTTGTATCTGTCTTATGTTTTCATTTCGACTTAATGTATTAGTAACCCATTTCTTTCCTTATGTTGGTGGTTTGTTGCTGGATTTGTAGGTTTTACAGATAGTCAATAAGATTGACTACATGAGAAAGCCCGAGATGTTGCACAAAGACGGCGAAAGTTAAATATATAAATGTTTTGTGTCATGCATATTGAATACTTTTTATGTTTAGCTTTTGATTAGGACCTACATCTATATGTAAATGTTGTCAAGCTTTGGTTTGATATGATATGAATCACTGTTGAAATTATATCAAATTATTGTTTTTTTAATTTTTAAAGATGGAACAAACAAATAATATATTGTTGCTAACAGCAAAAATAGGATCATGACAGAGCTTGTTGTGATACATAGAACAAACGTAAATAATGTCATCAATAGATCAGCAACTTGAGTAGCGATACAAATAAAGACATACTTAAGATTAGCGACATAAATAAAGACTTGAACATAGACGTCTCTACATTCAGAGACGCACTTAGCGTCTGAGTTATCGACGCATCTGTAAAACAGCGACAAATTTCGCATCACGAATACTCATGTCTCTAGAATCTAGCGTCACATTATACGACGTCGGTTTCGCTGTCGCTGGCTGTAGCGACGTAGGGTTCAACGACGCCAAAATCTGCAACTTTTTTATACCGACATGCCACTAGACGTCTCTATGTGCGTCGCAAGCCAAAATTCCATCGCTATTTTTGTCGCTGAAAACGTCGCTAAACACCTTTTTTCTAGTAGTGACGTACACCTGTTACCAGTGATGATTTGATTCAGTCGATGCTAAAATTAATTAATTATTAATTACTAAACTTATAAAAAAAATGATTTTGAATAGAACCCTCAAAACACAAATCAACGCCAATCGACAATGTGAAACAAGAACAAAATCAATAGGGCGGAGCTAGAAATTTTAAGAAGGGCAAAAAGAAATTTCTTCTATTTTTATCACATTAGGGGGTCAAGATCCTAAACTTTCACTAATTACCTTAAAAAATTTATTTTTTTTAATAATTTTTGATTTCTATGAGGGGCAACTGCCCCCACTTCCCCCTTCTAGCTTCGCGCCTAAAAATCAACACACAAGATGACAAGAACATGTACACCTGACATTACCCTCAATCGTTTAACTTAATTTTATTTATTTACCAAGTTAAACCAATAAACTACTATACGTTATACAAAGGGTGTTGATATATACAACACTGTTGGGTTTTCTATTCTCTAACTAGATTAACATATGCAACGGAAAATAACAATTAATCTAAAACAATTAGGAAACTAAACCTTAAAGGACCTTTACTTAATAAACCTATTAACAACAAAAAAAAAGATAAATGAGAATATAGTAACCTTTGAGAAAACCAATTTCTCACGGGCAGACCATCTTACTCAAGCTTCCATGCTTTGGATGGCAAGTACCCAAATCAGAATACCTCTAATGGTTCACACCCATCAACCAAGAGAAATTCCAGATCCTAGGGTCCCCAATTTTAGTCGAAAGACTTTTACAAGGATTTGGAATAAGAAAGAGGGGAAGAAACGAATTAAATTCGAATCTGGGATGATTGGATAGCTTAGGGATGACCTCTATTTATAGGGGAGAGGGAGCCCTTGGGTTTTAATCCCTGGCTGATGTGGGATAACTTCTGACGGTCTCCAACCACCGGTTGAAGCCTTCAACCGGCGGTTGGGATTAATCCTTTCCCAAGTCAAACACGTGTCACACCGCTTTACAAACCCTAACCTCCAACCGCCAGTTGGCCTCTCTGTAAGTCCCTAGTTCTAGGATCGATAACTTCGTTATCTATAGTATTAAGGTGCGGAATCCCTCAATATATGTTATTTTACTATTATAACGAATAAGTTCGCATTTATATCAACTAATATACTTTGCTTTAGACGATCAATCATCAAAGCCTAGCCGTTAGTAAATTGGTTTTCTCTGGATTGTAAAGTGAATTCGCAGATCAGGTATTCGAATGGCAAAAGTTCTTTTTAGGTTAAACCAAATCGAACATATATACTTTGGTCAACTCGCAGCCACTGGGCCTGCGAGTCCAGTTCGATTCGCAGCCTAAGCCCACTTGACTTCGGTTAACTACTAACCTCTTGCGAATTCAGATCTCATCTTGACTCGCTACCAATATTGCCTTTTGCGAGTTCAGATCTCAACTCGCTGCGACTTGAGATCTCGACTCACAGTTCAGACTTTAGTTTGTTTCGATATTTATCTAACACTTTAACAACATTAATATATTTAACAAATATTAATAAAAAAACTAATATCTTTTATTTACAAATCTAAACAAATGTACAAACATGATAACAATTACACCAGTCCTATTTTCAAGCTAGATCTGTTGTCACAAACTATGTCTCAACAGACTCCCCCTTGACAATAGCTCTAGCGTCTTTATCTTCACGCTTGTCTTTAGTCTTCATTTGTAAATTTGTCTTCCTGCATGTATCTTCATTTTAATGCAAGTCTTAACCATCATTTGATAATCTCGTGCTAAATCACCTCATCCATCAGTACAAAAGATTCTATTCTCATTCAACTTCAATAAATCTTTCTTTGACATATTCATTAGGTGACGATGGTTATAGACTTTGAAGATCTCACGTTCACCACCTTCAACCTCATCATCAGCTTCAACCATGACAACTTCTTCAATCTCTGAATCCACATACCAAATTTTCATATTTTCCAGAATATCTTGTGGCATTGTCTTCAGTGGAATCTGCTGTACACATTTGACAGCTGGATAAACTTTCTTTCTCCTTCTTCTTCCAGTCCTTTGACTTCTCTCCTTTAACTTGATAGTCTTTCCATTCCTTGGCTTAATCTTCTCAAACTTCCCTGATCGAACCTCAGTCTTGATTACATGTTCTACATATCCACCAACAAAATCATTACCCGGGTTCTTCAAAGGTAATCGAGCCAAGTCTCGAATCTCAAATCTAGGTAGAGAACTAAACACTGAAAGCTTTCGCTCAAAATATTGAACTCCGTCAAACCTTTTAATCACGAAAAGCTTCAGGTCTGAATCAAAATACCAACCGATAATCCCTCTACGCGCTTCGCGTTTTCCTGTAATATCAACCTCCGAAACTCCAACCTTTTTCTTCTTCTTTTTCTCTAGAGGTCTGAACATTGGATTGTCTTTATGTTTATCAGGAATTTCTTCTTTAGAATCGGTTGAGTCATCGATATCTTCATCTACATCTACAACTTTAGGACCTTCCTCATCTTCAAACACAACCTCTGTTCTAGATGGGCTCACATGGTGTTCATCTATATTTGCATCTGGCTCTATACCCATGTCTAGCTCTATCTTCGAAACAACAGTCCAATCTTCAGGTGGTTGAAACTCTCCTTCTTCCAAATCATAATTAATGTCTTCATCTATCTCATTAAGAAAATCATCTTCTGAATCTGATAGATCAAACATTTCAATCCCTAGAAAAACACAAACATAAATAAATATTAACAACCTAAATTTCTTCATTGATTTCCCTGAATCAATCTAAGAATTTCTTTATTAATCCTTTTGTGTAATTAGTCCATAATATAAATGCAATAAATAACTTATAAGCCTTTTATTGATTACCCTGAATCAATCTAAAATTTCTTAAGTCTTTTATAAAACACTTAACAAATATTAATTAAATTTAAACTCTAATATATTGTGAATAATCACCAAACATTTAAGTTTACAATTAATTAACTTATATAATTTTCAAGACCTAATTGAACTGTTATATAATCAAAACTTAACTTTCAATTATATCCTTTAATTATATATCATTTGTCTAGTTATAAAATGTAAATTAACTTCTAAGTTTTACAAACTCTCAAGTCTAAAATGCATATGTTATTATAGAAATTTTGACCGCCGATATAAATCGGAACACGCTGCTTGACTACTCAATGAGTCGGAAGTCTTTCGATCACTATTCTACTTAACATATATTCATCATATATAACCTCATTAATTTCTAACATATTTGACCTGTAATAATAATCTCAAGCCAAATATATTACAAAATAATATTAAGTTACAACTATTTAGTACAAATTATTACAAATACTACTTAGTACTAAGCTATCTTACCAGCTTCGGTATCAACCTGTACTATCTTATCTGCACTTGTACCAACACCCGAATCACTCACCCCAGCACTAGCAGACTCCCCCTGAAGTGTAGTCTGCTGACCAGTCATTGAAGGACCAGCCAGCTCACCATCCTCCAGAGCTGTAGAATCATCGTCTGTGTCTTCTCTTCTCTTCTTCGCTAGTTCATCACCTCTGCAGGACTCATCTAATATCACCACTCCCTCTTGAGATGGCTTGTCCTTTCGCAGATCAGCAACTAGACGATCAAGTCTATCAATCTCTCTCTTCTTAACAGCAACATCAGCAAGCAGTGTTGTGTTGGTGTTTAACAACAACTGATATGATTTCCTTGTGTAGTAAACTGTTGTGCAAGACTGAGTAATTGAGAAGATAATGTCGCACCCCCAAATTCGGGTTGCGGAAGCGAATCGGTTCAGGGCGCGACTAATCAATAATCATAGCACAAAGATATAATGAACGACTCTATATGCGTCGTTTTACAACTTGTATTGATAAAATCAAAGTTTACATCAAAATATAGTTTACATTAGCTCAGTTTGGAATTGAGAGATTTACATACATAATTAATTTATACAAAATATAATAATGCAGCTAAATCTCTGAATGTTTGCATGCTGACACGAGCTAATGATTCCTGAATGCAATCCAACCTACTGTTGAGTACCTATGATACATGTTTAAATGGGTCAGCGAAACGCTGGTGAGCTCATAGGTTTGTATGTCAACACATATTGTATGAACCGCAAGATTTAATTGAATTTAAATTGCAATTAAGCAAAATAAAAGTTTTACAGCCATGAGCACATAGTCTGAGCTTAACTCGAGGTGTCAGGTCCACATTTAAGGAATCCTGATTGAGGTGCCTCCCACGAGTGCCTAATCTACACTCGTCTGAACAAATATTAGTACATCCGTTTACCCAGTTAGTGCATGCTAACCCGGACGAGGAGGGTCAATCCTATATGGTACCATATACTAATATTCACGCTACAACGTATTACCAAACTATGCTGAGGAGGGCTTTGAAAAGATTAGTGAGATAACTCATGTAGTATTTGTTTGATTTCGTACTTGCGTTCATATAGTAAAATAAAATGAGCAGTATATCACACCCCTGAGTAAAACAGTAAAATAGGGGCTATAAGACTCACTTGAGTCTTGAAGTGTTTATCTAAATAAACTTGAGTTGATTAGCCGAGTAGTGATGACCGAAGACTTGTAACCCGAGGGTGTCCACGACACGCGATGGTTATTAATTGATTAGGTATCTTAAAAGACTACCTTTGTAGTTGCTCGTCCAACTAGAATGTCCAAATGACTACGATTTGGTTGATTAACTTGAGTTTTGAAAATGTGTACGGCCCGTTGATGATTGTTTGTAATAATAATCTCAACTATTATTATGATTTCGAAGTGTTATACTTTAAAAGGTATGTTCCAATGTGTTTTAGAAGTCGTATCGTATTCGTGTTTGATGTTATACAAGTTTGACACTTTGGTGTGAAATGTATTTACAAACTCTAAGTGACGGGGGTCCGGGGGCAGCGCCTCTGGTGAGCGGGATTCCAGGGGTGGCAACCCCTGGCGGGGTCCAAGGGGCTAGCCCCTGGTTGGGGTTGAGATGCCAAGTCAGTTCAAAAAATTTTTATTTCTACTATATTGCTTTGGTGAAAAACGCACCTGGACTTGAATTTGGGTAAAATCAAGTGATAAAATTTTAGGTCTCGACACTTAGTAAAATCTGTGTTTTCTTGGTTCTGTTTCATGCGACACAGTGTGCGACATAAAGCTTTGTGTCGCTAAGTGCGACATAGTCTGTTGTGTCGCAGATCATGACTGCGACATAAGGGTTTGTGTCGCTAAGTGCGACATCCACAATTTAATACGACATAAGGTGTTGTGTCGCTATGTGCGATGGGAATAAGTTTTGCGACATAGAGGCTTGTGTCGCTGTATGCGACATAGGCCATGATTTGACGATATAAGGCCTTGTGTCGCAGGTGGCCTAGAGCCTCTGCGACACAACGAGCTGTTGGCCGGAAAATGAGCCGAAAAGGTGTTTTTCGGTTTCCGTTTGACTTGAAACTTTTACCCAACCTATATTTGGACATTATAAGCTTAAATAACCCATAAACAAGTAAAAATAATGGAAATCGGAGTGTTTCGGGTTTTGTAGGAATGAGCTAGATGTAGATCGTGATGTCGTGGTTCTTTTTCTCCAAATGAGCTAGATGTTTTGATGATGTTTGATGGTGTTTTTGTGTGGTTGAAGGTGATGGTGGTGATGGAAGATTTTGAGAGAAAACAAGAGAGGAGAGAGAGATGATAAAAGGAAAAATGAGGGGAAAGGTGGGGGGGGGGGGAGGGAGGGCAGGTTTTTGGGGGAAAAGAGGAGGGGAAATCTCCCAAATTTTAATCCCCGCGTTTGCGCTCCGTGCGGTATTCGTTTCCCAATTGTTTAACATTTAATTTAATTATTTTATATGTTTAAATATACATTTTAAAATACGAATGTTTATAAATATTTTGGTTGAAGCATTTTACCAAATACTTAGTAAGTGAATTATAAAAAAGTATGATTTAACTTCATTTTGATTGTTTGCACATTTAATATTTTAATCGCGTAGACGTTTGTTTGTACGATACGAATTTGAGTTGAAGTATTATCTAAATAATATTTTTGATAAAATAGAGTTATTAAATAATGTTATCTTATTTAATAAAATTTGTTCACCAACGTCCGTATTAATTGAATCGAATTGCATTCGATTTGAAACTTGTACGATTTAATCAAATCGCATAGTTGTATATATTCAACAATATATATATATATATATATATATTGATACATTAATTAGCCTAACATAGAACTAATTACATGTATTACACTTGATTAGGTACTAATTACAAGTCCTAATTTTGCGGGTGTCACAGATAATGTGGTGGTAGTGGCCTCCAACTCTCGAACCCCAGTCTCTAAGGATACAATCCTTTCAGTATTAGTCATAGGTGGAGTAGTAGAAGTAGTAGTAGTTGTGGTAGATGACAAAGAAATAGGAGGAATAGGTAGAGTAAGATGCTCAACGACCGCATAGGCTATGTCATGAACATGCCTAGCAGCATCTCTTGCTAACTTTGTCGTCCCATGAGTTCCTGGACGAACAATAGCCGCAACCAGCTCCGCCTATTTAGCTTAGACAAGATAAATCATAAATTGTTGCAGACAAAGCTGTCTCAATCTATGATTTTTTAATAGGAATCACAATTCGTAACCTAACATGTATCTCATACCTCAGTAGGTTCAGATACCGGTTCAGTCACCTATTGTGACACCTTCTCATCCTGTGGTCTATCCCGAGCAACTACTACAGATACATCTGTTTTAGTTTATAACTCTTGATTAACTAACAAGATAAAAAATGTCTAACTATTAATAAACTAACCTAGACCAATAGTCAATTGTCTGGTAGAGGCTCTAGCCCTTTTTCGGCTCCGAGTCTCGAAGATCTCTTCTTCTTCTTCAAGATCCTCGTCTAACACTGTAAAATCAGGATCTAAATCATCAGCTGTTCATTTTCCTTTTAAAGTTGGATCCTTGATATGTCCAGATCTATAAGGAATCATACCATCAGGTGGTGAAATTGGTCGGACATCATCAGAATCAGAATCTGATGTAGTCTCACCATCAAGTCTACGAGAAGGACCGACATCGGTATCCTATATATTAATCATATTAAACATTTATGATTTAGCATAACGCTCTGTCATACACGTTCTATATGTCAATAATTGATAATACCTTAGAAGGTATAACCTCATGCGTAGAACGTGTAGGTCTATCAACCTCTGGTTCTGTATTCATCGGTTCCTAAATACAATAATATTAAAACTTTATGATTAGCTTAAAGCTCTATCATCTAAGTTTCTATATCATCAGTTTATTAACTATAAAGAATATTAACTATATAATACATACCTGAGTAGGATCAATAAACTGATCTATCTCTCTCAAAACTGGATCTCGTGCATCGTCATTATGATCTAGCACATCCTGTACCAACTGTGCAGCGATATCTAGGTTCACCTATTCCCCAGTCGTATCA
This sequence comes from Pseudognaphalium luteoalbum, assembly GCA_963422505.1. Classification (NCBI taxonomy): domain Eukaryota; kingdom Viridiplantae; phylum Streptophyta; class Magnoliopsida; order Asterales; family Asteraceae; genus Pseudognaphalium; species Pseudognaphalium luteoalbum. Next base: position 5,573,032 of record OY730194.1, read on the forward strand.
GCCTGTTCCAGAACCTCCTCAATGAGCTCTTGTGGATCTTCAGGTTGAACCACATCAGCTACAGGCTCAGGAATTGGTCCAGCACCAGCAACAACATCCAATCAGCCATTATTTGGCGACGTCACATACAAAGGATCAATAATAAAACCATAAAGATCTCTGATCTCTGGCTTGACATACTCTTCCCTTCGGATGGTCAGCAAGAACATGGCATTGTAGCCTCTGAGCGCAATAGTATCTACGCGTATATGCGGCTCAGGAATAACAAGATCCGGAAGATGATGATGAATAATCATCATACAGAATCTCGGGTAGATCAAGATTCGTGATCTAACAGCACCTGAGATCTGTCGGACCAGCTCTCCAAAAATATAATCACAAAAACTGTATGGTTTATTATAAACCAGAGACAGTACATCCGATATAAAAGCAGGGCTCAACTCATCAAAACCGCCCTTCTTCGGTCTAAAAACTGTGACTATAACGTGCCAATGGAATCTCCACTGGCCGATAACAAGAGCCTTGAGGAACAGGCATCCTCTTCGCTCACCCGTGTAGCCCATACGGCCCAAACCACCCTCAATAAAATCACTTGGGTACTCAGTCTGACCATCTTCATGGTCTACTGTCTCCAGCCGTAAAATCCGATGAGGGTCAGATGCAAAAAATACAATCGGTTGCTGATTAACCGTTGCACGAATGACCGGTGGATTGACCATCTCGTCATACTGAATATTTGACCAAAATTCGTTCAGTATACCTTGAGAGATCGGTGGAGACTCCGTAATCGCATAAAGAATGCGAGAACGTGCAAAGAATGTTAGCACCTGAGCTACTTTATTAGCTCCGCGTGCCGAAAGATCAAGATTAACAAGAATGTTGTGACCTTTATCAAATTGTCACGCCATATCTATATAAAACACAAATGATGACAACAATTGTACACATTAACTAAATATAATAAATGTTAAACTACAATGTATTATGAATCGAAACGATCATCAAACATCTTAGTTCTAAATTTATGAAACTTATATAATCGACAAACATAATTGAACTATTAAGTATAACAACTTAACTAACAATTATATTTGATAATTATATATATATATATATATATATATATATATATATATATATTCAATGAATTCCAATAATATTTAACTTGTCACATTTATCGTCACAAGTCTAATATAAGTAATATGTGTAACTTATTACCTTATGGTCATAAGTTAAATCAATACATATATATATAACTTATTATTATAGAATCAAAAGTCGTATATATATAAAATATATGTTAGTACCTATCAATATCTAATTCTTACGTCAAAACATATTTTAATAAACTTGTAAAGTCGAACATTATAATAATATAACTTATTACATCACAAGTTCAAGTCGCAAGTGATCATTTAAAAGATTTAATTCTGAACTCGCGAAAACCAAACTCAACTCGCAACTCGATTCGCAAACTATTCAACTCGCTAACCAAGTCAATCCGAAGTTGACTCGCAAGTCGATCCGCAGACCTACTCGATCCGCAAGTCAATAAGTCAAACGAATTGAGTTTCAACTCGCAATGCTGGATTTGCGAATTGAGTTTACAACTCAACTCGCTGGACGAACAGCCGCTGCGGGTTGAACTTTAAATCAATTAATTTGCCAATTTTAAAGCAATCTATCGATGGATTTACGTTTATTTAGGTTCGATTAACATTCACCCTAGTGATTCATGTTAAATAACACCCTAATATTTAACCGAAACCCTAGTGTTATTAAAACTTCGATTTCGTGATATATACACTGTGAAATCTGTTGATGTATACGTCAAAATAATCGTAATCTAAAAGTGTATAAAAGCTACGGATTGAAAAACTCGTTCCTGGTAATCGTAATATCAAGATCAAACGAAAACAATATTTCATCGCGTCTCGCTCTCAGTCGATTTGCATGTCTAAGTGAACTTACAATGTAATTGTGGGTTCGGTGGGGGTTCACTCGTTTGACGTGCCCTTTTATACTCTATACTCGATTCACAATTTTGAAGTGGATTCGTAGGTTTGACTAGTCAAACTCGCAAACTTAAATTAAAAACACGAATTTAAAACATAGTATAAATGAAAACCCATTATTTATATAGTTATCTCTGTAACTTGCTTAAACATTTTTTTTAATAAAATGTTTTTTTTTTAATTTTATCTCAATGATAATCCTCTTACATATTAACTGACTAAACCCATGATACAATTAATCTTGTATAAAGAAAATCTGGAGCTAAAATTATTTACTTATATACCTTACGGTTTTAAGTCTATACACAAGTCTAAAATAAATAAATTATATTTCACTTGTATTTGTTACGATTGTTCAACATAGATGAGACTATTCAGTATAATTTAATTCCAATGGGTAAACACTTATGTAAACAAAAACCTTATTTAAAACATAAAAGTAAGAATAAAATAAAGTACAATGAAGTAAAGAATACAATTAGATAAACAAACAGTGGTATCAGGTACCCTTTGATTAAACACCTGAAATAAATAAAATACATAAATAAATAAATAAATAAATGAACTCAATAAGAATTTATCTGCTAAGGAATTATATTAGGAAGAATAAGATCTTTTAGTTATAATTAAAAGATACATACCTCATGAAATTCTAATAAGTGGCAGACACACTATTACTCACTTTACCATATATTAACTTACATTTATAAAATTATAACTTTATTAACCTTCATCCACATAGCATAATTATTTGAAAATTAGTCACAAAAGTGAAACTTTTACATAGACATTTCAAGATGATTACCGATATTACGATCCACATAAACAAATTATACTCAAATTTCTAAGCAACCATTTTATTGTTAGTATGAGTATTAATTTATGTTTCCCATAAAATGATATACTGTGAAATCAAGTAAAACACATAACACTGAATTTATAACTAAGGTACATAAAGTACACTTATGTTATTTAACGTTAGATAAATATCAAACTCATAGTGAAGATACTAGTGGTTCCAGGTCTGTACTGACATACAACAGAGGATCCCTTAGTATGAACACTACAGGTTTGAGATTATTGACATAGCTAATAGCTTCAGGTCTGTACTCACGTACAACAAAAGAAATCATTAGCTAAGTTAATAACCATATATTTTTCATACCATTTGTCATTTTTCTACATATTAACAGTGTATGAAAATACTATCCTTCAATAATTAAGACTTATGTCATACATCACAGAATAGTCACATAAATCAACACTCAAGCATATTATTACTTCTTAAATGCTTTAGAAATTTTTGCATAGTTTTCCTACCAGTATATCATATGATGAAATTATCTATACATCAGTAGAAAAAAATAGCAAATTATTACTTGTGGAAAGAGGTGTATAATAATATAAATATATGTACATACCTAGTAAAGGAATCATAATATGAATGAAGCTTATGAGAACCTACTAACACATCATACTTAGGACTTAAGTTTATTGTTAATAAACTTATTCTCCTAATGTACTATCATTTCCCTTAGTTTTTGCAGACAAAATCTTAAACAGTTTTAAAGAATATTATTTGTATATTCTTTAAAGAATGTGATTCCCCTCAGGTAACAAGCAAATGAATGTCAAACGCCCCCTTTTTATATATAATACCTAACTATTACAATTTTACCCTTGGAAGACTAATCACTCTGGATTTCTCATTCCGTTTAGTTGAACCACATCTCAAATCTTGCTATGTCGAACGCCTTCGTGTATAAATCTGCTAAGTTATCCAATGATGGAACCTTAACTAACTTTATCAAATTCTTCTCAGCATAGTCTCTAATAAAATGATGTCGAATATCAATGTGTTTAGTTTTATTATGCTTCACCGGATTGTTGGTGATCGACATTGTTGATTCATTATCAATCATCATAGGAGTATTGGTTATATTTAATCCATAGTCCCGTAGTTGCTGTTGAATCCAAAGTACTTGAGAGCAATAGCTGCCAGTTGCAACATACTCAGCTTCACACATGAAAATGGCTACTGAGCTTTGCTTCTTGCACTGCCAAGATACTAATCTACCTCATAAAAATTGACATCCTCCGGTTGTAGACTTCCTATTCTGATTGCATCCTCCATAATCTGAATTAGTATATGCTCTCCATCGGTTGGATACCAAAGTCCCAGCTTCGGTTTCCCTTTGAGGTAACGAAAGATACGTTTAACAGCCTGCATATATGATTCTTTCGGATTCGCCTGATATCTTGGGCAAATACAAACTGCAAACATAATGTCTGGTCTAGATGCTGTTATATACATTAGTGATCCAATCATGAGCCTATATTGAGTAGTATCCACATCCTGATCACTCGATGTATCGGGACCAAGTCCATGATTTACTGGAATAGGAGTATGATAAATTCTACTTTCATCTAACTTAAATCTCTCCAATAATTCAGCAGTATATATTTAGATTGATGAATAAAGAATCCATCCTTCTTTTGAACAACTTGTAATCCTAAGAAGAAATTCAACTCTCCCATTGCAGACATCTCGAACCTATTTCTCATGACTTTCTCGAATTCTTGACACATCTTTTCATCAGAAGACCCAAAGATGATGTCATCAACGTATAATTGAACAAGCAGAAAGTCATTCTTTTTCCACTTAACAAAAAGTGTACTATCAATTGAACCCCTTGTAAATCCATTCTCAAGTAGGTATTTTGATAGTGTCTCATACCATGCCCTAGGTGCTTGATGTAATCCATATAGAGCCTTATTCAAACGATATACTCTATATGGATAATCTAGATCAACAAACCCTGGTGGTTGAGAGACATACACCAATTCTTGTACTTTGCCATATAAAAAGACACTCTTAACATCCAACTGATAACTTTAATTTCTTTGTAAGTTGCGAATGCTAAGAATAACCTTATTGCTTCAAGCCTAGCAACTGGTGCAAACACTTCGTTATAATCTATTCCTTCTTCTTGATTAAAACTTTGAACCACTAGACGAGCTTTATTGCGAGTTACGATTCCCCGATCATCTTTATTAAACTTAAAAACCCATCTAGTTCCTATTGGATATTTTCCCTTGGGTAGGTCGTGAAAGTTCTTCTTGCATAGCTTCGACCACGAGCTTTCTTTTAGCGCCATTTGCACATTTTAGGCTCAGTTTGTGAGATAAAGCATGAATATAGACATTGATTAGGAATCCCTATCTCTTTCATAGCAGTATACAAGCTTTCCAATTCTTCAGATGTACTAGCTTTCGATTGAGTCCTAGTTTGAAGAGGAGTATTAATATCACCGATGATGTTCAACGGGATGATTCTTACTCGTTCTAGTAACCGGTATAGTGTCAACTATTAACTCATCTCCTAAGTTAGTACCAATCTCTTCCAATGGAGGTATATCTTCTGAACCAGCTGAAGATATCCTTAAATGTTTCAAAGGAGTAAGAATATCATCAAACTTTGTTTGAAGATCGTCTTCTGTATCTTCTGTTTCTTGAGACTTATCCCTTGAAGTTTGTTGTGACCCACTAGAAGAAGCTTCACTGTAGTCAACAACTGTTCTGATTCCAGAATTTGGAACACTCGATGTTGGATTAGTGGCATTATCCACGTCTCCAGACAATAAATGTTCAGGTATCTCTGAATCACCAACATAGTCACTAATAGGAACTTTAAATGATGCAAAAAGATCAGAATAATCAAATTGCAAATCTAATCCCTTATGGACATCAGGAATATAACTCGTAACTTCGATGTTATAAACTACTTCCAAACGCCCAGTGGTGTTATAAACTCTTTTGTTTGGTGAATTTGGCATATAACCTAGGAAGAATCTTTCGTCAGCCTTCTCACCAAATTTAGCTTGATTTCCAGTTTTCATTATTGTGCATGAAACACCAAAAGGCTCAAAGCCTTTCAAGTTAGGTTTCTTATTGTTCAGAAGCTCATAACAAATCTTGTTATGCTACTTAACCGTAAGAACTCTATTAAGAACATGACATGCTGTATTCACCGCATCTGCCCAAAAGATAACCGGAAGCTTTGAATCTGCAAGGATTGTTCTAGCAGCTTCAATCAATGTTCGATTTTTGTTGGTGCATTTTGTGTGTCAGTCACTTGGTCAGCGTTTGTACTTGTCAAAGTCAATTAGTCTGAGTATGTAAAGTGTTAGTGTGTATATGCGAGTCTGTAAACGAATAGTGAAATAGACAATATACACAATATAATGTTCATGCAACACAAAGCTTGTGTCGCAAGGGTCACAATAGCGACACAAGTTGTGTCGCTAGTAGGTCAGAGTGTGACTATAAATAGAGTTGTAGGGTTTCATTTGTAGGTTGATCAAACCCTAGAGAGAGAGAGAGAGAGAGTTCGTGAGGTAGAGAAGGGGGAGAGACTGAGTTTGTGTTTGTAATCTTGTTCTTCAATTGTTAATACATACAAAAGATTATAGATATTGTGTGTTTGATTTGTTAAACGTTCATTACTAGATTGTTTGTATTCCGCGCATTCAATTGAGGTGATGATCTGATTAGGTCCGTACCGGGCACCTACAGTTGGTATCAGAGCCGTGAATCAGTTATTCAACGGTTTCGGATCGTGATTTGAACGTTTTCGGTTTGATTTGCGAAGGTTTTATTGATTAATCTTCTTTTCTTGGTTTGATTGCTTGAAGATTGCGTTTAATAGAAGGTGTTTTCTGGGTTAGTTCGTCGATCGATTTTCGAAAATCCTTAAGGTTTCGAAAATTTTTGATTTTAGGGTTTTGGAATCTGCGTAACGCCGTTTTGCGACACAATCTGCGACATAAGCTTTGTGTCGCTAATTAGGGTTTTCAAAGTGCGACACAAGTTCGCGACATAAGCATTTGATTAGGCGACATAAGCTGCGACACAAATATTTGTGTCGCTAATTTGGAGTTTCTGAATTGCGACACAAAGTTGCGACACAACCTTTGTGTCGCTAATCCTTGTAAAAAAAGTTTTCTGGCGGGAAAAGAAGCGAAAAATTTTGTGTTTCCAAATTTTGTTCATAGGCTTAAAACTGTTCAATTTTAGCCTGGAAAAAGTTTAATTTTTCCCGGGCATTTTTGGACGTTTTCGGTTAAATTTTTGGCGGGAAATTCGCGAAAAAATTTGTAGTACCAAATTTTGTTTTTGAGCTTAAAAGTTCATAATTCTAGTTTAGGAAAAGTTTAGTTGTACTCAAGCAATTTTCAATATTTTCAAACCAAATTTTGGTGGGAAAATCATGTGACACCCGCCAAATTAGGACTTTTAATTAGTACCCAATCAAGTATAATACATGTAATTAGTTTTGTGTTAGGCTAATCAATGTATCAATATATATATATATTGTTGAATATATATACAAGTATGCGATTTGATTAAATCGTACAAGTTTCAAATCGAATGCAATTCGATTCAATTAATACGGACGTTGGTGAACAATTTTATTAAATAATATAACATTATTTAATAACTCTTTTTTATTAAAAATATTATTTAGATAATATTTCAACTCAAATTCGTATCCTGCAAACTACAATTATGCGATTTAAATAATAAACGCGCAAACAACCGAAACAAGAATAAGTTATATTTAATAACTCAAGTAAAGTATTTGATGAAATACTTCAACAAAAACCTTAGTAAATATTCGTATTTTAAAATAAATATTTAAACGTTTAAACGATCGGGGAAACGAACACCGCACGGAGCGCAAACGCGGGAGATTAAAATTTGGGAGATTTCCTCCTCTCCCTCCCCAAAAATCTGCCCAAAACTTCCCCCTCCCCTCCTCATTTCTCACTTCCTTTCTCTCTCTCCTTCTTCTTTTTCTCTCTAAAATTCTCACCACCACCACCTCTTATCACCACCAAACTCACTCGAATCACTTCACTTGTTTGGGAGAAAACGTTCGCCTCAACACGATCTACATTTCCATCTTTCCGGATTTCTCCGGCGTTAAGTTTGTAAGTTTCTGACAAAACCCGAAACACTCCGATTTCCATTATTTTTACTTGTTTATGGGTTATTTAAGCTTATAATGTCCAAATATGGGTTGGGTAAAAGTTTCAAGTCAAACGGAAACGGGAAAATACATTTTCGGCTCATTTTTCGGTCAACAGCTCGTTGTGTCGCAGAGGCTCCAGGCCACTTGCGACACAAGGCCTTATGTCGCCAAATCATGGCCTATGTCGCATATAGCGACATAAGCCTCTATGTCGCAATACCTTCAGATGTCGCAGATAGCGTCACAAAACACTATGTAGGAAAACTTATTCCCGTCGCACATAGAGACACAACACCTTATGTCATATTAAATTGCGGATGTCGCACTTAGCGACACAAACCCTTATGTCGCAGTCATGATCTGCGATACAACAGACAGTGTCGCACTTAGCGATACAAAGTTGTATGTCGCACATTGTGTCGCATAAAACAGAACCAAGAAAACACAGATTTTACTAAGTGTCGAGACCTAAAATTTTATCACTTGATTTCACCCAAATTCAAGTCTAGATGCGTTTTTCACCAAAGCAATGTAGTAGGAATAAAAAAAAATTTTGAGCTGACTTGGCATCTCGACCTTAACCAGGGGCCAGCCCCTTGAACCCCGACAGGGGTTGCCACCCCTGGAACCCCGCTTACCAGGGGCGCTGCCCCCGGATCCCCGTCACTTAGAGTTTGTAAATACATTTCACACCAAGTGTCAAACTTGTATAACATCAAACACGAATACGATACGACTTCTAAAACACATTGGAACATACCTTTTAAGTATAACACTTCGAAATCATAATAATAATAGTTGAGATTATTATTACAAACAACTACCAACGGGCCGTACACATTTTCAAAACTCAAGTTAATCAACCAAATCGTAGTCATTTGGACATTCTAGTTGGACGAACAACTACAAAGGTAGTCTTTTAAGATACCTAATCAATTAATAACCATTGCGTGTCATGGACACCCTCAGGTTACAAGTCTTCAGACATCACTACTCGGCTAATCAACTCAAGTTTATTTAGATAAACACTTCAAGACTCAGGTGAGTCTCATAGCCCCTATTTTACTGTTTTACTCAGGGGTGTGATATCATTGCTCGTTTTATCTTAACTATATGAACACAAGTACGAAAACAATAATTAATACATGAGTTATCTCACTAATCTTTAAAACACTCCTTAGCATAGTTTGGTAATACGTTGTAGCATGAATATTAGTATATGGTACCATATAGGATTGACCCTCCTCGTCCGGGTTAGCATGCACTAACTGGGTAAACGGATGTACTAATATTTGTTCAGACGAATGTAGATTAGGACTCGTGGGAGGCACCTCGATCAGGATTCCTTAAATGTGGACCTGACACCTCGAGTTAAGCTCGGACTATGTGCTCATGGCTGTAAAATTTTTATTTTGCTTAATTGCAATTTAAATTCAATTAAATCTTGCGGTTCATACAATATGTGTTGACATACAAACCTGTGAGCTCACTAGCGTTTCGCTGACCCATTTTAGCATGTATCACAGGTACTCAGCAGTAGGTTGGACTGCATTCAGGAATCATTAGCTCGTGTCAGCATGCAAACATTCAGAGATTTAGCTGCATTATTATATTTTGTATAAATTAATTATGTATGTAAATCTCTCAATTCCAAACTGAGCTAATGTAAACTATCTTTTGATGTAAACTTTGATTTTATCAATACAAGTTGTAAAACGACGCATATAGAGTCGTTCATTATATCTTTGTGCTATGATTATTGATTAGTCGCGCCCCGACCCGATTCGCTTCCGCAACCCGAATTTGGGGGTGCGACAAATCTGGTTGTCTGTGTTTTGCTAAAGTTCTTGATTAAAAGATGTCGCTCCTACATAGTGTTCGCAACAACCTTTCGATGTTCACCCAAAACACCAAATACTCAAGCTGGAGAAGAGTTTTTGAGGCCTACATCTCTTCTAATGATCTAGACATGTGGATTCCATTGACTGAGAGATAAGAAATGCCAGTCAGGGAAGGAACACGAATTGCAAAATCATATAAATCAATGACTCTCAAAGAACGTAAATCATGGGATGATGAACGGAAGACTTTCAGAGCAATTCAAGGATCTTTATCAAAGGAGATCTTACAGTTGTTTAAGCATCACAAAAATATGTATGATCTTTGGGCTGCCATCAAAAAGCGTTGCGGTGGCTATAACAAGGAAGAAGAACTTCAACATAGTGCATTTGTGGCTCAAACAAAAGAGGTTGATTCTGATGCATTTACATGTTTATCTTGCATTCAATTAACAGGTTCTAACAACAGGTACAAAGATAACATTGAAACCCTGCGATAAAATCTCGAAAATTTGACAGAGGCTAATAAGGTTTTGAAAGAAAATGCATTAGCTTATGAAAAGAAATTCAAAGCCTATCAAGATGAGTATCAAGCGTTCAAAGCTAAAATCTATAGTCAATAAGATGAAATAGATAGTTATTTGAAAGAAGTTTCTTTGCTTAACAAAGAGCTTGCTGACTTTAAATCTGAAGCTGATGATCTTAAACAAAAAAATGTCAAATTTGCTACGTCAAATATGATATTTGATCACATCCTTGATAAGCAAAGGACTGATAAGAAAAGCAAGGTAGGTATTGGCTATAACCATGTACCTCCTCCTATGGACTATCTTCCAATGCCTATTAAGGATGCAATCAAAGACTTTGTGCCTTCTTCCTCAAAAGTAGACACAAATTCTGTTAATGTGCCACTTAATGAGCAAGTTAAACAGGCCGAGCTTGTTAGGCCTACATTTGTTAAAGCTAAAAATAAACCTCTGGTCAGTGTTGAAGAGGTTGTTGTGGTAGAAGATATACCTGAAGTATCTATTATTAAGGTTGAGAAAATAACTGTCAAACCAGACTGTTTTAAATGCAAAGGCAAAGCTAAAGTTGATAATGAATATTTCAAAGTTAAAAATGTTAAAAGGGATTCTAAATCTACTAACTCAACCTCGGGAACATCTACTTCAACATGTTCACCTAAAAGTGCATGTTCAACAAATGTTCCTGTTAATAAACCTTCTGTGTACTGTCCTCCACCGAAACGATTTGAGGGAACTCATTGAAATCAATCTTTTTGATGAACTGGAATTCATCAAAGGAATTGGAATTCCAAAAATGTAATGCCTTTGAGTTACGAAATTTGATGATTTACAAATCAATTCATTCGTGAACCAAACACTCTTATGAAATGGAATTAAATTCCAACTCGATTGAATTTCATGAACCAAATGCAACCTACGTTTTCTAATGCAAACACTACAATGTCTGTTTTGTTAGGAATCTATAGCGCAGATTGATATAAGCCTTGCGGATGTCGTGAACAACAAACGGATCATTCATACATACGCCCTTCAAAAGGGAATGAGTCAGCTTGATGTGGAATTGCAATGGAGAACTTCTGACTAATGAATGCTAACTGATGGCAATTGTGAAGAGGGCCAATCCAGTTATTCCATCTCCTTATTATATTATTAGCATGACTTAAAAGCTAGTACGTAATATTTAACTTAATCAATTGGATAATTAGATTGGAACTAGGATTAGTTTTGGTTACTTTATAAATAGATGCATGGTTATTAATATTTGGAGGATTCTTCTATGCTACTGATATATACAACAAATATGTTGATTTATACAACAATTTTTATGTATATTGATGTAGTTCAGTACACTGCGATGCTTATTTTTGATGTATAAATCAAAAGATGTGTTTGTTGAAAATAGTGTCCAAAGTCATAACTAATTGGTAATACTATCATTAAAAATGGAGTCCTTTTTGAGTTGCCATCAATGAACAGTAAGAGAGATAATATTAATTGGAATTAATATTATAAGTTAATTATTTGGTTTGTTAATTTATCAAAGTTGATAAATTAAGTAGAGGCTAAAAGAAATTAACAGAAACTATAAATAATATTTAGTTAGTTTATTAATTGAATATTAATTGGAAACTAAAAGGAATATTTGGGAAGCGAGTTCCAACCGGCAGTTGGAGAGGTCAACCGGCGGTTGGAGGCTAGGGTTTGTAAGGCGTTGCGACGCGTGTTTGACTTGGGAAAGAATTAATCCCAACCACCGGCTGAAGGCTTCAACCGGTGGTTGGAGGCCGTCAGAAGTTGTCCCACATTGGCCAGGGATTAAAACCCAAGGGCTCTATCTCCCCTATAATTAGAGGTCATCCCTAAGCTATCCAATCATCCCAGATTCGAATTTAATTCGTTTCTTTCTTTCTTTCTCATTCCTATTACTTGTAAGAGTCTTTCGACTAAAAGTTGGGATCCTAGGATCTGGAGTTTCTCTTGGTTCATGGGTGTGAACCATTAGAGGTATTCTGGTTTGGGTACTTGCCATTTGAAGCATGGAAGCTCGAGCAAGGTGGCCTGCGTGCGAGAAATTGGTTTTCTCAAAGGTTACTATTTTCTCATTTATCTATTTATTTTGTTATTGTTAATAGGTTTATTAAGTCAAGGTCTTTTAAGGTTTAGTTTCCTAATTGTTTTAGATCAATTGTTATTTTCCGCTGCATATGTTAATCTAGCTAAGTAATAGAAAACCCAACAATGATATCAGAGCCATAGCTTAATAATATTAGCAATACAAAATGTATTTTGGAAATAAAATTATTTTTATTTTGTCCAAATAAGTAAATTAAGTATATATGTATAACAGATTTATGGGAAAATTACCTTAAATAGAAACGAACTTTGACTGAATTTTGCATTTTAGAAATGAACTTTCAAAAGTTTTAATATTAGAAATGTACTTTCAATTTAGTTTCTATTCTAGCAACCTGTTAAATTTAACCCATCTTCATATTTTAATGGTTTAAAATATACTATTTAGACATTCATATTTTAATGGTTTAAAATATACGCTCAAATTTAAAAATGTTTTAAAATAGAACCCTAAACCTTATAAATTTAAGAAAGAACTTATATATAATATGATTTATATATATGTATTATTTAAGTCTAAATACATCGTCAGTCAATCGATAAATCGGCTCAGTCATAGTGAACAAACTATAAGTGTTGATGCATATTAGAGTGTCTGTCAGTTGATCTAGTTATAGTTTTGTAATTAGAATTGAGTTTCCTGACTCCTGCGACGTTGTGCACAATGTCGCAGGTGCGACGTCAGGTTTTGGGCCTGCGACGTTGTCTATGTCGCATGGGCTTGGACCTGCGACGTAGTGTGTAACGTCGCAGGATCGAGTGTTTAGTATATAAACACGTTTTGTAATCAGTTTTAGGGTTGACGAAAAACCCTAAACGCAATCAGTCGAAAATACCTGTAACCTAGTCGAATATTATCAATAAACAATCGTTCCAATTCGTTTTACTTGCTTAGTGTTTATTGATTAGTTTGTGTAATTGATCAATTGGTGTTTCCGCAACCAATTGATTTGTGAGACTTGATTCAAGATCGATATTACGGACTTACAAGTGGTATCAGAGCCACGGGGGCTCGTTTTTAGAGCATCGGATCAAGTAAAACATTATGTGGATCAAACACACCGTTAAAGTCTTAACTCATAGCGAATTAAGATATATAATTCGTCATACCTCTTGGTGAATAAGTCTCACCCATGGAATACTAATGACTTTCAAACGCAACGTTTCGTTCGTTGGTGGCTCTTGTAACATGAATGTGAATACTTCTTCCCATATTGGATTTTTGTTATTCGTCATTATCTGAAAATTAAAATCAAACCAAACCCAAATGTGTAAAATAATAGCAGAATTTAAGAAGCTCTTGCAAGAATATTACTTCCGAAGTCACTACAAGCGTAGTAGAAACAGACCGGAGTTTTCCTTGATTTCCCTTGGAAAAGGACCAATATGCGCGGATTCATGTGATTTTTTCTTTGGAGAGATCGGGCTTCATGGATTATAACTACAAACAATCCTCCACCATTGGAAGTTTTTACAAGATCCATTTGCATTGCACTTGTAAATTCTATGTGATTCGGGATCAGGATTTGGTCATCTGGGAAAGGTTTGTACATCATCTCAATAAGAAGGTTGCCCGTGATGGAACTATTATAACTCGCACCGAAGATATAAAGATCTCGATGTTCTGGATATTCAGATCTAAAATTTTTCAATGACAGAAAATTCCTTCCTACAATATCATGCTTCATATCCTACATTCATAACAGAAGTACAATGTTTATGCCATACTTGTTTTTAATCAACCTTAAATATAAAGGATTAACAGCACCAAAATACATGGGCGGACAGAGGTGGGGCAGCGACACACCCAACCCCACAAGAAATAATAACATTTTAAAATTTTCAACCCATAAATTTAAATTTTTTTCGTCCCCTCTCCTTCAATTTCCTAGCTACGCCCTGGATATTCATAACGTGTATCAAACTTTCAAAGCTTCCATTGTATGTATTCAATTATCGATATATGTAATTTGATTTATGTGTCATCTATATAAGCTACCGTATGATATCCATACAAATTGACACGTATAAAAAATACATACAATATAATGATCATAAATATTAAGTATATTATATGCCATGTACGTCCAATTAATCCAATACACACTCTGAATATCACAACTTAATCTGATATATTTTGGTGCAATTATATCAAATATGGATAAAAGGTCCAACTTAAGGGTGCATCTAGTACAAGAACTTCTCAATAATTCACGATTTTTAAGAAAATGAGGAATTTTTTTAATCTTTATCTTGACAAAATCAGTGACAAACTTTGAAAACGTTATCAAATTTGGTCGTTTTATGAACTACCAAATTTTAAGATTCCTTACTCATGTTCACCTATCAAATAACATATACTTACTAAAGTCTTTTTCAATTAGTTGTAACTTGGAAGTGTACACTTATTTAGGACAACCTAAAATATAATGTAGATAATTGTACTGAGACGGATGAAGTATAACATATAAGAAGTTTCATTGTATCTTTAGAAAGGGAAAACGGTTGAAGGGGTTTTGACAAGTATAATTACAAATTGCAAAGATGCGTATTTCATTTTTCAATGGAAATTTTTCTACAGCAACCGTACTTAAGCTTAACCTACAATTATCTGCAATTAAACTCACCCCAAGTATTTTTCAAAATTTCCAATTTGCGTAGTCTATTATTGAATAGGGTAGACATATATCAACCACAATTTCTGATAAATCCACCGATATTGTGCATTGACAATGTATATAGTACAAATTGTTGATGCACAGTTTTGATAGATTCATAAAAACAGCAGTGGAAAAATCACCAAATAACTTTATATATAGTGAACTCTCAGTAGTTATAGTATACTTGAAGACTTTAAAAGATAAGTTACTAAATACTGATGGTGCGTTCAAAACACATATTTGTAGACCCTGAATATCAAGATTTTCCACATATAAAGTGAATTCTTCATTCCACTTAGGAGTCATCGTGTACTTTACGGTCGTTTTCTTTGAGCATGGAAGACTACTTTCAGTTAGTTTCAGTACAACGTAAGGATTTCAAGGAGTGAAAAAGCTAATTTTGAGGTTCATTGCTCTTACAATTTTCACCTTCAAAATTCCAGATTTTTGACCAACCTAAATAAAACTTGTTGTTAGTGACAATACATAGAAATTGAGTAAATATCATAAATGGTTCATGTGATTTGTGCGAATTTATACGGATTTATAGAAAGTGTCTCTAATTCTCTTTTCCAATGTTTTAGTTCAAAAAGATTCTGTTTTTCTCATGGATATCTCTCATCCATGTAAATTGACTAAAATGCCCTTATCCACCCATTTTTAAATTTATAGATAAAATTTATGGTTGAAAGTATTTTAGTCAATTTAAGTGGACGACGGAGAAAAGTAAACCCAATGTTTTAAAAACCAAACCAGACCGGATAGGGCTCCAGGTCCGGTCGAACCGGTCCGGCCGAACCGCCCACGCCGAAGTGTTAAAAAAAAAACAAAAAAACCAAAAACTGGTTTAATCGGTCCGGTTTCCAGTTGAACCGTCCGGTTTGACCGAACCGCCCGATTCGTTGACTGGTCAAAACCGATTTTCACCCGACCGAAAACCCTAAAATTTCCGGTTGAACCGGTCCGACCGTCCAGTTCAACCCAGTTTTCTAAACATTGAGTAAACCTTTCGAACTAATAGCACGGAAAGAAGTTTATGGACGACTTTGATAAATTCTTGTAAACCACATGGATCATCCATGGAATTACTCATAAAAATGACAAAAGAAAAATATGTTGTTTGTGACATCCAGAAATTACTCAGCCTGAACCCGACTTATTTGATAATTAGTGATATGGGAATCGTAATTACTCTAACCTGATACCTTTATAGTAAAGAAAAATATACAAAAACTTGATCTAAGCAAATTAAACAAAACTTACTTGATATTTAAGTGCAGTTTGAAGTGCTTTCACGATTTGCGTCATAAGTGGACGTTCCTCACGTTTTCTATTTAAACACTGATAAGCTATTTCCTTAAAGATCTTGAAAGAATCAGGTTCTATTTCCTTTTTTATACTATCAAGTACCATTTCCTCTACGACGTTTTCTTCATATGATCGTCGCACTAATCCAAATAAAGGTGGACACTTGACGTCGTTGTTGCTTATACACAACCTCCCACATAACACCTCAAACAACACCACACCAAAAGAGTAAACATCCGACTCTTTTGTTAAGAAACCTGACTCAACGTATAGAGGATCACAATAACCGAATGTGCCTACAGCATTGGATACGAGATATGTGAATTGTTTGTTCGCAGGACCAAATTTGGAGAGGCCAAAATCAGAGATCTTAGCATTCCAACTTTCGTCTAGTAAAATATTTGAACTTTTAATATCGCGGTGCAATACTCTTAGTTGGGTCTCAGATGGAGCATGAAGATACTATAGTCCACGAGCCGCCCCAATGCATATTTTAAGGCGTCGAATCCAAATTAGATCCTCGTTGTCTAGATACAAGTCAAGACTTCTCTTAGAGCAACCACATTGCTCCTACATGGCATTGTGCAATAGAAATTAACATGACAAGGTGGCATGCACTTAATGCATTGTAGCTCTCCATATCATGCTACGCAGAAAGAAGCGTGGGTGTCTGTTGCAACCCATCTTAAGATGCAAGTGGTGGGGCCATCAAGTAATAAATCAAGTTGTTTTTATTCCTCCACTATTGAAGTTGCCCCCAATAACTGTAGACTTTCCCATTCAAGTATTGATATATGAATTATTATTATTATTAATATAATGAATACCCATTGAACTATTTTATAAAAATAACCTTAAAAATACTTAATGTTTATATAACGTGTGGCTCTAATATATTTTGAACTTTGAAGTATGATATTTTCATTTAATTAATTTGTAGTGCTATAAACATGTTATAGTAATTTACTATGTTTATATTCGGTATTTACTGTCATGTTATATTTGAAAACACCACACAAACCATACAAATACACATATATTTATATTTGCGTATTTATATATATATATATATATATATATATATATATATATATAAACGAAAAATAAATTTATTTAAATATAGTACAATGATGTGTCAATATAATAGATTCTGTCAAGTTTAATGCATTGTGAGACTTTTACTGGAAATGATGATATGTTGATGTGGTAATGTATTAGACTTTGTAGAGTTGAATGCATTGGAGATGGTCTTACATGCATATTCATATGAGGATCTTTTCATTTTGATCGTCGCAATACCCTAAGAGAGAGACGTTATTCTCATGTCTATAAAGGGAAAGCATCATTATCTATTTCCAAAATTCGGGATCTCCTTGCCCAAATGCACGATTTAGACGCTTTAAAGCAACCGTCATCTCACCCTTGGAACTATCAACGAATTTTCCTAGATAAACTTTCCCAAATCCTCCTTTTCCTATACAATTTTCTTCGGCAAAGTTGTTGGTTGCTGAATTTATAGCTTCTAATTGTACTTTGAGATGTTTAAATTGTTTTATGTGAGCCATTTTTGGTGGTGGCCGGAATAGATAACATAAAACACAAAGAGCTCCTATGTATTACTATATAATTGGAGACCTTGAATGGGCAACCCTTTGGTCAGATGATTTTTGGATTAATAATTGATTAATTGTATAAGTCCAACTATTATATATAAACCGAAAGTTCTTAATTAGAATTCACTTTTATTTATGGAGTGTTTAAAAATGCATTTAACTTGTATTTGATGTGTATTTTGTGTACCCTACTTACATTTGCTATTTTTAATGCATCTAACTTTCAAAAACAGCGTTTTAATGTATTTTGACGATGTGTCGCTTGTTTAAGGTGTCACGTGACATCCGGAGAGTTTGACACGTCATTAAAACGTCATAAAGATACACTAAAATATACTTTTGAAAGTTTAATGCATTTAAAATAGCAAGCCTAAGTTGTGTACACACAATAGACATCAAGTACAAGTTAGATGCATTCAGATACACTAACCCCATTTCTATATTGTGTGCTTAGACCACTCCCAACGGTAACCGGTTATGTGAACAGGTTACCAACCGATTAGTTACCACCGTGTCAAAGGTAACCACTTCTCAAACCGGTTGAAGTCACAAGCGATTGAAACCGGAGAAGTGGTTCAAACCACTTTCTTAATCATTTAAAAAACTGTGAGCCCGCACAATAAAATTCCATTTTTTCCGACCATTTAAAAAAAGTGTAACGGTATGGGAGCGTTGGGAGCCAACGGCAACAAAAAAAATTCAAATTTTTAACCCACTTTCCACTACCACTTTCATATATATATATATATATATATATATATATACACACACACACTCACACATATATATATACAACTTTCACACCACTCTTTTTTACACTACTCTATTTCACCACAAAAACTTCAACTTTCATATATATATATATATATATACCCACTTCACACTACTCATTTTTATACCCAAAAAATTACACCCAACTTAGATACAACATTTACATATTACTTATCACAAAAAATCATAAACAATGCCTAAAAACAAAAACAAAAAAACATCTACATCTTAACAATTTGATCAACACTAATTTTCCCACACCAAATCCGAACACGGATTCACCAACTGGTTCTTCTTCCGCGCAATCAAACTCTCTTTCTCTATTTCAACCAACCGGTTTCGCACATTACGTACCACTTTTGACAAACTCGTATTCACAATCATTTTATCAACAACACCCACAACAAGCATGTTACCCTATCCCACAACAACAACACTCTACATAACCACAACCATAACAACAACAGTATTCACAACCGGTCCGAACGACGAAGACGACGCTGAAGCCGAAGACGGAGAATCCGGATCCGAATAAATTATTTTAGTGTGTTTTATTTATTGTATTTTTTTTAGGAAAAGTAATGTGTGTTTTAATTATTGTATTTCTTTTTTTGTTTTTGAAAAGTAATTTTAATTTTAATTTTATGTAATGTTTTATTTTAAGTTGTTTTGTATTAAATAATTAAAATGAAAATAAAGTGATTTGTAAGTGGTTAAACTGTTGGTACGGAAGAATTAGTTTTGAATCGGTTAGTGGAAAGCTGATGAGGCGCTAATGTGGCAAAAGTGGTTAGGAAGTTGTTCAACCACGGTTGGGAGAGGTCTTACAGTTTTATTCGAAACTAGTGTTAAATTCATGCAATGCACGGCTAGTATTATAAAATATGTGACCATAAGTCAAAACGATATATGAAATGGGGAAACTTTCAGATTTAAAAGAAACTTTTTTTCGTTATTAATGATACTTTATAAATTTTTAACCTCTCAAAAATAAATAATAACAACATTTCTTTTATATGGTGATGATACATAGGATTTGTATAATGTGGTATGGGTAAATTTTTGACAAATAATTGAGGGTTTCCTGAAGAGCAAGGAAAAACAAATAGATCATTTCTGGGTTGGTTGTTATGCTGATCGAGAAGACACAACATATATAATTATATATATGGCCGTTCTCACGACGACTTAGAAGATTTCAAACTTTTACAACTATTCTATATTCTATGTTGCCATTGATGTTGAATGATTGAAAACGTTGATATATTATTGACAAAATGTTAAGAACTCACGCAACCTGTTTTCATTGTTTTCATGAAACCTTGAGTGGGATATATTTTATTGAGAAAAACCTTGAGTGGTATATATATATATATATATATATATATATATATATATATATATATATATATATATATATATATATATATATAAAGGGTGGGGATAAAAAAACGGTAACTCTTTTTGATTAACAATTTATTTAAGTTGTGAACTTTCATTTTTTTTTCTTCACAAATGAATTTTTTTGTGAACCCATATATTTTTTTTACACGTAAAATTTTCGTAATGAATTTTTTCGTTTGCTTCACAAAAATGTTTAACTTTTTTAATTGTGAACCTTATTTTTTTCACATCATTTTTTTTAAATTTTTTCACGATTTTTTCAAAAAAATTTTAATTGTGAAATTTTATTTATTTTTGGGTTCACGAAAAGTTTTTAACTTTTTCAACTGTGAACCTTAATTTTTTTTTTAGTTTACGCAAAGTTTTTAACTTTTTCAATTGTTAACGTTTTCTTTTCAACTGTAAACCTTAATTTTTTTTAGGTTCACGAAAAGTTTTAAAAAATTTCAATTGTGAACCTTAATTTTTTTTGAGTTCACGAAAAGTTTTTTAACTTTTCAATTGTGAACCTTAATTTTTTTTTTTTGGCTCACGGATAATTTTTAACTTTTTTTAATTGTGAATCTTTTCTTTTTCAACTGTGAATCTTAATTTTTTTTTGTTCACAACAAGTTTTTAACTTTTTCAATTGTGAATCTTATTTTTTTGTTTTGAGTTCACAGAAAGATTTTAAGTTTTTCAATTGTGAACCTTAATATTTTTTTTTTTAGTTTTCGAATTTGACTTTATTTTATTTTTTTCAAAAAAAAATATATTTTTGTGTAAACCTTAATTTTTTATGGTTTATTTCAAAAAGAAAAAAAAAAGTTCACACCTAAAACAAATTATGAAGGAAAAAGTATTTTCACCGTTTTTTTATCTCCACCCCTTATATATATATTATAGAGAGAGAGAGAGAGAGAGTTTGGATCAAATGAGAACACTTTAAAAATAAGAACGGTGATAACATCTCATAAATGCACAACTAGCCAACAAAAATCATTAGATTCACAGTCATACATCTCAAATATGCAAAGAAAAATAAATACACATTTCTGAAAATGCACAAAAATTGAAAAAAATGATTGATGCACAATTATCTCTATAATTGTGCATCAATCATTTTTTTGATTTTTGTGTATTTTTGAAAGTTCGCATCAATTCTAATCAATTTTTCTACACATATTTGAGATGAATGAGTGTGAATCTAATGATTTTGTTGGCTAATTATGCATTTATGAAGTGTTCTTACCGTTCTTATTTTTGAAGTGTTCTTATTGGAACCTTACCATATATATATATATATATATATATATATATATATATATATATATATAGTCCCAGGTTCAAATGAGAAGGTTAATTTTTGTGAGAATGTGAGAAACACTTTAAAATCAATTTTTAACTATGCAAAACATGTTATTTTACAAAATTTTCTTCGTAGCTTCTTTTTTAAATAACTTTTAGAAGTTATTTTTCAAATAAAAAAAAATTCGACGTTTTATTTTTTTTTATTATTTTTAATTAAATTTTTTATTCATAATAATCACATTTTATAATTTGATAATCACATGAATAATATGTGATTATCATGCCATATTTTGTGATTATCTCGAACATATGATAATCACATTATATTAGAGAATAATCATATGTGATTATCATATTATATTTTGTGATTATCTTCAATAATCACAACAGTAACAACTGTAAAATAAGTTCGAAAAAAAAAGTTAATATTTTTTATTTATATTTATATTATAGCTTCCAAAAGTTATTTTAATAGTAATCATTAAAAAAGTTTTACAGGAAAAAGTGTTTCGAATAGTTAAAAAGTAGTTTTGAAGTGCTTCTCACGTTCTCACGAAAATTAGTCTTCTCATTTTAACTCACATCTATATATATACATAGTCTTAGAACAAAGAGATTCCTTGAGAACGGTGAGAACACATCTCATCCCTTCATTTTTTGATCAAAAAAATTGATTTTAGAGGTGACACTTTTGTAAAGACTTTGAAGTTTGATTTTGAAGGGTTCACATAAGGATTGCTAGGTGAAATTTAAATTTATTTGCTTCACAATAGTTTTAACATGGTGAAGTTTTATTTAATTTTTGTTGACAACAATGTTTTAAGTAGTGAATTGATATGTATAAACATTAATCTCTTCAAAAACTAATGTTAATAAAAAAAAATTACTTAATCTCATTAAAACTATGAGAACCTATACAAATAAAAATTTATAGCATCATAACCTTATATTAAGAAAAAAATAATAATAAACTTAACTCACAAAATGATATGAAGCTAAAAAAAACTAGCTAAAAAAACTTCACATGAGCAAAATGATGTGAATTTAAAAGAAAAAAAAACTTCACATGAGCAAAATGATGTGAATTTAAAAGAAAAAAAACTTCACGTAAGCAAAATGATGTGAAGCTAAAAATAAAGTTTCACATGAGCAAAATAATGTGAAGCTAAAAAAAAAATTAATATGAGCAAAATGATGTGAAGCTAAACAAAAAAAAATCACATGAGCAAAGGTGATATGAAGCCTCCAAAATCAAACTTCAAAATATTTACAAAAGTACCACCTCCAAAATCAGTTTTTTTGATAAAAAATGGATGACAAGATGAAGAAGAATTATATGCAATCTAATATAAACTTATAAACATAATAATTATAGACAATAAGATCCATTAACACATATGCATCCGATTATGCATCTATCCCAACATAAAAAAAAATATAGATGCATTCATGCAATTAGTTCCCGTTCTATTTATTTTGGTAATCGAAGAACTATATAACATAAATTGAAGTATCAAAGAACAAAATACATTAAAAATAGCAGATTTCCACACATTCACTAATCGCACAGTTACAAAATAACGTCTTCACGATTCACCGTGTCGTCGTCGTCGATGTAAATAGAGAACCGGTGTACGGAATCGTCATTGTTGCCATTATAGTTGTCGCCGGTGGTTCCTCGTCTGCAGTTATAGCAAAAGTTCATTTTGGTTCATCGATTTGGGTTAGAAATCGTAGTTGTGTATTTAGGATTTATTTTGGGGGTTCAGCGAGAAACAAGAGTGTGAAAAAGATAAAGTAAATGTCGGTGTAATTTTGGACTTTTAAGTACTACCCACTCATTTAATTAAGAGCCCATCAAGCTTTTTTCATTTAACAAACTGAAAGCCCATACGGAGTTCTCATAGTTCTTACCCTGAAAGCCCATACGCAGTGCTCATAGTTCTTACCAAATTTAGAGTTCTCACCTGATCCTTTCACTATATATATATATATAAAAGTTAGATTAGATGGAGGGTGGAGATGTGTTTTCACTATTTTTTTATCTCCTTGTTTTCATGTGTCAAACTCTCCGGATGCCACGTGTCACCATAAACGAGTGACACATCACCAAGTTACATTAAAGCACCCTTTTTTGAAAGTTTGATGCATTAAAAATAGCATACATAAGTTGGGTATACACAATAGATATCAGGTAGGTACAAGTTAATTGCATTTCTAGATACTAATCCCCTTTTATTTTTTATTTTTTTCCCAAAAAATGTAATATGAATATGATTGGAGAGCTTTTGAGACTCAGTTATATGCCAGATGTGGTACCAAATTGATTGGATTAAACTTGAAGGATTCCTAAAACCGGGCACACTGCCAATGGTTCAGTTTTGGTCAATTATTAGCCCACAATTGGATTAGAGTTCACAATATACATAAAGATCTTCGACACATATTCTATCTGGAAACGGTTTTTTTTTAAGAATACAAGAAATCTAATATGTATCTAATTTTTCTATGTGGCCTCTACCCTCAAAATCAACTTATCTAAGAACAAGTTAATTTTCAAGGTCGGAGTAAATGAGTAAGAGGTTCAAAGGGTTAGCAACCATTCTTTTGGTGTCAGGTTTCTCTATTACCATGCAAGTAACTACCTTTGTCTTCAAATTGCATTGCAAAAGCTCATCAAGCAGAATTTGATTTGAAAAAGAGCTCCAGTTTAACTTTTATTTGAATTTGAAGATTTCGATTGTGATAAAAGTTACACCGGAACCAATTCTTGATAAACCTTCTACAATGGCATGAGTCTTTTATATCTGAAAAACCACAAAAATGAACTAAAAATGATGGCTCCAGTAATCCCCGTGATCACCAGCACCCATGTAAACGCTGACGGGCTATCAAACAATGGTATCATAAAATTCATGCCAAATATGCCTGCTACTACTCCAAAGATGGCGACAACAAATGTTGCCGTAGTTAGTATCAACTCAAACTGTATAAGCTGGTTGCGGACGTTATCCTGCAGTTCAAATTTTCATAATGCTGCAAGTTAATAAAACCACAGGTGGCAATTTTGACCCATTACTTATGAATAGATCGTGTTGTGTATTATAAACAAGTCAAATGAGTAAAGGTTTAGCTTAAAAGGAGACAAGTTGGATGAACATGTTAAATTGTCCAACGTGCACTCTAACACAGAAAACCTCGTAAGTAAATATATTAGAAGTATTAGATAGAATACTAATGGAGTAATAGGATTAATGTACAACCATACATAACACACTAGTTATTTATATAAAAAATAAAGTCGGGAAAAAAGTACTATGGATCAACTCAACCCAACTAATTACCCCTTCGACCTTTTAACCCGTTACTCAACTTGCACGACCCGTCCATTGTGCCATTTCTAAGATAATAATATGGTCAATTAAAATGCTCATTTTTTAGGGTCTTGTAGATCGTAAGTGTTATACTTTCTATTTCATAAAGGATGGGAGTGTTCAGGATTTGGATGGTTATATACTTGTATTCAAAGTAGTTATTGCAAGTTGAACATTAAGAATCATATAATAATATATTTTAAATTAGTTATGTAACTTCACATTTTATATCAGAAAAAAATGCACGGATCGTCCCTGTGGTTTGTCTCAAATAGCACTCGTCATCCCTTGCAGTTTTTTCTTGCACTCGTCATCCCTGTGATTGCTAAATATTGCACCGGTAGTCCCTTCCGCTAACGTCCGTTAGTTTTTCAGTTAAGTCTAAGGGTACAATGGTCATTTAAGTACTTTAGGGACTACGAGTGCAATTTTGTAAACCACAGGGACGATCCGTGCAATTTTTCTTAATTTAACTTTAATATTTATTTTTTACATAATAGTATAATATATTTTCTTAATAAGCTTTTCACTTTAATTATATTATTTATTAGTATTTTTTTTTTGCTACAATATTTTTTTATTCTATTTTTGTTGCAATAATTTCTTTATTTGATGATTAAATTGATCAACTTAAATATCTGCTACTGGTTCTTGTAAATTAGGGCATTTACAGGAAATAGAATAAAAATTATTTAAGTTGATCATTTTAATTAGGCTTGTATATGAACCGAACAAACAAGAACGAAATATGTTTGCGTTCATTCAAGAAGGTTTTATCGAACAAGCGAACGAACTCGAACGGGTATGTTTCTCAATAAGAACCAGGTTATATATTCGTTTGTGAATGTTCGTTTATGTTGAGAAACGTATCCGTTTGAGTTCGTTCGCTTGTTCGATAAAACCTTATTGAATGAACACAAACATATTTCGTTCTTCTTTGTTCGGTTCATTTACAAGCCTAATTAAAATGATCAACTTAAATAATTTTTATTCTATTTCCTGTAAATGCCCTAATTTACAAGAACCAGTAGCAGATATTTAAGTTGATCAATTTAATCATCAAATAAAGAAATTATTGCAACAAAAATAGAATAAAAAAATATTGTAGCAAAAAAAAAATACTAATAAATAATATAATTAAAGTGAAAAGCTTATTAAGAAAATATATTATACTATTATGTAAAAAATAAATATTAAAGTTAAATTAAGAAAAATTGCACGGATCGTCCCTGTGGTTTACAAAATTGCACTCGTAGTCCCTAATGTACTTAAATGACCATTGTACCCTTAGACTTAACTGAAAAACTAACGGACGTTAGCGGAAGGGACTACCGGTGCAAGATTTAACAATCACAGGGATGACGAGTGCAAGAAAAAACTGCAAGGGACGACGAGTGCTATTTGAGACAAACCACAGGGACGATCCGTGCAATTTTTTCTTTATATCATAAGCTTTTTCTTGCAGCAATGCCTTCTTCTCCAAATCTAATTATTTTGACCCTTAATAATCTACTAATTAGAATCCATCAATTTTAATTCCAAACATTAGATTGGGAATAATCATTTAGGATACACATCTAAACACCCTTATGTTATACTCAAGACTCCAACAGAAATATCCTTCTCGGTCCTACTAGTATCTGAAGAAGGTTATATGGTATATAAAGAAGAAAATTATACCAGTTGGATGTTGATGAAGTCTTCAGTGTCATCAATGTATTCCTTCAGCTGGTACAAGACAAAAGAAAGTCTGTCAAACAAAGATGCAAACTTTGCAACTACACCAACAAGCAATATAGAGTAAATTATGGAAATAGAACTGACTTGAATAAAGGTGTAAGATGGACAAATTGGGTAACCAGTGAAAATGGGTAACCTTTCTTCGTATCGGATTAACCCAAAACTTTTTCTGCCCGAACTTTATTATTTTTGAATAAAATGATTTCGATAGAAATACATCACATTAATGATTCAGGAAGAGACACATTACAGAAATGATTTAGGAAGATATACATTACAAAAATAAGATAGAAAGCTACACATTTTAAAGAGATATAAGGCTGTGTAACAGGTTGTAATGGAAACTTTTGCCTTGGGTTAGGACCGCTTTTAACCCGAAATACAAATTACAAATTTTCACATAAATAGTGTATTATTAAGACTATATTATTATGATAACAATCTACATATAAGAAAATACGCTTCTGATTTCAACCAGTCTACCCATTTCAATCCTTTTTGACCCATAATATTCTTGATATTATGATTCTCATTTTACCGCTTCCGCTCATAAGATATATATGCAAATCGACCCATTTTCAAATCAATGAGAGTGCACTAATTACCGATGTCAATTTATTAAGAGTGCTATCAATGACGACAAAATAAGCCTCCAACAGCATCTCCAGTTCTTCAATGTTTTCTGTAGCACTTTCTGAACTCCTCATGCTATCGTGCCTACTTCTTGCAATGCTCAAAGTTTTATCAAGCCTTCGACTTTCTGGAGGTGAGGAAACTGGAGAAACCGGAGCAGAAATGGACTGTGCACCATCGTTTGACCTGTATCCCATCATAGATTGTTCTGCTCCATCGAATAGTGAATCCATCCGCCTTTTCTTCTCAGTAAGGTACATTTCTGCCATATCTCCATCATCGTCCATTAATTGCTCTATTTCATCTCTTACCTATGTGCAAGTAATTGTCACAATAGGGTCAGCAATATAAACCATATCAACACATAAACAAATAAACAATATAACTTTATTTTTAACGATTTTGAAAACTTTTGTGCACTTAGACACAATTTGGATGACTTCCACCCGTTTGACCCATTCCTATATTAGTTAATCAAAATTCAGCTGAAACCGTTTTGACCTGTTAGAGATAAAACATAACCCAAATCAACCCATTTATAAATGGGTCAGAGTTTCTACCTCAAATACACCTTAAGAGAAATTAAATAAAAAATATTAGAGACAGAGATTATCTTTAGCACCTTCTGAACCCTCCGAGTCAATGCAACAAGTCTGCTTTTCAGTCTACGAACACGTTCCAAATTTAATGTGCTGATCTTTGAAGTAAGTTCATCTAGCAACGGATATGCTTCAATTTCTAATTCAGCTGCCTGATGAATTCAAAGAAAGATTTTTGGTGTGAAGATTTGATCAGCAATAAAATACGCTTTAGTTTGTGAGCAAAAATATGCTAACTCATATGAAGCACATTAAAGCTATGTGATGCGTTATAGACTTATAGTATTATGGACCACAAAATCACTAAGGTAAATGATAGCAAGAGAGTACTGGTTCTCTTTTGACCATCAGATGTAATTTGTGACTATATTTAGCAGTACCTCTAACTTATCTTGAATACAATCCAATCAAGTAATAAACATTTCTCACTAATGTGAATAATGAACAAACGAAAATTCAAATGATATGGAACTTTATTGGTTTCATACGTATATTTTTGCCTGAAAATCTGAAATATATCAAACAAATACCATGCGCTAATACATCTTACAAAAAGCATTAGGCAACAAATATTATAGATTTTCATAATCCAGTGGCTATTGATTGACTGTATATAGCTGCATTAAGTATTGTACAAATAACAATAACTCATCGATGGATATCTATAGCTTGCAAACCTAGTTAGAATTATATAATGTTTCCCACAAACTTTTGCAATTGACAGTTACAGTTACAATCTAACCTCTTATATTCTGTAATAAGTTAGACACATACATATATCTCCAATGAAAAGATACAGAATGGTTGCTATCATTGCATTATAATGTTTGAAACAAGAGATAGGGTTGAACTATAATCAAAAGGTAATAACATAGCTAGAAACTAAGCGTACGAATTATCACCTCTGTCTAAACCTTCAATTATCCTCACTCACAGGTCTTAATAGAATAAATTATACTACATTTTATGGAACAAATACATGTAACAACGGAAACATAGCGAATTCCACTTTAGAAAAGTATAAGCATACTTTATGTGCTGATAAACTGTAAGAATTGATAGTTATATAGCATACCTGTGTATCCAAAAATGTACAAGCAGCCTCTAGAGCAACTTCTAGAGCCCTAAACTCAAAGGGCAAGTAGTCAGGGGACGTGTTTCCGAACATATCCCCAAAATCCCTATTTCCTATACGTCTGTTCAATTCAGCGCCTTCTGACTGCCAAACCTCACCAACCCCTGCAGCTCTCAATCGTCTTTGTAATTCCACCACATATTGCAACACATAACTATCAAGAGAATTCAAAAGCAGAACTTCATCGGCTGTTATAATACACCGAATCTGCTCCAAATTTACAACTATAGCCTTCTCTCTACCCAGAATTGTCGATGGATAGACAAATAATGGATCAAGCAGACGAAGATCTCGAGCAGGAAGATCACACCGACGCATTATAGTGAACTTATCGACCTCAATGACTTGTGAATCCCCAGTAGCAGCATCAACACGAATCCATGATCGAAGACCTTGGCCACGCTTTTTGAGACCTAAAACATCCACCCCTTGAAAAGGCTGGCGACCCGATGCAGATGGTCTATACGATGCATCTCGAAGGTTCATAGCTGAGGCAGGTTTTGGTGGCAACAGTCGCTCTTTTAGGTCTGCCATTATAGAGGTCTAACTGCAGAGCACAAATGTAAAGCATAAGAACCAAACTGATCCAAAATAAATAAATCCAATAGACGAATGTTTGATCATTGCAAACTAAATAACTTATGACTAACATAACACAGGGGTGATTGTTTTCATTATGAGGTGCACAAAATGTACCGAGTAAGCATCAATAATGTTGGATAACAACTGGAAACTAAAACCTGCAAAACTAGATGTTATTTTCATTTTTCATTTAATTACTGAAACCAATACCAATTTGAACACTTTCCCACGTTATCATATACGACATCTGAGATACTGCTGATATTGAGCTTTATGACATTAGAAGCCAGCTAGTAGACCTTTTAGATTAGCTATTCTTTTAAAAGTCATGAAAACAAAACTCATTTCGAAAGTATCTAATGTGTACCAAAATATGGCAATAATGGCCCATTTCGAAAATCATCTGTCACATCCACTAACAACAACATGTGATAAACAATATAAGTGTATGACAACAAAATGCAGTATATACCTATATTAGTAATGAAATGTTCATAGAGTCAATTAAGCTTCCACATAACATATTTAAGTTCCAAAATCCAAATTATAATATTGCAATACAACAGTTGCTGACATATTCAATTTCTAAAATAAACCTAAATTTTTTATCAAACTAATCTGAAAACCTAAAAGTATAAACAGGTCACTTACTCTCCAATCGATGATAATTAGGGTTTCAATTTGCATAAACCTCAATCACAACACTTTCCGATCATCAAACAGCCTGAAAAAAACAACATAAACACTATTCAATTCAAAACATCAATTCATACATACATATATACAGATATACATACAAATAAATAACAAACAGTATAAATGAACTTACAGATACATGAAAATTGTAATGAATTATTAAATGTGAATTTATGATGAAAGAATGAAGGAGATGTACAGAAGTCTCAGAGAAGTTTGTTGCCGCTTATGAAGAGACCTATAGATACAGAGTTGGTGTATGTATAGATGATGAAGAAAAGAATGAAATCTGCAATCAATTTGGAAGCAAACATAACCAAACTCTGATTGCCTACCGGATTCTATTTTACTAAAA
This sequence comes from Pseudognaphalium luteoalbum, assembly GCA_963422505.1. Classification (NCBI taxonomy): domain Eukaryota; kingdom Viridiplantae; phylum Streptophyta; class Magnoliopsida; order Asterales; family Asteraceae; genus Pseudognaphalium; species Pseudognaphalium luteoalbum. The sequence goes on from OY730194.1 coordinate 5,603,739, forward strand.
ATGATGATGATTTTAACAATTTTATCATGCGTGGATTGCGTGTGGTGGAGTTTGTTAAACGACGTCGTACTTGTAGTAACCTCAACGATTAGATAACAAACAGTGTTTACTCCCCACGTTTTGGTGGTTGCAAATTTGGAGTAATTATTAGGTTTTGTAAAATGCATATCCACGGTTGATAACTTTCGACTTGTAACTCGTAATATCAATTTTTTATTCATGACTTTTAACTCATTTTGTAACATTTAATTAATTTATAAGACTCACTATTTAACAATAAAATATGGTGAAAGTCGATAGTTAAGTTATTAACCGATAATCAACAAAAAGACTTAACTTAAAATAGAATATAATCATTTCTGTTTTGATTTTGTGATTTTGCTTTTTGTATGACACTACACTAATTAGTTACGTTTAAAAAAGTTTTTCATACACCAAAGTTATGTTTTTGTATAGTTGTACAGTAAATTATAAATGTTGTAGAGTGTGGTGTATCTAACAATTTGATATTATATTTATCGTTTTTCATAATAAAATTTCTACCATTTATTAGATTTATTTCAAGAAACTTTATATAATGTAGATGTTGGTACGATTATTCTATTTCTTTTGTCGGGTTCTTTTATATTAAGTTGTTATAAAGTCAGAAAATGAATAAAGAAGTGTTCACGAGTTCATCTTACTGGACCAACATGCTCTAATGTGCATTAAAATTTTATTTATTTTTAGGATTTTGCTAAACATAGCCCTTAAGGCTATTATATAACAAATAACTTTTTATGGGTGATTAGTAGATTATGGCTAAAAAAACTAACAAACGTTGTTAATGTTGGCTATATAACTACATGTTGTTGACGGTTTTGTGATGGTTGAAAGAAGTTGACGGTTATTTTTGTTGGAGGTGATTGTTTTTCATAACTTTAAGGGCTACAAATAACATTTTCCTTAATTTTATTTTATTTTTATCTATAGTACTTGGCGTATATATTTTACTAAATTATACACACACGAATGTTGATTTGTTTAGTCAAAAGAGATATTTGGTTTTTTAATTTAATTAAAATAAAGAAAACTAATTGATTAATTGAATTTAGTTTTTGTGATAATGTAACAAAGATGTTTCTATATTATATTTAAGATTTTAAGATTTTGTACCTATATACGGAGTATATAATAATCATAATCTCTACTTTGAACAAACGTACATGAATAAGAAGAAATTAAAAATAAAACTATGACAAGCATGAACACAACTTTTTTACCACTATAGATCTATCATCTATGTATAAGACTATAAGTGAATGAAACCGTTAACCGCTGTAGCATTCACCTTGTACCCAAAATAGCTATCCATCTTTGATTTTGGGCATAACCATTATTCAAATGAATAATGGGAACAAAGATGAACACACAAAATTGAAGTCACACTTTAAAGACAATCTAAAAAAGTGATTGCGTTCATTAAAGGGGTGTTATTAAGTAGTTTGAACATGTATACATTCATGTAACTCATCAAATTCATTGGGTCAACATACTCGGTAAGGATTTCAAATTTAGAAGAAAATGCATTGTGATGTTGAACTGCACCAATAAATAGTGATGTTAATTTTTGGTGGAAGAACTAATATTGCATATTTTATAAATTGAAGGAACAAAAATGTAAAATACGTAATATTCTTATTAATCATAGTAAATTTGTTTTGTGCTGTCAACATTACGAATTATATCCCCTTAAATTTATTGTTTTGATATGACTACAAGCATTGATGAATATCTTAATACCTTGAAGATGGTTATAAGGACAGTTATCGTTTGAACCAATGTACGTATACCATCTATATCCATGACAAAAACCATATTGAACGTAAACCTCACTTTTATTGAGGAGATGCAACAAAATGAATGGAGAACCACCTAATTAAAAGACCAAGTTGTTGAACTCAATTTGGTCTAGTCAAGAACGAACTAGAAGCCAATATAAAAAGACATTAATATCGACATTTTGTGTCCTACAAACACTTTAATTATAAGTATTTAATAATTGTGACCCTAACATCGATTGATTGCAACATCATTGTTTTGAAGTATGCGGCTATCTTAGTATATTTGGTCCACTCATTTCATAAACATCAACCTTTTCATATTACCCTACATATCAATTTTGGGCAATACTACAATGGGACTTTAGAGCACAACCGTCGTGTTACAACTCTACTTTCTTTCTTTTTTTTCACGTAATTTTTTTTAGAACGACAATATTACTCATACACTCTCCACGAATATATACATTTGTCCACTGCTAAACTTGAACCCCCAACCTCTTGGTTGGATGGTCACCTTGATACCGCTAGACCAATTGCCCTTTGATTTTTTTATTTCACATAACTACATAAGATGAAATGATCTTAGTTTTGGGAGATGTATTATGCATCCAATGGAGTACTTTAAATCAATAGCAGAGATGATAAATTGATAAGGGAGAAGGGGGTGTTGGGCCACCTCCAATCAGCCCATGACTCCTTTAAAAGTTTAGCCTATAATTGGGCTCATAGCTTTTGGGCCTGCCAAATCCTACTATCAATATGACAATATTTAATCTTTACTAAGGGCAAATTGCCAAATTCAATGAATAAGCACACCACGATAGAGGTGCACAAAAATCGGGTTGGGCCCAACCCGACCTAAACCCGTTTCCAACCCGGTTTTTAGTTAAAAAAAGTCAAAATCGATTTTTCCCAACCCGAACCGGGTTTTTGACAGGTTTTCGGGTTTTTGACCGGTTTTCCAACCCAAGCCGGTTCCAACCCGGTTTCAGATTTTAAATACCCAACCCGGGTACCAACCCGCTAGGTTGTCCAAAAACCCGAACCGGGTATTCAAAAACCGGTTCCAAATCGGTTCCGGTTTTTAAATCGGGTTCGGTTTTTTTGTTCACCCCTACACCACGATAGAGGTGACAAAAAACCCGGCTTTTATACCCTACCCGATTTTAAACCCGAATACCCAACCCGATCCTACCCGATTTTACTCTATCCGGTTCGGGTTTTCTTAGTACCCGGCGGGTACCAAACCGGGTTGGGCTTTTTGAATTCGGAATCGGTTGAACTCGGGTTGAAATCGGGTCGAGTTGGAAACCGGTTGAAACCCGAAAAAACCCCGGTTCGGGTTGGTCAAAACCCGGTTTGATCAAAACCCGTTTCGGGTCAGGTCGGGTTAGCGAATACCCGGTTTTGTTCATGCCTACACCACGATCACTTTTCACTACAAACTAGTATTTTTTTACTTCATCATTAATTTCGGTATTTTCTATCTCATTTACTTTTCAGAAATTAATCAAAATGCCACATTTTTTAAAAGTTTATATCATTTTACCCTCCGAAAAAAAAAATTGACGATATGCCCCTCGAAATCGCAAATCGCAAATTTGCGATTTGCAATCCAGCATCTTGCGTTTGCGACCCGTTCACCCGAGTGACCGTAGCCGAGAACACAAGGCAATCGCAAATCGCAAATCGCAAGCCTGCGATTTGCGATTTGCCTACGGTATCCGTGAACTCTTTGCGTAGCCGTGAACGAGAAAGAATTTGACCGAGTGGCAAATCGCAAATCGCAAGCTTGCGATTTGCGATTTACCTCCGGATACTTGGCCCGTGATCGAGTCGTACCCAAGAATACGAGGCATTGGCAAAAAGAAAATCGCAAATTTGCGATTTGCGATTTGCCAATGCCTCGTATTCTTGGCCCGTAATCGAGTCGTGCACGAGAATACAAGGCATTGGCAAATCGCAAATCGCAAATTTGCCAATGCCTTTTTTTTAAAAAAAAATTTAGATTAATTTTTTATATATACACCACTTTTTAATATATGTACATTATTTTGTATATATACACTTTTTAATATATACATTATAACACATTATATATATCTTATTCCGGATAACTCACCTTTTAGATAAGATTTTTGGATAAGATTTCCGTGATTTTCGCGATATAAAATTTTTGGATAAGATTTTTCATAAGATTTTCGTGATTTGCGGAATTTAAGATTTTTGGATAAGATATCTGGATAAGATTTTATGTGATTTTCGTGATCTTTTGTCATTTATAAATACTATGACTATGACTGTAAGCAGGAACACATTGTCAAATTTTTCACGAATTCTCAGAAAATACGAAATAAAATTTTTAAAATGGTTCAATCAGGTCACTTTTGGCAATTTCGATCTCCAAATGAAGAATCATTTACTGAAGAACTATACGCTGAAGTTCCTGAGTTGTTTTCAATTGCTTTTCGTCACGGTGGACATTTTCAGGGCGCACAAAGAATGTACACGCAAGGTTTGTTGACGTTTATTGATTGTGTAGATGTTGATGAATTTGACACCAAATTTCTGGATTACGCTTTGTCAGAGGTAGGTTATTGGCCTCCAGAGAGGTGGTTTTGTTACTTTAAAGAGCATGATAAAGACCTAGATGATGGTTTACAATTGATAACTGATGATGTCAACCAACTAAAGCAGATTACTGACTATGCAAAAATACATAGAGAAATTGAGATGTATGTTACACGTAACGATCTGTCACATCCCTCGAATTCTGAGACAATGATGCCAGTAGCAATTTCTAAGATTATGACCGGTTCTTCAAGTGCAAGACGGTTATTCGATTAGTTATTAGTCAAATCTTGTAATACGTATCTATGTTTCAATCAATTGGATGTTTGCCAAATTATGTTAATCCTTATATAAGCTGTCTATTTAGTGTCCATTTAATGTTATGTAACGTTAATCATTATGTAATGAAGATGTTTTAGTATTGTTCAAACATGTAAAAATGAACAAGCAATTTCATTCACTCAAATTAACCACGATAATAAAAACATAAATAACACTGTTAACCAGTTTATAACACAAACTAGTACATAACACTTGGATAAGTAGTACATAACACTGTTAACTAGTACATAACATAAATAATTTAAGGGTCACTCAAATGAACACTTGGATAACTGTAAGTCGGCTGAGACGGCGTTGCTCCTTCGTCCTCCATATGGGTTTTCGTTAATTTTGTGGACGTTTTCTGCAAGTAAACATTTCACGATTGTATTAATAATACAACATTAATGTTAGTTTTTATATGAATATTTTTGAGAACTTACCTTCTTCGATCTTGATTTGGATCTTGCTTTTGACCTTGACTTGGATATTGTTGTAGTTCGTGATCGGCTTGGCTCATCTGTTCTATCGTATGGAGCCATACAATTAACTCGACTATGACCCACTTCCTTGCAACGGCTACATTGCTTTGTGTATTTTCCTTTTTCCTCTCCTTTAGAAGGAATACGTGCACGCCCAGGTGGGCGACCAGATTGCCTTTTCACAAGTATTGGCGGTAAGCAAATCTGCAGATTACCGGGATCGGCCCACTCTGAAGGATGAGGCAGTGGATATATAGCCTCACTGTAGGCCGCTCGATATGTTTTCGTGGTAAAATACCTCTCTGCAAAGCCGGTCACACTGTCAATTTTAAAGTAACGGGTCACTGCCGATACGTGTCCGCAAGGTAAACCTGACAATTGCCATTGCATGCAAGTGCATGTTCTCGCTTCCAAGTTGACTGTCCCATTCTTCTCCCCATCCACCACCTCACATATCATATTTGTCGATGGCTTGACCTTCCAGCGCAGCGATTTGTCAACCCTCTTACCGATTTTGTGCTCCGCATATGGTGTGACAGGTGTTGCAACAACGGTGGCAGTATTCCGATGTTTGAAATACCATTGTTGTACTGAAGATCGAAAAAACTCCAATAGCATTGTGACCGGCAGTTTCCTTACATGCTTGCTCATGGCATTAATGGACTCGGCACTGTTAGTTGTGAGGTAAGCATATCGTGTCTTTGTTGAGTGATGCCTTGACCATCTTTCTTTTCCCACGTCCATAAGAACCTTAGCTGAAGCAGGTAAATGTCTAGAAATGGCATCATAATGGTGATCGAAATCTGACTTACGGTACGCCTTACACATTCGCCAATAATGCCATTCGAAGTGCTTGACTTTTGAAGATTTGCTTTTCAAGTTCATCAATAGATGACGACAACACAAGGCATGAAATGCCTCTGGAAACACATCAGAGATGCCGGATGCAATTGCTGGAGCCCTGTCAGAGATGAAAGTCAGGTTGCTAATCCCACCAGCAGATTCAATGGCGTCACGTAAGTTTCCTAAGAACCATGTCCAAACGTCAGACGTCTCTCCCGCCCCAATTCCGTAGGCTAGTGGCAAAATGCCATTATCACCGTCCATCGCCACGACAATCAAGTTAGTTCCCAAGTAACCCCCCTTCAAATGGGCACCATCAACGATGATAATTGGGCGTGTATGGTTGACAAAAGAACGTACCTGCAAGTTCAGATTAAAAAATATATAAATTTTATATGAATGTACGTATGCGAACATAAGATGTAAACCAACAATCATTACTTACAGCTGCACCTATGGACATGTAGCACATTACAAATTTATTCTCTTCGTCTGTACGGAGATTTGTAATGCTCCCCGGGTTATGTAGCTTTAGGTTGTGGAGGTAAATAGGAAGTTTCGTAAACGATTCAGCCGGAGTACCTCGCAATAACTCTATAGCATAACATTTAGCCCTCCATGCTTGGTTGTATGTAAGGCTTATTTTAAAGCGTTCAGTCATATCAAGTTTGATCTCTTTGCCTCTGTAAACACGTCCTTCCAAACTCAACGACTCTTTTAAGATGTGACCAAGCACTTTCTTGCTTGCAGAACGGCTATTTGACAAGATTTGAGTACGAGAACAAGTGTGAGCATCACGTAACTTCCTAACTTGGAAGTTGTTACAATCTATGATACACGTTGCACTTATCTTCCAATCACAATTAGGCAAGATACATTTTGCTGTGTACCTTTTCTTGTCTGACTTCTTCAGCTTAATTTGAAAACCTTCTTCCAAACACTTTGTATGCAGCTGTAGAAGAAATTCCTCTTTACTTTCGAATGTTTGACCCTCTCGAACACGAGAAGATGCCTTGTACATTGTCACTGGTCGTTGTTGAACTTCTTGTTCTTCGTTTCCTAAAGGCGATGGCATATTCCAGAATATGTCTTTTTCTGCTGCTCTTTTAGGTATTGGTTGATCGTACGTATCTCTTGGATCAGGCTCATCCTCCTCGTCACTCTCATCATCAGTAACAATGTGATTACAAAATGGATGGTCATGATCCTTAGGTGGATTGACATTTTCTTCATCATAATGATCAAAATCATGAGGATGTGGATCCGGCTCCTCCACATAGTATTCTGAGTTAGTGTGATCATCTTGGGTTTCTTCTTCTACCTTAAAAGATGTGTCTCTGGTGTGTTGTGTAGGATAGTTATGCATCGGCATGTTTTGTGGACCAGCATGATAATGAAATTCATATTGTGGTTGAAAAGGAAATGGAAATTGTTGGAATGGTAATTGTTGAAAGGGTTGTTGAAATGGCTGATATTGTTGTTGTTGGTTGTATTCATTAGTTTGTTGAAATTGTTGTTGAAAACCTGAACTACTACTGCTAGGTTGATTGCTACCCATACCCGAAACATTTCTGACAATATCGACAATGTAAATTTCTATCGGAGCATTATTTATAGCATGGCACAAAAAATCTCCAAAATCATCATCATCATTTATATCAACCACATACTGATCCACCTTATATTTAAGACAAACCCGAGCATCAAGTGGTAGACCAATTTTCTTTAAAACGTTTTTCAACAAAATTTTGCATGTCATGGGCTTTTCCGGTGCCACGGGAAGTTTTAATGGCACTCGACTACACTCTATTGGCATATAAACCGGCATGTTGTTAATATATTCAAAACGACCTCCATAACAAATATAAATTTTGAACTTCTCCATAATCAGGGTAAATAACACTACGAAGGATCAAAAGTCGTACCTTTAAATTATATGGAATGTCTGTCCGAATCCTTTTTAAACATGAATGGATAATACGAAAGGAAAATATTTTCAGGGATTTGATGTGAGGTGAATGTACATTGATGTTATGAGGTAAATTTAAAGCTAAATTTGATTTAAGATAAAGTAATCCAGAAAAATCTGAAAAATCTAGAGAATGATTGAAAATCCTACCCAAAACGTTATCCACAATGGATAAGCCCACTGGCAAAATCCAAATTTTGTTTATATACACATTATTGTTTATATATCCAAATTTTGTTTATATACACATTATTATTTATATATCCAAATTTTGTTTATATACACATTATTGTTTATATATCCAAATTTTGTTTATATACACATTATTGTTTATATATCCAAATTTTGTTTATCATACCAATTTACGAAGGCACACGATCCTTGCGATGACAACAAATTCCGATTAAACGTTTAGAACTATTACATAATTGTTAACTACTACATAATTGTTAAAATGGATCAATTGTTTTACATAACAAATTAGTCAAAAACTATATAAGTATCAATCATTCGCCGGCTCCCAATCAAAACGCGCACTAAAGAAAGTATCAATCATTCGCCGCCTATACTCCGCAGCAATCAAATCAGTCTCCCCGCTCACCCTGTAGTCTTCCTGATATGCAACATTCTCCATGTTTCTGCACACCCATACCCCACAATCCCCTAGATACCCATCTTGTTGAGGCACATCCTCCATCACGTGAGTTAAAAACTCAGTGGTGTCACCCTTAAAAAACCTTCCTCCATCCACATGCCTCCAAAAGCCAATGGCGCCTAAAAATCTAACTACATTTTGACCTAACTCCTCAACAATTAGTAGTAGTTCCTTGTGGCTTTTCAGTTTTTTATAGCTATCGTATGCCGTGACATTCCAAGTACGGAGATTCAATACAATTAGAACTCAATGATCCCTACTCTCGATGTTTACCGGCATCAGTACCTACATATTAGTATGTTATTAGGGAAATGTGAAAATATATCAACAACTCGATGACAAATTATATTGTTTACTAGTCCCTCGCTTACTTACTTTGTCACAGGTCCACCATGGCGGGTATGGGGTACGTTTGCCGTTAGCATATCCCATCAAGAAGTTGTAGTCCGGTCCGGATGATGTCTCAGTTTTGTCACCTGCATTAATAACCACTACCGTATTAAATACTAGTTGCATAAATCCAAAAACTTGATAAACACAACTAATAATTCAGTTTTGTCACCTGCATTATCCTCCTTCTTCCCCAGCTCGACAAAAACAGTATCCCCCTTCTTCTCCAGCTCATTTTTGTCACCTGCATTGATAAACACAACTAATAATATATATATATATATATATATATATATATATATATATTTATATATAGAGAGAGAGAGATATAAACATACATGCATACATACATGTATACATGTTAGCATACATATATATATACTACATACATATATATATATATACATACATAAAAGCATACATATACTTACCCGGCTCGGCAACCACATGATCTCCCTTCTTCTTCGGCTTGTTTTTCTTTTTGTCTTCTTTGTAGTTCTTGAAAACTTCTATCATACCAATAAAACCTACCGGCATAATAGTCCAACTCAATCTCTTATCCAGCTGAGTTGGTCGAGGCCAATTTCGATACCTCCACCACATCAGTAGATAGCTCCAACCGTCAATATGCTAAAAAATGAAAAAAACAATATTAGTATCACATTATTAATATGCCATAGTTTGTTTATAAACAAAAATTCGTAAACTTACAAAGTTTTCTAGGTAACCACTCTCGACATTTCCATACAACCGCCCCCAAAAATCCTTTGTGAGGAAAACATAAGTCGTGCCCGGTCGAAGAAACATGCAACGCACCAATCCTCCACTCGTATACAACTCCTCAACTGTGGATGGTCCGTCGATCTCTCTATCCTGACGTATCACAGGGGGCGGAGGAGTGAGAAAACCATTCTCGTTCACCAAACTATCAACCATGGCCACTATGGTTGCCTCGGATAACTCCTTATTGTCTGACCTCTTCCTCGCCGGGCGCTTGAACTTCTTTACCCGCTCAACACCCTCTGTAACCACTCGCTCAACCGGCTCGGTGAGCACTTTCTCAAGAACCTCCTCATACACTGTCTCAGCAACCCCACCCCGTGTTGCCAACAATTCCCGCTCAACCAATTCTGTCTTAACCGGTACTACCAGCTCGGTAAGCACTGTCTCAGCAACCCCAGCCGCGGGCGCCACCGAATCAACAATCTCATCATCGACTCCCAAATTAACTGGTCGTGGTTCCTCATACTCCTCCTCATGCACCTTCAAAGGTTTCTTTAAAAGTCATTTCAGATGTGACGGTGTAAGATACGGCGATAGTCTAGCCGGAGCACGTCGCCGATCTCGCATGCTTCGGCGCAACCCATGTGCAACCGAGGACTTGCCCGTAGAAAAAAGATGGGTATCAGAAACATAACCCTCATCAACATCACCCTCATCACCAGCATCCTGACAAAATAAAGTGGTACATGTTAAAAGAAAAACACCTTAATATACAAAAGGCTAGAATTAATCAACTTTATACCTGATGCGTCTCAACAATCTTCAATAACCAGTTTATAGTATTTTGTTGCTCGTCTACTCGCTTGGCTAAGGTGGAAATGGTCTCTTTCATCGTCTGCACTTCGTCTCGTAAGGAATCATAACTCCCTGGCTGAGATGCCGGCTGAGAGGCATCACGACGACCTGTACCAAGGGAATCATAAGTCGCCTGATCGTCATGAGATAGGGTGGGATCAAATGGCTCGACATCCACCGTTTGACTGATCCGTGCCTTCTTCACTGGCCTCTTGGTAACTAGCTGGTCGTCAAAATATTTGCAGCTATCAATCCACCATTGACACTTCTTCTCATGCTTATTCGGCTTCAAAGTTATCTTCGGAAGATGCTCTGGTGTAGTATCCTTCTGCATAAAACGAGTCAGAATACACGTACACGTACACGTACACATATACATATATTTTTATAAAAATTTGGAAATGTCCTTTTTGTAAAACGGGAAAACCAGGTAATATTTAACCTTATCGAATCAGCAAAATCTCATAAATATTCCCCAATTATTAAAAACACTTAGTTAATTAACTCTATACATACACGTACACGTACACATACACGTACATGTACACGTACACATACACATATACATATATTTTTATAAAAATTTGGAAATGTCCTTTTTGTAAAACGGGAAAACCAGATAATATTTTACCTTATCAAATCAGCAAAATCTCATCAATATTCCCCAGTTATTAACAACACTTAATTAATCAACTCTATAATATAATTGGAAACTACCAACAAGTCTAATAAGTGACTAAATCAATTATTTCACTTACCGTAATCTTCAACCATTGCGCGAATTCTTTAAATTCAGTAACCTTCCTTTTGCGCACCCAGTAGATCCCACGTGGTATTTCATCTCGTTTTGGCCTTGTAGCTACTTTCTCTATCTGACGATAAAAAGCCTCCCAAATCCACGCCTTGTAAACAATAACCAAACAAGAAATTAGCATATTAATATATTAACATGTTATAAATCTGTATTAATCGATGTATACATATACATATACATATACATATACATATACATATACATATACATATACATATACATATACATAAAATTCGAACAATAATAAATAAGACGATGCTACCTTACACGCTCAGCCAAAACCACTCAACGTGTACTGCATCCCACTTTGAGTCAACCGAGTCTCCAAACCCTTATCCAGCTGCTCATAAGTTCTGGCCCAAATAATATTACCCCAAGGGTATCCATCACAAACACCAAAATCCTCAACTATACGCATATAGTTATCCTCAACAACATGCGAACCCTGTTTTCCAAAAAAGCCTTTATATATCAACATGAGCATACATACGCGCACACAATCCTCATCGCTTAATTTCCTGGGCCCACTAAACAAACCTCTATCTTTAAACTTCTTCTCAATATCTGAAACATATATGTTGCGATTACAAATATCCGGGAATACCCGCTCTTTAAATGCCGGGGTATTCTCTCGAACCGTTTTTGGAATATGATCCGCCATCCTTTCATTGGGACCGAAACGAAAACCCGTCACCAAACAAAACTCCCTCCAACCGAATCGTATAAAATGGTCATTGGTCACCCTAAACCACAACTCATCCGCCTCCTCCCGAGGGTGCTTTAGATTTGGCCGCTCCTTTCGTCGAAACTGTAGTATATGATGTACAAAACCAGGGTCATTTTTCTGAGCCTTCACATCTAACCAATGCCCAAAACAATGATCTCTAAATATCTTTTTTTGATCTTCTGTCAACGCCGAGTTGATATGAGTAACAACAGTCAACTGGCTTTTCAAAGTCAATCTTCCACTAAAAATGTCCTGAAAATTGATCAATCAAGCAAACAAGTTTCATCATTAATAACAGGAATAAATAAAAAAAATAACGCAATTAACTTTATATATACGCAATTAATAACACGCAATTAATAACTACAACTTTAGTGAAATCAAACAACTAAAATCGACATTAACTATAACAACAACGATTAATACTTATATATACTTATAACTTAATATGTACGTATATACTTATATATTTACTTATACATATACTTATAACTTTATATATACTTATATACTTATAATATATATACTTATAGTACTTACATATATACTTATAGACTTATAATATATACTTATATACTTATATACTTATAGTACTTACATATATACATATATACTTATATACTTATATACTTATACATATACTTATAACTTTATATATACTTATAGTACTTACATATATACTTATATACTTATAATATATATACTTATAGTACTTACATATATACTTATATAATTATAATACTTATATATATACTTATAAGGGAACTTATAATACTTATATATATACTTATAACTTTATATATACATATATATAGTTATAATATTTACTTATATAACTTTATATACTTATAACTTTATATATATATATAATAATTCTAATATTTACTTATATAACTTTATATATAGTTATATATTTACTTATAATATATATATATACTTATAAGGGAACTAAGGGAACTTATATACCTATATATATACTTATATACTTATAAGTTTATATGGAACTTATAATATACTTATAATACTTATATATAGTTATATATTTACTTATAATATATATATACACTTATAAGGAACTTATAATATATACTTATAACTTTATTGGGAACTTTACATATATGTACATACTTATATTACTTAAGTATATACTTGGGCGTGTATGACTTATATATATATTTATAACTTTATATATACGTATATACTTATATATTTACTTATAACAACAACGTTTTCTAGGTACTTATATATATACTTATAACTTTATATTAACTATAGATTTCAATTAAAATTAATTCCAATGAAACAACTTTTAACAAACATATAACGACTACATTTTAACAACTATAACGACTACAACATTAACGACTACAACATTAACCTACAACATTTATAGCGTAGAGAAGTAAATCAACAAAACGTGGTAGAACATTAACCTACAATATGGTGTACACGTATAACATTAACGACTACAACATTAACCAATCATGGTAGAACCTAGAGAACCAAATCAACAAAAACTAATGTTATTTTTCATTGTGGCATTTCATCGAGCACGTGGTGTGCACACATATTTGATTAGATTTTTAATCGAATAAAACGCGGTAGATAAAATAACTATAATAGCAAAACAACAAGACAATGACATACCTGAGAATCGGACATGTTCACGGAGTAAACGGAGGCAGTGAGTGGTGACGGTGGTGCGTGGCGATTTCGGGTTTGGTTTCAAATCCGGTTCTTTGGATGTGGTAAGGCAAGGGGGTGGTAAGGTGGTGGTTAGACTACGGACGAAGGGCGGTGGTGGTGGTGTGGCTGAGGTGGTAGTGACGGACGTAGGGTGGTGGTGGTGCGATGTGGAGCGTGGTGGTGGCGGAGGGTAGGGAAAAGATGGTGACGGGCTCGTAGATGTCGAGCGTGGGGTGCGCCGGAGAAGGGTGACGGGCTCGTAAATCGCAAAACGATGTTGCGATTTGCGATGGTGGTTGGGTGGAACGGTGGTAGGGGTGGTGTCGTCGGGGTGGTGTGCGGCGAAGTGGGTGTTTAACAATGAGGAACGAGTTTAGGTATGTTATTTTTTTTTCGAGCCGGACGCCGGAGGTAAATCGCAAATCGCAAGCTTGCGATTTGCGATTTGCCACTCGATAACTTTCTTTCTCGTTCACGGCTATGACTCGCAAATCTCGTTCACGGATACGGTGGGCAAATCGCAAATGCGATTTGCGTTGCCTTGTGTTCTCGTTCACGGCTACGCAAAGAGTTCACGGATACCGTAGGCAAATCGCAAATCGCAAGCTTGCGATTTGCGATTTGCGATTGCCTTGTGTTCTCGGCTACGGTCACTCGGGTGAACGGGTCGCAAACGCAAGATGCTGGATCGCAAATCGCAAATTTGCGATTTGCGATTTCGAGGGGCATATCGTCAATTTTTTTTTCCGGAGGGTAAAATGATATAAACTTTTGAAAAATGTGGCATTTTGATTAATTTCCCTTTACTTTTTCCTATATTGTGTTTTTGTATTTATATTATCCGGTTTTTAATTGTTTATGTAAGATGCTATTACAATAGAATGTAAAGTATGTAAACCAACTAATAAGGAGTAGTAATTTGGGACCATCGTAGCAACTTCTAATTAAAACACATAAACTGACATTATAATCATATAGATTATACTCAGTGGCAGAACTGGGGGGTGACTGGATGGTACCAAGCACCCCCTATTGGACCTAATTGATCCAAAGTTTTAATAGTCTAGTCTACCAAAATTTGATCTGACACCCCCTTATTTCTTGTTTGATTAGCCCATATTCTTTCTCAGCCTAAGAAAACTATAAGGTAAGCCCCTTAATAAAAAATTTGGCACAACACCCCCTTATTTTTTTGTTTGCCCAAGCCATGTTCTTTCTCAGCCCAACAAAATTTTAAGGTAAGCACCCCCTAATGAAACATCCTGGTTCCGCCTCTGATTATACTAACTAGGTTAAAAAGTTTATTTGTAATCTTTTTAACTCATAAGAAAACTTGACAATCTCATAACTTTTTACTATATCAAGGGTTTTGTGAATACTTTTCATACATAACAGGAGTTAAATTTTTACCAACTAATCAAAGTAGCATATAATTCTTGTGGTTTCAAATAAATCATGAATAAATCTGAATGGAAATCTTGTCAAAAACTTGCTATTTTGAAGATGTAAAACACTCTACTCCTAACCAAAGTTTTAGTGAACTCTCCTTAAACAAAATTTCTAGCTCCGACATGCTAGTAATATTTAGGTTATTAGTATTCTTAGATTAAAGGTTAATTCACATAAAATACATCTTTAACATAATTCGAACTGTTTAAAATTTTTGAATATAAGAAACAATTAGATATAAGGATTAATGTGTGAAGAGTAATCACGAATGCCTGCTCCTTCCCAACCCATCCATTCTTCCCACATATCCCAATCTGGATCGTCTATTCCTCTCATCGTCTCATCCGCTCCATCTTCCATATCATTCGTGCTTGTTTCACCCCTCAGATCGCTCATTACAATCTGTTAGTATCAATGACAACATGTTTTATTTACCTAAACTTTATGTTAATAAACATGAATATAAATCGTTTGACGGTTTATGTACTTTTCTCTAAATAAAATAAAATAAATATATTAAAATAGAAAAACATTTTTATAAAATAAATTTCTGAAAAAAAAATACTTTCAAAGTACAATAGGTTTTTTCCCGAAAAAAGAATAACTTATTCTCGTTTTTATGTTTTGGTGTATCAAATATTCTTAGCTTTTTAAAATGAACAACTTATTTGAAAGTTAGGATTAAAGGGTATATGACTAAAAAGTTCGGAATATTTGATACGCGAAAATACGCTAATGTCAGTGATTCGGTAAATATGACATAGATCGGAGAATGGTTAAATGCTTCTTTTGGAAAAACGAGAATTTATTGACTCATTAATCTTCCACAAATGGTTAAAAATCCAAACTTTTTGGCCATATACCCTTTATTCCTAATTTTAAAATAAGTTATTCATTTTAAAAAATTAAGAATATTTGATACTCCAAAACACAAAAACGAGAATAAGTTGTTCATTTTTCGGCAAAAACCCAATTACAATACGTTATATGATTTCATTTATTATATTAAAAGGATTTTTTTAATATAATTATATCAAATTACAATGCATAACTTAAATAAGTGTCCACATCATCACTCGATCAATATTTCCATGCATTGAGTGGATATTATACCATCATTTAAACGTAAAACTGATTATACGTACGTGTGACAATTCTTAAATCTTATCTTAATATTCTATTATTATTGTTTAAAAAATCCATTTTAATTAACTACCGCCTATAACAATAATTTAAAAAATAAATCATTTGCATGTGACAACTCTTTATATTAAAATCCATCTAACAACAACAGCACCAGTAAATAAATTAAATAATTAATTAGCACGGACAAAACTAAATTAATCCTTCATGTAACTTCTTCTTCTTCTTCTTCTTCTTCTTCTTCTTCTTCTTCTTCTTCTTCTTCTTCTTCTTCTTCTTCTTCTTCTTGTCACAAGTTTTCACATTTTCATATGAAATTAAACTAAAGAACATGAACCATTCATAACATGCCCACCAACACCCGCCATTTATCTATAAATTAATTTTTTTTTTAATTTTTTGTTTTCTTCTTTAACAAATATATTAAAAATATTGAATGCGTGTGTGAAAATGTTTATGAAAAAATACATGTTATTGAGAGATGAAAGTAGTCATGTATATACATGTGTTATGTGTATGTATAGGTTGTGTGTGTGTGTGAAATAAAACAAAGTTGATTGTTGAGTGAAGAAATGGTGATCATGAATCAACAATGAAGAATTTTTGAAGAAAACAAAAAAAATGGTTTGAATGGGCGGTCATTATCTATGATGATAGTCAGATCAGAGATGTGTTACGGATGACGTGTATATTTGTGATTGGTTATTTTTATAATTATTTCACTATCATAGTGTTGTATTATATTGCCATTTTAAAACATAAAGTCTAAAAATATTGATAATTGGTAATTTTAAAAATATGATATGATAACCCTATTGCCATTTTATTTGAAGGTAGAAGTCTATAATTTGCGATGAGGAATTGGGATGAAGTTTATATATGTAATTATAAATGATACGTTATTCATACAAGATGATTTATACGATACCAAAATTTCATGTATACATCTTATAATATCATATGCATTGATTAGGTTATGTCGTTAGTGTGCAATGTACAAAGAACTTTTATTAAGTCATGTCATTTATGTCTTTTTCCATGTAAAAGATGAATAAGAAATTATTATGCAAATAAGAGTTAAACGTCACTAATTTAAACCATATATTAACTACTGTATTATATTGTAAAACTTTTGCCATCTTTGAATGAAAAGCTAGGGAATCTTGTTCTTTAGAAAGGCACTGAATACAAGTCGTGAAGTCATCTTTCAACTAATTTAGGCCACAAAACATGGGTTTGATGACACTATAGAACCGAATCAACATGCGTTATCATGAGCATATGGAAACCAACTTGCAGAATAATCAGATGTATATTACTCATGTATGGACTAACACCATGAAAACTTGATACAAAGTGAATGAATTTCACTATTATATTCTGTTATTGATCGCTTGATACCTATATCTTGACAGCAATGTGTAGTTTTAATTCAACCAAATTACAGGTTACCTATAGTATACACACAAGTTTCTCTAACAGCCATCAATATGAAACCCTAGATGTTTTGTTGAGCAAAATAGCAGTACCACTAATTTGATTCTGGTTCTTCTTTGTTGTCGGTTGATTCAGGTGATTGATCAGGAGAAGGTCGTATTGAAGTAGATGGACCGGATTTAGGGCAATGTTTGAACTGAACCAATATCATTGTCATATTGTCACAACCTTCACCACCAGAGGAGGGTGCCAAACACCTGTCAAATACCTTCTCGCAGACCGCTGAAAGCTTACTTTCCTGTATTTGTTATAGGCTGGTTAGTTGAGATAGTAACTTTAACGAGTTTCTATTTTTTTACTACAGTAAGATTTAAGTGCCGATCTCGATTAAGTTTCATCTCAAACACTTCAAGTAGCTAAAAGGGAAACAAGCCAAAGTTTTCAAAAGGGTAAATACTAAATACTGACATAAACTCCTCAATCGTTATGTTAAATTTGTTAATCATATTTAATACATTATTTATTTATTTAAACCTGGACAAAGGTGTTTAAAAGTCAACCCAATTAAACCCATTTTGACCGGCATAATGAACCGATTTTGTAATTAATCGAATTAACAAAATTTTGGGCTCAAAAGAAAAATTATAATGAACTGTAATTTTGCACGCGTTCTGTTTATTTGCACCTCAGCTATTATTTAGACAGCCAGACTTCTACATGGGACTACAATAGTCGAAGCAATTTGTTGGGGTATTCTGCAAGTGTATAACCAAAAGAACGGTCTGGCCTTCCCAAAACTGTGTATAAGTTCATCCCTGAATGATGGTTCTGGTAGGAAGTGTTATTGGACTTACGGTTTTCAATTGCTCTAGTACAAAGTCCACCAACTGTTGGCTAGACATGCAGTCCCTGTAAAAGATGGAAATATTAAGCACTATCAATATGTCATGTTGTAGGTTGAACTGCAGCACCACTTTGGACTAATATGAGGCTGAAAGTTGTTGAACGACATTAAGCTATGATCTCTGAGCAAGTAATTATCCATAGCCAGAACTTTAAAACGTGTTGCAATAACGAGGAAGTTCATATGATTAAGCTATGAAGTTCATATGATTTCTAAGCATAATGCTACAAACTAATTTGATTACCCACTTTAACTGATTCAACCAATTAAACTGATTCAACCAATTCACAACAACCAGTTCGTGTTCTACCATCTTCACTAGCACCAATTATTTAGATTAGCGCTAGATTTTTAGACCCATTTACTTATCAATTAGGTTGTGGTGTATCTCAAATGGGTCAAACTATCCAGCTAATGAACTGTTCAGAACCACAAGAATCGTTCAGAGGTGTTTTGTGGTTGTTACCAAACACCCAGAACGCTGACTGAATCAGCACCTACTCTGAATAGCACCATTCAGTGGCAAACAAACCGAGCCTAAAAATAAATTGGACAAATTAGTCGGATCTATATATTAGCTAAAAGGGAATGGGACAAATGTGTTGAACAGGTCAAACACGTTATAAACCACATATAATTATAATTCTATTGCATATAACCTCCTATGTTGTTTATTCAATGCAATCTAACTATAAAAAAACTTGTTTGTGCAATGATAAATAACTCATACATTATTTTATACAGTTTTATAAATAGATGAAAGGGTTTGTGAGACAATTTGAACTTGACCAGCCTATTTCGACCCATAGTAAAACCAAACCGTTTCAGCCCGAGCAAATTTGACTAGTTACTCAACCAACCCATCTTGCCACCTCTAATATAGAATATTAAAGACCAGGCACATAAATGAAAAAATTACCATATTCCGTCACAAGCAAGAACAAGAAAATCATCATCCTCGCAAAGCTCAACCTAATGGAAGGAGGAACAAAAAGGGAAAGATGAAATAGTGTCATGTATCAGAAAATTCAAGCTTCTACGCTTCCTAATTCTCAGCTCTCCAAATGTATACAAGCAAGTGCCAAAGATACAAAAAGACATTCTAAAGAGAGCATGAATAAATGATACTGCGCACCATGTTTATATCAGGATTGGCAGTCAGAATTTGCTTTTCAGCAGGCAGTGATTTATCCTTCTTTAGTTCCATATCCCCTGGACATATGATGAAGTAAAAACACAGAGAAATAAGTGTTGCAAGAACTCCTTTAGTAACCAATTTAGAAAAAATTTAATAGGAGAAATACCAATAGCCCTAGTCAAGTTTAGAGTCCCATTAACTCGACCACAGTGAATAAAACCGCCAGCTTTTGCTATCCGTTCTTTCTCAGACTCAAGATCAGGCTTGTGGTCTTTCGATAAATTGTATGCCTGGTTATGAATTAAATGGATATTCGCTCAGGAACCAGAATAACATGCGGAGTCACATATCAAATGACATACACGCCAAGGATACTCTATAATGAACAAAGATGAAAGATAAACTATAGAAGTACAAAGATGAAAGATAAACTATAGAGGATCAAATGTGTTTGACCCAATCGGCCCTTTTCTTTTGGAGTAATTCCTTTAGCATAACCCATTAGAAGTGAAACATAACCAAATTGGCCTATTTATACATTAGTGAGTCGGTATTATCACCACTGGTCTGATCCATAGATATACTCCGGTAGACTAAAAGAAGCATCCGTTGTCACCGTAGAATGACAGATATCAGATACGTTAAGATATAAAAAACATTACCTGACCCTTTCGAGATATCACACAACGAGAATCACCAGAGTTAGCTACTACAAGTTGGTTATTACGAATGACTGCCACACAAGCTGTGCTACCACATGTTGGCCCTTCGTAATTAGAATGTGGTCCCTGAATTATTAAAAACAAAGTATGACCCATTGCAACAACATATTAGAATAAATCCACCATATAGTATTTCAGAATATTTAGCTAAGGGTCCTATGAATTTACTCTTCTAGTTCTGAAACTTAACATTCACACAAGGTATGTATCCTCCACGGAAAGCCTTTCCCCTTAGGCAGAAACCCGGCATTTTTTAGTTATAAAAATTCTAGGCCATGTTTCAATAAACATGTTTCAGGCATGTTACTTGACTTATAACCAGAAGCAGATTTGCATGTATAAGTAGTCGCGTGAAGATGTGTCTAAGAAAAATGAGTAGAGATGACATCCAAAGAATATGAGGAACAATTTAAATGCATATTAGCAGAAGTAGCAGAGTTGGTCGAGTCGTGCAGGATGGGTCACGAGTCAAAATGGTAACATTTGCATGTCAAAACAAATCAGATTGGGTTGACCCAAAACACCTGTCATCAACATTTTTTTGTATATAAGTAGAGCACCAAGATTATAAAAGCTACATCATTACAATAATAATTTACTTTTTCAAACAATATGATTTCATAAGTTTTTACGCATCCAAAATACAATATGGGTGGGTTTTGACCCGTTCAACCCATTTGACCTGTCTCCCTTTTTAGCTATTTTTTGTTCAACCCGCTTGACCCGTTAGAAATCAGTCATACCCTGAATCGACTCATTCAGAAGTAAATGGATTGAAAATGACACTTCTATATCAGCTACTTGCGGCTTGCTAGAAAGTACCTCCTCAACAGACCAATCATCGCTTTGACCTTTTAATCCACCACTCTTAGGGGACCAGATTAATCCTTCCATCATGCCACCAAACTGATCTCTTTTATCTCCCAATATTGATAACTCTCTCCAGCCACGGTGTCCACACATCATTTCGTCCATTCTACATAAGGACACAAAATTTGGTATGATAATCGAACCAGATGTGTAACAACTAATAACTATTGCCAAAAGGGAACAACCAAATTCTTCAGTAACAGCTAGAGGTGAAGAAATGGGCAGGTCGGGAAGGTTGGGTATTAAGTCGAAATGGATACACTATACTCCGAGTCAAACGTGTCGTGTTGGATTCAGCCAACCCACACACTTTTTTGTAAATCTTTTGAAAAGTTAAATCATCAATGTGTGAATATGATTAGATAACCTATACTAAATATATAAGGATAACCTAACTCTTCTAATGAAGCAATTCAAGAGGTTTGATGTATCTGATACACAGCCAACGACTTTCAATCCAGTTGACCAGTTTCCCTTTTAGTTGAATATTTTCACTTAAACCCATTTGACGGCTTAGATACGTATATAAGCGACATTGACCCATATAGTTACTTAATCAATACATCCAGAAGGCATCAAATTATTTAGACTTGGTACAGATGCAGGGGCCGTACCAGAATATTTTTTGTTAACGGGGGCAAATAGTAGGAAATTTGTGACATTATGATTTGAGTTTTGGATTGAGATTTTTTTTTCCTTCAGGAAACGCGTTAAAATAAAACCAACCAAAATTATGTTAGCATGAACCTAATTCAAACGAAGTTTTTTTGAATTTACATTGATTTTCAACACAAAAGACCATATCGGAGGTTTATAAATTAAGCAATGTGAACGAGCCTTGTGGTTAATTGTTTTTTTGTTCGTAAGTTCATCGCACTTAAAAGTTTTGTAGCTCTTCTATGTGTGAAGTATAATGATTTATTTGTGTCGATTTTATACAAAAATAAGAAAAACTATTACCATTTAAATATAGAGTTTAATAATAGATCGATGATAATATCTTGATAACTATAGATGATACACACAAAAAATAAAAATAAAAAAATTTATTGGAAGGGGGAAGTTAAAAGAAAAATGGAATTAAAAGACTCTTGAAAGCTGAAAGGGAAAATAGAAGAAAAGAGAGCAGGACTCGAACTTATTACCCTTCATTTGAAAGTAGTAGGGCCTAACCACTAAGTTGAATGGGCAATTATTACTATACCTTTCAATAAACCTATATATAAACGAAGTTAGAAAATTTTTTGTGTGGGCCACCGCCCACGGTGCCCACACCACAATACAGATCCTTCCACTCCGAAGAACTGGGTTGTGACCCAAACAGAGAGATACACATATACCCATATGTGAACGATGCAGTCCCCATTTCCATATATGCTAAATATCTACCGACTTTAAATAAATGCAAATGACCTGAGGAAAGATTTCTGGACAGCAGTGCCAATATCACCGCTAGAATAAGCTTCATGCTTGATAACTTGTTGGTGAAGATACTTGGCACAGAATTTAGAGACGGCCTGACCTGCAAACTTAAAGGCTTAGTAAAGACAACATCGCCAGTGATGACATATGCTACACAGTGTATCATAATTTCAGGGTACTTATGGCAAGTAAAGTCTATCCAAAATATTAGTATACCACTTTTCCTATTCCATAAGTTCATTGATACATGATGAATCTGAAAACCATCCAGACTCTTGATTTTACATTCTATTGCACCATATGTAATGCATCTCTGCATAAAAATTTAAACATATCTATCTCATTTTTAATATATCTATCTCACCAAGGTGGCCTAGTGGTAAGGCATCATGATGTCTTCGGAAGAGGTCTCAAGTTCGAACCTCCCTGATGAACATCTTGTTGGGGTGGCTAGGAGGGAAAGGGTTGGAAATGGTCACGCAGATACCCCAGTTAGGCCGCATACATCCTGGTAAAAAAAACTCGCCCTCCACGGTAACCTGAATAACAGAACCTTATCCGTTTATCCTTGGAGCATTCTCATCTCTACAATACCTTCAACTGGTTGATACTTCAAACTTTCATAGTCATCTTCCAGAAAAGCTTGATTTCAGCTTTACTGGTACCAACCATTAATCGACTTCCATTTCAGCCATAAAAAGTGAAAATTACCACTAACACACTACGTTGTGCCTTGCTCTCTGAATGACTAAAAATCTAAGTTGTCTACTTCACTACAAAATTGAAGAGATCCTTAACCAAATTGTTGCAGGAAACATGGACTTTAAACGATAATACAAAATTGGTTCAGCGATCGAGTAGTGTCTCAATATATATCAGATATGACATGCATAAAGAAAGTTATCATACAACGAATAACTTGATCAGATGCAGTAGAATAATGTGATGCTGCTTATGCAATAAGGACATTATGAATACATTAAATAGGTATACATGTATATGTAAAGCTCTCGGTCTATTACCTCCATGGCCATCATAAACACCAAAGAAAGATGTGGAACAGTCCAAATCAGGATACGCAGCATGCTACCGAACACCGCAATCCAAAAAACCAACAAGATACTCATCAATAACATATTCCAGAAACTAAATTAAAGGTATAAAATTTACATACTACTGGTACTAAAACAAAAACACCAATACCATAATTCGATCATCCAAAGAATTGGCTTAACCAACTCATAGTAAATCAGTTATCAGGTATACACAGAGAAAGAAAGTTTAACAGGATTAGATAATAGTTTTAAGTTTTAACACACTAGCATGCAATTACAGATTACAGAACCGTAAACTGATTACATTGCCCAGGAGCAGAATAATCATAAGCCATATATACAATTGTAGTTCCATTATGTTAGCAAAACGTAAGCCATATATGCAATTGCAGTTCCATTATCTTCCACAAGAACAACAATATACTTGTACAATATAGCGCACACTAACTACTTACAGCATCTTCCATGGATGTACGCCACCCCTGCATGGATGACACCCCATATCTTAGGTTCTCGTTCTCACCATCCTGAGAAACCTTATCGGTTTTAGGCGTGCTTAGATATATTCCCATATCAAGTTATCAACCTGTCAAATAACCAGTCACAATAACACCAAAGATACAAATACAAGTAGAAATCATAAAGTACATCTGGTTACTGTAAAAAGATAGAATTTGATCAACTTCGCACTTATAACTAACACAGTGCTAAATGCACAGATATAAAACACATGTGAGCAGGCACAAACAATAACTCCTTAAGTATTTTAAAAAAATTAAGAGCAAATATAAGGAGACAACTTATCAAATAATCATCCATCACAACTTACATCTAAATCCAAACAAACAAATAAAGTAAATCTACTACAATTAAGAAACTAAATTGGCTTTGACTAATCAACAAATTCTATGAAGGTATACTGTTAATTGCATCATACCTCACTCAAGGGCGGATATTTGTGTGTGGGCGGGGGGGGGGGGGGGGGGGGGGGGGGGGGGGGGGGGGGGGGGTTAATTATTTCTTCATCTTTGGGGGACAAAACCTATAAAATATTATAAATACCCTTAAAAAAATTACTTTTTTACATGATTAGAAAATTCTTGGGGGGCGACTGCCCCCATGCCCCCTCTCTACATCCGCCCCTTTCCTCACTCAACATCACCCAATTAACAAACACTATACACGCATCACTTACATTGCACGGTTAGTGAAACACTAACGAAACTATACGCACTTCAAATCACAAATCAAAAATGTTAACTAACGCCTAGAAATCACACATCTTATTAGTACCATCACATATTCAAACACGTCTAAATTTCAAAATAGCAACAAGCAGATTTCGATTTATCAACTACAACATATTTAAATCGGAAAAAAATACCGAATTACGAGATAGGCTAATCATATCACATGAAGCCTCACTTAGCATCACACATTCAACGAAACAGCATAAATTCATTACATACGTTGCATGAAATATCGAAACAACACGTATCATTCATCTTCGTTTTTCAAAGCCCTAACTGATGAATCAAATCAACGATTGGAATACGAAATTGAAACATTGCGAGGCATAACCAGCACGATTACTACAGAGAAATGAAATATTGAATATAAAACCTTAAAATTTAACAATTTAACGAATGAAATACAGAGAAATATGGAAATAGATATATGGATAGATAGATAGATGTACTTACGGTTTTTAGAAATTTGGATCATCCGTACGGGAGAGTGTTCCGATGAGCGCCGGTGGTGGTGGAGCATATACGATATAAAACTTTAAAAAATACTACTTGCTAAATAAAGTGCAACAGGAGTCTTACTAAACTAATAACTAATCCTTTCTTTACGTCTAAATTTAGGTTGTGACCCTGAATTTTAATTTAAATTACAAGTAAAGTATGCATGTTGATGACAGTAAAACCTAATAAATAAAAATAAATCAAATCAATGAATAATGCAGAAAATATATAAAAAATGTAATGAATTTAGTTGTTTAAATTGGTACATATTTGGGCTGGTAGAGTGATTATAGAGATTGGGCCTCACTTAGGCCTGTTTGTTTGTAACTTACGGGCTTAACAACGAGATTATATACCTTATGAGTTACAGCAAATACAATGCTCTGATGTGGAGAGTACGAATGAAAAGTCAAAAATGACGCATCATCAGTTTAATAGCATTGTAAATTGCCATGTATTGAAAGTTAAAATGATCGTTCGTATCTGTACATACGCGTCTTAATACGGATAAAAGTGGATCCTCCGTCTAATATTGACAAATGAGTTTTTTATTTCTGTGAAATGGTGAGGTCCTCCACTATAGTTC
This sequence comes from Pseudognaphalium luteoalbum, assembly GCA_963422505.1. Taxonomy (NCBI): domain Eukaryota; kingdom Viridiplantae; phylum Streptophyta; class Magnoliopsida; order Asterales; family Asteraceae; genus Pseudognaphalium; species Pseudognaphalium luteoalbum. Next base: position 5,630,072 of record OY730194.1, read on the forward strand.
ACACTTTTTGAGGCTCTCTAGAAGTATATATTATATTTTGATTTTGATTAAATAATATACATAACTAAAAATAGTACGATTGTTGTGAGTTTAATGAATTTTCTAAAATTTTCCATTGTAGAGTTCTCACTTATGAAACGATGATTTGACAACTATTAAATGAGTTTAGCATCTAACCCATTGGAGATGGTCTTATAATTAACCCGTGTATATACACAGCCCGTCATATGTATATTTGTACCTATGTATACACACGGTCTGTCAAATGTATATTTAATTTTTATAATTATGCATATATAATGTATATGATAGAATTTTATTTTTTTGTATGAGTCAAAAAGTATTCAATGAAGTCACAAATTAAATTATTTAAGGTATATTCTTATCGGTGAGAAATAAGCCATGAGTTCTCGGTTTATCTTCACAAAAATGAGTTTATAAGCAAAGCTAGATGATGTTTGTGATGGTCAAAGTTATTTTATTTACTCTATTTGAATTATTAGTCCAAGTCAGTACGTATTAGTCTATTAGACCTAGTATTTCGGGAAGCCCGATTCTTGTGGATGACTCCCGTAGTTAGCTGCGTCCGTTATTTCTTTCTGTTATGTATTGGCTATAAAAGCCACCCATTAGCTTCAATTGATGTAAAAAGTGCATTTCTTCATGGAGAGCTCAAAGAGGAAGTATTTGTTCAACAACCAGAAGGTTTTGTTAAGAAAGGAGAAGAACAGAAAGTGTACAAGTTGAATAAGGCGTTATATGGTCTTAAACAGGCTCCAAGGGCTTGGTACAGTAAGATTGAAGCGTATTTTGCACGTGAAGGGTTTGAAAAATGCATCAGCGAGCACACTTTGTTCACCAAGTCAAAAGAAGGTAAAATCTTGATCGTTAGTCTTTATGTGGATGATTTAATTTATACAGGGAACAGCAAAAGGATGTGTGATGAGTTCAAAAGTTCTATGATGTTGGAGTTTGACATGTCTGATCTAGGAAAGATGAGACATTTTCTTGGAGTAGAAGTCATACAAAATGCACTTGGAATTTTTATTTGTCAAAGGAGATATGCTCGTGATATTTTGGCAAGGTTTGGTATGGAGAATAGTAATCCAGTAAAGAATCCTATTATTCCAGGTTCAGTATTATCAAAAGATGAGATGGGTGAAGAAATTGATGCTACTATGTTCAAGCAAGTAGTTGGAAGTCTTATGTATCTGACCGTGACCAGGGCAGATTTGATGTATGTAGTTAGTTTAATAAGCAGGTTCATGGCACGTCCAAGACTATCTCATTGGCTAGCAGCAAAAAGAATACTGAGATACTTGAAAGGCAGCATTGAGTTTGGTGTGCTCTACATGAAGGGAGAAGGCAACAAAGGTCTCGTGGCTTATACGGATAGCAATTATGCAGGGGATTTAGATGATGCAAGAAGCACCTCTGGTTATGTATTCATGATGAGATCCGGAGCAGTTTCGTGGTCTTCAAAGAAACAACCGGTTGTTAGCTTGTCAACAACCGAGGCAGAATACATTGCTGCAGCTTTCTGTGCATGTCAATGTATTTGGCTTGGAAGAATTTTGAAGCATGTTGGAGTTGAAGAGAAGAGTGGTACTGTAATTTATTGTGATAATAGTTCTACAATTCAACTGTCAAAAAACCCCATTTTTCATGGAAAGAGCAAATATATTGGAGTAAGATTTCATTTTCTTAGAGAGTTGGTAAATGATGGAGTTGTGAAACTGAGTTTTTGTGGCTCAGAAAATCAAGTTGCAGATATCATGACAAAGCCATTGAAGTTGGAGCAGTTTGAGATGCTGCGTTCTATGCTTGGAATGACTGAAGCTACTAATATTGTAAGCTAAATGCAGATGCATTAGCTTAAGGGAGGGATTGATGGTCAAAGTTATTTTATTTACTCTATTTGAATTATTAGTCCAAGTCAGTACGTATTAGTCTATTAGACCTAGTATTTCGGGAAGCCCGATTCTTGTGGATGACTCCCGTAGTTAGCTGCGTCCGTTATTTCTTTCTGTTATGTATTGGCTATAAAAGCCACCCATTAGCTTCAATTGAATAAACAATCACTTCCATCAATTCTTTGAGTACGTAAACAGTTTTGTTGCATTCACTATTTACGATTGGTATCAGAGCCTTTTGAAAGGAGCTTTGATCGAGTGTGAGAGAGTTGGGGCAAATCACAAAGAAACCAAAATGTCAACTGCAGATAAGTTCTTGCAACCATCAATTCCAAAGTTTGATGGTTACTACGATTTTTGGGCGATGACGATGGAGAACTTCTTGCGAAGCAAAGAGATGTGGAATTTGGTGGATGAAGGGATTCCCGTACCAGCCATCGGAAGCGGAGTTGCTAATGAGGCACAAAGGAAGAGGGTTGAAGAAGCTAAAATTAAGGATTTGAAGGTCAAGAATTTCCTATTCCAAGCCATTGACAGGGAGATCTTGGAAACAATTCTTGACAAAAGGACGTCAAAGTCAATTTGGGACTCAATGCGTCAGAAGTACCAGGGGTCCACAAAGGTGAAAAGGGCACAACTTCAAGCTTTAAGAAAGGAGTATGAGTTGCTGTCCATGGGAGAAGGAGAAAAGATTGATGCTTTCTTGGGGCGGACTTTAACCATAGTTAACAAGATGAAATCAAACGGTGAAGTAATGGAGCAGAGCTCAATCGTTAGTAAGATACTCAGATCATTGACACCCAAATTTAATTATGTGGTTTGTTCGATAGAAGAGTCCAATGATTTGAGTACCTTAACCATTGATGAGGTACATGGGAGTCTGCTAGTTCATGAACAAAGAATGCAGGGGTATCTTGCTGAGGAACAGGTGTTGAAAACTACCTGTGATGAAAGGCCAACCAGAGGAAGAGGGGGTCGATTTGATTCTAGGGGTGCAAGAGGTAGCGGAAGAGGAAGACAACCTTTCAACAAATCTATTATTGAATGCTTTAACTGTCATAAGTTGGGACATTTTCAGTACGAGTGTCCCGATTTGGAGAAGAATGTAAACTAAGTTGAAGCGAATGAAGATGAAGAGCTCTTGTTGATGTCTTATGTTGAGTTGCAACAACAAACCACTAGAGAGGGTGTTTGGTTTCTTGATTCTGGATGCAGCAATCACATGACAAGAAATAAACAGTGGTTCTTGGAGTTGGTAGAAATTCCTATACGGACTGTGAAGCTTGGAAATGATATGAAAATGGAGGTTGTAGCAAAAGGAAGCATACGGGTTCAAGTAGATGGTATCACTCAGGTAATATCAGATGTTTATTTTGTTCCTGAACTGAAAAATAATTTATTGAGCATCGGGCAACTTCAAGAAAAAGGGTTAGTGGTTTTAATTCAACATGGAACTTGCAAGGTATTTCACCCTACGAGAGGGTTAATCATGCATACTAACATGAGTGGAAATAGGATGTTCTACTTGTTAGTTTCTATGATTCCAAAGGACTATGTGTTTGCAGACTGATGTTGAGTATGAAAAGGAAGCCTATTTGTGGCACTGTCGTTTTGGGCATCTTAATCAGAAGGGGCTTACAACTTTACTGAATAAGGATATGGTGATAGGCTTGCCTCCGGTGAAGTTCCCGAAGATGACATGTACCACTTGTTTAACTGGAAAGCAACATAGAGGAATGATACCACAAAAGAGTGAATGGAGGTCGTCAAAGATACTTCAACTGGTGCATACTGATATATGTGGTCCCATTACACCTATTTCAAGTAGCAACAAGAGGTATATACTAAGTTTTATTGATGATTTTTCTCGTAAAACTTGGCTTTATTTATTACACCAGAAGTCTGAAGCTTTTTCACATTTTAAGATCTTTAAAATGTTTGTTGAAAAAGAAGTGCGGAAATAGTTTGTTTGAGAACAGATAGGGGTGGTGAGTTTACGTCAAATGAGTTCGAGGAATTTTGTAAGAATCATGGCATTAAAAGGCAATTGACAGCAACATTCACACCACAACAGAATGGCGTGGCTGAGAAGAAGAACCGAACAATCATGAATGCAGTAAGAAGTGTGTTGAATGAAAGAAAAGTTCCTAAGGTTTTCTGGCCCGAAGCCGTGAAGTGGTGTGTGCATGTCCAGAATAGATGTCCAACTACAGCTCTAGAAAACAAAACCCCGGAAGAGGAATGGAGTTCTAGGAAGCCTTCAGTCGATTATTTTAGAGTTTTTGGGTGCATAGCCCATGCTCATGTACCAGATCAGAAGAGAAGCAAGCTAGATGATAAAAGCAAAAAGTGTGTATTTTTTGGTGTTAGTGATGAATCTAAAGCTTATAGATTGTTTGATCCAGTCATAAAGAAGATCATCGTGAGCAGAGATGTCATATTTGAAGAGGAAAAAGGCTGGGATTGGGGTAGAACACAAGAAGAATGCAATACTGATGTGCTAATATGGAAAGACGATGATGAAAGTAATGATGAAGAAGGAGAAACTGAACAAACCGTAGGAGCAGATACGAGTCTACATGAAACTGCTAGTATCGGCCAAAGTGATACTAGTGCATCCATCAGTGAGCCAAATGTTAATCAAGAGGTTCTGGTTGAAGGGAGGGGTGCACGAAACAGAAGAGAATCGGTTCGAATGACAGATTATGTGACAGGTGAGGGTTTATCGGATGAAGAATTAAACATGATTATGTTTATGACGAAAGATGACCAAGATCCTTATTCTTTTACCGAGGCAAACAAAAGTCAGAAGTGGAAAGAAGCAATGGCTAAGGAGATAGAGTCTATTGAAAAAAATAATACATGGCAACTCACAACTTTACCTATGGGCGTAAAGCCTATTGGAGTTAAATGGGTTTATAAAACTAAGCTCGACGAAAATGGGGAGGTGCAGAAGTTCAAAGCACGGTTGGTTGCATATGCTCAACAGTTTGGAGTAGACTATACCGAGGTCTTTGCACTGGTGGCAAGACTTGATACGGTGCGAGTAATACTTGGTTTGGCAGCACAATGTGATTGGCAAGTATTTCAACTTGATGTAAAAAGTGCATTTCTTCATGGAGAGCTCAAAGAGGAAGTATTTGTTCAACAACCAGAAGGTTTTGTTAAGAAAGGAGAAGAACAGAAAGTGTACAAGTTGAATAAGGCGTTATATGGTCTTAAACAGGCTCCAAGGGCTTGGTACAGTAAGATTGAAGCGTATTTTGCACGTGAAGGGTTTGAAAAATGCATCAGCGAGCACACTTTGTTCACCAAGTCAAAAGAAGGTAAAATCTTGATCGTTAGTCTTTATGTGGATGATTTAATTTATACAGGGAACAGCAAAAGGATGTGTGATGAGTTCAAAAGTTCTATGATGTTGGAGTTTGACATGTCTGATCTAGGAAAGATGAGACATTTTCTTGGAGTAGAAGTCATACAAAATGCACTTGGAATTTTTATTTGTCAAAGGAGATATGCTCGTGATATTTTGGCAAGGTTTGGTATGGAGAATAGTAATCCAGTAAAGAATCCTATTATTCCAGGTTCAGTATTATCAAAAGATGAGATGGGTGAAGAAATTGATGCTACTATGTTCAAGCAAGTAGTTGGAAGTCTTATGTATCTGACCGTGACCAGGGCAGATTTGATGTATGTAGTTAGTTTAATAAGCAGGTTCATGGCACGTCCAAGACTATCTCATTGGCTAGCAGCAAAAAGAATACTGAGATACTTGAAAGGCAGCATTGAGTTTGGTGTGCTCTACATGAAGGGAGAAGGCAACAAAGGTCTCGTGGCTTATACAGATAGCAATTATGCAGGGGATTTAGATGATGCAAGAAGCACCTCTGGTTATGTATTCATGATGAGATCCGGAGCAGTTTCGTGGTCTTCAAAGAAACAACCGGTTGTTAGCTTGTCAACAACCGAGGCAGAATACATTGCTGCAGCTTTCTGTGCATGTCAATGTATTTGGCTTGGAAGAATTTTGAAGCATGTTGGAGTTGAAGAGAAGAGTGGTACTGTAATTTATTGTGATAATAGTTCTACAATTCAACTGTCAAAAAACCCCATTTTTCATGGAAAGAGCAAATATATTGGAGTAAGATTTCATTTTCTTAGAGAGTTGGTAAATGATGGAGTTGTGAAACTGAGTTTTTGTGGCTCAGAAAATCAAGTTGCAGATATCATGACAAAGCCATTGAAGTTGGAGCAGTTTGAGATGCTGCGTTCTATGCTTGGAATGACTGAAGCTACTAATATTGTAAGCTAAATGCAGATGCATTAGCTTAAGGGAGGGATTGATGGTCAAAGTTATTTTATTTACTCTATTTGAATTATTAGTCCAAGTCAGTACGTATTAGTCTATTAGACCTAGTATTTCGGGAAGCCCGATTCTTGTGGATGACTCCCGTAGTTAGCTGCGTCCGTTATTTCTTTCTGTTATGTATTGGCTATAAAAGCCACCCATTAGCTTCAATTGAATAAACAATCCCTTCCATCAATTCTTTGAGTACGTAAACAGTTTGTTGCATTCACTATTTACAGTTTGTTATAAACTTAATAGAAAACGCTTATTTTTAACATGTATATTTCATACGCACATTGACTTAATGGGAGAAAAAATAAGCTGTTTAATTAATCCAAGAACAATTATGAAATGAGATGCACCATATCTTCAGCAAGATTTTATTGGATAAAAGTATGTGTAATATGTCATGTTAGCATAAATGATAAAGTTAAAATATATAACTTTATTAAAGTCGATATAACTTTAATAAATGATAAGTTAAAATACATTACTAGAGTACTTGATAACATACATTTTGAGTTTGTGATGAAGGGTACTTCACGTGGTCATAAAAAAACGTTTACCAACGATGTGTTACCTAACTTAATCTTTCTACTGTAATAAAAAACTACCTAACTCATTACTTTATAAAAGGTGTTTGTTAAGGAAAATGATTAGTATGTCTAAACTTTTTAGACTTAAAAAGAGATCTAAAACTGTGATCGGTGATGTGAAAATTTAATTGGATGAGATTAAAGATAAAAAAAATTCAATCAATAAGAAAAGCATGTCTCTTTTTAGGTTTACCTAATTAGGTTTGTATAGTATTACTCGTTATGAAAGGTGTTTGTTAAGTTTCTGGTTATTTGCTATAAAAATAAGTGATAAGCAAAAAATTTAAGCAATCTCAAACACTCTCTTATTATTTACGCGACATTAGTCCACTCCCAATAAGGGAATGAAATTGACCGGTCAATTGGTGACAACTCAAGACAAATTAGCCTTTTCAAAATTAATTGAAACTGACTAACTCTTAAGTGATCACTACCAACAATGACACCGCCACTTCAATTTTAGAACTCCACTTTTACCAATATACATTATTTCTATAAACTAAAATTACAAAGAAAAATAATAATAAATGAGACGGTTAAATATCCGACTAAATCCACGGATGGAGCCAAAGTGACGATCGGTGCCAATGGTGTCGATGGGACCGACACACGTCACCGACGTAACCATTGGGACATGCCATATATTTATTGACACCCATATATTTACATAAATTTTACAAAAAAGAAAAAAAATTCACAAAATGATGTGGACCAATGAATTGAAAAAGAGAATGATGAGAGAGAAACTACAAATGAATTTGATTGGATAATAATATGTGTCATGTCAATTTGTAAAATTTGTGTGAATGTAGCAATTCTCTAAATTATATGCATTCCGTAAATATTTTCAAGTACGTACTACATTTTATTTTAATAATTTTATTTAAAATCTCTTAGTACTATACGTGTAACACAATTAAGCAAATATTAAACTTTGAAGCTCTATATAACGTTTTCAGTTCACATACACTTAATTTATTATTGTTCAAACTTTACAGAATAAAGATTGAAGAGCATGGGTCAACAGGTCTAACTCGGTGTAGACGTGTAGTAATCATCAGTGAATTATGGGAATTAACTCGATCGACGTAGTCAGTGACGTAACCTCTCTACTTATATTTATTTTCTTACTCTTAACTCTTAGTTTCCCTATTAGAAAATTTAGTAAAACAACAAGGTGAAGGGTCGTTGGTTTGAGGGTTTCACACTTCTTTGATCATGCCATTTTCTTAAAAACACTTTATTAGTCTGAGTAATTTTATTAAAATAGTGCTTTAGGGGAACGTGTTTAAAAGTACCCGTACCCGTACCCAAAAATATTTGAATATATCCGATATTTTGAATTCGGATCCGGATAGTAGATCTCATTTATTTGTGATATGTGTTAGTAGTGGTCCTAGAAAAGTGTACAATCTAATAACGTATAAAAAAATTAATCGTCAAATACACAGAATTTTCACTTTTATCATTACATCTTTTTGTTATTATCTCACGTACTCATTGTACGTACTTTATAATGTAATTATTTTTTTTACCATTGATTATATAACACGAAAACTAAATTCATTCTTGAATTAAATAAGACATCCTGATCCATTGAATTGGTCCACATCCAAAGTCATTAGACATCCCGGTAGATTAAGGAAAACATCGTGTTTTATAGGTTGTGTGAATCAAGGATATAAGCGTATGTAGTGTACAGGTGCACGCTCGCACACTAAACTTTCAAGTGCTAAATTATTAGGTCAAAATAAAGGCTATTAGTTACGATTACGAAACAATTAATATGATTTTCGACTTTCGGATTACGTGACACAATGTGAAATTACTCCGATGACGTAAAATATAAAAAATATGCATTGTACTTTTCTTAAACAAGGACAAAATTAAGACAATACAAATATATTCCAAAATGGCCAAAGTGGACACGAAACCTTCCACGGTGAAAAAAAGTTGATCTGTCAAAACACGCGAGACTAAATTGATAAAAGTCAGTTGACTCCTTGACTTATCTTGATGGATTTATCAAAAAAATGGTGAAAATATCATCACATATTTTCTTATATATTTGCATATATAAAAGTTATGGAACTATTATATATTCAAGTACACTCTCCATCTTGTTTGAGAATATAGACGAAATTAAATAACAACACCAATCATGAAGTTCGCTTTCTTCTTCTTAACGCTCTCTACTTTACTAGGAACTTACCTTGTGTAATTTGATTAACTTAACCTAGAGTTCTATATTTTTATAAACTCATAACTTTTTTTAATAAGTCGACATTATGTCATATATAGGTGTTATATAGATTTTTATATAATAATAAATAAATAGTTTTTATGTGGAGGTATATAGGTAGGATCGTTATAGTTAGCGTCTTTTGTGTTACTAGTTATATGGATACTAGTAGATGAGAGTATATATATATATATATATATATATATATATATATATATATATTGGGAGGTTCAAATGAGTATCACGCTAAAGTTAAGAACTTTGAGAACCACAAAGAATACATATTTGTTCACATGTGATTAACTTCAATTATATGTGAACATTGATGTACGTCTAATTGAAAAAGAAAAAAAGTCAAAAAATCCTAAAATTATATTGTAAAACGTAAAAAACAAATATATGTTCACATGTGAACGATAATGTGAACAAATCGGTTAAAATGTATTTTAAGACGTAAATTTATGATATTTTTTGACTTTTTTCTTTTTCAATTAAACGTGCATCAATGTTCACATATGATTGAAGTTAATCACATGTGAACAAACATGTATTCTTTGTGGTTCTCAAACTTTCCAACTTTAGAGTGGTTCTCATTTGAACTTCTCATATATATATATATATATATATATATATATATATATTTGTGGGGTTTATATGAGGTATCTATATACACATGTTCGATATTTATACACATATATTAAGTATTTATTATTATTATTATTATTCTTATATTATTATTATTATTATTATTATTATTATTATTATTATTATTATTATTATTATTATTATTACTACTACTACTACTGCTGCTACTGTCGTTGTTGCTAGCGGGAGTGGCTGTTTGCGGTTGCTGGATGTGGATGCTGATAGTGGTGATGATGCTGTCGTGGTTGCTGCTGTTGTTTTGTTGATGATGCTGCTTTTACTATTATCACTTTTATTACTTCAGCTTGCATTGTATATGTATACGTACCGAGTCTGCCGGAGGTCTATCTGGAAGCAGTCTCCCTACCCTCGGGTAAAGGTAAGGTTGCCTACATCTTACCTTCCCCATACCCCGCCCTCGACGGGATTGGGTAGTGTTGTTGTTTATGACATACGCTCGAGATGACCTTAAAATGTCGACCCTTTCAATACAAACTGAGTTTTATTGACATTCACAATAATCAGAGTGCAATAACATAAACATTCTCATGTATACAGAAAATAAAAGACACTAATGACAAAGTAAATTTGGCCGGAGCTTGCGTTGAACGCAATTCCCTTAAAACAGATACGAGCCTGTTTCCCAGGGTACGGCGGCCTAAAGCTGCGTACAGCCAGAGCAGAAACTTGCCTGAAAATGCAGCGATGAGTGTGTGTTTTTCCTGTGAATTTTGGTTGCTCTTGTTACTCAAATGATGGAGGTGGTGGTGTTTTTGTACACCAACAGCAAGCATAACTGAAGCTTTAATCACCATGATTAAATTCATTAAACATTGATCATTAAATAGTCTCTTGATCACCACGTGTTGTAACTGATGTGAACTGAAAAGTCCGGTCAGACCTGGTGGGTCAAACATATCCACTTAACTTGATGGGTCACGGGTCAGATTATATTAAACATGGGTTGAGTCAAAACAGGCCAAAAACAGACCCCCTTAAGTTCCTTTTTTCCAACATCAAACACCTCACTTTGAATCACGATATCTCATTCACCACAACATAACTTTGGACACATATTATACCTTTACGAAGCTCTTGCGAAAAGCTACATAACCATATAAAATGTCACTCGTAAATATTGTATATAGATATACATATTTAGGTCCAAAGTTTGAGAAAATTGCACTTGAAACCCAAATTTTCCAACAATCCCCCACATGAATAGATATCGATCTATAACACACAAACATACTGCATTCTCAATAGTTGAGTCTTGCATAGGATAGGTAGGTGTTACCCTTTGAACCTTCCCTTATGAAACATACTTAGTCTCCTGGCTCTCAGTAGACGCGATGTCTTTGAACTGATCTGCCGCTTTTGTGGACGACAATACATTTCACACATGACTCTCCCTGACAGTTTCAACTCCTCATAGTCGTGTCCATTATGGTCCTGAACACTAGCATGGTTCTGCGAGAGCTCTAGGAATTGTGCCCAATAATTCCTTTCGAAGCGACCTCACTTCTCTCTCACATAAGTGATTATTAAGTAATCATTAAAAGCTTAACGCTTAACCTCACATCATTGTCACTAATTTATAGGAATAGACTAGGAAGTTTATGAAAACTCCCCCACAGTGGCCTCACTTAGTTAATACAATTAGGTTATTCTATTGAACCTAGATCTTGGGATCTCCAGTCAACTAGGTTAGGTTTCCTTCGTATAAACTCATTCATTCAAGGGCTTTAGTCCCATTCCTCTTGACGACCTATACACTACCTCTCTGCTTAAGCCTTTTGTAAGCGGATCCGCTATATTATCGGTTGACTTCACGTAGTCAATAGTGATAATTACTGTTGAAAGTAGTTGTCGTATCGTATTATGCCTACGTCGTATATGCCGAGACTTACCGTTATACATTATGCTATGAGCTCTGCCAATGGCGGATTAGCTATCACAATGTATACATATGGCCGACACCGGCTTAGACCATTCTGGTATGTCCTCGGTGAACTGACGTAGCCATTCTGCCTCTTCTCCACATTTATCTAAAGCGATAAACTCAGATTCCATTGTGGACCTAGGTATAACTGTTTGTTTACAAGACTTTCAAGATATAGCTGCACCCCCAAGTGTGAATACATATCCACTGGTTGCTCTAGAATCCTTTATATCAGATATCCAATTTGCATCACTGTATCCTTCGATAACAGATGGATATCTATTATAATGCAGTCCATATTCACTAGTGAATCTCAAATACCTGAGCAGTCGAGTTATGCTTTTCCAATGGTCCGAACTTGGATTACTCGTATATCTACTTAACCTACTCACAGCATTAGCTATGTCAGGACTAGTGCAACTCATCAAATACATTAGACTGCCAATTATTCTTGAGTATTCAAGCTGGGCCACAGGCACTCCTCTATTCTTAGCTAGATGTTGACTCGTATCAATAGGAGTCCTAGCTATGTTAGAGTCATTCACATTAAATTTCTCAAGAATTTTGTCCACATAGTGTTTTTGACTTAACACAAGTCCATCACAGGTTCTTATGATTTTGACTCCAAGAATCACATCAGCTAAGCCCATATCCTTCATGTCAAACCTGGATTTCAACATGTCTTTGGTAGATTCTATCATCTCATTATTGGTTCCAATAATAAGCATATCGTCCACATATAGACATAAGATGACATATCCATGTGCCGTGTCTTTCACATAGACACACTTGTCACACTCATTTATTTTGAACCCGCATTCTAACATGACGTGATCAAACTTTTGATGCCATAGTTTTGGAGCTTGTTTCAATCCATACAATGACTTGACAAGCTTACAAACTTTCCTTTCTTGACCCGGGGACACAAATCCTCTGGGTTGCTCCATATAAATCTCTTCTTCTAGATTTCCATTTAGAAAAGCTGTTTTGACATCCATTTGGTGAACTTCCAAATTTCTAATGGCGGCAATGGCAAGCACAATTCTTATAGAAGTTATTCGGTTACCGGCGATTACGTATCAAAATAATCGAGACCTTCTCGCTGCCTATAACCCTTAATCACCAATTTAGCCTTATATTTATCAATGGTGCCATCGGCTTTCATCTTTTTCTTGAAGATCCATCGATAGCCTAGTGGTTTGCATCCTGGAGGAAGATCCACTAGCTCCCATATGTGATTTTGTAAAATCGAGTCTATTTCACTTTTGATGGCTTCTTTCCATTGAGGTCCTTCTGAAGAAGTAATTGCCTCTCGGTAAGTTTGTGGATCACTTTCTACTATGTAAGAGACAAAATTAGGACCAAAAGATTTCTCAATCCTATCCCTTTTACTTCTTCTAGGCTCAACCTTTTCTTCCGCGGTTTGTTCTTGTCTTTCTAGACTATCGAGTCTATCATTAGGTTGTTCAAATGAACTTAGACAAGGAAACACATTTTCAAAGAATGAAGCATTCTTTGATTCCATAATAGTATTCTTGTGTATCTTGGGAATTTTAGACTCGTGCACAAGAAACCGATAAGCACTACTATGGTGAGCATATCCAATAAATATACAATCCACCGTCTTTGGTCCTATCTTTAGTGCTTTAGGTGGTGGGATGACCACCTTGGCTAGGAACCCCCACACTTTCAAGTATTTGTATGAAGGTTTTCGTCCCATCCATAATTCATAAGGAGTTTCATCCTTCTTTTTACGGGGTATCCTATTTAAAAGATAATTAGCTGATAAAATGGCTTCCCCCCACATGTGTTGGCTCACCCCAGAACTTATCAACATGGCATTCACCATTTCTTTTAAGGTGCGGTTCTTTCTTTCAGCAATTCCATTTGACTGAGGCGAATAGGGTGCGGTGAAGTCATGTCTAATTCTATGTTGTGAACAAAAATCAGCAAATAGAGATACATAGTCACCTCCCTTATCGCTCCGAATGACCTTAATTTTCTTGTTGAGTTGGTTCTCAACTTCGTTTTTGTACAAAACAAATTTATCAATTGCTTCATCTTTACCTTTAAGTAAATATACATAGCAATACTTGGTGCAATCGTCAATAAATGTGATGAAATACTTATTTCCACCTTGTGTTGGAATCGATTTTAAATCACACACATCAGTGTGAACTATGTCAAGGGGTTCGGTTTTTCTTTCAACCGAATGAAAGGATGATCTTTTCATTTTTGCTTCAACACATGTTGGACATTTATAATTTGAGTCAATATGAAATGTTGGTATGTAATTTAATTTTATCAAGTGACGAATAGAATTAAAATTAACATGTCCAAGTCGACCATGCCAAACATTAGAGGACTCAAGCATATAAGCAGAACTAGTAGATGCTTTATTCATTTCATTCTTAGTCACCATTACATTTAGCTTAAACATACCATCTAGGGCATAGCCCTTACCAACAAACATACCATTCTTACTAAGGACAACTTTGTCCGACTCAAACACTAGTCTAAAACCAAACTTGTTGAGCAACCAACCCGACACAAGATTCTTACGAATCTCGGGAACAAACAAGACACTTTTGAGCTTAAGCTCCTTTCCCGATGTCATTTTCAACACAACATCTCCCTCCCCCTTGATCTCGGCAGTAGCGAAGTTACCCATGAACAATTTCTCCCCATTGTTCACCTATTTAAACGTGTTAAAAAGGCTCTTATCGGAAGACACATGACGGGTAGCTCCCGTATCAACCCACCACCCTTTAACATCTGATCCAACAAGATTAACTTCCGAAATCATGGAAGTAATATCGGAAACCATAGCCACAAGATCCATGTCATCATCAACCATATTTGTTTGACGCAGGGCATCTTGTTTAGGCTGTTTGCATTTAGATGCTCTGTGACCCGGTTGGCCACAATTATGACACTTGAACTTCTTCTTGAAACTTCCACTCTTAGCACCAAGATTCTCACTTTTAGCCTTGCCTTTCTCATTAGCTTTGCCTTTCTTATTTTTGGAAGATTGTCCCACTTCAACCACATTAGCCTTGGAAGAATCTTTAGAATAAGTATTCTTTAGTGCTAACTTGTTGTCTTCTTCAATCCTAAGACGAACAATCAAATCTTCCACAATCATCTCTTTCCTTTTATGCTTAAGGTAGTTTTTAAAGTCCACCCAACTAGGAGGTCACTTCTCAATCATGGATGCTACTTGAAACGTCTCACTCAAATGCATTCCCTCGGAATGAATATCAGGCAAAACCACTTGAAGATCTTGCACTTGGCTCATAACAGTCTTTGTATCAATCATCTTAAACTCCAAGAATCGGGCAACCACATGTTTCTTTGACCTGGCATCCTCGGTTTTATATTTTCGGTCCAAAGATTCCCAAAGTTCCTTAGCCGTGGTTGCTTTGCAATAAACATTATAGAGAGGATCAACTAACCCATTTAACACATAGTTTCGGCAAAGGAAATCAGAATGTTTCCATGCATCAATGGCACTAATAACTTGATTATCGGCATCCCCTTCAGCAATTTGAGGAGCAACTTCGGTTAGGAACCGAGCCAAGTTCAAAGTAGTGAGATAAAAGAACATTTTCTGCTGTCATCTTTTAAAATGCAACCCAAAAAATTTCTTAGGCTTTTCGGCATGATTAGCCACGGTGTTAGCTAATGGCACGACTGTTGGGATCACGGGTGTTGCACTCACGGGTGAGACACTTGAATCGGCCATTTCTGAAAATGCAGCGAAACCCAAGTTAAACAAAACTTTAAATTAAGCAACAAATGCTAACTGTTAAGAAAATAGAATATAAATTGTGGCTCTAAGTACTGTTTCCCAGAACTTTAAAATTCATCGACTTAACTATACTGTTTTGATTAAAATAGAGATTTCAGTCGAGAATAACCACCAACTAGGTTAGCCAATAAAATGCGTTAACCACAAATCGAGTTTGAGTCAACTCACAATCTGTTTGAAAAGAAAGATAACGTTCGGATACAATACTCGTTTGAACCAAACCATTATATCTTTCCTGTATTTATACTAGATATGATCCGAAAACAAAACTAATTTGAACTGATGTAAACGGAAAATATAACTATATAAATCCAGTTTCTGTAAAGTGTAAACATTTTCTGTTTATATTAAATTAAACATGTACTAGTTAGTATTTTAACTCATTAAACCATAACAAACAACAAACAAAAATAGTTCAGCCCCAAGGCAAACAATATAGAGATTCCTTAATGTACTGGACTATATACTGAACATAAGGAAATGTAAAAAGTAAGATCAGAATTTAGTTTAAAAAGGCATATTGGTGGTCATTTATTGGACACATGTCAATATTAATCAATTTAATTTGATAATATGATAAAGTGAACCAAATATAAGACAAGCTGTATTGACCAAAGAAGAATCTTAGCAACACGTTGCTATACTCATGAAAACATATATTGCAATGTTTCTCAAAGAAACAATATAAAAAAATGAGTTAATTTTGTTTTCGTTATATGAGTGTCAAACAGAAACTTTTAAAACTAATCTGCAAGTTGCAAGCAAACAATAATAGATACTAGTATCGATACAAAACTGGTTCATACGAAACATAGTAGACTAATTAGTTTGCTTTGGAAAGAATGTAACAAACATAAACTCAATCGTATGAAAAATCTCAGTTTGTATCGTATCTGTTTTAAGACTGTAGGAACATAGTTTAGAATACAAACTGAGTTTTATTGACATTCACAATAATCAGAGTACAATAACATAAACATTCCCATGTATACAGAAAAGAAAATAAAAGACAGTAACGACAAAGTAAATTTGGTCGGAGCTTGCGTTGAACGCAATTCCCTTAAAACAGATACGAGCCTGTTTCTCAAGGTACGACGGCCTAAAGCTGCGTACAGCCGGAGCAGAAACTTGCCTGAAAATGCAGCGATGAGTGTGCGTTTCTCCTGTGAATTTTGGTTGCTCTTGTTACTCAAATGATGGAGGTGGTGGTGTATTTGTACACCAACAACAAGCATAACTGAAGCTTTAATCACCATGATTAAATTCATTAAACATTGATCATTAAAGAGTCTCTTGATCACTACCTGCTGTAACTGATGTGAACTGGAAAGTCGGGTTAGACCTGGTGGGTCAAAGTCAAACCAAGGTTGTCAAGATCGCGATCTTGATCGTAGGATCGTACGATGTTACGATCCTACCAAGGGAAAACGTGCAGGATCGGAGTAGGATCTGTCAGGAGGTAGGATCGGAGTAGGATCGGAGGATCGATCGTAAGATTGTAGGATCGTTGAACGATCCGATCCTACACATAGTTTTTTTTTTTTTTGTGTGTGTGTGTGTGTGTGTGTGTGTGTACAGTTTGGGTTTGTAATGCACATAAGTAGTCCAAATCATATTTCAAAACTTAACATATATTTGTTTTCAAGTTCAAATTCCCTATTTATTACTCTCTCCGTCCCGTATCTATTATCCAGTATTGCCTTTTGGGATGTTTCAATTTAATTGTCCACTTCCATAAATAGAAAATAATAATGAGATAAAGTTCATTTGTACCCCTAATTATATATGTAAGACAAAAAGGTAGGTAAAAAGTAAAGGGTAAAATTGTCTTGTTACCAAAAAGTAAGAGAGATGGTGATGTTTTTCTTAAACTGCGTATTTTTTATCTGGGAGCAATAAAATTGGGACGGAGGGAGTATCAAATTAACCTAAGAAAAAGTATAAAACTTCTAAACCAAAGATTAATAATTTTCATTTGTAATTTATACTCAAACTTTGGTGCAATTGTGCTATGCCGTTATCTTTTGTTTTAGTATGTTTACCGTTTGAGAAATATATGTTGACAAATTGCATCACTTTTGTAATATAAAAGTTTGGATATTAAGATTAATATCTCTTATATTAGTTTTCTACAAGAATTTAGATATCTTTGTTAAAAAATGATACTTTGGTAGGATCTACGATCCCGATCCCGATCTTACGATCTCGATCTTGCAAAGGCAAAAACAATCCTACGTAGGATCACGATTTTGACAACCTTGGGTCAAACATATCCACTTAACTTGATGGGTCACGGGTCAGATTATATGAAACATGGGCTGAGTCAAAACATGCCCAAAACAAACCCCCTTAAGTTCCTTATTTCCAACATCAAACACCTCACTTTGAAGCACGATATCTCATTCACCACAACATAACTTTGGACACATATTATACCGTTATGAAGCTCTTGCGAAAAGCTACTTAACCATATAAAATGTCACTCGTAAATATTGTATATATATATACATATTTAGGTTTAAAGTTTGGGAAAATTGCACTTGAAATCCAAATTTTCCAACAGATGCTACGCGAATCTCTTTGCTTTGGTGGAAGTGAATGTACCGGATCGGATTAGCAACTGAAGATCGATGGGGCCTCATTTCCTCGTGCTTGTTGCCATCTTACGTTGCTAGAGGGTTTAACGTACTTTTGGGGTTAACTTAGAGTTGAACTTCATATAACTTAAATATTTGTTATTGTTGGGACAAATTTAAATTTTATAACGGGTGATATAGATTAATTAACTAGTTTGGTGAATAAAAATGAAATAGAAAGATACATTTCGTTTGGTCGTATTAAAAAACTACTAGTATGTTTTTCTGTTACATGTATAAAAGGTTTGATTATTTTATAAAGTGTGTTATATATGTTGGATTATTTTATCATCTGATGCATAAAATATTTGCAATAGTAGATACAATTATGATTCATTTATAAATATGGAGGGGACTAAGTTGAAAGAAATCGATCTCTACCGGACGATTCCAAGTAAGGAGGACAATGAAGGTTCCGATTACTCCATGAAGTTTGGGTTTAATTATTTATTACTCCATAATTATGCTAAAGCTCTTCGGTGATACTAACGCATATAGTGGAGATCAGTATGTTGTCAAATCACGAACCCTGGGCTACTTTTGGTTCGTAGAATTTTATGCAATTCGAAGAAATTGAAATCTTATATAATTTTAATATTACATAAGGGTGTTTTTGATTTGAAACCGAATTAATTTTAATTTACCACACACAAAAATTTACATTAATTCAAATAAATTATTCTAATTCCTTTGATGATAAATGTATTGCGAACCGAACACACTTTAAAGTGCTTCGTGAATTCCACATAGACACGTACGTACTTCCTAATATCAGTAATTGATTTCTCTTTTGAAATAACTACTCGCATGAAGTTAATAAACCTTATGTAATAGATTGCAACACTTTCTTCCGCGATTCAGTGAGATCCCTACGGACGACAAATCTAGTTAACACCACCAAATGATTAGGTAGTGTGACAATGCGAAAAGAAGTCATGTAGTGAGATAGCTTAATGGTCTAATAAAGTTTGAGGATGTGTTGAGCTTTTATTCAAAAACCACTTCAAAAAGCTTCTCATTTAGAGGCTTCTGAGGGTTTATTTTTTTTCAAAATGCTTCATTTTTGTTGTGCTATACGAAACACGATTTATGAGCCGGAGCTTATTAAAATAAAAGTCCAAGCCCTTAAAAGGTAAAAGTCCCCAGAAGTTCTGTACCAAACACACCCTTAACAATAGAGCTTAGATGTCGTCAACTACATGACATGCACCAAATTGACCACCAAATAAGAGGAAACTGAATTTTAGAGATACAACTTGAAAACAAGCCTTTATAGAGTAGAACTTCTTAATATAGCTTAGAAAGTTGTAATTGAACGAAAAGAAACATGATATTCATGTACATTTTCATCGAGTAATTAGTTGATGCATATAGGCGAACACTGTCGGTTTTGAGTGTACGTACTATACGACGTTAACCTCACACTTGCCTTCTATGTACCTTTATTACAACAAATTAATACACTTGTTCTTGTAATTACACAAGTATCAATCAAGCAAACGTATAGTATCTGATGGAGATTTGATTCAAGTTTCCCAAAATAAGAGATTTGAAAATCGAGTTTATTGGGTAGCAAGTTACTTGATGGACAAGTTGAGTTTTTCCTATAAATATAGGAGTAATTTTGTCAGGGTTTTGTTGGGGAGGAGGTTGAAAGAAAAAGAGACGGTCTATAAGAGTCATCTCCCTCAATCCCGTGTGATGAGTCTCCGGTAATTCAATAACGATGACGTGAATTCCGTTATTGTAATCTACCGATTGAGAGTGGTGTGTGGATTTATGAGCATATTCAAGAGTGTTGAGAGGAGCGTCTATTTTTGTAATATTGTTCCTAAATAGTGGAGTATTAAGTGGCCTACGGGTCCTGTGGTTTTTACTCTCGTTTGAGAGGTTTTCCACGCAAAAAGTGTGTGCGTATTATTTTTTCTGTTTTGTATGTGTTTATTACTGACTTATAGAAGGTTATGTGACTTGTTGTGGTGGTGATCGATCCCAACAATTTGCATGAGATGGGGATCAATTCCAACAACTGGTATCAACGAGGTTCGTGGAGAAGAATCATATAACCGGGAGGAAGTTGATACAGAGAAAACACAAGTTCGTCATATTTTGCATGGCATTGGGAAAATTGATGGTTTGAGTTCATTAACCGTCGGATTGTTCTAAAATTTGGACTGTAGGTTCACAAGATGATGATCTACAATCTGACCTTTGGGATTTGCGATTAAAGTTGTCAATGGAGATATATATGGCGTCGAAGTTTGCTGCAGAATATTCTTAGGGTTTCAGAGCAGTTGTGATGAAGAGAGCATTGCGGAGTCGTTAACCGTTGGATCATTGTGGTTTCTGGACACAGGGTTCAAGAGACACTGATCCACGTTGTGACAAAATTTGGTGGAGATCGGATAACCGGACAGAAAGATATGGTTATTCGAATTTGATGCATAAATCTGTTTGCGATGAAGAGTTGATTACGAGCAAAATTTCGATTTAGAGAAGAATTATCGTGGTGATTGGAGATGCTAAGGATTTGATGTGGCTGAGTTACGATTCAAAGATGATGAGGCTCGGTGGAGCATGCTGATCGCGAGGGTTTCTTGTGTCGAAAGTCTTCCTAATAATGAGGTTGTCGGGCGGCGTGTTTCGTTAGAGAGAAAACGGCGGTACGAGATGAAGATCACATTCATTATCGTTGAAGAGAAGATCCACTACATAGCGGAAGATTTAGGGATTTTAAGGGAGGATTTGATGGAGATTTGATTCAAGTTTCCCAAAATAAGAGATTTGAAAATCGAGTATATTTGGGTAGCAAGTTACTTGGTGGACAAGTTGAGTTTTTCCTATAAATATAGAAGTAATTTTGATAGGGTTTTTTTTGGTGAGGAGGTTGAAAGAAAAAGAGACGGTCTATGAGAGTCATCTCCCTCCGTCCCGTATGGTGAGTCTCCGGTATTCAATAACGATGACGTGAATTCTGTTATTGTAATCTACCGATTGAGAGTGGTGTGTGGATTTATGAGCATATTCAAGAGTGTTGAGAGGAGCGTTTATTCTTGTAATATTATTTGTAAATAGTGGAGTATTAAGTGGCCTACGGGTCCTGTGCTTTTTACTTTCGTTTGAGAGGTTTTTCACGCAAAAAGTGTGCGTATTATTTTTTATGTTTTGTATGTGTTTATTACCGACTTATACAAGGTTATGTGACTTATTGTGGTGGTGATCGATCCCAACAATTTGTATGAGATGGGGATCAATCCCAACAATATCAACTCTGAGCAATTGATCGAGCATACAATAGGCAGTAGCAACCAATTTTAGTCAGACTGTGTACCTAATTTATGGATGAGTTTGGTGGTTGTGACTCACAATATCGAACCTATAATAGATCGAGATCAGGTTAGCATATGAGAATTGTAACCAGTCAGTTTCTGTTGGCTCGATTTCACTTAAGGTAGTTGTAGCTTAATTTTCAGGTTGGTTTTCATTAACTCTGGTTAGCGGTAATAGATCAAAATTTTGACATATACTAAGCAACACCTTATATCAACTATGGTTAAGTACATTATACATAGTAGGTATTACATTTATCTTGACGGGTCAGTTTTCGATTGACGTGGTTTGGTTTTTCGATAAAACCCAATGAAATAATCGAAAGCTTTGGTTAATTGTAAAATCGAAAACTCAGACTATTGAAAGTTTATTGTCATTTTTTGTAACTAGCCTTTACCAAAAATTAGAAGGACTTTTTTTTTAAGGAATCAGATACATTGATCACCTCAAGCAGGTATATACAGATCAAAATTCCAGCGATTTTGGAATCTGAAATATATATATATATATATATATATATATATATATATATATATATATATATATATATATTTGTTTTTAGTCAATAAAGAATAAGTAGCTTGACATAAAGAATAAAGAAGAACTACTACGGGTCAACGGTCTTACTTTTTCTTAAAGGTAGTTGTGGAATCACTGACGGATGATTTTTGATCCACCCGTTCATCTTCCACAAGCGATTACTCCCCGATATGAGAACCGTTCCATAGTTCGTAATCTCGACGACGCTCTAAAGGGTTGCTCTCCCATGTATTAGATGGGTATCGCGTTGCGGAGTCTCCCCCTCCCCCAGGATAGGGGTGTTCATGGACAATTAACCGGAGGATTGGTTAACCGAAGACCGGTTAACCGGATCCCCGATTCGTCATTTTCTTGAACCTAAATCGAAACCGAAAAGTTCGGTTAACCGGTAATCGGTTAACCGGCTTTTCCGGTTCGGTTATACGGTTAACCAAATTAACCGGTTGTATTTACCAATACTTAAAATATATATATCAAAACATAAATACACACTCACTAGATGAATATTTGTGATAAATTCAACACGTTGATTATTTTAACAATAAACACAAAGCTTTTCCATTACGTACAAACATATGAATGTATAAACGTTGAACTAAGTTAGTCACGAAACTAAATATTTAACTACTAAAAATGCAAATAAGTGAACATTCGTACTAACATAAATACAAAAGTATAAAAATCACATTATAAATTATAAAATATTTAGTAATATTATCATATATCTATATATAAACACATATTTAAAATAGCAAAACAAAAAATTTTGGTTTTTCGGTTAACCGGTTGAGTCAATATCGTGAACCGAAACCGAAAAACCAAAATTATACCGGTTCGGTTAACCAAAATCGAAAAATAAAAATTTTTTGGTTCGGTTAACCTAAAATTCACTACGGTTTTATAATATTCGGTTCGGTTTGTCAGTTTCGGATAATTATGAACACCCTACCCCAGGCATGCCATGGGCGAGATTCGAACTTATCACCTCTAGGAAGAAACCACTTTAGTGGAAAACTTCCTGACTACTGTGCTAAGACTCCAATGGAATTTAAGATGTCCTTGCTTATGATTGAACCCAGAACCTAGTGGATACTTGGTTACAGTTGTAAGTCAACTGTTTGTTTTTAGTTATACTTTTATTTTAAACGTTCAATTTATATTTTAAGGTTCGGTTAACTTGTGCCTTTAAAGTACAAAAATAACTTCTTTAAATACATTACAACTCTACTTATATCACAAAGTTCATTTATTAAACACATGAATTCCAATTATACATTTTTATTAATTATAGTACAATTTATATTATTTATTGAAAATTCAATTTCATTAAATGTCTTTTCAACTTCTACTTTAAATTAAGGGACAAGTTTGATTTTTTAATATTTTAATAATATTAATAATTAATAACAATAATAATAATTCAGAAGATACATTTATTTTTTTATAAAGTTGAAATTATAAAATACAAATTTCTACTACTCGCTGATTAGGAATGTTATAAATTTCTATCTACTAAATAAAAAGTACGTCATCATCATACGTATTTTTAAGTATTTATGTTTTTTTACTATAATAAATATAAAAACAGTTCTTATAAGAACGTGTAAATGGGAAACGAGTAAACATGAGAGGTTTTCCCTATTCAGGTTACCCGGGTACTCGGTTAGGACGAGCATTTTTACTCAGATGTATGCGATCAACCTGGTTATCACTTGAGAGTTTCCAATCATTTTTCTAGTCACTCAAGATATGCTGCTAGTGAGATTTAAACATATAACCTGGTCAACTAATAAATTATTTTGTGATGGATTAGAACATTTATATGGAGTATAGTATATACTTTTTCGTTTTGAAAATAAATAATTAAATAGATAATTACGTAAATAAGCAATCTCAAACACCGGTCATGTGAACGTACGGTTCGTTGGTTTTATTAATCAAGGGTTTGACTGCTTCACACATGATTACCTAACTTCTTTGATCTTCTAGTAATATACTACTATATATCTTTAGCTCCGACTAGATAAATTTCTTTTTCGAGGTTAATTAATATAACAACTTGTACGTACAATGATCATCTTTCAAAATTAAAAATTGATCGAGACACCAAATCCGTAAAGGTATAGTGAACACGAAATGTTGAATTCCACGGTGAAAACACGCGGTAGTTAATAAAGGAGTAGTTATTATCGATACATAGTCAATCACACTAGTCGTAGTCAGTTGACTGTCTTCTTTTTAATCAATCATTTATTGTGTACTACATATATAAATAGAGTTATAGCACTCTTGAATATTATTATTCCCATCATATTTTGAGCATACACAAAATAACAATTATCATCATGAACTTTGTTTTCTTCTTCTTTAGTCTTTCTACTCTACTAGGAGCTTATCATGCTCGACATTTACATGGTACAATTAATTTATATATTAACAAATAATCTTTTTATATTTCCAAACTCCACTTTAACTGATTACATTCATGGTCATAAAATACTGACTAATGGTTTTGTTTTCAGACATATCCGTATACGAAAGCTTTGATCGACAACCAACTTTTTTAGGAGCGGAGGTTATTCAAATGGTAACCAGTGAAGAAGACCGAAAAACTTATGGACGAGTTAATGTCAAAGCACCACCATCCCCAAGAGGAGCACCGTCCCTAGGTGAAACTACTTTCGGCCGAGATAACCCAAAATCACCACCATCACCGTCAGTATCACCATCGCGGGGTCAAACAACTTATAGTGGAGATAACCCAAATTCAAAAGGTCATATAAAATTTGATGGAGACACTAAAGGGCTATTGCAAGGTTGGTACTATACCCCTTAACTATTATATATAAAATATGGATGCAGATCTTTAGAGTTTTAGTACAAACTCATTGATAAAACCTTTTGTTTGAATACAAAAAGAAATTTTGCTAATATATCTCTGTCAATAATTTAATATACAGATTTTATAACAGCGTTATCAGAAGCAATCAGAAGACCACCACCGTCAGCACCGTCTCAAGGCCAGACGACTTATGGTGTAGATAACATGAATTCTAATAGGGATACAACATCATTTACTTATGAAGTTAAGATAGTATCAAATGAAGATCGGTGGCACTCCTTTTCCTCTTACCGGTTGCCATCTTACGTCATTAGAATGTTTAACATGTGGGGTTGACGTAGAGTTGAACATCTCAATTATAGCTTAATAAATTCTAATTGTTGGAAGAAAAAAAAATGATATTGACATAGCTTAAATGATGTATACACTAAAATGTTATAGATTTCATCTACTTATATGAAAGTAACTATGTTGGACGAGTAATTATCTGATGCATATGTGAGCGTAAAAGACTAAAGTGATTGAATTTCTTGATTCGAATATTTTATTCGTTATTCCATTAAGAATGCTTACGAATACAAACATCTACATATCCAATAACCAATTAACCATAAGTTAGAGACTTACGCAAGATATTTTACAACTTTGAGTCAAATCCCAAACATGTAATTCAGTATTTGACGATGTACCCCAACTTTGGGCTCCCAACATTGGTAGGCCCATGGGCTCCAATGTTGGGCCCAACCTCCACCCCTTATAAGAGGTCAAACCCTAACAGATGAAGGGGTATATAGTCATCGGTCAACAACAACATCAAAGAGGAGAGACAACCACCATGCTCCCTCCCTCTCCACCATCTTCATGGTGAGCTTTGCTCACCCCTAAACTCATCTTCATAAATGGTAAAAACACCGATTCTTACCACCTTTCACCTTGTTCGATACGAGTCTTTTGGGTTAGCCACGTAAATTGGAGTGTAACGAATAGGTATAACCAAACCCGCACTCAAGCTACTAAATGCTTGATCAAATGGCGCTATCCGTGGGACCACACAACAAAATGTCTCGTGTTCGAAATGGAGCCGATTTTGGTTGTAAGTTTGCTATGGTTTAAGATACGCTTTGGCGCATAATTTTAGATCCAGACCTGGAATATCATATATATATATATATATATATATATATATATATATATATATTTGTAAATGTCTAAGGATCTGGACCGCATCTGCTTATTTACATATGTTTCTCACAAAATTTTACCTAAAAAAGAGAAATAAATAATAATAAAAAAAAAGGTTTGAACTCACAGCTCATGAAAGTTATATATTCAACATTGTTAAATTCTTGAATCACACATGAAAGATCTTCGATGCTTGTTACCACCTAACGATGTTCATTTCTTTATTAAATCTTAGTGATTTACAAAGCATAATTGTTTTATTACCAAGGGGGCCAAAGAAACGTTGAAAATCACAAGCAGATGTATGATCTACACATTTTGATACATGATGTACATATCATTATGCACATAGTACAAGTGTTCACAACCAATGGGCACCAAAAACCAGGTTGGTGGTTGGTTTTTGTGATACTTTATCTAACAATGCTATTGTTCCAAGACACGCGTGCCAGGGAATATATTGAAATGCGAGGTCGAACTCAAGGGGTTGACCCTTGATACATATTGCAACGTTGGTGATAAGCCTCAGATTATACATGCCGTATACCCTGCAGCTCGTGCTGGCAGGGTTATTTATTCCATGAGCACCACCAACCTTTATTATATTGCTGATAATATATGTAGAGTCACTGGTCGCTAACCATACTGAAGTTGCTGGTCGCTGACCATCTCAACTATACACCTCCCGATGAAGAAATGAATTGTATCAAAGCTGTTGTTGCTGAAGTTATGTTATTGCTAATCGTTATTCATTCTATTCTCAAGGAATTGATATGCTGAGGAAGATTAGAACTCAACTATGTGTGTCGCTGATATTAAGCAGCGAGAGTTCTACTTCTTCAAATCAATAAAGGCAAAAGTCACTGCCCGAATAACAGCTAGTCGCTGAAGATCAATATTTCAAGTCACTCTACAAGAGCATGTTAGCTCACAGTGAGTGAGGAGAGTTACTGCATCTTCAGTGACTATTCAATAAAGCCTCTCAATCAAAAGTATAAAGGTACTGTACTTATATATGCATCAGCAAGAGTTCTCATACTTGAAGAATATTCAGAAGGATTACGTGGCAGCGAAGGATTGGTCTAAAGGAAGAGAGATATTTGCGGTAACAGAATTGAGACCCGCAGAATGTCGGTTTATCAGAGATCAAGCCAATCAAACAGCTACACATGTTATTCCAAGATCGTATTTTGTAGGAGATAATCTAGGAACTCTTGTAGTATAAATAGTCCAGTATATTGTACTTTAGAGGCTAGTCGTTCATACGTGTTAATCACTTGTTTGTCAGTGAGTAGTTTGTCTAAGTACGTATTATCGATTCAGCGAGTGAACAGTTAGCGTGTTTGTCCACTGCTGTTCATCTCATTTGTAATAGATTAGCTTGTGTGTTTGATTTGGATTAGCTTGGGCTATTCCATTCCGCAATCAACACTTGTGAATATTATGATTAATATAACTCACCATTCAACTACTATTATTCCTTTACTTTGATATTGTCATATCTATTATTGCATCATCTGTTTGTATTAAACAATTAAAAACTGTCTAAGTAACTTGGTTAAAATCAGGAAAAGTTTTTAATTATATTCAACCTCCCCTTCTACAATTAAACTTTACTTATTGCGATTCCATTTCACTAATCAATAGTGAATTTGGGACTCTCAATTGGTATCAGAGCAGAGTTGGTTTAAATCTATTAACCAGATCCGCAATGGAATCAGTAAAGTATAGTTGTGTTGACTCTGAGTATCAAAAGGGAAATGGTTCTACTACCAAACCTCCATCATTTGATCCCTCTAGGATTGAAACTTGGATGTCCCGGATGATGATGTTTTTGGACCTAGTTGATGATCGTCTTTGCAATACAATAACCAATGGTCCCCACATTCCAACCACAATTGTTCCTGCTGTTATTGCTACAGCTACTACTCCTGCTATACAAGAAATGGTTGTGGCCAAGAGAGAGGAACAGTGGTCGGATGAGGATAGACGATTGGATAAACAAGCTAAAATCTACATAGGCATGACACTCCCTGATGAAGTGTTTGAATCTGTTAGACTTTGTAAGACTGCTAAAGACATGTGAGATACCCTGAGAAATATCTATATTGGAACTCCTGATATTAATCGATGCAGGGAAGTGAATCTCACTCGCCAGTACGAGTTGTTTGCCATGGAGCCCAATGAGTCTCTATCCTCTACTTATACCAGATACCAATCGCTGATGAACAAAATGGAGAAGGCTGGTATAGGTAAGGAATAGAGATTTGTTGTTGAGAAGTTTCTGGAGTTGCTGCCAAGGAAAGTCTGGGGAACCATTGCAACATGCACCAGACAGAGGAATGATTATACAACACCGAATCTTACTAAAGTCTATGGTATTTTGCTCAACAGGGAGCAGTCTGAGAAGCAAGCTGATCAGAGTGAACTTAGTCGTGCAACTCTTGGAATTCAGAAGATATCAAATGCCCTTGTAGCTGAGCTTGATGAAATCGATCAGAGACAGAAGTCAAAAGCCTCTAAGCTGAGTTCTAAGTCACTGAAAGTTGATGAAGAAGGTGATCAGGTTGATGATCAACCAAAGTATGAATATGATGAGGGTCTGGAGAAGCTGGAAAGAGACATGGCCATGATGGTTGCTAATTTCAGAAGGAACACCAGAACAAAAAGATTCGCTGGTGCTCCATCATCTGATAATTTCCAATCAAAAGGTGAATGCTACAAGTGTGGCAAACCTAGTCACTTTGTAGCTGATTGTAGATCAAAGTCAGTAAACCCAATCCCTGAACCAAACCCAAGCTTCAAAGATGACAAGTACAACAAGTACAAGGAAAAGTACATGAAGCTGAAGGCAATGTCCAAATATGGGAAAAAGAAGGGAAAATGTTTTGTCGCTGAAGAAGGTTCACTTAGCGAATCTGACTCATCCTCATCATCTGATGACGAAGAAGAAGCAATGATTTATATGGACAGGGAGTACTGTCTGATGGCTGATGATGCTGAATCCCATAAAGACATCAAGGAAGTCGCTCAGAAATGCTCAGCATCTGTATGGGATCCTGAAACCATCTACAAGGTACATTGCTTTAAATCATATTCAGCTACTGAAAAGGATAATGTCCTTGAGTCTTTGATAGTTGACTTATCAAATGCTCATGACATTCAGAAAAGACAAAAACGTGAGATCAATGACTTGAAATCTCAACTCAGTGATCAAAGTGAGAACGGGTCAAAATTAAAAAGGATAAAACTGGATCTTGAAACACAAATTTATGCTAATCAAGTTTGTGTTCAAGAAAAGGTACAATTTGAAAAACAATTCTTACAACTCAAAAAGGTCACTGAATTTTGGTGTAAGTTCACTGGAAAAGTAAATCAGTGTGTTAATAATCAAATTCCAAGACAAGATAAAGCTATATTGGGAGGAGATTATGGACATGATGCCTCACTTTCCGATTCAACAAAAGTTGATCCCATCTTTAACCCTAAGGGTACCTTTTCAGAAGCTGTATTTGAACCAATATCAGTTCTCAGTGAGCCAAGACCAAATTACTTTACAAAAAGAAAATTGGTCACTAAAGAATCTGATACATCAAATGGTAATGATGAGATGAATGTTTTAACAACTAAATCATCAGTAAGTCCTAATCTCATCAAAACCATCGCTGATGAAAAAGTTATCATCAGCAAATCCACTGACACTGCATCAGTCACTGATATCGACTCTATCAGTGATCTTAAGTCAAAGATGCAAGAGGTAAAGATCATTGGGGAAAGTTGCTTGATAGTGTCAGATCAACAACTATCATCAAAGAAAGTAAAAAAGGCCACTTATGCAAATAAGAAGTGTTATAAGTGTGGCAACAGGAAACATGTGTCATCTGAATGTTCGGCTATACCCTTCTCAAAACAGATAATTATCAGTGAGCATTTAGATACTATTTATTCAAATCAGTGGAAGCCAAAAACAAGGCTTGGCCACTATGAACCCATCTCTGGAGGGGTTCATCAATTGAACTAATCATGTTAGCAGCATGCTAAACTTCAATGAATAAATGAACTCATTGAGTTTGTTTATTTATTGATGTTTTACTGTTATTTTAAATATATATATATTATACTAATAATTTGTCTATATAAAATATAGCTTTAGTTGAGCATAGTCACTAATTAATTAACTTTAACTGATTTAATCAGCAAGCGTAATAATCAGTTTATTATGTTCAGCTAATTTTATAATTCTTATAGTCTCATGAGTATCTATTATGTTTTAATATTAATTCTAAAGTATTGCTCTATGTTCTTCTCTAGCTAATCTGATTAGTATTCTAAGTTGTAACTGGATCAGCAAAAGTTAATATAGTAATATGCTATACAATTTATATAAAACATAATCTATACTCATTTTTTTAAAATCATCTAAAGATTGATAGTTTTTGATTTATATCTGTGTAGTTGTTACATCTCTATGATTTAGTCAGTATTCTAAGTTGTGATTAAATCAGCGAGATAACATCACAACCATATATAAGATTACTTTTATTTCTCTTTGATACTTATATTTTTCTTTGGTGGATAGTCAAATTATTTGATTATATTCTTCAGTGACTCGCTGATGTATCAATTAATGGTGATTTCTCAATCGACAAAAATTCCTTAGATTAAATACGTTTTGTATTTAATTTAACGGACTTCAAATTAATTGTATTATGGTATATCGGAATAGTCGCATATTTCTGACACTCTCTTTCTTACGTCAATGCACTTTTCCGGTGCACCAATCAAATCACCATTAATACCACCACTCTCCACCATCATCACCCCTATACCTCTACCATCAACCACCACCATCGTCTTCGACGAATCGGTTTTAACCACACGATCATCAAGTTGCGTATACTATAAATCAGTGACTTAAAACTCATATTCATTTTTACGCATACTTGATTTTCGTATTTTCAAAAATTCTCTAATTTTTCAAAACCCTAATAAACCTGCAAATCAATTTTTTAGAACTCTAAATGGCAAAATCAAAATTCTTTTTGAACTCATACACACCGATTGCAGAGATTAAGGCTCATCGAGCTTCTGCAGTGAATGAAGATCTTGTCATTACGGTTCCAAAATCGAATTATTTGGGTAATCTTAACTGTTCAAAAATAGAGTATGTAGAGATAATCAGTTTTCTAAATAATCACTTTATTCTCCCTGCTCTCACCTTGTCCCCTGGAGAGATGAACCTTGAATGGCTGAGTGAGTTCTGGTAAACCTGTACTCATTCAGTTGTTAATGGTACATCCCAACTTTAGGGATTTATTGACAATGTGACTCAAACGATTACAATCTCTGCCACCATCATCCATACTATTTTACAACTCCCTGTACATGATGTTTATGTCCCACTGCCTGATGGAGATGTGGCCAAGGGAGGCATAGTCAATCTCACTGGGATTGACTGTAAATACTCCGTTGACAGCAGTGGTCATTGTAAATACTCCACTGTACATAAAACCAAAATGGATGGTGTGTGGAATGCCCTATTTTCAAACTTTATTCAATGTTTGGGCACAAAAACAGGGAGCTATGATCAATTCAGCACCCTAGAGGCACAAATCAGCTGGTCACTGATCAACTCTCTAAGAGTTGATTATGCAAGTGTGATCTTTAACGAGCTGGTTCATAGAGTCGCTGAGAACACCAGAAGCAAGTATGTTCCATACTCTAGGTTCCTCTCACTGATCTCTAAAGATCAGTTTTCTGAGTATGAAAGAGTACCATTCAAAGGATTCGAACCTACTCTGGTTGGCTCTCAAATATTTTCAAAACTAGCGACTGTGTCTCTCCCTGAATTCATGAAAACAAAGGGGATACTTGCACCTCAGCCTTTACAAATTGTACATCCATCATTTTCTGCCCCCCATCGACCACGTCACTGAAAAAACCCCAGTGAGTACTGTGGTTAAACCACCAATCAAGAAAACATCCACTGTTCCCAAGAAAAAAAATCCAAATTAGGGTCCCTGACATTAAAGGATCAGGGACATAGTAAAAGTAAGACGTCTAAGGATGCCAAGGGTGAAGCAGAGACTGAACGTTCAGTCCCTGCGGGCACTCCTGATAAACCCAAGCCTTCAACTATTTCGCTGGACTCCCGAAAGTCCAGTGACTCTAAAAATGGAAACATACAGACAACTACAATGGCTCAACCCATTGTTAGCAGTGATTCGGGTGCAACCCACACCCCTTTTCGAGTCACCCCACTAGCTACTTGTCACCCTCACAAAAGGATGACATTTCAGATAAAGGGCTAGTGGCATCAGCGGGTGATAACACACTCATTGTTGATGTCACACCACCGGCTACAGACCCGAGCCACCTCTCATCTACCACTGCACCGCCAATGTCTCTCCATAGTCACATGGAGAGATACAGGCTGCACTTCTGTTTCCGATGATCCATCAGCCAAGCTGGTGATGACGAGGAAACCCAACCAATGGATACCTCCACCTCTGAAGATGAAGCACCTCCACCACCACTTACTGCTGCTGCATCCACATCACTCCCCCATGCTCCACCAGGTACTATTGTTTCTTCACCAATCCAGGAGCTAGACACAATGTCTCTCTCCAGTGATAACATATCTCAGGTAGCTGGTGATGATCCCCTTACTGAAACTACCATGGGTGTAGGGGATCAGGGAGCACAATCCAAACCTTTACCTACACCACAACAATCACCAATTCACCAAATATCACATCCACCTCCATCTCCCACAGCTAATGACAAAGATTCATCATCCACTCCATCCACTTCTGAGAAGCTGCTGATGGATTATATTGCGTCGTCTTAGCAACAAATTAAGCTTCTCACTGAAGACGGGGAATCTCTCAAAGGCCAAGTTGCTGATCTCACCTCTGCTGTCAAAGCTCTAACAAATATCTATGAACCATTTCCTACCTGGAGCTCGGAGATTAGTAACAAGATAAACATTTTAACAAATGCTGGCGTCTCTCATTCTCAGTTACTGAATACTCAATCTAAGGCTCTCTCTGAAGCCATTGCCATGACAAACATGAATTTCAACATACATGATGAAACCATCAAAGCTCTCTATGTTCAACAAAAGGAAATGGCAGCTTCTGTTTCAAAGTATATTGAGGCCACTGATAAAATTGTTTCTTCCATAATTGCACATCATCATGCTACTTAAGCTGAAGTTGCTGCTCTCCGGATTGATAACAAAAAGTTGTATCGCTGGATAAAGGAGTGTGTAGCATCTTTCTATGATGAAAAGGGGGAGAGTCTGGTTGCTGATAATACTGCTTTCATCAATGAAGATGCTGACCACAAGAAATATTCTGTTGGAATCTTTCTCTCTTCGCCCTATCGCTGAAAAGCCAGAACTGGAAGCTGAGCTACAAGTTGAGCTACTTTTGGTTGAAATGGATGAAGATGATGAGGAGGAGTATGAGTTTGATGAAATTAATTTTCCCGAGTTTCATCCAGATGAACTCATGATGTATGATGAAAAGATCAAGGAGTGGGCTGCTGATGAGGCAACAAGGATTGAGGGGGAGTCAGTAAGCTACGAACTAGCTCGCTGGCAATGAATGAATAGAGATGCTGATGATGATGTTATCATGAATGAAGGAGATGATAATGATGATGGAAATGATGGAGATGATGATAATAATGATAAGAAAGATGAAGATGCTGATAACAAAGAAGATGATACTGATGAAAACATGGAGGATCAGCTACACATCTCTTCTATATTAATCAAAAGAAAAAGGACTAACAAAACGTCTACATCAGGGTTCACCTCCTCCAAGCACAGAAAGCTAATCATCAGTGAGGAGGAAAAATCAGCAACTATGTCTCATCTTCAAACCATACTTGATAAGCCTGATTCACCCACAACACCTCAAATAAAGAATGTCATATCTGAGATCAACCCAATAGCAACCTTACCAATCACAACACAAGTGACCATCACAACAAATCCACAATCCACCACATCAGCTACTCAACAACTCACAATTCCACTCACAAAAACAGCAGCACAACCAACAGAAGCAACAATAGTGACCATCACATTATCTTCTATTCACATACCTGTTCTCCAGAAATTACAATGCCAGAGACTTCTGCTCCTGCTCTCCTTTTCTCCTCTGATTCTTCATCAGAAAATCTACTTCCAGAAGAAACTGATGTACAGAGAATTGCAAGAAAGATGAAGGCTAGACAGGATAGAGAGCGTGAGATGATTCTGAAAATTCAGGCTGAGGCAGATGTTAGAGAAGAAGAAGAAAGAAAAAGAATGTTAAAAGAAGAATCAGAATCTGATAGAGTTTATCTGTTGAAATTAAGTGGAGATGAAGCTATAGAAAGAGAGAGAAATGTTCTTGAAGAAGCAGCAAGAAGAGTTTGATTTTACTATGTCCAATCTTCTTCAGGAAGTTGAAAAATCTGAACTTCAGCGAGAACTTGATGCTGAGAAAAGGGGCAAAGGGTTGAAAAAGAAAGGGGAAGTAAATTCATCAGTGGATAAGCTTTGGAATGAAATAGACAGAAAGAAATATGTTGCTCGAATGGTTGGAAGATCAAATCCTGCACCTATCACCAAAGTACATTTGAAAAAGCCAAAGAATAGATCTAAAGCTCAACTACTTATTCACAGAGGATTGGAGACTCAGGCTATCAATCTTGATCAAGTCTGTAAGCTGCATAGGGAAGAATGGAATGAAATCAGACTTGCTATCAGTCATTCTTCCAGTGCAGCCAAGAATGAAGTACTGAATGAGATTGACAGACTATTCCAGAAGATGATTGCACTTCAACTACTTAGACCAGAAGACACTGTCATATTTGGTGAATACATAGTGCAACCACCTAGCCCAAGGTATAGGTCAGGTACCAACAGCATATACAGAATTCCAAACACTTCAAAATTAGATCTTTCTTTCCCTGATGGTGTGCCAAGAATTGAGGGTACTGAAGTAACTGAAGGTGTGAAGGGACTCGTCTACAGAGACTTCAATGATGTATTAAGATTTCAAAGAGAGTCAGAGCTTGAAAAGATAGATCATGAGCAACTTGTGCACTTGATCAGATCTATTAGTATGCTTCCAAAGGATTCAGTGATGAGAAAAGCTATTCTGGAAGAAGGATTAACAAGACAGTTCAGATTTTTGCCCTCTACAGAGAAATACGAGCTAGCTGATGAGCTTGGTATTGTGAAGGAAGAGGAAAATGTGTAGTCTGTAATAGATTAGGTTTATTGTAACCGAAACTCCTTGTAATTCATATCATTTTACAGTTCAATAATATCTGATCGTTTGAGAAAACCAGAGTGCAAAACTCAGATCATATCAAAAGAATCCAAAAAGATAAATGAATAGATCACAAGTACAAGTCACTGAATGTTTAAATTCTTAAATACTAACTATAAACTTTCACAGCAACAAGTTTGTCTAGGGAGCTTCGATCACAATCATTTAGGGGGAGATTGTTGAGTCACTGGTCGCTGACCATACTGAAGTTGTTGGTCGCTGACCATCTCAACTATACACCTCTCGATGAAGAAATGAATTGTATAAAAGCTGTTGTTGCTAAAGTTATGTTATTGCTAATCGTTATTCATTCTATTCTCAAGGAAATGATATGCCGAGGAAGATTAGAACTCAACTATGTGTGTCGCTGATATTAAGCTGCGAGAGTTCTACTTCTTCAAATCAATAAAGGCAAAATTCACTTCCTGAATAACAGCTAGTCGCTGAAGATCAATATTTCAAGTCACCTACAAGAGCATGTTAGCTCGCAGTGAGTGAGGAGAGTTAGTGCATCTTCAATGACTATTCAATAAAGCCTCTCAATAAAGTAGAAAGGTACTGTACTTATATATGCATCAACAAGAGTTCTCATACTTGAAGAATATTCAGAAGGATTACGTGGCAATGAAGGATTGGTCTAAAGGAAGAGAGATATTTGCGGTAACAGAATTGGGACCCGCAGAATGTCGGTTTATCAGAGATCAAGCCAATCAAATAGCGACACGTATCATTCCAAGATCGTATTTTGTAGGAGATATTCTAGGAACTCTTGTAGTATAAATAGTCCAGTATATTGTACTTTAGAGGCTAGTCGTTCATACGTGTTAATCACTTATTTGTCAGTGAGTAGTTTGTCTAAGTACGTATTATCGATTCAGCGAGTGAACAGTCAGCGTGTTTGTCCACTGCTGTTTATCTCATTTGTAATAGATTAGCTTGTGTGTTTGATTTGGATTAGCTTGGGCTATTCCATTCCGCAATCAACACTTGTGAATTTTATGATTAATATAATTCACCATTCAGGTACTATTATTCCTTTACTTTGATATTGTCATATCTATTATTGCATCATCTGTTTGTATTAAACAATTAAAAACTGTCTAAGTAACTTGGTTAAAATCAGGAAAAGTTTTTAATTGTATTCAACCCCCCTTCTACAATTAAACTTTACTTATTGCGATTCCATTTCACTAATCAATAGTGAATTCGGGACTCTCAATATATATATATATATATATATATATATTTCACATTTTGAATTGCAACAAATGATTCATTTTTATAAACGATGTTTTTGTGTGTGGGTATCGCAAAACTCCTTGGACCATGAAAGTTGAGGAAACCCACTCGAAATGGTAACTTTTTACAACAACATATTTTACTCTAAACGTTATCGCATACAAGCGTATTTGACGGATTAAATATTATACATGGTGCTAAAATCACACCGATTCTTTGGTTTTTGCTGTTTAAAGTGATTATTGTGGCTAACAAAAAAATGCAAATTTCATTTACAAAGTTTGCTCAAATTTGTTAAAAAAAAGTGCACCTCAAATTTGTTAAAAAAAAGTGCACACTAAGTGTTTGATAAAATGTCTCAACCAATTATACAATTATTTATGCATATTGTACAACTCCCTTTTGGGATTACTCTATTTTTATTGTTGGGAAAGAGATTTGGTAACTTCAAACTAAAAAAACACTTAAATCGAGCAAGAATCGTATATATAACTTCTGCTCAGGGTTCACCTGTTTTTTGCTAAACCCCAACCTATCGTGGCAACCCCTGGCCACAACCTCATTGGTAACCCCTGGCCACAACCTCTTTGGCAACCCTAGCCGTAACCTCTTTGGAAAACCCTACTGCAGCTTCTACCGGCCATCTCTGCCCGCAACATCTGTCAGCAATCCTTGGCCTTCATACATCCGCCGGTGGACATCCATCTCATATCCATGGCCTCATAGATTCATCCTTAAGTAGCTAAAATAAAGTAGTATTATCCAATATCATGCCATAATTATCAGCTATATAGGCCTACGATACTCGTAAAATAATGAAGCCAACTAACTAATTAGGCGGAACAGGGCTCATTAACTTCGATTTTCATCATTGAAGCTCTTTGGCATTACTTTTCCGAATTGATACCTTCTTAGCGATTTTTTCGGCTTTGAGCTTGATTTCAATACCACTAAATAATTTCGTAGCATTGAAATGGGGGCTATCATGACAATGACTATGTCAATTGTAAGTCCCCACTTGTTCAATTTAGTTTAATGCCCCTTGATGTCTACTCGTTGGCTAGAACGCGTTCGTATAATAGTGACACTGTCGATATATCAACTCTGCATTTCTGTCGTGGCCTAGTTAATGGTCTCCCATGATCCGACTTGGGTCTGACTCGTGACCAACCTCAACCCCGTCGCGGATCTAAACATGGCTTCATCCCTAATTTACAAAAACCATTTACGGCTGTTTCCATCTGTTGTCATATGTCTGATTGCAATCCTCTGTGAAGGTGATATCAACCATATCACGATATTGGCCTTGATCGGTCCTACTATAGTCAATTTTTTATCCGGGTTGATTTTCAACCCCTCAGGGTATAAAATTCTCACCACAACGATGACGCCATCGATTGTTTCTTCCATAATACACCACAGGGTATAAAATACCCTCCTAGTGGTTTTCTTTTTTCCACCTTTATGCTTTATTTCAATACCACTAAATATTTTCGTAGCATTGAAATGGGGGCTATCATGGTACAATGACTATGTCATTTGTACGTCTCCACTTGTTTAATTTGGCTTTACACCTCGTG
Source organism: Pseudognaphalium luteoalbum (assembly GCA_963422505.1). Lineage (NCBI taxonomy): Eukaryota > Viridiplantae > Streptophyta > Magnoliopsida > Asterales > Asteraceae > Pseudognaphalium > Pseudognaphalium luteoalbum. The sequence continues at coordinate 5,668,250 of OY730194.1, forward strand.
ATTTTGCCTATGCGATTGGCCTAACTCCGCCGACCCGTAGATCTCCCCATTAGCCTGAACCTGTTCACTGTCGATATGTCGACCCTGCAGGTTCGTCGTGACCTAATTCACAATGCCTGTTTGCGGCTGATACCATCTGTTGTCATGTTCCTGATCGCAATCCTCCATGAAGGTGACATCCATCATATCTCGATGTTGGCCATGATTGGTCCTATTATGGTCATCATTTTATCCAGATTGATATTTAATCCCCTGGCTAAATAATTTCCCCTACTTAAATGACATCCCTAATTGATTCCTACGTAGCACACCACGCCTAAGTTGGTCTCGAACCTCTTGTCATATATCATCAGCTATGCAATTAATATATACCTAGCGCTATCCAATGGCAAGCCATACCTCGATCTTGAATGAATACCCATAAGGCGTGTCGAACAGTTCCAACTGGGGCATGTGTTAACACTTCACCATTAAGCTCTACGTTGAGCCCCCAACTATGCCATCCATTTTTGGAATATCCACTTATGCTTTCCATCATCTGGCCATGCATCAAGCTTTCTAGCTACCCTATCCATCTTTGAACTCTCCTTCACAGAGCTCCCATACATTAGGCTTTACCTTGACAATGTTAATCACCCCTCACGTATTCCGTGTAGACACCAAAGGGTGGGTTCATAATGGCATAATGTCCATATGCGTATACCTACCCGTATTCCGTCCAGGCATTCTATTGCATAACACCCAAATACGCTGATCTTCTAGGAATTTCCCTATAGTAAGTTCAACATGGTACTTGACAAAGTTACCATCCTGAACTTGGGGGAGTAATAATGTAGTATTACTTGGCCCCAATAAATTGTTGCGCAAAGACTAATTATTCTTGCAGGTTAAAGGTATTACCACCATGAAAGTATCCCTAGAGGCATGCTATTTGAAGTGCAATGCCCAGATGCGATAACCCTTCAGGTATTACCACCGAGAGGATATCCTTAAGGATAGGTCTTCTCTAGCGCAACGTACGAGTGCGCTGACCTGCTAGGGATTTTCTAAGGGAATCTCCAGCGAGGTTTGTTGGACATATATATACACACATATGTATAAAACCATTTTGTTTATAGTAAACCAAAAGTGCCACCTGCAAATAATATTTTCAACAAACCTCATATAAATGTTATCCTTAAGGATAACTCGTTTAGAAGGTAGACCTCTGCCACGTATATGACATGTTACAAACCTCAAAAATGTGTTATTTCTATTGATAACTTATTTCAAATGGTACACCTCTGCCACGTATATGGCATGTTACAAACCTCAAAATGTTATGTTTGGGATACCCCGTATAAATGGTATACCTCTACCACGTACACACGTTTAAAAAAAGAGAGGTTATGTCTAGGGATAACTTGTACAAAAGGTGCACCTCTGCCACGCATATGGCATGTTACAAACCTAAAAAAAATGTTATTCTTAGGGATGCACATTGAGCTTTACCTATGTACCAGGGCTACTCTGTCGCACATGTGAGACAAGTATAAGACCTCCAAATAAAATTCCTTTTTTGTATGTGACAACAATTAGTGTGAGCCTGGAGGGGATGCCTGATCAGCTCCATTCCATGTTTGTACCACAATTTGTTTTTTAAGTTTTCCAATGAATGAAAATCGTACGTTGTCATAATTATTGCATGCTTAATAGCTCGCATGAAGCTCATTTGAAGTCGACGAGTTAAGCCAATCTCTAGGCTATAGCTACCCCGTCCTGTGTCTATCATCAATGCTTAATGCTATACAGATTAGATTGATAGGGTAGTCCTACCCAAGTGGGAGGTGCCTTCTTGCCCGGCCCTTGGTAGAGATCCCCCGTAGTTCTCAAGCTGATGAGGGTTGATCACAAATGTTGCCTTGTGCCCGGTGAAGGTCATGAGACCGACCGAAGGCAAGATGTCAACCAAAGAGGGAAATCTAGACTTGCTCGTCATGACAAACAAATAAAAGTGCACAAATACAATCGGTGGACGCACCAACATAACAGTCACGTACTAAGTGGCACAATGTAAATTTTTACAAGCCCAAACCGGGCACATGTAGTTCAAGAGCAAATAAAGGTTCAACATACATAACCTATCAGCTGATGTAAACGAACCCTCAGGGTCAACAGCTGAAGTAAACGAACCCTAGGGGTCACAACTGAGATAAACGAACCCCTCAGGGGTCTATAACTAAGATCTCATCAATTGCGAGGTTTGCGTCACTTACCATATCTACAAAAGCTCAACAGGATAACCCTCAAGGATTCACCATCGGGATATCATCGGCTGGGTATCCCAGAGTAAGTTTAACATGGTGCTTGACAAAGTCACCATATTGAACTTGGGGAAGTGATATTATAGTATTACCCAACAAAAATGAATTATTGGGCAAATAACAATTATTGCAGGTATGTTTGACTAACGATCTTACAGGTTAATGGTGCTACAACCGAACGGTTACCCCTAGGGTCACGCTTCTATAGCGTAATGTCTAGATGCGCTAACCCCTCAGCTATTACCATCATGATATCCTTAGGGTCTGACTTCTATAACGCAATATCCAAAAGTGAACACCCCTCAGGTATCACCGTCATGATATCCCTTGGTCAGGCTAATTATGTCACCACGACTCGGATATCCCTAGGGTTAGACCTTTCATGGCGCAATGTTCAAGTGCACTGACTATTCAAAACAACATGCCCAAGCTATAACATCCTATATCTGCACCATACACCTAAGGTTAGACAGAGCAGACTGTTGAAATAGTTCTACCCTAGCGGGAGGTGCATTCTAACCCTACGCCTGGTTACCACCCTCAGATCTATATCCCATAGAGGTTGATCAGAAAAGTTACCCCATAGAGTAAATCGAGATATCCACTATTGGTGAGACGTTAACCCCTAGACTTACCAATCACGACAATAAAATAAAGCGAAAAAGCGCGTGCAAATAAAATCAACAAGGAAGCATCATTAGATGTACCTCTGAGTGTAGCCCTGGGACTCATCCATAGCATGATAACTAATGGTGTAACCACCTTAAAAATCAACGCCGAAAGGTTTACCTTGCCATCTACACACCTCAGGCATCAACATATAGCATAACCCTATTGTTACGCCCCTCCTCCTGTGAATGTGTCATAGCCTAACCCTCGAGAGTATAAAAACCCGAGAGTAAGCCAAGCATAAACATGTATGATCTTCTTCAGGACTGATACTCACAACCCTGATCTAATTATTTACCACCTAGCTTCTTTAAGTTTGGGTTAAAATAGCAACTGTAGTGTAATAATCCGGTCCTTTCCTAATTAAGGCTTCATGACCAAAACCTCTCTCATCGAGAGACCTAAAATAAGTTCAATATGGTACATGATAAAGTTACCATCCTGAACTTGGAGGAGTGATAGTATAGTACTACATCGACATGAATGAATTACCGGACGAAGATCAATTATTGAAAGTGTGGTTGGTTAACAATATTGCAAAATAATGGTATCACCACCATCAGTATATCCCTAAGGTTAGGCCATCTATAGTGCAAATATGCTAACCCCTTAGGGGTTACCACCATTAATGATGTCCCTCGGGCCATGCCTTCCATAGTCCAATGCCCCTGATGCGCTGACTCGTTAGGATATCCTGAGGGTCAGTCTTCCCCAACAAAAGATCCAAGGGGGATGACATGCCAGGGATATCCATCCCTTTGAAATGAAAATGAATAAAAGTATGCTGACACATCATAAGAAGTGCACTGACCTCCCGATATTTCATCGGAATAGTATGTCTCCAGACATATGGTCGTCAATGCAAGAGTGTCAAAGTCCTCTCATCCTTATCAGCTATCCCTTAGACAGACCCTAAATTTAGAACTTGGGCATGCTATCCTGTTTGCAGGTTCATTATTACTTTGGGTGCCTATCGCTGCCGAAGATATGCCATTACTACATTATTAGTTCAATACGACACTTATGAAACTTGTCGCACCGAACTAGGGGGACTTGATGGTGTACCCCCAACTTTGGGCTCCTAACATTGGTAGGCCTATGGGCTCCAATGTTGGACCCAACCCCCACCCCTTATAAGGGGTCAAACCCTAGCAGATGAAGGGGTATTCAGTCATCAGTCAACAACAACATCATAGAGGAGAGGCAGCCACCATGCTCCCTCCCTCTCCACCATCTTCATGGTGAGCTTTACTCACCCCTAAACTCATCTCCATAGATGGTAAAAACACCGATTCTTACCACCTTTCACCTCATTTGATACGGGTCCTTAGGGTTAGTCACGTAAATCGGAGTATAACGAATCGGTATAATCAAACCCGCACTCAAGCTACTAAATGCTTGATCAAGTATAATGGTATAAAGGGAGAACTTTGAAAGAAAATAGTCGTATTCTTAAAGTGGGCGAACATACTCTCCTTAGCGGGCATGCAACCATGTCGGCATAGAGTGTTTCGTCTAGCATGTGAGACGATCAATGTTGACCGTTTTTAACTTTTTTATACAATATAATTGATTATCTCTAACGACTTCATACAATTCATTTCCAATGAATTAATTAACAACAAACTCGTGAAGTAGAGACAGTAGTAATGAATCATGATCTTTGAGACGTTTTTTAAAGGTAAATAGAAAATCTGGTTTTTTAATGACAAAAAATAAAGAGATTAGTTAAAAAATAATGTTACATTAGAAGAGGGTTTACTAATTAAATGGATTGTTCTGATAAAAATTGGTTACAAACGGTTAAACGGGTTCAACCTAAACACGATCCGTTTTTTAAATGGCTAGATGCCCGGATCGGATTCCCTTGACTTATCAACCTTATCTATAAATTTAACCTCGACCCAAACCTATATACATATGTTTCAGGCGAAGGAAAAATGTTATACACTATTAGTATTATATATTGTTGTACTGCACCATAATATACAGTATTATATTGTATATGAATACTCCTATTTATATACTTTATCTTTTATATAAGTTTTATTGTAATTTTTACCTAGCTGGGGTTCTGAGAGCTAACTCATGCATTTTGAGGAAAAAAAAAGGGCATGTAATATAAGCTGTTGATTTATGCGATCAAAAGTCCAAATTAACTGCATTTTTTTTAATTTGGACCGTTGATCACGGAAATTAACAGCTGAAATCGTCTGCCCATCATTCCACTCGAATTGCAACTACCCTTCTAATCTTGCACCTTAACTATTTGGTTGATAGTTTTAGTAATTTTATATCGATTTTTTTTTTAATTCATAATTGGTCAAGTTCACACCGAAGTAATATATTATGGCAACTAGGAATGCTTGACTCAAAAATGCCACTAGTTTATTGAACTGGTCGCGATAGCAGTTGTAAAACATTTGTCTGTTTGTTGTTTTTGACTTTTTTCTATACCATTCACAAACTAGCTATTCAATGTTCTTATTACAAATAAATAAAATACTTATGATCACACTTACTCTTTAAATAAAAAAGAGTTCAAATATCAATTCAATGTTAACTAATTACTTAACAATATTATTCTCGAGACCAACTGGGAGTTGCATAATTGTTGATCATTATTGTGAATTATTCATATTTTGATACGTCAAACTTTTATTATTAGTTGGTTTGTGACAACTAAATCCTCTAAAATATAATATAGAAAAGTATATATGATGTCATCGATCATAGTTTCATTACCCATAGTCATGCATATCAAATATGCAAAAACACAAAAAAACAAATGCACACTTCTAAAAATGCACAAAAATCGAAAAAAACGATTGATACACGATTATCTCTATAATTGTGCATCTATCGTTGTTTCGATTTTTGTGTATTGCCGAAAGTTCGCATCTATTCTAATCAATTATTCTACACATATTTGAGATGTATGAGTGTGAATCTAATGATTTTGTTGGCTAATTGTGCATTTATGAAGTGTTCTTACCGTTCTTATTTTTGAAGTGTTCTCATTGGAACGTTACTATATATATATATATATATATAGGGGCGGAGTTAGAAGGGAGGCAGCGGGGGCAGTCGCCCCCTTAGAATTCAAAAATTGTTGAATTTTTTTTTCTTTTAAGGTAATTAGTGTCAGTTTCGGATTTGAACCCCCCAACGTGATAGAAAAAATAAAAATAAATAATAAATAAATTTTTTTTTGCCCCAGTTCTACATATTCCTAGAAAAATAAATTTGTTAAATGCGAGCACGAACAGTTAAAAATTGATTAGTTATATTGAGAAGTCAACTGGTCAAACACGCGGGGTTATAGTATTAAGTGGATATTGACTTTTCTAGTCAATCACATAAGTTATAATTAGTTGACTGCTTTTTTATTGGTTCATTTTATCTATAAATTAGGTACAAATTACACATAAACTTGAGCATACACAAAATAACCATGGCAACCATCAAATCTGTTTTCTTCTTCTTAACTCTCTCTACTTTACTAGGAGCTTATCATGCTCGACATTTACATGGTATAATTAATTTCTTGATTAACCTAGCTAATATTACATACTCCATTTTATACTATATATAGTTTTATTACTTCTTCTCTAACTTTTGTACACTAATTTAGTCTTTATAATAAGTTGATCTACAACTCTAATAATACATATTTTTGTTTGCAGACATATCTATACACGAAATCTTTGATCGTCTACCAACATTTCAAGCAGCAAACGTTATTCAAATGGTAACCGGCCTAGGAAGACCACCACGACCACCGGGAGCACCACCACAAGGTAGCGAGGTCACACCTATGGAAGAGCTAAAAGGTAATGTTGTACATATAGAGATCTTTTATTATATTCGTGTTAGAGTAGGTGTACATAAATTCATAAAACTAACACTATATATTAATTAAACCATGTTCAAAAATGTGAATTCCACCATTATCAATGCACATATAATTAATATAATTGTTACAAGAATAAATAAAATTTATAATCGAAGATGTGTCATATTACAGAGTTTTTGACGTCATTACCGGAAGCAAAACCAAAACCAGCACCATCACAGGGCCAAACGACTTACGGTGTAGATAACACAAAGTCTGATAGCGATACAGAAGACCTAGCAGGTAAAGTTGCATATTCGTATTCGAAATTTTAGTTTAAAATCATTCACATAATGGTTTCCATAAAGAAAATAAACGTCTTATATTACAGAGTTTCTGACGTTATTACCACAAGCAAAACCAAAACCAAAACCAGCACCGTCTCAAGGCCAGACGACTTATGGTGTAGAAAATACAATGCCTAACAGCGATACGACGTCTACAGAAGACCTAGTAGGTAAATTTGCATACCTGAATGCACTCTTTAATTATTACGTACATTCAAAACTCTTTATAGTATAATTGAATCATATTATGGAAATGAACACTAAATGTTTTATTTAGAGGAAAAAAAAACTTTATGTATATAATTAATTTGGAAATTGTGTTCATGCAGATATTTTGGTTTCAAAACCGACTACTTCAATGGACAAGATGACATATGGTCGAATTGACTCGAGTGTACAAACCCCCTCAAAATCAGGTGATCCAACTCGCTCGACACTAAGTGAATCTCTTTGCGTCGATGGTGGAAGTGCATGCACCGGATTATCTACACCGTCGACTTACGAAGATAAAATAGTATACCTAATGACAATCAGTGGCTCCACCCCAGCTATTTGATCTTACTAGCTAGCCTGGTTCTATCTTAATGACGTCATTAGAGTGGTTAACATCTCGGGTAGACAAAGTTGAACTTCTTAAAAAATTGTAATTGTTGGGAAACAAATGATATATTTTGTAGCATAAATAATGTAGGTTTAATAATAAAGTAGAATGGCCATATTAACAAAAAATATATATATGGTCTTCGTTCAACAGAGTAAATTTTTTGACGATGTACAAAGTAGAATAATGCTACCTTTCGTTTAGTCATATTTGAGTGCTTGAGTATAAAGTTTGAATATATATATATATATATTATAATTTGTGTTGAATTAGCAATATTGCTAGCAAGATATAACTTAACTCCACATGAATAGAAAAAAGTTTGTGATTCGAAAGATATATATCGAAATATAGTAGTTTATTATATGTAGTAGTTCAAGTGTGACATGGCGAGGGGCGTCATGGGTGTATATATTTAATTAGACTAATATTTTATATTTGTTGCTTTAGATATTAGAAAGAAGATGCAACGGCAAAGGTGAAAGGAGAATAATGGAGAGTTACTTTATCTCTTCTATTTTCTACAATAAATAACTTACAAATCTCTAAAAGAAAACCGGAAAAACAACAACAAATGTGGAGCATGTGGAACCAACTTTCCACTACCAAAGCAAAAAAAAACGTGGCCAACATGGCCTTGATTTATTATTAGTCAACAAAACAGAAGGAAAAATATATTAAAATAAGTCACGTTGCCTTTGACAAGATCGATTCATGCAACGTGACTCCTTGACCGACCTGTAACCCGTGAACGAAACCCGATTAATCCAACAATCATCTCCTTAATCAGTTTATTCACAACATTCGATCACAACAAATATCATCTTCTTTTTGAACCATCTCGATTCTCGACCTTTCTTGGACACCCGACCTCCACCTTGGTCACATCCAAAGTATTCTCTAGACTATCTTGTTTCATAATATTTTTTGGCTCATTTTCAAATAATAAGTGGATATTTTACTGTTATTATAATGGTCTTATTGATACATTTAAAAAAAATTAGTAAACTGCAAAAGTAGAAAAAACTATAATTTGTTTTTGTCCATTTTCAAATAATAATTGGACCTTTCACTGTTATTATAATGGTCTTATTGGCCCGTATATGTTAAGATGTAATGACAATAAATTTTTAAAAAAGATGGGTTTAATGAAATGAATGTGGACATTAAAGTTTAATATTAATATTAAATGCTTGATCAAGTATGATGGTATAAAGGGAGAATTTTGAAAGAAAATAGTCGTGTTCTTAAAGTGGGCGAACATACTCTCCTTAGCGGGCATGCAACCAAGTCGGCATAGAGTGTTTCGTCTAGCATGTGAGACGATCAATGTTGACAGTTTTTAACTTTTTTATACAATATAATTGATTATCTCTAACGACTTCATACAATTCATTTCCAAAGAACTAATTAACAACAAACTCGTGAAGTAGAGACAGTAGTAACGATTCATGATCTTTGAGACGTTTTTTTTAAAGGTAAATAGAAAATCTGGTTTTTTAATGACAAAAAATAAAGAGATTAGTGAAAACATTATGTTACATTAGAAGAGGGTTTACTAATTAAATGGATTGTTCTGATAAAAATTGGTTACAAACGGTTAAACGGGTTCAACCTAAACACGATCCGTTTTTTAAATGGCCAGATGCCCGGATCGGATTCCCTTGACTTATCAACCTTATCTATAAATTTAACCTCGACCCAAACCTATATACATATGTATCAGGCGAAGGAAAAATGTTATACACTATTAGTACGTATTTTATGTACTAGAACCTATGTACTTTTAGCTTGGACATAGCTGGAGTAAAATGTACTAGAACTAAACGCATTTTATGACATTTCAATATGATAATAACAACAGACTCCGTAATAAACATATCCAGGAATCTTTAGAATTGCTACGGCTTAGTTTCTTACAGAGTTTCTAAAAAGAGTTTAGAAAAAAGTACATAGAAATGAAATATTTGGTGCAGTGATAGCATAACACGGTTACACGGTAATACCAAGTACCAAAAAATGTATATTATAAAATAGGGTTAATTGTTTCATTATCTATTTAACTTTACCTCTTTTACTATTGTATGTAACTAACTTTCAAACGTTCTGTTGTATGTATCGAACTCGTAAAAAATGTCTATTGTATGTATCAGGTGACCTAAAACTTGTTGTTTGCTGATGTGGCACCGGTCATGCTTACATGACACTGATTTGGCATCATACATGGAATTTGGTTGCACACACAGAGAAACCGATTACCTGCTAAGCAGGTAACCCAATACACACAATAACACTTTTGAAAAAAACAATACACACAATAGAACATTTGAAAGTTGATTGCATACAATAACAAAAGAGATAAAGTTAAATACATAATGAAATAATTAACCCTATAAAATATAAATAATTGGGAAGTACGAATAGTTTGGTGAAGGTGTTAAACCAATATAAAACCCTATAAAATAAAGTGAACAGGAGTGACCCCGCGAAATAAGTTGGGAAAGTCTGTCTAACGATCGGTTAAATTGTTCTGCAATATTTCATACAGATCATTGTAATTATTCTTAGCATGTTAAACTGTCGTATGTAATTATTCTATGTTTGAAAACCTAATCATAAACCTAACAACCGTAGTAGATAAACAGATACTAGCATGTAAACCCTAGAGCAACAATCAAACAAGAACATGCAGTAGTGTAACATGGATAAATATCAGTTTATTACAGGCAGAGTTTCTGGACAATTTAGATTGGACATTGGTGACAAAAACTTTTAAATAATGTGGAATTAACCAAACAAACATTATTTGCTTTAATATATTGTGAAAATATATTTCACGTATCTAGTATCGTTTAAAACACTCCGAACGCGACGAGAGCACATGAAACGCGCCTAACAACAGAAAGTAATTCAAGTTATATTTTTATAACTCATTATTAAGTATTTTGATAAAATGCTTCGGCTAAAAATATTTCGGATACACTTTAACATATAACGCGAAACAACATTTAAACAACTACGGGATTTAACCGACAACGACTCGTGATATAAAATTCGGAAACACAAACCCGCGAGCCGAGACCCAAATGGGTCGGCTCAGACCCGCGGACCCAAACTCAAACCGACCCATGACCCACCCCTTTTAAAACCCTTTTGGTTTCCTTCTTTTCTCATTTACACCAAACACACACACATACACTCTCTTCTCTCCTTCTCTCTCTCGAATTGCAGCCCCAAACCACCCCAAAAACATCACCCAAAAACTCATCATCTTGCGGAGTTGATTCAGGGAGAAACGACCACCATCTCGAGCTCTCCATCTTCATCTTCTCCATTTTCGATTTCGTGGTAAGGGACTTCAAAACTCTTTGAAATTACTTGTAAAGCTTAGATTTACATGCTAGAACATTTACCCAACAAGATTATGTCAAAAAACCAAGTTAAATTGTGTTTAAAACTTGAATTGCACGAACAGCCCCGTCTGCGAACTGAGATGCGTCTCAGCTCGCAGATCGAGCTGCGAACCGAGATTTATCCACCAAAAACTGAACTCGCGAACTCAAACTGCGAACCGAACCCACTCGCGAGTCAACCTGCGAGTTGACCTGTGAGTCGACCTGCGAGTTGACCTGCGAGTTGACCTGCGAGTTGCCTACGAGTCGACCTGCGAGCTGAACCTTGTGCTGCGAACCGAACTCAGTTCGCAGCCTACCACTTGCGAACCCACTTGTCTTGCGAATCCAAACTCGGTTCGCACCGTGAACTCAGTTCGCAACAAATTTTCAGTCCGCAGCCGGACTAGGTCAATTTTCCCGAATTTAAATTCCAGATGCGATTTTTAATAAAACAATGTGGTAGAAATAAAAAAAAATTCCAAGCTCGACCCCAGCCAGGGGCTCTGCCCCTTGGACCCCGCCAGGGGCTGCCGCCCCTTGGACCCCGCTACCAGGGGCGCTGCCCCCGGACCCCCGTCATCCAGGAACTTATAAATACTTTTCACACTAAGTGTCAAACACTTACTGATAATGAAACCTGATACAACGATACATATAATAATAACACTTTTGGATTATTATTACAAACCGTCACCAACGGGCCATACTTGTTTTCAAAATACAAAGGATTACTAAACAAACACTTGGACATTTCCTAGTTGAGTGGACAACTAGCATGGGTGATCTTTTGAGACACCAACTCCATTACTTGTTTACTTACAACCTTGTGCGTTTCGGACGCCAGAGGGTTGCAGGGTTCGGAAAACCGATACACGGACTTACATCCGCTTTACCTGATTGATTTCACATACGTACTTACAAGACTCAGGTGAGTCTTACAGCCCCACTTTTACTGTTTTATACATATGGGGTGAGATACATTGCTTACTTTTCTTGAATACAAGTACGCACAACTCATTTTTTTACTATACGGGATTGCATGAGTTACTTACTTTTACTGAAGTCTCTCCATCATATATCGTTAGTTATGGATTTAAGCGCGAACACTAGTTAATGGATCCATTAGGGAAATGACCCTCCCCGCCCGGGGTAGTAGCACTACCACGAACCGTTCTGTATAAACGGGCGACTATTATTCGTTACTTTTGCTTGCTCAGTTACGAGCATGTCACGGGAGCAACTTATTACTTACGGGTTAAGCTTCGATTATGAGCATCATGGCAACGGTATAACTTACTTAATTTATATTTGCGGGATTGCAAATACCTGATTTACGCATGCAGGCATTACTGATGAAATCTTGTGTTCAAATACTTATATTATTTACAAACCTGTGAGATTCACCAACATTCGTGTTGACCTTTTTAGCTTTGTATCTCAGGTACACACAGATGGAGTAGGATTCCCTCAAGATACTAGCTATAGTCGCATGATTTCTACATTGCATTTAACGGAGATTCTTAGCATTATCTTTTGTATTTATTATGATTATGTAATAGAATCTCCCGCTATACGCGCGGACTCTAGGGAACTTCATTTTGTAACCAGAAACTCTATGTTTTCAAACATTTTATGTATGGAAATGTAACTATTTTACAAACGTTGCATATAGATGTCGTTTGCTTTACTTTTGTGCTGTGATATTTGATTAGTAGCACCCCAAAGCTTGCTTCCGCTAAACAGTGATTTTGAGGGTGTTACACACAAGGCATTACATGCAGATCTTGAGGGGGAGGATGTAGATGTGCATCTTTACAGATCTATGATTGGCTCCCTCATGTATCTCACCTCATCTAGACCAGACATTATGTTTGCTGTATGTGTGTGTGTGCTAGATATCAAGCCAATCCCAAGCAATCACATTTGTATGCAGTAAAGAGGATCTTTAGATATTTAAAGGGTCAACCACAATTGGGCCTTTGGTATCCCAAGAGTTCTTCCTTTGAGCTCATGGCGTTTACAGATAGTGACTATGGTGGTGAGAATCTGGACAGGAAGTCTACATTAGGAGGTTGTCAATTTCTAGGAGAAAGATTGGTGTCATGGCAATGCAAGAAGCAGACCACTGTATCCACTTCAACAGCAGAAGCAGAGTATGTTGTTGCAGCAAGCTGCTGTGCACAAGTGCTTTGGATTCAGAATCAAATGCTGGATTATGGTCTGACTTTTCTAAATACTCCTATTTATATTGATAATAACTCTGCAATTAGTATCATTAACAATCCTGTTAAGCATTCTAAGACCAAACATATTGAAATTCGATATCATTTCATAAGAGATTGATCCAAATCTTTAAAATTCATACTGATAATCAATATGCAGATCTTTTCACAAAGGCGTTCGATGTAGCAAGGTTTACATTTTTGGTAACCAGTATTGGAATGATCAATCTAACTTAAACTATGTTTGGTATTAGAATAGATACTAACAGTGGTTCTTTACAAAGAACAGTGCTTTATGTTCCAAGTGTTTACCACTGTTAGCCTTCAGTTGCTTTCAGTTGGTACCACTGTTAGAACATTCTAGCCACTGCTCCTTATAAAGTTGTCACTGCTTGTAAACTTGTGTATATTACTGCCACTGTTTTTTTTTTCTAGCTAACCACTGTGCAGGTTCCTAGCTACTGTCAGAAGACATTGCTATTGCTGGAACTAACATTTTATTTTATTTGTTTTGTTTTATTTAGTTTTGATACAAAAAAAAAAAAAATCTGCTTATAAAGCTAAGTGCTTGGCACTGCTAGTACTAAGCTTTGGTTACCTTGGTCGGATGCCACTGCTAGTACTACTAGCTGCTGTTAGCTTTCTAAGTACTTTCTTTGAGTGTTTGAAAAATTGAATGTTTGCCACTGTTAAGGTATTTTATCATACCTTTCTACTGTTAGTTATGTTGGGCGTTATGTTGGGCAATGCCACTGCTAGTTATTTTTCTAGGGCTTGGCTCTGTTCTTATGACTAACAATATATAAACTTTGAACACTTCAATTTTTCATTACGCTTTCTTATTTTCACACATAACCACTGCGATTAAACTTCAAATCAAACCCTCACTTCTACTACAATCAATTTAACAATCATGGCTTCTTCTTCAACTGATCTTACACTAAGTGTTTATGAAGAACACAATATGATTGCCTTTCTGATGAAACCCTCATCGGCGCAAAATTTCACACAAATTGTGGATTTTCTTCGTTCGAGTTATATCTTTCATGCGCTTACCATATCTCCAAGGGTTTCAAGGGGTCATATGAACGAATTCTGGAAGAATGCCAGATTAGAAGTGATTGAGGGCAACAATCAAGTGGTGTCCATGGTTCAAGGAACCAAGGTGGTGATATCCGAGGATTCTCTTCGAGAAGTACTTCTTCTTGATGATGCTACAGGTATATCCTCTATCGATGACAGAGATTTGTATGCTAATCTTAGATTAATGGGGTATGAGGGTGATTATACACGTTTTACCTTTTTTAAATCACTCTTTAGTCCTCAATGGAAATTTTTAATACATACACTTCTCCACTGCTTGTCATCAAAACGAACTGCTTTCAATGAATTTGGCACCCAAATAGCCTATGCACTTGTGTGTTTGGCTAAGGGTCAAAAATTTAATTTTTCAAAATACATAATTGAAGGCATGATAAGAAATATTACAAAAGGGAAAAAGGATATGTTCATTATGTATCCTAGATTTGTGCAACTTGTTTTAAATAAACAAATTCCTGATTTAGTTGCACAAGAACTTATTATTGGTGTTAGTACTCTTTCTGCTAGAACTTTTACAGAGATGAGTAAGAATACCAATAAGAAGTTTTATGGGAAGGATACAACATTGTTTTCTACAATGCTTCCTGCTCCTTCCACCACAGATGTAGTACCACCAACTACATCTGAACCAATTGGTGACAGGCCAGTAGTACCAACTGAGTCTGAACACACATCAATTGGGGGTACTAAAAGAAAACAAGGGAACAAGCAACCTACCCACTTACAACCAAAGAAAAAGAAAAGAAAACAAGCAAGTGAGGTTCCTGCTGCTCACTTGTCTCAGCCATCAATTTTACCACAGCAAGTGACCCCACAGGAGATGGTGGTCATTCTGGAAGGGCTGCCACTACTCCTACTAGTCCACTGACAGAGGAGGGCAGTGGTAACATAAATAAGACCCAACCAGAGGCAACTTCTAATGCTGAACCTACGGGTAATGAAGCAGGTGAAGGTCCCAGTACCAAGAAAAAGGGAACATCTATTGACCATGCTAGGCATGAGGCAGAAGATGATTTTGTCAATGATTCATCTAGGAGGTCACACTCTAATGATGATGAGACTAGATCTCACATTGAATTGACGAATGTACAATTGACAGAGGCAGTGGATTTACTGTGGGAGAAGTTGGTGAAGGAGAAAAGGGTGAATAAAGCTCAAGATGTTAAAATTGCAGAGCAAGCTGCTAAGATTGATGAGCAGGGGAAAGAAATTGATGATCTCAAAGAAAGGCTTGTTGTGTTAGAAGCTTTATTGGTGAAGAACACTTCCAACAAGGGGGAGAATACTGCAGAGGAAGAGTTCAATGATAATGTTTTTATGTATGATCATGAGGATGAGGTTGTGGGTGAAACAGATGATATGTCTAATGCTAACACTGAAGTATTGGAAGATGATATGCAGACTGAAATTGTTGAAAGTGTTATGCAAAAGACTGTGGAAAGGGTTGATGGTGAAACAGAGGTAATTATTGATGTAGAAGATGGTGAAGAGGTGGTACAACTAGTGGATGATTTGGTGAGTATGGAAACTGAACAGATGGAAGGTGATGGTGATGATGCAAAGGCAGAGGGGGAGTCAGAGCCAAGATCAGATCCTAAAATTACATATGGCAGGAAGAAATTTGTACCATTGTTCAGTATAAAAGCTAAAAAGATGGAAGAGATCAGAAAATCCAAGTCAAGTAGTCTCACTGCTAAAGTGGTTACCACTGCTACCACAACTCAACAACCCACTGCTACAACTACTACAAACCCACCAACCACTGCTAGAATATCAACCACTGCTAGAACTCCAGAAGTACCTTTTGTCATCAAAGAATCTAGAGTGGATAAACCTGAGTCTAAGCTTCCAAAGATTGATCCAAAAGACAAAGTTAAGGGCAAATTGGTAGAAAAGCCAAAATCAAAGGTTAAACTGGTACAGAGGAGCATTGAGCATGATCATGAATATGCATTGAGGTTGCAAGCAGAGTTGGATGAGCAGGAGAGGTTAAGAACAGAAAAGAGAGCATCTGAGGCACAGAGGTCAGTGCCTACATCTGAGGTTGATGAAGTGAATGTTATGCTTGAGAATGGTCAGATTGTGAAGATGACTAAAGAAGCCAGCAGAGTGTATGCAGATATGAAAGCAAAGGGGTTGAATAATGATACTGTGTATCAAGCATATGAAGAAAAGAAAAAGGGTAATCCTCTGTAGGTGGCTTTAAAGAAGAAAATTGAAAGAGAAAAGAAAGAGAAATTGGAAAAAGAAGTTGCTAGGAGGAGAGCAAAGAAACCAACAAGGGCTGAATTGAAAAATGATCTGGTGTGTAAGCTAAGAGGAGATAGGATTCCTACAGGTCAATTAAGGAAAATGTCACTGGAACAATTACAAAAGATGTATGATAATAATCCTTATGTCAATCCTGAAGCAAAGAAAAGGTTAGAAAAGAAAAGGAAAGATGATGCAGAAATTCAGAGAAGATTACAGGAAAGATATGATCTGATTGATGAAGAGCTTGAGAAGGAAAAGGAATTGAGATTGAAGATTGAAGGAGTTAGAAGGTCTTTTGCTAAATTTCAAGAGATGGATGATAATGTTTGTGATTTAGATAGGGATGAGGAGATTGACGCGCCCCCAACGGTCGGTCGGGTTTTCACCCTGTCGTCGGACCGTCCGTCAGCGGTGGCGTCGGTGGGTAAGTTTTAAATTTATAAAGAGCTGGGGACTCAATTTATAAGTACTACCTATCACACAAGGTGAGCAAGCAGTAAGTATAACTCGAGGTCGTTCTTAAATCGGAGCGAATTGAAACGAAGTGATGCCAAAGATAGAGTTTTGCTTTTAGGATGAGTTTGTGCAGATAGGTAGGTTTTGGGGGTTTTCTATTTATAATAACTAACTAACTAAAGACAGGAAAAGTAAATAAGATAGAGAAGAATCGGTAGCTAGGTAGACAGATAGAGAATTGCGGCGGTTGAAACTTCAATAATCAGTTGCGGGGATGATGCTTATTATAAAGATAATTGGGGACATTTTCAGTTAATAAACAGATGCATTATGGGTGTAAACACTAGGACCCTACTCATTCTAGTTATGTACCAGAATTAGTATGTCACGAGACCTAGGCTATCGTGATTCTGATCAGAACAGGCTGCTCAACCCCCCACACTGTCTTTATGGACAAGTGACCCTTTAAGGGTGCAGGAATAAGGTAACAGACTGCCACTTGGGTAATTCCGACCGTTCTTAACACCTAAATGTAAATGCCATTTCCTAAACATGTTCAGATTGTTAACTTGCTATTCTAAACTATCAGTTTTGTAGAGTCTAGGGGTTTTAAGAATCCTGAACCACTGCTGGGCTTGACTTTCATCTCCAGACTCATTCCTTACGTTTTATTAGTTCAACTACTTCTGTCATGATCTAGCCTCTCCTTTGCAATCAGTCATTCAGCCCTAGGAACACCAGCGGGGTACAATGCATACTCCTTCCACAGTGTACTAACCTAGGAACCGTTCACGATGTACAGCACTTGGATAATTCCACAGATTCGTGTAACCGAGGATGTACTTACGGTGTACTATGATGTTTCCACAGCTTTTCATCCCTAGGTACATATACGGTGTATACTATCGAAGTGTTTCCATAGCTTCAGTTACAGGGGTAGCCAGACGGTGTACTATGCACTTCCACAGCTATATTGGTTTCTAGGCCATATTCTAGGGTCTCTAGGTAATCCACAGTGCAGGCACAGATGGCTCTTTCCGGGGCGTTTGCCCAGTATTACAGCCGGTTTACAGTGACATACACGGCTTCTTTACTATAACACAGATAACTTCCTACTGTACCTAGAGTTGATCAGGTTCTAAGCCTAAAGTAGTAGTCACGCGAAGGACTGGAAAGGGTGATCCATAGCTAAGTCTAGATGCATGATAAGTTTAGACATAACAAATATAACAATTCCCAATTATATAGATTTAAAGATTAATTCAACATCATCCCTACTTCTAACTATCTACATTTCAACAACCGCAACAGCATACTACTCAATAAACATGGCAATAACAGTAACATACATTATACAAATAGGCAGAAATAATTTGGACATAGTATAGGTATGAAAAGAGAGATATCACCAGTAAAATTGAGCAGAGTAACAGCTGAAAAGAAAAGGCAGAGTCTTGCACCAAGAATGCTTCTTATTACACCGTGATTACAATACCAGCTTTTCTCTCTCTCTACTGCTAACCAACTAACTATCTAACTCTCTCTCTCTAGAGAGAGAAACTCTAGAGAGAGAAACTATCTAAACTATTCTAGAGAGAGACTAAAAATATAAAAATATAAGAAAACGAAGAATTTAAGTGTGTGTGTTGAATGAGAGATGTGAGATCTCTTGGAATGGTGAAATGAGGCTTGTATTTATAGAGAACGCACAACCGTATCCGTAGACCGTATCCAAACCCCAAAACGCACAACCGTATCGCAAAGGCGAATAAAAATCAGATTTTTATCACCCAAACGCACGATACGGCTGAGCTAGGGTGAACTGGACCGTATACGGCTGTGCGTAGGGTGAATATGGCTGAACTGGGCCGTATACGGCCTGCACAGACTGTATACGGTCTAGGTCCAGCCGTATACGGCCTGGACCAGCCGTATACGGCCTGGTTCAGCCGTATGCTGGCCTCTCGGTTCTTCGTTTCTTCGTTCGGGCGTAACTTCTTCGTCGTTTATCCGTTTTGAGCGTTCTTTATACCCACGCGTTCGTATTTTCCTAACGAAGAGAATGACATAAGTTAGAGGTCATAACTTGGAGTGTAGCTTAAAGTGCATTGAAATGAGTGAATGGTGGTGTGATAAAGCAGTTTTGCCCGGTTTCTTATGTTTTTTCATGCCATTTTAGTGATTTTTTAAACATCGACTCCATTTTGACTTAATTAACAAAACTATATGAATAATGTCCTTTTAAGTATGTTTTAGTTAACTTTGTGCCTAAAATGTGGAAGATAACGTACGTAAAAACATGACTTTTTACGTGTTATCAAATATCCCACACTTAGACTTTTGCTTGTCCTCAAGCAAACTTTAAAATTCTCACTTTCTATAAAGTTTTGAAAAAATCGGTTTTTGGGTTTTGACAAGAAATAACCTGAGATTTTTACTTAGTCAGAGACCAAGAAAACCTTTTTAGAAAGCAAGCATCATTAAGATAACCCTCCCTTAATCCTGAAATGTCAACCTTGGCATACTTTCACAATTCTCGATGGATATTGTACATGACTAGGCGATCTCACAAAGGTGGTCACTCAATTCACTCAGAGTGTATCGGGTTTCCTATCATTCTAATCAAATGAAATCGCTCATAAAGCCAGTCATGCATTGCTTCTCATCATAGGCTTAATCAAGAATCGGATCTCCACCACTTCAATGAGGACGGTGCTAATCATCCCAGGACATTCGAAATGGGTTGTAATGGTTGGTGAGGGTTAAGTGGTATGGATAAGTGGGAGTTTTTGGTTTAAAATGGGGGGTTTAGCTTATCTTTAAGAACTTTAAACTTTTTGAGAAAACATTACTTTAAACACCTTTTTAATGAAAACGGAAACGGATAAATGGCACGGGAAGAAGATAGCTATTTTGACTTCTACCTTTTGAAAATTCTCGGGGGAGTTTATATCTTTTATAAGAACAAGAATTTTTCGAGAGATTCGAAGTACTTAGCTTTATTCTATTTTTTTTTCTTTTCTTTTCTTTTGCTTCTATTTTTGGACTTTTCTAGGGATTTTTATTTTGTTTCTTTCTTTTGCCCTTTTTGAAATCCTTTTCTTTCTTTCATATCCTTCTGATGACTTTGCATTTACTTGGTGTCAATTTTTCACACCATTAACTTTTTCAACTTTTAATTTTTATCAGGGGAACGCACACGAGAAAGTTTTGAGTAAACACCAGTATTTGTGATTTGGAGTGAAAGCAAAAAGGATAATTAAAATAACATTTCCCACAAGTTTAAAAATTTCTAAGATAAGATTTTTGGTGGGTGTGGAATAAGTGGGTTCAAATTTTTGGGTTTTGAAAGAAACGAATAGGCTAAGGCTCAACAGGGTTTTCTAGGCGGATCATTAACACTAAAAGTAAGTGTTGGAAGGGTTTTGGGCTTGAAGAGATATGATAGAAAGGGGTTTATATCCTAAGGAATGTCAAGGTCCTTTGACTGCACCTTCACCGCGTACGGTGCCCATTGGTGTGGTCTCGAAGCGTATACCAAGAGCAAGTTCTAACTTAAAGCACATGCATCGGCACACACATCAAATGAAAAAGTGAAGCATTAAAGATGAATGCTTTTATTGGGCTCAAATACCTCACTGCAATAGGGTTGTATGTGCCTAGCCGTGCGATGCTCTTAGATTAACATTTCATTTTTAAGGAGATCGTATCTTAACTTATTTTACTTTCCAAAGCAGTTTAATTAATTTCTGAAAAATTATTTTTCTCAAGATTATTTAGAGTCAGAAAATTTTAAAAATTTTAACAAAAATGAGTTTTTATGAAAATTAAGCCAACTGAATGAGTGGCACCTCCACTGTCGAAGTTAAGCTTATGATTTTGAAAAAAATGTTTTCTAAAATTTTAGCAAGAATGAGGTTTTTAGGAAAAATTTTAAGCTAACTGAATGAGTGGCATCTCCACTGTCGAAGTTAAGCTTATTTTTGGAAAGTTATACTTTGGACAAGCAATCAAAGTCAAAGAATACGGTATAACATACCGTGTATCCCACACTTAGAGGAACATTGTCCCTAATGTTCTCAAACTAAGTTTAAAATTCTTGTGAAGGAATCCCACACTTAGAGTTTGAAAATATTTTGGAACCCTATTTCTAAGTTGATTTGATTTGTGTGGGATTTAGAATCCCACACTTAGAATTTAAGCATGATGGCATAACGGCGAGTTATAGATGATGAAAGAAAATCACTAAGGAATGGAAAAAAAAACTCCCCTAGAAAGGATTGAGATGTGTGAATGAAGATTCTGATTCAGATGTGTAGGTCGATCAGTTTGTGTCAGGATCTTTGCGTGATTCGTGCGTCATCTCGGTTTCTTCTCGGGGAACTTTCATACTTTTTACTCTCTCTTTTATTGCAAGTAATCTAAAAACTAACTAAGAAAAGCATAAAATAAGTAAATGATAGATAAACGATAAGATAAGATAGATAGATGGGTCCAACTAGATTACAGGTTGGAACCCAAATAGTTCATGCATCAACAGTCAAATACAGTAATCCCAAATATCAGTAATAATAATAATAAGTGATACAGTTATCCAACATAAATGGAAATAAAATCTGATAAGATCAAGGGTGAGAAGGATCCTGGTCGGATGGTGGTCCGTGAGCTGGAGGTGGAAAGGAGTTGTAAGGTGCATGACGGGAGGCAGCGTGCTGTCCACTGGATAACCTGCGGGAGACTGATGCTGAAGATGAACTGCGTTGCCTGCCGGATGTTGGTGGCTGGATCGGGTACAAATGGAAGTTGGGATCTAGTCCCATCTCTGCAACCTCATACGATCCTAAGGAAGCACCATGCATCGGGTATGGTGGAAGCTCAGCAGAAGGCACTGGGTTGCTCTGAAGCATCCCTGTGAATCTTGAAAAAGTAGGCACAATAGTAGCAGTAGTCATATCAGGCAGATAATCAGTCTGCACCGATACCTGGTCATCAACCTGCATGTCCTGTCTGAACCCTGATTGAGGTGAGTCTGTCTCCGAAGATGTGTCTGATGTGGCTGACTCAGCTGGTCTCGGACGGGTCATGGTACGGGAAGATGGATGTCCAATATGTGGGATATGCGGCTCATGTGGTGTCGCAGTGTGCACAGAGAAAACCGGCTCAGCCGTAGGAGTAGTCCTGGTACGGCGGGCTCGAGGAATCTCCATGTGCACAGTGCGAGTGGAGGATGTGGGTGGTATGGAGGTGTAGGGAACGGTGGTAGTGGGTGGCATCATGGCAATTGGATGTAGTGGCATGGTGTGGTAGTTGGGTGGTCGTGGGCCGCATACCCATGTAGGACGTATAGGTTGTGGGAATCCAAACTCATTAGCTAAATATGTGTCCTGTGTGTATGTGAGTTAAGCATACCCAATATACCGTACATGAGTTCGGATGATACCGGATCTCCCCAACCAAACTCTTGAACAGGCGGTATTAGTGGACTTTGTGCCTCAGCAACGGCTGTCTCTCCTTCCTCTCGCTCATGAGCAACAGTGGTCCTAGGCTGTCGGTGGACCGTGCTGTCATGGAACTCAAACCTAACACTCTTGCTCCTCGGGGGTCTCATTCGAACTCCCGGAATGATATCACCATCCTTCCATCTTATCTGCCCATCAGCATCCTTCTCTAGCAACCAAACCTTAAGCATATAGTTAATGTCATATGGCTTAGATACCCTGTTTGCCACTGGTGTCAGGTTACCAATCACCTCCTCAGTCAACAGCCCCATTCTCCTAACTAACTTAGTGATTACTGTTCCCATATATGCAAACTCTGACTCGGTGTACCCCGACTCAGTAAGGATCCTATCAGCAACCAAATAAGCAACATTAACGTGTTCCTGCTCTATAATGCTCTTGATGATCTGCAAGTCCTTTACCCCAACAGCTCCCTTAGTCTTCCTCTTTCCTCGAATGCTGCAAGCGATGAGGTTGTGGAGAACTTGGTAGTGCTTATCAAGAAAAGAAGTGGCCTTGACATTGGACTGGAACCGATTTCCAGTCAATTCTTGCCAAATAGCAGTGTGGTCTCGCTGCTTAACCTCAGTGTTTGCCTTCAGAAAGAAAGGAGTGGTAACTTGATACTCAGTGTATAATTCAAGATGTCTGGCGAAGGTTGCTAATGACATATGGTGAGGATTTGCCATGAAGTTGAATCTAATCATTCGGTCATCATTTAGCTTATCAATCGTTTTGTCGAACTGGAATGTTACCATAAAGTCAGCAACTAACTCTTGATAAACATTTTCTTTAATCTCAAATAGATTCCTCCATGCGCGCAGATGTCGCTTCCCTTCCTTAAATACTATCAAATTTTCAAACCCTTCCTTTAAACCGATTTGCTCTAAATCCTCCCACACTAGGTACCTATTTTCTCCCAACTGATCTGTTAGCCATGTCTGATACCTTTCCCGTTTCTCTGGGTCCTTGATGGATTTTCTGATATACCGGGGAAAATCAGTCATCTGAAAAATAAGAGAAAACAAGAACATAGTGAATTACCAGGAATAATTACAAGTTATTTGACTAAATCACATTCCCAATTTTGAATAAAAATTCGAAATGTGGGCTTTAGAATATGAGCAGTCCCAAAAACCTGTAATAGCTAATAATACCACCAAACTCAATTTTCAATCACCACAAGAAACTTTGGTTTACAATAATAGGTTATTAGGTCTTAATGATTTCTACAAGAAAAGTCAAAGATTTATTCAACCATAACAAGCATGTATGATAAAGAGTTAAATCTTAATCATGTAATTACCTTATCATGGCAAGTATAACCTATTACCGCATGCAAACAAACCATGATATTTAAACAAGTATATAGCAATTTTGACCATATCATGCAAGTATCGCAACAAAGCTTCATTAGTTGACAAATGTGTTTCTTGATTGTATCTTTTAGGTAATTATGGTATTCTTTTAAGTAGATACTATTTTAAAATTTAAAAGTAGTTAATTAAGGAAAATGTAGTATCCATTTAAGATTTACCATAACACTTTCAAAGGTACAATTTTAAAACACCACCATGACTTTTTAACTAGAATGGTTACTAGTATTACTAAAAATTAAGCATTTTGACTTTTAAAGTCAACATTACCAAAGTAAGGTTTCCTTTTTGTCATTTGCCAAATCTATCATAACACTAACTTGCATTAGCAAATCAAAGAAAGGCATTAGCATCCACTTAAATTAAAACATCATTTTATCAAAGGTTTTGTTTCAAAATGGTGACGTTTCAACAAAAGTCAACTTTTCATGGTTACTTTAATTTACTAACTTAACCATATCACACATTTAACCAAAAATGAAGCAAATGAATAAGCTATACTAATCATATTTAGCATTAATCAATCAACAAACAACTTATCATAAGCAATTTAATCATTAATTGGCCAAAATGGGTTTACTAGTCACAAAAGTCAAATATAGTCAACTTTCCAAAGTCAAACATCAAATTGCTTCAATCTAAGAAGTAATGCTAGTCCCTACATCATCCTATATCATCACTAAGCAAGAATCAAAGCTCAATTTCGCAATGTAAAGCACAAATCATCAAAAACTAACTTGAAACCCTAGGTTAATAAAGTTAGAGAATTTTGGTATTTTAAGCTTGGATCTTACCTTAATGAAGATGCAATGATGTTAGATGACATAAAAATGACCTAGAGATGAAGGTTTGAAGCTTGGTTTGGTCAAAAATGGTGGAAAATGGTGGGTTTGGGGTGGGGTGATGGTGGCCGGTCGCAAGGGGGAAGAAGGAGGGGGAAAAAATTAATTTTTTGTTGTTTTGACTTTGGTTGACCCTTTTTACCCCTTTTATTTACTCCTCCTTTTTACCATTTGTACATAAATAACATTTTAAGTGTAATTACTAGGTATTTTGGGTAATTAAAAACCTTAGCCAAATATTTTAGCAAAAGTTTAAAATTTGGTATTTGACTGTGCGCAACAAAAGATTATTTTATTAAAACGCAAGGAGAACTAATTAACTAGATAAAAATAAACAATATTTTTGGTTTAAAACTTTGACTAAGCAATTTAAAACTTTATAAGATATTTTAAATCAGAGATTTTCAAGTTTTCAGAAACTGCGCAGATTCTGCGGAGACAAAGATTTTAAAAGGGTTTTCTTTTTTTTTTTCTAAAACAAATTAAACTATCAACTAAACTAACTTATTTTTAACCTAAGAAAATTATTTTAAAGACCTAATTAAAAATTTGGGTTGCCTCCCAAAAAGCGCTTGTTTCAAGTCTGTAGCTCGACTATTGTTCTAAATCTATTTAAAAGGGATTGCTTGAAAGCAATCTTGAAGTATAGCGAGGAATAAAATCACAGGTTAGAATGTTAATGACATAATCAACTAGCTTGGCAGGGTGTAATGAAAAATTTTCGAATTCGCTAAGAATCCTACATACTTTCTGGCCTAATTCTAGCAGATTGTTAACAAACTTATTAAATTCCTTTCTAACTTTCTTTTTACTTGAAATTCCTATTCGCATACCGCAGTCTATATTATTAAGATCGTGAAGAAGATATCCTAAAATTCTCTGAAACCTAAGTTCCTCTTTTGAGTCGGGATCTCCATTTGTAGTTTGCACTGCAATGGTGATATCCCAAATTAAAGATCTTTGAGAAACGGTAAAAGGGAATTTGGATTGATCGAACAACGAAGCGAGTTTAACGTGAATATCTTTTCTTTCGGCAAAGAAAACGTCTTCTATCTTGTCGTCGTCAGCTCCAGGAAATATTTCTTGCAACTTGGCGATTATGTACGCGGCGGGATCTATGAAGAATGGAATTTTTCCAGAAATTACGAGAGTGATCGCAGGATCTTTAGAAGTTAATAGCTCAAGCTCTTTTATCATTGCTGCAACATAACGATTAATCATGGTTTGTGAAACTGATGGATAATCGGTGCAAGCAAATAGATCCATGAGGCGATTTGATTTCTGATAATAGCTTTCGCTCTTGCTCTCGATATCGAGTGAAGATACTATCTTCCTTTTGGATCGGAAGACAGTGGAGAACACCTACGAGTATATCAGTCCTTAAGATGGTTTTTCTTTGCTCGACTGAGTAAGGAAAATCAGGCATATTTAAGTATAAGGCAAATGCCTTACATACACCTAACCTCCTATCAGGGTCAAAAGAATAACCAAAGTATCGGATTTCATAACCATCTGAATCTTTCGGTATCTCCTTATCAACAACATGATAGATGGTGTACGAAGGTTCCGGTACGAAGTGGACAAAAATTGGTGATTTTGGAAGATGTTCATGAATATCCTCATTCCTTATGGGGATTCGTTCTTCATTAGATGAGGAATGAAAGGATTGATTGTTTTCAGGAATATTATCGGTAAAATCAGGGAATCTAGGGATATTTTCTAAGGAATATTTAATCTCAGGCGCAGGTAAAACCTGATAGCTTGGAATGCTAGAAGCAGAAGTTGAGATCTTCTGTTGAGATTTATGGGTTCCTAAGTCAAGATCTAAGAATTTCCCTAAGGTTCTAGAATCGTCGTCTGGGCTAGCGGAGGCTTCTTCCGGTGATGAGTGAAAGTCGGATTTCAACTCTGGTTCCAAGTGGTCGAAGAACTCAGCATCGTCCATAGCCATCATTTCTTCAGTCGTCTTGGAGGCAGACAGAGAAATGGGACAGGAAGGCGGGGAATCGTAGAAAGATATTTTTGGATTTTTCATTTTATTTTAGACTAAGTTAATTTATTCTAAGAAAAGTAACTTTCTAATAGGTTAAGGACAATCTATACGAAAAGAATCTCCTAATTGCTTATTCTATCTAAGGCGGCTTCAAAATCGTAACGCTCTACGATCCCCGGCAACGGCGCCAAAAACTTGACGCGCCCACAACGGTCGGTCGGGTTTTCACCCTGTCGTCGGACCGTCCGTCAGCGGCGGCGGCGGTGGGTATGTTTTAAATTTATAAAGAGCTGGGGACTCAATTTATAAGTACTACCTATCACACAAGGTGAGCAAGCAGTAAGTATAACTCGAGGTCGTTCTTAAATCGGAGCGAATTGAAACGAAGTGATGCCAAAGATAGAGTTTTGCTTTTAGGATGAGTTTGTGCAGATAGGTAGGTTTTGGGGGTTTTCTATTTATAATAACTAACTAACTAAAGACAAGAAAAGTAAATAAGATAGAGAAGAATCGGTAGCTAGGTAGACAGATAGAGAATTGCGGCGGTTGAAACTTCAATAATCAGTTGCGGGGATGATGCTTATTATAAAGATAATTGGGGACATTTTCAGTTAATAAACAGATGCATTATGGGTGTAAACACTAGGACCCTACTCATTCTAGTTATGTACCAGAATTAGTATGTCACGAGACCTAGGCTATCGTGATTCTGATCAGAACAGGCTGCTCAACCCCCCACACTGTCTTTATGAACAAGTGACCCTTTAAGGGTGCAGGAATAAGGTAACAGACTGCCACTTGGGTAATTCCGACCGTTCTTAACACCTAAATGTAAATGCCATTTCCTAAACATGTTCAGATTATTAACTTGCTATTCTAAACTATCAGTTTTGTAGAGTCTAGGGGTTTTAAGAATCCTGAACCACTGCTGGGCTTGACTTTCATCTCCAGACTCATTCCTTACGTTTTATTAGTTCAACTACTTCTGTCATGATCTAGCCTCTCCTTTGCAATCAGTCATTCAGCCCTAGGAACACCAGCGGGGTACAATGCATACTCCTTCCACAGTGTACTAACCTAGGAACCGTTCACGATGTACAACACTTAGATAATTCCACAGATTCGTGTAACCGAGGATGTACTTACGGTGTACTATGATGTTTCCACAGCTTTTCATCCCTAGGTACATATACGGTGTATACTATCGAAGTGTTTCCATAGCTTCAGTTACAGGGGTAGCCAGACGGTGTACTATGCACTTCCACAACTATATTGGTTTCTAGGCCATATTCTAGGGTCTCTAGGTAATCCACAGTGCAGGCACAGACGGCTCTTTCCGGGGCGTTTGCCCAGTATTACAGCCGGTTTACAGTGACATACACGGCTTCTTTACTATAACACAGATAACTTCCTACTTTACCTAGAATTGATCAGGTTCTAAGCCTAAAGTAGTAGTCACGCGAAGGACTGGAAAGGGTGATCCATAGCTAAGTCTAGATGCATGATAAGTTTAGACATAACAAATATAACAATTCCCAATTATATAGATTTAAAGATTAATTCAACATCATCCCTACTTCTAACTATCTACATTTCAACAACCGCAACAGCATACTACTCAATAAACATGGCAATAACAGTAACATACATTATACAAACAGGCAGAAATAATTCGGACATAGTATAGGTATGAAAAGAGAGATATCACCAGTAAAATTGAGCAGAGTAACAGCTGAAAAGAAAAGGCAGAGTCTTGCACCAAGAATGCTTCTTATTACACCGTGATTACAATACCAGCTTTTCTCTCTCTCTACTGCTAACCAACTAACTATCTAACTCTCTCTCTAGAGAGAGAAACTCTAGAGAGAGAAACTATCTAAACTATTCTAGAGAGAGACTAAAAATATAAAAATATAAGAAAACGAAGAATTTAAGTGTGTGTGTTGAATGAGAGATGTGAGATCTCTTGGAATGGTGAAATGAGGCTTGTATTTATAGAGAACGCACAACCGTATCCGTAGACCGTATCCAAACCTCAAAACGCACAACCGTATCGCAAAGGCGAATAAAAATCAGATTTTTATCACCCAAACGCACGATACGGCTGAGCTAGGGTGAACTGGACTGTATACGGCTGTGCGTAGGGTGAATACGGCTGAACTGGACCATATACGGCTGTGCATAGGCCGTATACGGCCTGCACAGACCGTATACGGTCTAGGTCCAGCCGTATACGGCCTGGACCAGCCGTATACGGCCTGGTTCAGCCGTATGCTGGCCTCTCGGTTCTTCGTTTCTTCGTTCGGGCGTAACTTCTTCGTCGTTTATCCGTTTTGAGCGTTCTTTATACCCACGCGTTCGTATTTTCCTAACGAAGAGAATGACATAATTTAGAGGTCATAACTTGGAGCGTAGCTTAAAGTGCATTGAAATGAGTGAACGGTGGTGTGATAAAGCAGTTTTGCCCGGTTTCTTATGTTTTTTCATGCCATTTTTAGTGATTTTTCAAACATCGACTCCGTTTTGACTTAGTTAACAAAACTTTATGAATAATGTCCTTTTAAGTATGTTTTAGTTAACTTTGTGCCTAAAATGTGGAAGATAACGTACGTAAAAACATGACTTTTACGTGTTATCAGAGATATTAGAAAAGATGATTATAGTTAAGCCTGACAGATCAGAAAACATCAATTTGGATGGTGAAGAATACTCAGAAATTATCAAGTGGGAAGCAGTGTTGATAGCAACTGAAGAAATTGCTTATGAAATTAGGATTGAAAGGAAAAATGGTGTTGTTAGTTTTTATAAGTCAATGCAAGATATTCTTAAACGAGTAAACAGATTTGATGTATATGATATGTATAAGATTGGCTTAGAAAAGGATTTGAAAAATATTAAAGCTAGTCTTGAAAGGCATGTTTGGGAATGGATAAAGATGATGTTTGAGCCTGAGATGTATGGAGATTTGTTTTTATGTGCTGAAGCAGTAGGTAATTGGAGACATTTTGTTAGGGCAGGTGTACAGTTCATAGCTCTCAGAAATGGAAGATTTATCTATATGCTAGATGAAAGAGACTATTTTCTAAGTATAGCATTGTTAAAGCAGTTGATTGCAAAGAAACTGCAAGTTGCTGTGAAGAATTCTAAGAGCAAAGATATAGTCTACAGAATTATGAATCAGTACAATAAAAGAGATAAATAGAGATTCAAAAGGTTCCAAATTTCCTACAAAAGAATGAAGCTGAATGCAGAAACTTAATGCAATGCAAGATTGATCAAGTTTAGGGGGAGATTGTTGGGATCTGAGCAGAATTGATCAAGTGTTGAAGTCTTACCACTGTTAGTTCAATTGATTGCCACTGCTAGAAGGATTGAAGAACTAGCCACTGCTAGTGTATTTGTAGCAACAGTGCCACTGTTAGTGTAATTATACTTGTGTTTGTAATGGGAACTTACTACCACTGTTGGTATAAAGTAAGTTACTCCCACTGTTGGTGTTTATAAGTCGGTTAGAGTTATTTATGGGATAGATTTGAATTCCATAATAACTAGAGATTGTATAGGACTCTATGTATTATAAATAGAGATGCTTAGACCTAGATTAGGTTTAGATTAGTTTTACGCAGCTTCAAGGTTTTCTGTAACCCTAATACTTAAGTGTATTCGTCTTATATCATTAATAAGATTGAAGCTTTTGATAATCAATTGTGTATTACAATATTGTTATAATTCTTGATCTTCTTAATATTATTGAGTGTGATTCCGCAACTTCTCAATAATAATTCAAAGCTTATTGAATTATTTATTAGATTATTCTGGGTTTAACATCTCAATAAGCTTTGAATTATTATTGAGAAGTTGCGAAATCACACTCAATAATATTAAGAAGATCAAGAATTATAACAATATTGTAATAGACAATTGATTTTCAAAAGCTTCAATCTTATTAATGATATAAGACGAATACACTTAAGTATTAGGGTTACAGAAAACCTTGAAGTTGCGTAAAACTAATCTAAACCTAATCTAGGTCTAAGGATCTCTATTTATAATACATAGAGTCCTATACAATCTCTAGTTATTATAGAATTCAAATCTATCCCATAAATAACTCTAACCGACTTATAAACACCAACAGTGGGAGTAACTTACTTTATACCAACAGTGGTAGTAAGTTCCCATTACAGACACAAGTATAATTACACTAATAGTGGCACTGCTGCTACAAATACACTAGCAGTGGCTAGTTCTTCAATCCTTCTAGCAGTGGCAATCAATTGAACTAACAGTGGTAAGACTTCAACACTTGATCAATTCTGCTCAGATCCCAACAAAAGTTGTTCGTGGATTCATTTAAGGGCGATACTTACTTTGGTGTTCAAGGTGAGTTTTCGTGGCCCCGTTTTCAATTATATATTTTCAGCTTGGGGGAAAAGTATGCTCACATATTTTATCAATTGTTTTTATGCTGTGAAACATATTCATTTTCGTTTTGGACATATGCTTGAAATGTGTGACACTATGTGACTTATATGCATTGGTTGTTGGATTCATTATCATTGTAAGGCCTTGCTCTTTCGGGAGTGAGTACCTGATGTATACATTATTCTTGGTATATGTTAAAGCCATGTTGTTCCACAAGGCCTTAGTACCTAATGTTATACGTTATGTATACATTAAAGCCATTATGGGTAGCTACTGCATTCACACGGTTTGTTTGTTCATACTCCTTCGTGGGGTGATGACGGTTTGTGGAGATATTTGGTTGTATTATTTCACTTTTGGGCCATTTCTATATGCATTGTCCTAATTCATTATTATCACAGCAAAATGTTTATTTTCTGGTGTCTGGTTTCAAACCTACGAAACTCACCAACATTCGTGTTGACGTTTTTGAGCATATCTTTTCAGGTTATACTATTGGACTTACGGCAGTGGACAAGAGAACTTAGTGGACCTTTAGGGTTGCATTAAGAGTTATTCAAGACTTTTGTTACATCATTAAGGTTGTTGTGAAGGCTTATTTTGCCTTAACATTGTATAGTACGTTTGTTTGTAAGCTTTTGAATTCATTGTTGAAATGTATGCACGACATGAACCGTTATTCATGTTATTGGCATCATGATACATTGGATATTGTATTTCATATAGAATTCTTTATAATGATGTGTTATGATCCTATCACCGTTATACCCCGTTGTTTCCGCTTTAGACGGGGTGTGACATCGATCATGAACATACCTGAGTGAACACTCTTTTCGACTTTTCCATCCTCAAGGTCCTTCAGGTATTTCGGGCAGCTATGTTTCCAGTGCCCCTTAGTGTTGCAATTAAAACACACTGCTTCCTTCGGATCATTCACTGGTGCAATATCAGAATCAGTCTTTCTTTTGGACCCACAATTGGACTTTTCATTCATAGTCTTTGCTTTCCAATTTGACCTCTTTCTTTTCTTTGCAGTTTGACCAATTGCCAACACATGAGCTGCTGAGCTAGAAGACACATCATCCTTTTTGATTCCTTGCTCAGCAGTTTGCAGCAAATTATGGAGTTCCATTATTGAGTTTTCTATCTCATTCATATTCATCTGATATGATATTACAAACTGATTGTAGACAGCTGGCAGACAAGACAAAATTATGGCAATGGAAAACTCTGTGTCAAACATCATATTCAATGATTCCAACCTATCAAAGTACCCTTTCATCTCCAAGATGAAAGCACAGATAGATGCTCCAGGTTCGGGTTTGCAAGCCATGAGTGACTTAACCACATCAAGGCGTTCTTTGCTCGCCTTTGCCTGGAACATTTCCTTAAGTTGTTGGTTCATTTCATAAGCCCCAAGTATTCTCAAAAGTCTTTTGCAACTCGGGGCTCATGGATGATGCCATGATACAAGACACTTTATTCGCATCATCATAATGTTTCCTGTGTGCCTCAATCTCCTCTTGGGTTGAATTTTCATCAATCACGGGAATCTGCTCATCGAGAACATACTCCTTGTTCTCGTACCTCAAGGTAAACCTTAGGTTACGCATCCAATCCATATAGTTTGGACCAGTCAGTATTTCCCTTCCAAGAACTTAGAGAAGTGAGAAGTTCGAGTTGTGTGCGGAATTGGGGACGGGAGGATTATTACCATTTGTAGAAGACGTCTATAAGATAAACAGTTTTAGTTAGTTTGAATATTCCTTATTTAGTTACCCAATTACAAAATTA
Organism: Pseudognaphalium luteoalbum; assembly: GCA_963422505.1. Classification (NCBI taxonomy): domain Eukaryota; kingdom Viridiplantae; phylum Streptophyta; class Magnoliopsida; order Asterales; family Asteraceae; genus Pseudognaphalium; species Pseudognaphalium luteoalbum. The sequence continues at coordinate 5,701,360 of OY730194.1, forward strand.
AGGCTAGGATCCATATTTTAGATTCGTTTTATGAAAAGGTTTGCCATAATCATATTGCGAATTTATTTTAGGTAGACAATTCCTATGTCAATTTCATTCTCTATGAAACTCATAGTTCTTTTGAGATTCATTGATTCTTATCAACGACATGTTAATCTCATATATGCTCATCTACTATTCATGACTAGCATGCCGAGGATCATGAACAAGATGGTGAATTTAACCATGCAAAACCCGCATGGTCCCCGGCCCGAGTACGCTCGAGAATCGCGAGTTCCACATCACCTCTCAATATGATCTCATATTAATGTGCCGGTAAACCACACACACTCCATTAACAGACCATACGAAAGATGTGTGGTTTTCATGGGTTAGCATACTATTCACATTTTATAGTATCTAGAACGTAATTTTGTTTTAGTACTTTTAGGTCATACTTTTGATCTTAACATCATCCTATCAAAGTCCTTGGCAGCTCCATTGAACGCACAAAGAAGCAGAGAATACCTCTCTTATAGTTTGTTTACTATGGGTGAGCCAATTCATCAATTGACTGACGATGTATTTAATTTTAATGATACATATACTTATAGCTCATAATATATGTAACGTCTCTCTTTAAACTCTTAAAGTCTACGGTTCTATTTTAAAACATTTTAAAATTTAGGGGTATATTTTAAACATTTCAAAATATAGGGTCTACAGTGTAAATTCATTTTACCAATTTAGACAATTCTATTTCCAATTTATGTTTACCTACATACTATTGCAGATAATTAAATGCTAGTATTTATCAAGCTAAAGCTCTGATACCACTGTTGGGTTTTCTATTCCCTAACTAGATTAATATGCGCATCGGAATTATAACAAAAATAATTAATCTAAGGCAATTAGGAAACTAAACCCAAGGGGATCTTAACTTGAATAAATAAAAGCAATAAAATAAATAAGATAAATAAGAAATTACTAACCTTTAAGAAAACCAATTTCTCACGCGTAGACGAACATGCAAAACCTTCTTGCTTGGAGGCGAGTGTCCAAACTAGAACACCTCTAATGGCTCACACCCAAAAGAACTAAGAGAATTCCCAAGTCTCCTAAAGTCACGATTCTAGATCGCAAAACTCTTACAAGGAGCAGGAATAAGAAAGAGAAAACTAGAATTAAAAACTATTCAATTCTAAAAAAAGTTCAACCTGAAAGCTAAGGGGTAGGTCCCTATTTATAGGGGAGGAGGAAGGCATGGTTTGATATTCCAGCCGATGTGGGACAGAATCCATACGGCGTATGGATCTTTCCATACGGCATATGGATGGAGTTTCCACCGCCCTGAAACCCTAGCATCCATACGGCATATGGAAAATTTCATACAGCGTATGGATGGAGTTTTCAGATTTTCCCTTTTCTTTTAGTTTCTAATTAATTTCTAATTAATAAACTAAATATAATATTAATTCCAATTAATATTATTTCTCTTATTTATTTCTCTTACTGTTCATTGAGGGCGACCCAAAAAGGACTCTACTTTTAATGATATACTTACCAATTAGTTATGATATTGGACACTATTCCAACAATAGAAATTGTAGTCTGCTTCTTGCACTGCCACGAGACCAAGCGCGATCTGAGAAATTGGCATCCAACAGTTGTGGACTTCTTGTCTATGCTGCAGCCACCATGATCAGAATCTGAATAGGCAGTAAGAGCGAACGTTTTCTCATTCAAATACCATAGACCAAGATTGAGTCTATGTTTGAGATAACCAAAAATTCGCTTTACCGCCTTCATATGAGACACCTTGGGGCTTGGGCTTAGCTTGATAGCATGAGCAGATGGATACAGTGAACACAATATCCGGTCGAGACGCAGTCAAATACATAAGAGAACCTATCATAGAACGATAGTCCTTTTCTTTGCAATCTTCTTCATCCTCGTCAAGTCTAAGATTGTGATTAATATCGATAGGAGTCCCATAGGTTTAACAATCGAGCAAGTCATACCTAGTCAACATGTCATTGACATGTTTTGACTGATGAATATAGATACCTTTAGCAGACTGCTCAACTTGTACACCTAAAAAGAATTTGAGCTCCCCCATCGCACTCGTCTCAAACTCAGACTTCATGATTTGCTCGAAGTTCTTACACATTGCCTCGTTTGTAGACCCGAAAATGATGTCATCCACTTAAACCTGCATGAGTAACATATCTTCTCTATCCTCAGACTGTTCTCTACGGATGAATAAAGTACTATCAATGTTGCCTTTAACAAAACCATGTTTCATCAGATGAGTAGTAAGCCGCTCGTACCAAAGCCTCGGAGCTTGACGGAGACCATATAACGCCTTGTTCAATTTGTAGATGTATTCTGGATGCACAGGCTCTTCAAACCCTGGAGGATGCTTAACATACACTTCTGTATCCACTTGTCCATACAGAAAGGCACTTCTTACATCAAGTTGATTAACGCGAAATCCTTTGAAGGAGGCGTATTCTAGGAAGATGCGGACTGACTCCAGTCGAGCAACAGGAGCAAATACTTCATCATAGTCCAAACCCTCACTTTGACTGAAGCCTTGAACTACCAAACGTGCTTTGTTACGAACCACAATGCCCCGATCATCCATCTTATTTCGATATACCCAACGAGTGCCAGTCAAGTGGGCGCCTTTGGGTAACGGAACTATTTCCCAAACGTGTAGCTTTTGAAATTGCAGTAGTTCCTCTTGCATGGCCTTAACCCGGGATAAATCTTGTAAGGCCTTTTCAACCTTCTTTGGTTCGACTTGAGATAGATGACACGAATGTATCTGAGCAACAAGAGTCAAAAGTTGCTGAGTTTGAGTCTATTTCACTTGTTGTCATGTTTGAACCGCATCATGAGGATCACCAATAATATTTTCAATGGGATGATCCTTATGTACGCGAGTCACTGGAATCGTATCCGGTGCAAGGACCAACTCCAAGTTGTTCATATCACCCTCAGTGGCAGGAACAGCTATAGACTCAGGAACAGTAGAACTTTCAAGTGGCAAGGGTTCTTGTGGGGCCTCATCTTCTCCTTCATGAGTATAGAAATGAGAGTAGATCATTTTTTCTTCTTCCTCTTCCTCTAAAGGAGGCATGTTTGGATCATCAGGAAGATCCTTTGCATTGATTGTTCCTGAAGTAGAAGGAACATCTGAAGATGGGGTAGTGGGAGATGGTACAGTTAGAGTAGGTGATGGAGTGGGTGTTGGAGTAGGTGTTGAGGCAGATGTTTAGTTGGATGTTGATTCGGGGTTTGGGTCAGATGGTTTAAAGGAAGGATCAGGTGTTTCTTAAGAAAGACTGATTCCATGAAGTAGGGTGACCAACTCTTCCTCTTGATCTTCTTCAGGTATGTTGAAAGAGTTAAAGACATCCGCATAATTGAAAAACCAATCCGGACCCGTTCCTTAAGGAGGATTCGTATAATGCAAACATTTCACCTCAAAATGCTCCTCTACCTGGTGTGTTGATTTGATGTAAACTCTTTTATTCGGGGAATTAACAGAATAGCTAAGAAAGATCCCTTCAACAACTTTCTCACCAAACTTTGAGATTTTATCTTTTGTAATCATAATCAAACATGGACACCCAAACGGCTCCAGAAACTGCAGATTTGGCTTACGGTTATTAAAAAGTTCATAACATGTCTTGTTCTTCTTCTTAACTGTGAGCACCTGATTCAAAACATAACAAGCAGTGCTAACTGCCTCAGCTCATAATATGATAAGTAACTTTGAATCAGCTAGCATAGTCCGAGCTGTCTCGATGATAGTCATATTCTTACGTTCTGCAACTCCATTCTGTTGAGGAGTTCTTGGAGCACTGAATTGATGATCAATGCCTTTTGAAGCAGAATATAACTCGAGAGTAAAATTCTTGAATTCGGTTCCATTATCACTGCGCAGTCTCTTCACTTTTAAGTTGTACAAATTTGCCAACTTATCCAACAGGTATACCAAAATATCTGCAATCTCACTAGGGATGAGCATTAGTACCACAGTCCAAATACCGTACTCATACCGTACCGGTCCCATACCCGTACCGGTACCATACCACTTCAAATGGTACGGTATTCGGTACTTATAAAACTTATTTTTTTAGATGCGGTACTTTCGGTACGGTACCAGTATTTTCCCGGTTTAGTACCCGGTACCATTATATAACGTTCTATCTTTTTACCACTATATAATTATACAATAATATTGTCTATTAACAAATTAAAATGACTACTGATAACACATGTTATATATACCGCGACTTATGAGTTTTTAACATTCACAAAACCAAAATTCTAATCATCGTCAATTATTAGGATCACAATAAACTACAATCGTCATCATAATATGCAACCACCATCGGCATCATCATCAACAATAACAACAACAACAATAAAGAATATTAAAGTACATATATCCTTTATACGCAAACATATAAAATTATATGGTTACAATTTACGAAACTTTAAGTAATGAGAATCATCATTTAGGATCATGTTTATTTTATTTGTTTCATATCATAATTGTCAACTTTATTTATTTATGTTATAATATAATCAATGTTGTTATTGATATTTGGTTCTTGATGAAATAATGTGACAATATGGACTATTGGGTACTTTATTTCGAAAACATAAACACGGAGATTTTTTTTGTCATTTTTTGGTTTAAGTTACCATACTTGGTCGAGTTTGGTATTGAGGTGATTCTATGTTTTTTTGTTGTACCACTTTTACAACTGAATCTTGTTCACTCTTGTTATTTTATATTTCCGGTACCAAACAGGTATAATACCATTTTTTGCCGTCCCAGTACCCGTACCGTATCGGTACCAATACCATTTCAATTGGTACGGTATTTGGTACTCACATTATGGCCAAAATGAAAAGCGGTACCAACCGGTTTCGTACGGTACGGTACCGGTTCTGTACCATGCTCATCCCTAAGTCTCACCCTTTGAAGCCAGAAAATATACCCAAGAAAATCTTGAGTAGTCATCAGTAACTACCAAGCAGTGAGATCTGCCACCAATGCTCTTTGTAGAAATGGAACCAAAAAGATCCATATGCAAAAGTTCCAGCGGTGCAGCAATAGAATTCACTGTCTTAGACTTATGGGACTTTTTGTGGAGTTTGCCCTTGTGGCAAGAAATACAGTAATCTTTTAAAGAAAAGGACTGTTTTGGAACTCCATTTACCAAATCGTTCTTTATAAGAAAATTCATTTTGCGAAAATGAATATGTCTCATCCGTCTATGCCAAAGATGTGATTCCTTTTCCGAAGCCTTTGAAAGGAGACAAGTATATTCGCTTGTCGTCTCCACAGTTCGCATATTCTTCATATAGGTGTCATTTCTCCTTGGTGCTCGCATAAGCACCCATTCCTCAGGAATAACATAACCCGGCTTCAGAATCACACATTCAGATTTTGTGAATGTTTTGGTATAATCCTTATCACAAACTTGTGAAACTCTCAGCAAGTTGTGATTGAATTGTGGCACATAATTCACATTTTCAAAGCTAACTTTCCCATTGGTTAGCGTTCCTCTACCCGTAATTGTTCTTCCAGTATCTCTTGCAAAGGCAACATGTCCTATAGCGTATGGTTTAATATTCATCAGAAGAGACACATCGCCAATCATGTGCTGCGAGCAGCCACTGTCCATATACCATTCGCTATCTTCAACACGTTCAGACTGCTGCAACACATAAAAGTAAGGAGATTAGTGAGAAACGGTGACTCAAGCCTTTACAGACTTAGGTCTACCGAGGAAATCAACAATAATCACATCAGTCATAATTTTATTTTTCAACAAATCAGAATTTTCATCTGATGTGTTATTGTTGACGACAGAGGAGTCAATTACAGGCTCTTTTCTTTTCCAAACTTTGGATGGTACGAAAGTTGGTTTGAGAGAAATGTCGAGCTTTTGTTTTGGCAAAGGTTTTTGCCCAACATTACTTTGCTTCTCAACCGGCTTGGGAGAGTTGGAATAACGCCTAGGTGGGGAATGAGAAAATGTATTTCGATAAAAGGATGTTCTAGGCATATCTCTCTCAGAGCGCTGATTAGAAAGCTTGGGACAATCACGAATTAAATGTCCCTGTTTCTTGCAGTAGAAACAGGAACGGTTCTTAACAAATGGTTGAGGCTGAGGATTTACCAAAGGATATGGCAAAGCATTTTTAGAACATGCACATTGTGTACAAGTTTTAGAAGATGCTTGCCTCGGTTGATCGGTTGAAGTTGAAGGTTTATTACAAGAAACTTTTTCATTATTCACAATTGAATTACGTTTCAAAATCTTTACAGGTGTCTGTAAAGTTTGAAGTTTCTCATTCAAAACCTTTTTCTTGCCCTTCTCAGTTTGTACTTTAGGGGCAGGTTCCTTTGTCAAAATCACCTTTTCGGATTTGACTTCAACCTTCTCAACCTTAGGATACTCCTGATTGGTAATATCCTTAATCTCAACAATCTCCTCAACACAAACTGGAGATACACTTTCAGGCTTAACAAACTTAGGAAAGGGATACTCTGGCCTCTTGGTTTTCTCCTTTTCCTGTTTGTTTTGTTTAGCTTCTCTGGATTTAATACCATAAAGCAATGCATAATCGACTGGAATCTCTTCAGTGTCTTCCTTAACAAGCATAGGACAGTATTCGATAGCAGGTTGGACTACAGTATAAGTGAGTCATGCCTTACTTTTGTCACCTGTCCTTTGCTTGTTAATACTTTCATTAAAGACAACTGTTGTTGTAGAAGAACCTACAATTTTGTTCATCGTACTCAATTTTTAAATCATAAAGTTCTTTATTCAACAATTCAATTTCAGCGAGATAACTGTTAATAGTATCTTGTTGACTAAAAACTTTTGCTTTATATGTTTGAGTATCCAACTTATGAGCCTCAATATGCTTATCATACAGATGTTCATTTGCTTTTAAATATTAGTTAGACTCAGTAAGTTACGCAACTTTTCTCTTAAATCTAAGTTGTCCTTTTGAAAACCCTTCAAAGAGTCATTCAATTTAATGCATGAAATACAGTCTAAAGGTTCATCAGGTTCAATGTGTACCTCATTAGTAATGTGATCCATGAGACACTGTCGATACTTTTCAGCTTGCGCACTCCAATCTGAATTTGTAGGCTCAAAAACAACCAGAGCATCAGTACTTCCTCCTTTTCTTGAGATTGAGGAGCAGAAGGCTTTGTAAGACCCGATGAAGGCATTTTAGGTTTCTCGCATTCCCTTGCGAAATGTCTCAAATTTTGACAGTTGTAGCACCAGACCTTGCTCTTGTCGAAACCAAAACCAGATTTACCATTTCCTTCCAAACTCTTGCGTTCAGTCCTTTGCAAGAATTTTTGCACCCTTCTTGTGATCATGGCTATAATCCAGTTCAGATCCATTTACTCAAGATCATCATCATCCAGTTGAGCGTAGTCTTCTTTCGCAAGTTCCAATGTAGTATTTGGTTGAGAAACCAAATCCTTGTAAGAGCTCAGAAAAGCTGTATAGATGGAAGCTTGTTCTTCCATAGCTGGAGAAATTGTAACTTGTTGTTGTGAACCTTGTGAAGGTCCAGAAGCATAGACTACAGGATGAGCACCAGTGGAATGAGATGGTGAATTAGTATCCGAAATGAAAGCCATTCCACCATACGTCTTTCCAGTATTGACTTTTCCTCCATAAAGTGTCGGATCTTGAACAAACCCACCCGACTTGCACTCTTTTTTCTTTAATTCCATTGCGTGTGCTTGAAGAACACCAATCAACTCATCCAAGGTCATCCTTCCTAACTCTTGGTTTTCCTTTAAAAACTGTACTTTCACATCCCAAGCACTGGGCAACACATCTAAAAGCTTTTTATTCACCTTAATCGCAGGGAAATTGTAACCTCCCTCAGTTAACTCACTAACCAACTGTGAGTACCTTGTGAATAGCCCAGATGCAGTTTCATTTGGGAGAATGTCAAACAAATCGTATTGTTTCTTGATCAATTCCAGTTTAGCCTCCTTATACTTTTCATTACCTCCACATCGTGTTTCAATGACCTTCCACAAATCATAGGTGATATCATGAGTTTTAAAAAGTCATAAAACATCCTTAGTTAGGCACATGCAAATAGCAGAATGAGCCTTCCTTTCTATGTCATACTCCTTTCTTTCCTCAGGTGTCATAGCCTTATATGTCTTAGCCGGAGGAACCGATAATTACCTTTAGCAAATGGAGCCACATAACTTTCATTAAGTGGACCCCAAAGCTCTGGACAATGAAAATCTACATATCGTTCAAATCTATCACGCCAGTAAACGTAATCCATATCCGCGGTGAACAAATGAGGTTTACTACTAGAACCAACATCATTATTTTGTTTAATCATTTCTCTAATTCTCCAAATATCATCTTTATCAACAGCCATTTAAGAGAACCTGAAAAATAACTTAAAACATAACTAGAAAGCTGATTAGTTACTAAGGCGTCACTTAGTAAGTGACGCACAGAAATGTCGCAAAGACTAGCGACACTTAGTCAGTGACGCTAGTAAGTGACGTATGACGAGACTAGAGATTAGTGTCGGTCAATCAAAGAAGTGACGCTACCAAGTGTCGGACTTGAGTGACGCAGTATTGTAATAGGCTTCACTAGTAGGAAGTGACGTGTGACACACAAGTGACGTTCGTAAGTGACGCACGTGAGTGTCGATAAGTAATAACAGACGACACTAGAGACAAGTGTCGTGTAGCACACAAGTGACGCTCGAAGTGACGCACTTGAGTGTCAGCAAAAACTTAATTGGAACTTACAGAGTGTCGCCCGAAGTGTCGCTCGAAGTGACGCAGCGAGTGACGCAAAAACGGCTGTAAAATCCAAAAACCCTAAAAATCGAATTTTCGTAAACCTAACGAAAATTCTTCGATCCTGATCGAACGAAACCTGTAAATCTTGATTCAAAACGTCTGATTAACACCCAATTGATCCAAATAACTTGATTATTCTTGATTTTCTTCACGAAGCAAACCGAAAACAAACCAATACGTGATCAATATGTCAATCAAACCAACTATGAGGCTCTGATACTAGTTGTGAGTGCCCCTGGCTGTAGATCTAAGTGATTGATAACAATGATTGTAAGGCGGAAACAAACAATCACACAAGTAATATGTAAACACAAACCAAAATCGAATGAACGAATCAAAATCAACTTTGTATTGATAATCATAACCTATTAGCTTGTTTACAAACTTTCTATTTCTACAAATGGTGCTAGGGTTTCGTCAACCCTAGCCTAAAACCCGTAGGTTTGTATTTATACTAAACAGAATTCAGCAAACATGCGTCACTTGTCTAGTGTCGCATGTGGCCGCCTTCATGCATCACTTACCTAAGTGTCGCTATGCGTCACTAAGGCAAGTGTCGCCTACTACCAAAGTTAAGTGTCGCTAAGTACAAAAATGACTTTTCTATTACAATTAACTAACGACACTTACAACTTGATAGACCAACTGACTGACATACTAAATGTACCAACATTGTCTCCTTTTAATATCCACATATTCAAATTAATTAATATATTATCTTTATCTTGATTTGTTTTTTAAATTCAAGTCTAAAAATGTCCGGATAATAAAAAAATCTATTTTTTTATTATAAATAAAAGGAGATTTGAATTTGAATTTTGAATTTTGAATTTTCAATTATGAATTTTGAATTTTGAATTTTGAAATTTGAAATTTGAAATGGTGTTGAAAATTAAATTAAAACTAAAACGGATAATTTAAATACCTTCCTGAAAATTCTCAACCAAAGGGGTAATATAGTAAAATTACAGAACAACAACAGACATATTACGTGAATAATCCAAATAATCTTAATCAATGGTTTAGATTTATTTAACTAACTCAATTAACGGGCAGGATTAAGTCAAATTAATCTAAAGTCAAAATGTTTACGTAAATAGACTTCTCCAATAATAATAAAAGGAGATTACATAAGTTACAATCAGTTGACTGGTGCAGTTGACTTAGCGATGTCACTACACTTTTTTAGTTTTTAGATTATTTATGTACCTTTTTACATCTATAATCTGTAAATATGGTTATTTGAAATGGTCGTTTACCCGCTTCAAAAGTTGTTCATGCTTTTGTGCCGCCGACATCAGGGGCGGTCAGATCATCATTTTAGATGGTATTTTTCAGTGTCATATATATCAGTTTGTGTACTAGTGAGTATCAAAGCTTGATTATCATTTTAGTATTTCTAACATCAACATATATTAAACCCTATATACGGAGAAATTGAGGATGGGAATTGAAAGAGAAGCAGAAAGTATCAGCAATCAATAGGATCTTAAGTCTTAATGACGATCGGTGCGAGTTAAAATTATATATATGTACCTAACTATGGATCTTACGTGATAGCTTGATTGGTAGAGTTTTTGAGTGTTTTCGGGTGGTGCCATAACCATGTGATAATCTAAGTATTGGTCCCATAGTGAGTTAACAATCTATTTTCATTTGATCATATATATATATATATATATATATATATATATATATATAGTAAAATATGTATAAATACTTGACCATATGTACGAATGTGCAAACATTAAAACTCATTTATAATAATATATATGGAATAATAGATACACCACAAATATACGAGGCGCCAATGTATATGTCACACAATTTATTACATTAAATGTATAAAACTACTTTATTGAAATTGTTACATATTTTTTACTTTGGACTTATATGATGTATAAATGCAAAAATTAATAAAGTCCATCCCAAATACGTCCCGATTCCGTCCCCAAATCCTAAAATTTTTGACGGATTTGGGACAGAAATTCTTAGATTGTTATTACTATTTATTTATAATATATGGTGTCGGTAATCCATCGGAAATATTTAGACCTAGAGATGGAATTGGGACGAAATTGTTGGTCGTCGTTAATCTATCTATAGTATATGTTCGCTGAAAAATGGTGGAAATACGTGGGAAATTTGGGACGGTAACTGTGCCATCGAATGGGACGGGTCTATGGTCCGTCAAAAATCTCTTTCTAATTTCAGTTTTTCTAGTAGTGGGATTCCATAGTGACAAAGATGATTAAAGACAAAATTAGAGAACTGGAACAAAGTCTGGTAGAGGAATCAACGACTTGTATTATCCCACAAACTGAGGTTGTCGACTCTAAAGATGAGGGGATGGTCCGTGCCCGGCTTCTCAATTTAGGGCGTCTGAATCTGCATGATCTGGAGTTGCAGGCTTTTAGAAACTGTTTAATCCTATTCGATACCGTTCGAGGAGAACTGGATAAGATCATGTCTTTCTTCACTCTCCCGGATCATTTGTACGATGAAGATGGTGTTAGAGCTAAAATTAAAGTAGGAGATCTTATCATCTCTTTCTTGATATGGGAGGCGGTAAGAAACAAGCACAGAAAGCGCCCCTTCTTTTTAGGGTTAAATTGGGTTAATTCGAGTTATTTTTCCTTTGTTTTTGTATATAGTGGTTGTTGTTTCACAGATTCTGCTTCCACATTCAAGTATGGATTTTTAAACTAATTTCTATGTAGATCCAGCTCATACTCCATGGTTAATCTACATCGGTTTTTGTATTCGGTGTGTTTGATACACTAATTTCTATGTAGATTGAATTCTATACACCTTTAGTCAATATCAGTGAAGAGTGAGTGACACTATCAGTGAAATAATGATATGATGGTGCATGCTTGATGAAAATTCATTGCTAAGCAATTGACTATCACATTAATACCAAATAAAAAAAAATTGGTAATATCGTTAAATGTTACAGAAGTAACATATAACATATTTTGTGTACAAATGAAGCATTAAAATATATAAAACTAATAAGAGAATGCGCATAGTATATAAACATCGTTAAAAAAATCAATAATTTGTAACTTGTTTTGTTAAAATACTTGAATTCTTACTACATCATATAATGACATGATGCTTTTAACTTGTCAAAACTTGATTCATAGTCTCGAAGTCCAAAGGAAGCTCTTTGAGGTTGTAACTCATGCAACTTTATGGATCGTTTGTAGATATAAGAATGAGAGTATATTCAACTCAAAGAGAACGACAAGTTCCACACTTGAGGATGATGTAAAAGTCCTTTCTTTTCTTTGGATTAGCAATTGATCCATAATGTAATCTTAAATTGGATAGAATGGACTTGCAACCTAAGTGCATTTTATCTCCCTTTTGTAATGTTACTTTCTCTAGCTTCTTGGTAGTTTGTGATGTTTCTTATCCATCACCTTGTTTCTCCTATTTACCTAAATGGGTTATGAAAATCGTATTCAAGTTGAATTTGACCAATCAACCCATTTACAAAATCAATTTGACTTTTGATTTTGAACTTGGAACCTGAAATGTCAAACCTACTAACTTGAATCGAATCGAATTGTAAATAATAATTGAAAGTTTCTAATAAGAAAGATTGAGCTACGAATCTATAATCTAGCTATGAACTTTCATAATTAAGTAAATGATCTTTACAAAATAAGTAAATTAATCAATATTTCTTCAAATACAATTTGCAATGAATGTTGTACTAACTAAGATGGTAGAATAGTAAATGTTTTGACCAAAAATTACTTAAACTTAATTCAGTGATCAAATCAGTTTAGTGAGGTAATGTGCTTATAATTACTTGATTTGTAATCATGAGTTTTTACTAATGACTAACATGAGAATATATTAAGATTTCAAGATAACTTAATAAGGATATAAGTTTTTACCAAAAATGGTGTTGAGTCTTATAATCAGAATGAGACTATAAACAATATAAATGTGTGAATTTGTGTTGAAAACAAATATTGATTAAAATTATGTAAGACAATGCGCTATAAATCGAGATAATGAAGCTTTTTCAAAAAAAAAATGTTTCAACAATGTAATCAAATGAAGAATAATGCGATAAAAGTAAAGTCGACACAATCAATTACGAGGAAAGTCGTTGATCAAGGTTGATCGTCAGAACAAAACCTCGGGAATGATCAAACGATCCTTTCCTTATTTTTATCTTATTGATTCAAAAATAATTACAAATAAGAGCACCGGAATGATCGGCTAAGTGTGAATTCGTGTATGCAATGTGTGAATTTACGATGAAGTGTGAGTGGAGTGTTGAGACAACTGTAAGTAGTGAGTTAAAAGTTAACCTAATCGATCATCCTTGCCTCAAATTTATACTAAGGCTACATAACAAACTATCCGGAAAACTCGGGATCCTCTCTGATATATGTTGAGGGTCTTCAACGTTCCTTTGACCATGTATAACACCCCTCATTTACTAAACCATTATAATAATGATTTTGACTCGGAACCGTATATTTAAAACATATATTATATAAAATGTACATAAATTTGTTTTCAAAACTTGATACCCAACATTACAACAATAATAATACCACAACGAGGTGTTATATAATTTCATCATTTTCTTATCAAAATATATCAGAGTTGACGCTTGATTGTCAAACATTCCATCCAGTCCAACTTCTTGCCTACTTGATAAAAATCTTTAACATGCAAGAAGTATTAATGTGGGGGATTAGCTCAAAGCTAAGTGAGTAGACATATAATCACCAGTCTAACTTAGCAATAACAAATCTTACAACAAAATAATCGTAAACACATAATATCAATGAGATAACATCTCAATAACACACTATATCAATGAGGATCGGTGGCTCTTGAGATACCATAATATCCGGGTGGCTCTCCAAGAGCACTTACCGTCAATCTGTAAGGCCAATACAGAATAGACCGATAGATTGGTACTAATTTAATATGACCTAATTTTCTATTAGCGATAAGTACAAGGAAATTCATGTCGTCTTTGATAGTAACCAAACCCAGCTTCTATGCTGACCTCAATAATCACTGCACATAGGCAATATATCACGTGATCACATATTTACATACTCAGCATAGCAACATATCAGACTATACAGTTTATCAACAATATTATTACTATTAAACCATAATCATCATGGCAAACAAAACAGTAATAATACGTTTACCCGTTGTAACCAGACCTGTTACAACTAAATTATACTGAGGTTTACATATACACTCACCGACTACCTTAGTTGTCCACTCAGTAGTCTAATGTCACTGAGTCTTCTCCATATCTGAGAATATAATAGAATAACACAAGTTAGTCACTTGTCTTAATATGAATATAACATCATTCACTTACTTATCGTACTTTAACATAATTCTTACCAAGATTATGAATAACTACTTTAAACATCAATGTTTCATAATCATTTATCAAGTTATGATTATTATGATCACAACACCACTTAATCAACTTTAATTATCACCAATTAACATAGTTAAACCATTAAAAAGGTCATTAACCTCAAGTATCACTAATTCATCAAAACTCCATATTAGGTCTAATGAATACTTAACCACATAAGTTCTAACTTTACTCCTTTGATTATCAATTAAGTGTTCTAAGTCATAAACCATACCAAATTTATCATATAACTTATGATAATCATCATAATCATGATAATTCTCAACAACACTTTATCAATTTATAACTTTTAACTTGAATAATGTTTATCATCATCATTAATCGACACTTATCAATATATACATTATTACTCTAAGTTTTAAAATCAGAATTCATGAATAATCACTTAAACCCATGACTTTCTTCATAATCATACATGATATTCTCCATTTCAATGTTAGGGTTTAGTTAGAAATCATGAATTAATTCTTAACTAACATCAATTTAACAAAATCAAGCTTCAATTTCGGATTAAATTCTTTAATTAACCCAAAATCTCAAAAACCCCAAATTCTAGGTTTTAGAAATTGAAGAACACAAGATCATACCTTGATTAAGATGATTAGAGAGGCTTGAATTCGAGTTTATAAGCTCCTATTTGATGTTAGGAACTGATTTTAGTGATTACATCTAGGGTTTCATGAGTTATGTATGTATGTATGATACATATGTATGTATAGATATAACATAAGAACCGACTTAAGCCTGTGGGGATATACTCTAAGTGTTTAAATTTCATTCCCCGTACTTTTCATTGTCTGAAACTTAAAAACCATTTACAGGGAAAACTTTTTTCTTTTACCATCAATTAGGTTAATTTAAAACAAGTAATGATTTATTAGTCACAATAAATTATTTGACTCTTTTCCACATTTATTTTCAAATAACAAATAAAATTATTTTCTGACACATTAAATAATAATTCATCGTCAAAATATTAAAATACTACCAGACTCGAGGAATGGGTGTTACACCATGTATTTAACACGTGTTGGACTTCTTCCACTCTAATTCGAGTCAAATCCGATCCAAATAATTCGGAATCAATAACCCTTGACGCGTTTTCCGAAAGACCTGGTCAAGATAAACATCTGCGGGATCCTCAAGATAAACTTTCGAAAGACCGATCCAAATAATTAGTAATATATGATCCCAGGATACTGAATGTTCGGGATCCTCAATATGCATAGCAATACGAGATCCTTATCTGAGAATATCCTTAATCATATTTGGACTCCTTTACTCCAGATTCCGCCTAGTTATATTAAACAAATATGTCCTAACCGGAATCCTTTCAAGTGCAGACATACTATCATTCAAGATCCTGCAATGTTAGTTAAAAATTCACCTACAACAGTAACCTATCTTAAACTTTTGAAGACTTATAAGATATAGTAGTAATAAATTAGTTTTTATGATCACGTAAATGTAATTATTTTAAGTTATATATTGTTAAGAAGATATAATAAAGGGGTAGTCTAGAATTCACAGTATCTCTTTATTATTGTTATATATTAGTATAAAAAAGATGTTTATACTCCATAGTATGTAAAATATTTTTCTATCAAGACAATTGTAATCTACATTTAATACCCATAATATATTACGTGATTTACATAAGTTATTAAAAATAAAATATATACTAGGTTATATACGTTTGGAACCGAAATTAATTATGATATATTAAATATAATAATTAATTGCATTGCTTTAGGTGTTATATATCAAATTGATTGTGACATATTATAGAAGTGAGAGTAAAATAGTAAATTATTATTGTTCATTTTTTAAGACTTTGGGTCAAATCTATCTAATTATGTCATTATATTATTATATAATTAAAAGAGGATAGCATGGATCAATCATCACCCTTCATTAGCCTTCTTCTGTTACGATCCTACGGTTTAGATTAATTTATACCTACAACAATAATATTTAAATAGTGTGTCCATAAGTTTCGTATAATGATATTTTTTATCCTTGCATTGTTATTAATACGTGTTCAAATTCATAATTAATGAAACATATAATAAATTATTTATTATATAATTAAAAGAGGATGACATGTATCAATCTTCACCCTTCAATAGTCTCCTTTCTTTACGGGTGTTGATAAATACAACATAGTTTTTGTTACATACACCAACATATGTGCATTACAGTGTTGTACTGTATAACACTATAATGCATATATGTTGGTGTATGTAACCAAATCCATGTTGTATTTATCACTTCCCTTTCTTTATAATCCCACGGTTTAGATATATTCCTACCTCCAAGTCTCCAACTATGATATTTATAAAGTGTCCATGGGTTTCATCACTTTTTATCCTTTCATTTTTATTAATACGTGTTAAAACTCATAATCAATGAAACATATAATAAAGTTATATATAACAATTATTGGATATCAGAAAGTATTGGATATTTGAACTCGCGTATCCGAATATTTGAAAATAATAAAAATAACTTCCTTATTTATTAATAAATGTCACATTATATAACCAAAACTTACATTATTTAGTTCATGTATCAAATATATAAAACAATAGACCACACATTATCATTATTAAACAATATCGAATAAGAATATCCATTTATCTTTTGTATATTAACAAAAATTAGAAAACAAAATCAGATTTTTTGGATAACGTATATCCGAATTATCCGAATTATCTTAAAAACGTTATCCGAATCTGAAAAAACAAATTATGAAATTCGGATATCCGAAATTTTGAATAATTTCGGATCGGATTTTCAGATATTAGATAAAAGATTCGGATACAGATATTTTTTAGCACCCCTACATGAACTTGCAAACTAGAGAGTAAATAATAATTTTGACTTTTTAACCTTTAGAAAAATAGTGTCCTTATTTTTTTAACGATTGTACTATTGCCATGCTTTTTCTGTTTTTGAAGAAAATATATAAGAACTATGAAGAAGATAAAATATTAGTTCGAGTGAGTAAAAGAGTATTATTATTATTATTATTATTATTATTATTATTATTATTATTATTATTATTATTATTATTATTACTAGTTTAAAACCCGCAAAGTTTACGGGTTGACTTTATGATATGTCTTAAATGGATGTTTTATATGGATTTAATAAGT
This sequence comes from Pseudognaphalium luteoalbum, assembly GCA_963422505.1. NCBI lineage: Eukaryota > Viridiplantae > Streptophyta > Magnoliopsida > Asterales > Asteraceae > Pseudognaphalium > Pseudognaphalium luteoalbum. The sequence continues at coordinate 5,718,848 of OY730194.1, forward strand.
TTTTTTGATGTTGGTGTACGGTATATCGGTTTGTATTGTTTTAATTTTAAATGAAAAATATATTAAGGATTTGAATTGTGATAGATTTTGAATTGATAAGTCCAAATAAATAAATTAATTAATAGGGATAATATTATGTATGATATCACATTGTTATTTGTATTAATATTTAATGATAATATATCATTTAAAATCATATGAATATGTTTTTTCCAAATAAGCAAATTTACCGGTTTAGCAAATAAATATTATTTTGTATCTGAGAAATAACGCTATTTGCAGTGCATTTGTGGTTTTCGTCCTACTAAGTTACTCTATGTAATTTAAATAAACAACCTATAATGTATTACTTTGTCTTTTTGACTTTGACGAAAGATGACAAAACATGACAAATCAAATGCAATCTCTACTGACTCGAATGACATTCACACAACCTTAAAAAATTAATTACTAAATTATTTTAGGGATGTAAATCGAGATATAGAGAAATTAATGGCAAAAGAGTAAATTAGTTAATCAATTATTGATAATATTGTGCATGATACCACTTCCTTTTTGTATTTATATTATATTGTTCTTTAATAATATAACTATATTATGTACCGAAACTTTTAATTAGTTAATTAGAAAGTTTAATATTTAGCTTTAAGATTTCAAATATTGTATAGTTTTTTGTTGGTACATAATGTGTTATCAAACGTGTGTACTTGTCAAAGTCAATTAGTTTGCGTATGTGATATATAGTGTTGATATGTAATATGTATGAAAAGTGAAAATAGTATACAAGTGTTGACCTTGGGTCAGTGTGACAGTGTTGCAGATAGCGACACTTGGCTAGTGTCGCAAGGTAGGTCAGTTTGTGAGTATAAATAGAAGAGTTTTAGACATAATTACGGTTAGACTTCTTGAGAGCCATTTTGAGATCCATGGAGAGGAGAGAACGAAAGAGAGCAGAGACAGAGTTTATGTTTGTAAAGCTTTATTCATCAATTGTTAATACATACAAAAACTTATAGAGATTGTGTGTGAATCGATTAATACGTTCAATACTCGTTTGTTTGATTTTCGCTCTTACAATCGAGTTAACGATCTGATAGATTCAACAACGGGATCAACAAAGTGGTATCAGAGTTGTGAATCAGGGATTCGACGATTTCGGATTGTGTTTTGAGCGTTTTTCGGGTTAAAGATGAAGGTACGTGAAAGATTTACGTGTTTTAGTTTGTTTTTGATCATTGGGGATAGCTTAGATTGTTACAGAAGTCATTTTATGGGAATTTCGTGTTTCGTTCGTCAAAATTCGTATGGGTTTCAAATTTTTACGAAAATTAGGATTTTGGGTGGCTGAAATTTGCGATCAGCGACACTTAGCCTCTAGCAAATTTTAGAATCAAATTTTACGTGTTTCAAATTTGTGTTGTATTTTCAATAACTCTTTTTTTTGTTTCGTCAAAGTTACATACATGGGGATAACCGCAACCCGCGAATATATATGAAAAACCGATAGGTAATACTAATTGGGTACCTAACGAGTTGCCGACTATCAGTATGAATATTTTAAAACTATGTGTGTGTACAGATACACTAAAATCCGTCTGAAACCGAACCGTTAACATCCATAATCCAAGCATTGTAAATTAGAAATTGAAAAAGAATTCAAAAAAAAATTAGAATTGAAAATAACTTGTTAGGGGGTTTTTACAGAAATTTTAAAATAAAAAAGATTTTAGGAAGAGTTTGAATTATGAAAGAAATAATAAAATAGTTACTAAATAAAAAATTTCATAAAATATTTTGAGGATTATTTACAATTAAAGAAAAAATAAATGATTTATATTGTAAATACTAAATGGTGTATATTGTAAATATAGAAGGATATTTTAGTCTTTTAATTACATAAAAATAGAATTGATGATGTTATTAAATTAATTAAGGGTTAGATTTTAATTATTGATTTCAATCTAATGGTTAATATTCTTTCAAAAATTTTCTTTTAATATATAAGATAGATAGATAGATTAATATTATTAATATTAATATTATTATTATTATATTATTATTATTATTACTATTATTATTATTATTATTATTATTATTATTATTTTCATTTTTATAGACCTTAGGGTGTAATGACGAGATTATTTCAGAACATATAGTTAGAGATTATGCAATAGCTAAACATGTAATATCTCCTTATTGATATTGAATGAAATTTACCCAATTTTGACGATAAATAGAAAATTTTGTAGCATATCAAATCCAAAAATAAAAATTTCTAATTCCATTTTACTAAATCAATTACTCGTTAATTACATAGTAAATTACGTTCCCAGTACAAGTTATTTCACTCACAGTCCCTGAGTCATATTTTTACGATCCCTGACCCTTAACCACGGGCGGACTTATGTGGAGGGGAGGGTATGCACTTGCATACCCTGAGAAGATGATTAGCAGTGATAATTGGAAAAAATTAGACATGAAAATTAAAGTTTTTATTGAAAGTGCATACCCTCTTCAAAATGGGTGCATACCCCTCTTCTAAAATCCAGTAAAAATACAATACAAGCACCGTCCTCCTTTAATGAATCAAACCACCACCATCAGATTAGTTACAAATTTTTGTCTGTTTGTTTACTCTTCCTCAATTTGCTTCTCCGTCATGGTATTGCTCAGAGAGAATTGAATAGGATAATCCCAATCAATAGGAAAGAGGATAAGTTTGAGAGAGTAATTATTTATTTTGTCTTTATCTACACAAAATTTATTTTGGGTATTAGTAGTAATATATAATATAGAAATATATATACGGTGCAAATATCGTCATGATCTTACTTGAACTTTTTGTTTTACTTTTTACTTTCTTTAATCCAACTTAAGAAAATATTAAAGATGAACATGATTTTATCTTTGTTCAGTTATCTGAAATTAATGATTTTTATCTAACGTGGTTATTAGAGCATCATCAACGCAAGGACGTGGCACCGTCCAAAGTATACCTGAACGATAAGGTAGCAAGCAAATTTGCGTTGTAATCGTTAAGCGTATATTGTGAGTGCAAGTCTGCTTGAATGAGATATTCAGGTGAAAGGGCCCCACTATTAAGATTCTTTTTATTTTTAATCATTTTTACGGCAAGCTTCTAGCCTCCCATTGGGATCTATTATCCATACCATTTTATTTTATATTTTATTCTAAACATCATGATTACTGTACTTTTTTGTACTTTTTCCCATTATTTCTTCTTATCATTCCGTACTTTTCTGTACTTTTTCTATTTATTTTTAATCAAAAAATGATATACCAATTAGATTTAAATGGTATATTAAGAGGGTCCCCTCCCATTTTGTTTATATATTTCACTGTTTGTTCAAATACTCTAGTAGATAGCAATTTATGATCTTGATTATTATTATTATTATTGTTATTATTATTATTATATAACACATTATTTTATAAAAATTTGCTGTCATAACCTATTTTATTTCCAAAATTATAATTATGTTTTTGTTTTCTTTAAAGTTAGTTTATAACATGTTTTTTCACTCAAGTTTTATTTTCATTTTATACAACAAATCTGCATAATTATATTATAGATTATATTTATTATATAAATACATATAAGTGATTTAAATAGTACGTTAATGTGTCAGTGTAAAGAATCTGTATAGTTGAATGCATTGTAGAACTTTTCTGTTAAAAGATAAAATGTTGATGTAACAGTACTTTGAACTCCAGATGATTCAATACATTAAAGATGCTCTTATATAATTAGATTAGATCACATTCATATTTCAACAAAATGACAAAAATCGGCAACGAACTGCCACAAGTTATCCCAAGTATGCAATCTACCAATTATATTGCACAAGTACGCAACAAACCGGCAAGTTTTGTGCTTAGGTCAGTAATATGGTAACCAGTAACCTGTTTGACCGGTTAACTTGAATTAAAACGAATTTTGAATATTTTTTTAATGTGACATGGATAATAAATATGAGGTGGATATACTATATTAATTATTTTTATTTATTTACAAAATACGGATAATAAATATGAATTGGGTATAATATACATCTCGTCACATTCAAACATTTTCACACAATTTTCAACCCGATCATTCATCAAATCCATCAACATTTCAAAGTCTGAGTAAGATTCCGATATTAATGTGACATCTCACGCATCTTTAGTAAGGTATGCATCTAATTTAACAAGTCGTTAACATTTATTGACATCATTTTACAGTATAATTTTGAAACCCTAATTTCGAACACTAAATGCCCCCAAATTTTGAAATGTCTGAAATAGTTGATGAGTTTGATGAATAATAAGTGTTAATGTGGTTGTAAATCGACGAATTTTGCAAAAAGCCCCAAATTCGTAAACCCTAAATTTTGAAAACCTAAATTTTGAACCCTAATTGTGAAGCCTCATTGTATGGGTTAAGGTTTCATACGAACTCAATTAGATACAGATACAATGGTTGATGTTAACTGTACCACCATGGTGCTTAATTACTCAATTCGTTTACAAAATTTTTTTGCAGATGAAGGCTATGAGGTATTACTTGGAGATCACTGTACACCACGATGGGTTATTTTCTCCAAAGCCTTTAAGGTACGTAAATGGTGATGCTGATACAATGGTTGATCAAGACTTCACCGATGTTTCATTTGTCAAACTTATCGAGTACCTTAGTGGCAGTTGTAGTGGTACAGTTAAGAGACTTTATTACTGTATTCCTGGATTTAGTTTACAAACTAGTTTAAGGGAGATTTTGCATGATGTTCATGTCAAAGAATCTCATAAAATTGGGCATGACAAGGGGGTAAACTAGATATTTATTGTGAACACATAGGCTATGATATTTTGTCCTGGTTAAATGAAAATGATGATGAATTAAATGAGAGTGAATCAGATTCAGATATTGAGATAGAGGAGGATGTATTGCCTTATGTTCAAATGCACAATTGAGGGTGAGGATCATGTTGTAATTACAAAAAGGCATTGATGACCCCTTTTTAACCAAGCTATGCACTAATAAGTTTCTTAGCTCTTTTAATGAGACTTATTCATATGATCCAGTAGATCCTCATAGGGTTGATACTAGGTCTAAGCCAGAAATACTAGAGGAGTTAGAGTTAGATCCTAGGTACAAAGTTAAAGCTGGTGTTACCTATTCAATTCATAACCCTGACCAAGATTGGAAAGATATGAGACCCGTGTTAGGTTTGAGGTTTTCAAATCCTGATGAGCTTAAGTTTTGTATGACCAACTATGGGGTGGCAAATGGTTATCAACTCGGGTATGGCAGGAATGATTGGAGGAGTTTATTGGTGAAATGTGGTAGGAATGTGGATGAGGGCAGATGTGCTAATGGTAACAGGAAGAGAAAGAGGCTTGAGAAGTTGGCTGAAAAATTACAAAGACATGGGGATGAAGCTGAAGGTGAGACAGAAACCAATTCAATTGTCACTAGAAGTGCAAGTAAGAAGAGAGCAACCCCAATCAAAGTTCAAAAGAAGGTAGTTACCCCTGTTAAGAAGGTTAAGGCAAAGAAGGGTAAGGGGAAAAAGGTGCTCACCCCTGTTAAAAGAAACAAAACTGGTAAGGCATTGTGTCCATTCAGGCTTTGGGCCACATGGATGTCTACTGAAAAATCTTTTCAGATCAAGTCTTAAATTCCAACACACAAGTGCAACAGGAACTTTGACTTGGGTTCATTGGTCAACTATAAGTGGATTGCCAAGCACTATGCTCAAGAGATTATGCAAAATAAGAAGTTGACTTACAGGGAGATGAGAGCTAATATTAAGTCCAAGTTTTTTATTAATGTTAGCATGAATGTCTGTAGGAGAGCTAAGCAGAGGTCAATCTTTGATCTTGAGGGGGGTTTGCATGAGCATTATGCTAGGTTGTGGGACTATAGGCAAGTTTTGTTAGATAGTAACCCTGGATCTACTGTTAAGCTTGAGACTGAAGAGCTAGGAAATGGGATTGACCAATAATATAAGAGGATGTATGTATGTTTCAAGGGTGTTAAAGATGGTTGGCAGGATGGGTGTAGGAGGGCGTTTGGGCTTGATGGTTATTTTTTGAAGGGGCAAGTTAAAGGAGAATTGTTAACTGCAACGGGAAGGGATGCTAACAATTAGATGTTCCCAATTGCATGGGCAGTTGTTAATGTTGAGAACACAGAAAACTGGTGATGGTTTATAGCTGCATTATGTGAAGATATGAGGTTATACAATGGTCACTATGTCACAATCATATCAGATGGACACAAGGTAAAAATGCATACCATACTTTGCATAGTTTAACACTATTTACTATCTTTATTGGGACTGACCATTTAAACCCTCTAATGTTTAAACTTGCAGGGCCTTATTGAAGCTGTCAGAATTTGGTTGCCCTTTGCTGAGCATAGACAATGCACTAGGAATATCTACGCAAACTTCAAGAAAAGATGGTCAGGAGTGGAATTCAAGAGTTTGTTCAGGTCTGCAGCATCAAGCATCATAGTAAGTAAGTTTGAACACATCATGCCTGAGATCAAGGTGCTAGATGAGGGAGCTCACAAGTACCTTCTTGAGAGGGATCCAAACACATGGTGTAGGGCATTCTTTGCTATGGACAGATATTGTGCAGCATATGAAAATGGTATTTGTGAGAGTTACCACTGAGCCATTCTGGATGCCAGGCATAAACCTATCATCACAATGTTGGAAGACATCAGACTTTACCTTATGCAAAGGATTTACAGTATGAAACAACAAGCAAGACAACTGGAAGATACAATCTGTCCTTCTATAAGGAAATACATTGAGTTGCAAAAGGTCAAACAGAGGTATGAATCTCTTTTTAAATGAATAAAGTGAGTTGTTATATTAAATGTTAGCATGAATACTCACACATAGCTATTATGTTAGGGAATGGGTTGTGTACCAAAGTGAGTTTCAAGAGTTTGAAGTCAGATCAGCAAATGAATCATATGGTGTTCACTTAGGAGATAGGCATTGTGAATGCAAATTGTGGGATTTGAGTGGTATACCATGTGTTCATGCAGTTGCAGGCTATATCCATTGCCATATTGATCCAGAAGAGGGGGTGAATCCATGGATGCACAAAGAGCATTGGCAGAATGCATATGCATATTCCATCAAGCCAGTTAAGGGTTCTTCCAATTGGCCAAAGACATCAGAACCTCTAGTTTTGCCACCAATCATAAGAAGAATGCCAGGAAGGCCAAAAAAGAAAAGGATCATGCACAGTTCAGAAATTGATCACCAAGTGTCTTGAGTTGGAAGGGTTATGACTTGCCATAACTGTTGGGAAAAAGGTCACAACATTACATACTGCAAGAATCCTACCATACCAAAACCTGCAACAGTTAGTAGAGGTAGAAGGGGTGGTAGAGGTGGTAGAGGTGCTAAAGGTGAAGCAGGTAGTAAAGATGAAGCAGGTGGTAAAGATGAAGCAGGTGGTAAAGAAGATGATGGGATCACAGTAGGCACAGTATCTAGAGGTGGTAGGGGTGGAAGATGTGGAAGAGGTGGTAGGGGTGGTAGAGGTGGCAGGGGTGGTAGAGGTGGCAGGGTGGAAGAGGTGGCAGGGGTGGTAGAGGTGGTAGGGGTGGAAGGGGTGGTAAAGATATGTTTGTTAATAGTGAGGGAAACATGGATGAGCCTATGATGGATGCAGAGGTAATTCACCATATATTTTTTTAGTGTCATTACAAATATATTGCTAGTTTATAGTATGAATCTCATAATTATTTTTGTATAACTATATTTTATGATATATATAGATATTTGGGTGGAATGTTGCTGGCAATGAGAAGGGTAATGATGATGAACCTGCGTTGGATGATATTGAGCTAGTGTGGAATGAAAACTTGGAGTTGGTGAATGAGGGTCCAGATGAAGTAGCAGATAATGGGGATGACAATGAGCTTGTTGATGAGGAAATTGAAATGGAGCAACCACCAGTTGCTAGATAACTTTTCACTGATGCTACACAAGCATATTCCCAACCAGCAACTCAGGAAAGCAGGACACCTCAAACTGACGAGGTTGGTAAGGGCTTCACCTAGAAGAAGGATCCTCATCATGTCAAACCAAGAAAGAAGTCTGAGAGAATTGCTGCAAGGTGGAATGCAAAGCTTCCAAAGGATGGGACTGGCCAATCAATGGAGAAACCATTTGTAATACCCGTCAAATTAGGACTTGTAATTAGTACCTAATCAAGTGTAATACATGTAATTAGTTCTGTGTTAGGCTAATTAATGTATCAATATATATATTGTTGAATATATGCAAGTATGCGATTTGATTAAATCGTACAAGTTTCAAATCGAATGCAATTCGGTTCAATTAATACGGACGTTGGTGAACAATTTTATTAAATAATATGACATTATTTAATAACTCTATTTTATCCAAAATATTATTTACATAATATTTCAACTCAAATTTGTATCGTACAAACAACATTTACGCGATTAAAATAATAAACGCGCGAGCAATTGAAACAAGAGTAAGTTATATTTTGTAACTCAAGTAACAGTATTTGATGAAATATTTCAACAAAAACCTTAATAAATATTCGTATTTTAAAATAATTATTTATACGATTAAACGATCGTGGAAACGAACACCTCACCGAGCGCAAACGCGGAAGTTAAAAATTTAGGAAATTCCCTCCCCTCTTTCCCCAAAAATCTGCCCTAACTCTCCCTCCGCACCCTCATTTTCATCATTCTCTTTTTCTCTCCTTTCTCACTCTTTCTCTCTTTTTCTCTCCACCTCCACCACCACATCACAACCACCTTAATCTACAAAATAACACCACCAAACTCACTCAAATCATTTTACTCCTTTGGAAGAAAAGAACCGCGGTACCACGATCTATATTTCTATCTTTTCAAAACTCTCCGACGCTAACTCGTAAGTTTCTGACAAATCTCGAAACACTCCGATTTCCATTATTTTCACTTGTTTGTTGTTTATTTAAGCTTGAAATGTCCAAATATGGGTTGGGTAAAAGTATCGGATCAAATGGTCGCCGGAAATCATGTTTTTGGCTCGAATTCCGGCCAACAGCTCGTTGTGTCGCAGAGGCTCCAGGCCACCTGCGACACAAGTGCTTATGTCGCAAAACCCTTACTTATGTCGCATATAGCGACACAAGCGCTTATGTCGCAAAACCCTTACTTATGTCGCATATAGCGACACAAGTGATTGTGTCGCAGAACACATTCCTGTCGCACATAGCGATACAACACCTTATGTCGCATTATATTGCAGACGTCGCACTTAGTGACACAAAGACTTATGTCGCAGACATGATCTGTGACACAAAAGACTATGTCGCATCTAGCGACACAAGCCTTATGTCGCACACTGTGTCGCATGAAACAGAACCAAGAAAACACAGATTTTACTAAGTGTCGAGACCAAAAATTTTATCACTTGATTTCACCCAAATTCAAGTCCAGGTGCGTTTTTCACCAAAGCAATATAGTAGAAATAAAAAAAATTCGAGCTGACTTAGCATCTCGACCCCAACCAGGGGCCAGCCCCTTGGACCCAGCCAGGGGTTGCCACCCCTGGGACCCCGCTAACCAGGGGCGCTGGCCCCGGACCTCCGTCACCTAAAGTTTATAAATACTTTTAAGTATAACACCTTTCGAAAATCAAAATAATAATGTGGGATTATTATTACAAACAAATCACCAACGGGCCATACACATTTTCAAAACTCAAGATTAATCAACCAAATCGTAGTTATTTGGATATTCTAGTTGGACGAGCAACTACAAAGGTAGTATTTTAAGATACCTAATCAATTAATAACCATCGCGTGTCATGGACACCCTCAGGTTACAAGTCTTCGGACATCACTACTCGGCTAATCAACTCAAGTTTATATAGATAAACACTTCAAGACTCAGGTGAGTCTCATAGCCCCTATTTTACTGTTTTACTCAGGGGTGTGATATCATTGCTCGTTTTATTTTAACTATATGAACGCAAGTACGAAAACAAATAACTACTACATGAGTTATCTCACTAATCTTTTAAAGCCCTCCTCAGCATAGTTTGGTAATACATTGTAGCGTGAATATTAGTATATGGTACCATATAGGATTGACCCTCCTCGTCCGGGTTAGCATGCACTAACTGGGTAAACAGATGTACTAATATTTGTTCAGACGAGTGTAGATTAGACACTCATGGGAGGCACCTCAATCAGGAAACCTTAAATGTCGACCTGACACCTCGAGTTAAGTTCAGACTATGTGCTCATGGCTGTAAAACTTTTATTTTGCTTAATTGCATTTTAAATTCAACTAAATCTTGCGGTTCATACGATATATGTGTTGACATACAAACTTGTGAGCTCACCAGCGTTTCGCTGACCCATTTTAGCATGTATCACAGGTACTCAGCAGTAGGTTGGACTGCCATTCAGGATATCATTAGCTTGAGTCATCATGCAAAACATTCAGAGATTTAGCTGCATTATTATATTTTGTATAGATTAATTATGTATGTAAATCTCTCAATCCAGGAACTGAGCTAATGTAAACTATATTTTGATGTAAACTTTGATTTTATTAATACAAGTTGTAAAACAACGCATATAGAGTCGTTCATTATATCTTTGAGCTGTGATTATTGATTAGTCACGCCCCGACCCAATTCGCTTCAGCAACCCAAATTTGGGGGTGTGACACCATTCACCTTAGATGAATCTAAGGAGTAGCACTAGCAGAGGTGGTGAACAGTGGATATGGGGAACAATGTATGGTTGGTAATATTTTAGTAGTGTTTGGATAATGTAATGTAATGACCAAGACAGCACCATGTGCCTAAATGGTCCCTTGCTCCACTTTTTTGGTTGTATTTATGCTTTCTAGGTCAAAGACATGTGAAACGATGCAGGTTTAGTGGTCCTAGACATCATATGTGTCCTTTTTATGTTCTAAATTATTGGTACTTTGGATGCTTGTTGCTCTTACCAAGACCATTATGTATGCAGATTAAACATCGTTGTCTGCTTTGTTAATGTATTCAGATTAAACTTTGTTGGCTACTTTGTTAATGTATGCCGATTAGGCAACTCAACCCTATATGTTATGACATTGTACTACTTGTTAATAGATGTAACCACAATGTTGCAATTAAAAGATGTTTGTAATGTACATACTGCAATCTACATGTTAAAATTGCAATCTACATGTTGCACTTGCTATTACAGTACCATTTCCATTTCAAACAATTTACTGCATTAAATTGTTACCAAACTACAACCAAAACACTTCAATACAAAATTAACACCTACATCTAACTTACCAACTACATCAGTCAACAGAAACTACCATAACACCTACTTAATTATGACTAGAAATACAATAAACATCACCAGGATCACCAGAAACTTCTTCATCAATGTAGCCTTTGCCCTCACTGAATGCAACTCGACTTGAAGCTTAAAGATGTCTTCTTCTTTCTGGACTTGTAAGCAACTAATTCTTCATTCAACTTGTTGAGCCTTTATCTATTCATCAAGGTTTGCATAAAAGCTTGTTTTTGATCTCGATCCAATGCATTGTGAAGTTCAATCATAATGAACTTGTACCACTCACTTTTTAGTTCCTCATCAATGAACCAATATGCGTCAAATACAATTTTAAACATAACTTAAATCAAATCAATCTGCTATTATGAAGCTAATTTATTACGAAGCTAAGTTTATTCAACTCAAACAGTTCGTTGCCAAATGAGGATGTCGTCAAATCAAACTATTACAAAGCTAATTTTATATAAACAACTATACTCAATCTATACGGCTAACCATCGAATTTGGGCAAGTGAGAAAGCGACGAGCAGGATTGGAAGGGGTCCATGAGGTGCGTCTCTTCAATAACTGAGGGGGATTGCATTTGCAGTGTGTTGGGAGGTCAAAATTAGGGTTTGAATTGAATGAGATTAAGGAAGAAGCAAACATCCTGGAATCGTCGGAGGAAAATCCAAACGGGTTAGGGTTTACTAAATGTGAAAAGATAAAGGATAAATGGATATATAAAATTGGGTGAAATAGGTGACGTGGACGCCAGATTTCATCATGACGTGGAAAAAAAACTGAACTTTCAAAAACATAAGCACAAAACTTCCCGGTTTGTTGCGTACTTGGGCAATATAATTGGTAGATTGCATACTTGGAATAATTTGTGGCAGTTCGTTGCCAATTTTTGTCATTAACCCTATATTTTGCTTCAGTTTCATGTGCATTTGAATGGACAATTCAAGTAGTTGTCCTTTGATCACATGATTTTGTTAAGCATTAGTCTTAATTGCATGGACAATGGAACACTGTCAAACCATATAATTGACCCGTTGCCTAGTTTAAAAAAATCATAATTTGGTGTACTTTTGTGTATATATATATGGTTCAACGTTGTGTAATCGTATATGTGTTATGTGCATTAATTCAAACCCAAACAAACAAATCAACGTAATTTTAAAATCCGGAACAAAAGTAAGTTGAATAACCTGACCCGTATATTAGATAGTATATGGTTTAATATGATCAACGAACATCTCTACTAGATTGTGCATACCTTATATCAATTTTCTAGATCCGCCACTGTCCTTAACGTCGGTAAACTTTACCCGTTAAGTCAATCAATGAAACAAGAGGGTGGAAATTACTTTTCCGTCTATTGTGAACCATTTTTCGGTCTTTGAACATCCACCCACCTTTTTCAAGCCCTTGAAAAGTCCTTTTTGTCCTTTTATACCGCACAAGTTGGATGATTTAAATAGAAAAATTAACTGATGTTAGGGTTAAGGACTGGGAGTGAAACATAAATCCGGGTTAAGGGACCGGAACCGGAAAAAAAAATGAACCTACTAGGAGTAAAATAACAACGTAATTTACTCTTAATTATACCTATACATTGTTGGAGCTAGGTGAACCGCTTTTGTCTTCACTTTCAATCCCAACCGTCTAAAGTCATTTGATTTTCGATCTCGTCCGTCAAAAGTCCCAAGAGCAGTTTACCATTCTTGATAACTATCCTCAAGTAGTTCATCATCAAATTTAAATTTACTTCTATTCTGTTAACCAACTCTCCACCATGCACACATATAATCAAATTCCTCCATCATTTAGTCTATACATCGATTGAGGTTAATGAAAAATCGTTCGAGGCTTTCTTCAATTCCACCATATCAGCAGTCAAATTTTGCCCTAATTCTTGCCCTTAATCTACAGGTGATTCATTTCTTCTAACGATTCTAACTTTTTTTAGGGTTTCAATTGAAATCTTGTATACCTAAATATGTATGCGTATCCCAATTGTATGAATCTCTTATAACACTTTTTTCATGTGTTTCTTGGGTGAATTTGATTTCTAAATATTTGTGTGCTTACATTATGTTTTTGTCTAATTCACCTCTAATAGTCATGGATGGGTTGTCTTCTTGGACTCTTGGGCATCAGATTGACACTTTATGCTTGCTATTAAACAAAAAAATCAGTTGCTAAATTATATGAAATACATTGTGCTTTTCATAGTTTTTGTAATATTATGAGTCTATAGATGGCAACTCATTTGATACAGAGGTCTTAACACTCAAGGTTGCCTCTGTAACTAACCAAAACCGATGTGTGTTTCTCTACATCAGATGTACTTTGTTATTGGTGTTCATTTGCAGGCATTTGTGGGCTATACGGTTTCCCTTTTTCTTTTCATGCGTCTATCATTTCAGATGGTGGAAAAAAGATGGTGCACTAATTGCAGTTCTATTGGATTATTGCCTTTTGTTTGTACAGAGTGAGTTATATCCAATTAGGATTATTAGAGTGTTGTCATTTATTCATACCCAATCTACATAAAGCATTTGATAACCTTTCAATTTTTAACCTTTCTATGGTTTACCTCCATATAATTGTCAACATAAATTAACTTTCATGCTATCACATTTGTATATTAACAATTAACCTTTGATTTTTTATTTAGGATAACGCTGCATCGGGGATGGCTGTGAATGATGAATGCAAGCTAAATCCTTGGAGTTGAAGACAAAGAGAAACTTCTACCTGTATAATTTTTTAACATTCAACTGAAGCAGAAGGGTTGTGGAAAAGGTCAGGGAGCCATCCAAAATGAGAGCCAAAACAAGTCTCCAAGGGGTAATTAGGTACACATTTTGTCGATAAATATGAGTTATTAAAAGATTATATATGCATCAAATGTGATTACATAGATTGCATTGTTAAATTCTTTGAAATGTATTCCTTTGATAACTTTAAAATCTATATTAAAAAGGCGTTTTATCCAAACCATTGACCTACACAATGTAAATTCTACTTATATTTTTAATATATCATGTACTAAAGATTTTTTTTTTGTTTAATCTTTGTATCGACTAGTAAAGGTCCCCATGGGTCAAAAGCAAAATGATATATGCAAGATCTAAGTGTCTATTCAAGATGGAATGTGATGGAGTCTGGGTGGAGCTTCAAGCAACTGTGGGGCCACACTGAATTGGATGTCAATGTTTTGAAAAAGTCGAGCCAATAAAAACACTGTAATTGAATTTTATCATTGTCTACTTTGCTCAAGAAAGATGTTGATAGCAGCTTGAGGGGTATGTGCCTGCTTTCTCTAAAACCACTTGTATTCCTAGTAGAGGTGTCAAAATGGGTGGGTGTAGTAATTGGTCAACGGTTTTGGGTTGAAAAGCATCATTTTAATTTCAAGATGAATACCTGTGACGGTTGGTTGGGTTGACCTTAGAGCACAAATTTTCTTCTAATTGATACAAATTACTTTAAAAGGTTGTCATTTGTGTTTATTTCTATTGAAACAGTAGCTGTCAGGAAAAATATAAGCTTCACAAAATAGGTTGAGCCTCTGCAGTGGTTGCCGCTCGATCGAAATGGGTCTAATCCTGATATGGGTATTGGCGCCTTTGATCAAAGAAGTTCGGTGGATTGGATTATGATATCGAGTATGTTAGCTTTTTACTTCCGTCCATCATATGCCATCAAAATTGATATCAAGTGCAAGGTATGAGTCGTATGACATATATAATAGTGGGCATTGTTTTATCAATTCAATTTTATTTTTTTATTTGTTGATGATTATTGATTCATTCTGTCCATTATTAATTATATTATTATATTGTGAAGCTAATGTTATAGAAGACCCATATATGAACATTAAAAACAGGTCATTGTCTCATTGATACATGATTATGTTAGACATAAGTGCATATAGTGTTATACTTTTAACTTCTAAGGCCTCTACCAGTACTTGAATTTTTATATTGTTCCAAAGAAAAGGCAATATTTGGATTTTGGATGCATTTACATAGGCATACAGAGATGTTGGTAGATTGATTTTGTGGATGATGTTTTTGCAGGTCTGGTGCAAGTGCCGTATTTCTTGGTGTGGTTACGGTCGATTGGAAGCATTAAGTCACATTTTGAGAGCCTTTGTTTGAGTTTATGAAAGCAAACTCCCTTGGATTGTTCTCCAGGTCATTTATTTAGAGAGTCAGTGCTACAATATCTTCATTTTGTAATTCAAGTCCAGGTCTTTTCTGCTTCCTTGGTGATTGGTGCATATTAAATCTTAATTTATATAGATTTTAGTACGATTGATTTAGGTGAAGTATCATTTTCTTTGAATTTATGAAGTTGTCAATGTCTTTTTGAGTTAAGAGATGAATTGAGAAATAAGTTTTCTATACGATTCACATAACAAAAATGTGTTCCCAGGGCACCGCCCGGGTATTACACTAGTTACATTAGTTACCAAATCGCACCACTACGGAATTCGGTTCGCCTTCTGCTATTTAAGTACTTGTCATCCTGTTGGGTCACTGACCCTTCTCCATATTGATTTATGTATGACAAAATAAGTGTTGTGACGCTGATAATGTATCAGCATCCCTGATAACTTAAGTAGTTAAACTGACATCTGTTGAGCAGTGTCTATGTTCAGTAAATATGTCATCAACAAGTAAATTACTCGTTGATCATCTGTGTTAAAGACATCAGGTAGCTGAAGATTAATTGAAGCTGCTTTATGAAGTCGAAGACTGAAGAAAGAGATAGAAGATTTCAGTTGAAGTGGAAGATCAACTGATCACTTAAAGAAGAATCTGCAACGTTACCAAGAAAGTGCACGGGTCTGACAAATACCCGTGTACTTGAGAAGGTTCATCACATATATCTGGATAAAACACTATTGCTACTTTGGGAATGAAACTAGGAATCTTGCATTCTTGTTGGCAGAAAAAGAAAACCTCTTTTTCTGCAAAAATAGTTTTACACTCAAGAATAATTTCAGATTTATGTGTTGTCAAAGATTTATACCTTTCCCAAGGGATTTAATAAATCTTTGACAAAATCTCAAAACGGTTGAAAATATTATTCCTTGAATAATATTTAATGTTTTCGGCTATAAATAGCCATCTCAACAACCGTATTAAATACACCTTACAATTGCATTAAATACAATATTTGATCTATAACAGCCACTCCTGTTTCAACAGTGAGCATTGTGCCAACACTTGGTGTTTGAGATCACTGATAGTCATCAGCGTCTGTTGTTGAGTGACTTATTGTATTTAATATTTGTCATCAAGTCAATTACGTAGATTAGTTTGTCTTTTCTATTTCCGCAAGTAATTGTAGTAAAGAATTATTTGATTCATATCAATAAAATATCTTTAAACTTGAAAAATTGTATTCACCCCCCCCCCCTCTACAATTAAGTGTGTTAGTAGTTTAATACTTTACTTAAGTATTTGGGACTAATAACTGGTATCAAAGCAGATTGAATAACATGATATTCAGATCTGTCATGACTACTAACCCTTCTAAGGAATCATCTGCATACATTGATAATGGATCCAAAGGGAAACCGCCCAGATTTGACCCTGAGCACTTTTCCCTCTGGAAAGGTCGTATGCTGTTGTTTCTAAGGGTCCAAAACAAACAATTAATTAAAATCTTAAATGAAGGGCCTTATGTTCCTCGGATTCTGATCGAAAGAAATCCTACTGCACCTAGCAGTGAGCAAGAGGAAGATACACCTAGGAGTATTGTAAAACCTCAAAGTCAATGGTTTGAGGAAGATAAAACTCTAATTGATATTGATGCTCAACTTCAGTCCTTTATTGTCATGTCTTTACCAAATGATGTTTATCACTCTATTATTAACTGCACAAATGGAAAAGAAATGTGGGATACTCTGTGTATCATGTACGAGGGACTTGATCATGTCATTGAAAACAAAAGAATCTTTCTAAATCGACAATATGAACTTTTCATGGCAAGTGAAAGTGAAACTCTAACTCAAACATATAATAGGTTTAATTGTTTGATGAATGACATAAAGGCTGTTGGAATTAAAAAGGAACCTCTAGATATTATGAACAAAATTATGGATTCACTACCTAGTAGTTGGGAACACTCTATTGACATCCTTAGATGAATTTAAAATCATTGTTTGGTACCTTTTTAAACAAGGAACAAAATCGTGTTCAAAAACAAGCGTTAACAAAGAGCTACAAACTGAACAACATTGCCTTGATGGCTAAAGGTATTTCCACTGAAGAAATACCTTCCTCATCTAATACTGACGCTGCTAATGAAATCCCATCTCACTCTGGTGATGAAGCTGATGTGTCAGTAAATGATGATGAGAGTGATCTTGAATCACTAGCTCAAGAAATGGCAATGATGGCTGGAAAATTCAAAAGATTTTCAAAACAGGGTTCATCTTCATCTAAATCTAGACAAAACTTATTCTCTAGATTTCCAAATGAATCCTACAAGAACAAGACTAGTGGAAAACCAAATTTCAAGAAATCCGATGTTTTGTGTTTCAACTGTCATAAACTTGGTCATTTTGCCTCTGAATGCAAATCATCTTCCACTGATGATAAGCATGCAAAGGAAACTGACAAAGCATCAAAATACAAATCTAAGTATAAGAAACTAAAGGAGTTTACAAAGAAGAAAGAAAAAGGCTTTGTTGCTGAAGATAGAGATGTTCTCACCAACTGTATCACTAATGAAACCACCAGTGAGTCATCCTCATCTGAACTAGAAGAGATGGCTGGACTTTGTCTTATGGCCAACTCTGACAGTGAGTATGAGTATGAGGATGACTCAGATGACTTCATGGATAGTGATGATCCTGTCAGTGACCTCTGGAGATTATTTGAGAACATGTCTCCAATTTTCAAGTTTGATTTTTCTGAGCAAACATCATCATCTGAATCAAGCTGTAAAAAACTGGAATGTTTAATGGCTCAAAATGATGCAAGTACCTGTTCATCAGCTGGGGACACATCATCAGCTTCCATCTGGAACAAGGAAACCCTCACCAAGGTAAATAAATTTAATATGCTTACTGAGGAAGAACAAGCTGACACACTTGATGGTCTAGTTTGTGACATTGCTTATGCTCAACAAATTGAAAAAGACTTAAAAGGAAAAATAATTTTGTTAACAAATGAGCTCGCTGAATGTCACAAAGAAATTCTTGAGCTGAAAGACGCAAAACAGCAACTTGTTGAGCAGCGTCATGCTAATGCTATTCTTATGGAAGAAACAGCACAAGCTAATAAGGACCTTGCAAATCTAAAAAGGGTTTGTGATTCCTGTTGTAAATCAGCCAAGATGGTCACGGAGTGTGTCAACAATCAAATTCCTAGACAAGTTCAAGCCATCATTGGAGGAGATTATGAGCTATATTACAAGTGAGCCTTTAACCTCTGAAAATGATTCTATAGAGGATCAGTGTCCTATGACCAAGTTCTCCTGGGGAGATGGTACTAGAACAAACAGATTTGTCAGAGCCTTTAAAATTAAAATCTCTGGTGAGGAAGCTGATGATGAAAAATCAGTGAGTACCAACAATGAACGTTTAAAATTAGCAAATGAACCTTTGTCACCAACATTCACTCTTGCACAAATCAAAACTAAGATTTCAAATAAAGGAAAAGCAGTGAAATCTAAAAACATGGGTTCAACATCAGGCTCTAACTCTCAAATAGACTCCCTGACCAATCAACTTCAGCTCCTCACTAACTACATGGTCAGTGAAAAGCAAAAAGGGATACTTGGACCTATACCCTATGATTCTGGATCCTTTTCTTGCACACTGAAACGCAGAAAATGCTACAAGTGTGGAGAAAAATCTCACCTTGCCAGTGAATGGAAGGTGGATGGATTCATCAGGTCCAAAGTATCAATCAGCAAGGGAATGTCAAAAGAAAAACTAAGTGTATCTCTTGCTACCACTTCCAACATGTCTTCAGTAAACATTAATGCCAAGAAGGCAACTGAACCCACTAAAAAGTGGGTTCCCAAAAGGAATTAATGTTTGTTGTATGTACAGGAGAGTAAGAGCACCTGGTACCTGGACAGTGGATGCTCTAAGCACATGACTGGCGTAAAATCTCTCCTCAAAAACTTCCAAGAAAAAGAAGGTCCTACTGTTTCTTTTGGTGATTATTCTAAGGGTATACAAAAGGACATGGAATTCTAAGCAATGGAAATGTATCATTTTCTGATGTATCATATGTAGAAGGTCTAAAGCATAACTTACTTAGTGTAAGTCAAATATGCTCTCTGAAGAACAAGGTTCTTTTGGATGAATTCGCTGAAACAATTTTAAACAAAGAAGGGAAACATGTTCTTGCTGCTAAAAGAAAGAGAAATGTATATACAATCAACATGGCTGAAGCAAAATCATTAAAAGGTCTCTGTCTCTATTCTCGATCAGTAGCTGAGAAGAATTGGTTATGGCACAAAAGGCTCTCTCATCTAAACTTCAAAACCATAAATAAACTGGCAAAAGATGAGCTTGTCTATGGTCTTCCAACCATGAGCTTATAACACCCGACTTTTCTACAAACATATTTTGTTATATATTTCCTGGAAGCGTCAGTCCCAAAAAGTATTTACTGTTGCTTACATAAACCAAACATCTAGATATTTACCAAAAGAACTCTTTCTATCATTATATAATTACAAACCATATTAATTACATAACCATATTAACATAAAACGGGTGTTATATAAACTTTTCCAAAACATAATAAACAAAAAATCAGAGTTGGCGCGTTTAGTCAAACATCCCGTCTATCAACCATAACCTGAACCAAAAGCTAACCAAAATCTGCAAAAATTTCAACAATGAGGGATTAGCTCACGCTAAGTGAATAGAACTGTAACTGACAGTTCAATCCAGAAATAACAAATCTTACAACAAAGCAACAATAAACACATAGCGTCAAAGAGGATCGGCGGTTCCTAATTAGCCAATCAAAGAACCCTTAAACCACTACCGGCCCCAACAGTGGTTTACCGATAGTTTGAAGCTATCTTCACTGACTAGGGTTCATCCATCAACTATGTGTATCGGAAACCCTGCCAGCCAAACAATAGCAACAAACCCAACCAGCGTTGACCTCTGAATAATCATATCTCAATTAGCCAATCAAGATTCACATAATGCATAATAGTCATGCCATCATGGAATAAGAACAGCAACCAATCAACCATAATAACATTATCCAAGACTAATAGTCAATAACCAATAATAATATTGTTCACCCGTTGTAACCAAACCTGTTACAACTGAGTTGAACCGAAGACTACAGTTACCACTCACCGATATTCCCGATCTCTGAGCTCAGTAGTCTTACATCACTAAGCCTCCTTCTGCTTATCTGAGAACACAAATAATAACAAATCAGTAACTCATCCCATAATCATTATTTTAACATATTTATCAAATCAGGTAATCCCTAAAGTCTAAGCAAACAACTGTTCAATCAGATAAAAAATCAGAAAGTCCCGAACTAATGTTTAAAAATGAAAAAATGCCATTTTCGACCCCTAGATGACCCCGAAAGGCCAAAAACTACCTAGGCTCTTAAAATAGAGCTTGGATCATTAGGCCGTTTCCGAGTGACCATGCGAATTTCATCCCAATCCGAGTTAATGAAATTGTTACTTATCCGTTACCCCGAAAACACTTGCGCATTTTCAAAATTTGCAAAATAATATATTAAAATTTCAGTTCGCAAGGTCTCAGTTCGCATAGTCAACTCGATTCGCAGAAACTCAATTCGCAACTCGGCTCGCAGAGCTCAACTCGCAGAACATGGTTCGGTTCGCAGAACCCAACTCAGTTCGCAGGTCTCAACTCGCTTCGCAATATGAACTCAGCTTGCTTCAAAAGACGAACTCAGCTCGCTTCGCAAAACGAACTCAGCTCGCTTCGCAAGACGAACTGGGTTTTGCGATGTCTGATTTTCAAACCAATCTTCACCATAACTTCAAAAACTCGATTTCTAAAGTTTCTAATACTCAAATAACATCAAACAACATCTATTAACACCCAGTAACCACATAACAAGCTTTAATTTCATATAATCACTCAATAAACTACAAAACCCATTTATATAACTTCAAGAATCAAACATACCTTTTGATGAAGATGATGATGATTCTGATTCTAAGAACTTGAATCCACAAAATGAATTTACCTTTCTTTAATTTAGTTTATGAAAGTACTTTAGGTGGAAGAAATTGAGAGAGTTCAAGAAACATGAAAAACAAGTTAGGTGATTTTTAGGTCGGTCCACCACCGCTTCCCATTTAAATACAATGTAATAATTATACCCCTTCTAATCCTATTGTCTGGAACCTGAAAATACCCGCAAGATAAAATATTTTATTTTATCGTCAGTTTCAACCATTTAAAATAAGTGATATTTTACTAGTCACAATAAATCCTGTAATTCTTTTACCTATTTATTTTCAAGTTAACCAAATAAAATTTATTTCCCATGATTTTAAATAACCATTTATTTCTAGGTCCAGAAATAGGATGTTACAGAGCTACTCTAAAGATAGGTTGTGTTCTGTTTGTGAGAAAGGAAAACATCACAAATCAACCTTCAAATCAAAACAGTTTTCATCTATCTCTGAAGTATTTCAGTAACTTCATATGGATCTGTTTGGACCAGTGAGCATAGCACGCCTAGGTGGAAAAAGGTATGCCTTAGTCATTGTTGATGAATTCTCAAGATATATATGAGTCTTCTTTCTGAAGAAGAAAAGTGAAGCTGCAGATAAAATCATCAACTTTGTAGAAAGAATGAAAACTCTGAACGGGAAGCTGATTAGAATGATCAGAAGTGACAATGGCACTGAATTCAGAAATGCAACACTTGAATCAATCTGTGAAGAAAAAGGAATATCTCAAAACTTTTCAGCCCCTAGAACTCCACAACAGAATGGTATCACTGAAAGAAGAAACAGAACTCTTGTTGAAGCTGCAAGGTCTATGCTCGCTGAAGCTGGACTTAAAGGATACTTCTGGGCAGAAGCTGTCAACACAGCATGTTTTACTCAAAACAGATCTATTATTGTCAAACGTCATAACAAAACGGCTTATGAAATTCTCAGAGGAAGAAAACCTGACATCAGCTTCTTTCATGTGTTTGGAAGTACCTGCTATGTACTCAACATACGTGATCAGCCTAAGAAGTTTGATCCAAAAGCTGATGAAGGAATCTTCATTGGATACTCTCTTGTATCTAAAGCCTTCAGGGTATACAATCTCAGACGAGAATGTATAGAGGAATCTGTCCATGTAACGTTTGAGGAAAGCTTCATCTCTCAAAGAAATCAAGCAGAAACTGATGACATGTTCCAAGTTGAAGAAACATTTGATATGCCATTCAACAATTCTAATCCAATCTCCTCTATTCCAACATCAACAATTCCTGACCCTTCTCCTTCATCATCACCTGAAGTTGAAGATAATTCCATTACTATCTTCGAACCCCAGGATGATATTACTCCTGATCCAAATCCATCCATCGCTGAAAATGAACAAGCTGAACAGGAACATGAAGCTAGAGAACAAAAACCAGCATCTGTACCTGTTAGAGCAACAAAATGGACCAGAAGTCATCCTATCGATCAAATAATCGGAAATAAAGATACAGGTGTTCAAAGAAGGAGAGCTGCCACAAGCAATGTTTGTCTGTATGTAAACTTTGTGTCACTGATGGAACCAAAGAAGATTGATGAGGCTCTAGAGGACGCTGACTGGATTGCTGCCATGTAAGAAGAGCTGCATCAATTTGAAAAACATAGAGTGTGGAACCTGGTGCCAAGACCTTCAAAGAAAACAATCATTGGTACAAAGTGGGTCTTCAGAAATAAAATGGATGAAAATGGAATTGTCATCAGAAACAAAGCTCGACTGGTTGCTCAGGGCTACAGACAAGAAGAAGGAATTGATTATGATGAGACTTTCGCTCCTGTGGCACGTTTAGAAGCAATCAGATTGTTTCTTGCCTTCGCTGCTCACAAGAAATTCAAAGTGTATCAAATGGATGTCAAAAGTGCATTTCTAAATGGTGATCTTCAAGAAGAAGTATATGTTGCTCAACCTCCAGGGTTCAGACCCTCAGCATCCTGATTATGTGCTAAAGTTGAACAAGGCACTGTATGGTCTGAAGCAGGCTCCACGTGCCTGGTATGAAACTCTCTCTGATTTTCTTTGCAAATATAATTATTCATGTGGCATTATTGATAAAACTTTGTTTTACAAAAGAGTCAATAATGATCTAATAATGGTCCAAATATATGTTGATGACATTATTTTTGGTGCCACTGATGAAAAACTCTGCAAAGAATTCTCTTCCCAGATGTCAAAAAGATATGAAATGAGCATGATGGAGGAACTAACCTTTTCCCTAGGTCTACAAGTGAAACAATCTGATCAAGGGATTTTCATAAATCAAAGTAAATATATTAAGGATCTTCTTATTAAATTTAACTTTGATAATTGCTCCATCATGAAAACTCCAATGGCCCCTCCTGTTAAGTTGGAAGTTGATGCTGATGGTAATCCAGTGGATGTTACCATGTACAGAGGATTTATTGGATCTCTTTTATATCTTACTGCAAGTAGACCTGACATCATGCTATCTACCTGTCTGTGTGCTCGCTATCAAGCAAATACAAAACAATCACATCTTGCTGCTGTGAAAAGAATCTTCAGGTACCTAAAAGGTACCCCCAACCTGGGTCTCTGGTATCCCAGAGGCTCAGAGTTTAAACTCGCTGGTTTTTCAAATTCTGATCATGCAGGATGTAAGATAGATAGAAAAAGCACCTCTGGAGGATGTCAGCTTTTAGGAGTAAAATTAGTC
Organism: Pseudognaphalium luteoalbum; assembly: GCA_963422505.1. Classification (NCBI taxonomy): domain Eukaryota; kingdom Viridiplantae; phylum Streptophyta; class Magnoliopsida; order Asterales; family Asteraceae; genus Pseudognaphalium; species Pseudognaphalium luteoalbum. Next base: position 5,743,123 of record OY730194.1, read on the forward strand.
AGTTAGTCAAGCAAGAAGCAACATTCAGTGTCCACATCCACTGCTGAAGCTGAGTATATAGCCGCTAGTCACTGCACTGCTCAGGTACTATGGATGAAAAATCAGCTTGGTGACTATGGAATCAAGGTAAGTAACATTCCCATTTTCTGTGACAATCAAAGTGCTATCGCCATCACCAACAATCTTGTTCATCACTCTATGACCAAACACATAGATGTTAGATATCATTTTATTAGAGATCATGTGATGAAAGGTGATGTAGAACTGCACTTTATTCCCACTGAACATCAGCTCGCTGATATTTTTACATAACCCTTGGATGAAGCGAGGTTTAATTTCCTGATCAGTGAGCTTGGAATGTTAAATTCATGATAAGTTCATGCATAGTATATCCTAGATACCTACATACACTATTTTCTATATGAAAAGACATGTATTTGACCATTAATGTAAATATCTTTAACGTTTTCTCTTTATCCATAATCCTCTTGGTTTAAAACACCTGTCCATATTTCTCCATGAAAATAGTAGTCTTCTTTTGCAGAGACTTGTCATTCTAACTACAATTTTCAAAATATTCTCAACAAGTCACAAACCCTGATGAGGAATAATAATAAAAAAAATAAAAAATAAAAAAAAACGTGTGCTGACTAGTGTTCTCTAGGAGTAAGTCGAATAGCTACTCTGTTATCTCCAACTGATTTATCAGCGAGAATAACTATGTAGCTTATCCTTCACTCTAAAAACAAAGTTGAAGAGCTGCTTCCTTATCTCTAACTGATTTATCAGCGAGAATAATGTTGGAGCTCATTGATATCACGTAAAAAGTCACGTTTTTACTACCGATATCTCTCTCATTCTGGAACGATTCTTGGCACTTTAACTTAAATTCAATACAAATCAATAGTATTATGCCAAGATGGTCAAAACAAGGCTGCACGATGAAAATCAAGCAAAACGGATAGAAAACGAAGATTCCACGCACGTTTGAAGATTCAAGGCATCAAAATGAGATTTCAAGATAAAAGTTCCCATCACCAACATCCATCTCACCCAAGATGTTCGTTTTCAAATTACGAATCCAACAGAAGAAGAATCAACAAAAACGGACGAAGAATGAAGATTCTACGTACGCCGGAAGATCCAAACGATTCGTACGACACATCTAAAGTTCAGAGACATACTTTTGGGATTTCTTTTCATCAAAATCTTCGGTTTTTATTTACAAATCCAACGCAAAAAGAATCAACGCAAACGGACGCATAACGAAGAAGATACGTGCGAATTAAGCAACGCAGCGAAAGAAAGCGAACCGGTGCGACAGGGTGGCGTACCAGGCCGGCTGGCAGCCCCCCACCGCCGGCCACCACATGGCCACCACCGGTCGGAACCCCCCTGCATGGATCCCGCTTTTTGGTCCTTTCGTGTACCCGGTGCTAGACCTTTACATGCTTTTCGTACCTTGTGCCACCACCTTTTTCACCTTTTCGTACCTGGTGCCACCACCTTTTCCAGCTATTGCTATTGTGAGCTTCCACTTGCTAAAATGCACCAAAATTCTCCTATAAATAGGAGGCATAAGGCTTATTTACAAACAAACCTTCCTAGCTTATCTTTCTCACTCTAGAAATAAGCTCCCACTTTCTCACTCTATATTTTTTTCTTTAGATTAGTTTTAACTAGTATGTAAACTAGTTTAGGAGTTTTATTAGAAGTAGAAGGAACGTGCGGAATGCATTGTAATCTTCGGTGTATGCTCGGAATTGTGTCAATTAATTCAAGTCTATTCTCTCTCGCATTTAATCCTGGTTCTTTCTATCCTTATCTATCTTAATTAATTACGTTTTTATTGATTATGCTAGATTTAGTTATTGCCATGATTAGAGAGTAGTATACTTGTTATGTTTGTTTGCGATGTAGTTAATTAATTATGGAATGATTTATAATTAAATATTAAAGATCGGTAGTATCGCTTTGATCGTTTTATTGCATGTTCTTGTTTGATTGTTGCCTTAGGATTATCATAGTGGTAAAATATAAACGGTCTTAATTATCGTAAAGTAATATGATGGCCCCTATTCGACTGTTACTCGATATAGTACTGGAAACACTTCAAGGTGGAGTACAAATGTATGGAAGTCGAGGAACGACCGAAGGTAGTCATATTACGAAACGGTACAAAATTACGAAGTAATATGATGGCCCCTATTCGACTGTTATTCGATATAGTACTGTAAACACTTCAAGGTGGAGTACAAATGTATGGAAGTCGAGTAACGACCGAAGGTAGTTATATTACGGACTAACATATAAAATGAGAAACCTAGTTTAATTAACCTTTCTAAATAGACTTTTAAACTTCAATTTAATCTATCGCCTTTCCACCAATAAACGTGATTACAACGCCTTTTTAACGACGTCCAATTAATAGGTAGTCAGTCATCTGTGTCAATATAATTTGTCAAAGGTATGAAACTATGGAACCGCAAGGCTACATGGGGGATAGGACAAGACATGGCCAAGGTTTGAAGCGGCGGAACCACTTTAAGTGAGGAACGCGGTGGATAATTAGGGGATTTATTGGGTAGTCTTAAGCAAGGGCTAGTTTAAAGTTATTAATGAACTTTTTAAATACATGAATCTGTTAGGATGACAAGGAATCGTTATATGATTCAGTTATGTCTAGTACCTTAAGATTTTGTCCCCGTTCATATGAAAGTATTATTAAACCATAATCAAGATTTTGCTTATTATTCTAAATACTTCGTGAAGTTACCATAACCTAGCTCCCGGTGTGACATGCTAATGGGATTTTAATTAGTAGGGAATCTAGTGTTTACATCACGAGTATACAAGATTAATAATTAACAAATATCTTTCAACACAGTTTCTCCAAACATCATCCCATAACTTAATTAACGAAATCTCAGCAAACACTATCTTTATTTTATCTGCTTTCTCTTTTATTTTTATTTCGCTTTTATTTATTTACTTGCCTAAGTTAGTTAATATACAAACCAAAATTCCCTCACTATTTTATAAAACCTTCACTAGTTTGAAAGCCCTCATCTGCCACGCCTTAGTTTCAATTCAGTCGATTTGAAGAACGACTCTAGGTCATACCTACCACTTGCTCACCATTAGGATTAGCATTGTTAGGGAAAACTTAGGCCCCGCAATTACAAATTTAAAACACCCACTGATGCCCGCCGCCAGTAGCCGGTGCAACGACAAGGGTTGAAATCCTTACCGACCGCTGGTGACGCATCACTCATCCTTGTTCTTTTAATCAAAACAAAACCAAGTTGAACAGCTGTTTTGTTATCTCCAACTGATTTATCAGCGAGAATAACATTGGAGCTAATCCTTGGTATTTTCAAAATGATACAAGTTGAACAGTTGCTTTGTTATCTACAACTGATTTATCAGCAAGAATAACATTGGAGCTGATCCTTGGTATTTTTAGATAGTGCAAGTTGAAGGGCTGCTAAGTTATCTCCAACTGATTTATCAGCGAGAATAACTTTCGAGCCTGTCCTTGTCACTAACTTTTAAAAATAAAAACATTTCAAAATAATATTATTTCCGAATATTATTTCATTTAAATAAAATTGTTTTGCTTTGAAACATTTTGGAAAAGATACATTGAATGCGACAGGACGTGGGTAGTCCAGTCACTCACTTTTTCCACTCTCATCATTTTCTCTCTCCCACTCTTTCCACCAATCACCCACGTACACAGAAACATATATAAACCCACTCTCCTTCCCATTCCATTATCTCAATTCATTTCCACCAAAATCAAAATCCATTCCCACATCACTCTCCAAAACCCTAATATCCAAAAACATAATGCCGCATTCAAAATCAATTCCCACAGATGGTGTTCCATTTGTTCCAAGTGCTGCAGTTGAAGCACTTAAAGCACCTCAGGTTCAATTTCATCCATCTTCCATAGTTGTAAAACCCAGAAACTATGTTGCAAATCTAAATATCCCCTCTGGAATCAAAGACTATGAAGATGTGGTAAACTGCCTTTCTTACTCACCCATCATCAAAGCCATTACCAGAGATCCTAATCCTATGTATTTGCCCTACCTATTTGAACTCTGGTATACAATCAAGTGGGTTGAAGAAGATGAATTTGAAGGGTTTAGAGGCACGGTCAACAATGGGAAAGTAAAGATAGATTTTGGACTGGGCAGATTCAGGGGGTCACTTGGCTTGAATTACAAAGATAGAGATAGTGCTTGGGAAGAACCAATTGGTGAAGAAGAATCAAAAGTAGTAGTTGAGTTTATTGACTATGAAGAAGGAGAGTCAAAGGCTAAAGTTGCAGTTGCTCATAGCAAGATGAGTGGTAAATAGAGCTTCTTCTTCGGTCACATTATTCAGTGCTTAGGAACCAGCGTGGGTTCACACGATCATGCAAATGCCATTCAAAGGCAGATTGCTCATGCCCTAATCACTGGAAGTCAAATCGACATAGCTCGGCTGATCTTCAATGATCTAAAGACAAAGGTGAAGGCAAAGAAAAGGGACCCTGCCGTTTCATACCCAAGGTTCTTGTCTCTGGTAATCAAAAGAATAATGGAAGAAAATTATGGAATGAATCCTGCTGGTGAAGAATATGGTAAAGGGGGTTCAATTCGAGTCTGGAAAATTGGTAAGCAAATATTTCTTAATAAACCAGCATTCAAACCAACCACTAATGGTACAGATCCAGTCTCTACACTCTCTGAAGCCATGCCATCTCGCATATCTGCAACTGATGACGATGCTGAAGCTGGTGAGCAATCAGATAATCAAGCTGAAGCGGAACCTGAATTGCATGCTTTTCTTGAAGCTGAAGCTGAACCTACAGCTCCAGAAGAACCTGCAGGTACCTCTATCTCAGAACCACAAGAACCTGCAGCTGAAGTCTCAAATTCTTCTGCTGTAGCTGAACAGGCTTCAAATCTTGAGCTAGAACAACTCAATGCTCCTCCATCATCCTCTAAAGCTGACCCTTCTAAACAAACAAGTCATCCAGAATCTGCAGACTTATATCTCACTGCTCTCTCTAACTATGGTTTACTCACTGAATCAAGTCCATCTGATGAACCAGAAACTGAAGCTCCAGAAGAACCTGGTTCATCTTTCTTCGATGACATAATGGATGATGATGAGGAAGCTGAGGATGTCTCTGACTCTGCAACAGAGACTGATGAACCTTCAAAAGATATTGGCAACAAATTTCAATCAGGTACTGAATCAGTGTCTATTGTTCAGTCATTTCATTTATCAGTTGATCCGACTAGAACTGTTTCATCACCAACTCCCCATATGTCACCATCACATCAATCACCACCATAACAAACTATACCACCACAACAACCCACTCCACCACATCAACCTACCCCCCACATGTATCACCTCGTCCACCTCCAGTGAGTGATACATCACTTATTCTCTCTGCCGTCAACCAACTGACTGCTATACAAGAAAATCATATGGAGGCCACTGAACGATCGTTCAGTCAACTTTACAATAAGTTGGCTGATATCACCTCTGAAGTCTCTACCCTGAAAAAGGATCTTAGCGCCCTCTCTTCTCCAGTAGCAGAACAGATCAAACAATCGTTTGATGCTGTATCAAATGAAGTTCAGAAACTTCAAACACATCTTCCTTCAGGCCTATCTAATGCACTTAAAGATTTAGAATTCAAGGTTGATGAGGCACATTCAGGTTCTCTCACTGCTGCTAGTGCTATTCAAACCATTCTCTCCAGCGTTGCTACATGTCAGTCCACTCTCTCCAAGGCAGTCTCTGATGGGAGTTTTACCTATGCTGACAGAAGTGAACTCAAGCAAACAAGCGGTTTTCAGATGGGCTCTATATCTGCTCTTCGGTAGATAGCAGCTGAGCTAGTTCAGTTTGAGATAATTCTCAAGAATGTGATCAAAAGGATTCTTCATCAGTCTCCAGCCTCTGAAGTTGCACCTTCATCAGCTGAGGGGGAGAAAAATATAGTAATCATCGATGATGAGCCTGAAAATACATCTGGAGAACCAAAGAAACCTGAAACTGCTCCTGAAAATACATCTGAAGAACCAAAGAAACCTGAAACTGCTCCAGATCCATAACCAAAGAAACCAGAACCTGAAACTGCTCCAGATCCAATATCAGTTGAATCAGAAAAGAAAAATGCAGATGCATTATCTGAGGGGGAGTCAAACTTGGTATCTGAAGCTGCTCCAGTCTTGGCTGAAAAGAAATGAGAAAAGATTGTATCTAAAGCTGCTACTGAATCTGAAGTAATAGCATCAGATGAGGAGGAGCAGCTAGAAAATTGGTTTCTGAGGAAGAGCCTCCAGCTGAGAAAGATGTGTTGATTCCTGAAGCCTCTGCAGCTGATAAAGAAATAAGCTCTCTTCCAGAAAAATCAGCTCCATCTGAGCTTATCTCTTCAAGTATGCTGCCTTCAAACAAGAAAAGGAAGCGTATTATTCAGGAAGAAGATCAACCTGATGATGAAGAAGAGGTGGTTATCAAGAAAAAGGGAAAAGAGGTGTTAGATGATTCCAGTTCCTATGGGCTCAATTCAGAAGAGGAACAAAATCTAAAGAAAAGAGCTAAAGAACTCAACCTCCCTCTGGAAGAAATCAAGCTGGCCTATCTACAAGAAAAGTCTAGGGAGCTTGAAAAAGAAAAGGAACCAGAAACACATTAGCTTATTTCTGAGCTGAAGATAGATGTGGAGAGTGAGGGAAAGAAGGGCATGGATGCACTAACCATTCAAGAGCTGGTTATGAAGAAAGGGAGGCTAAATCTGAAGAATGAAGAAAATCAAAAGGAAATGATCAGAATATTTGTCAGCTCCAGAAAGCGTCCAGAGAAAATAATCAAGGTGGGCATCAAAATGAAGAAAGAGAAGATGAAGAGTCATCTGTGTTGGTGCATCTTAGTGTGTCTGTCAGTTGGTCTAAGTTTGTAATGCATTTGATATGTAATTACATTAGTTCATAACGTTTGTTTTAATTACATTTTGTGTTTTGGCGACACAAGGTCTTTGTGTCGCAATAGTCAACCTGGCGACACATCTTGTGTCGCATGAGTCGGCTTGGCGAGCTTGTGTCGCAAAGGTCAGATTAGGTTTAGTATAAATAGACATGTACGGCTCATTGGTTAAGGTTGAAGAATTTGTGATATCAGAAAGTATATTGTAATCATTCTATTGAATACAAGCTGATCGACTATTGGTATACAATTCATATACTTTGTGTTTGACTCGTTGTTTATCTGTTTAACGTTTTGTTATCAATCGTGGGATTCTGCACTACGTTTGATTGTTAAGGATTCAGTTAGGTCCGGTACATGGGTCATACAAGTGGTATCAGAGCCTAAATCTCAGGATTTGGCGTTATTGAATCCATTTTGATACGTTTCTCAGATAAAGACAACAACTTTGAGTTAAAATCTTCATTGAAAGGTGATTAGAAATTGGTATTTGGCGTTTCTAGAAGATTTTGGGATTATTATTCGTCCTCCAGTCGTAAATTTTCGTTAGGTTATCGAGAATTTTCGATTTTAGGGTTTTTTGGTCGCTGGTCAGCCGTTTCTGCGACACTATTCTGCGACATAACATTTGTGTCGCGTCTAGGGTTACTGCGACATACGCCTTTCATTAGGCGACATAAGCTTGCGAAAGCTTTTCTTGACTTGCGACATATGCCTTTAATTTGGCGACATAAGCTTGCGACTCAAGCTTAATCTAGTTTGCGACATAAGCCTTCATTTAGGCGATACAAGCTTGCGACACAAGCTTGCGATATAAGATTTGGTTTTCTTCCGTCGCTATCTTTTGCGACATAATCTCTGTGTCGCTTGAACCTTCTGCGACACATACTTGTGTCGCATAACTGTTTGTTATTTATGTCTTTGATTGTTTTGCAGGTAATTTAAAATGACATCATCTTCAGCACATTCTATTCAGTCTGTTGGAGCAATGTTGAAACAAAACAATGAGGTTGGATCTGGAAACAAACCTCCAATGTATATGCCAGGAATGAGTTATTCTGATTGGCGTCAACGCTTCGAGTCTTATGTTGGATTAAATGACCCTGAAATGATGATATATTTAGAGGAAAGATATGAACGTCCTCTAAGAACAGGAGTCTTCAATGGTCCAGTTCCTGAGAAGTCAATTAAATCAATGACTCCTGAGGAACGTAAAGCTTTTGATATGGAAAGAAAAACCCATGCTGCAATCACTAGGGCATTGCCTCAACCTATCATGAGACAATTGAGGCAACATAAGATTGCATATGATCTCTGGAAAGCTTTTGAGAAGAAATGTGGTGGTAGTGATCAATACAAGAAGAAAAAGATTGATCTAATCAAGAAGCAGTACGAAGTTTTTGATATGCTTCAGGATGAGTCTTTGGAAGATCTGTGCAGCAGATATTCCCAATTGGTCACTGAGTTAATGGAAGGAGGTGTAGTTCTTAAGCGTAATGATGTAAACAAGAAACTTCTAGATTCACTTCCTAAGAAGTGGCATACTCGGGTGCTCTTGATGGAAAGAGATGAAGATATCATGGATATGGAGATCGAAGATCTTATAGGTCACATTGAGGCTGAGCTTCTTGAGATGCAAAGAAAAGAGACTAAGGCCACTTCACATCTCCAGAATCCAAAATTATATGGAGTAGATGTCCCGGTATCTTCAAGCAAGCCTACAGTTACCGCATTCATCGCTAGCAATGCCAGTGGAAATGCATCTACTAGTACTCCATCAGGTGGTACTTATTTTCAGAGTTCTGGATTCTCTTCTGGTGAAGATTATTCTTCCACATTTTCAGCATTCTTAGCCTGCGCTGGTGACTTTTCTGATGAAGATTTTGGTCAAATTGATCAAGAGGAATTGGAGAGGTTGGATTTAAAATGGAACATGGCTATGCTGACAAGGAGAGTGAAGAACTTTTTGCAAAAAATCGGTAGAACTTCTGTGAATAATCCGGGTGAAAAAGGCATTGGTTTAAATAAAGGGATGGTGAGATGTTATAAGTGTCAGAACTATGGACACTTTGCTCGTGAGTGTGAAAAGAATAAGACACCATCTTCAGGTCTTACCAAGCCTTCCCCAACTAAGGCAGAAGAGAAAGCTATGGTGTCAGCTACTTTGATGCTGACAGAAACTCCATGGGACAACAGCTGGTCAGATGCAGCTGATGATGAAGAAGCGAACACTGCGCTAATGGCTGAGGTTCATGAGGTAGATGATGAACCTTTATCTTGTGTTTCATGCATCAAACTTACTAACCAGTTTAACAGGTGTAGAGAGGATAACAAACGCCTTAATGCTACTATTTCACAATTAACAGAAAATAATGAAATGTTGAAAGAAAGTTATAAGGCGTCCGAAAAGAAATTAACGGCTATTTTTGAAGAAAAGAAATAACTAAAAGCCAAAAATTTTGAACAACAAGATGAAATAGGAAGTTATGTAGATATGTTAACTTTTGTTAAAAAGGAACTTGTTGATTCACAGGCTGAAGTTCTTACTTTAAATCGGAAATTATCAAATTTTTTGACATCCTCTCTCGTTTTTGATGAAATTCTTCAAAAGCAAAGGACAGATACTAAAAGTAAGGCAGGACTTGGTTATCACCATGTCTCACCTCCAAAAGACTATCTGCCTATGCCTCAGCAAGAAATCATCAAAGATTTTGTACCTACTGTTCCTCAAATAGATACAAAACATGTCAAACCTGTTAAAGTAAGGATAAGTAGGCCTCAAGTTGGGAAGGAGGGACTAGGTTTTCATCAAGTCCCACCACCAACAGAGTATCATCAAGATGATACGGCCGAAAATGTTAAACATGAGCTAGAAAAACCTATTACTAGTATGCCTGAGCCAGTTAAGGCATCGACTAGTGAGCCTAAAAATTTGAAGGCTCCCAAGGTTGACTCAGTTACGAAGCTTGATGTCAGGGCTGAGCCATTTAAGCCCATTGAGAAACAGGAAACTAAGGCTGAGCCTGTTAAGCCTATTGTAGTTTCCAAATCTGTTAAATCTGTTACTAAGTTGATTCCTCCAGTAAGTTTGAAGGAGGAAATTGAGATTGAGGATATAACCGATGAAGAATACGGTTATTTGAAAAAGAAGAATGTAACCAACGACCATCATATCTTCACCAGTGAAGGTTATGATGAGATTTATAAAATGAAAGGTAAAGCTAAGGCTGAACCTACAAAGGAGATTTCTAAACCAGAAAATTTCAAATCTAATAAAAAATCTTCTAAAAATAAATCTCAAGGTTCAACTTCTGCTTGTACACATCAGTGTACTTGCTCGGCACATCCATATTTTGGCCGACCTCAACGGTTTAGACCTCAATCTTCTGATAGTGTTGAACAACGATCTTGTTTCTATTGCAAGAAACAAGGTCATTTGATTAGTTTGTGTCCATTGCTTGCTAAGAAGTATGGTCGAAGGGGAGATGCACGAACCTCTAACTCTCAAAAATTTTCAAAAAAATCTAAGAGAGGTTCTGCAGTTCCACCAACTACTTCTGAGAACAACAATATTGAGCCAAACAAAGTCAAACATGATAAGCTCAATAATGTTAACAGGCAACCATCTAAACCTCAAAAGGTTTGGAAGATCAAGGAGTCACGTTCTGACTCTTCATCTGACAATGATTCATCAGGCAATGATCTTGATTTGCTAAAAAATAAAATTTTGACTGATGTAATCATTGTGGATGATGCTACTGGTTTACCCAAGTCTCTTTATTTTTGATGTTGCAGCAATCTGAAGCAGTTCAAAACAGTAGATGGTATATCTACAGTGGTTTCTCGCGACATATGACAGGCGACTTATCTCTGCTATCTGAAGTCAAGGATTATAATGGGGGATACGTTGCTTTTGCCGGTGATAAAGGAGGAGTTATTACCGGACAGGGTACACTCACTAATGGGCAAGTGAGTTTTGAAAAGGTTAATTTTGTGGAGCAGCTTACTCACAACCTGCTCAGTGTATCACAAGTGTGCGACAAAGAGTACACTACAGCATTTACCAAAACTGAATGCTGCATTTTGAAACCAGGATTTGTAATTCCTGAGGAATGGGTGCTACTGAGGGCACCTAGGCAAAAAGACACGTATATTCTAGATATCAAGACTGTTGAAACAACCCAACATACGTGTCTACTTTCAAAAGCTCCTGAAAAAGAATCACTTTTATGGCACAGACGTATGGGTCATCTGCACTTCAGAAAGATGAATTATTTGGTGAAGCACGATCTTGTGCGTGGAGTTCCAAAGCAATCCTTTGGAATCAATGATCTTTGTGTTTCCTATCAAAAAGGGAAACAACACAAGAAGTCCCAGAAGTCAACAACTGGTGGATGCCAGTTTCTTGGATCACATTTGGTATCGTGGCAATGCAAGAAGCAGACAACGGTGGCTACTTCCACTGCAGAGGCTGAATATGTTGCTGCGGCTAGTTGCTGTTCCCAGGTTCTGTGGATTCAGCATCAATTGCGCGATTACGGGTTACTTCTTACTATGACTCCTTTACATATTGATAATATTGCTGCTATTTCAATTACATGCAATCCCGTACAGCACTCTAGAACTAAACACATAGAACTTAGGTTTCACTTTATACGGGATTGCTATGAGAAACACTTAATAGACCTTGTCCATATAGATACCCTTAAACAGAATGCTGACCTATTCACTAAGGCTTTTTCTCGTGCCCGATTTGATGAACTGGTCAACATGATTGGTTTGCGCTTCTTTCAGCTTAAGAAGTAACTTTTTGGACTTGGACTATTTTGGTATAAAAAAAAATTGTGCAACAGCCACTCTTTATACTCTTTAGTATTAAAGAAATGCACAGTTGCAACATTTGTAAAAAGACGTTTAGTTGTGTCTGTAAACAACTAGGGAAATGATAGTACATTAGGGTGCATGCACAAAAATGAAAATCTTAAGGTTTATCCTTGATGTATCAGTAGGTTTATCTAGCATACTTACAACAGCTTTTATAAATATTAGATTCATCATATAATGTGTTGGTAGGCATGTTACACCGGTCTTTGAGCAATTAAAAAGTAATTCTAATACATGTCTATTATCATGTGGTCAACATCATGTGATGTATGACTATGTGTCTTAATTCCTTAATACAGCTTGGCATACTTCCAGTTTAGTTAATAATATGAAATACTTTGGGAGTATATATTTCTTGTTTCCTCTGTTGTACGTCAGTACAGACCTGGTCTCAAGTCGTATATACTTAAAAGTTAAGCAAACACAAGTCAAAAGAACTTGAAAAAGTCTTAAATTATAAGATACCTAACAAGGTCGCCAAAATGGTTTGACCAAGTCTAGTTTTGCTTACACCTGAATCAAGTTATGTCGCTTTGTTGTACGTCTGTACAGACCTGTCACCGCTGACTTGATTCTTAAAAATGACTTTCCTCTATTTTATCTATCTTGGAAGATATGTTCTTGTCTAAATTAATGGGATATGTCTAATGTGGGGACCACAGATAATTATTCATACTAACAATAAAAGTTTTGCTCATAGTTGTAGATGCAACATGTTTAGGTGGTCAAACAATACCAGTAATCATCTTGAAATAATATTTATCAAAGGTGTTCTAAATATGCTAAGTAAATTTCAAGAGGTTAAATATACTGATAATCGAGATAACACTTACAATTTTCTAATAATTGCATGTTATTCTAATATGATCCCTTAGCAGACAAAATAACTACGTCACCAAAAAGAAAATTAATTTAAGTTTTATTTTAGGTTAAGTAATTCCGTTATTTTTTATCTTTTATCTTAAATTTGTATAGTTATTTCTCACAAGTCCACTTAGTTACTCTTCCATCGGGTTACAAAACTTGAAATTAAAAATCAAGTTTTCTGGGCACTGCGACACAAACATTGTCCTGCGACATAACTTATGTCGCCACATTATGTCTCTAGGTGGGGCATAGGTATAAATACCTCACTCCAGTCGCTTTCTTCGTTCACACTTTTAGCGACACAAAATCAAAAAACCTGCGACACAAAATTTACCCCTGCGACCTAAAATCTGCGGTGATCTTCGTCTCTTGATTTCGTTCGTCTGGTGTTTATTTTTGCACTCAGCCTCTTGTTTCTAGTTCTCTACCTTCTACTCGATCGATAGGTACTATTCTCACCCTATATTAATGCTTATTGGTGCTTCAATCGTTGATTTTAGTTACGGGTTTTTAGGGTTCACGGGTTTGGGTTGATTAGTCACGAATATCTCATTGTTATTTGTTAATATAAACGTTTTCGTGCTTCTGGTGTGTTGGCGTACCCTAGGGTATGTCTTGTTTTCAAAAACCCCAAATTAAAGGTTAGGGTTTTCTGGGTTGGGACTTGCAGTTCGTCATTGCGACATAACTTTTATGTCGCAGATTTTCTAGAATTTCAATTTATGTCGCTTCCATTTGCGATAAAAAATTTTATGTCGTTGAAACTTGCGACATAACTTTTATGTCGCCAAATGCCATTTTGCGACATAACTTTTATGTCGCCAAATGTCATTGCGACATATCTTATGTCGCTTAAATCAGTTTAGCCTATTCCTCACTTTTGTCCAATTATGGTATAGCCATGGCAGGTGATTTCGTTCAGGACAATGGTGTTATACACTACTGTATTCACTGCTTCTGCCCAAAGACTATCATGTCTTGCACTTCCGCGACTTCGAGGGTCATCTTCTGGTCGTGGAAGCTTACGTGCACTCAGGTGTCGTGATAGCATTCTTGCTTGATCGATTACCTTCCGTTTTTGGTGATCTGGTGGGATCCCCTAATTATCCTGGATCTTAGCCTGACCTTGTCTTGAATCTTGGCTTTTTGTCTTGAATCTTGGCTTTTTGTCCTGGATCTTAGCCTAGCCTTGTCTTGAATCTTGGCCTTTTGTGTATTAATAGTATCCGAGGATACTATCTAGGTTTAGGGTTTAGGGTTTAGAAATGTGATAATTTGTAATCATAACTATGTATTAATCTTAATTATCAATTAAACCCTTATTTTGTGCGAATTTGATCTCTTTGCTTGTTATTTATGTGAATTTGCACTCTCTTATGCGACACAACTTTTATGTTGCCTCATCTTGGCGACACAAATGTTTTATGTCGCCTGATTGCTGCGACATAACTCTTTATGTCGCATAAAATCGATTAAATTCGAATTAATTGCAAAATGCGACACAACTCTGTCCGTCGCATTATTCTTTAGCGACACAATTCCTTATGTCGCTTACTCTGTGAATAATCAATTTTGTTCTATTAGCGACACATTCTATTTATGTCGCAGACTTTCTGCGCCACCATTCTATATGTCGCATACAATAACAGATTGATTTGTGTGCTAATGCTAACCGTTTGCTAGTTTTATTTCCATACTTTGCACAGCAATGGAAGATGGTGATATTCTATGGGAGCCACGTCACAATATTGTGGCATTTTTGGATGATTCGAAGGATACGGCTGCGCCATATAGGCCAATGGTGGCATTTTTCTACGCCGGTCTCGTATTCATACTGCTATCACCGCAACAACCACTATCTACAAGGACCAGGTGGCTCACTTTTGGGAAAATGCGGTGATCAATTCCGAGCAGCCATTTACCAGGATTATCTACACTGTTGGTGATCGCCAACTTATTATCTCCGAGCAGGTTATTCAGGAATTCTTCCACTTTGGAGATACTACGGAGATGCCTACTCTTTTTGGCAATGAGTTTATTGTTGGGGCTATGACACGTCTCGGTTATCCAGGCGTGCCTAACGACCAATATCGCAAGGCGAATCTGCCTAAGGTCTGGAGATATTTGATGCATGTCCTTATTGTTTGCCTTTCTCCTCGTAAGGCAGGATTTGACGGCATTAGTCATTCTACGGCTTCTGCCATGTTGGCGTTGATCTACAACAAGCCCTTCAATTTTTCTGGGTATATCTTTAGGGCAATGGTGGATAATCTTAACGCCGGGGATAAGCGTTGGAATTTATATCCACGCTTCATTCAGCAGTTTCTTGACAATCAGCTTCCCGGCCTTCCGCAGAATGCTCGCGAACGCTTGCGTCCTACTCCCATGAACGTCCGAATCTGGACGGTTTGTGCGGCTGGTGCGAACGCGAATAACAACTTTCCGTTTTTTGGGCACATAATCAATGAAGCTTATGTTGCGCCGCCCGATGACGGTTTTATGGACATTTTACCTGCACCTGGCAGGGAATTCGGGAGGAGGAATTACACCTCCATGATGCTCAAATATAGGTCGATGATCTGTTACAAGAAATTGAGGATTTCCAGGCTGGAGAACAGGCTGATTAGCCTAATCTTGAAGAGCCAGCTGTTGAAGAGTCAGATGGAGGCTCTACTCCTGAGACTTCTCCAAGGGATATCCCCTTCGGAGATGCGTTGAGAAATATTCAACGCTTTGATCCTCGTCGTTTCAAAAGAATACAACATCGTATTAGTGCAGGTACGAGTTATGTTCGCCCTGATCTGGGCAAACAACCAAGAAATGCTGATCTTGATGATGAAGATTGGGTTCTACCTCCGTCTATTCGTCGTACTTCTACGTCGTCTTTGAGGCCACGGGTTGACATTCCCCGTGTTGAGGTTCCCATTCAACCTTTGCCTTCGGTTATCGAGGAATTGTTGAAAAGAATGGATCAGATGCAGCAGACTATGGATAATCAAGCTAATATGATTCAGTCTCTGGCATCGGTGTTGGAGGTTCAGGCTGCTCAGATTAAAGTGTTAGAAGAACAAGCGGCTCTGGTTCCTACTTTGAATACTAGGGTTTTAGAATTAGAATCCCTAGCTGTCGTTCCGGGGGAGTCAGGCCTGCGTGCCATAGAAACAACATCTAGGGCTTCAGCCGGAACACAGACTGCTAATGTAGATGATAATGTAAATATTTCTGATAATAATGAATCTCTTCGTTTGGATTATTTCTCTGTCGATGACATTCCAGGTCAACCAAGACCGTTAGCTGTAGTATTTTCAAATGCTAATCTATCTTTTATTCAGTAAATGGTTAATGAGGTAAATCAGGTATCTGAACCTGAATTTGAAATAAATGATGATGTCGAGATTGAAGAAGAGGAGATGCGTCCTGATGAATTCTATGATGATGCTCCGACAATCGAGACTGATTCTTCGGAAGATGAAGCAGAGCCAGCTGGAACATCGCAAACTGTTCCAGAAACTACACCGGCTTCTGATACTGCTTCTACTTCAACCTCTGAGCGGCCTGTGATCAGTTTTATTCCTGATGAATCTATTCCTGTTACTTGCAAGACATATAAGGTTAATGGGAATTATACAGGAATTATTAAAAGCTGGAAAACCTACAAAGGTATTTTCATGATTAAAAGAAGCGATGGCATTCAGTATTTCAAAAGATCATTCAAGAAGCTGAGTACATTGCCAAAAGGAGAAATAAATTGTCTAGCTCAACTGGAACTGATAAATCCAACTAGGGATTCAAGAGCTGATTTTGTACAGACGGTTTTGCGTCGTGAAGTGAAGAGCAAAATATATAATTTTATTAAACCGACGCTTGGTACGAGATTCATATTCAAGAAGAAACTTGATCCAGTTACAAGGCAGCCAATCTGCAAAGTGCGTTATCCACCAGCTGATTGTTTAACTGAGATTCCATTGGAGACAGTTCCCTTTAACTTTCTAAGAAGATTTCATCATTGGGAACTCGATCCTCATACAGGTGAAGCTGTGTTCATTTTTGTTCCAGAATCTGAGCATCCAGAGAGAACTTCGCTTTATGGTTTGAAGAAAGCTCAATTTAAAATTTTTGATCATATGAGCTTGATCAATTTGTCACACAAAGACTTGAGGAAGTTGTTTGATAATCCAATTCGCTTCAACATAAGAAATGTTGTGAATTCAATTCTAGCTAGACAATTCCAGAAAGTGGTGACTGTGTGTGTTATGCATGGGATTCATGCTGGAGGCAGGTTTCCTGCAGGCTGGGTTTAATTGAAGAAATTTTGAAGACCAAGCTGAAGACACGGGGGAGTTTGTTGGTGCATCTTAGTGTGTCTGTCAATTGGTCTAAGTCTGTAATGCGTTTGATATGTAATTACGTTAGTTAATAACGTTTGTTTTAATTACATTTTGTGTTTTGGCGACACAAGGTCTTTGTGTCGCAATAGTCAACCTGACGACACATCTTGTGCCGCATGAGTCGGCTTGGCGACACAGCTTGTGTCGCAAAGGTCAGATTAGGTTTAGTATAAATAGACATGTACGGCTCATTGGTTAAGGTTGACGAATTTGTGAGATCAGAAAGTATATTGTAATCGTTCTATTGAATACAAGCTGATCGACTATTGGTATACAATTCATATACTTTGTGTTTGCCTCTTTGTTTATCTGTTTAACGTTTTGTTATCAATCGTGGGATTCCGCACTACGTTTGATTGTTAGGGATTCAGTTAGGTCCGGTACAGGGTTCCTACAATCTGGAGCTGTTCAGAGAAAACTCTAGCAAGATAGAAATTGTATCTCTCTGCAATCTGAAGAAGAAATTATGTCTTGCTGAGCTGGGAGAAATCTACACATGTATTCAGAACAGCTCCACAACTCACAAGCCTGATCTGCTTCAGGTTATAGACAAAATTGTCTTAGACCTAAACAAATCTAAGAAGAGACTGAAGCTCCCCATCTCTGAACTCAAGACTAAGCTTGCCAGCATTCAAAGAAAGAAGATCAAAAGAACAACTAAGGCGGATAAGCTGAAAGAAACTCTGCACCTTCAAAGGACAGGATTCCTTCCAGACTGCCAAGGGACAAACCACATTCTTCCAGCTGGTGCTCACTTCTATCCAGGAAAAGTCATCAGAGAACCTGACTATGGGATGTTCTACATGGATCCTATCACCAAACAAAGTTTTCAAAGGGCATCTGAAATCTCAATTGCTAAAACTGAACATCTTGTAGCTGTAAGATACATTAGGATGGCAAGAAATGCAGACCCCGAATTCATGGAATTGCTGAATGAAGAACTCAAGCTAAGATTTGCAGATGATCATGGAAATGTGTTTGCTAAAGTCAAGCAAGAGTATGAAGAAGCTTTGTCTTAGGGTTATTATTGTAAAAACTTTTGATTATAATATATAAATCAAAGTTATTTTTGCTATCTGCTGTTTATTTACTATACACTTGTAATATTCTGTAAATGAAAGCAATCAAACAACACTTATCTTGCATAAATAAATAGGGGGAGATTGTTGGGTCACTGACCCTTCTCCATATTGATTTATGTATGAAAAAATAAGTGTTGTGACGCTGATAATGTATCAGCATCCCTGATAACTTAAGTAGTTAAACTGACATCTGTTGTGCAGTGTCTATGTTCAGTAAATATGTCATCAGCAAGTAAATTACTGGCTGATCATCTGTGTTAAAGACATCAGGTTGCTGAAGATTAATTCAAGCTGCTTTATGAAGTCGAAGACTGGAGAAAGAGATAGAAGATTTCAGTTGAAGTGGAAGATCAACTGATCACTTAAAGAAGAATCTGCAACGTTACCAAGAAAGTGCACGGGTCTGACAAATACCCGTGTACTTGAGAAGGTTCATCACATATATCTGGATAAAAGACTATTGCTACTTTGGGAATGAAACTAGGAATCTTGCATTCTTGTTGGCAGAAAAAGAAAACCTCTTTTTCTGCAAAAATAGTTTTACACTCAAGAATAATTTCAGATTTATGTGTTGTCAAAGATTTATACCTTTTCCCAAGGGATTTAATAAATCTTTGACAAAAACTCAAAACGGTTGAAAATATTATTCCTTGAATAATATTGAATGTTTTCGGCTATAAATAGCCATCTCAACAACCATATTGAATACACCTTACAATTGCATTAAATACAACCTTTGATCTATAGCAGCCACTCCTGTTTCATCAGTGAGCATTGTGCCAACACTTGATGTTTGAGATCACTGATAGTCATCAGCGTCTGTTGCTGAGTGACTTGTTGTATTTAATATTTGTCATCAAGTCAATTACTTAGATTAGTTTGTCTTTTCTATTTCCGCAAGTAATTGTTGTAAAGAATTATTTGATTCATATCAATAAAATATATTTAAACTTGAAAAATTGTATTCACCCCCCCCCCCCTCTACAATTAAGTGTGTTAGTAGTTTAATACTTTACTTAAGTATTTGGGACTAATACATCCTTACTGTAGACCTGACAAAACACAAACCCCCACTCGCGATTGTTTCTCCCGGTGCTTCTAAGCGATTGTTAGTGTGTAATTCAACTCTTTTTGTATGTTTATTATCATTATTTTTGTATATTTAGGGCAGTCGATGATGCTCGTACTCTATTATTATTATTTATTTATTACTCACTCCGTCCTAAATTAAATGTTATTTGGAAGTCTTTCTTTTGTTTGTGTTATATATTCATTATAAAAATTATACCGATAAAAATACATTTAAAACCCAATTCATTCGTAAAGTTGAAAGTTGAAAAAGAAAGACTCAAAAAGTCAAAACAATACACTTAATTTGAGATGAAGTATGATTTAGTCCATGCACTACATGTGTTTGATATTATGGCCCTGAGAATTACGTTGATGAATTATGATATATAGCTGTATTGTATGAACAATTTACTCATGTTATGATATAGGTTTAAGATCAAGAGCACATAGAAGATATTCGATTCCTGCAAGCGGAAATTCAATTTCTGAAAGCTGCGAAAATGACTAATTTTTTAAGAGCATGAAACAAGTCACTAGAGGAAAATTCCCATTATGTTGCTTCAAGGTTGATGTAGCTTGTCAAAAGTTTATTCCAGTTGGAAATCCTCATTGTGTTGTTCCACGTGATCTTAAGATGAAGGTGGTTCTTTTCTATTCTAACATATGATCATAATAAATTGGGTGCATTTAGTTACATAGAGTTTCTCCTTTCCATTTATGTTTTTCAGAAGATTGGAAAGTATTTTGTGTCTCTAGAAAGCCAATGGAAATTCAAAAAAAGGAATTGTGTAGAAATACAAATCGTAGTATTCGCATTTGTAGTTATAAAGAGATAATATGAGTTTTCTGCAACTAAACGCACCCTCAGGCTCTATGTGTTCAAGATCCTTAAGTTTTGTATATAGATGTATTGATCTTTCTTAAGCAACTTATAACTTATCAGGGTGCGGGAACCATTCAGATTGTTTCAGAGTTGTTACCTAAAATTGTTCCTTTATCATCAAGAGGTTATTTACATATTATGCTCTTAAGTTTTTTTATGTGTGTTTGTACAACTTGTATACTACCCTTTCTCAATAATAAACTTGAATATTACTTTTCTTGTAGGTGTTTCTTCTCTTCAAGATGTGTGCAATTGAGGGTCTGGATCACGACATGAGGACTTCCTTCGCTCGTGGATTTTTTCACTTGATGCAACTACATCATAATGTGCATTTCAGTATCTTATGGAAAATGGTTCTGAACCCAGACATGGATGTTAATGTTGAGGCTGCCAGACTTATTAAAGTGATTGTAAGTCCAAATTCCTGTTGAATTATTGTTTCAATTTTTACGTTGTCATTTTTGAGCCTGTAATCGCTTTGATTTAGATAGGTACCATATATTGATGCAAGAGTTGCTTCACACATATTTTTCCGGCTGTTGTAACTTTAGGCTCCTCAACAAACTTAGGGGTGATTTGCGCAAGCATTGATGCCTTTGGAGTTGTGGCTCAGAACTATCAGAATGATGTGGTAATTTGATGTGTTTATTAACATGTATTTTTTTCCTATGCCTATATTAACAACTTTGACCAAACCTTTTTATTTCCCTAGATAATTAACAGGTTACTGTGTGAAATGGATGCTTTTCTTGAAAATCGTAAGATCACGGTTGCTATTATTCGTGCACTAGTGGTGGTTGTACCACACACAACGAAGAGACTAAGAGATTATAACCTTTAATAATCTATCTATATTGATATAAATTGTATCAATCCCCGATTATTAAAAAGTTCAATTTTCATTATTATTCTGTTGTATATGGTTCGGGTCATGTGGTACTTGTTCCTTTTACTATCACCCTTTAAAGCTAACATAACAAATGTTGTCTTTTCTTTGACGTTAGTGCAATTTTGCTAACCAATTAAGATATATGATCTTGCTGCAGGTAAAGTATTTTTAACCAGCATGACCATGTGCCATTAGCTATCTGATGCATTATGTGAAGCAATCCGTGCTTTAGACACTACAGGTTTGCCTTTCAACAATTCGAAACATTTTAGTTACCATATCTAGGAGCATTCATCCTTGTGAAAAAAAACTAAAGCAACCGAGTCGAGAGATGATTTGAAGAACTAAGTATGGGATTTAATTGATATGTTTTATTTTTTAGTTGTGGGTCATGTACGGATGATGGACCCTTGTGATGTTAGTAACCTAAAAGGCTAAAATAATCGTATATCAAACTTATGTTATTGCAGATCTATCAGCTGCGGGTGTCTGGGAACTGTTCCTGCCAATAATACGAATCCTATTGAGAGAAAAAGATGTGCTTGATCCAGCACACAAGAAAGCTCTTAATGTCATATTGAAGAAGAGGTCTGGTCTAATATTCTACACCTTCAGCATTACGATGGGCTTTATACTGTCCTTTATTCTTGGTGTCAAGGGGTTCATGGATAGGGTGACCGGATGGAAACACCACCACCATCACTAAATCTAAAGATCAACTAGCATTTTAAGTATTCTCTAGTAGTACTAAGGATTAGCTTATTAACAAACAACCAAGATTTTAGTCCGTCATGTGAATTGGTCTCTGAGTGAGGAGATTCTTCTTTTACGGATTGGTGATTTAACTTGTTTCATTATGCCAATATCGGACATTGGCATAGAAAAGTCGTGTAAGTACGTTACTATATATAATGTCTTATATTTGCACTCATTGTATGTATGATAGTATGCAGGTTGGGTTGTGTGTAACAATGTAAATACATAAAGTATCTGGGTTCAAGTGGATTAGTGGTGAGTATGTAACATTATGATAGAGAGTAGAATTGGGTTAACTAGTTCTGGGTGAGTTCCAGTGAAGTATGTAACACCCCAATTTTTTCCTCAAATAAAGCCTTGAACAATAATTTAGTGATTACATTCCTATATTAGGTTATTGTAGCAAATCTTATAAAGTGTGAGTTAATGTGCAACATCATTTGACAGTTGAATGGGTTGAACATGGATTAAGACTTTTAATCCTTGTGATGTTCCTGATTACGTGGTGAACTACTGATAAGTATATATCGAACCTTTTTATAATTTTAGACTTTTATAACGTCAACACACATTAAACCCTATGGAGAGAATGAGAACGGGAATTAAAAGAGAAGCAGAAAGTATAAGCAAGAAATAGGATCTTAAGTCTTAACGACGTTCAGTTTGGAGTTGCGGTTTCAATGTATAATTAGAAGTTATATTTTCTACCCTGTTCAGATTATATGCACTTACCTATACGAATAGTACATGATAAGTTGATTGGTAGAGTTTTCAAGTGTTTCTGGGTTGCCATAACCAATTGATAATCGTATAATACTACAAGAATTGGTTCCATAGTAATCCACGCGTCAACTCCTAGTCAAACCCTATTCCATCCAACCGCCGGTTGAATCCACTTTTCAGAATATTCCGTTAACCTCTTTTAGTTTCTTATTAATTATCCACTTTGATAAATTTACAATTTTGTATGTTCATTTATACATATATATATATATATATATATATATATATATAATTAGGATCAATGGAGAAGGATTTTATAGGAGAGAAAAGAGAGAAGATATGTGAACCCTTGGATCAAATAATCAATGGCTAAAACAATTTTGTAAACTTTCTTGGCAATAATTACACATTCTTAATTAAAGAAGTGCAAAACAGTATATTTGCTAGCATTCAATTCATTGATAAAAAAAAACGTACAATTAACTTGTTTCCTTTTTCCCATTAACTCTTCAAAATTAACTCTTCAGGTAACACTTCACTTTCCTTTTTCCCATTAACTCTTCAGAAATTCGATTCTTTTCTTTTTCTTATTTATTTTATATTTGACTAAAATTTATTGGTAGGATTTTGTGACAGAAAAACGTAGGAATCAAGATTGATTCAACAATGTTTATTTTTAGTTACTTGTTGAATCAATGTACTATACTTGATTTGGAATGAACTATTAAAACATTTTTCTTAACTAATTGATAGTATACTTTTTGTGAATAATAAATGTAATATAAATATAGTGAATCATATATATGAATATAAATAGTGTGGTGAAAGTCTTGTATGAGATTAAATATGTTGAATCATACTTTTAAATAGTTGAATCAGTGCGGTGTCTCTATGAATGAAAGACATAATATGTTGAATCGGTATACTTCTTATAATTGAATCTTAATGGGAGTTTGACGTAAGAGAGATATAATAATTTATTAATTTCGAATCGTTCAATATTGAATTATTATATTGTCTAACAGAATCAATAACATACAAATTTAATATATTGAATTCTAGTTTAAAAAAATGTGAATCATCCTTATACAATAATTGTGAATCAATGTTCTTTTTTATATTTATTTCTTTTTTGTGAATCATAGCCTCGACTTTTATAATTCTTAAGAAGTTGCCAAACTTATTTATAAAAAATAATAATTCAAAACAATAATAATTATTGAAATTGATATTAACACAGAGAGTGAATACTATAAAATCTTGCATTATATGAATGGATGATTACTTTTGAATCAATACAATTAATGATGCTCATCATATGAAGCGGACGACAGAACTGGGATACATATTTTATTCGTTTGTAGTAACCTAACAACTCACAATAATGATCTTTTAGGAAGGAAAAAAATGATTTATTCGTTTGTGTGTATGTTTCAAAGAAAATAACTTTACCCATGTATGCAGCCCAATTTTTGTTTCTATTTTACTTGAAAAAATGTAATTCTGATCATGAACCATTTTGTGTGAATGAAATAGACATTTAGTTATCCAACATTTTCACATAATGAGTGTGGTCGATTGTTTTTTGAAAAACTAGTTCTCCACATTTTATGAAAATACCAGTAACTGCCATAGATATTTAAAATTATTAATTAATTAATACTAATGGATTACCTAAAATACTCTTTCACCATAATTTGAAATGATTGGTCTACAATGCTTCTCCCTCTTCTCTTCTTAAATTTTCTTCTTTTTAGATCCTCCTAGTATATATATATATATATATATATATATATATATATATATATTAATGATTATATATATTTTGTATGTTCATTTATTAGCAATTCTTAAGCACTTAAAACTAAATTAATTTAAAACTCCAAATAAATAAATAAACATATAAGAAAATAAAGTTTATTTAGGGTAGAAGAGTAACTTCTCAACCAAAGCTGTGACCAAGTGGTTTGTGAGGAACTTCTCAACTTAGTGGTTGGTGGTTCAAGTCTCGTAGGAGATAATTTATAAATATTCGTGATAATTGTATATATATAATTCATGGGATAGCTAGGTAATGTAGAGTTGCTTTAAAAAAGAGTAAAACAGTTTTTAGAAGAGAATTTTATATGTATCTTAACAAACAAAAAGAATAGAAAGAAAGAAAAATTTCAAGACCAAGTGCACATGCACTTCTGGGTGCAAAGATATGTAAGTTGAGTCACTTAAACATGTTTGCCAAATTAATTAAATTCAATAATAAAGGTTTAGACAATAATTTAGCATTGATGAACATTACTTTTCACAAATAATATAAGTGTAATTTTTTATTAATGTTTTGAACATATATACCTATATATCAATAAAATACTATAAACATTTATATGTTATAAAATGTGATAGGTGGGGGTGATTAGTAGGGGTGTTTATGGACGGTTGATCGGAGACGCAGTTAACCAAAGATCGGTTATTCAGAGTCCCGATTCGAAATATTTTTGAACCTAAACTTAAACTGAAAAATTCGGTTAACCGGAAATCGGTTAACCGTTTTTTGGGTTCGGTTACACGGTTAACCAAATTAACCGTTTAGTAATTAATACTTATTTAAAAAGTAATTAATAACCTACAAATATATAATTATTTTTTAGTGTTCACTATATTAATTTTTTTGATAATAGAAATATTAAAAGATAACCATTTACTCTTTATAATTGTATATTTATGTTTTACGTACGTAAATCGTCTTAGTATAATTAGAAATTAAGTAGTAATAGTTACCATATTAGACCAAAATTAAGCTTGGAAATTACGTAAAAAAGAAATATAAATGATTTTATCAAAATTTAAGTGTAAATATTTATATATGAATATAAAATGTACAATATATATATATACATAAATTTAAAACTATATATAAGATTTTCGGTTTCTTCGGTTAACCGTTTATCACGTTCATCCCAAAATCATGAACCGAAATCGAAATCGAAAAACAAAAAAAAATGGTTCGGTTAACCGAAACCGAAAAAATGAAAAAATTCAGTTCGGTTAACCAAAATTCAGTTCGATTATACTGGTTCTCCGGTTTCTGAATATTTTGAACACCCCTAGTGATTAGTATATGTTAATAAGTTAAAAGGTCAACATTGTAAATTATCATGAATATAGGTTAGAAGCAAAGGAACATGGATCGAACATCCGACCTCTTATTTAAGAGACATTGATTATACCAGTAAGCTAAGTACATAATAGTAATTTATTTTAGATTTTTGGTTATTATCTACCTATCTAAGTAATAGAGGATAGCCTCTTTCCTATGTGTCATATTTTGACAACTAAGCAAAATCCTAGGTGTCATTACCTTAACTTCCTAAAAAATCCTATGTGTCATTCAAATTGAAAAAATTCTAAACCCATCTATTTTTTAGCTATTAAACTATTAAAAAAAATTATAACACGTAGATTCCAACAAATAAATTCAATAAAATATAATTTCAACCTATTAATTAATTAAATAATAGGCGTTTTTGTTTCACTTGATATCTATTCCTAATATATATTTCTATATAATAAATAATTAGATTGAATTAATGGTTTTTTTGCCGAAAAATGAACAACTTATTCTCGTTTTTGTGTTTTGGGGTATAAGATATTCTTAACTTTTTAAAATGAACAACTTATATTAAAATTGGGATTAAAGGGTATATGGCTAAAAAGTTTGGAATATTTGATACGCGAAAACACGCTAATGTCAGTGATTCGGTAAATATGACATAGATTGAAGAATGGTTAAATGCTTCTTTGGGAAAAACGAGAATTATTGACTCATTAATCTTCCACAAATGGTTAAAAATTTCGAACTTTTTGGTCATATACCCTTTAATCCTAATTTTAAAATAAGTTATTCGTTTTAAAAATTTAGGAATATTTGATACCCCAAAACACAAAAACGAGAATAAGTTGTTCATTTTTCGGCAAAAAACCATTGAATTAATGAGTATTAAATGTAAATATATGCATAAAAAAGGAAATAATTAGATTGAATTAATGAGTATTAAATGTAAATATTAAGGAAATTTTAACTTTATTAAATGCACCCTAACGTGTGCCACAGGGGCACACGTTAGCAAATCCCATGATAATTCTTCAAAAATTAAAGATTTATGTCACACCTCAAATTCGGGTTGCGGAAGCGAATCAGGTCGGGGCGCGACTAATCAAATATCCAAACACCAAGGTATATAATGAACGACCACTAAATGCGTCGTTTACAATTGTTTTGATTTAAACAAAGTTTACATCAAAATATAGTTTACATTAGCTCAGTTTCTAAATTGAGAGATTTACATACATAATTAATTTATACAAAATATAATAATGCAGCTAAATCTCTGAATATTTTGCATGATGACTCGAGCTAATGATATCCTGAAAACAGGCCAACCTACTGCTGGGTACCTGTGATACATGCTAAAATAGGTCAGCGAAATGCTGGTGAGCTCACAGGTTTGTATGTCAACACATATTGTATGAACCGCAAGATTTAATTGAATTTAAATTGCAATTAAGCAAAATAAAAGTTTTACAGCCATGAGCACATAGTCTGAGCTTAACTCGAGGTGTCAGGTCCACATTTAAGGTATCCTGATCAAGGTGCCTCCCACGAGTGCCTAATCTACACTCGTCTGAACAAATATTAGTACATCTATTTACCCAGTTAGTGCATGCTAACCCGGACGAGGAGGGTCAATCCTATATGGTACCATATACTAATATTCACGCTACAACGTATTACCAAACTATGTTGAGGAGGGCTTTGAAAGATTAGTGAGATAACTCATGTAGTAATTGTTTGTTTTCGTACTTGCGTTCAGATAGTTAAAATAAAACGAGCAATGATATCACACCCCTGAGTAAAACAGTAAAATAGGGGCTATGAGACTCACCTGAGTCTGGAGAGTTTAACTAATTAAACTTGAGTTGATTAGCCGAGAATCGATGTCCGAAGACTTGTAACCTGAGGGTGTCCACGACACACGATGGTTATAAACGTGAGTAGGTATCTATAAAGACTACCTTTGTAGTTGTACATCCAACTAGAATGTCCAAATTACTACGATTTGGTTGATTTGATTATGTTTTGAAAACGTGTACGGCCCGTTGGTGATGGTTTGTGATGATATTAATAATCTCTGAATTCATTTCCTTATACTTAATAAGGTAGGAAATCGGGTACGGGGGTCCAGGGGCAGCGCCCCTGGTAGCGGGGTCCAAGGGGTGGCAACCTCTGGCGGGGTTCAAGGGGCAGAGCCCTTAGTTGGGGTCGAGCTGGCAGGTCAGCTT
Organism: Pseudognaphalium luteoalbum; assembly: GCA_963422505.1. Lineage (NCBI taxonomy): Eukaryota > Viridiplantae > Streptophyta > Magnoliopsida > Asterales > Asteraceae > Pseudognaphalium > Pseudognaphalium luteoalbum. Next base: position 5,771,002 of record OY730194.1, read on the forward strand.
GGAAAATTTTTATTTCTACTATATTGCTTTAGTGAAAAACGTATCTAAAATTTGAATTTGGGTGAAATCAAGTGATAAAATTTTAGGTCTCGACACTTAGTAAAATTTATGTTTTCTAGGTTCCGTTTCATGCGACACTTGTAGCGTCACTTGAGGAAGTGATGCATAAGGGGCGGCACTTAAGCAAGTTTCGGGTACAAGTGTCGGTATCAGGGTCATGTGTCACTAGGGTTAGTGTCGGATGAAATCAGAATTCAATTATAGGCGACACTTAGACAAATGTCGCTATAAGTGTCGGTTAGGAGTGTCGGGTATTGAATTTGCGACACTTAGACAACTGTCGGGAAAAAGGGGTTTTATGCGGCACTTAGGCAAGTGACGCAAGATTAGGGCTTTAAGCGACACTTAATGTGTCACTTAAGGAAGTGACGCACCACTGCACTGGCCTATGCGACACTTACTTCTGTCGGCCGGATTTTGGGCCGAAATCGTGTTATACGGTTTTCGTTTGACTTGAAACTTTTACCCAACCCATATTTGGATATATTAAGCTTAAATAAACAACTTTTGTGAAAAATAAATGAAATCTAAGAGTTTTCGAGAATTGTCGGAAACTTACGAGTTAACGCCGGGAGAAACCGAAACAATGGAAACGTAGATCGTGATGCGGTGAACGTTTTTCTCCAAATGAGCTTGGCGATTTAGGGTCGTTTGATGGTGTTATTTAGTGAAAATAAGTAGTGGTGATTTGGGGTTGGAGATGGAAGAAAAAGGAAGAAAGAGAGAGAGAGAGTTTGAGATGTGTGTGTGTGATGTTTGGAGGGAAATGAGAGGTGGGGAGGTGATGACCTTACCTTGGCCGTTTTTGTAGGGCCCACCCTCAAGTGGGTGTGTCCCAAATATTGTTCCCCGCGTTTGCGATTCGTGCGGTGTTCTTTTTCCCGATCGTTTAAACGTTAAATAATTATTTTATGCGTTTAAAAATATAAATTTTAGAATACTAATATTACTCAAAAATTTTGTCAAAGTATTTCATCAAATACTTTGTAGTTGAGTTATAAAATATAACTGAGTTTTCTTTCGGTTTGTTCGCGCGTTTAATGTTTTTAGATCGCGTAGACGTCATTTGTACGATATGAATTAAATACAAAATATTATCAAAATAATATTTGTGATATAATAGCGTTATTAAATAATGTTATATTATTTAATAAAATTGTTCACCAACGTCCGTATTAATTGAATCGAATTACATTCGATTTGAATTGCGTACGATTTAATCAAATCGCATAATTGTATATATTCAACAATATATATTTCGATACATTAATTAGCCTAACACATAACTAATTACATGTATTATAGTTGATTAGACACTAATCACTAGTCCTAATTTGACGGGTGTCACAATTTATAAGTATTCCGATCTTATTACTCTCTACATGTTTTCATGATAAATTTGATTAGTTTAATGAACAAGTAACGGAGAGCAGCTCATCAGTAGGTGATCATGAAGAAAAAACTTCATTGTCTACTCTTTGCTTTCTAGATGATTAGTTTATCTTCTAACTAAATATTTTTTTATACAAAGTTCTTTGTCTTGATTAATTATATATTTTACTCATCATTCACGTGGTTTATCAACATGCTCATTGTTGTTTTGTGTTGTTTATATAAGATAAATTATTTTTGCAAATTAATATCGAGAATTGTTGAATATGAATCATCCTGTGCGTCGAACAGGTTAAAAAACTAATATGGGTTTTAATATGTCATTTCATGAAAGTTTGGTATTTGATAATATTAAGGTATTTATCATTATCACTCATTATTAATTTGTGATTTCACTTCGATGAACTAGACATCATGTTGTTTGTATAGTGTTAGGGTCTACATTCCTTCTAAACTGTAATATATCAATATGTAGGTACTTAGTTTAGTTATTTATGTATACTTGACTATATGAGTACGTATCCCCAATCTTTTTCATCATCCTATAATTATTAGTCGTGCATCGTACGGGCATGAAAACTAGTTAACATATATGAGAATAAGACAAATCAAGTAAAACAAAGTATTACTATTCATAAGAGCACAAGGTGTGCATCCATGTGGCTTCAACGTTCTTCTATGAGGACACCGAGGCTCGGTGTTCTCCTACCCCGCTTCGGTGTTCTCACCGGTGTTCTTGCAAATTTTTTAGGTCACCGTCCATGTAAAGACTTTGAAACATTCGACGTTCTTGTTTTTTTTTGTCTTCTTCTCATTTTTTTTCAAATAAAACAAATACTATAAAAAGCACCAGAACACTGTGGATATTTTTTACCACATCACAAAATCCTCACTTTCAACATTCTCCAGAACACTATCTAGAACACCGGTTACTACACCCTGTGCTCTAAGTGTTGTGTAATTGATACTAAAGGGTAATTGATTAAAAGTGTTGTTAGTGAAGATTTTCAAAACTGCGTGAAGAGTCATTGTGGACACTTAAACTGAGACGGAAGGAGAATCTAATCGAAGATAAACGGATGTTGATTTCAAATATGTATTTTTAATAATTTTAATCATACCGATTATAAGATAATTCTTAAAATTCAAGTGGGATTCCTAGAGCAACTATTCTTCCGATAATATATTTTTAATATTATTTATCACATTTGGTAACAAAAAGAAAAAAGAAAAAAAAAATGAACATTTTTATTCTATCCTACGGATTTACAATTTCGCCATCCAACAAAACGCGCGTCGTTTTGCGATCTCATGACTCAAATCGCTCTACCGCCTGTCATGAAACGATAAACTATGACACGTCATCACAGGCCCCCTAATATTGCCACGTGTCAATGACATCAGCTGATTTTGGTCCCCACACCGAACCCTTTAAAACTCTGATTCAACCCTAAAAGCGCCAAAAAAGCACCTCTATCTCGATCAAGAACTCGCTCACATCACTCGGAAGTATGAATACTTTCACTCATTTAAACATCTATATAATCGATTTTATGTATATATATGTCTGTATCTATCGATTTATATAATGAATCGTTAAAATTTCATGTGTATGTTGTCCCGATTGTCGATTGTTTGTGTATTTGATTGATTATTTAGCAACTGATCGTAATTATATTGTTTTTGTTGTCCGATGATTTTGATTAACTGTCTGTTGTTAGGTTTCGTGGTTAATAAGCTAAGTGTTATTGTAATTTGCTCACATTCATTAGTATCATGTGACTCGGTTGGTAAATGAGGGCTCATACTTTTTACATTTTAGGTATTTGTTGAAATTGACGATCTTAGGGTTTTTGTGGGTTTTATGATCCGTCTGGTTGGTTTTTTTGTTATTTGATTAGAATGGTGATTGGTGCATTATGTGTTTATCGAAAAGAATTGATTGTTTTTGTGATTGATTTGTATTAGTGAAATATTTCGATTGACCTAATTAGGGTTTTGAATTGTGGTTTGCTTATTAATAAGGGAATTATTGATGCAGTGTTTTGATGATGGGAAGTAGCAGAACGAACGAAAAGGGCAAGGCGCCTGCTTTTGCTAATTCGTTTATAGAAGTCAATGATGATAATGCTAAGAATATTGTTCCGAGTATACCCACAGAAGGAAATGGTGATGGAGGTGAATTTGATTTTCTGCTAGATGATATAGATATGCCATTCTCACTTGCTGGTTGGGAGGATGTTCATCAATCTGTTGCCCAAGGTATAGCTGAAAATACTGGCAATTCTGGACTTCCTTATTTGAACCCTAATAGCCATCAGAATTCCCAAATTAACATGAGTTCCAATACTGTAAACACAAGTCTTCGAGAAGCTCCATTATTACCTGAGTGGAACATTGGGTGGGATCAAAAGTTTATGAATCAAGGGCACAATGCAATATCTGCTGCTGGTATTAGTACCATTGGCGGACAATCAAATTTTGCACCTTTTAACAGACCACGGGTATATAGAGATCTTGTCGGTTCGTCTTTTGTATTTCAACCTCAAGACATTGCACCAGTTCATACTCGAAACAGTGTCAATTTGACTACCAATCAATGTGGTGTTCAAGGAAAAATTGAGGGTAGTTTCTTGAGTCTTGGTATTGGAGGCACTCAAGAAGCCATAGCTGGATCTCGACCGAATAACAGAGAGGTATCTGACAAGTTAGGAGAAGCAGCTTCAGCCGAGTTGAAGAGAGCTTGTGCTCGAAGTGCTATGGATCAAACTTTTGGTCAAACATTAGATGATGACTTCATGGGTTTTCAGAGAAACAATAGTGGATTTTCTAATCAATTCAGTCAAGTGGATAGAATGGCCTTAACTAACAATGAGGTTGGAGTTCATTGTACTCTAAATAGTGGACCAAGTTCTAGCCCTTATCATGTATTACAGATGCAACAAAATGATATGCAACATGGCATCTCTCAGCATGACGTTAGTAGCAGGAATGCAAGATATGGTTATATGGATCATCATAGAGCCTTTGTAGGTAATCAAGCTGTGTATTCAGGAACACTTGGTGGTAATTCTGTGCAGCTCTTGAACTCCCAACAACATAACTTGAATAATTTAGCACCAGAGTCTGCTAAGCCTTCATTGTTTGCCTCCCAGACACCTTCAGGGCAGCCACACAATATTTGTCACAGAACTGCCAGCAACCTACCATCAGAGTCTTCCACAAATTCTCCTTCTCTTGGACTTGGACGTTGTTCTACCATGCAGAATTATGCAGCTAAACAAGGTGGTTGTTTCCTTTTATGAGACTTTTAAGTTGTCGGGTTACTTAAATCATTTACACTACGCAACTTTTATTGATGCTAATGAAATCGTATTCTCATTATTGAAGCAATTAGTTGTCTTTATGATATTCTCTCAGGGAAACTTGTGTCACTAAATGACATGCCTACTCAGAATCCCGGAGGCAGTCTGCTTCCCCAGAGGGCAACAGCCCCTCAAGTATCTTGGGTCGGTCGTGGTGCAGCTTCCAGCAATGCACCGTTTCCCAAAAGGCTGGGAGTTGAGTATAATGGGAGAAATTTTTCTCAAGCTGCTCAGAGACATCCATCCCTCATGGGAACAAACTTGCAGGCAACTAGTATAGGTATCCTGACGTCTACCATTTTATATAGTTGTATTGATTGGCTGATTGCTATGTGCATTTGCGTTTATTGAAACTATATCCAGGTATTAGGAAGCATAATATAGCTTATGTAGTAACTTATTCATTTTGTACCTTGCATTTGCATTAATGACAATGATAACTTATCCCTCACCCACGAAGAATAGCAAAGTGAATACGGTTTAGCCTTACTCTAGGTTTGCACATCTTTTGTGCTTTGCATTTAGTGATTTATGTTGTGTATATTCAGGTCAGATATGCCAATTTTCAGTTGAAGGCGCCTCTCGCCTGCCAGAGCATGGTGTTCGACCTTCTGTTGGTATGAATTATTTGATCTTTTTCTCAATATCTTTGTGATGATCGTAGTAATTTCTTGAGAGGGTTTTCTTGATATTCTGATCGAGCACCTGTTAATTACGTGTCAAATTATCAAGAAGCATTTTTTTCTCTCGGAACTAAAAACCGAGGTTCCAAAGGCTATGCTAGAGGTGGAAAATTCCGTGGGTTGGGCCAAGTTGGATAAATGGACAGGACATGCATTTTTTGTACACATCGAAACGGGTTGGGTTGGCCCGAAACAGTTTTGTTGGATAGATAGCTAGTGTTTCAAGAATGATTACAAAATCCTTTCGTTTAATTATAATCTATTTTTTGAATGACATGATTTACTAGGTTATGCAATGTAAGGTATGTTGGGCTATTATTGATCTGGTTTGGCCCATTTCACCCTCTTTTCTTCTAAGCTTTCTTATTATTTACCCGCTCAACCCATTAGAGATAAAGCGTAACCTGACCAGTCATGAATGGGTTGAAACAGTCTCCTGTAAGCCCCAATACTAATCTGTGCTAGCAATCAGCAATGTTGTGTATTTGATGTTTGTTTTTGTCTTATATAGGCCAATCTCAAGATGCAGGGGTTCAGCTTTATAAGAATCCTCGAGTACCAGCTTCCGCCAATGGTATTTGAAACTCTGAATCTCTCTCTCTGGTTGCACTTTGATACAATAAGAACCTGACAGGCTGACTGTATGCAACTTTAACACATTTCTGGAGCATCTTGGATTGTAACTATAAATACCTAACTCTTGTTTACAATTCATAATTGTTCAGCTTCAACCGATAGGCTGTATCAAACTAGGACTGCAGTCATACCACCCCAGCCAGCATCTCAGTGGGTTCAGCGTCAAAGGACAGTGCGTCCAACTATTCATCATTCTATGCCAAACACATCCGCCGCAATACGAGCTATACCTGCTCATTCTATGCAAAACACATCCACCGCAATACGAGCTGTACCTGCTCATTCTATGCAAAACACATCCACCGCAATACGAGCTATATCTGCTCATTCTATGCAAAACACATCCACCGCAATACGAGCTATACCTGCTCATTCTATTCAAAACACATCCACCTCAATACGAGCTATACCTGCTCATTCTATGCAAAACACATCCCCTGCAATGCGAGCTATACCTGTAACAACTGCTCTTCATCAACGCGCTATACCAGTTGTGCCACTGACACAACCTTCTCGTCCTTTAGCTGTTCCCGTGGCTGCTCATATTCGTCCTTCTATACCACAACCATCACATTATAGACCTCGTATGCCTGTGCCAACTGCTCCTAATGTTTGTCATATTACACGGAAAGGTATTTCTGTTGTCTCCCATTCTCAAACTTTTCTTCTGTATATATTTATTAATGCGTAATTGTGAATTTGTGATTATGTTACATCTCTTGTCTTCATTTTGAGGTTCTTTAGTATATTTCTTTTACAAAATTTGGATTTAGTGGTTGTTGTGTTGTCAATGCATATATTTGTTATAGTAAGTTCAATATCTCTTAGTATTGTTCATGCCCACTCTTTGGACTCAATTCCACACCTACCTTGTCGAGTAGGGAGTAACATAGAAGAGCGAGGGCATATGTTTGCTTGCAAATGGTCTCTATTTCATAAAATGGGTTGTAAGGTATCCCAAGCCAAAAACCACCTTTTTACTTTCAGTTTTATCTTATTAGAGATTTAGCTTCCCTAGTTTGGGGTAGAAGGCATGTGTTGAAACATTTAAGCAATGGAGAAAACAGAAGGTTAAAAGAACATATAACACTCTTTGTAGTTACTTCTGTATGTTTTTGAACAATTTAGTGCTAAACCCTAAACCATTTAAACAATAATGTCTCTTTGTAGCACATACTTCCTATACCTCCAAGTTGAAACAAGGTTGCTTAAGTTTCAGTTGGCCATATGTACTTTTACTTCCTCTTTAAATTCAATGACTTGAAGTAGGTCTCCATATGTCCAAAGAACAAGTTGGTGTTCTTTGCATCCCATGATCCAGCATAGTCAGAATTTGGCACTTAAATGGTCCATGGACTACCCTTGCATGGCTTGGAGTTGCTTCAAGATTAGCAATCATCTTGGCTACTCGAGCTTGGATGTTTGCCAACTCTCGAGCTTGATCGTTTACCAACTCTCAAGCACCCTAACACCTATATTTATTGTTTCTAATGTTCCCTTCAATTCTTGCTCAACCTGGCCACGATGGTTATTGACATTGGCCATAGCTACCGGTGAGCATTTGATGGCCAGACGCTATGTTTGTAAATGAGTGCAAATCCTTTAATCTCGTGTGGCAAGCATCCTTTTTTTTATATAGCAGTGGCTTTGTTGTTTTGCATGTTTCCTGGAACTTGGCTTGATCCAAGTCGTCTGATTGATTCAACTTGTTGCAAGTTTATTTTTTCCAAGATTTATTTAGCATCATTCTGAACACACTTACGACATTGAGCAACTAGTTACACAACAGATGTGATAATCTCTAGATATACTCCATGTGCTGAGCTGGCAAGATTGGTGCAGTGGGTAATGGGCTTTGGTTAAAATGATCCATTCTTAAGTGCAAACAGGCCGGGTCGGGTCTAACTTTAAACAACTGTTGTTAAAATGTGTCATTTCTACTTTTTACAAATATTTAATGCGTCAATGGTTACTTATATATTATAATATTAATATTAATATCAGACTACCGCTTTATTACGTTGCTTGACTGTCCCACCTCTAAGCTTTTTATACATTTTGTTTAGTGTTTAATAATTTTCATCCTCTATTGTTTTCTTCATATGGTATGAACTGGTTTGCCACTCTGTGCGGTGTGTAGCTTAGTTGTAACTTTATCAAGTTAACCACTTAGTTTCTATGCTGCGTATGTGATTATACTGTTTTGCTTGGGTTCCTGTTCTTCACTAAATCACCTTGAATTTCAAATTTACTTTACCATCCCGATCTCTGTTTTTAATACATATCTAACTATGAAGAGTTTAAATTTTACAGTTATATTTGCTTCTCTGTTTTATTTACTGCAATTTGTTTCTTTTAAGCATAAAGGCAGCATATTTGTTTTTTTTAAGCATAAAGGCAGCATGGTAATAATTTTGATTATGCACAGATCCTGATGCGATTCCTAAATTGACTGGATACAAGTGTTTCCTGTGCAAGAGGGACCTTGCTCTAACTTCAGAAGGCGCCGTATACCAACCTACTGTACCACCACCTGTTGCGGTTCTTCCTTGTGGGCATACATTTCATGATCAGTGCCTGGAGAATATCACTCCTCAAGACCAGGCGAAAGAGCCTCCTTGCATTCCTTGCGCCATTGGTGAAAACTAGGTCTCATCTCTAACCCTATTTTTTATGGGTTTCTGAGAATATATATACATATGCGAAGTAAACAGATAGATGGAAGGGGGTAGGAGTAGGGGTATATGTATGTACATGAGAAGAAATGATTTTTGATGCCTCAATTCTATGGGGTTGAAATTGGCAAGATGGGCTCTAAAAGGCTTACATGATCATAGATAGCCCTTCATTGTTTGTATAATGCCATAACTCTGATGAAATTATTTGTGGCTTTTGTTATTACGTAGGTACTACGATGTTCAAAATCTGTAGTGCGTGTATAGAGAGGGTTGGGTAATGGGTCCAAACATAATAAGTGGTACCGGTCAGAATGAGTTGACATGGTGCACTCGTCCAATTTTGTTTGATTTTTTTTTTAAAAAACTTGATCCTAAAAGTATATTCATTTAAGTACACTTTGGGTGTCTTTGTAACCGGGGTTGACCCATAGGCCATAGGAGTATGGGACACATCTAATTTGTTATCTTATTCCCACTCACTATTTATTAGCTGAACACCACCTTGTAGGGTATTCCATTGTACAACACTGCAAAACATGTTTGGTGGATGTAAGGTTAAAAATGGCAGTGTACGAATCGTTTCCCATAAGTAAATAGGATCGAAATTGTTGCAATATTACTTATGGGATATTAGTTGTTAATCCAATGTGGTATGATCTTCTGATATTTTTAAAATTGCTATAGTTGGCTAACAGTTAAAATATTCTTGAAAATTTATTATTATTATAGAATGATGTGATGTGATTAGAAGAGGGAATTTAAATTTGTAAACAAGATTGTGCAAATAGTACATAAATAATGAAAGGCCGATGTAAACCTACTATACTGATTAACCAATAAGTTCTTTGTAGAAGAAATCCATGCGAAGCATGGACTTTGTTCTGTACTCCTGTTGTTGACACTTATAATCCCTTTAGGCTATCAAATTTGTGGATGTTTAGCTGACTAAAATTTCCTAGTTTATAATCTGGTAACGAGGGGGCTTGCGTCTATACATGTAGTGTGGTGGTTGGGCTTCGACCTTCTTCGTTTTCATTGATAACGAAAAGCAAGATTAATCTCTGAAAGCCTTTTCCTTCCTTACGCCATCTTCAATCATCTTTATAATGGTTTTTTATGATGCGAGTTTGCTATATTACCGTATTTCATCAATATTCTTATATGGTATCTAAAGATGAGAAAGTTAACTCTATTAAATTTAATAACAATGCAAAAGTTTTAAGTTTGCCATTAAGATTTTATTTTATTTTGTTACAATTACTAATTCATACATCATTTAACTATGTTAGCTATTTATACAATTTTTTTGGAGAATTAGTTAAACTCCGGAAAGGTCGATAATTATATTGTTTAGTGTTTGCTCTTTTATTTTCATGATTGTAATAAATACGTTTTCATATTGGAATTGGTAATTGTATACATATATGCATGTCTATCGAAGGTCTTTCTGTAATCAAACTTTTTTGGAATCGGGCTCTCTATCCTCGAATATAGCAATAAGTTTTTATATATCAGCTCATTATACCTCGAGAGTATAGCAATAAGTTTTTATATGTTACTAGCTCATTATACCTTGTCCTCAGACGAAATTGTGTATTATATTTGTTGTACCATACTAGATGCCACAACTATATTGTGTTAACATAACTTTTTGTCTGTAAGATCAAATTATTTAATGTTAATTTGTTCCCATCATAAAATTAAATGTTTGATAAATAATGTTATCTTATCATAAATATACTATTGAAAGCGTAGGATTGTGTTATCAAATATTCAATTAATCAATTCGACCAAAAATTAAAATTTAAAACATGATAATCTCATAAATAATAATTGGATTTTTATAACGGTAACCCTAAGGACTATGTTTAAAAATATATTTTATGTATAAACAGTGGTACATTAAGGTTAGGGCAATTGGTCTAAAAATGTATTGAACTTGTTACAAAATCCTATTGTATGCATCATACTTTTAAAAGTCCTATTGTGTATCAAACTTACTAATTATTGCTATTGTATGTAGTCATTAACACTAATGACGTTTGATTGGTCATAAGCATCCTACGTGTTCGATACATTTTTCAGATCATCATCTTCATCAACTTTATTAACTTCAATTTTCCGACGACACCATTTTTTCCGACGATATCATTTTTTCGGCGAATCATTTTTTCCGCAGGTACCACCGCAACTAATATACACATCCTAACCACCAAGCCTACCATCTACGACATCACCACCATCTCCACCATTTTTCCGACAACCCCATTTTTTTCGACGACCTCACAACAACCAATTACACATCTCCAACCACCAAACTATATCATCTTCAACTCATCACTATCTCCAAAACATTATCATCTCCGACATCACCATCAAATTAAAAGGTTGAATTTGAATAGTTTTGTTAGATAATTTGGCTTCTCTCTATCTACTAAAATGAATATCTCATTTTGTTTAATGTTAATAAAAATAGTAAACTTTTTTTTTAATTTAGTTGATATTGTATTTAACATTAAATAGTATGTGTGTATATACGAGTTTTATTGATAGTTAAATTATCACCACTATTAAGATAATTTAGTACCATGCTAAGCGTGATTGTGTTTTAAGTACTACGTATTTTATAGGAGTTGTGATTTGTACACCACTAACTTTTAGTCATACATTACTATTTATGCTTTAAACTGTTGTACTGTACAACATACTGATGTATATTAGTGATGTATGGCTAAAAATTGGTTGTGTACGTGAACAAGAAACATAATCTAAGTTTACCAATTTTGAATAATAAAAAGTTTAGGATGCTCTTTGTTATCACATGTATAATGTGGGGATCGAATATATATTACATATTAGTGTGAATTAAAAATGGGGAAAAAAAATGAAAAAGGGACACGAGGAAGGAAAGCGCCTGAATTTACGAAATTTAACGGCCGTGAACACCAAAGAGTATATTCTTTTGTTCGAGTAAATTACAGTTAGACCCTTACTCTATTACCTTACTTCTAATAAGCCTCCTCCTACTTTCAATTTGATCATTCAGATCCATTCCATCAAAAATCGTGACACCAACATTTTTTTAAAACACAGAAAAAAGTTAATGATAGATAAATATAATTAACACACCGAATAGTTTATGTAAATTGGAGTACGCTGGTTTTACACATATCGTTCGTTTTCATTCTTCATATTTTTACAACCTAATAAAATCATAAACTTGGAATTTTGTAAGAAGTTGATATAACTTTATTACAATTGCTTTTACCCAAAAAAAACTTTATTACAATTGCTATATACAAAATCATGATAAGTTTAATAGAAATTTCTGAGTTTTCATACGAAAATAATTGAATCTATACTATGTGATTGTTACATATATTCGAATATATAAATATCCTATATGCTCTCATGCATGTCAATTTGTTACTTTTTTATTACACATTATCATCCGATTTATAAAAAATTGTATAACAAACACATGGCAAATTATCAAATTTTCCTTGTCAATAATAACCATCAAATGTATATGTATAAGTTTGTTCTGTAAAAAATATAAAACTTTGTCATTTTTTATGTTTAGTAATTAACCAATAGATAGATAGATATATAACAGGACAATTCAAAACAGGATCTTTGTTTCAACATTTATCATAAGGGGCAAAAGACAGAATTTGATAATTGTTAATATAGGCCATTAAATAAAGAATCCCTCCATATTGTCACTAAGGGCATTATGGTAATTACACTCCTTTTCCACAGATAAAATAAGACAGCTCATGTCCACCGTGTACATTTCAAGGACCCCAAATTAAATCTCGACCGTCCATTTTTCATGATCTCACCGTCAAAAAATCTATTTCTGTTGTCATCATATAGTAGTATTTGTGAGCAACAAATGTACGTTATACAATTCAACAACTCAGCTTACACACACAACAACCGTTAACTGCGTGTTGCTGTTTAGGTTTAGAGAATATTTGTATAATTTCTGTAAAATTAACTTTTAATTTTGATCGATTTTGTGTTTTGTTGAATTGCAGATTGTGTTTGTGACGGATTAATGGATAATGATGATGATAAGAAGATGGAGACGAGTATAGTTAACGGATTCTCTCCGGTGTCTTCTACCCCTGTTTTTTGGAAATCTAGAAAGAGATCAGGTGATTTTCAGCTTAATTGAGTTATCTTGTGAAGTAATTTTGTAGTTTTGTGAATGATTTTGAGCTTAATTTAATAAGTTTATGATTAATTTTGGACGTGATTGACTAATTTGTTGATTGATTATGAACAGTAGTTTGTGATTGATATCCACATAATTGAGTAAGTTTTGTGATTGATGTTGAGCATAATTGAGTAGTTTTTCTGGATGATTTTAGCTCACATGAATAAGTTGATGATTGATTTGTATGGGATTGACTCATTTTATGAGTGATTTTTTGCGTAATTTGAGTAATTATGTGAATTATTTTGAGCATTGCTGAGTAGTTTTGTGAGTGATTCGGAGCATAACTGAGCGATTTTGACCGTTATTGAGTAGCTTTGTGAATGATAATTGAGAGATTTTGTTAGTGATCATGAGCATAGTTTGATAAGATTTGTGATTGCTTACGAGAATTATTGAGTATTCTAGTGATTTATTTTTAGCGTAATTTTGTTAATGATAACGTGGATAATTGAGTAACTTTGTGAATGATTTGATCCAAGTTGTTATGTGATAGATTGTTTGATTGTTCATGCTTAATTACTCCCAGAGTTTGAATGTTTCAACATGTACATGTTTATATTTTGATGACTACCAATCAATCCAATCTTTTTCATCTCAGTTATAAGTGGCGACTGATTTTCGCTAGATACATTCTTTCACTTAATACAAACTTCACATTAGGAAAAGGTCAAAATTTGTGCAAACATCCATGTGTCTTGATCTGGTGGAGCAATGAAATGCTTTTGCAATTGAATAATCCATATTTGGTCATCACCCAAGCCCATGAAGTTTGACTTGGCATTGTTGTTTTTACTATAATCCGAATAAGACAGGGACAGGTAGTCGGCTTTTATGTGTGTGTTTGGTAGATGTGAATACAGTATGAGTGGCTTTTTCTGAATTTGGTCATACTTCATTCTTTGACCTTCTTTATGGCTGGAAATCTTTATCCCATCAAGTACTTATACAGCCACATTTTTGTTATTGTGAGTCCTTTTAGCTAATATGAGGTGAAATGAAAGAAGAGCTGGTACAAAAATGTAAACAAGTTCATATTGCTAGTATCAGTAGATTCTCATTACTAGTGAAAAGAATTTGATATTATTTATTATGATATAAATTAATTTAGCAGTTTCTGCTTGTAGCCAGTGCGAGGAATTTATACAAGGACATAACAAATGACGCCAATAAGATGCCTGAAAATAAAGAAGAGCAACTCACAGATGAAAAAATGGAAGAATCAACCCCACCCACAGTTCTCTCCGAGAAACGTAAGGCTCTCTTTGAACCTCTTGAACCAATGATGGATTTGAGTGGTAGAAGACCTTCAGCTGAATCTATACTCCCCCCACCGGACTTTGACTCTGCTAGTTACCCTCGCGGATGGCTAATTGGGAAGAAACGGAAGCTTGTAAATGTGGATGTTGTTGAAAGTATGCGAAGAATCGCAGTACAAGAAATGAACAGAAAGGTATCATTCCTCTGCACACATTCTATTCTATATTAGTAATAAAGTAAAAATGGAATAATGGGTGGACTGGCGAACAGCTTGAATGGAATTTTGGTCAGAAACGGGTGGGTCGGGTTAGGTCATACTGATCAGTGTTCACAAACTTGATTATGATATTAGATAATATGTTAAATACTACGTCGTAAACTATATATTTGAAAGCAATTTAAAAGATATAAGCAAGTAAATACACTTTGGCTCACTTTCGACCTGTTCAACCAATTTGGTCCGTTTCATCATGAACCTTTTTTTTTTTTTTAATTCTACCATTTGAGCCATTAGAGGTAAGATAAAAGCCATATCGACATCTCTTTTTACCTAGATCCAAATTCATAGACATTTCAAATAACATGACATAAGGTAGTTTGACCTGCATTACCTGATCAAAGTAAATAAGGGATGTTGATGAAGTTGACATGTCAGTAAGTTCGAACATGTTGACTTTTTTGCCATGACATGGCGGTTAGAAAACAATTAAAAATGACATTGAACACTTTTACTAAGTTTAATGACCAAATTGGGATGTGTCAAAATTATAACTTCAATATGGAACATTGAGATGATTATATTGCCATTATGACTCTACCTCCTTTTCCTAGGTACAAAAATGGGTTACATGAAACATAATTGACCAAGTTTTGAGCTTTTTTATGCAATTTGCCACAACCCACAAGTAATGTGGTAACTCAATGTATGGTTATATGGAACAGGACAGAGAGATTAATGGGCTTAACGAGCAGTTGGAAGAGGATTCCCGTGTCCTTGAACACCTTCAATTGCAGTTGCTGGATGAACGAAGCAAACGTGCAGACGTTGAACGACAGAATAAAATGTTGCAGAACCAGGTCGATATGCTGATGAATATGCTTCAGGAGCCTGAAAATATCGATGACGAGGATGGTTCACAGGAACCGTAAGTGTGTGTGTTTTATTTTATTTTAGAATCCGGGTAATCTTGTAAAGGTAGAACTATACGGATGATGCATCATGTTTTGCGTTGTTGCTGTCAAGTACTGTCATCGATATGCGAGTGTAAATGGACTTATATACCAACTGTATCATATTACATGAAAATAATTCTATATAATATTTCTATTTCTTAGGAACTTGAAGCCATCACAGGCATCCATTATCTCATTGTTCTTGACTGTTTCATCCTCAAATCCAACAAAATGTTATTCAAGTATTTAACCATAAAAATTACCCCCAGACCAAAGACATGTTTGTTTAAAGATATAAATCTTGAAGGTATGTTTTGAAACACGAGGTTCAAATATGCACTCTTTCTTTCATTCCTTTTCCTAGTAGATTTTGTTGTTTTTAGAGTAATTGGATGAATCTCATCCGAGTCAAATTTGTTGATGTAGCAAGCAAACTCGAGACACTTTATGAATACCGCGCAAACATGTAAAACTAAGCAAACCAACAACTTTTCATAATTCTGAAAAATTGGAACGGTGTGAGTCAGCGTAACATATTACCTCTTACATGATTCGAACTTGAGATCGCCCGAAATTACAAGCCCACTACTCCGTTAGGCCACCACATTGGTATTTCCTACTAAGATTTGTTAGATGTGGGTTTTTAATTTTTCTACTCCCATTTATCTAATCTAAATCTGAATATGTAACCAAAAGACGTTAAATAGATCTAAAAATATGTAATATGCCTACTATTATTATTATTATTATTATTATTATTATTATTATTATTATTATTATTATTATTATTATTATTATTATTATTATCCCCATCTTGGGATATGGTTTAGATAATTTGTTCATTTTCCCTTATCATTATAATACGAAGCATTTATATCTTTTTGCCTATCTTTTAGTGGATGTGTTTAAAGCTCGGGCCGTGTTTGAAGTTGGACGAGGTCATCGACCGCCCATGGTCTTCGAATTCAGACCTCAAAAGTCAAAATGGTGTGTTTGTTCATATCATTATATGTATATGTATGTGTTAACTGTTTTAAAGTTGATTGAGTACAACAAAAGAACATTAGAAAAACATTGACATAAGGCCTCATTTCTATAATTATTCATATTTTTGTCCAGAACTTCTAAAAATTCAAGGGCCGCCGGCCCTATCAAGGTTATGATGTAGGGTGTGTTTGGTAACAACGAGCTGGAGCTTGTGGCTGGAGCTGGGGTTGGAACTGGAGCTTGGGGCTGGAGCTGGGGCTTGGGCTTCTTTTCACGAGCCACTTCAAAAAGCTTCTTGGTTAGGGGCTTCTGGAGTCTTATTTTTTCAAGAAGCCCCACTTTTTTTATTTTGCCAAATAAGACTTATAGTTGGACCTTATAAAAAATAAAAGCTTAAGACCCCAAAGGCCCATATAAGACCGTCATTCAAATATACCCGTAATGTTGTGTGTGATATTTAATGTAGTTAATGAGAGAAAAGAAATGGTAATGGAAAACGGAAAATAATATAATACGTGATGTGTTGGAAAATACATGAACCGTGTCTATTTTTACACACTACGAAATATGGTGACCTTAGGCATGTTACTTCATGTGCTTCATCCGTTGTCATGTTCCAAAGTTGGTGAGCCACTACTTTTACACAAAGTTAGTTATTATTTCATATTACTTAGAGATGATCGAACTAAAAAGTATAATTGCATGAAGATTGCCTAATCCAACCATTGTGGGATCAGTGTGGCACCTCTCAATTGAGAGCGAGAAAGCTGGTTTTATATACATCTATTATCTATTATTATTATCTTTTTTATCAACGGTTCAAATTCAATATACTTTATATCAAACTTAGTGTATTTTATTTTACGTTTAAAAACGGTAAGTATGAACCCCTAAAGATCCAACCACCCAGAAATACTCATTTAGAACTAACCTTTTATGCAAATGTATAAGAGCACAGGGTGTGGTGTCGGTGTTCTGGGACAGTGTTCTGGAGAATGTTGAAAGTGAGGATTTTGTGGTGTGGTGAAACTGAATTCTCAATGTTCTGGAGTTCTTTATTATTTGTTTTATTTGATTTTTTCATAAAGATAATTGTATTAATTAATAGGGAAATTAACCGAAATGCCACTTTTCCCGGAATAATATATCGTTTTGCCCTCGGAAAAAAATATTGACGATATGCCCCTTTCAATCGCAAATTTGCTTTTGCGATCCGTGCATTTGCTTTTGCGACCCCACGTGACCGAGTAGCTGACAGCGCTTTGAAGCCTTCGCAAATCGCAAATTTACGATTTGGGATTTGCTATTTGCCATTTGCTTTTGCCCATGACCGAGTCATTTTGTTTGCTTGTGGTTGTGCCCGAGATGACCAAGTCGCAAATTTGGATAAGGCAAAGTGGCAAAAGCAAATGGCAAATCGCAAATTTACGATTTGCGTTTTGCGAAAGCCTCAAAACGCCATCAGCGACTCGGTCACGTGCACCAATCGCAAAAGCAAATGCACAGGTCGCAAAAGCAAATTTGCAATTTGCGATTGGAAGGGGCATATTGTCACCAAAAAAAATCCGAGGGCAAAATTAATATATAAAAAACAAATAAATTAATTAAACAACATTTTATTCATTAAAAATGCAATACAAGTCCTAAAAATTAAAAATGCAATACAAGTCCTAATAGTTTTTTCCAACCCAGCATATTCTTGTTTCGGTTTTTTCCAAAAAAAAATAAAACATTTTTTCATGCATTCTCGTGACACCCCCAGCCACAAAGAACATCATAACATTATTTTATTGATCAGAACATTGCATGGTTTAGTGTCTTGCTGTGAACGCCGAAACAAAAATAAGCCGAGAACACCATTAAGAACGCCGGTGCGGGGCGTCAGAACGCCGTCGCACGACGTTCTCAAGTGAGAACATTAATGCCAGCAAGGAACGTACCGTGTGCTCTAAGAAATTACGAACTACGCACACTTCTATCGTTTTAATAATTATATTCCGGGCAACATTTAATATTGGTGAAACAACTACTCGTATATTATTTGGGATTGGGAAGTCAAGTAGGCACATGAACCTTAGCCGCAACGATAAAGTCGTTGTTGAGTAGTTGGCACCCCGGTCCCAACCCACTTAGACACCTTTTGTTTTGGGTTCGTCTGCTGACATATATTTATTCTGCCTGCTAACACGCGCTTCCTCTAAACTCACTTCTATTTTTTTTATTTTATTTTTTATCCAGAAATATTTAACAAATAAATAGTATCTTTTAGCATCCGTCTGTCTGGGTTGTTAATCGGCGTCACTAATCTTTTTTCCCCATCCGTTTTCTTAGGCGCTATTTTGGTACGTTTATTTTCGCCTTTTTTTTCTTTTATACGGTGAATGATAATAGTTTAATTTGCATAATGATATTTGAGCATTTACGTAGATCTGTATTATCGTTTATCTGAATTTAACCAATCTGATCTTAAAATACTCGATTTTCACTTCTGGAATTCTGAGGATGTATTCGAAGAAGTTTCCTAATTGTTTAGATTTGTGCTAATCATTGATTGTGTAGCTGTTTTTATTTGCTTATTAGGGTTTAAGAAACCTAAATGAGATCTTGGTTATTGGATCAAAATGTACACCGACTCTTTCATTGTTATGTTATGTTGATGTTGTGTATGTTAGTGCATTGGGGAATTAGTGGACATAGGTTAGGTGATGCGGAGTACATATCCGGCTAAGTTACTACGTTCCGGGCTCAACCAAAATTGCGGGGGTCAAGGGGCTCCCCTTGACAAGCCTAAAACGCTAGCTTAGGTTTGGACTCTTGGAGTATACCTAGCTGTAGTAGCTTCTTTATCATTATATCATGCAACACTTTTGTAGATCTACGTTCTAGCCATGTAATGCATTTACTTTGATGATTTTCATATACATTCTATGTTTTTAAGTTCAATGATGACCATTGTCTAGTTGCATTCTGGGTGCTGTATACTTAATTGCAACTTGTTAGAGAATCTTCTATTTGGTTGAAGTTTCAAAATGAGCTTAATTGAAGTTATTGGTTGAAATCAAACCGATTTTAGTTCTACTTTATATGTGGCATTGGCAAGATGGGTGGGTTAGACAAATTTGGTAATCATTCGGAACTTCGGGTTGGCCTGAAACACGTTCTTACAAAAATATGGGGTTTTTTTCTTACAAATGTCAGTCTTTCCGCCTTTCGATTATGATTTCAAGTAGTTAGTGTTTCACTTATATCAGTTTTATTTTAATATTATGATATATCTGCATTTAAGAATACACTTGCTTTACTAACAAGATACTGTATCATGGTTTTGACCAAAAAAATAGTTTTAATCATAAAATGAAAGTCACCTGAATGCTTTTTAGCTAATTTATGTTCAACCAGTGTAAGATAAAACAAAACCCAATCCACTGATTTATACCCAAAAGGGCTAAAACCCCGTCTCTGCTGTAATCATTCGAAATTCAACTTAATGTAACCTTCGTACTTGTCAACCTGCTTAAACTAGGGGCCTTTCCTAGGCGGTGTTGCTATAGGATTCCTGGTTGCATTACGCCATGGTTATAGATGGCATTATAAACTCACCTCACAGAAGGCCACAGACGGCATTTTCTTCATCATCATTCAAAAAGCAATACTCAAAAGGTGATGAATTAGGCAACTTCTCAACAGTCGTTAGGCGCCACCGTTTCCTGCTAACGGCACTTGTGCTTCTCGCTTTTCTGTGCACCGTCTATCTTTACTTTGCAGTAACACTAGGGGAAGATGACACGTGCTCTGGTTTGTCCGGAACTCAAAAGGCATTGTGTCATGCCCAACATGTAAAACAATCAGTCTCCAAAGGAAAAATGAAAATTCTTTAGTGATTGAAGAACTTACTATACATATTACATAGTGGGTGTTATGTGGTACTCCTCATTAATTTAGGGTTCTATTTAGGACTCAACTAATATATACCAAGAATTTGTTGAAACCAAATTATTCATTTGCAGTAGAAAAAGTGTGTATTTAACTTCAAGAACTGTGAAGAAACTACAATTTATTTTAAGTACATCTAGTCTTGCTTTCTTATTATTTTATTAATTTAATTATGGTTGTATTATGAATGTAATATAGTTGAGAGTACAGTCTTTATTAATGTATTATTATAGTAATTTCTAATTACTGAATTAAGGGAATGATAGTATCCTAGATGATGTAATGTTTTTTTTAAGGTTTCTGTATTGTTATGTTCTGTACTGCCTGTTTTTTGTTATGTGATGAATTATGAGATTATATAATTCATCAATTTATTTTATTTAGGAATAACAAACTTACAACTTAACCCACATACTTCTACAGAACATCACGTTTTGTATACAAACCGTATGAAGACTTAGAACTCACTGTTTTCTTGGGTGATATATTTCTTGAATAAAACTAGGTTAAAAACTCCTTTTTAAAGGCTTTTATGAAAACTGATGTATCTTAAACATAACTACTAAAGTTGAGTCACATTATATGATACTAATTTTGTCTTGCTGGTTAAATTCATTAATGTAAAATCTCCAACTTTTGATAAAGATTAAAGAGAAATCACATTTATATGGATTCTCGCTTTCATATATAGATTTTCAAACTTGTATATAAACACGAAAAGTACAAAAAATAAAAAATAGAATACCTACAAAACACAATTATTTGTAAAAGTGTATGTTTATAGTATGGCTAATAAAGTAAACCAACTCAAATGTTGAATAGAACTTTAAGTAAATTCTTACAAAAAGTGATGATGGATAGAACATCACCGTCATGATTAGTTAACAAAACTAGATTGAACATATCGTCTACTTAGCTGATGTAAAGAAAATGTGAATAGCCGCTATCGGAGAGTTGTTGGAGATGGGGTATATGTGCACACAAGATTCACTATCGAATAGACACCCAATGCTTGATGCAACACATGATTTGGATCGACTCAAAACTTCAAAAGGTATTAACTGGTGACACGACTAACACGTATGCTTCATCTCTAGGGATATCGTCTTCGACCATGAGTAATGATTAGCAACAATATATCTTAAACTATTTTTGTTATGCACCTTGTTGGTATATATATACTTTTGCCATTGAATTGTCGTGTTGATTCCAAAATCACCATGTCACTATCTTATACTACTGTAATTTTTAACCTCCATAATCCCTACGACACTTCAAAGTGCAATGAGTTATGTCATAAATACTTATGTGTTTAGATACGATATCATTCAATCGTTCTGTAATGGAAGGGCATATGTATCGAGGAGGCTTAGATCATGATTACAAATAGCTTATATATATATATATATATATATATATATATATATATATATATATATAGTAATAAACTTGATATGAATAGAAAAGAAGCTCTACTCTTGTATAGTACTAAGAGACGGCTGCCGTTTTCGACATCCATCTCTGTGTCAAGAAGATATAGGGTTGATCTTGATGATCTAGAAGTCCTTGGCATTTGTGACCAGAAACTCCAACTGATTCCTAGTTACCACAACCTTAGCTTTTTGGGGTTCCCTACAGTAATCATGTTCAACAACTTCTGAAGAAAACTGATCCGTTATGGGGACAAATATATACACCTCAGCAGCAAGAAGCTTCGTGTTAAGTGACAATGGTAGATTAGGTTGGGCAAAATGCACCAAATCATTACCCTCGTACGTACCAGATAATATCTTTCTTACTACAGTTGAGGGTTAAAAATTTTCTTCTACTCCATTAGACACCAAAACACTATGGAGATTGCATACAGTTAACGCAATTACCCGTGACGAAATTGATCACAACTTTGTACATAAACGTATATCTATATATGCATACAATGTATATATACGGTTGATGATGGCAACTACACGTGCAGACTATCTTTCAACAGTATAGTAGATTTATATCTGATTCCTAGCCATGGGCAGAGTTCCTTAAAATATAAACATCGAGGTTTAAGATTGAATTACAGGTTGACCTTTTGTTCTCTTGTTTAAGAGTCAGAAGTAATATATTTAAATAAAAAGTCCACCACTAGGCAAAGTAGAACCCCTTTTAAGTGACCTTGAAATTTTAACAGTCGATGTTTATATGGCTGAATGGTTTATCTGCAGAATACAACATGCTGTTTCTGAAATTAGAACCATATACTTTGTAAAATATTGCCGAAAAACTGGAATAACTCTTATAAGGGACGCTAACCCAAGTTTTAATGAACATCCAATAGATACAAAAACTCAGTAGTAACAAAAATTTCGACAATCCAGAGAGAAAATACAGTACTTGACTAAAGCACTCAAGTAGCAACCCTGACATCTTCACGTCTAGCTTCCAACCATGACTTGGCAGCAACTTTTGTCGTTAAAAACCAGCCAGCCTTTTCAGGAGCCTCATAGAAAGGAGCATTCAGTTCCTTAAGATGTGATTCAAGCCCGCCTGCCAATCCTTTATCAGAGTACTTATGTTTCCCATGACCAGTATTGATTCCGAGCAATGGCGGAAGCTCCTCTCCCTCTTCCAAAGACTTGGTTAAGTCGTTAATCCATATATGCAACGCGGTTAAAGCTGCCCCTAATGAAAGACTCTTTAAATGTAAAGACCAGTTACTAGGAGATTTTGACTGTATATCACTGTATATCCCAAGGTTAAGCCCCAAATCTAACAGATCACAAGCTTTTTCAAGCTGATCAAGGTTGATACATAGATCGATTAAGCAATTGCAGTATGCTTTCCGTACATCAGCTCCAACATTAGCAAGTACTTCAGTAGCATCATTCTTGAAAGTTTCATCTTTGATATCGGACTCTACTAAAAGTTTCACCACATGACCAAGCTTTGAATTAGCTTTTTCAATGCATCTGGTAAGTTTACCAAGTTCTTCTTTAGAAGTTTGTGTCATTACATTGAGAAGACAGCCACAAGTCCTCTCATCAGGAGTTATACCAAGCTCTATGATTCGATCAAATGTCTTCACTACGTCATCAGTGCGATTGGATTTCCCGTAACATTGAATCAAAGAGGTCAACACGTATATATTAGGTGCAAAACCTGCTTCAGTCATTTCTTTCACTGTAGCCTCAGCCTCAGAGACTTTTCCACAACAGGAGAATATTGTAATCAACGCTGAATAAGTCCAACTATCGGGTTGACAATCGGAAGATGTCTTCATGTCCTCATATATCCCAACAGCCTCATCAACAAAACCTACATCAGCACACATAGACAAAAGGGAATTGTAAAGAACATTACTCAAATTCATCCCTTTCGTCATCATCTCTTTATACACGTTCATGGCATCATCACCATATCGAGCTTTAGCATACGCACGAATAAGAGCAGCATAGGTTGCCCAACCAGGTGTTAATCCGTTACTCAAAATCTGCTGATAAATAGACTTAACCTGCCACGGCCTCTTGGCTCTTCCCATAGCATCTAACAACGTATTATAACAAACTAAATTAGGCTTAACGCCAAGAGCCTTCATTTCTTCGAACACAGTCAAACACCCATCAAAATTCCCACTAGTCCCATATATCTTAATAATCGTAGTGAACGTTACAGCGTCAAGTCTCCATTTCTCCGTCCTTGAACGATCATACAATCTCAACGCCATGTCAACGTTTCCAACTCTCCCATAGCAATCAATCATGACTGAATATGTAACATCATCCGGTTGGACCCCAAAACCTGGCATCCTCTCAAACCACTCCACAGCCTTACCAGGTAACGACTTCAACCGAGAACACCCAATAATAGTTGAAAACGTGACATTATCAGGCTTAACACCTCTCTGAAGCATTTCACCAAACAGTTTCTCTGCACCAATCAAATCTTTAGACTTTCTAAACACCTTCAAAGTCACATTATAAAGAACAACCTCCCTACTCAATTTACATCTATCCTGAAAGTATTTGAGCACCATTCGTGCAGTTCGAGTATTTGACAAGTTATTAAGAATAATAACACCATCTTGTTCTACTAATCTACTACTTAAATTAGTATCTAGTATGTCAAAAACATCTTTTTCAACAGGCAAACATGAATTCAAAGATTCTGCTACTTGGGTGAGAATGGTGTACCTTGAATCATATGATTTTTGCCTAAAGTTTGAAGCTTTAGGACTTTCAGGGTTGACCCAGATGTAACTTTTCTTTTTATTGTTGTGGGTTACTTCAGAAACTGATTCTTGTAAGGATATTTGAGTGATTTTAAGCTGTTGGGATTGAGAAACAACTGAGGAATTGAAGCTTTTTTGAATTTGAGGGAATGAAACTGAAGAGCAGAAGGCGTATGTGTAGCAAGCCATTTTTGTTTTCTGGATGATGGTTGGGGTTTTTCGCTTCCTACTTATCGAGTGAGTCCACCGTGTACATTTGAAATTAAATCCTGACCCTCCATTTTCACAAATGCCTTTGATTACAATTCATGTTTTTTAACTTAAATTCATCCTTCACAAACGAGTATTACGAGGAATGATATGGTTGCTTGCGAGGGGTACATTCATAGTTACCAGATGCAGTCGTTATAGATTATATATGCTTGTCTAAATGACAATCATCGGGTATTGATATATACAACAAATAATTTTGATGTTTATTATAGTTTGTACTGTACCATACTTTAATACATTAACTTTGGTGTATGTATAAATTAGTTTGTTGTATTTTTCAATCCCCGTTTTTAAGTCACAGAAATGTATAAATAATGACACTTTTAATATGAGCATACCTCGTATGGTAATTAGGGGTGCTTTAAGGTCATTAACTTAAATTTACAAGTTACCTGTTGGAAAATATGTTGAAAATGTGTGTTTTCACCAACTTTGAACACCAATAATTTTATATGATCGAGTGACATATATTACTCCGTGCCTACATTTAGCAGGATGCAAATGGGGTACTATTGAATGAATAGTGTCCCAACAACTTTCACTTTATAACCTTTATTTTTAGCACTTTCATACTTTGTACCCTTTACTTTTTATTGACTCTTTATTTTTCTACCTTTTGACTTTTATTATTTTTACATTTTCTACCCAGTAATTTTTCACTTCCTACCCCTTATCTTTTAAAATTTCTTTATTTTTTTACCTTTAACTTTAACCTATTTTTCATTTTCTTTGTCCCAAGTTTTAATACTCTTCCATTTTCTACCTTTACCTTTAACATTTTCCATTTTTCCCCTTTATATTTTTACTTAAGCTTTTTTCCCTTTTTTTTTAACTAATAGCTTATTATTTTTCTCCCTTCACTTACAAAATAATTCTAATAATCACAAAAAAATTAGGTTATAATATTTCATGTTTAAACAATTTTTTATTTTAAAATATTCTTTTTTTACACCAGAGTATGTTATTAATTTATTTTTTTCAATTATACATACACATAAATGTTGGCATGGTCAAAAAATAAACTATAAACACATCATATTTTATTTAGATAAAAAAAATTGATATTGAATTTTAAAATTATTTTAATGAAATATTGTCTTATCTTATAATATTTTTTTAACAACAAAATCATAAAAATTGTACTACTTTAAAATTTTCAATTGTACACATACATATATATTCTATATTGGAGTTTAAAGAAAAAAAAATTAACCCCGTCCAGTTCGATACACCAAACAATAATTCCAATGTTGTTTGACAAATTACCCAAAAGAAAAAAAAAGTTAATACTCTTTAAAACTTGGTAATTATCATATTCAATTTGAAATTTACTAACATATGGAGTAATTATATATATTAATCATATATGAGAATGCGCAAATAACGGTATTTATAATGGATCATAAGTTACACGGTATAGAGTACAATTTTTTTTTTAATTACATTTTTGGTTTCATATGAATAGATTATCTTTATATTACAAGAATCACAATCTCTTACATGTTATAAATAATTCAGTTAATAGTAACTGTAACACCCTTCAATTTCCAACCCAATTAAATATAATAATTATCGGAAGCGTAAGTTCAAATAGACATTAATTTATTTACAACCTTTATTCAACCAAATTTTGTTTACAATTTTAATTTATCATTAACCAACAAAGGTGTTACATAAACAAAAACAAAGAACAACACTCATTTATAAATTTTAAATATCAGAGTCAAGTCACTTCGTCAAACATTCTTCAAACCAACTTCTTGCCACCCGATAAAATCTATAACCTGCAAGAAGTGTTAATGTGGGGGTTAGCATAATGCTAAGTGAGTAGATAGTTAATCCACAGTCTAACTTAGCATAACAACCTTGTGTACAACAATTAACTCTAACACAAGTACACAATACAACTTCTCAACAAAGTGATAGTTCAACAATATCACCAATGCACAAACAACAACAACTTAATGAGGATCGGTGGTTCTTGAGAAACCCTTCTGCCGCGGTGGCTCTCAAAGAACACTTACCCAACCATATCCGTATGGCCATACGGACGAGACCGATAGCTAATTATTATCATCCACCAACACAGGAGATGTGTTAAATATTGGATAATAATTAGCCCAACCAACAGTTCATCAACTTGTTGACCTCATTAACAACTGATGCCCGAAGGCCAAATATAACACGTGATCACATATCCACATATTCAAGTAGGTCAACATATTAGACTAAGCAATCTATCAACATTATTATTACTAACAATCATTATCATCATGATAAACTAAAACAGTAATAATAAGTTACTTGTTGTAACTAAACCTGTTACAACTAAACCACACTGAGGATTAAAGATCCACTCACCGAATACCTCAGTCATCCACTCAGTAGTCTAATATCACTGAGCCTTCTCCACATCTGAGAATAAAATGGAATAACACAAGTTAGTAACTTGTCTCAAAATTATATACAAAATTCCGCAAATATATTTCACCCATCATCCTCCAAAATACTTAATTCATATAAGTCACACAATCATCATAATCATCAATATTTGATCCTTACTTATATGAATTCATATCATAATTTTCAACTAGTCAAAAACATCAATTTATCACTTCTATTGAATCAATAATACTTAACTCGTATTAACAACAATTATTCATCGTATACCACTAATTCATCAAAATCGTTAACAATATTATCATTTATCAATTATCATAACTACATCATTAACAATATTATCAACTTTCAACATCAACAATTCATCAAAATCGTCATTATCAACATAATCAATTGATGTATCATCAATTCAAGCTTTATAAATCATTATTCATGAATAATCAAGTAAACTCATAACTTTATTCATGAACATATCTAAATTTCATTATTTCTAGCTTAGGGTTTCATTTATAATCATCAACTAACTATTATATCATAACCACAAGTTTAATTTCATGATAATCAACTAAACCCATAACTTAATTCATGATCATAGCTCAATTATATCAATATCTAACATAGGGTTTCAACTACAATCATGAAATTAACATCAACTAACAACTATATAATCACTATAAGCTTTAATTTCATATTAGTCATACTAATTAAATCAAATACTCAAAAACCCATTTCTAGGTTTATAAAGAAATCAAGAAATCAACACTTAGAACATGTTTATGATGATGATGGAACAACTAATACATGTTATTAAAGCTTAACTCATATCAATTCAACTATTTGAAACCCTAATTTCGGATTTTAATCAAGAACATCAAAACCCCCAATTTCTAGGGTTCATATAATTCAAGAAATCAACACTTACAATGAATTAAAGGATGAAAGGATGATTCAATCTTGTTATTGCAGCTTGAATTCAAACATACTAGCTTTAATTTGAGATTTCTTCATGAATTTGGTTCAATCCCATTTTAAGTGTGTGTGTATGAGGCGTACGTATGTATGTGTGTATGTAAATATACACCGACTCAATCAAATAACACTTGTCCTATATGTGTTTAATTTTATTCCCCGTACTTATCATTGTCTGGAACTTAAAACCATTTGCGGGGAAATATTATTTTATTTTACCGTCAACTGAGTTAATTTAAAACAATCAATAGTTTATTAGTCACAATAGATTATTCAACTATTTTCACCTTTTATTTTAAATTAATACAACACACTTATTTTTCTGACACATTAAATAATAGTTCACTATCAGAAAATATTAAAATACTTCTAGACCCGAGGAGCGGATGTTACAAATCTCCTCCCCTTAAAGAGATTTCGTCCTCGAAATCTGATCACACTTAATCACTCTAGTGTGACATAATCACCTATTCATTTCTATTTCAATTCACTCTTAATTTGTTTCTCACATACTTCGGACCACATAATTATTCATTACTTATTTACACTCAAGATGTGGTTGTAATTTAATTCACTTATGCATACCTTTAACCACATCAACCCAAAATGTACCTATATGTCAACATGCACTTATATAGGTATATATTTTTTATCAACTTACACATTACCAGTGTGCATTTCAACTAATTCATATAAACACATAGGTTGTGCTTGGTATTACACTTAATTTATTAACACAAAGCACATTAACTGGCAACAAGTGGAATGTCATTAATTACTTAATCACAATATTCTTCAATAATTGTAATATCATCAACTACTTCATAATTACAATTCTTTCTACATGTACATATCCTCATGTACAAGTTTCTATATTTTCCACTGCACAAATACTGTGCATAAACTCCGTCTATGATAAGTTAGTCGATCATTTACATAGCTATTCACAACTAACCATGTATACCATTTAGAACACATAATCCCTTGATGTAGTGTTACTTATAGCCATGTAAAATTTCATCTATACCACAACAACAACAACAACAACAACAAGTGATAATGAATACCACAACATGCACATTAGCAATAAAATTCAACTCAATTTACAACTAACAATTTAGTTAACAACTATGTATTTCTTTAGCTAACCTCTTGCTAAAAAAATTCTCACTTTTGCAAGTGTTTAATGACCACTTTACAACTTGTAATTATAAACATAACCTGTTTATATGAAACCCATTATTCAAAAGAATCACAATTCATATAATCCTACCTACATAAAAGTAACCATAAGTAATATGTAGAGGTCAAATCTTTCAAATAAAACCTTAACACATAATCAATTAGCATCCTATCATATCAACCTGGATGCTAAATCAACACCTATTAATACCATGCATCATTAGCATAGGTATTTTAGCAACACAAGGTGTTGTCACTAGTCCTTTGTTCAACAACATCAACACAATATTATTTGTAATCAATTGACCTCTACTTTGCTTAAATCATCTGTTTATTATCACTAGTTGTAATTAACCATATACACAACACTTGTATCATAGGTACCACATTAACAATAATTTATGGTTTACTACTCTTTCATTTCAGTCAATCATTGACTATTTTTTTTTTTTTTTTTTTTTTTTTTCAACTACAGGTTAACATATCTTACCTGTTATTTTAAAATCACTTAACTTTATATGGTACTTAGTAGCCTCAACAACTTCATATGAAATGGCATAATATAAATACGTTGACCAGACGTCGTCATATTATGTCAATCATACTTCATTTTCAGGCCACTTCATATCATTCATCTTCATAGTGATTACCCTTTTACTCTTACATATATTACTACAATGATATCAACCATTTGCACAACTATAACAATCCGTAGTAGCAGATATATCATCAAATATTAACTTGCTACAATTTTCAACTTATCACTTTAAATGAACAACTAATCACATAAGTATATAAATATAACTCTTTTACTATTTCGTTATCACAGATGTAATGTCTAACACCATTACATCAGTCCACCTCTTCTTACCTGGTTCAATATCAATTACCAGTTACATCAATTAATACTTATAGTATATCTAGTATTAAACATTTGTCCATACTATATGTAATATCCAACAATTTTCATCCACATATATGTCTTTAGTTCAATCACAATTGAGCATTTCATGTTTAATAATCACATAGCTATAAGCTCATGTACTTGGTTTACAATTTCTTAAAATGCTCCATTTAACACCTTTTATTATTCTACATGATTCAACTACTTCATCATATTTCAATTAATTCACATATATGATTCACATAACTCTATAATCAATAGTTACTAGCCCTTGTTAGCAACAATCAACAATACCAGTTACTGGTATATTTCGACAGTTAAATAAACCGTTTGAACCCAACTTATATACAATATCATAGGTAGACCTCTTAAAATAAATTTACTATAGTATATGGTCATTAGAACGATCTCTGGGCTTAAAGAAACAAAGGCCCAATACAGAACGTAAGCTAAAAGTTCAAAATAAGGTCCGAAAAACAATAAAATGCCATTTTCGGGCCCCAAACGACCCCGAACTGCCTAAAACTGCCAGGGCTCATGGCAAAGCGATGAGCTTTGACCGTTGGGTCGTTTCCGAGTGACCATGTAAATTTCATATTAATCGGACACCGAAATTTTGTAACGGAAATTTCTACGTCAAACGTTACGACGAACGTTGCAAAATGTTGTTCCCACTGTTTACTAAACACATTACCAATGTTTATTATACTTGTTACCACTGCTAGTTACAATCGTTACCACTGTTTAAGTTCTGTCGTGTTTTTGAACTAGACTAGCCGTTTGGCTAAGAGAAGCCGTTCTGCTTTTCATTCTTAGCCGACCTGCTTTCTAAAGCAGATCTGCTTTTCTCGTTTATTTCAGCCTTTACATTCCTGGATCAAGTTCTGTTGTGTTTTTGCACTATCTTAGCCGATCTGCTAAGCATAGCAGATCTGCTATTAAGCTATAGCCGATCTGCTTTCTAACCATAGCAGATCTGCTCAGTATCTGAGCCAATACTAGGTGCAGTTTTTCGATTTTCAAACGCGCATATCTCCTAAACCGTAAAGAGTTAGACTCTGAAATTTTGCAGGCACTTTCATCTAACCAAAATGAAACTTTTCCTTTTTACACTTTTTCAATTTACACATTTTACGAGAAAACGGACGTATGATTCATTTTGAGCCATTTTCGGCTATTTTGGTTGACACGCCATATTCCAAATGGCTTAGTTTCTGACTCTAACCTTTCAACCACATGTTTACACATATATTTGGGACGTGTGGGCATATTCATTACACCCACATACCAATTCTATCTTGTTTTAACTCGTTGACCCGTTTAGGGGTCCAATTGGGCAATTTAACCAAATTCAACCATATTGAATGTATTAACACTTACAACACATATCCCTACTATATGTAGGATTTAAAGTTACTATTACATTGGTCATAACCAAACCAATACTCATTTTAACCGTTTAACCATCAAGTGACCCATTTGGGCACTTTAACAACCCA
The DNA here is from genome assembly GCA_963422505.1 of Pseudognaphalium luteoalbum. Lineage (NCBI taxonomy): Eukaryota > Viridiplantae > Streptophyta > Magnoliopsida > Asterales > Asteraceae > Pseudognaphalium > Pseudognaphalium luteoalbum. The sequence goes on from OY730194.1 coordinate 5,802,837, forward strand.
TTTGGGTTTCAACCCACATAATCACTATTCTAACACCCATTTCACATTACTTTGACTATTTTAAGTCAAACCAAACTGTTTTCACTATTGGCATTGTACTATAACTTTAAAACACCAATTCACATTAAAATCATCTTGTTAGACCAATTACCACAAGTTTCTCAAATTCATGATCACTTTGACTTTCACAACTTGTCAACTTATATAAACACTCGTTGACCACTTTAACTTTCTATTTACCACTTTTAATACCTAGATCATAGTCCAACCACAATCATGATCCATATTATACACATACACATCTTACCACATTTATCACTTAATAACATAGTCAATACACAATTTGACTCTACCAATTTCAACCTTGACTTTTCCTAGTCAAAGATACACATTTCAATCAATGGACACTTTATACAACAACAAGAATCCAAACTTATTAATTGAGATTACCAACATCTCATTAAATTTACTATATGGAGTCATATCAACTTTGTTTGCCAAGATTTATTACTACACTTAATCCAATTGCTCCCAAAGTTATTATTTCATAAGAGCAAGTAATTCCACACACACAATTCATAGTATCACATTAACATATATTGATCACCAAAGACTCACAACTGGGGATTCATATCAGTCTGACTCAGTTTACGTTACTACCAATCATATAATAACAAAATAAACAATTCAAGTTTATTGAAATACACCAAGCTTATCGAAAAGTACCTGATATACATAGGCCCACGAAGGTTGAGGAATCATTGAGAATACCCTTGGGTTCCTCATATTCCTCCGTCTCTGCAACCAAAACACAACCTCGAACCTTGTTATAGATTAGTACACATTCAATAACCACATTCTCATACAACCACTAATCCCCACACCCGGAATGTTTGACTTGACACAACTTTAAGTTTGGGATTGAACATTTTACAATGTACAACTCACCCAAACTCATGCTCTGATACCAACTTGTAACACCCTTCAATTTCCAACCCAATTAAATATAATAATTATCGGAAGCGTAAGTTCAAATAGACATTAATTTATTTACAACCTTTATTCAACCAAATTTTGTTTACAATTTTAATTTATCATTAACCAACAAAGGTGTTACATAAACAAAAACAAAGAACAACACTCATTTATAAATTTTAAATATCAGAGTCAAGTCACTTCGTCAAACATTCTTCAAACCAACTTCTTGCCACCCGATAAAATCTATAACCTGCAAGAAGTGTTAATGTGGGGGTTAGCATAACGCTAAGTGAGTAGATAGTTAATCCACAGTCTAACTTAGCATAACAACCTTGTGTACAACAATTAACTCTAACACAAGTACACAATACAACTTCTCAACAAAGTGATAGTTCAACAATATCACCAATGCACAAACAACAACAACTTAATGAGGATCGGTGGTTCTTGAGAAACCCTTCTGCCGCGGTGGCTCTCAAAGAACACTTACCCAACCATATCCGTATGGCCATACGGACGAGACCGATAGCTAATTATTATCATCCACCAACACAGGAGATGTGTTAAATATTGGATAATAATTAGCCCAACCAACAGTTCATCAACTTGTTGACCTCATTAACAACTGATGCCCGAAGGCCAAATATAACACGTGATCACATATCCACATATTCAAGTAGGTCAACATATTAGACTAAGCAATCTATCAACATTATTATTACTAACAATCATTATCATCATGATAAACTAAAACAGTAATAATAAGTTACTTGTTGTAACTAAACCTGTTACAACTAAACCACACTGAGGATTAAAGATCCACTCACCGAATACCTCAGTCATCCACTCAGTAGTCTAATATCACTGAGCCTTCTCCACATCTGAGAATAAAATGGAATAACACAAGTTAGTAACTTGTCTCAAAATTATATACAAAATTCCGCAAATATATTTACACCCATCATCCTCCAAAATACTTAATTCATATAAGTCACACAATCATCATAATCATCAATATTTGATCCTTACTTATATGAATTCATATCATAATTTTCAACTAGTCAAAAACATCAATTTATCACTTCTATTGAATCAATAATACTTAACTCGTATTAACAACAATTATTCATCGTATACCACTAATTCATCAAAATCGTTAACAATATTATCATTTATCAATTATCATAACTACATCATTAACAATATTATCAACTTTCAACATCAACAATTCATCAAAATCGTCATTATCAACATAATCAATTGATGTATCATCAATTCAAGCTTTATAAATCATTATTCATGAATAATCAAGTAAACTCATAACTTTATTCATGAACATATCTAAATTTCATTATTTCTAGCTTAGGGTTTCATTTATAATCATCAACTAACTATTATATCATAACCACAAGTTTAATTTCATGATAATCAACTAAACCCATAACTTAATTCATGATCATAGCTCAATTATATCAATATCTAACATAGGGTTTCAACTACAATCATGAAATTAACATCAACTAACAACTATATAATCACTATAAGCTTTAATTTCATATTAGTCATACTAATTAAATCAAATACTCAAAAACCCATTTCTAGGTTTATAAAGAAATCAAGAAATCAACACTTAGAACATGTTTATGATGATGATGGAACAACTAATACATGTTATTAAAGCTTAACTCATATCAATTCAACTATTTGAAACCCTAATTTCGGATTTTAATCAAGAACATCAAAACCCCCAATTTCTAGGGTTCATATAATTCAAGAAATCAACACTTACAATGAATTAAAGGATGAAAGGATGATTCAATCTTGTTATTGCAGCTTGAATTCAAACATACTAGCTTTAATTTGAGATTTCTTCATGAATTTGGTTCAATCCCATTTTAAGTGTGTGTGTATGAGGCGTACGTATGTATGTGTGTATGTAAATATACACCGACTCAATCAAATAACACTTGTCCTATATGTGTTTAATTTTATTCCCCGTACTTATCATTGTCTGGAACTTAAAACCATTTGCGGGGAAATATTATTTTATTTTACCGTCAACTGATTTAATTTAAAACAATCAATAGTTTATTAGTCACAATAGATTATTCAACTATTTTCACCTTTTATTTTAAATTAATACAACACACTTATTTTTCTGACACATTAAATAATAGTTCACTATCAGAAAATATTAAAATACTTCTAGACCCGAGGAGCGGATGTTACAAATCTCCTCCCCTTAAAGAGATTTCGTCCTCGAAATCTGATCACACTTAATCACTCTAGTGTGACATAATCACCTATTCATTTCTATTTCAATTCACTCTTAATTTGTTTCTCACATACTTCGGACCACATAATTATTCATTACTTATTTACACTCAAGATGTGGTTGTAATTTAATTCACTTATGCATACCTTTAACCACATCAACCCAAAATGTACCTATATGTCAACATGCACTTATATAGGTATATATTTTTTATCAACTTACACATTACCAGTGTGCATTTCAACTAATTCATATAAACACATAGGTTGTGCTTGGTATTACACTTAATTTATTAACACAAAGCACATTAACTGGCAACAAGTGGAATGTCATTAATTACTTAATCACAATATTCTTCAATAATTGTAATATCATCAACTACTTCATAATTACAATTCTTTCTACATGTACATATCCTCATGTACAAGTTTCTATATTTTCCACTGCACAAATACTGTGCATAAACTCCGTCTATGATAAGTTAGTCGATCATTTACATAGCTATTCACAACTAACCATGTATACCATTTAGAACACATAATCCCTTGATGTAGTGTTACTTATAGCCATGTAAAATTTCATCTATACCACAACAACAACAACAACAACAAGTGATAATGAATACCACAACATGCACATTAGCAATAAAATTCAACTCAATTTACAACTAACAATTTAGTTAACAACTATGTATTTCTTTAGCTAACCTCTTGCTAAAAAAATTCTCACTTTTGCAAGTGTTTAATGACCACTTTACAACTTGTAATTATAAACATAACCTGTTTATATGAAACCCATTATTCAAAAGAATCACAATTCATATAATCCTACCTACATAAAAGTAACCATAAGTAATATGTAGAGGTCAAATCTTTCAAATAAAACCTTAACACATAATCAATTAGCATCCTATCATATCAACCTGGATGCTAAATCAACACCTATTAATACCATGCATCATTAGCATAGGTATTTTAGCAACACAAGGTGTTGTCACTAGTCCTTTGTTCAACAACATCAACACAATATTATTTGTAATCAATTGACCTCTACTTTGCTTAAATCATCTGTTTATTATCACTAGTTGTAATTAACCATATACACAACACTTGTATCATAGGTACCACATTAACAATAATTTATGGTTTACTACTCTTTCATTTCAGTCAATCATTGACTATTTTTTTTTTTTTTTTTTTTTTTTCAACTACAGGTTAACATATCTTACCTGTTATTTTAAAATCACTTAACTTTATATGGTACTTAGTAGCCTCAACAACTTCATATGAAATGGCATAATATAAATACGTTGACCAGACGTCGTCATATTATGTCAATCATACTTCATTTTCAGGCCACTTCATATCATTCATCTTCATAGTGATTACCCTTTTACTCTTACATATATTACTACAATGATATCAACCATTTGCACAACTATAACAATCCGTAGTAGCAGATATATCATCAAATATTAACTTGCTACAATTTTCAACTTATCACTTTAAATGAACAACTAATCACATAAGTATATAAATATAACTCTTTTACTATTTCGTTATCACAGATGTAATGTCTAACACCATTACATCAGTCCACCTCTTCTTACCTGGTTCAATATCAATTACCAGTTACATCAATTAATACTTATAGTATATCTAGTATTAAACATTTGTCCATACTATATGTAATATCCAACAATTTTCATCCACATATATGTCTTTAGTTCAATCACAATTGAGCATTTCATGTTTAATAATCACATAGCTATAAGCTCATGTACTTGGTTTACAATTTCTTAAAATGCTCCATTTAACACCTTTTATTATTCTACATGATTCAACTACTTCATCATATTTCAATTAATTCACATATATGATTCACATAACTCTATAATCAATAGTTACTAGCCCTTGTTAGCAACAATCAACAATACCAGTTACTGGTATATTTCGACAGTTAAATAAACCGTTTGAACCCAACTTATATACAATATCATAGGTAGACCTCTTAAAATAAATTTACTATAGTATATGGTCATTAGAACGATCTCTGGGCTTAAAGAAACAAAGGCCCAATACAGAACGTAAGCTAAAAGTTCAAAATAAGGTCCGAAAAACAATAAAATGCCATTTTCGGGCCCCAAACGACCCCGAACTGCCTAAAACTGCCAGGGCTCATGGCAAAGCGATGAGCTTTGACCGTTGGGTCGTTTCCGAGTGACCATGTAAATTTCATATTAATCGGACACCGAAATTTTGTAACGGAAATTTCTACGTCAAACGTTACGACGAACGTTGCAAAATGTTGTTCCCACTGTTTACTAAACACATTACCAATGTTTATTATACTTGTTACCACTGCTAGTTACAATCGTTACCACTGTTTAAGTTCTGTCGTGTTTTTGAACTAGACTAGCCGTTTGGCTAAGAGAAGCCGTTCTGCTTTTCATTCTTAGCCGACCTGCTTTCTAAAGCAGATCTGCTTTTCTCGTTTATTTCAGCCTTTACATTCCTGGATCAAGTTCTGTTGTGTTTTTGCACTATCTTAGCCGATCTGCTAAGCATAGCAGATCTGCTATTAAGCTATAGCCGATCTGCTTTCTAACCATAGCAGATCTGCTCAGTATCTGAGCCAATACTAGGTGCAGTTTTTCGATTTTCAAACGCGCATATCTCCTAAACCGTAAAGAGTTAGACTCTGAAATTTTGCAGGCACTTTCATCTAACCAAAATGAAACTTTTCCTTTTTACACTTTTTCAATTTACACATTTTACGAGAAAACGGACGTATGATTCATTTTGAGCCATTTTCGGCTATTTTGGTTGACACGCCATATTCCAAATGGCTTAGTTTCTGACTCTAACCTTTCAACCACATGTTTACACATATATTTGGGACGTGTGGGCATATTCATTACACCCACATACCAATTCTATCTTGTTTTAACTCGTTGACCCGTTTAGGGGTCCAATTGGGCAATTTAACCAAATTCAACCATATTGAATGTATTAACACTTACAACACATATCCCTACTATATGTAGGATTTAAAGTTACTATTACATTGGTCATAACCAAACCAATACTCATTTTAACCGTTTAACCATCAAGTGACCCATTTGGGCACTTTAACAACCCATTTGGGTTTCAACCCACATAATCACTATTCTAACACCCATTTCACATTACTTTGACTATTTTAAGTCAAACCAAACTGTTTTCACTATTGGCATTGTACTATAACTTTAAAACACCAATTCACATTAAAATCATCTTGTTAGACCAATTACCACAAGTTTCTCAAATTCATGATCACTTTGACTTTCACAACTTGTCAACTTATATAAACACTCGTTGACCACTTTAACTTTCTATTTACCACTTTTAATACCTAGATCATAGTCCAACCACAATCATGATCCATATTATACACATACACATCTTACCACATTTATCACTTAATAACATAGTCAATACACAATTTGACTCTACCAATTTCAACCTTGACTTTTCCTAGTCAAAGATACACATTTCAATCAATGGACACTTTATACAACAACAAGAATCCAAACTTATTAATTGAGATTACCAACATCTCATTAAATTTACTATATGGAGTCATATCAACTTTGTTTGCCAAGATTTATTACTACACTTAATCCAATTGCTCCCAAAGTTATTATTTCATAAGAGCAAGTAATTCCACACACACAATTCATAGTATCACATTAACATATATTGATCACCAAAGACTCACAACTGGGGATTCATATCAGTCTGACTCAGTTTACGTTACTACCAATCATATAATAACAAAATAAACAATTCAAGTTTATTGAAATACACCAAGCTTATCGAAAAGTACCTGATATACATAGGCCCACGAAGGTTGAGGAATCATTGAGAATACCCTTGGGTTCCTCATATTCCTCCGTCTCTGCAACCAAAACACAACCTCGAACCTTGTTATAGATTAGTACACATTCAATAACCACATTCTCATACAACCACTAATCCCCACACCCGGAATGTTTGACTTGACACAACTTTAAGTTTGGGATTGAACATTTTACAATGTACAACTCACCCAAACTCATGCTCTGATACCAACTTGTAACACCCTTCAATTTCCAACCCAATTAAATATAATAATTATCGGAAGCGTAAGTTCAAATAGACATTAATTTATTTACAACCTTTATTCAACCAAATTTTGTTTACAATTTTAATTTATCATTAACCAACAAAGGTGTTACATAAACAAAAACAAAGAACAACACTCATTTATAAATTTTAAATATCAGAGTCAAGTCACTTCGTCAAACATTCTTCAAACCAACTTCTTGCCACCCGATAAAATCTATAACCTGCAAGAAGTGTTAATGTGGGGGTTAGCATAACGCTAAGTGAGTAGATAGTTAATCCACAGTCTAACTTAGCATAACAACCTTGTGTACAACAATTAACTCTAACACAAGTACACAATACAACTTCTCAACAAAGTGATAGTTCAACAATATCACCAATGCACAAACAACAACAACTTAATGAGGATCGGTGGTTCTTGAGAAACCCTTCTGCCGCGGTGGCTCTCAAAGAACACTTACCCAACCATATCCGTATGGCCATACGGACGAGACCGATAGCTAATTATTATCATCCACCAACACAGGAGATGTGTTAAATATTGGATAATAATTAGCCCAACCAACAGTTCATCAACTTGTTGACCTCATTAACAACTGATGCCCGAAGGCCAAATATAACACGTGATCACATATCCACATATTCAAGTAGGTCAACATATTAGACTAAGCAATCTATCAACATTATTATTACTAACAATCATTATCATCATGATAAACTAAAACAGTAATAATAAGTTACTTGTTGTAACTAAACCTGTTACAACTAAACCACACTGAGGATTAAAGATCCACTCACCGAATACCTCAGTCATCCACTCAGTAGTCTAATATCACTGAGCCTTCTCCACATCTGAGAATAAAATGGAATAACACAAGTTAGTAACTTGTCTCAAAATTATATACAAAATTCCGCAAATATATTTCACCCATCATCCTCCAAAATACTTAATTCATATAAGTCACACAATCATCATAATCATCAATATTTGATCCTTACTTATATGAATTCATATCATAATTTTCAACTAGTCAAAAACATCAATTTATCACTTCTATTGAATCAATAATACTTAACTCGTATTAACAACAATTATTCATCGTATACCACTAATTCATCAAAATCGTTAACAATATTATCATTTATCAATTATCATAACTACATCATTAACAATATTATCAACTTTCAACATCAACAATTCATCAAAATCGTCATTATCAACATAATCAATTGATGTATCATCAATTCAAGCTTTATAAATCATTATTCATGAATAATCAAGTAAACTCATAACTTTATTCATGAACATATCTAAATTTCATTATTTCTAGCTTAGGGTTTCATTTATAATCATCAACTAACTATTATATCATAACCACAAGTTTAATTTCATGATAATCAACTAAACCCATAACTTAATTCATGATCATAGCTCAATTATATCAATATCTAACATAGGGTTTCAACTACAATCATGAAATTAACATCAACTAACAACTATATAATCACTATAAGCTTTAATTTCATATTAGTCATACTAATTAAATCAAATACTCAAAAACCCATTTCTAGGTTTATAAAGAAATCAAGAAATCAACACTTAGAACATGTTTATGATGATGATGGAACAACTAATACATGTTATTAAAGCTTAACTCATATCAATTCAACTATTTGAAACCCTAATTTCGGATTTTAATCAAGAACATCAAAACCCCCAATTTCTAGGGTTCATATAATTCAAGAAATCAACACTTACAATGAATTAAAGGATGAAAGGATGATTCAATCTTGTTATTGCAGCTTGAATTCAAACATACTAGCTTTAATTTGAGATTTCTTCATGAATTTGGTTCAATCCCATTTTAAGTGTGTGTGTATGAGGCGTACGTATGTATGTGTGTATGTAAATATACACCGACTCAATCAAATAACACTTGTCCTATATGTGTTTAATTTTATTCCCCGTACTTATCATTGTCTGGAACTTAAAACCATTTGCGGGGAAATATTATTTTATTTTACCGTCAACTGAGTTAATTTAAAACAATCAATAGTTTATTAGTCACAATAGATTATTCAACTATTTTCACCTTTTATTTTAAATTAATACAACACACTTATTTTTCTGACACATTAAATAATAGTTCACTATCAGAAAATATTAAAATACTTCTAGACCCGAGGAGCGGATGTTACAGTAACAATGTAATTTTATTTTATCAATTACAAAGTTACATATCTATATAAAAATGTATTCTTTAAATTGTTAAAGTATTCTATCAGTTCAATTAAAATTTTGTACTTTAACAATGTTTCTTTCTAAAGGTTTATTTTTAGTATCGGTTGAGATTAAAAACCCCATATTAATTTAAATCAGTCGATATACATAAATGATAAATTTCAATTTGAGCTTTAAAGAGTGATTTCATTTTCATTATGTTTATTAAATATTTGGAGTTGTAAGATATGTTATGAACTACAAATAGGTTAATTTTCAAGGTGATAAAATATTTGAAGTTGAAAGATATGGTATGAACTACTTATATAAATCTTAAACAATTTTAAGTAATTTTGTAATCGGTAAATAAAAAAATATACATATAATTTAAAGCAAACACCGTAAACATTTTTGGTACTTTTATTTTAATGTTTTGTCATATAAAATAATTGATCAATGAATTTGAACATGGAGTTTACATACATACAAAAACTCTTTAAACTATTCGAATATCCGAATTCGACTACAAATAGAACTGTTATGACTTTTAAATTGCATATATACCAAATTATATTACAAACTAATATAAGTATTTTTGTTCCGTCGCAACGTGCGGGTTAAAAACTGCTCGTTGATAAACATTTAGTGGGCTATGTAGCCATTGACGAGGACTTTACAACAAACTAAGATGTGTCCAAAACGGATTAAAGGTGAATGAGATATCGAATCTCAAAGTTGGTTGTTTTGTGCAAGTTTGGAAGTGAATTGCAACTTGTCCCACATAGGACTACAGGAGTGGGAACAAAGTTTACATGGGTTTATATACATGCAAGCTTCCAAGCTATGTTAAGATCTTGTGTTGTGTTTTACTCCCACGCTTACGCGTAGGGGGTGCAGACACGAATGCAGCTCCGGAAATCCGGGCCCGTGCGTGGCCATTTTTTGCTCAGACCCGGAAAAAAGCTTCTAAAACATATTTCAGTTACAAATCCTTTTGAATTATGTCATTAGTTGATTATTTAAATGAATTCTGCTACCTGTTACAGTTTTGTTTATATAAATAAAACTTGGTCTTTGACATAATGACATAACACACAACACAATCGTATCATATACGAGTGATTTAGAGAGAGAAATGGATTACATACCGATTTAAGAAAAAATGCTACTAATAGTTAAATTATACATTTTTAAAAACAGTGAAGTTATTGATGAGACAACTTTGCCCATGAATATATCATGAAAATCCCATTTTCTCATGTCGTATCACCTTACGAAAAAATTATGATAATATCCTTGATATCTCCCCGAAAAACACACGATTTACTCTATGAATTGAACTGAGATTATTATTATTATGATTCATGTTTTAGAGAATATACTTCGTAATAATAATAAGAATGTTATAAACTTAAAAGTTTGATTTCATGGACTTTGTCTTTATTAAGTTGCAAGTTATGATGGATGATGACATTAATCAATGATGATAAGAAGACAGTTAACAAATTCGCTCCAAGCCTCTAATGTCTTCTACTTCCGTTTTTTGAAAATTCATAAAAAGATGTGATTATTTGAAGCTTAACTTGATTAGAATTTTGAAGTGATTTTCTGCTTTTGTTAATGATATTAAGCTTAATTGAATATGTTTATGATTGATGTTGATTGTAATAGACTAATTTTGAGTGTACTTTTGTGAATTATATAGAGTTTAATTTAGTCATTTTGAACCTACTTGACTAATTATGTAACTAATTTTGCGGTTATTTGAGGGTTTTTTTTGTCGTACTTCTATCAATTGATTTTGGAGCTGATTAAATAAGTTGATGATTAAGTTTGAATGTGATTGAATAAATTTTTGACTGATAATAAGCTTGAATGAGTAATTTTTTATTGATATTGATTAGACTCGAATAATTGTGAGCGTGATTGAGTTGTTTTCAGGTTAGTCATGAAAAAAATGAAATGTAATATGATGACACGCTAGTCACGTGACGTGAATACTATACTAATTTTTATAAAGTAAAATAGTAACACCTCATTCAACTATTAAAACATCGAGTATTACCGAAAAAAGTTTATCAAACATATTAATATGTAATGTAATTTTTACTGTATATGAATTAAGTAGCAAAAGAGATCACAGAAAATACTGGAGAACAAGGGGGAAAATTATATGGTTCCAGGTGAATTGACCTAGAAGTTATTAGTTGACTTTCAATATCATCCGTACGATCTTACTAACGTTTAATCGTCATCGTCGCAACCTCTAATTGTTGGTTACATTTTTGACGGTTTCTTTTGTGGCGGTTTCTTTTGTAGCGGTTTCTTATGTGACGGTTTTTTTTCACACACAGAGCTTATTTCTCATAATAGTCTTTAATAATATTTTATATGTTACTTATTTAATTTATCTAATATTTTGTTATTCTTTGATAACTTTTTATAAATAATGCGTGGAATAATTCTGAATATATATTTATAATCAGTGTAATTTTATCTACATTTCGATATAAACTTTATCGTCATATGATATATATTAACGAATGTATTTTTTTTTGTCTCGAAATCAACTTTTTTTATATCAAAATGTAGATAAAAATAAACTGATCGTAGTGGTTTATTTGGATTAATACAAAACGTTATATAAGAAAAGTTAAAAGCGAAAAACACAATAGTACGTTAACAACATTATTTGAATATAATATACATTTTCATATTAATGCCGATGTATGTTTTTTAAGTTGTATTCGGTCTGCATACTTTCAAACCTCCATTATCAATAATAACAATCAAGAAATAAGAGTAACGTCATCAATGCATTGTTGACACAATTAAGGAAGAATAGTAACATCGTCAATGCATTGTTACGATTCCCTTTTATGAATAGCAAAGATAAGATTCAGCATATGTGGGTGGTTAGTCCAGCGACAGGAATGCACTGACATGTTCAGTAGGTATTGAGTTTGAGAAAGGGATTTTTTTTCCCTTCCCTAATTGTGTTAATGATATGTAAATAAATAACATCATGCTAGCCTAACGTAATGAATAATGAACCAGATTATGCAGAAGGCCTGAAGTTCGAGACTTAAAAGCCCCATTCTTTTTTGGGCTGACTCGAATGCTTTAGGTTGTGATATGTGTATATTGCTTAAGGGTCTGTTTACAGGTATTATCATTTTACATATGTAATTATGTCAATGGTAATGTTCTAATATGTTTTAAAAGTTTATTATAAATTCAAAGTTTTTAGGTGTTTATAATTCACGGGAACAACTAATAATTTGGATTTTAGATAACGGACGTCCAATCTGTAATGTAATTAATAAAGGTCCAAACATAATTCAGCTGTCAAACTTCTGTGTGATCGTGGTGGTATCTACCAGGATTAATGTTAAATATTTAAATACTTAAATGAGCATCATGGTATTGTTACACACAGACGTATTGTTACACACTATTATGCCCAAACATTTGTTATATGTTAACATCTTTCATGCAAATAGAGTTGTATATGTATATTAAGTTTACGATATTACTTAGGTTTTTTTATGACATCTTTCATGCGAATAGAGTTGTATATGTATATTAAGTTTACGATATTACTTAGGTTTTTTTATGACATCCATTTAACTGGGTAACGTCCGGTTAAATACTAGTTGATACGATGCGTAGTTACTCAGAAAATCACAATTTACAATTAGACCCTCTAAAATTATCATGACTGCCGTTTACCCCCTTTTACTTTTCCTCCCTTCTTATATCCTTTTTCTAACAAATCAATTTCAGAAAAGAAAGTACTATCAGAAATTTAGAAGCCCTTGTGAAAGCTATATCGTATTCTCATCCGATCATCGTCACAAATTCACAATCATCGTCGTCCTCCGTTCGATCGCAATCGGTATCACCTTAATCTTCAGCCCTAATTCATGTATATATATTGCTTTTCACGCGTTCTGATTAAAGTTGTTAGTTTCTTAGTGTTTTGATTGTTTCCAAGTTAGGGCTTATCATGATCATGATATTTGTAGCTTCAATTTCACGTTATATGTGTAAAATTTGGTGTACATAAATTTTTGATAGTTTTAAGTTGTTTAGGGTTGCTGTATACAAGTTTAGGGCAACATAATTGTGGTCAACCAGTCAAACTCAAATAATATAGTAAATTTGTGTAGGTTTATATTCTGAATCAGTAATTCATATATAATACCGTATTTGAATACTACAAAAGAGCCTCTATATTGTTTTTTTTTTTATATTATTGTCATAATGGATTTTTTGTGATGGTTTTCATTGGTGTGATGATTGATGTTGAATTTCGTTTTCATTGGATAACGTTTTCTGACGTTTTGTTTAGCCTCGTGTATTATGTAGACACACATTTGTGACATATTTGTGCGTCATTGAGGTGCTTCAATTATGATATAACATTTGATTGGTGTTTAGATGTTGAAGTGTAAGGCTTGCATAAAGTTTATTCTGTTTTGTTGTGGATTGATTGTTACGGTATTTGATGAGTGTGTGATTGATGATAAACTATCAGCTGTAGTGAATATTGGTAATTGATAAAGAAGAAAGAGAAAGATGTGGGCAGCTGGTTGCCTGGCTTCTTGCTGCGCATCATGCGCATGCAGTGCATGCCAATCGGTGGTGTCAGGGATTAGTCGTCGGTCTGCTCGTATTGCATACTGTGGTCTCTTTGCTCTGTCTCTGATTGTGGCTTGGATTCTTAGAGAAGTTGCTGCACCACTCATGGAGAAGATCCCATGTAAGACCTTTTTGCTTTCAATCGGTGTAAAAAGATCTGTATAATTTCTGTTAATTTATGGACTTTGGCCATGAGTACTTATTTCACCTGACACGATGCGAAAGGAAATTGTATACCAACTATTGCAACTAACAATAATCGTGGAACTTGTATGCACAAGTATTGGAGGCGGAAAAATGGGCAGGTTGGGTACCGGGTTGTATGCGTTAAAAATAAATTTTTGGCAAGTAGGTGGTTGTATGCATTAGAAGTACACTTTGGGAGACTTTTGACACAAATTACTTAAATCGGTCTGTTAGAGTTTTTAACATAGCCCTAGTCTACCCATTTACTTATAAGTGGGTCGAAGTTGCCACCTCTAAGTCTGTAACAGGTTCGCAGAAGCAGTAAGAATTTCTACGAGTTGAATCATTGTTGCATTTTCTCATGAAAATGTTTGTGTCTAGATATTTACATGTTATATGGCAAGCTGAGATGTTGTTCACTATTGATGCAGGGATTAATCACTTTTATGAAACACCAGATAGGGAGTGGTTTGAGACTGATGCTGTCTTGCGAGTTAGTTTGGGGAACTTCTTGTTTTTTTCAATTCTTTCTCTTTTAATGGTTGGGGTGAAAAACCAAAAAGACCCACGTGATAGTTTGCACCACGGTGGATGGATGATGAAAGTCATTTGCTGGTGTCTTCTGGTTATCCTTATGTTTTTTGTCCCGAATGAGATCATCAGCTTTTATGGTAAGCTTTTCTCTTATCTAGAATTTTTTTTGTGACGTCTTTTTCCTCCTTTCTGCTATCCCTTCATAATTCCATTATAGTGTAATCTAATGTTGTTTTCACTATGCATATCTTAGCAATGCGTATTTTGACGTACTCCTATAATGTCAGGTGTCTTGTGCCATCTGCCATGTAAGGGAGTGTTTGCATTTTGGAACTGAGTATTAGTTTCTAGTATTTGGATCAACAAGTTCTGCTTATGATCACATTGATAGTAAATAATCAGTTTTGGATAGTTGATTTCACACGAGCTGCAATAAAACTGATAATTCAAGGGTACAATAAATTAGTTATTTACCTTTTGTCTTAATCTATTATGAGAGACTTATATTTCCATTTCAAGAACTGTCTCTACTTACTTTCACAAAAGCATCAATTTGTTCATTATAATTTTGTTGCTTTAAAGTAAATGGGATTTGCATAATTGTCATATATCTGTAATAAATATTAAGGGAAACAACATTAGCACATATAAATAGTATTTTGTACTACTCGTTTACTGCTGCTGATTTTGTGATGATTATTTAATATCTCGTAGTCACTTTCATGACGTACATCCAGACACCCTGGACAATTAGTATTTATCTGTGATTAAAGGCTTATTCCAGAATATAGTTTATGAAGGGGTTAAATTTGTGGATAATCGATGAAAATTAGCTGAAAATTTCATTCAATAGTCGAGTTGTGGTTGATGTCTTTCAAAGTATGTAAGATATAAGTGGAGCCTCCAAGTATCTTAGTACGGCAATCATTGTTTGCTCTCAATATGTATGTTACATTTCTTTGAATAACTCAACCATACATTATTTGTCAATGCAGAGTCGACATCAAAAATTGGCTCCGGGTTGTTTCTCCTTGTCCAAGTTGTGCTCTTGTTGGACTTTGTCCATAGTTGGAATGACAAATGGGTTGCATATGATGAGCAGTTCTGGTTAGCTTCTACTATCTCCTTACTTAAAATACACATATCGAAACCTTTCACGTAATGGTGGCAGTTTTGACCCATTTACTTATGAATGGGATGATTCAGGTTATGTGATACCTATAGTGGGTCAGACTGCTAAAATACTAAGTAGCTTAAAAGGAAATGGGTCAACTGACTTGAAAGTTAGTGTTATTATAATGTCTAGTATCTTCTATGTCAATATAGAGATGCTATGATTACAAAACGGTGTTTACAAAATGGTTTGTTCAAATCACATTGGTTATCTTCTTTTCACTCTTCTTTCTCACTCTTTGTTTTAATGGTGTCGTATCATTTTGTTACGAAAATTTTGTAAATGGTTGTAACCATAACATGTATCATTAATATTAATATTTCAATTAAATTAGAATACCGATGAAATAAGGTATGTTTATATGATTTTTGTAAAGAAACATAAACTAGCTCATTGAATTCAATCTCTTTTCATCTCTGTACTTATATATTCTAAATATGATGCAGGTATGCAGCCTTGCTTGTCGTGTCACTCGTGTGCTACGTGGCAACATTCTCATTTTCTGGACTTCTGTTCTATTTGTTTACTCCATCTGGACAGGACTGTGGCCTCAATACGTTCTTTATTGTGATGACCCTCATTCTTGTGTTCGTGTTTGCTATTATCACACTGCATCCTACAGTAAGTTTTTAAATCCCTTTTGACCACTTGCTAAAATTAAGTTATCTTCCGCTTACTAGTTACTACATTTGTGAATATGGTAAATTAGATGATTTGAGTATTATGACTAGAGTCTAGATGGGACAATATGGAACACATTTACTAATGAATGGTTGATTTGGGTTATACTTTATTTATAACTGGTCGATTGTGCTTAAATTTGGAAATTCATTGAAAATGAAATGTGATGAACGGGCGACAGTCACCCAATTTGTATCTTCAATGCGTACAAACTTCTAAGTGCCTTTATGCAATTTTAATAATATTTTTTGGAAAATGATAACGACAGCCCTAAGGGCTGTCAATAAGAATTCAGAACACACATCAATACTTGTGCCCATATCATATTAAACTCTTTGACCCCCCAGAATTTTAGTTGATCCCATAAATATCACCTGAAGTACAACCAATTTATGCACGTTATTGACAGCCCTAAGGGCTGTCATTAACAATACCCATATTTTTTGTAGTGATAGTTGACTCTAATTATTCGTAGGTTTAAAGTTAAGAAAGTCTGACAAAAGGTTTCTTCGATCAACCCAGACTTACATGTTTTAACTTGTACAAATTTGCTTGTGTTGACATGAACCTGTTTAGAATAGGATTCTAACTCGCCCATCTACCACCTCTGATAAAACGTTACTTGATGTTACCGTCTTCAAGTCCACTAGCATGGGCTCATGGCTATTTTGTTCTCTTTCATTAAAATATAGTACTTTTCACTTTACGAAGTCTTTTGATTTTCATTAGGTAAGTGGAAGCATTCTGCCTGCATCCGTTATTTCTTTGTACTGCATGTATCTTTGCTATAGTGGACTTGCAAGTGAACCAAGGGATTATGCTTGCAATGGTCTCCACAAGCATTCCAAAGCTGTTAACACTGGCACACTTACTGTTGGGTTGCTGACAACGGTGCTCTCAGTTGTTTACTCTGCCGTCCGAGCTGGATCTTCTACAACTTTGCTTTCCCCGCCAGACTCACCTCGTGCAGGTAAAGAGTCCTCTCAGCTGCTTCCATTAGACCTTTTTTTCAAAAAAAATTATGGCATTGCGAACACATTTGCTTACAGTTGTTTATAAGGGTCAAATGGGTAAAAAGAGGATCTATTCACACAAAATCTGTTCTTTACCCCAATGTCTACACCAAATATTAACCTTTAACTTGGTTTCGCTACATTATATTTGCATAGATTAAATACGGAGTACTACTTTACTTGTAACATTTAATAATTATATGAATTAATTAATATATGATAGGACAATGAATAACATTAGAACGTGCTATTAAAAGCCCAAATGAAACCCACCAAAGTTTGATGTCACACCAAATATGGTTTAAAGTGATAAAGTATCTAGTGTACCCCAAAAATTACACCAAATTTCATGGCTTGGTTGGAGATGGATTTCCCACTAAAAAACCAAATATGGTGTTGTGATGCATATATTGGAGATCGTCACTTAAAAAGATGGTAACCCATGATCAACCTGTATACATAAGTCACCAAAATCGTTACCTTTATATGGCATGGTTGCATGAACCGCCTTTTGCTTCACCCAAAGCTAAACTTCTGTCTCCATATTTCAGGTGGTGAAAAACCATTGCTACCATTGGACAAAAGAGACGAGCATGAAGAGAAAGAGAACAATAAGCCTGTTTCGTATTCATATTCCTTCTTCCACATCATCTTCTCCCTTGCCAGCATGTACTCGGCAATGCTTCTCACAGGGTGGTCAACTTCCGTTGGGGAGAGTGGCAGGTTGGTTGATGTTGGTTGGCCGTCAGTGTGGGTCCGGATCATAACTTCGTGGGCAACTGCAGGTTTGTTCATCTGGTCAATGGTGGCACCTCACCTCTTTCCCGATAGGGAGTTCTGAGCGAAAGTAAAAATTACACTGTTGGGACTTGGGAGGGTCTTGGTAATATGTATGTATTTGATTTCTTCTCGACAATTACTGTATGGATCATGCTTGAAGTTTGTTTGCTAATGTTTGCTTAATGGTGTGAATAAGTATCTGAAATTGTAATGAGATTGTTTGTTACTTTGTTATATAGTTCACGAGTTATAAGCAGATGCAACAGCTCTTCTAGTTATATATTTAGACATTTTTAGAAGTACTTAAATTTTTTATTTATGTTTTTTGTTGCGGATTAGAGGTGGCTAGGTGGGGTTCTTGGTTTTTGAACCTAGACGAATTGTACAGGACATCTGGATGTTAAACTTTATGAAGCTGAGAAGTGAGAACTACTTGACATTATTCGGCAAGTTGTCAGGCCTAACTCTATCCTATGTTCAATTTGGCTTCATTTGGTCCCGGTTCAACCATGTTTATAGAGGTTATTTTGGACAGTTGAAAATGGTCCACATTTTTTTTTGAGCCGATCACCTAGCTTGGAATGGTTGGCTTTTGTCACTATCGAATCCCTATCTCTAAGGTTGATAATATATCCATCATGCAAATTGATAAAATCCATCAAAAATATGCATTAACAAATTTCAAATAATTGTTAATTGATAAATCCACAAAAAATATGCATTAACAGATTCCAAATAATTGTTAAGATTCTATGACTTCATTACATGCGGATATGATTTCATGTTTTGGAACCTTAGTCATGTGAATGAGTATACTGTTGCTTGGGCGCCTTATTTTGTTTTTTACTGTGATATATTGTTAAAGGGTAAAACCGACTCTTGGTCGGACCCATCGACTAACGGTAAATTGCGTAACTCGCGATTAAAGGAACATGAGGACGGAGATTGAACCTGTTAGCTCTGGCTTTATGATGCATGTCTTCCACTACTAGGTTACAATCATGGGGACTCTTATATTGTTATATAGTTATGGGATGCTTATTAGGTAAATCATGAAGTACATGATAAAAATGAGCTAACATACGTAACATATATGTCAAGATGGGAATAATTAGGACGGTATTTAGGATTGCGTTTTAGGGAAGACGATCTCATTATTGCCTTAATAAAATGTAATAGCATTCTTTAACATGGCCATCCATATGAAAAAATGATTATCCGCGACCCATAAATTTTAAGTAATTTAAAACGTCATTTTTCAAAATGAAAAAACCTTGTTTCTAAACGTAATTCCAAACACCTCTTGATTAATCTGGATGTTTACCTATAATTGACTATAGCTATTGTTAACTTCTCCAGAATTAGGTGTAAAAGCTTTCTATGTTTCGTAATTTACCAAACCATACATAGTAACATCTTTGGTTAGATTAATGACACACATATATATATGTATACATATAATATAATATATAATATAATATTATAATATTCCAAAAAGTCCACATATGTACATGTGCAAAGATAGTTTGTTGAGGTTATAATTGCATGTGCGTGCACTGATAACCAAAGTATATTTATTTATTGCTACTATGTTATCATATTACAAACACAACATTCATACATTCATTCTCCTTTCATGTTGGTGGCCCTCCAAACTTTACTAGTCAAGCAATAGATGTAAGTGGCTATGTCGCACACTCCCACCCATTTCTTAGGGAGTTGATAACTACGACAAATAAAAATGATTCTTATATCAATTATATATCAGTTATTGCATATAGCATAAGTACTCATAACATAGTTTTGATATTTGAATCATTTTTATTTGTTGTATTTATCAGCTCACATTTCTTAACATGTATACAAGGGGTGGAGCTAGAAAGTTTGAATGGAGGGAGCAAAAAAAAATTATTTTGTTCATTCTTTATTGTCTTAGAGGAGGGAGAAAATTTTAAAATTGTCATTAATACCGAAAAAAAATTCCTTTATTACGTAATTGTTAAATTTTTAAGGGGCCAGCTGCCCCCATTCTAGCTCAGCCCCTAATTTGTACACATTCACATAAATAAATTGATTAGTAGCTAAATTGAGAGTTAGATTTGTGATGTACAACTCAGATTTTATCCTTCTTAAGTACACTTCCATGCATCATATTTCATAAGTACACTATATAGTACTCTCTCCGTCTCAATATTATAATCCATGTTTCCATTTTTGAACGTCCCAAATTAATTGTCCACTTTCAAAAATAGATAGTGAAGTTTGGTCGTGATTACCATATTACCCTTAATTGAAATTATTATTACACACTTTTTACAAAGCAGTAATTAATTAGTTAAGGGTAAAACTGTTATTCTGCAAAAAGTAAGAAAGAAAAAATAATAATGATTATATTTTTATTAAACTGCGTATTTTTTTGTTGGGTGATAATAATTTTGAGACGGAGGGAGTATACTATAGGGAAAAGTACAATAATATGTACTATTATACTTATCATTTATTCATATTTAAGGTACGCAACTTAAAATTTTTAATTTAAGGTATTGACCTTTCAATTTGCAATCAAGTTAGGGATACAAATTTTACAAATGACGAGTTGTCACCAAATTTCTTTTTTATAAGTAATATATATATATTTAATCGATTAATATTCCTCGATCAATTTTAAAAATATTGGGTATAATGGGAGATATTAAAGTTGAAAGTGGTAATGAGTTTTTGTTAATTTCTTTTTCCTCACTCAATATTTTTTAAAATTGATCGATGAATATTAATCGATTAAATAGATATGTTACTTTCAAAAAATAAATTAAGTGATAACTCATCATTTGTGGAATTCGCGTCTCTAACTTGATTACAAATTGAAAGTCCGATACTATAAACTAAATTTTTTTAAATTGTGTACCTTAAATAGAAATATGTGATAAGTATAATACCTTTTACTGTACTTTTTTCAGTACAATTATAAATTTGACAGCATCATAACAAAAATTCATTTTACCGCTACAAATATAACACATGACACTTTGATAGGTTTAGTCTCTACCCTCTCTTACCCTCAAAACCTCCATGCAACTCGAAATCAGACCTCAGGCATGTTTCGACTTTCGACTACGTAGTTGGTGTAATATTGTTTAAGTTCTCCCCGACATTACTCATATTTTAACATGATTAAAATGCAATCTTATCAAAAACAACTACTCGTACATAATTACCTCATCCATCTCGCAAGTTTATTTTTTACAACCACAAAAAAAAAAGTATATTTTTTACCATTATAAAATCACGATAACCATTATCCTAATTTGCTCCTTTATTTATAATAAAAAATAAATTAAATATATTAAATTTAAATATAAATAAATTAAAAGAAAGATAGAAATAATCTGAAAAGTGCCCCACATCTTTCCTGAAGCAAATCCAAATCCCAGTCCAACACAAATTAGTCGTAGTCGTCACTCATCAAATAACACGTGGCGCAATACCAGCATATATATCATTATCATCATCATCATCAACAACACATCTGCTTTCTGCTCTCCTTACCTGTTCCTGCGCCGTTACAATAGCCCCCCCTCCTTTTCTCTCCAAAATCACCGTCACCGTCACCGTCACCGTCATCGTCTCCGTTACAACACATTCCTTCAATTTCACTGATACACATACATGTAGAACAACTATATCTATAATATATATATACATCACAAACTCTGATCGCTTGATTTCGCAGTTATTAATCGAATCAATCAAATGGACCTAAAGTCAATTCCTGTGAGCTTTTCCGTTCCATTACGTAAATTTAATATCTCAATTCTCATTTGATTTACGTCTTATTATTTTATTATTTATATATTAATTATTAATTATTATTATAGTAGTAGTTGTAATTATTTAATTAATTAATTTAATTTAATGGATTTATGATATAGATATATTCGGTGTTTTGTTTTTGTTTTCTCTCTAAAGAGAAATTATTGTAGAATACGGATTCGAAGATCACCTGAAAGCTGCATCTGCGTGTTGTTCGATGTTCAATAGACTTCATTAATTCTGTTAGCACAAATAATAATCATTAAAATTATTATTATTATTTGAAATTTGAAATAATATTAACAAATGGAGAAGAAAAAGTATCCAGTTGGCGCTGAAAACTATGTGCTGTATGAGGAGGTAGGACAAGGTGTTAGTGCTTCCGTTTTCCGAGCTATGTGTATACCGAGCAACGAGATTGTTGCGATTAAAGTTCTCGATTTGGAACGCGCTAACAGTGATCTGGTAATTTCTGTTTTCCTGCAACTGTCAATATCTTTGCATGAGATATATACATGTACTATATTTTGATGATTTGTTCATAGAAAGTCTAATGAGTTCAGAACTGTGGTTATGCTTGATAGAACACTCGTATGTTGATTGTTTAGTTTGTTAGTTTATATTATTATTCTTTTTGCATGATAACCTTGATGATCTGGACTGACTTGATTTGCTCATATATATAGTGTAATGAACTAATGATATTGAAATTTTGTGGTTATGCTTGATTGGATGGTTGTCTGTAGATTGTTTAGCTATTTTGTTTATTGTTCTTTTTGCATGATATGATGATCTCATCGACTTGATTTAGTTTTGATGACCTGTTCATATATCTAGTGTAATGAGTTTAAAACTGCGGTTTTGCTTGTTAGAACGATAATAATTAGTTTGTTTGTTTAGATTTTTTTTCATGCTATATCTAAACACACTTTGATGATCTGAATTGATTGATTTTTGACATTTGATGATTTGCTTATATATCTAGTATTCTTTCATAGTATAGGATTGTGAAATGTAACTCTTACAAAACGGTTTTGCGAGTTGCTCCCCGTTTTTCTTCACAGACAGATAATTGCAATAAGCCAAATAGAACTGCGCATCAATTGGGAGATTAGGCATATGACTTCTTGTTTCCAGCTCGGCCTCCTATAACTGACTTATAATTTCGCATCTGAGATATCACTTTTGAACTTTGGTTGTGTTATTTTCACATTAAGGACAAAAAGATCTGCTTATTGGAGTTATCTATCTTCCTTTTATGATAAATGAATAGAGATTATTGACAATTCTTTGCGGATGAGTCTTTAAGGGTATGACTTGTTGCTCTTTTCATAGAAGGGTTTTTGATCGTGGATTTGCTCTGTTATTTATAATTGCTAAGGGGTACAGGTTAATAAAATTTGTAACACGATAGTTTGAGAGATGCATCCTGCAATTCCATGACTAAAAACGTATACTGTTAAATGGTTTAACACATAATTCAACAGGCTCATGATTTGATGATATAAGATAACATAAAATGGTAACACTTGTACATAAAAAAACAAACAACCTCTGTTGGTAGGGATAGTGGCATACCCTATGTGAACTTTGATGTTGCAATGACAATTTAACATATCATGGAAGTGGATTGCCTGGAATTCGGTGATTTAAGTAAAACTTTGCTTTAAGAATGCACTCTTTTTCCACTTGAATCATAACAAATTGATTTATGGCTTTGGATCACCTATTTATGTTTGACTGATGATCTTTAACTATTTCTGCTATATTACTCATCTGTTAATATGCTATCAGAACAATATATCACGGGAAGCTCAGACAATGATCCTGGTTGATCATCCAAATGTTCTTAAATCACATTGTTCTTTCGTAAACGACCATAACCTATGGGTTGTCATGCCTTTTATGCCTGGTGGTTCTTGCCTCCATATACTGAAGTCTTCTCATCCTGAGGGTTTTGAGGAAGTTGTTATTGCAACTATACTGCGTGAGGTATTAAAGGCACTGGAGTATCTTCACCATCATGGCCTCATCCATCGAGATGTCAAGGTGAAATATATCCTCCTTTAAATCTTAATAGTCTCAGTTTGTACCGTATACTTTGACTGCGTGTGTGTTTCTCTTTTCCCTCAACCATCGATATTAGCTGCTTTTGCATTTGCATTATTGCATATTCCAAGGATGAGACAATGTTTGCTATCTCGTTTCTACTTTTTTTGCTGTTTATTTTGAAATAGACTATGATGAATGAGATTCATCATGTCAACAATAAGTCTGTGCCACAAGTGTTTTATCAGGCTACATGTAGCTGTATCGTTGTATCATGTGATGGGAACAATAAGTATGTACAAGGCATGTTCAAAATTACAATGGGAGATGCCTAATCCGGGTAATTATGCAAGTTGTGTGCTGTTCTATTCGTCAAAATTTGTCTAGTGATGAGCATATTGAGAACACTTGGATTTTCTTCCCGTGGTACTTTATCAGCACAATCTCGTTGTATTCTTGATACTAAGGATGGATGGCTTTTTCTTTCTGAGATCTTATCCTCAGAACTTCCGTAAAGATCAGCATTATGCTGTATGCACATATCGATTTTATATGCTATGCATGTTTCCCCAGTGAATGCTTTATCGTAGTCTTCACTCTCATACAAACATACATAATGTTCCCTAGCTTTGGTTTCTTAGTGTTTGTAATGCGCCAGCAGAGTGTTTTAGCAGTGTGTCGTCGATGTTCTTCAATATATATACACACTTTAGATTATATGTGCGTGTGTGTTCGGACTAGGTTTGGGCATATTATTGATTTTTTAATGTACCTTGTTACCAATGCCAACTTACTTATGTGAGCTATCTGGGTTTTTTACTTACTTCAAACACGTGCTCAATTGCTTATATCTATAGCGTGACTTATCGTCTCTCTTCTTTCGGTAGGCTTGTCATCTTGCATGTGATGAGGAAGTTTCAAACATCCTCTCACTGGTCTTATGTTTATCCTCGTCAGTATATCACCTTACATGTGTTACTCTTAAATTCGCAGGCATACGGTCATACGAGTTTATAAAAATTAGTATATAAATCACCAGATATTCCGAGCAAATCAACTTGTTTTCCAAACTTATAATCTTTTTGAGTTGTTTTTTAAATCATGTCGTTCCACTTCTACGTGCTGCCTAGAAATGCGTGGAGAGAGTTAAAACTCTTATAATGTTAGACATAATTTTCCTACTTAATTGAGTTTCGGGTGCTATTTTTTCCTGTTTTAATAGGCTGGTAACATTCTCATCTGCGAACGTGGTGGCATCAAGCTGGGAGATCTCGGTGTTTCAGCTTGTCTATTCGATTCCGGTGATAGACAACGCATGCGTAATACATTTGTTGGGACACCATGCTGGTATCATTTTCTATACTTGCTTAACCTAAGCAGCGACTTTCTTTAGTCAAATTGGCTTGTTATAATAGGGACGAATAGGCTTACATTTCAGATAATAATGAAAGTCGGTGTCTTTGTTGTGGTTCATAGTGACTTTATCTGAATTTATACTTGCTGTTATTTACATTCTCCCAGGATGGCACCTGAGGTTATGGAACAATTGCATGGCTATGACTTCAAGTCAGTAGTCTTCTTTTTATTTTTTCAATTTCTATATTGTCTGGTAAGATATATAGAGGAAGTGAAAAATTAATAAATATGTCTGGGAATCTCTGCAGGGCTGATATCTGGTCCTTTGGCATAACAGCGCTGGAGCTTGCTCACGGGCATGCTCCTTTCTCAAAATATCCTCCAATGAAGGTCTATCTTACATGTTCATGCCTTCTTTTATGTCCATAGATCAGCTGGCAAGTCTGGATGTTTAAAAAAACTCAGGTCTTCACAACTTAAAATGCTTCTAAAATTACAGGTTTTGCTCATGACATTGCAAAATGCACCTCCTGGGCTTGATTATGAGAGGGACAAGAAGTTTTCTAAGGTAATATGATCCTTTTTTCCCCTTTCTTTCTATTTCACTGTTTGATCACATTGCCTAATGTTTGTGTTCTCTGTCCAAAGTCTTTTAAGCAGATGATTGCGAGTTGCTTGGTTAAAGATCCTTTAAAACGTCCTTCTGCCAAAAGGCTTCTAAAGCATTCTTTTTTCAAACAAGCAAAATCTAATGAGTTCATAGCACGTAAGCTTTTGGAAGGACTGCCAGCTCTTGGTGACCGGCTCCAGGCGTTGAAGGTATTATTTATTTTGTGATCACCCTGCCTTTGTCAAAACCATATAGTTTGTTGTTACTCTGTTTAGCATGTCATTTAAATTATCTATTGGAATTATAGAAAAAGGAAGAAGAGATGCTTGTGCAAAAGAAAATACCTGATGGACAGAAGGAGGAAATGTCACAGGTATGGTATATAGGAAATATATTGATTTTAAAAAGGTAATGTCTGATTGTAGGTCTTGATGTCTGAAGTGGTCAATTTATATGTTTATATCTTTGACAATTTAAATAAGTAAAACCAAAGACATAGCTAAAGTTGGAACGATTCGGATGGGTTAAAACAGATCGAAAGATGCACCATGCATATAATTAATGAATTATGCATAGCACCTCTTATCATACTTCAATAAGTAGTTTATACTGTTGTAATTATATCAATTTTGTAGCCATATTCCATGCCTTGATTATTTATGGGAACATTTAAAATTGACCAAAAAGTCTATGCCTGTAATGATCAATACTATGAGTGTACCTGTTTCCAACCTTATTGATCCTGCCTGGCCCACCCTTTTTTTCCATTTTGTATAATGGGACTATAGTTGGTAAAGCTCTTTCTCAATGTTATAACTTATTCACTTTCATATATCCCCACCCATGCGGTGATTGGACTATTTATTTTGTGTGTGTGATGTGTGTGTTAGTTAATTTCTGGTCTCTGATTTTGTTTTTGCTACTTGTTTCCAGAATGAATATAAAAGAGGTATTAGCGGCTGGAACTTTGATCTTGAAGATCTGAAAGCTCAGGCCTCATTGGTATATTGATATTTTCCCCTTACTAATAGGTTCTTACAAAGATAAATAGCCATTATAAGCACTTTTTCATATTGATGACATTCTCCATGATGTAAATATACCAAACTAATAGCCATTTTACTGATCTATTTTGTTAATAATTTTTATTTATGTAAATAGGTCCACGATGAAGACTCTCTATCTGACAGTAATGGGACTGGTACTGGTGAAAAAGACTATGTGCATCCGTTGTCATATGTGGGCGAGGCTTCAAGAACTAGAGATGTATGTCAATATTTTTTACATTGTGGATATTTTCTTGCATTATGTTTGTTGTAGAATAATAGTTCAACGTATAACAGGTGGGATCTGCTTCAGCTGTCAACTCTACTGCCTCATCGTTTGTGTATGTCATCTTCAGTTTAACTACACCATTTCCCACAATACAGTTCTAGATTTCTTCATACAGTTGTTCTTATAGCGATATCTATTATATAGATCTGCATCTGCTAGAAATTTTATATCTACTATCATACGTTTTTCATATTTTTATTTTGTGTATGGCTTTCATTTTGTTATATGTAAATGTTCAGAGGAGAATGTGAGAGCTCCAGCAATGGACACCTAAGTTCACGGAGTTCTATATCCAACGCTGAAGATTGCTACAAGAGTGACTTTGCTGGAGAACACAACTTGGATGTCAGTACAATATCCATTAATGGCGTTGCATCTCATCCTCACAGTGGGGAATCTTCACCTAGAAGCATTTCCGTGGATGAGTATGGCATCTCTCGCATAGATGATATATGTAGTTGTTTATGTTCTTTAAATACATATATATGCAATCTCTACACATTTGGA
Source organism: Pseudognaphalium luteoalbum (assembly GCA_963422505.1). Lineage (NCBI taxonomy): Eukaryota > Viridiplantae > Streptophyta > Magnoliopsida > Asterales > Asteraceae > Pseudognaphalium > Pseudognaphalium luteoalbum. Next base: position 5,831,138 of record OY730194.1, read on the forward strand.
ATATACATTGTTCTTGTATTAGGATGGCTAAATGGGAGGGCTGGTAACAGACAAAGTGGGTCTAGGTCAAAATGGGTAGATTGTAGCATTAGGTCGAAACTGGTTAGGTTGGGTCGTGCTGCCCACATTCTTATTTATAGGTTCAATGAGGTTTTGAGAATCATTAATGTGCAGAGTATGATTATAGAAACTATTTAAAAATTATTACTTGATTTCATAGTGCGATTAGGAGATTTCCATGCATTTGAAAGATTTTCAGGTTACTTGATTATATAATCCAGTTGACTCTTTTAAAGTCAAAATGGTAACCCAAAGCCGCAAAGCGACCCATTTACAAATGAGTTAGAAGGGTCTCCTCTGCTTGGCATATATCATGAACAAATTATTCGATATAGTTTGGTTTTTTGTCTTCATGGGATATATGGATTTTATGCGTTCCCCATCAACTTCTAAATTCTTTGCCACTTCCTCCCGCTCTTTTACAACTGCCATGTTCCCTATTTTTATACCAATTTTTTTTTAAGGTCTAAGATTCAGAACAATCTTAGAAATCAAGACTCCAATATGATTTATGGGATGCTTATACAGTTATACTGTTTCGCACTGTAGGAAATCACTTATGACATGATATTGTATATGCGTTTTAGTTAACTTTTACATACTTTGCTGCTGACTTATTCTGGAATGTTGGATATGTAAATAGGTTTAGTTCCATCTGTACACAGACATTATGGTATATTTTGTAGACACGGATGAAAATGTAGTTTACTTCATCATTGTCATGTTTTCTTGTAAATTTTTTTCAGTTGCAAGCTGCAAGGCCAGATTTCTGTAGTCTCTAGCTATAATGGATCTCAGTCACTTCAGATAACAGATGCGGTTACGTCTGAGTCCATGCCTAAAGCTTCCAAAACAACATGTATGTTTTTTGTTTGATCTTTCACCACTTCATGTTTCTGTATGCTGTATTAAAGGGAGGTTAGTTTCTTCTATTAACACTATTGGTGTAACAGTAACCAGTGATGAACAAGATGAGAAAGCAAGGTGCAACATTATCCAACAGAGAGGGCGTTTTAAAGTTACCTCTGAGACTGCTGAACCCGACAAGGTAAACTCTCTCTCTATCTCTCTCTTTTTTTGGGCCATGTGCATTTAGATGTCACTACCAGCCACTATTTTCTTTGCAGGGAACTTCATCTCCTGCACTGCTTAAGAGTCCAAGCATGCGGGTATGAGTATACCCTACTTAATTTCTTCTGGTTTTTGGTAGTTGTATGCTGAAATGTCCATTCTGCAAAACATTCTTTAAATAGACAATTTATGTTTATTCGCCTTTAGCATATCTGCTTTGTGTATTCAATAAATCCAAATAACTGATAGAGACAACACTCTAGATGCTTGTTATTTCAAGCTTGAGCATATCTGCTTTGTGTATTCAATAAATCTAAATAACTAATACGGACAACACTCTAGATGCTTGTTATATCAAGCTTGAACATTTTCAGCTAAACCAGTGGAAAGGCTGCTACTTGGTTTGCATCCTCTGATTTGGAAATGTATGTTTTTAAACCGCAAAGCCCAAGGGGTGTTGGTTGTCAAACTGTGTTCTTTTTAGCCTAACAGAACACAAGAAGATTTTCCTATAACATGTTTTTAAATTGTAGAAATTTGTAATCATATCTGTTACACTATTTTTTTTTTAAATACTCGATATTATAGACAACAAGTGTTTTGGGTGAGCCCAACCATGAAGGAAACTACCATTGAAGCTTGAAAGCAGAAGAAAATGGTATTGTAGACTCAACATATATATGCCTTCTCATATATATGAGGGGTCGGATGGTTTGTAGCCAGCTTTTTAGAATGGACTTTTGCTTCTTCATTAGTCCAAGAATAGTGCAATATAATATGTCCTTTTCATGTTAATCAGAAAGACCTGCATGCAATTAGATATATTGGATTGATGTATGTCTGATAGTTGTTGCCATGTGTAGGTAATGATGGAACATCCTATTGCTCCTCATCTTTCTCAAGGTGATGCTACATCCATGCCCCAGAATCAAACAACCCATTACCCTCCAACAGCTCAGCAGACAAGTAATCTTCAAAGGGTATGTGTCAGTTTAACATGTATTTGCTGCAAATATTTAATTATTGTGCGAAAAAGTGTTTACAAGTTTCATGTTACAGAATGGAATTTCTAGTTATAAGAAGCAACTTTCTTCTAGTGACACTACAGGTTGGAATATCTATGTCTTTACTATCTTATATTGTTTCATCAAAAGTTAATCATACAAATCTTCTACTTCAGCCAACGGCAACATAGGCGTGGAGTGCACAGCAGCCAACATCAATAGACTAGAAAAATCAAAGGTATGAATCTGGTCCAGTCAACATGATGGTTAGATTCTCAGATTGGAGAAAAAAACATCTCTTTTGGGTTGGTTAACCGATACTTAACTGTCAGAATGGTCTGGTTTTGGTTCGACACCTACATTTCTTTTTTCGTAACCATAATATTGCATCTCATTGCAATAGTTATATTAGTAAAATACCAATGTGTATATATATAGTTTCTAAACGAAACTATTTCTGAGGTTGTAAGGATCTGGATACACCTGGGTTGAGTCCTGACTCGTTTGATTTATCCTTCCAATTTCAGATGCATCCACCATTTAAACTTTGATCTGTTTGACCTTTGGCAGTATAACAGAATGCCCAAATTCCCTATATTTTGATATTGACATGCATTTATTGAAGGTGCTCATTGAGCAAAAAGTAAATAAAAGTTGTTAATCAGTTTAAATTTTTGCAGCTAAAGGCAACTGATGACAGGGAAAAGGAATTACTTAATGAGATAACCGATTTACATCGGAGGTAGACCACCCTTTCATATACACCTCTCTGTAGGTGCTAATTAACATGGCTTTAGTTATAACGTCCTATATTCTGTGTGTAGGCTCTTATGTGCACAGGAGGAGCTCCAGAAATACAAAGCTGGAAATGGGCAGGTCAGAATTTTTTGTTCCATTAAAGTTATATTCCTAACCTCTAGCGGTGTCACTTTTGGCCCATTCACTTATGAGTGGGTCAATTTGGTCTGTCTTATTTAAATGGGTCAAATCATTAAGTTTAGCTAAACAGGAATTGAGTAATGGTAATCAAATGCGACAAATGGTTAGAAAGTTGCCCAATTGTATCTATCAATATTACAACCTGCTTATAATGGCCCAGTTTGTATTTAGTTACTGATATATTGATCATTTAGGGCGCGTCTAGTTACGAAAAACTCCTTCACTTTTCCAGTAAACTTCTCTAAATAAACTTAGAAATTAGAAAACCTGTTCAAATTCAAGTTTTCTAAATTACTTATCTAAGAAAAGGAAAATTCCTATTTTTCTTATAACTAAAAAGTTGAAGCTAAAATTAATGTTCTTCCATCCATACCCTTTTTTGGAAAATGAAAACTACATCACTCACATTTGAACCCATTTTCCAAATTTTCACTGTTTTTCTAGAAAAAGTGAAACACTTCTCATTCCCTAGAAAAATGGAAAAAGGAACATGAGGAATTTTTTCCGTAACTAAACGCACCCTTGGTTTCTGTTGTCTTTTTTAGTGTGCTTACTAAAAACAGAGAACAAAAAGGGACAAAATTTGTTCTGTGTCAACGCGGAGTCCATTTGCCCTAGTACCCAATCCAACATTTTTGCCAGTTGCCACCTCTACTTGTGTATGTCTCTCAATGTGCTAATTAGTGGGAACTTTGCAGGCATGAATCATGAGTTGTAATCACACATCAACGCCATGTAATCGGATGGAACAGTTTTCATCAAAGATTTATGACAAAGTTACAAGGTTCAAATTTGTTCATGCACATATACGTAATTTTAGTTATTAATTGTTTTTAGGCTTGTGTCATAGTTTTTTTTCTTTCTTTCTTCTGGTATTTACCTTCTATTGCAAATACTGTTAGATACTTGTACATGACATGCTCTAGTAGAGGCTGCAAAGTTTCTGGTTGCGTACGGGTAACTTTATAGTAGGTTTCAAAAGATTTAAGGACCACATTCTAAGGGTGAACTTTTTCTAATAAATCGATTTCAGAGGTTCTAAGCAATTGAGAACGGTTGACCCTGTTTGAGTGTATCCCTATTGTAGTTTAAACGCAACCCAAACCAACCCATGTTTTTCTATATAATTAGATGCAAGTAGTCACATCTCCCATTATAATTCAAGTGATGTTTAGCTTTCAATTAATCGGGTTTTAAGTTGTATAACACATTGCTGGTAGTTGGATTTCAGACAGACCACAACGTTGGATCACAATAAATGTTTTCCAGAGTTATTACATGATAATCTACCATACCTGTTTGTATCATTTGATCGATGGATCAATTCCGTGTATGTGGCTTTGAGTTCTCTTATTAGACATGCTAAGGTGTCACAATATGCATCTAGTATATTGTTAGTTGGATTGTGGTCCTGTAATAATTGGTATTAAGTTTGAAGTGGTCATAATTTGTTGGTCAATTTCATGTTTAGCAAAGCTAGAAAATGATCGTAGTTTGCGGGGTCTTGTGAGAGTATAGGCTGGAGTTGCATTCAAACTGAGTGGATTGAAGTGTGAATAATGCTATCATTTGTAGGATAGTGTCAATAGTTGAACTTCATTTTCAGAACTGGTGTCGTGTTGTGCCTGTTTAGATGGAAACCATTGACTTTTGACTAATAGTTGATTAGGTCGACATTATGATATGATGATAGATAATAATGGTCAAACAATAACGATCAACAAACAAGTGCAAAGTAAAAATTCTTAACCCATGAGTACTTGGAGTGTTACTATAATATGTAACCACATTCATATCATATTTGCAATTTAGTAATGGATAGAGAATGTTAAGGGGTTGGATGTACACAACTAACCCATTATTTATTCATACTTTGTGTCCTATCTTTAAGTGTTCTTCTTGGCACCCGGTAGCAAAAAAAGAGTGACCCCATGGTTCCGTGAAGAATTAAAAGCTTTTGAGGTGAAAATGGGTGAGGTTGTGTTTTCTTGTAGAGGTGATAAATTCTCTTATTAATAAATAAAATGCATAAACTTACCTAAAGAAATATACCCTAAAAACATTAATGAGTCTAATTCGTTTCTTGGAAAAGATTAGAGATTTCCACTAAACACAAAAGTGAAAGGAACCAAATTTTACAAGGCTAACACTAGACAGGGAAAATAGAAAAAACATTGTTTTCGACTCTTAAACGACCTCTGAAGGTCGAATACCGATGGAGTTTATGACGAAGCGATGAGTCTAGACCGTTGACTTGTTTTTTAGTGGTTGTGTAAATTTGTCGTATCACGACACTAAAATTCACTTTGGCAAAATAGTCTATGAAATTGTTGTGTTCACTTGCCCGTTGATTGTCGTATTAAATTGCTCGTTAACCACATTAGCTATTTACAAGTTAAAAGTGGAGGAATATGGTAACCACTAAACAGGGAGTCACTCTGGAGTTAGAGGTTTTTTTTGTTTTGTTTTAGGGGGCTTATTTTTGTTGCTTATTAGCTTATTTGGTTATTCTTACACAATAAGCTTATGTTTTAGTGTTTGGATGAGCTTATTACCTTAGTTTATTTGCTTATTTGTGAGGGGAGATTCTCTAGCTTATTTGCTTATAAGCAACAAGCTAGAAAATAAGTCCCTCCAAACACCCTCTTAAATTTAAAAGTCAGGTAAAGACTACAAAGTGTGGGGATATGTTCAGTTTCATTGTTTGGTTCAAGTTTGTTTCATTAAATTCATTTGGGTCTATTTTGAACTGAAACTACTGCCCGACTTTCCCTTTTTCATACTTGAAATTGACGTTTTATGTTTACATACAAACAAAAGAAAAACCAATCAATTAATGTTTTTGCTTAGTTGGTTAACCGTTTGGTTTGGGATCCATGTGGTTTTTATAGCAGTGTTGTACCAATTCTAAAATTAATAATTAACTGTCATGTACAATAATTTTATGCATGTTAACGATTTTTTTAGAAACAAATTTAATTCATATTATACTTGTTAGTATCAGTACTATTATTATTATAGTATTTTTCTTTTCTTTTGGGTTCTTTTCTATTTTCTTGCCGTCCTATCACATGATAATCTATAGAGAAATTAATTAAAATGCCACTTTTAAATATAGTATATTTCGTTTTGCCCTCGATAAAAAAAAGTTGACAATATTCCCTCAGGTTTTGCAAATCGCAAATTTAATTTTGCGATCTAGTAATTTGCTTTTGCGACCTGCGCACCTGAATTCGCCGTTCTCGGGAAAACTATGCCATCGCAAATCGCTATTTTGCGATTTACCTCCGCCGAATACTTTGCATATGTATGGTATTCCATTTAATATATTATATGTTTATATTTAATTTACTTAATATATATGTTTTTTTTAATAACTTTTTCTATTCAATGTCTAAAATAATTTCGAATATATATTCATGATCAGTGTAATATTATTTACATTTCGGCATAAATTTTATCGTCATATATTATGTATTTAACAAAGGTAGTTTTTAGTCTTGAAACCAACTTTTTAAATATATCAAAATGTAGATAAAAATAAGCTGGTCATAGTAATATATTTAAATTTAAATTATAACCCATGTAAGAAAAATTATTTGTCGAAAACATAATAATGCATTAATAAAACAAATTTTCATAAATGAAACCATTATTGTGCGAATGCTTTTAGTAATGCATTATTGTATTTTTGACTAATAAATTTTCTTACATATGTTATAGTTTAAATCTAAATATATCACTATGACCACTTTATTTTTATCTACTTTTGATATATTTAAAAAGTTGATTCCAAGACTAAAAAATGCCTTTGTTAAATACATAAAATTTGACGATAAAATTTGTGTCGAAATGTAGATAATATTACACTAATCATGAATATATATTCGAAATTATTTTAGACATTGTATAGAAAAAGTTATTAAAGAAAAACATATATACTAAGTAAACTAAATATAAACATATAATATATTAAATGAAATACGATACATATGCAAAGTATTCGGCGGAGGTAAATCGCAAATCGTAAAATAGCGATTTGAGATGGCATAGTCTTCCCGAGATCGGCGCATTCAGGTGTGCGGGTCGCAAAAGTAAATTACTGGATCGCAAAAGTAAATTTGCGATTTCTATGGGCATATCGTCAACTTTTTTTTTTCGAGGGCAAAACGAAATATACTATATTTAGAAGTGGCATTTTGATTAATTTCCCGAATCTATATCATAGATGTAACTTTGTTCGGCAAGTATATTTTCCCAAAATGATATACGTATACCTAGATTCGTAACTGGTTAATGATTGAAAAAACATGTATAATATATTAGTCAAATGATAACTTGATTATGTTATTTTTTTTCACATACCCAATCAATATACACTTTGAAGCGAAGCGAAGGTAAATCGTATTGAATTTGGATGTCTCAAATTTTTCTCGGTCTGTACGCGAATCACGCGATAGAGCTGAGGTAGATACAACAATTTCCATTGGCTATATTGTTGGCGGGGATGAGTTTATCATGGTGGATGAAGTATGGTTTTGGATTATACTCAAAACAAGCATGATGTAGTTGCAGCAATATAAATATAAAAAAGTCAGTGCTGATAAATCTTTTGCATTATCGGTCGATTTAACAGCTTATGCAATAGAATATGTTGTTTTATTTTGTTCTAATTTGCTAGCTTATCTTTGTTTGGTTGGGTGTGTAACGTTGTTCCCGTTTGCTCTATTTGATCCGTTTAATATTGGGAATATATTATTATGGATGGATTTTTTATAAATGTAGTGATTGGGGTGGTTGTTTGTACAACATTTTTTTTCTTAACGACAACCATAAGGTTACATTTAGAAAAATTCATATTATATTATTTTATCACATCGAGGTTCCTGACTTGCTTATAAGAGCACACGGTGTGGGACTTGAACCGTGTCATCATTCAACTTCTTGAACGCCGGTACCGGCGTTCATCACACCCGGCCGGCGTTCACCCACGACGTGTAGGTTTAAAGGTTGTGGCAAACGACGTTTTTTTTTTCTTTTTTGTCTTTTTTCTTTTGTTTCTGAAATTATAGAAGGTAATATTATAGAAGGTATTTTGTTATTTTGTAAAAGGATGAAGAAGAAAGAATCACGATTTTGCGGGGGGATTTTTTTGTTGGAGAAGATGAAGAAAGAAGATATAGGTAGGGTTTGAAATGGGCTTTTGTTTTTATAAAAATTTAAGTGGATTAAATTGTTAAATTAAAATTTGAAGTGGGCTCAAATTATATTAGTCTAATATATTTTTATATTAACCCAACTTTATTTTAACCTTTATTTGTCTAAATTATTACTCGTATTTTGTTTGTGATACTATTTGTTTAAATTGTTATATTATTTTTCATTTAAAAAATAATTAAATATATCAACTGAACACCGAACCCCAATGTTAACCAATACCTCACTTTTCAATTTCAATGTTCTTATTCAGTGTTCAACTGAACACTGAACTGAGTACTGAAACTCCATCAATCACTCTCTGTGTGCTCTAAGTGGCTCATGAATTTTTGAATCCAAGCACCATAACAAAAATGCCCTTTCTCAAACTGTCGTGAGAATATTCTTGTGATAGACGATTGATTGGATATGGAATAACGATGGTTGGAGATGTCACTTTTTTTTATTTTTTTGTAAACTTTCTAATTTTAACAGTATATATCTTGAATTGAATAAGATTAAAATAGTAAAATGTTTATGAAAACGATGGTTTTTAGTGAAGTAGTTGGTCCTTGGATTTTATTTTCATTATTATTTTAAAATTGAAAAAGGAGTGTATAGTCATTGTCTACACGCGCAATGTGGATACTTTATACTCCAATTGGTGAAGCAAATTACGTTAGTGGACATGTGATCCATGTTGAAACCAAATGTGGCATTCACAAGGAGTTTCAAGGGCATTATAATTGTTGTCATCTTTTTGGAAATAAAATAATCACAAAAGCATCTAATAAATTATATTCTTTCAAATAATGGAAAATGATCCCTTTAAACGTTTGTTACAAGTGGGTGCTTTAACCACAAGCGCACAAGTTTCGTACATGTGATCGACATGTCAGGACTTCAAATCCGTATCTCAGCACATGTGGATGTGGATGAATTGTAGGCATGTGATTTGTCCGACGTTAATATATACATTGCTTACGAGTGAAACAGATGTGTACCATTGAAATATGATATGAGGTTAAGGATACCCTATAAATTACTGTTAGTTATGATAGTGCACACATCGAATTAGAATGTAACATCCTCAATTCGAACTTAGTAGTTTTATATTATTTCCTGACTTTAAATGATTATTTAATGCGTTAGGAAAAAGTGTTATTTGGTTTAGTTGAAATAATTAAAATGTGAGTAAAATATCCAATTGTGACAGGTAAATTATTAGTTGTTTTAAATTAATAAAGTTGTCGGTAAAATAAAAGGTTTGAACTCGCAAATGGTTTTCGGGTTCCAGACTATTAGGTTTAGAAGGAGACCAAAATTATACTAGTTTAAAGTCGGTTGAAAGAAGGGAACCGACCTAATTTATTTAACTTTTCCAATTTCCTAACTTTGCTAAGTTCTTTCACTAAACCTAACTACATACATAAGAAACATTAATAAGAGACTGAAACAAAACGGGGGGGGGGGGGGCGGGGAGCTGAGATTTTAATCCAAGTTATCATCATCACCTCAATTCTTACTTCTTTATTAAAAGGGTAAGTTGAATCCTTGTTTTATGTTCATAACTTTGTAAATTGGAAGTAGTTGATGATGATTTTGTATGAGCTTGAAATTGATAATCGATGTTAAGCAGGTAGTATATGGTGTTGATAGGTGTTATTTAATGTATTGAATCGATTGAAACTGAGTTTGTGATTGATTTGGTGTTAAAATCCGGAGTTTTGGGTTCTGCATAACTCAGTTTGCAAGTGTTCTAGAAATTTCTCAGGTCGCGGTGCGAACTGAGTAGCTACGGAGCGAACTGAGTTGGCTTGCGAATCGAGTTCTGTGACTCGAGTTTCTGCGAATCGAATTGACTATGCGAGCTGAGTTTCTGCGAACTCAGTTGGCTCTGCGAACCCAGATAGCTGTGATTCGAGAATTTTAAAACTTTTATTTTTGTAAATTCGCATGGTCTTTCAGATAAGTGACAATTTCATTAACTCGGATTTGGTTAAAATTCGCATTGTCATTCGAAAATGACCCACTGATCAAGGCTCTATTTTAAGAGCCTAGGCAGTTTTTGGCCATTCGGGGTTATCTAAGGGTCGAAAATGACATTTTTCAGTTTTTGAACCTCGTTTTGGCATTTTCTGATTTTATTTCTTATTGAACTTTTGTTTGCTTAGACTTCAGAGATTACCTGATTGAATAAATATGTTAGAATGATGATTATGAGACAAGTTACTAACTCATTATTTTGTTGTGTTCTCAGATAATACGAAGACTCAGTGATATTAGACTACTGAGTGGACGACTGAGGTATTCGGTGAGTGGACCTGTAACTCTCAGTGTGGTTTAGTTGTAACAGGTTTGGTTACAACGGGTAAAAGTAGATTTACTGTTGATAGATTGTTTAGTCTAATATGATGATTCTGTGATTACTTGGCCATTGGGCATATGTGATTAGTCAGAGGTCAACAGGGTTTGGGCTTGGTTACTATTGTTGGACGACAAAAGTTTCCTTGTACATATCGTTAATAAGAAATTAGGTCGTGTGAAAATAGTAACAAGCTATCGGTTAACCGCTGTTTCGGCCTGCAGGTCAGTTGGGTTATGATTAACCGATGTTTTGGCCTACAGCTCAGTAGGGTTATTAAGTGTTGCTTGAGGGGCTGCCGTGTGTATTTGGGCTTCCTCAAGAACCACCGATCCTCTGAAGTTGTGTGATATTGTGTGTTTACGATTATTTGTTGTAAACTGATTTGTTGTTGCTAAGTCAGACTGGCGGGTACATGTCTTCTCACTTAGCGTTGTGCTAATCCCATCATTTTAAATACTTATTGCAGGTTATGTTTTGATATAACGGGCGGGCAAGAAGCTGTTGACTGGAAGGAATGTTTGACGACTATTGCGTTTACTCTGATATTGATTTTATTAAATCAATCTTGTCTTTGGATTTCTATAACACCCCACGGTTGTATTTTGATTATGTAATTATAACATTTACGTATATGTTTGAAACGAGTTGGACTTTATATATATAAAATGAAATGCACGTTTTGAACTTACGCTTCCGGTCTAAATATATTCAAATAATGTTGTTAAAAGATAGGGTGTTATATAGAAGGTTGAGTTTCAATGTACCACGATGGTTTTTAAAGGCTAAGGGATTGAAAATGAGACACCACCAACTTAAATTTGTGATTTATGCAATTATGCTTCTCGTTTCATCACTTTCTTGTTAAATCAGAGCTTCACTTCCATCTAATCTACCAGCTTTTTCACCATGAACCTCCAATCTTCGATACCTAGCTACCTGGTTTGGATCTAACTCTATGGTACTCGACCGTAGGGGCGTAGTGTTGGGTGCAAACCCAATCCCACATCGGAAAATAAAAGAAAGTAATGTCTGCATATAAGCTCATGGGCTACTCCCTCTATCACCAATTGGTTTTAGAGTGGAACCTCAATGGGCTTATATGTTGGACATGTTATTTGGCTAAAGTATGATCCTAACAAGTGGTATCAGAACTGTTTTATTTGGCTAAAGGAGGATTGTTTTATGTTCATAACTTTGTAAATTGGAAGTAGTTGATGATGATTTTGTATGAGCTTGAAATTGATAATCGATGTTAAGCAGGTAGTATATGGTGTTGATAGGTGTTATTTAATGTATTGAATCGATTGAAACTGAGTTTGTGATTGATTTGGTGTTAAAATCCGGAGTTTTGGGTTCTGCATAACTCAGTTTGCAAGTGTTCTAGAAATTTCTCAGGTCGCGGTGCGAACTGAGTAGCTACGGAGCGAACTGAGTTGGCTTGCGAATCGAGTTCTGTGACTCGAGTTTCTGCGAATCGAATTGACTATGCGAGCTGAGTTTCTGCGAACTCAGTTGGCTCTGCGAACCCAGATAGCTGTGATTCGAGAATTTTAAAACTTTTATTTTTGTAAATTCGCATGGTCTTTCAGATAAGTGACAATTTCATTAACTCGGATTTGGTTAAAATTCGCATTATCATTCGAAAATGACCCACTGATCAAGGCTCTATTTTAAGAGCCTAGGCAGTTTTTGGCCATTCGGGGTTATCTAAGGGTCGAAAATGACATTTTTCAGTTTTTGAACCTCGTTTTGGCATTTTCTGATTTTATTTCTTATTGAACTTTTGTTTGCTTAGACTTCAGAGATTACCTGATTGAATAAATATGTTAGAATGATGATTATGAGACAAGTTACTAACTCATTATTTTGTTGTGTTCTCAGATAATACGAAGACTCAGTGATATTAGACTACTGAGTGGACGACTGAGGTATTCGGTGAGTGGACCTGTAACTCTCAGTGTGGTTTAGTTGTAACAGGTTTGGTTACAACGGGTAAAAGTAGATTTACTGTTGATAGATTGTTTAGTCTAATATGATGATTCTGTGATTACTTGGCCATTGGGCATATGTGATTAGTCAGAGGTCAACAGGGTTTGGGCTTGGTTACTATTGTTGGACGACAAAAGTTTCCTTGTACATATCGTTAATAAGAAATTAGGTCGTGTGAAAATAGTAACAAGCTATCGGTTAACCGCTGTTTCGGCCTGCAGGTCAGTTGGGTTATGATTAACCGATGTTTTGGCCTACAGCTCAGTAGGGTTATTAAGTGTTGCTTGAGGGGCTGCCGTGTGTATTTGGGCTTCCTCAAGAACCACCGATCCTCTGAAGTTGTGTGATATTGTGTGTTTACGATTATTTGTTGTAAACTGATTTGTTGTTGCTAAGTCAGACTGGCGGGTACATGTCTTCTCACTTAGCGTTGTGCTAATCCCATCATTTTAAATACTTATTGCAGGTTATGTTTTGATATAACGGGCGGGCAAGAAGCTGTTGACTGGAAGGAATGTTTGACGACTATTGCGTTTACTCTGATATTGATTTTATTAAATCAATCTTGTCTTTGGATTTCTATAACACCCCACGGTTGTATTTTGATTATGTAATTATAACATTTACGTATATGTTTGAAACGAGTTGGACTTTATATATATAAAATGAAATGCACGTTTTGAACTTACGCTTCCGGTCTAAATATATTCAAATAATGTTGTTAAAAGATAGGGTGTTATATAGAAGGTTGAGTTTCAATGTACCACGATGGTTTTTAAAGGCTAAGGGATTGAAAATGAGACACCACCAACTTAAATTTGTGATTTATGCAATTATGCTTCTCGTTTCATCACTTTCTTGTTAAATCAGAGCTTCACTTCCATCTAATCTACCAGCTTTTTCACCATGAACCTCCAATCTTCGATACCTAGCTACCTGGTTTGGATCTAACTCTATGGTACTCGACCGTAGGGGCGTAGTGTTGGGTGCAAACCCAATCCCACATCGGAAAATAAAAGAAAGTAATGTCTGCATATAAGCTCATGGGCTACTCCCTCTATCACCAATTGGTTTTAGAGTGGAACCTCAATGGGCTTATATGTTGGACATGTTATTTGGCTAAAGTATGATCCTAACAAGTGGTATCAGAGCTACGGTTGTAGCCCGGATGTGGATGATGCGACGTGATGTGAGACACGTAGTGGCACGTGCCCCCTCGGTTGACCTCAGCGAACGATGAGTTGATCCTGGAGCCTTGTACCGAAAGTCTCCCAGATGTGGACGCAGTCAGGTCGAGTGCCGAGTTTGTGACGGTACTAAATAAGGTTGGATTGGGACTATCGTTGGAGGGGAGACCAAGATGGACTTGGGTTTGAGGGGAGGATTGTTGGGTGCAAACCCAATCCCACATTGGACAATAAAATAAAGTATTGTCTACATATAAGCTAATGGGCTACTCCCTCTATCACTAATTGGTTTTAGAGTGAAACCTCAGTGAACTTATATGTTGGACATGTTGTTGGCTAAAGTATCGGTCCTAACACGTAGCTAGTAAGGTTGCATGTAGGGCAAGGCCCACCTTGAAGTGTCATTTTGTAGTAACATGTATGTAAAATTTAGCAATAATGTGTTCAGTAAATAACTCTTGGACCACCCTATTAGCAATTTTGATATTATTTGGCCCATCTAAAGTAAAAAATAAAAAGACATGGCCTTTTTGATGCTTGAAACTTTTTCAGTTTTTTGTAGAATCACGTTCATTAAACAAATATATTTAAAGGTAACTATAGACAACTAGCTAACAAAACACGTACTCACAAACTGAATACATATGATTGTTTTGTTATACATAGAATTTATCCCATTTAATTGTTGATTTAGTTAAGTAATATTCGTATTAGTATATTAATTATCTTTTTGTTATTCTTTCATAGGTAAATTTTTCACTTTCTTTTGATGGTCAATTTGCAAATTGCACTTATTAAATTATTATTTATTGTGATTTATAGGAATCTACAATAACTTCCTTTTTTATTCATCAAGTTTTTTTCATATTCATCATTGCATGTGTTGGTTATCATCACAAGACTAATATTATTACATTAGTTCAATGGCAATTATATAAGTTTTCTTTGTTTTGATCGTATTTACTGTTCCTAAATGATTTGCATTAGTTTTGTTCATCACTTAGCAAATCTATATACTTTTTACCTTTTATAGAGCCAAGAAGAGAATAATTATAATAATAAATTCATTTTTTAACCAAAAGTTCATTATAAGTTTATAATTCAAGCTGTTTATTATGAATTTCAATGCCTCACTATAATTTTTTTTTTGCCGTGTATTGTTTTGGCCCACCCAAAATAAAAATTCTAGCTACGCCACTGACTCGACGATAATATATGCTAAATAATCTGTTGCACTTCCGCTTTAAATAAGTTCGTTTCCATAATAGAAGTAATACGCCAAAATATATTTAAACGTCACTACAACAAATGTAGCATCTATACGATTTTATATATTCTACACACTTTTGAAAAATGTATAAATTTTATCCATTTGTACGCATTAATAATCGTGTAAAACTACTACCATTAAAGGTGAGAGTGATCACACCAATGTGATCAATAACACCTTGAGACAAATAAGCCTACTTCCTCCTCGATCTCTATTAAGTATTGGTTAATTTCCGCTAAACGAAATTATTGAGTTATACATTTGAGCACGAAGATGCATCATAAATGTTAAGGACATGCTATATTATCTATAAATACGGTTAGTGTATCATATGGTTGTGATTGTTCTAAACTCAAACATTGTTGTTTGAGTTTAGCAATTGATCTAATATTCTAAATTGTTGTTGCACTACCAAAGAAAACCCAGTCAACTTTTAAATGCATATACGGAGGTTTTATTTATAAATGCTTCTCAAAGTACGATTATGCCCTTCTATCTTTAAATAGTTGACTTCAATCCAATAAAAATTACAATATTTGCCATCAAATATTTTAGATCGTTGATTTAGAAAATTAAAGGTCCAGATCATTTCTCTCAATTCTCCCATTAATAATTATTCTCCATTGATCCCAATCCTATATATATATATATATATATATATATATATATATATATATATATATGAGTAGCTTGTCTACGCAGTCATATCTAACAAGTTTGCCATCTTTAAATGACATATAGAAGTATAGAACGTCATATATATTGTAACAGAGTTATAGAGTACTATTTTAGGTTAATTTCATGTGTGACGTGTCTATACATGTATCTAGCTCTTTTATGGTTATTTATGAAAAAAGAAAAAGAAAAATTGGAAGTTTGCCATCTTTAAATGACATATAGAAGTATAGAACGTCATATATATTGTAACAGAGTTATAGAGTACTATTTTAGGTTAATTTCATGTGTGACGTGTCTATACATGTATCTAGCTCTTTTATGGTTATTTATGAAAAAAGAAAAAGAAAAATTGGATTTGGATATATATTCAAAGTCAAAAGATTTAATAGGCAGACAGGCATTTAGGAGTTGGATGTTAAAAATGAAGTAAAATTAAAATTCGATTCAAAATTATTATTATCAGATATGAAACTCACAGTTAAAAAAACTGCATTTATTACTGTTAACAACCGATATAATTTCTTATTTACCATTTTCAAACATCTCGATTGATTGACTTTGAAAGAGTTTAATTATTTTGGGACATACAAAAATGAAAAGTTGAACAAATAAATTGAGACGGAGGGACTATTATATCATTGTAACACCCGGTCAAAAAGGTCAATTTTCGCGCTCAATTTATACTTCAATTAATCGTACTTAGTACGCAATTATAACAAAGTATACGAAAACTTTATATATATGTAATGCAAGATGATTTTTTCATAATCACTAGGAAACAAATATGATAAAACGCATTCTAGTTATCTGAAACTGCGCGAAATTTAGTTGTAAAACTTTAACCCAAACATTTTATTTTTATAAAATGTTTCAACTCAAAAATATCTGAAAATATATAAAAGAATTTTATAAATTAAAAATATTATTTATTTTGCGATCAGGTACAAAAACACGGGTATTTTATACTGTGGTTGAACGGTCTCCAAATTAGGGATCTGAGTTTTGACAAAACCCAAACCCCCTTCCCATTTTCACCTCATTTTCTTCATCATCTTTTTCTTCCTCACCTAACTTTTCTCTATAAAAACCCACCACCAACAACAACTAACAACATCATCATCATCATCATTTTCGGAATCATCATCACCATCTCAAGGAAAAGGGAGCAAGCTTCACCATCATCTTCATCTTCTTCATCATCAAGTTCATCATCATCATCCTCAAACCTTCGATCTTCAAATCGTAAGGAATTACCCACTTTTCTTGTTATTTCTTGTTAAAAACACTCAATATATCATGTATTAACATTATATCAACAAGATTTAGTCCAAAAATAGGTTAGATCTTGATTTTGGTGGAAAAATCGTCGAACGGACGCGAGTGTCGCACGACCAGTATAACACCCATAAATTTAGAATATTTTTTTAAATCGGAAGCGTAATCCCATATAACATATTTTATATACTTAAAACTTCAAGCCGTAATTACATATTACACACTACCAATATTAAGTTTTATAATTATAAACAAGTTATTCTAGCTGGGTGTTATATAACAAAATAGTTATTAACTATCAAAATATAATCAGAGTTTTCCAGCTGTCAAACATCCAGTCAAGCAAAACCTCTTGGCCCGATTTCCATCAAAATAAATCTGCAAGAGGAATGTGGGGGATTAGCACGAAGCTAAGTGAATAAACTAATTCTAACAGTCTAACTTAGCATAACATAATCTGTTCACAACAATAAACACATAATCAACACAGAGGATCGGTGGTTCTTGAGGCGCCCTCAGTCCGCGGTGGCCCTCCAAGAACACTTATAACCTACTGTAGGCCAATAAGAGGTGTTACCGATAGCTCATTGCTATCTTTAATCAATATGGGTATAATTCACAACGAATGTTCACCAAACCCATAAGGACTAACCTATAGCAACTAAGCTCAACCGTAGTTGACCCCTATATCACATTTAATATATTCCAAACTATCATGGAATTCAGTTCAAATAATAAACCTATCAATAATATTTCTACTAAATTGTAGTAACCAAATATGTTACCACCAATTAAACTGTGAGAATCAGTCCACTCACTTGTCTCTAGTAATCCCCAACTCAAAGTTCTTATTTTATTGAGTCTTCGGCGGATCTGAAAACACAATCAAAACACATAAGTTAATAACATATGTCATAGTTGAGATGTGATTATAATTAAGTATTTGATAACAATAAATCAAGTACTTTGAATAATCATACAATACAATTACTCTAATTGCATAGGTTCACAAAGCTTCATATCGATTTAATTTATACAGACAAACGCGATCCAGACTAGGTGGGGGTGGGATCGCGTTCCTCTTTAGAAAACCTTCTGTCACCAAATTTCACTTGTAAACGCGATCTTGAGAAAGGTTTGGGATCACGTTTCCATGAAGGAAACTTTCTGTAACCAAAATACACCAACGAACGCGATCCGGGTTCGAGGCTAGGATCGCGTTTCCATGACCAAAATACGACTGCATCATTTTATAACTAAGGAACGCGATCCATCCTAAGTTGTGGGATCGCGTTTCTATATTTTACAGCTCAACCAAACTTGCAACACACAACACAAACCCTAACCCCATTTTTACCATTCAAGCTCATCAAAATCCAACTTTTAGCCATTCTAATGTCACCAATACAACATATAACACTAATTAACATCAACAACAACTTCAAACACCAATTTCATACCAAAACACATATTAACCTAACATAATTCAATCAAACCATATACATATGAATATACTTTCAAAATACTTACAAATTGCAAAGAAGAACAAGATGATGATGATATCCAATACTTAAGAACTTGAATTCCAGCTACAATTTAACTTTTGCCATGATTTTTTTTAATTATGTTTTGATTTGGTGAGTTCTCAAGAATGAAGAAATTAAGTTTAGAGGATTTCAGGAAGTTTAGGTCGACTCCCACAAACCGACCCCAATATCAATTAAATTTTATTTCCCTTCTAATTCTATTGTTTGGAACCTAGAATCCATTTTGCGGAAAAATTATTTTATTTTACCGTGAACTATAACTATTTAAAACGAGTAATAATTCACTAGTCACAATTAGTCATTTGACTGAATTTTCTAAGTTATAAATCAAAACATATAAAACACAATATTTATAATATAACAAATAATAAATTCTCAGTAAGGAAATTACCGAATTACCCTTAGACCACAAAACGGGTGTTACAAATCTTTCCTCTTTAGGAAGATTTCGTCCCTGAAATCTCGCTAGACTCGAACAAATAAGGGTATCGTGAAAGCATGCTCGACTCTGTTTCCCAGGTAAGGTTCGCCCCCAAACTATGTCTCCATTTTACCAAAACCATTGGGATTTCCTTCTTACGTAACTTAGTCACCTTTCTATCAACTAACTCAATGGGCTCCTCAATCAACTTTTGATTATAATCAACTCTAAGGTCTTGTAATGGAAGGATTTGGGATTAATCCTCCACATTACATTTTCTTAAGTAACAAACATTAAATGTATCGTGAATACCAGATATTTCAGAAGGAAGATCTAAAGTGACAGTCTGGTCATTAACAATCTGTCGGATTTTAAATGGTCCAATATACCTCGGGGCGAGTTTCCTACGTTTACCAAATCTGATAACTCCCCTCCAAGGAGAAACTTTCAGATAAACCAATTCACCCTCATTAAAAGTAACCGGTCAACGACGTGAATCAGCATACTGTTTCTGTCTATCTCTAGCCGCTTTGAGTTTCTCACGAGCGATAACAACTTTATCAGCTGTAATATGTACAATATCGGGACCCGCAAACTGCTTCTCCCCAGCCTCCAACCAACAAGTAGGCATTCGACAACGACGTCCATATAACATCTCATATGGTGGCATACCAATGCTGGAATGATAAGAATTATTATAAGCATCGTCTATCAAAGGAAGATGATAATCCCATGAACTACCATATTCAATCACACAAGCTCTCAACATATCTTCTAGCGTCTGAATGGTTCTTTCTGATTGGCCATCTGTTTGTGGGTGATAAGCAGTACTCAAATTAACCCGTGTGCCCAACTCACTCTGTAAACTTTTCCAAAATCGAGAAACAAAACGTGAATCTCTATCTGATACAATAGATAACGGAATACCATGCCGTGAGACAACCTCATTAACATACAACTATGCCAATCTTGATAAAGATGCAATCTCACTAGTAGCAAGAAAATGGGCGCTTTTTGTCAAACGGTCAACGATTACCCAGATCATATCATTACCTTTCCGAGTTCTAGGAATCTTGGTAACAAAATCCATAGTAATATGTTCCCATTTCCACTCGGGAATCTCAAGCTGTTTCAACGAACCATAAGGTTTTTGAAGTTCAGCTTTCACTTGAGAACATATGTGACATGTTTCAACAATCCGGGCAACATCAGTTTTCATTGTAGGCCACCAATATAAAGGTTTCAAATCATTATACATCTTAGTACTACCAGGATGAACAGATAACCTGGATTTGTGAGCCTCAGACAGAAACAAATTACGAAGTCCTCCAATCAATGGAACCTAAACCCAAGACTGAAAAGCTTTTAACCCACGTGAATCATCAATCAACAAATCTTTCCGTTTCAACATTACTTCTGATTTTAAATTAATATCCAACAAAGCTTCAGACTAGCTTTTATCTGAGAAATTAAATCAGAAGATATCTCTAAGCGCATAAAATAAACTCTGTCAGAAGACACATTCCGACTCAACGCATCTGCAACCACATTAGCTTTTCCGGGATGATAACGGATTTCACAATCATAATCTTTAATGAATTCCAACCACCGTCGCTGCCTCATATTAAGTTCTTTTTGAGAAAACATATATTGTAGACTTTTATGATCGGTACAGATAACACATTTAGTACCGTATAAATAATGCCTCTAAATTTTTAACGCAAAGACAACTGCTGCAAGCTCCATATCATGGGTAGGATAATTCTTTTCATGAGTATTTAATTGACGAGAAGCATAAGCAATTACCCTATCACGTTGCATTAAAATAACACCCAAACCAGCATAAGAAGCATCGCAATATACAACAAAATCATCAGAGCCGTCAGGTAAAGCCAAAACTGGAGCCTGACATAACAATTGTTTCAAGGTCTGAAAAGCTGTTTCCTGCTGTTCATTCCACTGAAATTTCACCTCCTTATGTGTCAATTTAGTTAACGGACCAGCAAGTTTAGAAAAATATTTAATAAACTTTCGATAATAACCCGCCAAACCCAGAAAACTTTTAATCTCAGAAGGTGACTTAGGAGCATTCCAATTCATAACAGCCTCCACTTTAGACGGATCAACCTTAACCCCATCTTTACAAATAATATGACCAAGAAATTGTACTTCACATAACCAAAACTCATATTTATAAAATTTAGCGTAAAGGTGTTCTCTTTTTAAAATCTGAAGAACCAACCTCAAATGTTGTTCGTGCTCAGATTCAGATTTAGAATATATCAAGATATCATCGATAAACACAATCACAAACTTATCAAGAAAAGGTCGACATACTCGATTCATCAAATCCATAAAAACTGCAGGAGCATTAGTCAACCCGAAAGGCATAACTAAGAACTCATAGTGTCCATACCTGGTGCGAAAAGCAGTTTTAGGAATATCTTCCTCACGGACTCGCACCTGATGATAACCTGATCTCAAATCAATCTTAGAAAAATAAGAGGATCCCTGTAGCTGATCGAATAACTCATCAATTCTGGGCAAAGGATACTTATTCTTCACTGCTCTTTTATTCAGTTCCTGTAATCAATACACATGCGTAGAGTACCATCTTTCTTTTTTCACAAACAACACAGGGGCACCCCACGGGGAAGAAATAGGTCTAATAAACCCTTTATCTAATAGTTCCTGAATTTGACTCATCATTTCACGAATTTCAGAGGGAGCTAATCTATAGGGAGACTTAGCTACAAGAGTCGAACCAGGAATCAAGTCTATTTGATACTCTACATCTCTTACAGGGGGTAAACCGGGAAAATCATCAGGAAACACTTCTGAATATTCAGAAACCACCCGGATATCGGAGATAGATTTCTTTTCTAATTTAGCATCTACCATATATGCCAAATAAGATTCACAACCTTTAGCTAGAGATTTTCTAGCTTTCATCATAGAAATACATGGAATATTACCCTTCTCCCGTTCCCCTCGAGCAACGACATTTGACTCATTAGAAATGGAAATTTTGATTAACTTATTATGGCAATCAATATTGGCTTTATGTAAACTCAACCAATCCTTACCGATAACCGCATCGAAACTAGGAATTGGCATTAACATAAAAGAAACCAGAAAATTGTGACCCTCTATTAATATAGTAGCTCCAGTTACCGATGTAGTAACATGAACTAATTTACCATCAGCTATTTCAACTTCCAAGGGTTTAGCAATCAAAAAGGGGGTCAATTTCAACTGGTCACAGAATTTCACAGATATAAATGAACAATTAGCATCAGAATCAAACAATACACGTGCTGGTATAGAATTAATGAGAAAAGTACCAGTAATGACGTCTTCAGTGTGAACAGCCTCATCAACTATCACAGAATTTCACAGATATAAATGAACAACTAGCAGCGGATGGTGGATTCTTCCGCTTTTGGCCAGAAGATAAGGAACCAGAACCTTTAGCCATACCCATACCCTGCCTCCTAACCTCTGTGCAATCTCCTACTCTGTGACCCTCCTTATGGCAATTCCAACATACACTGTTAGGATAAGTACAATCTTTCACTGCATGACAAGAATTCCACATTTAGCACATCGGGATGTTTGCTGAGTACAAGGACCAGTATGTTTAGCTCTACATCGATTACAATAAGAACTGTCAGCTGAAATACCACCAAAATTAACTCTTTTGTTCTGTTGATTACCCTGCCATTTCTGCTTGCCTTTACCCGAAACATCGCTTTTTGATCTCTGAAAATACTTTTCCTTATTTTGAATACTCTGAGCTCGTGTATCATTATCCACCACACGAGCCAAATTAAATTCTTGTGGAAGAGTACCAGCAAGTCTCACAGTGGTACGGTAATGTGGTGGTAAAGTTCCAATGAAATGATCAATCCTAGTTTTATCGTCGAGAACCCATTGTTGAACAAACCTCAACTTCTCAGAAAATTGATTAATAAGATCCTCCATTGACATTTGATCCATCAGTTGTAAACTCATAATCTCTTGTCGAATTCTAGACACATCAAAGTCAGAGCAAAACTGTTTACAAACCTCAGCATGAAAATCTGACCATTTAATTGAATCTTTTTGTTGTGGAGTTAGACTAGCAGTAGTCGAATCCCACCAAGACATGGCGAGACCTTTTAACAGTTGAATGGCATAGGGAACTTTAAACTCTTCTTCATATTGAACTACTTCGAATTTTCTCTCAACATCGCGTAACCAATCCAAAGTAACAAAAGGATTTGAACTTCCAAAGTATTCCGATGGTTTGCTAGACATGAAAGTTTTAAAAGAACAACCCTTTCTCTGTGGTTGAAATGGTGGAAATACCGGTAGTTGATAACCCGAAGATACAGACGAAGTAAATGGCATGGTAGTTTGATGAATATCATGAAACTGCTATTGGGACACAAATGGTAACGATATGGGAGTCTGAAAAGTAGATACAATAGGTGGAACAGAACTCACAATATGTTGATAAGATGAAACAGGATGCTGAGAAAGTTCATCCAATCTTTGCCTTTGCTCTATCACTTCAGACTCAAGTCTCATCATATACTCTCGATCAGTTTCACCACTCTCTGGATTAGATGTACCAGTATGTCCTTGATTTTCTGGATGTGTATCTGTCTGTCTCAGAGGCATTATTAAGAGTATGGGATGGTTGCTGATTTTCTGCCATTCCTGTAATCCCAACACATCTCAATATTTGTTAATTGTTAGTACTAACATACTAACCAATTATCATCCTAAAACTAATCCCACAGCTTGGAATGTTTGACCAACAACTCATAGATTTGGGATTGAACACCCAACAATTGTTCAATTAGCCCAAACCTATGCTCTGATACCAACTTATAACACCCCTAAATTTAGAACAGTTTTTTTTTTTTTAAAAAAAATCGGAAGCGTAATCCCATATAACATATTTTATATACATAAAACTTCAAGCCGTAATTACATATTACACACTACCAATATTAAGTTTGATAATTACAAACAAGTTATTCTAGTTGGGTGTTATATAACAAAACAGTTATTAACTATCAAAATATAATCAGAGTTTCCCAGCTGTCAAACATCCAGTCAAGTAAAACCTCTTGCCCCGATTTCCATCAAAATAAATTTGCAAGAGGAATGTGGGGGATTAGCACGAAGCTAAGTGAATAAACTAATTCTAACAGTCTAACTTAGCATAACATAATCTGTTCACAACAATAAACACATAATCAACACAGAGGATCGGTGGTTCTTGAGGCGCCCTCAGTCCGCGGTGGCCCTCCAAGAACACTTATAACCTACTGCAGGCCAATACAGAGGTGTTATCGATAGCTCATTGCTATCTTTAATCAATATGGGTATAATTCACAATGAATGTTCACCAAACCCATAAGGACTAACCTATAGCAACTAAGCTCAACCGTAGTTGACCCCTATATCACATTTAATATATTCCAAACTATCATGGAATTCAGTTCAAACAATAAACCTATTAATAATATTTCTACTAAATTGTAGTAACCAAATATGTTACCACCAATTAAACTGTGAGAATCAGTCCACTCACTTGTCTCTAGTAATCCCCAACTCAAAGTTCTTATTTTGTTGAGTCTTCGGCGGATCTGAAAACACAATCAAAACACATAAGTTAATAACATATGTCATAGTTGAGATGTGGTTATAATTAAGTATTTGATAACAATAAATCAAGTACTTTGAATAATCATACAATACAATTACTCTAATTACATAGGTTCACAATGCTTCATATCATTTAAATTTATACAGACAAACGCGATCCAGACTAGGTGGGGGTGGGATCGCGTTCCTCTTTAGAAAACCTTCTGTCACCAAATTTCACTTGTAAACGCGATCCTGAGAAAGGTTTGGGATCGCCTTTCCATGAAGGAAACTTTCTGTAACCAAAATACACTAACGAACGCGATCCGGGTTCGAGGCTAGGATCACGTTTCCATGACCAAAATACGACTGCATCATTTTATAACTAAGGAACGCGATCCATCCTAAGTTGTGGATCACATTTCTATGTTTTACAGCTCAACCAAAGCTGCAACACACAACACAAACCCTAACCCCATTTTTACCATTCAAGCTCATTAAAACCCAACTTTTAACTATTCTAATGTCACCAATACAACATATAACACTAATTAACATCAACAACAACTTCAAACACCAATTTCATACCAAAACACTTATTAACCTAACATAATTCAATCAAACCATATACATATGAATATACTTTCAAAATACTTACAAATTGCAAAGAAGAACAAGATGATGATGATATCCAATACTTAAGAACTTGAATTCCAGCTACAATTTAACTTTTGCCATGATTTTTTTTAATTATGTTTTGATTTGGTGAGTTCTCAAGAATGAAGAAATTAAGTTTAGAAGATTTCAGGAAGTTTAGGTCGACTCCCACAGGACCAACCCCAATATCAATTAAATTTTATTTCCCTTCTAATTCTATTGTCTGAAACCTAGAATCCATTTTGCGGGAAAATTATTTTATTTTACCGTGAACTATAACTATTTAAAACGAGTAATAATTCACTAGTCACAATTAGTCATTTGACTGAATTTTCTAAGTTATAAATCAAAACATATAAAATACAATATTTATAATATAACAAATAATAAATTCTCAGTAAGGAAATTACCAAATTACCCTTAGGCCACAAAACGGGTGTTACAACCAGATCCAGTATAACATCACTTCCTTAAGTGACGCATTAAGTGTCGCATAAAACCCTAATCTTACGTCACTTGCCTAAGTGCCGCATAAAACCCTCTTTTTGCGTCACTGCCTAAGTGACTCAAATTCAACACCCGACACTTGAATCCGACACTTGAATCCGACACTTACACCTGACACTTGAAACACCCTGATTTACATCTTATTAATTTATATTATTTAAGACATATTTGTATATATTTTGGTCCCTTTTGAAATCAATTTTTTATTTTATTTTTATGACATGACATAAATCTTTATAACTTTACCAAAGTCATCACTTTTAATACAATATTTACAACTAATAAAATACATAAATTAACTTTGTAAGACTTGGACGGTTTACACAACTGTCACCATAACGATTATTCAAAAGAAAGGAAGCTCATCTAACCATAAAGTAAGCTTCCAATATACTTCTACCAAAGCTTCCCTTCCATCCAAGTGATACACCTGAAAACGTTTAAATATTCAACCGTAAGCACATTGCTTAGTAGGTAAACGAATTACAATTACAAGTCATTCTTTTCATTTTAGCTAAGGATCCTTGCTACCATGCTAGTTGTATACTACTAGCAATCACACGAGCCTATGGCCGCAACCATTACCCGCACCAAACCGTTAGCAAATGGCCGCAACCATTCCTAACCCATGATGATGTAATCCAAAAACTTACCTGGCAAGGAACTTAATGATTTACTTGTAATACTTCCAGCTTCTTTATTAACTAATCACAAAGGCACATAACACAGATTACAACCAACATTACCACATTGCACTTCATTGTATAACTATACTTCTTGTTTACTTACATGATCACATATAACAAAATTTCATTATCCTTTACATATTTCTTTAACTTGATTACCATATTAACATAATCTTGTTTGCATATAATATCCATAGTTCAATCTTAGTTAACTCGTTACTTTAACCCATTACACTTTAGTTTAGTCATTAACAACTCAATCAACTCTTACCTTAACAATTATTAATGATTTATAAGATTATCACTTCAATCTGTTTTTATATCATTATCATAACCTATTACCACTTTTGATTATATTACTTTACTGAAAACAGGTTCAGGTTATACAAGAAAGCAAAATAGATTCTGGTTAAGTAAGGATCGCGTCGTGACCTACCACGATCGCGTCGCAACCATAAAACTTTGCGTCGCAATCCAGATTGATCGCGTCGCGATCTGGTTCGTATCAGAACCCTAGAGCTGTTGTTTGAACATCATAACTCGATTTTTATAACAAAACCTCAAAACCAGGGTTTATATACTTTAATAACAACTAATAAATATCAAAAAAATACGTTCTTAACTCAATTTCATATCTAATTTCATAACCCACTTCCAACTCACCACAATCAAGCTTTTAGGTTGAATTAATGGAGAAATTAAACTTACAATTACACTAGGAAGATGATGGAGATGATGATTCCAAGCCCTGGAACTAATTCTTGTTTGATGCTTGTTTATACTTAAATTCGCAAGTCACAAGGAGATGTGTGTGTTTTATGTTGTATTTGGGAATGAAAATGGAAGCTTCAAGGCCTTAAAACCCATTTTTCTGAAACCGACTGAATCGCGTTGCGATCCATCCTAGATCGCATCGCGATCTCAACTTATACAGCCCCAGTAACTTTCATTAATTACACTTTCTACCCCAAACTTACAACACTATATGGTTATACATATAAGAAATTATTTATTTACTAGTCACAATAATATTTTAGATTTTGGGGTGTTACAACTATTCCCCACTTTATCTCATTCGTGTCCTCACGAATGTCAGTTAAATCAGTTAAATCTTAATAATGTCTCTAATTAGTTTATCTTTACCAGTACTCAATTTACTATACCAATATGTCATACACACACTAATTTTATTTATACCATACTTATCTCATGTTTATAATTTATTGCTTTCCAAACTTATATCATAGCTTAATCGTATACATATGGTCATAAATTTTAAAATATATTACGCAATTTGATCCACCGAGACCAATGAGGTAGGTATATCCTCATTCAATTAGATTCTCATATACTATTGATTTCACTAGCTCTCAAACTATATATTTCATATAATTTCATCAACTTACACAACTACTCAGCATCATATAACTTAAACATGTCTACTTACACTCATTATGTATATTTCTTTATCTCTTTATGTACATTATATAACATTTGTATTTGAATTTATTCAACCCACTAATCTATAATACAATGCGCCATATTAGCAATTACTTAATTACTACTAATACTCATAACGTACATTACTTTTCTGAAACTTGAAATATGTATACATATCCTCAATTCTTTCCACATGCACATATCTAGATATGCATATGCTTCTATTTTCAACCCTGCACATATACTGTGCATAAATCTTATCCTCATATAAAATCTGATCACTCATGTGAACATCCTAATACTTAATAGTATTTATATAAATTTTAAAAATAGATTTTTCATTTCTGTGATCATAATAGCGTCGCAACAGTAACATATCGCGTCGTGACACCCTACAAATCGCGTGGCGATTCTGTGAGAATCGCGCCACGATCTTTGTCTGGACAGTTCTGTACAGCCAGAATTAAAATCGAACTTTAAACCTGCATAAATCTCATTTCGTCAAACATTTAACCATGAAACTTTCCAAAAATCATTGCAATACATTACTAAAACTATTCATCACTACATTTATCCAAAACACGCTTTATATATGAGAATTAAACCCAATTTTTCTAATGAGATCATTTCGACACTTGAAACAAAATTAATTCAAGACTTCTACCATGTACTATATTACAATTACATTATATTATTTTACAAACTATACATAATACCCAGAAAACTAGCAATACGATAGAATCTTAATTTATAAAGTTAATCAACACTTAGTTATACTAAATTTCTCATACATATATTTCTTAACCATAGGTAGAGGTAAAAATTTATTCTTAACTATAATCACCTTATCATTTATCCCCAATTTACATCGAGATGGATATTCAGTCCACATTACCTAGTACTATACTTAGCATACCTACCATAACATTATAGTGTGCTATTTTATACGCATATACTTAACAATCTCAACATTATTTTAACCACATTTAGTGGATCTCCTCCTTTAGCTTAATCCATGGTTTAACTCTTTCTAGTCGCAACTTATTATTCCATCTCATCCTTACGTATATATCAACATAGTATAAGTTTTACAATGTCCACCATTATGGTTTCAAGCATTCACCTTATTTTCTCAACATTAATTCTTTAAAGTAGGTTATTCAGGTTGTTTGAATCTCATTCAACCTGTTTTATTATAATTTCATAAATTCATAATTAAAATTCCAAGTTTCATTATATAGTGACTAATGATATACTATGTCATCATATGATGTATATATATCATTAAATCAAAATTTATCCCTCACTTCGTCGCACTCTCTTTTTCAACAACATATGAATATGTCACCTTAATCACTAATTGCTTATGCAATCTTTTGTTACTTTTCAAATTCTAAACATCTAAAATATTCTCGACCTTGAGACTTGCACACTATTTGTGTACCACTCTGTTTTAATATAAATAAACATAACGAAATGTGAACTAAACCACAAGAAACTGAAATCAACTTCCTATTCAACCTTAAATCGCGTCGCGATTTGTAAGAATCACGCCGCTATCGTGTAACAATCGCGTGACGATTTTAGTCCAGTCGCGCCGCGATCCAGACCTGCACAAACTCAGTTTTAAATGCTAACTTCCGACGCGCACATCTTTTAACTCGGTGAGAGTCATAACCTGAAATTTTGCATACACATCTATAATAACATACTAAAGAATTTCCTTTTCATACTTTTTCAATTTACGCATTTAAGAAGGATTTGAACATGTAACTAATTTATGGTCGTTTTGACCATTATTTGGTGACACTCCATATCACAATTCACCTATCCTTAAACTCTGACTTTTTGCACATTACTTTAATACACTAAGACAAACTTGAAACAATTATCCAAGGTTCCATAACCTTTGACTAATTCACTTAACTTATTTAGGCTATATATGGTCCATTTTGACACTATTTGACCCGTTTGGGATTTCAATCACAATTCAAACAAACACTTCTAAGTTTCACTCAGGTTTGGCCATTTCAAGGATGTTGACTATTTGTTAACTTCAATTTCATCCAACCAATTAATAACAACTTCTAACCATTTTTCCACAAGTCTTGACCCGAACTAGAACCAATCAAATCAAACAATTTCCTATCCTTTCCATATACATATACTAAACTCTTTATTCACGGTTTGACTTTTAAAGTCAACATACTACCATATAATACCATTGGCTCATTAAACAATGATAAAACCAACACTTCTTAACTTTAAATCATTTTAAAGCAAAGGTTCCTTAGTAATTCGTTTGGACACTATATGTCCCATTTAATAACTATTTCACTTGTCATAGATTTATATCATCATAACTTCTTATAATGGCAAGTATTATAGATACTTGCACTTTAAAAATTACCAATTAGTGCAATTCAACCAATTACTTTTCCCACATAGTCATATACTTGACTTAACTAGTTACTCATTTCTAACTTTAAACCTTTAACAATTTCTTTTAACTATTATTCAATGCTTTAAATTAATAGTGACATTTAGCATACTCATACAGTAGCACATTTAAACTATGGATACACTAGTGACCTGTTTAGACACATTTGACCAATTCAAGTAATAACTATATGTCATCACCCAATTGGATTTAACTTTTTCCAACTTTACCAATTTACCATATATTTTAGTTCTATACAAACAACGAATGGTAATTGTTTTGGTCAAAAATTACACTAAGCAATTAAGTTATCAAATTTAGAAATGTGAGGTTAGGTGTTGTAAATTACTTTCAAGATAATTACACTTTTACACGATTATCTATATGAGTAAACGATAATCTTAAATAGAAAGTTATGTTTCAAATCCTTTGATCCGTGGATCCTTGTTGAAAATGTGTTTAATGGTGAAAACAAATGTTTGTAAATAGGATTATGCCAATAAGTCTAAGTAAAATACAAAGTATTTTGAAGATAATAGAAGTTACACAATCAACAGACTAGTAACGTGCAAATTAAACAATGAAAATATGAAATGAATGCAATCGACACAAGGATATACGAGGAAAGCCCTTGATCAAGGTTGATCGCCGGCACAAAACCTCAGGAAGGATCAAATAATCCTTGCCTTTGTTAATTGTATTAAAATAAAAGTAATTGATTACAAACTAAGAGCACAAGGATGATCGGCTATGTTATTTGACTAAGTATTGGTGAATGTGTTTGAGAGTAATTGAGAGCAGAGTATAAGTGTTTTCTCAGGTGTTAATAATGATTATTCGTCCCCCTAATCGATCATCCAGGCCTCATTTAAATACTAGAAACGTATAACAATATTTCCGAGATCTTAGGGATCCTCCGATGAAAGGTGAAGACCACCAACGTCTATCTTGACTTTATTTTACACGTGCAGTGGACTCCGTCTTCACATAATCATATCAAAGCTTCTTCACATAATCCGGAGCATATCCCGTTAACGCGTTTTATCCACGACCTGGTCAATACTCAAGAAAAACAAACGTGTTATACAGCTCATGATCCTGAATTAATACAAATCCAGGATCCTGAGCTATGCATATTCCATAATAAATATAGGATCCTTTCTTAGCTATCTCACTTGTCCATGATCTTGCATAATTATGTTAGATAAATGTATCCTGAATAGGATCCTGCAGAATAAATAATAAGGATACTTTCAAAATCCCTAATTATAACTGTGATCCTGAAAGCAAAGTCATAAAATATCATTATCCTGGGATATGAATATAAAACATAAATACTTTTCATACCTACGTGATGATACTACGTTGATAGTAAGGATCCTGTAGTATTAGTCAAAAATCTGCCCACAACAATTGCCCCCGAAGTTATAACGTTTTTCAGGATCCTTAAATGTTATAACTTCTCAGGATAACTGCCTATACCGTGTTAGGTAGTTGTATCGATTATTGGGTCCGAGTACTTATAGTAGTTCTGACGCATACCTTTCCTTATTTATCTTCTAGTTCATCCCTTCACCGACTTACTTACATGTATCATCTTTTCCTTTCTTGCTTTTTTTTTTTATTTTCCATTTTAATTCTTCGCCGAATATGTCTTTAATCGTTATCGAAGATGATACCAATCATCCTGAATTCACCAAACAGGGTTTGATTTCAAATCCTGAACCTTGCACTTTCACCGATCTCGACATCGACTGATTGAAAATCAAGGATTCATTTCCTCCAAACACTGTCTTCAGACCCTTTGATCCTTCATCTTTAGCCGATTTTTCTTCCGACCAACGGATTTGCTTTCCAGAATATCCTTTCACTCTAGGTTTAAAATTCCCTTTTCCACCTTTAATCACGGAGTTCTTTGTTACCACCAAACTTTGTTATGCCCAAGCTATGCCAATGATTTGGCGCACTCTTTCCGTAATCCAGAACGTAGTTGATTTTCATGTCTTGGAATTAGGACTTCCAGAATTAGCTCAGACTTACCATCTTAGGACCCACGGCTCACACTACTTTCTATTCAAAGTTAAACCTCACCGCTCCCATCTCGTGATACGAGCCACACAAAATGACTCAAATTGGAAAACTAGGTTTTTCTTTGTTGATCGTAATTCTCTACCTGATTGCTGTCAAATCCCATCCTCCTGGTTACTCAAGGGTAGGAAATAATTTTTCTTTAGGGTTTCAACAAAATACAAAACCCTAATCCTAACTTGATTTTGTTTATTTCAGCTGATTTCTCAGCTCTAGCACCTCCTCATTTGGATACCGAAGGAAACTTAAGAGCATTTTTGGAGATTCCAGAAGATGAAAGGACCTTCAAATATCCTGAGCATGCTAATAGCACAGGATCCCAGAGTACTTCTATGTCTGATAAGCTTTACTAAGTCCAATATCTTCTATTTACATCATCCATTCCTAATTTATTTCCTTTTTTCGTGGACATTTAGCTTCTTAAATCAGCATTCTTGACATTGACAACGATTCTTCTGAGGATAAGGTGGAAAAATCAACTCCAGCTACAACAAGATCCAGAATGCCTAACCTTCGTTCCAAATCCTCATAGAAAAGGAAGCCTGATGATGTCCTTGATCCTGCCAATCTTGACTCCGAATTTGCCTAGGTAACAAGAATCCTTATTCTATTTATTCTCTGTTTCAAAAATAATTAACAACTCCTCATATATGTTAATCTTGTATAGACCATTGAGCATCTTTCCAAATGCTACAATGAGAAAGCCAGCGCGTTTAATGATTTGTGCAAGCTATCCTCAGTTGTGAAAAATGCACATGACAAAGATGCCGCCGAACTTGAAAAATCATAGAAGGAGATCAAGGATCTTAAAGCTTATCTACTAAAGATAACTGCTGAAGCTGATGCCAAGACTGAAGAAATTACGCGGGAGTTGACAACAAAGATAAAAAGGGATGCTACTGTTTCTATCTTTGAGGCTCGGATGAAAATGGTTGCTGAAGCTTCCAATAAAGGTCTCGACACTTCATTCTGACCTGTGGATACCTCGGCAACCAAGCTTGCCAAAGCCAAAGGTGAAAATCCAGGAATAGCACCCGCATCAACATCCAAGATCCCAAAAGCTATAGAGACGGCCTCCGCTAATCAAGAAGACTCAGACATGGATAAATTGGCTTCAGTTTCGGAGGTTCTTCAAAGCATGGCAACAGTGGGAGAAGGCAACACATTGGGCGAGGAAGGAAAATGAATAGCCAGAGCCCAATCTTTAATTCATTTTATCGTACTTTATATTTCATGGTTTGTGGTGTAAACAAAACAATTGATTTGGGGTGAGGTTAACTTGGTATAGTCAACCATGGTGGTGTTGAATGTGGTTCATGTTGGCCACAAAACAATTTTATTTTCTGCACGTTTGAACTCGGATTCAGGATGAATAATCCTGAAATCTTTTGTTATGAATGATATTAGGATATTATCTATATCTTGTGTCTTCAGGATACTAAGGAGATTCCCTTAGTATATATGTATATCTGCTTGATAGTTGTTTAGAAACAGGATCCTGAGGAGATTCCCTCAGGATACATCCAGGATAATGAGAAGATTCTCTCAATATCCATTCTGCACTACAAGTCTCAAGGATCCTTAAATGGATCTAAGATAATCCTGAGTTTAGGATCCTAAGATTTCAGGATCCTAAAATATTTTATTGATAGCGATAAATCCCAATAGATATTTCCTGTTAACATGAAAATGCCAACAATTCACAAATTGATTATGAAAACAATTTCATTTAATCTTCGAAAAATGTTTATGATTTTCAAAAATACATTTTATGACATTCAAGTCAAAATAATTTTGATAATTTTGAAAACGTTGGAGCCATCCAATGAAAACTTTTAATAATATGAAAACATTATAATCTTTAGATAGTTTAAACAAACCATGAGAGTGACATGTAAATGTTAATTCATTGGGTAATGTGAATACATTACAAATCGTTTGATTCTTGGGCTAAGCCATTTGAGACATGAAAATGTCTAACCAATTGGGTAATGTGAAAACATTACAAACCTTATAGTGACGTGAAAATGACACAAACCTTAGGTCGATACGTTTAGTGCACATCAGTATCGACAATCGTTAGCGCTTGATCTATAGGCCAATGGAAATGAAGTTGTCGGGTACCAGAGGCATCACCGATTCCCTAACCGTGGCACTATAATCAAGCATCGTGCGCAACTGGCGGGGCGTATAAACCCTAGAGGTGTTTATCCATTCGGAAACCTCTAAACCTTAGAGGATCGCTGAGATCCTTAACGGAGGAGAAGTAGCTAGCCTTTAATCTTCAATCCATGATCCTCAAATGCATGAACTACTACAAATACAAGATCTTTGGTAAAGGTGGGTGTTAGTTTGTCTAATACCCCTCCGATGCTTAAGTCAGTACATTATTCAATAATGATAATAAATATGAAAAACTTTCACGCATATATAATTATAATACATACATACGTATTAAATATAACAAAATTAATGAAAAGTTAAGGATCACAGAAGTACCTTTTTATGTTGAATCTAAATATTCAACTTACACATGATAGAGCTTCAAATGAATATCATTCCAGGATCTTGGAAGTAAGTCTCCATCCATATTAGCCAACCAGTATGCCCCCTTTCCAGCATTTGAATCTATTAAATATGGACCTTCCCACTTTGGTGCTAGCTTTCCTTCCGCAGGATTCTTAGTATTTTGAAATACTTTCCTTAACACCAAATCTCCTACTTGAAACCTTCTTATCCTAACATTCTTGTTATAGGATCTTGAAATCCTCTGTTGGTATGCGGCAATCCTGAATTTAGCACGATCCCTTAATTCATCCACAGTATCTAAATCCTGAAACAATGCTTCTTTGTTTGCTTCCAAAGTCTGCATCTGGGATCTTGTCGTTGGTATTACCATTTCTGTTGGAATCATAGCCTCGGATCCAAACACCAAAGCAAAATGGGTTTGTTTAGTTGCCTCCTTTTCTGTAGTCCTATCAGCCCACAAAACAAAAGGCAATTCTTCAGCCCATCTTCCTTTTTTAGCATCCAACCTCTTCTTAAGATTGTTGATTATGATCTTGTTGCTGGATTCTGCCTGACCATTAGCTTGAGGATGAACTGGTGTTGAAGTTATCATCTTGATTCCCCAACTTTCACAAAAGTTAGTTGTTCTTTTTCCAATAAACTGAGATCCATTATCATATACTATTTCTGCTGGGATCCCAAATCTAGTGAGGATATTTCTCTTGATGAATGATATCACATCCTTTTCTTTTACTTGAACAAACGCCTCGGCTTCTATCCATTTGGAAAAGTAATCTGTCATTGCTAACATAAAGACCTTTCCACCAGGAGCTGTGGGTAATTTTCCCACAATATCCATTCCCCACTTCATAAATGGCCATGGTGAGATAATCGGATGCATCAGTTCTGCTGGTTGATGATGGATGTTCCCATGTCTTTGAGATGCATCACATTTGCGAGCAAAATCCATGGAATCCTTTTTCATAGTAGGCCAAAAGTATCCTGTCCTTAAAGTTTTTGAAAATAATGCTCTGCCCCTAGAATGATTTCCACAGTCTCCTTCATGTATATCTTTAAGTACTGCTTGTGCTTCAGGATCCTCAAGGCATCGCAATAATGGTCCTGCAAGTGTTTTTCTATATAATATACCATTTTCAATAGTAAAATGGGATACCTTTAATCTGAATGCTTTAGGATTATTTTCATCCTTGGGGATCACATCGTGTAGTATATATTCCATGATTGGCTGCATCCATGATCCTGACTTGTCCCCAGAACCTGATGCATTCGAATTATCTACAAACTGATGATCCTCAACATCATATACTTGTTCTTCATTATTATCCTTATCAGCAATAGCAGGTGTTGAAATATGTATAATTGATATCTTTACATCTGGTGGTATCTTTAAGCTTGATCCCAAGTTGGCCAGAGCATCTGCTTCAGTATCATCCTCACGTGGTACCTATTGAATGTCGAAGATCTCGAAGCTACCTGCAAGATCCTTAACAATCTCCAAATACAAAGCTAATCTATCTACTTTTACAGTATATGTCCCATTATAATGATTCGCAATTAACAATGAATCAACATACACATTAAAATATTTTATACCAATATCCTTAGCCAACTGTAATCCTGCAATTAATGCTTCATATTCTGCCTCATTATTTGTAGCTTGAAATTCACATCTTATAGTTTGAGGCATAATATCACCTTGAGGTGATTTTAATACAATTCCCAAACCAGTTCCTTTTATATTAGAAGCACCGTCAGTATATAGCGTCCATTTTTCACTTATTTGATTTAATTCGTGTACCTCTAAATCTACTTCGTTTTGAAGATCACTAGTAAAATCAACAATAAAATCTGCTAAGGCTTGTGATTTAATTGCATTCCTAGGTTCATAAATCAAATTATACGCACTCAACTTAACAGACCATTTAGCTAGGCGTCCTGACATTTCTGGTTTTCTTAATATATCTTTAATAGGATAATTAGTTTTTACATGAATCGGATGTGTTTCAAAATAATGCCTAAGTTTGGTAGACGCCATAACTAACGCAAGTATAAGTTTTTCGAGATGAGAATACCTGGTTTTAGCATCTAGTAGGCTTTTACTTACATAGTAGACTGGATGTTGTTGTCCTTCATGATCCTTCACGAGTACCGCACTTACACCACTTTTGGACACCGAAAGTTTCAAGAATAGCGGCTCGCCATCCTCAGTCTTCATCAATAAAGGAACTGATGATAAATAATTCTTCAATTCTTGAAATGCAGCCTCGTGTTTTTCTCCCCATTCGAACTTTTTCTTTTTCTTCAGGATATCGTAGAATTCCTTGCATCTATCTGAGGATCTTGAAATGAAACGATTCAAAGCTGCTATTCTCCCC
The DNA here is from genome assembly GCA_963422505.1 of Pseudognaphalium luteoalbum. NCBI lineage: Eukaryota > Viridiplantae > Streptophyta > Magnoliopsida > Asterales > Asteraceae > Pseudognaphalium > Pseudognaphalium luteoalbum. The sequence continues at coordinate 5,868,505 of OY730194.1, forward strand.
GTCAATCTTTGTATATCTTTAGGGCTTGATGGGAATTTTAAGTCTAGAATAGCTTTGATCTGCTCTGGACTAGCTTCTATCCCTCTCTTGGTCACCATGTATCCTAGAAATTTTCCGGCTCCCACTCCGAAGTGGCATTTCGTAGGATTAAGCTTCATATTGTACTGATCCAGGATGTCGAAGGCCACCTTAAGATCCTGAAGATGATCCTCAGTTTTCTTCGACTTTACTACCATATCATCGATATATACCTCCATTGTGCTACCCAATTGGTCTTTGAATATCATATTGACCAGCCTTTGATATGTCTCACCTGCATTTTTAAGACCAATAGGCATCACAATATAACAATATATACATGTGGGAGTTATGAAAGCTGTGTCTTCCTGATCTGATGGTTCCATCTGAATTTGTTGAAATTCTGATGAAGCATCCATGAAAGTTGGAATCTCATGTCCAGCTCTAGCATCTACCATTGAATCTATATGAGGCAATGGAAAAGGATCCTTGGGGCAGGCTTTGTTGAGATCCGTATAATCCACACACACTCTCCATTTCCCATTCTTCTTTTGTACAACCACCACGTTTGCCAACCATTTTGGAAACTTTACTTCCCTTATCATGCCAGCAGCAAGTAGTCTTTCAACATCTGCCTAGATAATAACATTTTTTTCCAGCGCAAAATTTTCTTCTCTTTTGTTGGATTGGCCAGAAACTATTATTAATTCCAAGTTTATGAGTTATAATATCCTTAGATATACCTGTCATGTCTTCTGGTTTCCAGGCAAAAGTTGATTTTCTTTCATTCAAGAACTTCATCAGATCCTGTTCAAGATCCTCTGGGATCCTCGAGCCTATAAGCACCTTTTCCTCAGGATCCTTTGAGTCCAGCGACATTTCTTTGACGTCTTGTTCCTTTGTATCTAAGACATCTCACACCTTATTCTTTAATTGCTATGCTGACGGTGGCTTGGCAGTAGTCTTCAATGATGTCGTATAACAATTGTTTTTTTCCTGTTGATCACTGCTTATCTTGACCACCCCCCACGGAGTTGGTAATTTGACGCATTGATGATACGTCGATGGTACTGCTTTCATATCGTGCAACCATGGTCTTCCCAGGATAATGTTATAGCTCGACAAACAATCCATAACACAAAACTTTTGAATGGAATTTACCCCTTCAATATAAATCGGCAGCTTGATATCACCAACTGTATTTTTTGCTTCTCCACTGAATCCTACCAAAACAGTGGATCTGGAAGTGATCTCTGATTCTGGGATTCCCATTCTCTTCAAGGTCTCCAAACGTATGATGTTAACTGAGCTTCCTCCATCAATCAGGATCCTGCGCAGAAAATGATTGGCAACATATAGAGTAATGACCAAACCATCGTGGTGAGGATCCTGAACATCTTCTAAATCATCCTCATCAAATGCTATAACTTTCTCATCCTTTTTCATGGAAGTCCTTGTCGGCCTATATTGCTTTTCTGATTTGGATTTCTTGGCGTGCCTTTTTGCTTTAGAATAAGAAGTACCGCATATGTCAGAGCCACCAGAAATAAAATTGATTACTTTGGCATCCGAAGGTGGGGATCCTGCTCTCGTAGGGATCCTGTGATTATCCTGAGCTTGAGGATCCTAAACTTTATCGTGATTCTTCTCGTGATCCTTCGTTTTTCCAATTAGATCCTTCAAGTATCCTTTGTTGAGCAGGTGGCTGATCTCTTTCCTGAGGGCTATGCAATTTTCAGTTATATGACCAAAATCCTCATGGTATGCACACCACTTAGATTTATCCTTCCAGACATAAGGTTTATCATTCTTCTTTGGCCATCTTGCTTTATCTCCAAGATCCTGCATGGCACACAAGATACCAGTTGTATCTACAGAAAAATTATAATCAGTTACTTTAGGATATTCTTTATCATCCTCATCGATAGTGTTCACACGACGATCTTCATTTCTGGTATAAGGTTTGCTCCTATTTAATCTGGATGAAGATGAATCTGTTTTCCTGTTGGGCCTATCATATGCTGACTGAGTGTCCACCCTCTTCTGTATCATCGCACCTTCTTCCGGCCTGATAAATCTTAGAGCTCTATTTCTGACTTCGTCAAGATTTCTGCAAGGATTCATAACAAGGTCTTCATAGAATGGGGAATCCCTTTTGATTCCTATCTTGAAGGCTTGTACAGCAGTTGGTAAATCCAAATTGGGTATATTCAAGGATTCTCTCCCGAATCTTCCTACAAAATCTTGAAGAGACTCATTAGCCCTTTAGACCACTCTGTATAAATCAGTTGTTAGTTTTTCAAACGTTCTACTGCAAGAGAATTGGTTATTAAATAAATTAACTAGATGAGCAAATGAAGTAATTGAGTAAGGGGGAACGTTCAACAACCATTTTAGTGCGGATCCTGTGAGAGTAGTGCCGAAGCCCTTGCATAAACATTCTTCTTTAAGATCAGAAGGAACTGGAATGATCTCCATTCTCTCCCTGTATTGCGCAATATGCTCCTCAGGATCCGTTGTTCCATCATACAACTTCATATTTGGTGTTTGAAATCTTTTCGGGATCTCAGCATCACAAATAGGTGGTGCAAATCTCGAGATCCTATGGGCTGTTGAAGCAACTTCAGGAATTGGTTGCACAACTCCAGGGACACTCGATATCATATCCTTCAGCTTTTGTATTTCCCTGACCATCATAGGGCTAACCCCAGGATCCTGAAAATTGTTAGTCCCAACAATATTATTAGAAATACAATTACTATACATGTTACCACCGTCAGGAGTCCTATATGAGGATCCTGAATTAGGTTGTTGACTCCTTGACGTAGAAACTCCTGTAGCAATAATTGGATCTGGGATCCTCATGCTCCCTTGCATGGATACGAAATCTCCTTGATGTTCCGTAATTGGAGGAGTGCCAAAATCAAGGATCCTGCTTCGGATAGGAGTAGTGACTTGAGTAACAGGAGTTCTGTCTCTTGCTCTCAAATTATCCATATCCTTCCTCAGGATTTCATTGCTTCTCTCCATTCGTTGAAGCTGCTCCTTCACCTGCGTGAACATAGACACAATATCCCGGTTAGCAATTATAACGGGGTCTGGATCCGAAAAGAATCCGCCCCCTGTAGAAGTGGGTCCAGCCGTCAGTAGCCTAGTATAGACATTTGGTGGCTGTTGTTGAGATGATGTGAGAGGTGGAGCAGGAGGAAGAGTGGTTCTCGCAGATGATGATGTTGGCACAGTGGATGATGTATATCGTCCTTGGCTCGACATTCTTAACAGAAATTTTTGAAAAAGATGACTCAACAAGGATTTTAATAAGATTTTGATTAAGCAAAACACCACTTGCCCCACGGTGGGCGCCAAATTGTTTTGGTCAAAAATTACACTAAGCAATTAAGTGATCAAATTTAGAAATGTGAGGTTGAGTGTTATAAATTACTTTCAAGATAATTACGCTTTTACACGATTATCTATATGAGTAAACGATAATCTTAAATAGAAAGTTATGTTTCAAATCCTTTGATCCGTGGATCCTTGTTGAAAATGTGTTTAATGGTGAAAACAAATGTTTGTAAATAGGATTATGCCAATAAGTGTAACATCCACTTTACGGGTCCAGTATTTTATTATTATTTCCTGACTTGAAATGGTTAATTGAAATGTTAGGAAATATTGTAAATTGGTAATTGAAAATAAATGGGTAAAAGAGTCAAATAATTTATTGTGGTTAATAAATTATTAACTGTTTTAATTTAATTCAGTTGACAGTAAAATAAAATAATGTTTCCCCGCAAATGGTTTTTAAGTTCCAGACAATGATAAGTACGGGGAATGAAATTTAACCACTTCTAGTACACTCCCAAATGTTGAGTCGGTTGTTTGATTCTTATCTCCACAGATACATACATACATCTCGTACATACATACGTATCACTTGAAACTCTAAATTGATTCAAGAAATCACTCTTTAACATGAAATTGAAGCTTCGTAACTTGGATTCAAGCTTCTTTAATCGTCCTAATTAAGGTATAATCTTGTGTTCTTCATTTTCTATAACCTAGAATTTGGGGTTTTTAGTGTTCTTGGTTAAAATCCGAAATTAGGGTTTCAAATGATTAAATTGATGTTAGTTAAGCTTCAATAACATGTATTAATCATTCCATCATCATTATAAACATGTTGTAATTGTTAATTCTTGAATTTAATGTAAACCCTAGAAAATGGGTTTTGGGTAATTCTATGAATTAGGACGAATTTCATGGAATTAAAGCTTGTATTAGTGATATAATTACTAGATATTGCTTAATACATAATTATAGGTTAAGCCATAACCTAGAATTGAAGATTTGAATGTATGTTCATGATAAAAGTGTATGATTTAGTTGATAATTCAAGAATTGAAGTTTCTAAGCTTAGAATTATGATGTATGATTGATAAGTGTTGATTAATGGTGATGATAAGCATAATTCAAGTTAAAAAGTTATGAAGTGATTAAGTGTTCTTGAAAGTTATAGAGATTATGATGATTTGATGAGTTATATAATGAAATTGGTATTGGTTACTAATTAGAACACTTGATCGAGTTAAATATCATGTTGTTTACATTGTCGTATTATGTTGTAAATACTAAAGATAATAGTGATTAGTAACTATGAAGATTTTAGTTACTAAATGTGTTAACATATTGATAATTGTGGTGATTGTGCTAATTCATGTGAATTGAGTAATTTAGATTTGTTGGCATAAATCTATTGATATGATGTTATATAGAATTTGGGACAAGTAACTAACTTGTGTAATTCCATTGTATTCTCAGATTTCGAGAAGACTCAGTGATATTAGACTACTGAGTGGACAAATGAGGTGTCGGTGAGTGGATCTTAATCCTCAGTGTAATTTAGTTGTAACAGGTTTGGTTACAACGGGTAATCGTATTATTACTGCTTTTGGTTTGCCATGATTAATTTGGTTTAATAGTAATAATACTGTTGATAGACTGGTTAGTCTGAGATGTTGACTTGATTGAATATGTGAATACGTGATCACTTGATATTTGGCCTTCGGGCATCAGTGTATTGAGGTCAACTTGTTGGTTGGTTGGGTTTGGTTACTATTGATGACGACAGGAATTTCCTTGTACATATCGTTAATAGGAAATTAGGTCGTATGAGATTAGTACCAAACTATCGGTCTATTCTGTAATGGCCATACAGATTGTGGGTAAGTGTTCTGGGAGAATCCCCGGGTATTATGATATCTCCAGAACCACCGATCCTCATTGATATGTTGTGTATTGAGATGTTATCTCATTGATATTATGTGTACTGTTGGTATTCTTGGCTGAAGGTTTCCCCAAGAACCATCGATCTATGTGATGTTTTTGTTTACGATTAATTATTGTAAACAAAGTTGTTATGCTAAGTTAGGCTGTTGGTTATGTATTCTCTCACTTAGCGTTATGCTAACCCCACCACCCCACTTCTTGCAGGTTATGGTTTTGATATAACGGGATTGTCAAGAAGTTGTTCGGGACGGAATGTTTGACCAAGCCTACTCTGATATTTGTTTATACAAATTAATGTTATTTAGCGGTTTGGAAGTAACACCCATGTTAATAAACTATGTTTTAAATTTTGTTGAAATTGAAATGTAACTTGGTATTGTTTAAAGTTGAACTAACGCTTCCGGATTTATTATATTTAAATGATGTAAATTGAGGGGTGTTACAATAAGTCTAAGTAAAATACAAAGTATTTTGAAGATAATACAAGTTACACAATCAACAGACTAGTAACGTGCAAATTAAACGATGAAAATATGAAATGAATGCAATCGACACAAGGATATACGAGGAAAGCCCTTGATTAAGGTTGATCGCCGGCACAAAACCTCAGGAAGGATCAAATAATCCTTGCCTTTGTTAATTGTATTAAAATAAAAGTAATTAATTACAAACTAAGAGCACAAGGATGATCGGCTATGTTATTTGACTAAGTATTGGTGAATGTGTTTGAGAGTAATTGAGAGCAGAGTATAAGTGTTTTCTCAGGTGTTAATAATGATTATTCGTCCCCCTAATCGATCATCCAGGTCTCATTTAAATACTAGAAACGTATAACAATATTTCCGAGATCTCAGGGATTCTCCGATGAAAGGTGAAGACCACCAACGTCTCTCTTGACTTTATTTTACACGTGTAGTGGACTCCGTCTTCACATAATCATATCAAAGCTTCTTCACATAATCCGGAGCATATCCCATTAACGCGTTTTATCCATGAGCTGGTCAATACTCAAGAAAAACAAATGTGTTATAGAACACATGATCCTGAATTAATATAGATCCAGGATCCTGAGCTATGCATATTCCATAATAAATATAGGATCCTTGCTTAGCTATCTCACTTGTCCATGATCCTGCATAATTACGTTAGATAAATGTATCCTGAATAGGATCCTGCAGAATAAATAATAAGGATACTTCCAGAATCCCTAATTATAACTGTGATCCTGAAAGCAAAGTCATAAAATATCATTATTCTGGGATATAAATATAAAACATAAATACTTTTCATACCTGCGTGATGATACTACAGTGATAGTAAGGATCCTGCAGTATTAGTCAAAAATCTACCCACAATAGTAATGAAAACCATTTAAATATTTTCATACTTTAGCAACTCACATAAGGTGCCATTTGACCCATTCAGGGTATTAACCACAACTCGTATCATATAATCTCTACTTTTAATGTCAACATTGGCATGATTTATCTCTTTTAGTTTAATAGAATCAATCCAAGATTTCATTTAGACAGTACCTCATAAATCTTATCCAATAATTTACTCAACATATCTTTCTTATAAATACATTTACATAATCATGTACATATACGTATTCCATTTATTCCTGTTTTACTTATCACAGAGTGCATACACATTTTACACTTAACCACAACATAGTCACATTAAGTCTCTCTGATATTTGGTCACCTCAAGAACTTCAGGTGACATAGCATAATATAATTACAGTGATCAGGCGTAACTATATTATGTTTTTCACACTTTCATTCTCAGGCCACTTAATATCATTAATTCTTAGTATGACTATTCCACAATTATACAAATATACACATATCAATCGAGCAATTGTAGAAACTCTCCTGGACTCTGCTCCCACTTTAGTAATCCACCTCTCGGGTGATAACATACTAAATCATTTAAACCATGCTAATTATCCACAAATAGCTTTACTTTTTTATTTATCAATTAATGACCATATATCATGCATCATTAATCAAAACTATCCGTTTACCTCAACACGAGTCCAGTTGTAATTTCTACAATTCTCCATTTACACATAACACATAATCAATTCACATTTTTATGAGACATTTATTAATGTCTTTCTCATTTTATCATTCTTTACTTAACAACTGACACCGGTCAGCATTTCTCATCTTTCAGATTTATTATGCCCATATAACACATATCATCATATTAATCGTAGCTAACCTAATTTAGCAATTCATTCATCTAAACTTTTAATCACATTGTCAATATACCTATTAGCAATTTTCACATATTCACACATATGGCTAATTTAAGTTAGCCTATTCCAACATCTAATTCTGACTACACTTTTACATATACTGAGCATATAACATACTTTCATTTAATTAGAACTATTCGGAATACTAACACTTCATTTAACATTCTGTTATTAATTCAACACATTAATCATCGAGTAGTTCACTACAGGGAAGCATATCAGTTCAGTCTACTATACTTTACTACCGCATATAATCAGCATAAATAATCATACATTTCATCTTGGTTTAAGTTCAGGCAATCCTATCATGATTACCTAATTCTCTTAAACCATCCTCTGATACCAACTTGAAATGCCCTGATTTACATTTTATAAATTTATGTTATTTAAAACATATTTTATCTATTTTGGTCCCTTCTGAAATCAATTTTATTTTTTATTTTTATGACATGACATAAATCTTTATAACTTTATCAAAGTCATCACTTTCAATACAATGTTTACAACTAATAAAATACATAAATTAACTTTGTAAGACTTGGGCGGTTTACACAACTGTCACCACAACGATAATCCAAACGAAAGGAAGCTCATCTAACCATAAAGTAAGCTTCCAATATACTCCTACCCAAGCCTTCCTTCCATCCAAGTGATACACTTGAAAACGTTTAAATATTCAACCATAAGCACATTGCTTAGTAAGTAAATGAATTACAATCACAAGTCATTATTTTTATTTTAGCTAAGGATCCTTGCTACCATGCTAGTTGTATACTACTAGCAATCACACGATCATATGGCAGCAACCATTACCCGCACCAAACCGTTAGCAAATGGCCGCAACCATTCCTAACCCATGATCATGTAATCCGAAAACTTACCTGGCAAGGAACTTTACGATTTACTTGTAATACTTCCAGCTTCTTTATTACCTAATCATATAGGCACATAACACAGATTACAACCAACATTACCACATTGCACTTCATTGTATAACTATACTTCTTGTTTTCTTACATGATCACATATAAAAAAATTTCATTATCCTTTACATCTTTCTTTAACTTGATTACCATATTAACATAATCTTTTTTGCATATAATATCCATAGTTCAATCTTAGTTAACTCGTTACTTTAACCCATTACACTTTAGTTTAGTCATTAACAACTCAATCAACTCTTACCTTAACAATTATTAATGATTTATAAGATTATCACTTCAATCTGTTTTTATATCATTATCATAACCTATTACCACTTTTGATTATACTACTTTACTGAAAACAGGTTCAGGTTATACAAGAAAGCAAAATAGATTCTGGTTAAGTAAGGATCGCGTCGTGACCTACCACGATCGCGTCGCAACCATAAGACTTTGCGTCGCAATCCAGATTGATCGCGTCGCGATCTAGTTCGTATCAGAACCCTAGAGCTGTTGTTTGAACATCATAACTCGATTTTTATAACAAAACCTCAAAACCAGGGTTTATATACTTTAATAACAACTAATAAATATCAAACAAATACGTTCTTAACTCAATTTCACATCTAATTTCATAACCCACTTCCAACTCACCACAATCAAGCTTTTAGGTTGAATTAATGGAGAAATTAAACTTACAATTACACTAGGAAGATGATGGAGATGAAAATTCCAAGCCCTGGAACTAATTTTCGTTTGATGCTTGTTTATGCTTAAATTCGCAAGTCACAGGGAGATGTGTGTGTTTTATGTTGTATTTGGGAATGAAAATGGAAGCTTCAAGGCCTTAAAACCCATTTTTTCTGAAATCGACTGAATCGCGTCGCGATCCATCCTAGATCGCGTCGCGATCTCAATTTATACAGGCCTAGTAACTTTCATTAATTGCACTTTCTACCCCAGACTTATAACACTATATGGTTATACATAATTTATACTTACAAGAAATTATTTATTTACTAGTCACAATAATATTTTAGATTTTGGGGTGTTACAACACTTGCTTAAGTGTCGCCCCTTATGCGTCACTTCCACAAGTGACGCTAACACTCCAGAATTTCCCATTTTATGCGGCACTTCCTGAGTGTCGCATAAACCCCTAAGTGACGCTATAAGTGTCGCTAAAAACAAAATGTTTACAACTCATTTTTCACTAAGTGTCGAGACTCAAATTTTACCAGCAAATTATACTCCGAAATGGAATTTCGGAGCATTTTTCACTACAGCAACATAATAGAATTAAAAAAATTTCGGAGCTCGACCCCAGCCAGGGGCTCGAACCCTTGGACCCCACCAGGGGTTGCCACCCCTTGGACCCCGCTACCAGGGGCGCTGCCCCCGGACCCCCGTACACGGTTTCCAAACCTGAACGACAAATGAATACTTACACAACTCGTTTAGACAAACTGATTTGTCTCGTACTCATATAACCTCACGTGTTTAGGACACTAGGAGGTTGCCCATCGGACGACGAGCGTATCGTAGGATCGCTAGCTCCTCAGGTGAGTTCATAGCCCCACTCTTCCAACTGTTTTACTGTTTTCGGGGTGAGACACATATACAACTACTGTTTTGAATTATAATGATAAACTTTTATAATTCACACTTATCTACTATACTGTATGTAATACAAAATGTGTAATGCTTAGGATTACACCTATCATATTGTCATAGAACAATATCAATACTTAACCTAGGTAGGTTACAATAGTACTTCACTAGATCTTAAACGATGACTACTATTTTATAACCTGATTAGGTTATCACTACACTTTGACCGTATTGTTGCGGGACAACCTTATCGAATAAACTAGAACTGATTAGTTCTACCCACACTCGATGACAACTAGACTTTTACAGGATTAGTCTTCATTTTAGGAACTAAGACCGCCAATACACTCTATGAGTATTAGAATGGAAATTGTACTTAAGTGAACATTTCTCCGAGACCTCAATATACTTACTAGGCTGAGGCTAGGAGTATACGTTAGTAACACACATTAGTATTGACTTCTTATACTAATATAAAACAACTAGGTGATGAGTTATCCATACCTAGGCTTACTGTGCTACACCTTATATCTAAGTATTGTGTATACATACTTAGATACAATAAATTACTTTCATGCGCTGCATGATACTCTGTTACTTGTGTTTGTGAATTGACTTATATATATATATACACACACACACACATACATACTCGTACTCTATCTCGAGCACTTGATGCTACCTACAATCTACATATGTATATTGGTATACATACACTTATACAAACACAATTACTATAGTCGGGCATGTCGTGGTACTGCCGGCTATCAATTACCTTAGTCGGACATGTCGTAGTACTGTCGGCTCTCAATTACTCAAGTCGGGCATGTCGTAGTACTGCTGACTCTCATATATTGCTTGCGAGCAACCAGGTTGATGCCAGATGGGCACAAAACGATGCCACCGTTAGAGTGGGAACAAAACGATATCGCGGTAAAGCGATACAAATCACAAACACACGGATGGGCAAGCTTATGCTCGTGATCCGCACTCATTCACGGATCTGCGAGCTTACACTCAAGATTCGCATTAGTTAACGGATCGGTGAGCTTTCACGCAAAGTCGTTAACTCAGTATTTAATTAAATACTCAATTATAGTTCTGCGGGACTACAACTTCATGTTGCTGGAGTCAACACAATATGCTAAGGGGGCACACCAACACTTACTATTAAATAAGTAATGTTATTGCTTGTTACTATATGACGTAGTCATGCACACACTCGATTTACACTCAGACATGTATTGCCTCACATTAATAGACTTACTCATACCTGATAGGTATCTAGGCATGGATTGCCACACCCTCGATATGACTAGGTCATACACATACTTGTTAGTATCTATGCATGGGTTGCCTGACGTCATCATAGACATACCATTTCCAGATAGGTATATAGGCATGGATTGCCGTTTTCCTCAATGTGTACACACTACTATTACTTAGGTATGAGATACCTCACTAGATGTACACATTGGGGTTACATCACTATAACAATACAAATCAATATCGTGGATTTAAACTACTTTTCAAAAACATACAAGGTTTTATTCTTTATGTTTTCAACTAACAATCCTATGAACTCACCAGCTTTATAGCTGACTCGTTTTAGCATGTGTTCTCAGGTGCCCAACAGGATTAGGATTGCTTCAAGATATGCTAGTTCGAGTCGCATATTTTCAAACATCTGGATTTCTCTGCATAACTTTTGTATTTAAATTATGTATTGAAATTATTTTGCGAACTCGCAGCTTGTATACACTTTTATTTTGGAAATGTATAACTATTTTCAGACGTCTCATTTAAAGTCGTTCATTATGTACCTTTGTGCTTGTGATATTTGATTTGGTAACACCCGACCCGACCACTTCCGCAACCTGAAATTTGGGGGTGTTACAATTGTAAAAAGAACACAAGAAAAAAGAAAAATAATTAGAGGGGAAGCTGATATTTGATAAGAAGGTGTGTAAAGGTTTTAAACCATTGAAAACGCATCATGTATCACATAACAAAATTTCATTTGTATCCCCCTATTTTCATAATATTGTATACCATCACCGCCTACTTTCATTTTTACTACATTTTGCATATATTTCATTTGGTATATATTTTTAAATTTTCTAATATATTTTATTATTACATGCTATCCATTTATACTGCATTTTACTCACAGTGTATATAGAAGATGTTGAGTTCTAGTGAGAACAAGGTGATTCTATGAGAACGGTGAGACAAATCTTAGCCATCCATTTAAAATCAATGATCCAAAATGGATGTGGCATTTTTGTAATTATTGAAAAGTTTAGAAAATAGTGGTGGTATTTTGTTAAATAAGTGGAACTTTATTTTTCATTCACAATTTATCTTTCGTGTGAAACATAAATTAATTTTGGTTCACAACAATTTTGAAGTTGTGACTTTTTTTTTAATGTTCACAAAACTTTATTGATATGATAAATCTATTTTTTAACCTTCACATTTAGTATACCTTGTGTTAATCAATAAAAAAGAAGCTTCATATTATACAAACTTTTGTGAAGCAATAAAAGACACATTACATCGATACAAAACAAAGCTTCACATTATCCAAAACTTATGTGAAGCAATAAAAGATACATTTCATCAATACAAAATAAAGCTTTACATTATACAAAACTTAGGTGAAGCAATAAAAGATGCATTCCATCGATACAAAACAAAGCTTCACATTATACAAAACTTATGTGAAGCAATAAAAGATACATTCCATCGACACAAAATAAAGTTTCACATTATACAAAACTTATGTGAAGCAATAAAAGATACATTCCATCGATACAAAACAAAACTTCACATTATACAAACTTACGTGAAACAATACAAAGATACATTCCATCAATGCAAAATAAAGCTTCACATTATACAAAACTTATGTAAAGCAATAAAAGATAAATTACATCAATACAAAACAAAGCTTCACATTATACAAAATTATGTGAAGCAATAAAAGATACATTCCATCGATGCAAAATAAAGCTTCATATTGTACGTACAAAACTTATGTGAAGCATAAAAGATACATTCCATCGATACAAAATAAAGCTTCACATTATATAAACTTATGTGAAGCAATAAAATATATACATTCTATCGATACAAAACAAAGCTTCACATTATACAAAACTTATGTGAAGCAATAAAAGATACATTCCATCAATACAAAACAAAACTTCACACTATGCAAAACTTATGTGAGACAAATCTAAAATTGATATTAATCAAATTAGTCAAAAATAGGCAATCATTGTTATTTTCATTCACACGTCGTGGACCAAACACAACTTTTATTATTATTATTATTATTATTATTATTATTATTATTATTATTATTATTATTATATACTAATGTAAATATACTAAAAAAACTTTACGCATGTAAAACTTGTGAATGAAAAAAAAACAAAAAAAAGCAATAGAAGTTAATTGTGAATGTTAATCAAAGTTTACAATAATTACGAAAATGCCATCGTGGCAGAAGTTCAAAATATTTACAAAAATGTCACCTTCAAAATCGGGATTTTTGATTAAAGAAAAAAAATGGAGGGATGAGATTTGGTCTCACCATTCTCACGGAATCCTCTTGTTCTCACAGGATCCCAAGTCTCTCTCTCTCTCTCTATATATATATATATGTATATATATACTAGTGTTAAACCCGTGCGATGCATGACTAGCATTATATAATGTCGTAATATGTGAATCACAAGTCAAAATGATATATGAAATGGTGAAAACTTTCAGATTATAAAAAGGAATTTTTTATATCGGTATTAGTGATATTTTATAAATTTTAACCCCTAAAAAATGAGTTAATATCAGCATATTTTCCCCACAATATATCAATGAAATAGGAAGGTTAAAAAAGATGTGTATATTATAAATTGACATTTTTCTAGATAATAAAAATTATCTAGTCATTGTGACCTTTCCGTTTCCTATAGTTATAATATGTTAACCTTGCAACAATTGATAAACAATGTGTACGTTAAAAATAAATTGTAAAAATTACTATAACAATTTAGACGTTTTATTGAATAACTAATGTACATATATATGCACAAAATATAAATCATTCTACAACAATCAAATATATACCTAAATTATATAAATTTGAAAAGTAATATAGAATTAATAGAAGTACACGTCTTACCATTCGCATATTGAATTATAATTAAGTTGTGTGAGATTAAAAAAATAGAAAAAAACTCTTTAAAAAATAGATGATGATCTTGATCTGCCTATCCATAAAGCTTGTATTCAGTTTACTAAATAATAGAAATTGAATTCCCTTAATCTATAAGATGATAATAAAAAAATATTATAAATTAACAAAACTTTAATGAAAGATATAATTACATTAAAAGTAAGTTCTCATAATTTACTAAAAGTTTATTTATTTATTTTTAAAAAAAGAGAAAGTTAGAGGAATAAGAGTTAAGATTAAGATGAAAAAACTAAAAGATTAAAATTAGAAGGAAAAAATAGATTAAAGGATGTCATGAGTTTGGACTATAATAAAAAGTTATAAGTGTTATTATATGACACAATATTTTGAATTAAAATAGTATATTTAATTTTATTAATTACCTTATTAAATGAAAATAGTTATAATATAAATTTTAATTGGATATTACCTTATTTGGAATAAGGGTGTAGGAAAATCCACATCATCAAGTTTTTTTTATATGGTGATGACAAATAAAATTTGTATGATTTGGCATGTGTATATATTTGACAAATAATTAAGGGTCTCCTCCCTTAGTTATATATATATATATATATATATATATATATATATATATATAGTGATGGAGCTTGAACATAATTGTTGGAGGGGCCGAAATAGTTGACAGTTTCAAACATAATTCGTTATGCATAACAATTTATATATATCCATGTATATAGCTATATACTCCATCTGTCTCAAAAATACGTTACTATTTATATATGTGATCATCCATAAGTAAAAAATAATTATTATAAATCATTAAAATTTTCATATTACCTTTATTTATTACTCTTAGTCATTTATAAATTAAATAAATTTAGTCAAAATTATCTTGATTTAAAAGGAAAAACTTATATTTACGGATGAGGTTTATATACATATATGAGACATGAAATCAAATGATAATAAAAAATAAAATTATAAACTTAACTCACACCATTGAACTATCAAACTGAATCTCGTATACAAATTTCGATGATGTAAGTAACTAGTTACTTAAGTTTTTAATATTAAATAAGAAGCAAAGATAATTAAGTGGACATCTTTTGCAAGGGAGAAAAATTATTAGGAGGGAATCATGTTTCTACTTTAACACATATATATTTACACTTAATTTTACAGAAATTTACATTAATACCATTGCGCTGGGGGCACGGCCCTCCCCTACCCTTTGAATCCTCTGTCCTTGTATATATATATAATTATAATAAAAAAACGATAACATACAAGATGCAACAAAAAAAGGATAACACATCCAAAAAAGAATGATAAAGTAAAGTTATATACAAAATATAGTAAAACCAAAAATATGTAGCATAATTTGATACAAAATGCAGCACAAACAAACAATATGTACCAAAAATATATTTACAAAATGCATTATAGTTTTATTTATAATGCAACATAAAAAGGATACTATATATAAATGAATTTAAAAAAGAAAACATTTTGAATTAAAAAGATTAGAATTTTCTTTTTTAAAAAATGAAATCCGGCAACGATTGCCGGAATCCAACGGCTAACAGTTGCCAACAATTGGTGGGAGGTGGTGGTGGATAGGGTGAGGAGGAAGAAGGGAGCAGGAAAATATAACGTTGAGCGGTTAAAATGTAAAAATGAAAATAGTTGAAGGGGTGTAAGGTGAAATTTATTATTATGTTTTTTTTTTTCGTTCTCAACTCCAACCTTCATTTTTACCTACTAATTACAATAATGTGACTCCTCTTAATCATTGATCTAGACGAAAGATTGATCAAATAGTCACAATTTTCTTCTCCTCATTCCCCCCTAATATCAATTAAGGAACTACTATAAATAGTACTTCCGAGATTTTCATTTGTCACCCTTTAACTTTTAAACATTTTTTATTTTCTACCCTTTAACTTTTTTATTTTTTACCCTTTAACTTTTAATCATTTTTCATTTCGCCCCCTAATGTTTTAAAACTTTTTTATTTTCTATCCTTTAATTTTTAAATTTGTACCCCTTATCTTTTATGATATTTTCACCTTTTACCCTTTGACTTTTAACTACTTTTTATTTTCTTCGTCTCAACTATTAACACTTTTTCATTTTCTACCCTTTGAGTTTTAACATTTTTCATATTCACTCTTTAATAACTTTTAATTTATTTTTCTATGGCATATTAGTTTAAATATATTTTGATCCTCATCCTTTAATATTAATTAACAAACTATTATTAATAATAACTCTTTAATAACTTTAAAATTTGTTATGGGTTATATAAGTTTAAGCCTTTAGTGTGATATTGTTTTTTCTTTGATCCTTATTATTTAATATAAATTAACAAACTATTATTAATATTGACTCTTTAATAACTTTAAATTTGTTATGGGTTATATAAGTTTAAGCCTTTGGTATGATATTTATTTTTCCTATTATTTTGAAAATCCATCTAAACCTTATATCAACTATTTGCATATAACTCATAGTTGCTATTATTTTTTTATGATACTATTAGCTATAATAATTATATTCTATGGTTATTATCTCTTAATATTTATTTGAACTCTTACATTTTTATTTTTCGAAATAAGATTAATACACACACAATTAAAATAACTATATTTCATGATTATTATCTCTTGATATTAATATTCAACTCTTATGGAGTGTATGTTTTACGTTTTCCAAAGAAATAATATCTTACATATATATATTTATGATGATATGATGACGAAGGTAAAAATTATTCAATAAGTATGTTGTACCACCACTTTATGTTACATTTTTTGTTTTCATTTCTATATTTAAGAAATTTCAGTTAATTCGAATAGTAATATGTATAAGATAGAAATAAAGACACTGATAGTAAAAAGGTACAAAAGTTTAAATTTATAGTTATTACTCTTGCTACGATAAATTTAACTTGGGTAACTACGATTAGTGTTTCATTGTTATTGTTATTATTATTATTATCTAGATCTAGAATATCATATCATTGGTATTCTAATTTTTTTAATAATTTACAATTAAAAGGAGTATCAGCTCATAATTTCTCTATTAAAGTTATAAAAAAACAAACCAAAATATGAGGTTTCAAATATTTATGTAAAAAATATCAATTTTTTAAAATCCGTCGCATCACGAGGCAAAAAAAACTTGTGCTCTTCAAATACTCTTCTCTTATAATCTTTCACCATCAAATACTTAATAAAACTTTTATTTTTATGATTCTTTTAAGGACCGACTCTACTATTTCACCCCTTATATTTATTGAATACATAGTACGAGTAATATTTATTGTCGTCCATCATCAAATTAAAACAATAATCCATAATGTTTATGTTTCCACGATTGCATTTTTCAAAAAAAATTATACGTCATTATGTATTACGAAACTCAACAATGAAACTAGCTCAAAGATTTCAAACATAGCTCCTAATCAATTACATGAGTTATTATGACTTGTATGATGAGTTTAATAAATGTCAAATACAACTAGATAATAGTAGCAAAATAGTAAGGAGGGAAAAGTAATTTAATATATATATATATATATATATATATATATATATATATATAATATATTAATTAAGGGATACAAATAGATTTAATTTTATATGGTTTATATGTGCTCTAATTTGTTCTAATTTATATGTGTTCTTATTTAATCCAAATTCTACGTGTATAATGATATTCCAAAATTTTGAATGTAATTTGTTTGTAAATTTTATTTAAAAAAGTTTCATTTAAAGAAAAGAAATTAAATGAAACAAGCTTTAAATATAATGCATTGAAATTTACAAAGAAATGGGTTAATACACACGGAGGGGATTAAAGTATCCCAAAATGTTCACTTGAGGTACTAAAGTTTATGATTTGACAAAAATATAACCCAACTTTTAAAACCTCCCCCAAGTGGAAAACTAGCTGGTAAAGATTCATCTATTTGAACAATTTTATAAACTTTGATTATCCTTGTAAACATTTTAATAAGCTTTAGTTATCCTTGTAAACATATTAATGAACTTTAGTTACCCTTAAACACAATACGTATAGTTAAATCATAGTTTTGTCAAAACATAAACTTTAATACCCCAAGTGAACATTTTGGAATACTTTAATTCCCTCCGTGTATATTAACCCGAAAAGCCAAAGAAAAAGAGCACTACTAGCTTTTTATGTGGAAAACAACATACTACTTCCATCTCAAAATAAGTGTCTCATTTTGACTTTTAATAATCATTCTTTTTCAACATTGACTTTAAATATATTTGTTTGTGTTATATAATACTTGATGAAAATTATACCAATGAAAATACATTTAAAACTTAATCCATTCATATCTTTTACATCAAGTATTATATAACACAATAAAAAATATTTAAGGTTAAAGTTGAAAAATAATGACTCTTAAAAGTCAAAATGAGACACTTATTTTGGGACGGATGGAGTATTAGTTAATATTTTCACATAAATACCATATTAAATGATTGATAATAAGTTTTTTTTCTCCATCATTTTGGCAAATACTCAGATCTGTAACTATATTAGTATTATTTATAACATATACCATAAATTTTAAAAAAGAAAGTACGGCATATATGATTATCAAGATAATAATCAAAATTATTAAAAAGTTGATAAGTTCTTCATTTTACGTTAGATAAGTAAAGGGTTAATAATGGTTTAATTATCAAAGTTTCATTTTTTTTTTCGTTTTAACAACTCAACTTTTTTTTAAATGTTTTAACCACTCAACTTAGGGTTAACAATGGTTTAATCCCTGAACTTTTAATTTGTTTTCGTTTTAACCACTCGACTTTGTTTTAAACGTTTTAACCACTCAACTTATGAGTTGACGATACTTTAACCACTAAAGTTCATTTTCCCATTAAAAAAAACCCTTTCGATAACTTATAATGAAAGTTTAGATCGGGATATATAAACTTTGAATTGATTTTTTATCGACTAAGGTTGTCAAGATAGAGATCTTACATATGATGGTTTTTGTCTTCACTAGATCGAAATAGTAAGATCTTACGATTTCGATTATGATCTCATAAATGTGTATTATAATGCATATAAAAGATTAATTGCATGACAAATTAATTAAACTTTTATAGTTTAAACATCATAGCATCAATCATAATACTATATTTGTAATTAAAGATATAGATTTTCACGCGATAAACTATTTTAGTTTAAAAATTGAATAGTTTTATGTGTAGTAATTATTTAAATAATAAACCTATTAACCTTTTATTGGACAAAAATTAACTAATTTATATTTTCTTAACTTATATTTATGTTAAGTAAGATCGGATCGGATCGACATCGTAAGACCTTTGCTCAAATCGAAATCGTAAGATCTTACGATCTCAATTTGAGCTTACGATTCCGATCTTGTGAAGACAAAAACGATCCTAGGTAAAATTATATTTTGACAACCTTGGTCGATAAAAAAATCAGTTTAAAGTTTATATATCCCAATCTAAACTTTCATTATAAGTTAACGAAAGGAATTTTTTTTAATGGGCAAATGAACTTTAGTGGTTAAAGTATGGTCAACTCATAAGTTGAGTGGTTAAAATGTTTAAAACAAAGTCGAGTGGTTAAAACGAAAACAAATTGAAAGTTCAGGGATTAAACCATTGACCCTAAGTTTAGTGGTTAAAACATTTAAAAAAAAGTTGAGTGGTTAAAACGAAAAAAAGGTAAAACTTTGAGAATTAAACTATTATTAACCCATAAGTAAAACACAGTATATGTGATATTTTTTGAAATGACACTTTTTCTTCGAATTCTTATACAAGTAATAACAAACTATTAAAATTGAACTACTACATCACACCGGAATAGATAGATTGGCCTTTTTTACTTGAAGAAAAGATGCTTCATAATAATACACCAAATACATTATAGTGAATCTTATAGTAATTATATCTAGGGCCGTTTCTGAATTTTTGGAGGCTGTTTCTGAAAACTTATAAGTTGTCGAAAGGAGACCCTACATTTGACTTAAGATGTTTTTTTTTTTATTCTTTTTGATACTGATAAATCAACTTTAAAATAACTATAACTTATTCTTTCCTGTTTTTGCAATTAACGATCATATATTATGTATATATACATACACACACACATATATACAAGCATACAAATTTTGAAGCCCCTATAATTTGAAGGCCCTGGACGGTCGATCACCTTGTCCACTTTCAAAGACAGTCCTGGTTATATTAAATCTAAAAGGCACTCGTAAGACCTTAATTAAGTCCCTCCTGTTTTGATACCTTAATAAAATTAAATGCATGTTAACTTTTGATGCACTTAGGCCCTAGCCTTTAAATAAACATAACGATGTTAGCGAGTGAGAACGAAGTCTGAATCGTGGTTGAACCACTTTCGCTACTTCAGCATCATGTCATATTTTCATAACTGATTTAAAATCGATTTACAACCAATTATCTACTACTATTAATGACTAACCATTTTATTTTTTTAGGCCCCACATTTATTTATATACCACCATTTCTACACACTAAAAAAACATGCAGGCTTCACATTTTTCAACCAATTACAAACCGATTTTCGAGCTATACTCCCAACCGGTTTAAAAGTGACTTGCAGACAGTGGCGTAGGTAGGATTTTCACTTTGGGTGAACCAAAACAAAATAAAGATTGCTAATGCTCGAAAAATTATTTTCAAGTGTAAAAAACTTACTACTAAAGAATAATCAAGTGGCTAGTTTTAACGCCAAATAACGCTTTCTTACATCGTTAAATTAATCTAAATAATATCTAAGTTAGATTAAGGTTTTGACAAGTTCCTAATTAATGTTAATGGTTACTTAACGTGTTGACAAAGCAAGTAAAAATACTAAATCAATGAGTATATTTTCGTAAATAAGAATAATAATATGGTTAGTACTTACCTACGAGGTGTGAGCAATTGTAAAATCAAGACTTCTCAAAGGTTTGTTTGTATTTCTTTTCTTGGGGTGTTCTTCTTTTTATTGTGACAAGTAGCTTTAACATGATTCAAGTATTTAATTTTGATTGAATACAAGGACTGTTAAATTTTGTTTTGAATCTTAGTAGAATTTCAGGGTGGACTAGTAATCTTTGAGGCTTTACTTTTAGGGTGGCATACAATGTTATATATTGAAAAATATCACTTACCTACACATACTTAAAACTAATATTGAAGAATTGTAGGTGGGCCTTGGGCCTTGGCCCTTCTTGTGTCTAGTGTGGCTTCGCCACTGCTTGCAGAATGGCACTATATCACCAACCACTTACAACTGATTCCCAACCGATTAATGCATTGTGATTGCGCTAATAATGACGCATGAAGCTAGCTAGAGTCCTTTGATAAGGACATGTATCATGAACATAGTGATTATCATAGAATTGTTAACGCATACAATTAATTTATAGCGAGTGTCATAGAAAAGTTGTCGATTATTATAACAGTACGTTTAGGGTTATACGTGTGTTGTTAACAAAACAAAAGTTAGATAATGACATTGAGCATGCAAATATATCTCGTATTACATTTCATTCCTTATTATTAGCCTAACAACACCTAAAAGCATGCCAAGTGGGGACGTGCAACTCAACTTGACGACTCACTACTCAAGTTGAAGGCCACCAATCGACGTTGAGCTCTCAACGCCAAGTTGAAGGTAATTTTACTTTACTATGTAGCTCTTTTCACCGATTGGTCTAACACAATATTCGGTGGTCAACTTTAGTTTCACTTTGCTTCAACATTTATCATTCCCCTATAATTTGTATATCGGTGTTGTATATCGGTGAGTACTTCATGTAGTAGAAACTTTTCCGTTACATATGATAATCAAAATTTAAGGTAAAATTGTACAAAATTAAAACAATGACAATCTCTAACATCTACCAAGGGGATCTTGATAGACAATAGGGAAAAAAAAAGTTAAATGCTTGGAATTGTATATAACTATGCGTCTGATCTTCATTGTGTGTACGTAATAAAAAAGACCTTCATTGTATGTATGAAACTATTTATTTTTGTACATTACGTGTATTTTGGTGATATTTATCAGATGTAAGGTGACACATGTCAGCTTTAAAAGCTGACAAGTCACCAAAATATACACAATGTACAAAAATAAATAGTTTCATATGTACAATGATAATCAATTTTATTTCGTAATTATAATGAAAATCAATATATATATATATATATATATATATATATATATATATATATATATATATATATTTCTAGGCACTATTAACTCAAAAAAATTTAATGAGGAAGGTTCTAAATATGAAAAAAAGCCGGCATTCTCAACTAAAAACCACCACCATCCTCAATTGGCCATTTCCTACCATTCATTAATTCTTGTATGCATCATATATAACGTACTCATACTTAAACCATTATTAGTACCTCTTGATTACATGATTGATATATACCTTTAACTGCTATATATACTCACCCACTAGCTTTTTATCATGTCACAAACCCTTAGACGTACGTGTTAATATCCATCCATCCATATTATTATTTATATTATCTTTTTACATTTTATAATACTATAATGCATATACCTTTATTTTGTATGTTATATATAGTCTTCATTTGTTCTCCAATAACACCAACAAGAAGTTTTTGAAGCCTTTTAGAGAGAAATAAATATTTGTAAAACAAGAGTTTGTTGGAATATATATATGATATATATTGTTTAAAGTTTATTACACATTCTTCAAATTAAATGGAAACTAAAAAAGAGAACTTTCATGAAAAAGATTTGGAAGATGTAAATGTTTGTTCATCAAGGAAAATGGGAGCTCCATTGTTTGGTTGGCCATGGGAGAATTTGGGCAGTTACAAGGCATGTATCTCTTTTATCTTATTTTCATCTTTCGTTGATTCTAGAAAAGAAAAATGTGTTTTATATATTGCTTGATACATTAACTATACATGATTTTTGGGTTTTAATTGGCTTGGAATTCTTGCTTGAAACAGTATTTGTTGTTTGGGCCACTTGTTGTTGAGTTGATTTATTCAAGTGTTTATGAAAAGACGAAGATGGAGCAGAGTTGGTGCTTTCATATCCTAATCTTGTCGTTACTAAGAGGACTTGTGCATCAGTTATGGAATTCGTTCGATAACATGCTTTTTCTCAATCGAAATATTCGATTATCTAACAAAGGAGTTGATTTTGATCAAATCGACAAAGAATGGCATTGGTAATTAATCAAACTTCTGTTTTGTTAATGACTTCATACGTGTTACAGTCAAGGTGCGTTTTAGATAGCCAAAATTGAGCTATTTTTTGAATAATGGTTTACGTTAGCAATAACAGAAATACACTTATAGCATTACCTTTGTTAACAAAGAGTCAACTAAATTGGTCAAAATTTTGTTTTAAATAACCAATAACCTTTTTTTACATCAATAACCTTTTAAATTTCTGTTACAAGGCAATCTTAGTTCTAAGTTAAGTTTTCAAAAGCCAAGTTAAAATTTAAAAAGGGAAATTATATATATATTCGTAAAACCTCTTGAAATTACATATATATCCGACCGAACTTCATAATTACATATATATCCATTCAAACTACTTAAATTCTCATATTTGTCCAACTTATAATGAATAAATGTAATTAAAATTTTAAAATCCTTTTAACTGACTAGAATTGACATCGTGTCTTTTATTTCTTATCAATACCTATCCAATGACGCCAAAAAAGATAACGAACACGCCAAATTCATCATTACTTTTATTCAAATGCATAAAAATAAATAAATTTGGAACAATCCTTCTCGTAATCTCATCGATCAAAAAACGACTATAAGCTTGACTAGTATATAAACGTTTTTTTTTCACACATAAGGAAAAGAGGATGCACTTTGTAGACACACTCATATACAACATTGAAATAAATGTAAGCCTTTTGACTTATTATAGAATGCAAATATTCATATCACTAATTAAATCTTTGATAAAATGAGGTGTTTTCATTTGAGCATGGGCGATATAGGAAAAAATTTAAAAGTCGATAGTTTTTCCAGTAATTTTTCAGGTCCACTTCAAGCAAATGATGATTTGTTGTGTTTGAAATATCATAAACACATATATTAATTTATACTAAAGGTAATATGGAAATTTATTAAATTGTTTAGTAGAATGGATACATATGAGAGTTCACGAAGTTTAAATAGATATATATGTAATTATGAAGTTTGATTGGATATATATCAATATATGTAATTTTAAGAGTTTTTAGGGATATATATGAAATATTCCAAAAAAAATAGTCAACATGCTAATTTTTTTTTATTCAAATTTATGCATTCTATACCCTCTCTTTTTTTTCACAGGGACAATTTCATCATACTTCAAGCATTTGTAGCTTCAATGATATTATTAATCAACCCTTCAATCACCAATAATCTTCCTGTTTGGAAAGCAACTGGAATAATTTCTTGTATAATCTTTCATATTGGGCTTTCAGAACCTCTGTATTATTGGGTCCATAGATTGTTACATTCTTCACATTTCTTTCAACAATATCACTGGCTACATCATGGTTCTAAAGTGAACCATCCATATACAGGTACATACATAAAACTCAATCATTTGTATCATATACATTTATTGTCATCGTTATCTCACTATTTCCGTGTCTCTATTTACCATTTTTGGTGTAGCTGGTCATGCAACATTCCTGGAGCATTTATTACTTTGTGTAATCATAGGAGTTCCAATTGTTGGGACTACTTTGCTCGGACATGCTTCGATCGCCATGTTCTACGGTTATATTTTAGCATTTGATTTCATAAGATGTATGGGGCATACTAATGTTGAAGTTGTTCCTCATCACATTTTCGACACCTTGCCTATTCTCAAGTACATTATATATACGCCGACGTAAGTTTTATACTTTAAACTATTTAAGTAAACATAGGAGATAATAAAAAATATATCAATTTGTATGTTACTTTGTTTAGGCACCATTTTATACACCATAAAGACATGAAGACTAATTTCTGCCTCTTTATGCCTCTTTTTGATGTTTTGGGAGATACCATGAATGATATTTCTTGGGATCTTCATAAAGAAATAAGTTCAAATAAAGGTATGTTTTTTCTCTTTCAAGCCATTAGTGTTCATGATTCATTGAAAAGCTAAGGTAATTTCAAGCCATTATTATATCTTTGATGTCAATTTAACTAGGTAATTTCAAGCCATTATTATATGTTGATGTTTAGCTTAATCATTTGATAGGAGATCTTTCCTATTCTTGCATCTTCTTCAACTTTTGTTAAAGTTTTAATGAATTTATTTTTTGCCAAAAAAAAATTGATTAGGTAATTTGGGTCTACCACAACTAGTAATAAGGATCCACATAAACCTAAATTTAAGTACCTAATACATGTTACTCTTGTTTTTGTAGGCAAGAAAGCTAAAGCACCAGAATTTGTGTTTTTAGCACATGGAGTTGATATCATGTCATCAATGCATGCTCCATTTATATTTAGATCATTAAGCTCATGGCCCTTTGCCATACAACTTATCATGTTCCCAATGTGGCCTTTTTCCTTGTTGGTAATTTTGATCATGTGGGCTAAATCCAAGCCTTTCTTGTTCACATTTTGCCATCTTAGAGGAAAATTGCTTCAGAGTTGGATTGTACCTAGATTTGGTTTCATGGTACTAAGTACTATACTACTCGTAATTATTAGATCAATTCATTCTCAAATTTTCATGATACTCAACAAGAACTAAAATGGATCATTACTTATAATGTGTTTTATGATGGCAGTATTTTTTACCATTTGCGAAAGACGGGATAAATAATCAAATTGAAGAAGCTATACTAACTGCCGATAGGATTGGTGTCAAGGTCCTTAGTCTTGCTGCATTGAACAAGGTCCGTATCATCGTCATCTTTCAAATGATGACAAAAAATGGAAGCGGTCAAGATACATTCCGTCAAACAACTAAAAAACATAGAGAAACACATATTGCACTCTTTCCCAAGATTCCAACTCCGAACTTCACATTTCAAAATTAGAACCCATAATTGGTAAAATCTCAGGTTTTACTCGAATGTAGACGTGAACAAACCGGGTTTTTTCCCGACCTGACCCGTTACCCAACCGGTTTGGGCCAACAAACTGAAAACCGGGTTGTTGACCTACCTGACCCGACCTGAACTGGGTTTTTTGACCCATTTCAACCGGTTTTTTACCGGGTTTTCGAACCCGACCCGATTTCAACCCGGTTCCAAAAAATTTTGAAATCCAAAACCTCAAACCGGTTCCCTACCCACCGGGTAGTGTAAAAAACCCGAACCGGGTTGGGTTGTACCCGGTTCTTACCGGGTCAATTTTCCGGGTTCGGTCCGGGTCGGTTTTAAAAACCGGTTTATTTGTTCACCCCACTCGAATGACAGTGACATGAAGTATAACAAAACCGATACAAATTATATCCGAAATAAATGAAGTTGGAGCCCAATACAGTCATATTTGGGCCCATATGTTGATATTTACCCATATGCAGGTTTGCATTCTGCATGGCCCAACTATTACACAAATGTCTTAGCTAGTTTATGTGTCAAATTATTTTGTGTTCGATCATGATTATGCACAATTATGGTTCTTCATGATTGAAAATCTTTCACAGAATGAAGCTTTGAATGGAGGTGGGAAACTCTTTGTGATGAAACTTCCGGATCTAAAAGTCCGTGTAGTCCATGGAAACACACTGACTGCAGCTGTTATTCTTAACGAGATTCCTAAGATTGTCAAAGAGGTGTTCCTAACGGGAGCAACTTCTAAGCTTGGAAGAGCCATTGCCATTTACTTAGCTCGTCGTAAAGTTAGAGTCTTGGTATGTACTTGAAAATAAATTTTTAGTGTTTAATCATTTGCACAAGTTTCAATTCTCGTCCATTTACTTATAAGTGGGCTGATTTCTAGCCAAAATCAAGCTACTATGAAATGGGTAAAGAGTACCCCCAAAATGTGTTTCTATATGATAGCGGATCCAAAATCACTTTACGCTAAAAAAAAACATATTGATATTGTAAAAATCATATTTTTGTAATCACATATAACAAACTAGTTATATAATATGAAAAAATGGTCCTGGCCAACCCAATCCAACCCATAAAAGAGTATTGGACCGTTACCCAACCTCCTGTCCCCGCATTTTCTAATCTCTGTTTTTTCAAGGCAAAAACTCACAAACTTAGCGGAACTATATACACCGCGCACGTCTCCATTGGTAGTTGAGGCCAAAACATCTTGGTTGATGTGCCACCCATATATCGATGGAGAATAATACCAGTTGGTTTTTAATTTTTTTTCATCTAACTTTAGCTAACCTGTGCGACTAAATTTCCTGCAGATGCTTACCGAATCCAAAGAACGGTTTTCGAGCATACAAAAAGAAGTTCCATTGGAGAGCCAAAATTTATTGGTACAAGTGACCAAGTATCAAGCAGCTAAACACTGCAAGGTGAGATTGTGAACATTGTTAAAATGAATTGTATTGTTAGTCAAGTAATAGGATAAAAAAGCAATGACTAAATAGCCTAGCAATAAATGCAGCTCATGACTTCCGTAAAGTCATGGGTTCAAAAACCTGTTATGGGCATTAAATTAGTTATGATAAAGGTACCTACCACCATCGAAGCGCATGACCCATAACGTTAAGACTTAAACAACGCAAGTTCCGGCTCCGACGTTGTGGTATATGTGATGGAGATGATTTGCCTGATGATGTTGGACCTTGTGGGGGGTTCGGTCGTGCTTCATTGAAATATGGAGCGGCTCCAGTGATTGACCAAAATACCCATTATTAGTAATGGTTAAAAATGTGACTTACTAACGCAGTGCTTCAAATTTTTTCATGAATCTAAATAGACGTGGATTTTGGGTAAATGGACCTTACCAAGAGCGCAGAGATGGGCACCACCCGGAACTCATTTCCATCAGTTTGTAGTCCCACCAGTGTATGAATTCCGAAAAGATTGCGTTTATAGTAAGCTAGCAGCCATGAAACTTCCTGATGATGTCCAAGGGCTCGGCGCATGCGAGGTAATGTAACTAAGGCGTAACTACTTGTTCTTCCATACTTTCAAAAATTATTATACTTCCTTGAACTTTTCTCTTATATTATTCTTGTATTCTATACTGAAATTGACATTTGTTATTTAATGAACATCATTTGAGCAGTACACATTGGAAAGAGGTGTGATTCACGCTTGTCATGCGGGTGGGATAGTTCATCTTCTTGAAGGTTGGACACACCATGAAGTTGGTGCGATCAACGTCGACCAGATTGATCCGGTTTGGGAAGCGGCTCTAAGACACGGGTTCAAGCCAGTCTGAAGGTTTCTCGTTTGGAAACAGTTCATGTTTTTCTCATACGACTCTACAACGGAGGATTTGAAACCTCAATACTTTGTAACTTTTGTTTTTACACGATCATATACACCTAAGAAAAGAGTGTAAACGTGTAAGGTCTAGTTAACTATACATGTAATCTTGTAAAGGCTTTCAAGAATATGATTAAAAAGTTCAAATTTAATAAAATTATGTGTATTATGACTACAAAAATAATGTACACTTAATCTTGCAAAAGAATATACACAACCAATATTCATATTCAATATCGATTTTCGTCTATTTACAAAATCAAACGTACATTGTTATTTAATTTGTTGCAAAGTTTTTCCTTCGGATCCATTTAAATTTAAACTACGACAGACTCCGTGACTTGCACCCGTTTAGAAAATTAAACTTGCAAAATCATTTTCTTGCAAAGTTCTTATCGTTCTTACCATATAAAGTGCCATTCGGCTTCAACATTAATCACACATTATACAAAGCCCGAAATCAATTAAGATACGCACGCGACTTAAGGCTATCCCAAAATAAGGTACTCCCTTGGGGTTTCGTATGCCATATTAAAGCTTGTATATATCAAATTCGGGATCAGAGCCTAAAGTATGTACGTCAAACACAAACTCGGCTCGACTCATTTGTATCCATTTCTTACATATGTCATGATAAATCAAGGTTTGTGCTCTACGTATTAAACTATGTGCTCGAGCCTTTAGACTTAAGGTACCTTAACTAAAGTTTTACATATATATAACTAGAGGTAACTGCTTAAATTAAACAATTTTGGTACGGACATTCAATAAATTGATTAATATGGTGTGATTTTACTTTACGAAATTGACGTAAATAACCTCTTTTAGATCGAATAGATAATATAACTAGGATGATCATTTGAATAGAACATATTATCATATAAGAATGTTGATTTAAGGATGGATGAAATACTTGTAACTAAACACCATCATTTCATAAAAGATTTATGATTACTTGAAAGTCAGTTAAAATAATACTCCATAGAAAATTGTTTACATACTTGTTAAATTATCTTACTTTCCACTTTTTTATTGTAAACGGAAGATTTCCTAGTTATCAAAATTACTAGAAATTATCTAAATTACTAGCAAGTCTTTCGATTGTGCTAAGCACAACCCAATCACGTTAAACCTATCAAACCTATCAAATGGATATAGTATATTTTATCTGGATACTCATTTCATTCAATTTCTTTTTATGTATCATCATTAACATACACGAATTAATCTTATGAAAATGTCGTAACTAATATGCACATTCATGTTTCATAATCGTTGAACTATTATAGATGCTTTAAAAAATGTTAAGATTTCAATTTTTCATAACTATAAATTTTACTATACATGATGATAAACTAATGATTGTTTATTCAATATATGTTGATCATGCGTGTTAAAATATAAAATGTATATTCAAAGGCTAATGAATAAGTATGAAATAAAAGATATTTGTACTAAACAAAAAAGTTCAAAATTTTTTATGTGTGTATCATAGTCTTTAGGGAGTTGATATATAAAACACATAAATTACTTCATAGAACAAAACTGTGTTATATTATACTTGTATATTGTGCAGTAATTATTATACATATGGTGTTTGAATCAACTTTATTTGTTGTATCTATCACTACCTTAGTCTTTAGTATATAATTTAAAGATTATAAATAAAAAGTCAATGTAAAAAGGATAATCATGAAAAAAAGACTATAGACATATATTCACTTTAAGTTTATATTTAGATTAAGGTGATAATATAGATTCAACGTTAAGAATAATATATGAAAAAGAGTAGTAGATATGTAGATTTTTAAATTGGTAGAATCTTAAATAAAATTTATACTTATATTTGCATTTATATATTAAGCTTAATGTGAAATGGTTTTTTTAAATGATGTATTAAATTTTTAAGTAATGAGATGTAGTATTAGTTAGTGGATTTATATGTCTATGAATTATTTTTGAGGTTATGGTATATCTCCTTTTATTATTATTGGAGGAGTCTAAATATGTAAACATTTTTGAATTTAGATTCGTTTGACTTAATCTTACCCATTAAATGAGTTAGTCAAATTAATCTGAACCATTGATTAAGATTTGCAGGATTGTTTATGTAATATGTTATAATTTGAAACCTAAATTTAGTTAATTACCCTTGGCTACAACTAATTCTAACTCTTTTTGAGATTTTTAAGGAACTAATTTTCAAATTTAAAATTTTAAAATTTGAATCCTGTATTCAATCAATGGAAATAAAAGTCAAAATAAAAAATTAAAGGCATCTAGCAACATGCCTTTTCTTAGAAAAAAACGCAGAATGAAAACTTAATTGCAAAGTTTCCTGTGAGATAACTCTTCTTCTTCCTTCGATCACCACCTACGAAACCCTAATTCCCTTTTTCAAATTCCTGATCCTAACCCTGACAATTCCCCTCAATTTCCTGACCACTGAAATCCATCAATTCTCGATCTCCTTCGATCGTCCCATAGATTTTCATCAAACGATGCTGTTTCGTCAAAATCCTATTACGACTATACGATGGACATTCTGAGCATCGTTTGCGCGTTTTGATTCCATGTTGGATCGCTTCTACAAGTTTTCGGGACCTTCATATTTCATCACGGTTTTATTTTCATTTGAAGATGTCTTTGGTGTCCTCATTGCTCAAAACATAGTCAAGCACATCGTGATTATGCAACCTGGAGTGTGTAATTATACATCTTTTATTAATTCTTAATTAAATACCAATTATTATGTAACCTGGTGTGTTTTGATTGTGGTAAAGTAGTATCTCATTTTATATACACTGAAGATACCACTTTTGTTAAAGATACAACAGGAGGTTACGATATGTTACTTTTGTTATTATACTTAACATCGAGATCAATCTCTCAGGATTTTGATAAAGTTTGGCCGATTTTTGATTCTACTCAATTTCGTGATTTTTGAAAGGTATGTACATATATATACATTTTTGTTTTTAATTATTTGATGCTCAAATAGTTTAGAATTATGTTTTTATTTGTTCAAGTTCTCTATTTGGCATATGATCATGTAAGTGGGTATGGTGCAATGCTAATATAAGAAAACACCTATGCCAACTGTATTTTGCTTCAAGTCTATCTAGCTCTTATTTCTATCATTATACTTTAGGTTTTCCATTTTCTTTTTAATTTTAGTTATAGATGGGTCATGAGGTTTTAACCACCAATTTTATAGGTTTGGTGGTGCGTTCCATCACTGCTTTCATTATTAAAGTTTAATATAGTGCTATAGTTTAGGGCTTAGTGCGTTCCATCACCTCTTTTAGTATTGAAGTTGGTTAATTTAGTACTGATAATTAGGTGGTCCATATTCTTGATTGAAGGCAGTTGGTTTCAACTTAATTTCAAGAGTCAAGTCAAAGTAATGTAGGTGGTCAATTTAACCATTGAGTTCTTACTTGGATTAGATGCATCTTCTGATTTGTGAAGACTATGCTTTATGAACATGTTGAGGTGGGATTCACATCTTTTTGACATACAGAGCAATGAAATGGTAAGGTAATCTCCAACCTGTTGAGCTGGATTTTCGATCTTATTTCCAAATTTCAAAAGTTTTGTTTTGGAAATTTTTCCCTCCCTCACTTGCAGATATATACCATCGCTTTTATCCAACTGGTAACAATTTTGGGTAAACAAATAAATCAGAGAAAAAAACAGAGTTTACATGGATGACGCTAATGCCATGGGTTTCATTCCATTACACCTTATTACCGGTGACATGGATGAGATGGAAGGCATAAAGGTACGTGTGTTGCACCCTCAAATTCGGGTTGCAGAAGCGAATCGGGTCGGGGCGCGACTAATCAATAAACAAAGCACATAAGATAAAGTGAACGACTCTATATGCGTCGTTTAACCCATTACATTGATAATATAAAAGTTTTACAATGTTGTAATAGCTACAAAAGCTCGTAAGCCAAATATAAGAGATTCTAAGGCATATCTATTTGTACAAAATGTAGAAATGCATGTGAATCTCCTGATGTCTGGATGCGACTCGAGCTAGCTAATCCTGAGCAGTCCTACTACTGCTGTGAACCTTGGTGTAGATTGAGTTGTAGCAGCAGGGAAGTGAGACGGTCAACGGACTCTGCAAGTCTGCTAACCACCCTGAGTGCCTCTTCGGTTTCCAGGTGTGTTTCACATTCATTCAACCTTGATTGTAAAACGGAGATCTCATTTCGGTTATTGATTACTTGATTGTGGACGATCCCCATGGTTTCAGTAGTTTCCTCCAGTTGGTCATGAAGAACGTCCATGTTACTAACGGTATTTTCATGATCTTCAGAGACTTGATTGTTACGCTCCATAGCTGTGAGTCTCCAGTTCTCGCGAGTCTCCTATAATTCCATGTCCATATCTCGAAGTTGTTGCTCGTGGCGGTTTAACCTAACAGCTAATACTGGCACAGTGAAGTGAGCAGGTTCTCGAGTGTAGGGAGAGATTTCCATGTTGGAAGATTCCCTGGTTTCGTTGAGAAGTTTTATTCCTTCCTCGTTTCTCCATGTTGTGAGTTTGTCGGGTAACCAATTCCATCGGCGGGCATCAACCAGTCGACGGGCTCAGTTAGTGTGGGTATCATTAGTGGGATAGGGGTTAGCTCGAGGTGAACCATTAGTCCTCCTTCCTACCCACAAGTTACGTGATCCCGATTGAGAGTGTGATGAAGTAGGCGATGTTTCGATAGGTGTGTTTGCCATTTCTGTGACAAAGCGTAAGAAAAATGAGGCCTATGTATGTATATACTCGTATATCACATAATAGCCTAGTGGGTGTCTAGCACATAACAAGTAAGAGTTCCGGTTCTCTCGCGGTCAGAGTCAACTAGTGTATTCATGTTCAACATAACCGTCTCAGATTTCACATCATCTTCATTTAATCGTACATAGTTGATCAGACTATGTTAAATTAAACTTATATGATGTAATCACTGAACCAGTCATGCCTAATAGGGAACACTGCCTAACGGTCATAGTTTAGGCCCACTAAATGCAACCTAGTTCACTATAACCTTAGGCTCTGATACCAATCTGTCGCACCCCCTAATTCGGGTTGCGGAAGCGAATCGGGGCGGGACGCGACTTATCAATAAACAAAGCACATAAGATAACATGAACGACTCTATATGCGCCGTTTAACCCATTGCATTGATAATATAAAAGTTTTACAATGTTGTAATAGCTACAAAAGCTCGTAAGCCAAATGTAAGAGATTCTAAGGCATGTCTATTTGTACAAAATGTAGAAATGCATGTGAATCTTCTGATGTCTGGATACGACTCGAGCTAGCTAATCCTGAGCAGTCCTACTACTGCTGTGAATCTGAGAATACATGCTAAAAGGTCAGCTAAAATCCGATGAGCTCACAGGTTTGTATAATAATGAAATATAAGTTATGAACCACAAGATTTAAGTATAATGATTTTCAATTAAACAAATAAAATAATGATTGTATATTACTGTCATGAGGCCATAGTTTGAGCTTAACTAAGGGTGTCAGGATCCACATTTAAGGACCTGAGCGAGGTTGCCTCCTGCATGTGCCTAATCTACACACGTATGAACAAATGATAATGCGTCCGTTCGACCGCAGTCGTGGTAGCGCGACTACCCCGGACGAGGATTGTCAATCCTATATGGTATTATACACTAACATTCACGCTATAGCAATACTTACAAACTATGTAGTGGAGGATTTCATGATTAGGTAAAAAACTCATGCAGTCAATATATTGATGTTTTGTACTTGTGTTCACATGTAAAAGTAAAACGGAGCATGTATTCTCACCTCTGGGTTGAAAACAGAAAAATGAGGGGCTATGAGACTCACCTGAGTCTGATGCGTTTGCTAATAGCAAATATTGATGTTGTACAAGTAATGATGTCGTCTCAACGATCGTGACCTGCCGGGCATCCTAAACGCGCGAAGTTATGGATATAAGTACGTATCTCTAAAGATCACATATGCTAGATGTTCATTCAACTAGTAATGTCCATAAGATTTTGTTTGATTGATTAGGTTTGGGTTTTTGAAAGCATGTACAACCCGTTGTTGACGGATTTTGTAATAATAATCTTAAAGTATTATTGTTATGTGTTGTTCCATTGTATATTGTCAAAATATATGTTTTGTGTGTTGTGTCGTATGCAGGTATTGAAGTTGTGGGAGTTCGACACTTAATGTGAAAACTAGTTTTGAAGTTTCTGATTTAGACGTCACTCAAAGCGTCACTTATTGGCGACACTCAGGTAAGTGTCGTAAAAATTGTAATTTGTGAGTTATTGGCGTCACTTGGTTAAGTGTCGCATATAAGGCGTCACTAGTGTCGCATATTATGTGAAGTTCAATATTTGTTGGCGACACTGGGTATAGGTTGCGACACTGGCACTAGTGTCGCCAACAAATATTGAACTTCACATAATATGCGACACTTGCCATAGTGTCACAATATGCGACATTCAATGATTTGGCGACACTAATATTAGTGTCGCTTCTTGCGACATTTCAATTTAATGCGACACAAGGGCTAGTGTCGCTACGTGCGACAATCGGATTTCATGCGACATTAACATTAGTGTCGCAGTATGCGGCATTCGAATGGTTATGCGACACTAGCTTAGTGTCGCAATCGGGTTTGGCCCAGATGCGACACTAGCGGCTGTTGGTTTTTCTTGGTTCAGTTTTGTGATCAAACGACATTGGTTTGACCCGAGACTTTTACCCAACCCTTAAAATGGTAAAATAAGTTTATAAAATTTATCGGTTCGTGTCGGGGTTAACCCGAGGTGTCGGTTTTATAAACTCACTGTTGGTGCATCTTAGTGTGTCTGTTAGTTGGTCTAAGTTTGTAATGTGTTTTGATATGTAATTACGTTAGTTATAACGTTTGTTTTAATTACATTTTGTGTTTTGGCGACACAGGGTCTTTGTGTCGCAATAGTCAACCTGGCGACACATCTTGTGTCGCATGAGTCGGCTTGGCGACACAGCTTGTGTCGCAAAGGTCAGATTAGGTTTAGTATAAATAGACATGTAAGGCTCATTGGTTAAGGTTGACGAATTTGTGAGATCAGAGAGTATATTGTAATCGTTCTATTCAATACAAGCTGATCGACTTTTGGTATACAATTCATATACTTTGTGTTTGATTCGTTGTTTACTCGTTAAACGTTTTGTTATCAATCGTGGGATTCCGCACTACGTTTGATTGTTAGGGATTCAGTTAGGTCCGGTACAAGGGTCCTACACTCACCAAAACAGCCCCTAGTACATATGTTTTCCAGATTTTAACTCGATAAACCTCTCGTTTCCTTTAACTTGTGGTCCGAATCAAGCCTAACCAAAAATCACATAAGTTCTCCTATATGTCTAGTTTATTTCTGCACTTTATAGTAACTTTATAAGTTCATTTACTATTTTAAACGAAAATGGAAATGGAAATGGAAAGCGGTCAGATTTGGTCGATAAACGACCTCAGTCCATAAATCGGTTTCCACAACAAAATCGGTGGGTTTTCAAGTCAGGCTATAGAATAACTTTTTGTAGAGGACATTCATACGAAGATGTCGATATAAGATTCATGTGTTGGTTCATTTTAGAACTCAAGTTATAGCCGAAATGGTGAGACGGTTTTTTGGGACAGATTTAGGTGTTTTGTATTTGTGTTCATAAAAACGTTTTTTAAAGTTTCTTTTGGACATTTTCAAGCTAAATGAACAACATAACATGTATCTAAACATAAAGCAAGTAAAACTAGTGAGAGAAAGTAATTCTTTACAAGAAAAGAAGGTGATCTAGAGAGAGAAAGAGATGATGATGCTTGATGTGTTCTTCTAGCTTATTTCCTTTGCTTTCTTCCTCAAAAATGAAGGTGGTTGATGGTGGTTTGTGATGGTGGTGGTGTGAGCCGATGGTGGTGAGGGAGAGGAGAGGGAGAGAGTTTGTAGTGTGTCTTTTTAGTGAGAGATTAGAGATGGAGTGAGGTTAGACAAAAATGAGGGTTTTAAGGATATTTTATGGATCTTGTTTTTGATCCTTGGTCAACAAGCACAACCCCCATTTTGAGGGTGTCTTGGACGGCCAAATGGG
The DNA here is from genome assembly GCA_963422505.1 of Pseudognaphalium luteoalbum. Lineage (NCBI taxonomy): Eukaryota > Viridiplantae > Streptophyta > Magnoliopsida > Asterales > Asteraceae > Pseudognaphalium > Pseudognaphalium luteoalbum. Next base: position 5,905,413 of record OY730194.1, read on the forward strand.
GGCCCACACAAGGTGTGTGGTCTCCAAACTTTGTTCCCCGAGTTTGCGTTTCGTGCGGTGTTCATTTTCCCGGTCGTTGAAACGTTCGTTTTTATTTTATACGTTATACGTACATGTTTTAAATAACTTTCGATTTTCGATATTTTTAACTTGAAGTCTCGCTTAATATTACTTGAAAACATTGAAAAAATGTTTGGTTATAGTGTCGGTATTGATTTGTGTGCTCGTGTTTCGATTGTTAAATCGTGTAACGTTTAAATTAAACGTTTTGGTTTTTGATATAAACATTAATATTTATAATGGAAGCATTCTATCAAAATACTTTACTTGAAGTTATAAAAATGTAACTTTTGTTTGCTTCGATTGTTGGACACGAATTGTGCATTTTCGGTCGCGTTTGAGTGTTTTATGCGATACGAATTACTTATGAAATATTATCAACATAATATTTAGGAAACAATAGCGTACTTTGGGTAATTTTGTATTATTTGATAAGATGTGTTCACCAACGTCCGTATTAATGAATCGGGATCCGCCCGATATGAAAATGCACGATTAAATTCAATCGCGTACATGTGTATATATATATATATATAACAATATATATAATGATACGGGTTAAATACCACAAAATTTGGGACAAAACTTCCCTCCTTTTAATGACCAAAAATCAGCCAAAACCCCCCACCCCACCCCCTCCCCTCCCCTCCCCTTTCATTTCATTTTTTTCATCATCATCTCATCTCTTTTCTCTCTCTCAAAACCACCAACACAAAAACCACCAAAACCACCATCACAAAAACCACAAAAAACCACCATTAAAACACCTCGAATCACCTAGCATCTTTAGAGAAAAACGAGTACGACAACGAGAGCTACACTTCTATCTTTCTGGATTTTCTTCGCGACAACTTTGTAAGATCCCGACATTTCCGAAAAACTTTTAGATTTAACTATTTCTTTTGATATTTCGTGTTCATATTACTTAATACATCATCTTTTAGTGTTTTTGTCAACTGATTATGTCCAAAAAATGAACCAAAACTTGTTTTTCCAAACCGATCTTCGAACAGTTGGAAGTGACGCATCAGGTCCAAAAACAATGTAGCGACACTTAAGTGTCGCATTAAGTGTCGCATAAAACCCTCTTTTTGCGTCACTTGCTCGAGTGCCCCATAAAACTCTCTTTTTGCGTCACTTTCCTAAGTGACGCCACAAACCCTCTTTTTGCGACACTTCGTTAAGTGTCGGTAACCAAGCCTACCCGATACTCCATGCGTCACTCACTCAAGTGTCGCCCTCTACCCCGAGCGTCTCGAACAGTTGGAAGTGACGCATCAGGTCCAAAAACAATGTAGCGACACTTAAGTGTCGCATTAAGTGTCGCATAAAACCCTCTTTTTGCGTCACTTGCTCGAGTGCCCCATAAAACTCTCTTTTTGCGTCACTTTCCTAAGTGACGCCACAAACCCTCTTTTTGCGACACTTCGTTAAGTGTCGGTAACCAAGCCTACCCGATACTCCATGCGTCACTCACTCAAGTGTCGCCCTCTACCCCGAGCGTCACTCAATGCGACACTAACCTAAGTGTCGCTACCCCAAGCCAAGTGACGCCTCAAGTGTCGCTAAAAACAGAAGGTTTATAACATCTTTTTCACTAAGTGTTGGACTTAACCAAAAATGAATACTTACATACGATACGATACACGAACTTTACAAACACTCTTATATTATTGAAATGTTGATTTCAAACCAACACCAACGACTCGTATACATTTTCACCACTACGAAATACAAACATACATATTTAACAAACGCTTTGGACATAACTTGGTTGTACGAACACTAGCATGGATGGTCGACTTAGACATCCACATACTCATCAAATCTCTTACGTTTAGGACGTTAGGAGGTTTCAGACTAGACTTGGGCTTTAGGCTTTGCTAGCACTCGAACATACTTAGCTCATTAGGTGAGTTCACAGCCCGTACTTTTACTGCTTTACTACTTTTGAACAGGGGTGAAAAACATAGTACGACTTTTACTGTTGCCATAACTTACTTTGTTTTAGCGATTTTTAACTTGTTGATTACTTCCAACTATCAATTATTAATGATAATTTCATGTTTAATTGATAACTAGAGTGTTTTGGAAACTAAAATTATACATTTTATGAATGATTTCATACGTGCAAACTAATTATAAAGCATCACGAGCTTTCATACAAACAAACTTTTATGAAACAACATTTTCATAAACATACAGAAAGTCCCTACGTCTTGGTCAAACATACAGAAAGTCCCTACGTCTTGGGCAAACATACAGAAAGTCCCTACTTCTTGGGCAAGGTTCCATCCTACGTCTTGGGTGAAGGCTCTACTTCTTGAGCTGTGGGTCCTACGTCTTGGATGTCATTCCTACTTCTTGGACACAACCTGAAAAGTCTCTACTTCTTGGGCAGTTAGGGATAGGTCCTACTTCTTAGACAAACATTTTAAACTATTCTTTTGGGCGACATCCCAACAAAACTTCATATTTGATGAACGTTACTTAAATTGTTATGGCAAAACGTTACAAACAATTTGGTTGATCAAACTTACACTTAAACATAAAACCTGTGAATTCACTTAACCTCGTTGTTGACTTTTACTATGTTTTTCAGGGAATTAGTTGCACGTAAAAATCGCCTACACTTATGGAACTCTAGGCGACCCGTGAAGCGTTTAGGATGCTATTTTTGAAACCGATGAATTTATTTTATATAACTAATCTGTTTTAGTCATATTTACGAAATCTACTTTTGTAAACTTAACAACTTTTACACTTGTACGATTCGATGAATCGTAAACTTTGTAACTATTAAACTACCGTAGGGTCTCAAATTCTTAAATAAGATACCTTTTTTCAATTCCACCCATTCATATAAGTAAAAGAATACTCAATAACCACAATTTCTTGAAGGATAAATTAACAATCCAATGGAAGCATACCTTTAATAAGAGAGATACAGGTAGCTCCCGGATGTTGTCTCCATGCCACGGCAGTCCACTTGCATGTGGGACGAATGATAGTCACTCTCATTACCGTCACTTGAACTCATTAATTAAAGACAGGTGAACTTTGATTTTCAATACTATTATATATTTTCTAGCTTTTCTTCACCATCTTTCAGTTGTCTTCTATGTTTAGGGTCAATTAGATAATAGTAGGTGGATTTTTATGAATAAACCATACACCGCCTAATTTGCACTTTCTTCCAGCAATTATAAAATAAAGTAAAAGTATTCAGCAATATAAAAGTAGTATAGTGTTTATAGTTTTTCTCTAAACTTGTGCTGGTGGTTTGATTGTCACGTGTAGGTTGCTAAAGTGCCCTCACAGTTCATACAAGCCACACCATCACTATCTAATTAAATGTTCATGTAACTTAAATAGCAAATCAGGATAGACATAGACAAATTACTTATGTAACTATAGAAAAATATAATTTAACTTGCACGACCGCGAGGTTGACACAATCTACTGCACAATTTCACATTCTTAAAGGATTTAGATGTTAGTTTATTTGCAATTTTTAGTTACATGCTTTTGGCTGAATAAACAACTTATGTTATAAACGTTGGTGTTCGAACACTAAAGTCGATAAGTAATTCATTTTGGTGATCACCAAATTGGTGTAATGTATTTAATAGATTACATTCACATTATTATCTGGATTAATGAACTTCTAACTCTCTTTTATAAAAAAATACTTCCTTATGTAGTAATCATGAAAAATGCATACGTCATTAAATTCACTTAGACATTAACATTTTTTGTATCATGAAAATATAGCCCGCAAATTTTGCGGGTTATAAAAAGTCTTTGCCTTAGAATTAGATATATATATTTTTATTTATCGATATCAAAGTTAGATTAAAATTGTTTAAGATTTTTATATAAATAGTTCAATTTATATGATATTTTTACTAGATACACATAAAAAAAAATTAGCAGTTTTTATCCATACTCATTTGTCACTATTTTTCCCCCCCACACACACTCTTATTTACTCACAATTAACTCATTTTACACAACCAGTTATTGATCATAAATAATTTCTTAATATCCTTTTACAAATATTAGATTAGATTCTTTGTATTTTAGAGTAAGGTATATTAAAAAATAAAATAAAATGCAGTGACGGGAAAGAGATGTTAAAACCTTAAAATAAAGAAAATTAAAAGAGAAAACAGTGCATAAAAAGGTGATTGGTCATGTACTATTTATTCAATGGTAACATTTAACCTAATTCTTCAAATATGAAGTTAGAAAATTATAAAAATATTGTGTTCCATACCGCGTATCTCATAATCAAATTATGAGTACATGTTGTATAGATTTTTTTTCATATTTACATTGCATATATGTCAAATTCACTTAATTGTACTTTTTTGGTAAACCGGTAAACACATATAAATGGTACATTTTTGTCAAATCGAGTTAAATGATTGTTACTCACTCCGTCCCAAAATAAGTGTCTCATGTAAAAATGCACACAGTTTAAGGAAAGTCACTATCTACCAATAATATCTCATCTTTACCCACTAAAGTCTTTTCTGATTGGCTGAAAGGGAATCTGGACACTTATTGTAACACCCCCAAATTTAATGATTTGCGGAAGCATACTTTGGGTGTTACTAATCAATAATCAAAGCACATAGATATATAGCAAACGACTCTATATGCGTCGTTTTAACAAAATATGTTAATATAAGAAATGTTTACAACATTTGAAGCTGTACATAGCTCGTGTTCGATTAAATGAGAGATTTCAGTACATGAGTACTTGTACAAAATATACTAATGCAAGAAAATCTCTAATGTCTGCATGCTGACTCGAGCTATAGTAGTCCTGAGGGCAGTCCAAATCTACTGCTGAGTACCTGTGATACATGCTAAAATGGGTCAGCTAACGCTGGTGAGCTCACAGGTTTAAATATCGAATAGTATTGTATGAACCGCAAGATTTAAATATTGATTTGCAATGCAGCAAATGATAATGTATAATGTATACAGCCATGAGCGCATAGTCTGAGCTTAACTCGAGGGCCGGGTCCCATATAGAGAATTCCGAGCGAGGTGCCTCCACGAGTGCCTAATCTACACTCGTCTTCCCAAATATTCGTACATCCGTTTACCCGGTTAGTGCTTGCTAACCCGGACGAGGAGGGTCAATCCTATATGGTACCATATACTAATATTCATGCTACTTACGTATTACCAGACTATACTGACGGAGGACTTTGGTTTGATTAGTTGAAAACAACTCATGTAGTATATTGAAAACTTTGTACTTGTGTTCACATGTTAAAAATAAGCAATGAATCACACCCCTGAGAAAACAGTAAAAGAGGGACCATGAGACTCACCTGAGTCTTGAGAGTTTATCTTAATAAACTGAAGTTGATTAGCCAAGAATTGAAGTCCAAAGACTTGTAATCTGAGGGTGTCCACGACACGCGATGGTTATATACATGAGAAGGTATCTAATAAGACTACCTTGTAGTTGTTTGTCCAACTAGAATGTCCAAATGATTACAATTTGGTTGATTGTTTAAGTGTTTGAAAATGTGTACTGCTCGTTGGTGATTGTTTGTAATAATAATCTCAACTATTATTATTATACTTGAGTTGTTTGTTTACTTACAAAAGTATATGTGTCCTGTCGTATCGTATAAAGTTTGGATATAAAACTGTTACTTGTTTCCCTAGGGTAAGGGCGAAGCCTGTTAATGACGGGGGTCCGGGGGCAGCGCCCCTGGTTAGCGGGGTCCAAGGAGCTGATCCCCTGGTTGGGGTCGAGCGACACTCGGGAATTCGGGTAAAATGGGGTGTCAAATTTGGGCCTTAATACTTAGTGTAAAATAGTTTGAGACCTTCTGTTTTATGCGTCACTTATAGCGTCACTTAGGTGACTTATGCGACACTCAGGAAGTGTTGCTAAAAATAGCAAATCTGAACATGTGCGTCACTTATGGGAAGTGACGCATGATAGGGCGTCACTAAGGTAAGTGTCGGTATAAGTGTCGGGTATGGGTCTAGGCGTCACTTAGGAAGTGACGGATTGAAATCAGAATTTGATTGTAGGCGTCACTTAAGAAGTGTCGCTAGAAGTGTCGGTTAAAGTTGTTGTGCGTCACTAGTCAAGTGATGGTAGAAGTGTCGGGAAAAAGGGTTTTACGCGGCACTTAAGCAAGTGACGGAAAATTAGGGTTTTATGCGTCACTCTATGCGTCACTTAAGTGACGCACGAAGTGACGCATAGCTGCCGCTGCCTATGCGACACTTAAGTCTGATGACGGATTTTTGAGCCAAAAACGTATTTTCCGGCCACCGTTTGGCGTGAAACTTTTACCCAACCTTCTGCGACACATACTTGTGTCGCATAACAATTTGTTCTTTGCGTCTTTGATTGTTTTGCAGGTAATTTAAAATGACATCATCTTCAGCACATTCTATTCAGTCTGTTGGAGCAATGTTGAAACAAAACAATGAGGTTGGATCTGGAAACAAACCTCCAATGTATATGCCAGGAATGAGTTATTCTGATTGGCGTCAACGCTTCGAGTCTTATGTTGGATTAAATGACCCTAAAATGATTATATATTTAGAGGAAAGATATGAACGTCCTCTAAGAACAGGAGTCTTCAATGGTCCAGTTCCTGAGAAGTCAATTAAATTTATGACTCCTGAGGAACGTAAAGCTTTTGATATGGAAAGAAAAACCCATGCTGCAATCACTATGGCATTGCCTCAACCTATCATGAGACAATTGAGGCAACATAAGATTGCATGTGATCTCTGGAAAGCGTTTGAGAAGAAATGTGGTGGTAGTAATCAATACAAGAAGAAAAAGATTGATCTAATTAAGAAGCAGTACGAGGTTTTTGATATGCTTCAGGATGAGTCTCTGGAAGATCTGTGCAGGAGATATTCCCAATTGGTCACTGAGTTAATGGAAGGAGGTGTAGTTCTTGAACGTAATGATGTAAACAAGAAGCTTCTAGATTCACTTCCTAAGAAGTGGCATACTCGGGTGCTCTTGATGGAAAGAGATGAAGATATCATGGACATGGAGCTCGAAGATCTTATAGGTCACATTGAGGCTGAGCTTCTTGAGATGCAAAGAAAAGAGACCTAGGCCACTTCACATCTCCAGAATCCAAAATTATATGGAGTTGATGTTCCGGTATCTTCAAGCAAGCCTACTGTTACCACATTCATCGCTAGCAATGCTAGTGGAAATGCATCTACTAGTACTCCATCAGGTGGTACTTATTTTCAGAGTTCTGGATTCTCTTCTGGTGAAGATTATTCTTCCACATTTTCAGCATTCTTAGCCTGTGCTGGTGACTTTTCTGATGAAGATTTTGGTCAAATTGATCAAGAGGAATTGGAGAGGTTGAACTTAAAATGGAACATGGCTATGCTGACAAGGAGAGTGAACAATTTTTTTGCAGAAAACCGGTAGAACTTCTGTGAATAATCCGGGTGAAAAAGGCATTGGTTTCAATAAAGGGAAGGTGAGATGTTATAAGTGTCAGAACTATGGACACTTTGCTCGTGAATGTGAAAAGAATAAGACACTATCTTCAGGTCTTACCAAGCCTTCCCCAACTAAGGCAGAAGAGAAAGCTATGGTGTCAGCTACTTTAATGCTGACAGAAACTCCATGGGACAACAGTTGGTCAGATGCAGCTGATGATGAAGAAGAGAACACTGCGCTAATGGCTGAGGTTCATGAGGTAGATGATGAACCTTTATCTTGTGTTTCATGCATCAAACTTACTAACCAGTTTAATAGGTGTAGAGAGGATAATGAACGCCTTAATGCTACTATTTCACAATTAACAGAAAATAATGAAATGTTGAAAGAAAGTTATAAGGCGTCCGAAAAGAAATTAACGGCTATTTTTGAAGAAAAGAAAGAACTAAAAGCTAAAATTTTTGAACAGCAAGATGAAATAGGAAGTTATGTAGATATGTTAACTTTTGTTAAAAAGGAACTTGTTGATTCACAGGCTGAAGTTCTTACTTTAAATCGGAAATTATCAAATTTTTCGACATCCTCTCTCATTTTTGATGAAATTCTTCAAAAGCAAAGGACAGATACTAAAAGTAAAGCAGGACTTGGTTATCACCATGTCCCACCTCCAAAAGACTATCTGCCTATGCCTCAGCAAGAAATCATCAAAGACTTTGTACCTACTGTTCCTCAAGTAGATACAAAACCTGTCAAACCTGTTAAAGTAAGGATAAGTAGGCCTCAAGTTGGGAAGGAGGGACTAGGTTTTCATCAAGTCCCACCACCAACAGAGTATCATCAAGATGATACGGCTAAAAATGTTAAACATGAGTCAAAAATACCTGTAACTAGTGTGCCTGAGCCAGTTAAGACATCGACTAGTATGCCTGAAAATTTGAAGGCTCCTAAGGTTGACTCAAGTAAGAAGCTTGATGTCAGGGTTGAACCATTTAAGCCCATTGAGAAACAGGAAACTAAGGCTGAGCCTATTAAGCCCGTTGTAGTTTCCAAATCTGTCAAACCAGTTACTAAGTTGATTCCTCCAGTAAGTTTGAAGGAGGAAATTGAGATTGAGGATATAACCGATGAAGAATACGGTTATTTGAAAAAGAAGAATGTAACCAACGACCATCATATCTTCACCAGTGAAGGTTATGATGAGATTTATAAAATGAAAGGTAAAACTAAGGCCGAACCTACAAAGGAGATTTCTAAACTAGAAAATTTCAAATCTAATAAACAATCTTCTAAAAATAAATCTCAAGGTTCAACTTTTGCTTGTACACATCAGTGTACTTGTTCATCACATCAATTTTTTGGCCAGCCTCGAAGGTTTAAACCTCAATCTCATGATAATGTTGAGCAACGATCTTGTTTCTATTGCAAGAAACAAGGTCATTTGATTAATATGTGCCCGTTGCTTGCTAAGAAGTATGGTCGAAGGGGAGATGCAAGAACCTCTAACTCTTAAAGTTTTTCAAAAAAATCAATGAGAGGTTCTGCAGTTCCACCAAATACTTCTGAGAATAACAATATTGAGCCAAACAAAGTTAAACAAGATAAGCTCAATAATGTTAACAAGCAACCATCCAAACCTCAAAAGGTTTGGAAGATCAAGGAGTCATGTTCTGACTCTTCATCTGACAATGATTCATCAGGCAATGATTTCGATTTGCTAAAAGATAAAATTTTGACTGATGTAATCATTGGGGATGATGCTACTGGGTTACCCAAGTCTGTTAAGGCTTGGGTCTCCCTTACTCATTGATCTCTTTATTTTTGATGTCGCAGCAATCTGAAGCAGTTCAAAATAGTAGATGGTATATCGACAGTGGTTGCTCGCGACATATGACAGGCGACTTATCTCTGCTATCTGAAGTCAAGGATTATAATGGGGGATATGTTGCTTTTGCCGGTGATAAAGGAGGAGTTATTACCGGACAGGGTACACTCACTAATGGGCAAGTGAGTTTTGAAAAGGTTAACTTTGTGGAGCAGCTTACTCATAATCTGCTCAGCGTATCACAAGTGTGCGACAAAGAGTACACTACAGCATTTACCAAAACTGAATGCTGTATTTTGAAACCAGGATTTGTAATTCCTGAGGAATGGGTGCTACTGAGGGCACCTAGGAAAAAAGATACGTATATTCTAGATATGAAGACTGTTGAAACAACCCAACATACGTGTCTACTTTCAAAAGCTCCTGAAAAAGAATCACTTTTATGGCACAGACGTATGGGTCATCTGCACTTCAGAAAGATGAATTATTTGGTGAAGCACGATCTTGTGCGTGGAGTTCCAAAGCAATCCTTTGGAATCAATGATCTTTGTGTTTCCTGTCAAAAAGGGAAACAGCACAAGAAGTCCCACAAGTCAAATGTGGTGAATTCTGTTTCAAGTCCTTTGGAGCTACTGCATAGTGTTGTCTTTGGACCTATAAGTAAGAAGAGTATGGGAGGTTCTAAATACTGCTTGATAGTAACTGATGATTACTCTCGCTTTTCGTGGGTGTATTTCTTAACTACTAAGGATGAAGTTCCTGAAATTCTCACCTATTTGTTTGATAAGCTCGAGAACCTATGCAATTTATCAATTAAGAAACTGCGATCGGATAATGGTACTGAGTTTAACAATTCGACAATTGAGTTGTACTGTTTAAGAAAAGGCATTGATCATCAATTCAGCGCCGCACGAACTCCTCAACAGAATGGAGTTGCTGAACACAAAAACAGGACACTCATTGAATCCGCACGAACAATGTTGGCAGATTCTAAGCTGCCTATCTCTTTCTGGGCTAAAGCAGTAAATACTGCTTGTTATATTCTTAATCGGGTTTCCATGGTTAAAAAGCACAATAAAACGTCTTATGATCTGCCTATCTCTTTCTGGGCTGAAGCAATAAAACGTCTTACGAACAATGTTGGCAGATTCCAAAAGCTACACGTTTGGGAATTAGTACCGTTACCTAAGGGTGCACATCCAACCCGCACTCGATGGGTCTATCGAATCAAGAAAGATGATCGAGGGGTAGTCATTAGAAACAAAGCAAGGCTAGTAGTTCAAGGTTTTCATCAAGTAGAGGGTTTGGACTATGATGAGGTCTTCGCTCCTGTTGCAAGAATGGAGTCGATTCATATCTTCTTGGCCTTCGCGTCCTTCAAAGAGTTCATTGTTTATCAGCTTGATGTAAAGAGCGCTTTTCTGTATGGACAGGTTGATACCGACGTTTATGTGAAGCAGCCTCCGGGTTTTGAAGATCCATTGCATCCAGAATATGTCTGTAAACTTAATAAGGCATTATATGGTTTGCATCAGGCGCCACGACTGTGGTATGAGAGGCTTGCAACTCATCTTGTTAAGAATGGATTCGAAAGAGGTAGCATTGACAGTACGTTATTCACTAAAAGAGATGGAGAAGACTTATTGCTGGTACAAGTATATGTCGACGACATCATTTTTGGATCTACCAAAGATTCCATGTGTAAAGACTTCGAACATCTCATTAAGTCTGAATTTGAGATGAGTGCAATGGGGGAACTCACGTTCTTTTTGGGTGTTCAAGTTGAGCAGTCTGCCAAAGGAATTTACATTCATCAGTCCAAATATGTCACTGATATGTTGACCAGGTATGACTTGCTTAATTGTCACGTGTAGGTTGCTAAAGTGCCCTCACAGTTCATACAAGCCACATCATCACTATCTAATTAAATGTTCATGTAATTTAAATAGCAAATCAGGATAGACATAGACAAATTACTTATGTAAGTATAGAAAAATATAATTTAGCTTGCACGACCGCGAAATTGACACAATCTACTGCACAATTTCACATTCTTAAAGGATTTAGATGTTAGTTTATTTGCAATTTTTAGTTACATGCTTTTGGCTGAATAAACAACTTATGTTATAAACGTTGGTGTTCGAACACTAAAGTTGATAAGTAATTCATTTTGGTGATCACCAAATTGGTGTAATGTATTTAATAGATTACATTCACATTATTATCTGGATTAATGAACTTCTAACTCTCTTTTATAAAAAAATACTTCCTTATGTAGTAATCATGAAAAATGCATACGTCATTAAATTCACTTAGACATTAACATTTTTTGTAACATGAAAATATAGCCCGCAAATTTTGCAGGTTATAAAAAGTCTTTGCCTTAGAATTAGATATATATAGTTTTTATTTATCGATATCAAAGTTAGATTAAAATTGTTTAAGATTTTTATATAAATAGTTCAATTTATATGATATTTTTACCAGATACACATAAAAAAAAATTAGCAGTTTTTATCCATACTCATTTGTCACTATTTTTCCCCCACACACACACTCTTATTTACTCATTTTACACAACCAGTTATTGATCATAAATAATTTCTTAATATCCTTTTATAAATATTAGATTAGATTCTTTGTATTTTAGAGTAAGGTATATTAAAAAATAAAATAAAATGCAGTGACGGGAAAGAGATGTTAAAACCTTAAAATAAAGAAAATTAAAAGAGAAAACAGTGCATAAAAAGGTGATTGGTCATGTACTATTTATTCAATGGTAACATTTAACCTAATTCTTCAAATATGAAGCTAGAAAATTATAAAAATATTGTGTTCCATACCGCGTATCTCATAATCAAATAATGAGTACATGTTGTATAGATTTTTTTTCATATTTACATTGCATATATGTCAAATTCACTTAATTGTACTTTTTTGGTAAACCGGTAAACACATATAAATGGTACATTTTTGTCAAATCGAGTTAAATGATTGTTACTCACTCCGTCCCAAAATAAGTGTCTCATGTAAAAATGCACACAGTTTAAGGAAAGTCACTATCTACCAATAATATCTCATCTTTACCCACTAAAGTCTTTTCTGATTGGCTGAAAGGGAATCTGGACACTTATTGTAACACCCCCAAATTTAATGATTTGCGGAAGCATACTTTGGGTGTTACTAATCAATAATCAAAGCACATAGATATATAGCAAACGACTCTATATGCGTCGTTTTAACAAAATATGTTAATATAAGAAATGTTTACAACATTTGAAGCTGTACATAGCTCGTGTTCGATTAAATGAGAGATTTCAGTACATGAGTACTTGTACAAAATATACTAATGCAAGAAAATCTCTAATGTCTGCATGCTGACTCGAGCTATAGTAGTCCTGAGGGCAGTCCAAATCTACTGCTGAGTACCTGTGATACATGCTAAAATGGGTCAGCTAACGCTGGTGAGCTCACAGGTTTAAATATCGAATAGTATTGTATGAACCGCAAGATTTAAATATTGATTTGCAATCCAGCAAATGATAATGTATAATGTATACAGCCATGAGCGCATAGTCTGAGCTTAACTCGAGGGTCGGGTCCCATATAGAGAATTCCGAGCGAGGTGCCTCCACGAGTGCCTAATCTACACTCGTCTTCCCAAATATTAGTACATCCGTTTACCCGGTTAGTGCTTGCTAACCCGGACGAGGAGGGTCAATCCTATATGGTACCATATACTAATATTTACGCTACTTACGTATTACCAGACTATACTGACGGAGGACTTTGGTTTGATTAGTTGAAAACAACTCATGTAGTATATTGAAAACTTTGTACTTGCGTTCACATGTTAAAAATAAGCAATGAATCACACCCCTGAGAAAACAGTAAAAGAGGGACCATGAGACTCACCTGAGTCTTGAGAGTTTATCTTAATAAACTGAAGTTGATTAGCCAAGAATTGAAGTCCAAAGACTTGTAATCTGAGGGTGTCCACGACACGCGATGGTTATATACATGAGAAGGTATCTAATAAGACTACCTTGTAGTTGTTTGTCCAACTAGAATGTCCAAATGATTACAATTTGGTTGATTGTTTAAGTGTTTGAAAATGTGTACTGCTCGTTGGTGATTGTTTGTAATAATAATCTCAACTATTATTATTATACTTGAGTTGTTTGTTTACTTACAAAAGTATATGTGTCCTGTCGTATCGTATAAAGTTTGGATATAAAACTGTTACTTGTGTCCCTAGGGTAAGGGCGAAGCCTGTTAATGACGGGGGTCCGGGGGCAGCGCCCTTGGTTAGCGGGGTCCAAGGGGTGGCAACCCCTGGCGGGGTCCAAGGAGCTGAGCCCCTGGTTGGGGTCGAGCGACACTCAGGAATTCGGGTAAAATGGGGTGTCAAATTTGGGCCTTAATACTTAGTGTAAAATAGTTTGAGACCTTCTGTTTTATGCGTCACTTATAGCGTCACTTAGGTGACTTATGCGACACTCAGGAAGTGTTGCTAAAAATAGCAAATCTGAACATGTGCGTCACTTATAGGAAGTGACGCATGATAGGGCGTCACTAAGGTAAGTGTCGGTATAAGTGTCGGGTATGGGTCTAGGCGTCACTTAGGAAGTGACGGATTGAAATCAGAATTTGATTGTAGGCGTCACTTAAGAAGTGTCGCTAGAAGTGTCGGTTAAAGTTGTTGTGCGTCACTAGTCAAGTGACGGTAGAAGTGTCGGGAAAAAGGGTTTTACGCGGCACTTAAGCAAGTGACAGAAAATTAGGGTTTATGCGTCACTCGATGCGTCACTTAAGTGACGCACGAAGTGACGCATAGCTGCCGCTGCCTATGCGACACTTAAGTCTGATGACGGATTTTTGAGCCAAAAACGTATTTTCCGGCCACCGTTTAGCGTGAAACTTTTACCCAACCCATATTTGGACATTTTAAGTCTATTCGAACAACTTTCAAGTAAAACGAAGTAAAAACGGAGGGTTTCGGGTTTTGTCGGAAACTTACAAAGTGGTGAATCGAGATTCCGAAAAGATAAAGTTGTAGATCGTGATGCCGTGGTCGTTTTTCTTCAAATGGCCTAAGTGATTCGAGTGCGTTTGATGGTGTTAATTTGTGAATTATGGTGATGGTGTTTTGGGTTTGTTTGAGAGAAAAGGAAGAAAAAAGAGAGAAGGAGAGAGAGTGAGAATGGGAAAGTGAGGATGAGGGAGGTGGTGACCCTCACCTTGGCTGATTTTCGATGGGGGCCCACAGGGTGTGGGTCTCCACTTTACTCCCGTGCAATCGCGCTCCGTGCGGTGTTCGTTTCCTCGTTCGTTTTAATAGTTTTACACGCGTTAAATATACGGGTTTTTTTAAAAAAAAAAAATACGACTATTTATCAAGTATCTTACTTGAAATATTTTTCTAATTATTTAATGATCGGGTTATGAAATGTAGCTAACTTTGTTTCGATTTGTTTGCGTGTTGAATATTTTAATCGCGTAGACTTGTTCATACGATACAAAATGAATACGAAATATTATTAACATAATATTTTTGGATATAATAGCGTTATTAAATAAAGTTATATTATTTAATAAAATTGTTCACCAACGTCCGCATTAATTGAACCGAATCACATTCGATTGAAATGCGTACGATTTAGCCAAATCGCGTAATTGTACATATTCAACAATATATATTACTTGATACATTAATTAGCCTAACACAGAACTAATTACATATATTAACAGGGGATTAGGCACTAATTACTAGTCCTAATTTGGCGGGTGTTACACTTATCATGGGACGTCCCAAAATAGTAAGTGAGACACTTATTATGGGACGGAGGGAGTATATACTAGGCTAATATTATAACTCGGGATCAACCCGTTTTCTGTTTTATTTGAAATTTTGTAAATATATATCGAATAAAAATGACACTTACGTTAATTAATTAAAACGCATCTAAATTGTATTTTTTGTCAAACAGATTTAAATGATTAACTAATAGATTCGACAATCTCATTGTTTTAAAAGTTTTATTTAGGTAAATAATATGCAATTTATAAACTGTACAGTTTATAAGTTATAGACATAAAAGATAGTAATTTAAAACTCTTAATTGTAGCTAAAATGATTTTCATGTTTTATTTATATTTTGGTTTGTACATTAAAAGAAAAAGAAAAAAACTTTCACTATTTGTGATTTCATTCATCTTCCTAATGAATATAGAAGTTTTCAATTAATTGGGCATAATAAGCATGATTAATATTGACTCAATTCTTAAAATTTCACTTTTTTGTTTTGTTTTAACTACTCATTTTTTATTCTTATGATTTAATCATTCATATTAACCTTAATAAGCATCATCATATTTCAATATAGTAACACATATGAGATTAAAAGTATAGTATTCACTAGAAAATGGTGATTTTAACAGACATTTTAGATTTATTTGATCGTATATTTCATATCTACTATTTCATGTTACGATATAATTTGTTGTAAGATTCTTTTGATGTAGCCCGCGATTTTTGCGGGTTTTGATCTAGTTATAATTAGATTAGATTATGAATAATTGAATTTTATAATTTTATAATTTGTGATGATGTGTCAAAAATTTAAGTGATGAAGTGTCAACAAAAGCAGGTCTTTTTATATAACTAGATCATCTACCCGTGATTACACGGGTTTGACAAAGAATAAAAATATAAAGTGATTTGATAATTTTGTAAGAGTACAGCAACGATTTTTGTTTAAAAGCTCAATTAGAAAAAAGTTTTGGCTCTAATGTATACATCTATTTTAAACCTCATTATAATCGTCCAAAACTATTAAAAATCAATATAATAACAGGAAGGAGGTTATGAATAGGTTTTTGTTTGGTGCAAGAGGAAGAAAAAAGCTTTTCACAATATCTTTCATCTTTGTTTAAATTCTAATTGTTTTGTCGTTTAAAATAGGTTTACGCATAAGAGTTGAAGCTTTTTTTAGTTAAGCTTTTACACATGCTATTGGAGATGCTCTAAGTATAATAAACGTAGATATAAGTTGATATAAATTTTGTATCGTTACGTCTTATACCCATATTGATGCATATATTTTATAAGTGGCAAAATGAATTGGTCGGGTCGAGTCACGGTGGGTTTGGGTATAAACGGGTCCGAGTCTAGATTAATCATTTAGGATGATACGTCTAAACTGGTTATGGGTCAAATAGGTCACGAATCGGGTCGAACCATCGGGTTTCCATCAAAAAAATATTTTAAATTTGAATGAAAAATCAAAAAAACAAAATGAGGTGTTAAAAAGAAACATTACCCGTCTAGACTTGTTGGTTAATTATTTTACAATTAGGACTAATATTAGATATCCAATTAGACCCATCTAAAAAGAGGGAGACACAATAAACTCATCACCGTATAAATATTACCTAACTTAACCTATAAATAACAATGAGTCTAAAATTAACACCTCTAATTTATTTATAGGGTTCAATAGACAAATGTCATTACACGTTGCTAAAATACCTTTGTTATCATCATTGTGTAACAACACCCGTATTATAAAATATAATTTTTACCAAGAGTCTGTAACAAACAATACACATCTTCCAAAATCCAAATTAAAATTCTTAATACGAATTTTCTTATGTATTTTTAGTTTATTATAAACATTTCATAACTCCAAGTATTTGATATAAGAATAGATATCACTTATCAAATTATAATATCACTTATCAAATTGCTGGCAACTGATAACTAAAGTAAGATAATAATTATGTGCATAAAATTAAGATACAACAATTATTAGACCTTAAAGACTACATTTTTGAATTATTTCTGAGAATAAAATTACAAAAAATTTTATTTACAACAATGGCGTTACATGCCCATACACAATCTCAGTCTCATTACAATTTTTTTTTTATTTACAGCAATGGCATTACATGCCCATACACAATCGCAATCGCATTACTATATTCATACGTACTACTCCTCTACTTCTTATCGTTTAATCAATCCAAATATTTACCCAAAATAATATTCATAAGCTACAAATCGTTTAACCAATTCAAATATTTACCCAAAAGAACCAACCATCAAATTTACCAAGAAATTCAAAATCACCACAAATTTTCTAGATATGCAATGTAGTTCAAACCATCTTGCTCCATTCTTACAAAAAGATTTGAATACTTACAGATGGGGAGAAAAGGGAGCCGATAAATACAACAAAAAAAATGTTTCAAACACCAAAATAATGCAATAGTATACTTGTACTATATGCATAAAATGTTGTGCAGTTTGGTGTAAGCATCATTTTTTTTGTTGTATTTATCAACTCCCGGAGAAAAACATAAAAGTTGCTATTGAAAGAAATGGTAGCTAGATGCTTATATAGGCGGTATTCAAAGCTATGGTGTTGCACTTTTTTGGCTTTAAACAAACACATGTCTTCAAAAAAACATGATTACTTCATTCTTTTTGTTTGTATCAGAAACAACAACAAAATCTCATGCAATCAATTGTATAATCATCATACCATCAAAAGAAGCAATCTATAATGCCTATATAACCAAAATCTAGTTGGTCCAATAAAACTACATAGATAAACCAATTTAGCCGATCACAAAAAACAAAATGTAGATATTGTGTGCAAGAAAAGAAAAGTAACTACCTTTTGTTATAAGATCGAGTATCAACCTGCATACCAAATAACCAATCAAAATGTTTATATTGTGTGCAAGAAAAGTAATCTACCTTTGTATCAAATCGAGATTGCATAGAGTGTCAACCTGCATATACAAATCGAGATATAATACCAAATAACCAATCAAAAGATTTACCAAGAAATTCAAAATCACCACAATTTTTCCTCAATTTGAGAGTGTCCACATCATCATGAAAGCTTCCTCAGATTGGTCGAAAGCTTTCTCATGACATCAACTTAGTTTCCCATTTAGTATTTAGTATATAGTATAAGTATAGATAGATGGGTGGCATTTTTTATTGGTCACTATAGGTGGCAAAAATATTTTGAGTAAAATAATTATGTATTTAAAATTTAGAGATTGATGTTACAAAACAATTGCATGCATCTAGGGAATTAAAAACTTATACAAAATATTTACTATAATATGTAGTACTTGTGAGTTTCAAGAGAATGTAATTGGAAATAGATGGGTGACATTTTTTATTGGTTATTATAGCTTGCATTATATTCCAATTGATTAAAAAAGGTGACAAGTTTTTGACATGTTTTGAATAGATATTACAAAAGTATATAATAAAGTATTGTTATATTTTTACATTTATATAAAAATTCTCATTGTTTAATGTAATAATTATATTGCAATAATTTATTAGAAATCGATTGCTAATTGAGTGTTGCCCAATGTTTGTATATTTCTTTATTTTGATAATTTAATGTCCATTTCTTAAAAATGAAGTAATTCACTATAACATGTATAATTGAAGGGAAAAAAAGTTAACATTGTACGAAATCATTTTCTAGAAATTTAGAAAAAGAGTTAATCACATTTTTGTAATTATCTAGACTATATCTGCAAATAAAGATTTACCTACAAAACTATGTGAATTCATAAAAGAACCATTAAAAATGATAAATGATACCACAAGTATAAATTCTTAATGTAACCTATATAACAAAAAAGACTCTAGCAAAAGGTAACATATATAAATTAGATAGCATTACATTAGATTACGTAATAGATTAAACAATAATTAAAATAGAAAATAATAAAAACATCTCTGACAAAATTCGATACAATTTATATCAGTGCCAACCTTGCAATGCCATAGTTCTTCTTTCGAATACCATTATCAATTGTAGTTATCAGATCAATAATTTTTTCTTTGTGATCAATATCATGACATTGAGCTTGAGTGAGGAAAAGGTGAGCCAACATAGCTTCTATACCACTCCATGAATCCCTTACCGTGTTAAGCTCCGCAATGTAGTTCAAAGCTTCTTGTTCCATTGTTCCGAAAGAGTTAATACTTGCAGATTTGAGAACAATATCGAAATTGTGATAGATAGCAATGTTGAGTATCCACAACCTTATATAGGCAGTTTAAAAAGCATATCTATATTGTCGCACCCCTAAATTCATGATTAGCGGAAGCATACTTTGAGTGCGACTAATCAAGGTAATCAAGCACAAAGATATATAATGAACGACTCTATATGCGTCGTTTTAACAAAATACATTAATTCCATAAAAGTTTACATAAGTTGTACCAAATACATTAGCTCGTAGTCTGAATAGGAGAGATTTCCTAGCATAAATACTTATACAAAATATATTAGTGCAATAAAATCTCTGATGTTTGCATGCTGACTCGAGCTAAGCTAATTCCTGAGTGCAAGCCTACAGCTGCTGAGTACCTGAGAATACATGCTAAAAGGGTCAGCTAAAAGCTGGTGAGCTCACAGGTTTGATAGTAAAAATAATGTATGAACCGCAAGATATAGTTATGTATGAAATCAATCATAAAAATGTGTATATTACTGTCATGAGCCCATAGTTCGAGCTTAACTGAGGTGTCAGGAATCACAATTAAGTGCCCAATCGTGCGTGCCTCCCTGCGAGTGCCTAATCTACACTCGTATGAACAAATGATAATGCATCCGTTCGACCGCAGTCGTAGTAGCGCGACTACCCCGGACGGGGATTGTCAATCCCATATGGTACCATACACTAACATTCACGCTAAATCCATATTAACAAACTATGTGATAGAGGACTTCATGATTAGTAGAGCAAACTCATGCAGTCAATATATCGTGTTTTGTACTTGCGTTCAAATGTAAATGAAAACTGAGCATGTATTCCCACCCCTGGGTTAAAAATAGTAAAATGAGGGGCTATGAGACTCACCTGAGTCTTAGAGTGTTTGCAAAGCAATAAAGTATGATGTTGTACCAAATGAGTGTCCGCATACTGTAACCTGCCGGGCATTCAAAACGTGCAAGGTCATATGAGTGAGTAGATGTCTCAACAGACCATCTATGTTAGTTGTCCATCAATTAGTTATGTCCAAATGTTTGATTGTTTTGTTTGAGTTTTGAAAGCATGTACGGCCCGTTGGTGTGGTTATGTAATAATAATTCAAAGTATTATTATTATGTTCATAGTATTGTATACTTCTCGAAGCATATGAGTTTCATGTATGATTCTATATCATAAAGGTTAGATCTTTGTAGGTGTTTATTGCTTTTATATATGTATATATATGTCCGAAGGTGTTAAGGCCCGTAATTCAGAGTCTAAAATGTGATTTTCTGGAAATTAACTAAGGGTCAAAAAGTCAACTCTCAAGGTCAAAAAGTCAATCTTGAAAAGTCAACTCACAAAGTCAACTCGTAAGTCAATGCCAACTCGCAAGTCTTCAGTTCGCAAGTCAAACTCAACTCACAAAACTTCAGTTCGCAAGTCAAACTCAACTCGCAAGACTTCAGTTCGCAAGTCAAACTCAACTCGCAAGACTTCAGTTCGCAAGTCAAACTCAACTCGCAAGACTTCAGTTCGCAGGTCAAACTCAACTCGCAAGACTTCAGTTCGCAGGTCAAAATCAACTCGCAAGACTTCAGTTCGCAGGTCAAACTCAACTCGCAAGACTTCAGTTCGCAGGTCAAAGTCAACTCGCAAAACTTCAGTTCGCAAGTCAAACTCAACTCGCAAGACTTCAGTTCGCAAGTCAAACTCAACTCGCAAGACTTCAGTTCGCAAGTCAAAGTCAACTCGCAAGACTTCAGTTCGCAAGTCAAACTCAACTCGCAAAGTCAACAATTGTGTTTTTGCTTTGGTAACATGGTCAAACGGGCTCGGTTTGGCCCGAAATTTTTAGGGAAGCCTTAAATTAGTTCATAGAGTCTCCAGAAATTTTTGGTTCGTGTCGGAGTCATTCCGAGGTGTCGGTTTTAAAATATTGCAAAATCAGTCCACAAGGAGGGTTTTCGATTTTGTCGGTTCACTTCGCCAATTTTTCTTAACTAGTTATGATTCGAGTTAGAGTCCACAATTTTTAACAGTTGTTCTCCTATGTGTCTAGTTGTTAAGCTGAATTTTTCCGGTAATTATAGAGTCCATCTAGATAGCTAGAAAATTTTGCGTAAGAACCGAACTCGATTTCCGACAAATCTCAGACCAGGCTCAAAGATTGGATTGTACACAAAAATACGTACAGATCTGGAAAAAGTGTAAAATACGAAAGTTGTAGCTCTTTTCGATACGAAATTTTTTTTAAAAAAATGCATCATCTAAATCTTAGTATACGATTTTATATGATTTTTATACTAAACTGACTTTTGAAGACAGATTTATGCATGTTTGTATATGTTGTATAGAAACGTATTTTAAGCTTATATTTGGACATAAACATGTTAGATGATCAACATAGCATATAAATAACTAATATGCAATAAGATTTATGAAAGTTTTTGGTAATTCTTACAAAGATGATGAAGAGAAGATGGTGGTGATGAAAAGAAGCTTGATTCTTGTTTCTTCCCCCTCCTTGTTCTTGATTCTTGTTATATTTGGTGAATGATGATGAATATGGGTGATGATTAAACTGATTTTTGTGAGTTTGATGGTGGTGAAAATCGATGGGGAGAGAGGGAGTAGGGAGAGGAGTGTGTGTGATTGTTTGAGTGCAAATGGGATTTAAGTGTGGGGGTTTGAGATGGTCAAAGAAGCAATGGCACATGGGGTGCTTGTGGTGGGAAAAATCTGCTGATTTTTCATGGGCCCCACCCCAAGTCATTGTGTTAATTTGATTCCCCAATCCGCGTTACGTGTAGTGCCCGTTTACCCGTTCGTTTCGACGTTTATTTAGACGTTAAACGTTTAATACTCGTATTTTAGATAACGATTAAAATCTCGATATTATTGATTGAAGTATTCATTAAAATACTTAAAAACATTTATAAAAATGTTCCGTTAATTTATTGGCCTCGATTTGCGTGTTCGTTTTACGGAGGTTTAATCGTGTAGCGTTTTAATTAGCCATTTTTCGTTATCGATTTAAAATACGATATTTTAAATGAAAGTTTTACTCGAAATGATATATTTTAAACTTATAAAATATATTTTGGCTTTCATTTGGTTGTCGAGCGCGTTCCGCGCATTTTCGTCGCGTTTATGATACTTTATACGTTACGTTTTACATGTTAAATATTATCAACATAATATTTAGAGATTTTTGAGTTTATTAAATAATTTCACATTATTTAACATTTTGTTCACCAACGTCCGCATTTATAATGTGTCAGAATTCATCCGATAGTGAAATGTACGGTTTAAACAAATCGCATACGTGTGTATATATATATATATAAACATATATCAATACACGTAGTGATACACGTAATTAGCCCTAAATATAACTAATTACATGAATAAGTACAATGATTAGGCACTAACACAAGCCCTAATTGGTCGGGTGTCACATATACTATATCAAATAATCAATGATGACTTGTATCCTTTGCTTGTATGGGATACACAAAAAATATCAAACAACCAATACATTTAGAACTTGTTTTTTTTTTGCACAAACAAAGTCACATTGGAAAATAAAAAATAGCCTAGGAAATCACAAAATCGTTGGAAAAACAACCAACCAATGACCATATTTTATGAAAACAACCATCCAAAATATTTAAAAAATAATTCAAAATCACTACAAAATTTCTTGAATTCTAGCATGTCCACGTCATCAGAAAGGTAGCCTCAGATTGGGCGATGGTTGCGGCATGACATCAGCGTAGCTAGCTCTTTAGTATATAGTATAGATAGATAGAAAGATAGATAGATACATAGATATAATAGATAACTAACTAGTAGGCCTTACAGTTGTGCTACGACAACCCATCAATTATAACCGAACTTTCATTGTAATTTAGATTACTTCTAATGAAAGTTTTTTCATGCAAATTTTTTTTTAATTAAATCGCTTTTTATCATTGTGCGGAGTTTTTTTGTTCAATAGCTTAAGAAATTTCAAGTGTTTTATCAAAAGCTTACTTTTTACATAGTGTGTGTAGGATTCAAAAAGACTAGCTTTGTCGCACCCCCAAATTTACTATGCGGAAGCGAATCGGGTCGGGGCGTGACTAATCAAATATCACAAGCACATAAGATAAAGTGAACAACTCTATATACGTCGTTTACTGCTTACATTGATATAATAAAAGTTTACAATGTAATAATGTTTACAAAAGCTCGCAAGCTAAGTGTTAGAGATTCTAAAGCATATCTAGTGTACAAAATGTAGAAATGCATGGGAATCTCCTGATGTCTGTATGCGACTCGAGCTAATAATCCTGAGCAGATCTACTACTGCTGAGTACCTGAGAATACATACTAAAATGTCAGCTAAAAGCTGGTGAGCTCACAGGTTTGTATAAATAAACATGATGTGTGAACCATGAGAATTAATATAATGATTTGCAACCAAGCAAATAAAATAGATGTAT
Source organism: Pseudognaphalium luteoalbum (assembly GCA_963422505.1). Classification (NCBI taxonomy): domain Eukaryota; kingdom Viridiplantae; phylum Streptophyta; class Magnoliopsida; order Asterales; family Asteraceae; genus Pseudognaphalium; species Pseudognaphalium luteoalbum. The sequence goes on from OY730194.1 coordinate 5,929,270, forward strand.
ATCACTGCCATGAGCCCATAGTTTGAGCTTAACTGAGGTGTCAGGATCACAACCAAGTGCCTGAGCGAGGGTGCCTCCCTGCGAGTGCCTAATCTACACTCGTATGAACAAATGCTAATGCGTCCGTTTGACCAGTTAGTGCGTGCTAACCCGGACGGAGATTGTCAATCCCATATGGTACCATACACTAACAATCGCGCTAAATCCATATAAACAAACTATGTAGTGGAGGGCTTTAAATGATTAGCAAAACAACTCATGCAGTATATATCGAGGTTTAGTACTCATGTCCACATGTAAAACAAAACGAGTATGTATTCCCACCCCTAGGTTAAAAACAGTAAAATGAGGGGCTATGAGACTCACCTGAGTCTGGTGTGTTGCTATCAAGCAAGTATGATGTTGCACAAGGTGATGTTGTCCGAAGACGGTAACCTGTCGGGCATTCAAAACGCGCAAGGTTATAAGTATATGCAGACGTCTCAAAAGACCGTCCATGCTAGTTGTTCATCCAACTAGTAATGTCCAAATAATGTGGTTGTTTGATTGGTTAGTTTGAGTTTTGAAAATATGTACGGCCCGTTGGTGACGGTTTGTAATAATAATCCAAAAGTGTTATTATTATATGTTTTTGCTGTGTTGTATACTTATCAATGTATTTGTTGTTGATTGTCCAAATGTTGTAGCAATGTATAAGGATTGTCGGAATTATCACTCATGCGACAATAAGGATTGTCGGGACTACGATTTATGCGACAATAGGAATTGTCGGAATTAAGATTCATGTGACAATATGGATTGACGGAATTATTTCTTGCGACAATAAGGTTTACGACAATGTTGTTTTATACGACAATAGTTATGCGACAATAGGATTCTCGGAGCACTGTTCATGCAACAATAAATTCATGGATCACGGTTCATGCGACAATGGCATTGTCGCATATGATTTCAAAGAGGTATTGTCGCATTAATTTTCGTTTTCGTCTAAGTGTTCGTTTTCGTTGACTTGGTCAAATGTGTTCGGTTTGACTCGAAACTTTTAGGAAAGTCTTAAATATGTTAAATGAGCTTTATAAAATTGTCGTTAAGTTTTATGGTTGATTCGGAGTGTCGGTTTGGTAAAATGACTAAAACAGTCCCTAGGGTTATGTTTTTCAGATTTTTATCTCGATAAGTCTCTCGATTAACCAACTTCTAGCCCGAATCAAGCCTAACCAAAAATCACACATATCCTCCTAGGTGTCTAGTTCATTTCTGCATTTTATCTCGATTTTATAAGGTCGTTTACCAATTTAAACAAAATGGAAATGAACAGTGGTTGGATTAGGTTCAAGAACAGCTACAGCCTAAAGATCAGCTTCTACACTAAAAACCATGTATTTATGGAAAAGGCTAAAGAAGAACTTTTTGTAGAGGACATACACACGGAAATTTCGGTATAAGATTCATGTTCTAACTCGACCTAGAACCCAAGTTATGGATGTTTTGGTGAGGTGATTTTTCTGGACAGATTATGATACGTGTATATATGTGTATCAAAAACGAGTTTCCACATGTTATTTGGACATAGTATAGTTAAGTGAGCAACATAACATATAAATAAAGTTATTACAAGTATTTTCAAAGAAGGGTTTGAGTTCCTTACTAGTCGTATGAGGAAACGAAGAAGGTGGAAATGATGCTCACGTTGTGGTGATCGTTTCTTCTTCAACCCGCGTTGCGAATGGAGGTGTTTTAAGGTGGTGTTTCTTGGTGGAAGTGTGGGGGTTCTATGGTGGTGGTGGCTGCCGAAATTTCTCAAGAGAGAGAGAGAGGAGAGGGTTGGGTGAAGTGTGGATAAAGTAAGTGAGGGAGTGTGAATGACAAGCATGGTGGTGATGTAGGTGATATAGTCAACAATAAGGGGGGTATGGGATGGGTTCTTGGGGCTGATTTTCTGCATAAATCACGTGGGTCCCATCCCCAAGTGGGGTTTAAACCATTTTCCAAATTTACGCTACGTGTGGTGTTCGTTTACCCGATCGTTTCGACGTTTAAATAGGCGTTAAACGGTTATTATACGCGTTTTGTGAACGATATCACCTTGTATATTTTTCGATTGAAGTATTACTTAAAATACTTAGTAAACATTTACAAAAATGTTTAGTTATGGTGTCGGTACCGGTTTGCGTGTTCGTGTTTCGATTGTTAATCGCGTAACGTTTAAATTAAGCGATTTTGTTATCGGTTTGAAACAAGATGTTTCAAATAATACTTAACATCCAAAATGATATATTTTAATTTATAAAATATATTTTGACGTTTATTTGATTGTCGGGCGCGTTTTACACGTTTTTGGTCATTTCTGTGCATTATATACAATACAAAATGCTTATGAAATATTATCGCAATAATATTTGGAACTAAGTATGTTTATCAAATAATTTCATATTATTTAATAAATTAAATTCGCCAACGTCCGTATTAATGTATCGGGATCCGCCCGATATGAAAATGCACGATTGAACATAATCGCGTACGTGTATATATATTCCAATATATATATATATATATATATATATATATATATATATATATATTGATACATACAATTAGCCTAATCTAGCACTAATTACATGTATTAGCAGATGATTAGGAACTAATAACTAGCCCTAATTTGTCGGGTGTCACAAGCTTTGCCATTAGATTGAAATTTTTTATAAAAGTTTTTTATATAAATAATGAAGTGCCACTTAAAAAATCTTTTCTTGTTAGTGATGCGCTAACAACTTCACGGAGATAGTAAAACATCTTCTATGAATTAAATGGTTGTGTGTAATTTTGACTCTATCATCTTTTATTGTATGATGATGGACCAATAATGTTTTCAAGTATGTTTGTATTCAAGTACTAACCAATTCTAGTTCTAACTTATTTCATCCAATCTTAAATTTTTTATTTTTTTTTTACAAAATATAGGTGTAAGAAGATCTTCGGTAATGATTGAATGAATGGCAAAAAAAATAAGTTTCTTACAAAATATAGGTGTAAGAAGATCTTCGGTAATGATTGAATGAATGACATAAGTCTTAGCTAAAATAGAGGTGGTAAAATTTACACAAATTATGTTATTGATGTGATAATATATGAAGGTGGTTTAAGTATATGCAATAATTTCTAAGCAAAAGGTAAAATGAATATAAAGTTAACATCATTTGAAATTTCTTTGTTAATGAATGTATATTCACATGGTACTTTTAAGTGGGTAATGTATGTCCTTTTTATATATAAATTAAAAAATTAAGAAGAAAACTATGATATATATTTGATATATCTTAGCTTAAAGCATTTATTATGTCCAAATGTATGTTTATATACATGTTATACAACTTAAATGGTAATTAAAATTAATATATTATTAATTTAAAATGGACACATGTCACATTAGGAAAATATGATGTGTCAAAATTTTAGCACATATATGTTTTTTATATAAAAGTTAATGATAGGGAGGTGATTTGTACACCATCATTTTTTATCCATACACCACTAAACATGCTTTAAGATGTTATACTGTACAACACTGTAAAATAGAAAAATGGTGTATGGATAAAAATTGATGGTGTACGAATCAACACCCTGAATGATAATGATAATGACATGCAATGATTTTCATATTACTTATTTAGATTAAACTAATTTAAGGGTAATATTGTAATTTTTGATCTTCAATGTGTAAGTTTAAGCTTAAAAGGGCAAACTCTTAATACGTGTTATAGATTATAGATTATAGATACAAAGTATATTTTGAAGAAAAGTAAATTCATCAAATAAAATTATTTTTCATCTTAACTTTATAAACTTGTACTCCTGGGTTTCTAAATTATCATCCAATAAAAAATATTGCACAGTTTAAAAAATTCAAAATTACACCGTCACTAATAAACTTTGATTATACCTTGTAAAAGTTTGTTAATCAATTGAAATTTAAAAGCATAAAGTCAAATCAATCAAATCAAAATTAAAATTATTATTACAGGACATACCAAAATGAGAATTTTTTTCATGAATAGGGTTTTTCAATATTTGTTTGCAATCATGGTGAAAAAAAATATATCGGTTGCAAAAATGGGTTACCTGCAATTCCCAATTGTGGACTTGAAAAGTGAGGTCCGCAATTCGCACTATCAAACTTGTGGTTTTTGTGGTTTTGTAGAGTATTTGCACAAAGTTTGTCAATATGTCGGGTGATTTGGAACTATTATATGAGGTCCACAATTCTTACTTTTGAACTCTAAAATTCAAGGTTTTTTTTGTCAACTTACATTGTATTGTCAAATCATTGCATGTATATGAGAAAATCCGATGAAACATGTATGCTATATTTATACATGGCTTGCATGCATACTACAGAAACTAAAACACTTGTAAAGAAGTCCATCATCAAAATCTTATAGCCTTAACCACTTAATCTCTAGTATCAAAGAGCATACCTATTCGAATTTGATTTTCGTGCTCACTCCACTTATCTATGGGCACATCATCATCAAAATCGGGGAGTTCATGATTATCTATATCACCAACATCTCTAAAGAAGTTCATCACATCTTGTGAGTAAGGTTGAATATATAGATGAAAGTGACGAATTTAATTACATTTTTTATGTATCACTCATGTTATCTACACTATTATTGAAATGAGTCGGTCTCCCACTATCTTTTTCATCTTTTACGTACAACCATACAAAGTGAAAACTACCTATCCAAAACCCTTATGTTGTCAAAACCCTAAAGGATGATGGAACTTGTCGAATTTATTGAATTTTGGAGTCTGTATTTCTCAAATGCGGACATGATATTTAAATCTAAAGAAGTCCGACATCTTCACAAAAATGTCTTGAAGTATGGAATCTATATTTGTGAATTGCGGACCTTAATAACAAAGAAAGATTACAAATGAAAAACCACAAGTTTAATAGTGCGAATTGCGGACCTCATTTTTCAAGTTCGCAATTACAAATTGTGGGTAACCCATTTTCGCGACCGATATTTTTTTCCATCATTGCAAACAATTATTTAAAAAGCCCTGTTCATGCAAAAAATTCACCAAAATGAATATGTGGACAATAAAAAATGTAACGAAGGAAATATTAAATTTAGAATGCCAGGGGACGAAGAAGGTGTTAAGTACCCACATATATTGAAAAATCTATATAGAGCTTTTTAGCCTTTTAATGCGTAGCTTCATCTCTTCAATCCTAAGTCTTATTTGGTCATCATTGATATTCTACTTTTCATGGCTTCATCATTTTCTTTCCATGCCGATTTTGACTTAATCACTTCACTCTTACATAACAAATGCAAAACTTAATAAAGAAGGCAAGAAGCTTTCATATATGAAATGAAATGAAATTAAATAAATAATGATAATATAAACATTCTCAACTAAGAAACCCACCAATTACGGCATTTACCTTCCATTAATGCCTTGTGTTACACTTGCATTATATATGGTCATGATAATTGTCTATGTACATCCACCTAATTCAATCCGTCATTGGTAGATATGAATCAGATGTATATCGAATTTTATTATTAGATATACATATGAATGTGAATGGTAAAAAGATCATTTATTACTTAAAAACACATTTTGAATGTTTTTAAAAGGGAAATTACCAATATGCCCCTAACATTACTAACAATATTTGAAAATATACTTTAAATTACTAACATACCCCTTACATGTATTAAAATATCATTAATATCATAATTATTTAACTTAAAAGTAATAAATACATGATATTTAACTCTAATAATTAAAACATTTATATATCTATCTATATCTTTGTCTTTATAATATATAATGAATTTCAATGTTTTTTTAAGATTGAATATACTAATTTACCTCTAACATTATTATCAATATATGAAAAAACTACATGGAATTACTAGCTTATACCTACATGTATGATTACATCTTATATATACTATCATTATTATTATGAAATTTCAATGTAACAAAATATGGCATAACTTTTTAACCGTAAGTAATTACGAGACGTGTAAACTATGGATGGGAATGTTCGAACGAGATGAATATCTTAGCAAATAACCAAAGGCGGTTTGTCCACCGATTGTGGTCAAATTTCATCTCTAAAGCCTCCAAAATTTAATATCCCCGAATTTTACACATTTTTAAAAGTGTTGTAAGATATCAAAAATTAACTCTCAATATTGTTTTTTATGAATTGTAAATTTAAGCTTCTTTTTTTTTTTTTTTTTTTTTTTTTTTTTTTTTTGTATTCTTAATTTCATTTCTATGTATTCAATTCCAATATTTGAGAGTTTCAATATTTTGATCAGATTTTACGATTTCAATGTCTCATACATAAGTTTAGTACATAATTATACCTATGTAAATAATGTATTTTTAGTTAGTCATGACCCAACCCTCGATTTTACAAATCACAACCTGAACCTAGACATTTTGAACATGCAATCTAACACCCGCAACTCAAACCCGATCATCAAGTTCGCAACCACAATTATATATATATATATATATATATATATTCAGTCTTTAGTTTTTAACTCATTTTTAAAAAGGAGATGTGATTTTTTTCCTTTAAAGATAAACTATATCGTAGTGTATTGTTGTATACAGTTTAATTATGATTTACGTACTACATATCGAATGAACGTAAAACCTAATTTTGTCCCGTTACATCGCGCGAGCATTCTGCTAGTTCACTTATTATATAACCCGAATTGCATTCCCTTTCTCACACACGTATAATGAGAATGGTTAAAAGGTTGTAACATCCAATTATTTGGTTTAGCGGTAATACAGAAAGTCATAGACCCTTCAATCAAGAAGTTGTGGGTGGATCGGCTTCAAGCCTCATTTGAATTTGCGAGTACAAATATTTGTGGTTAACTGGTTATACATACGTAATATGCAAGTAATAGCTCGCATAGGCTTTCTACTATAATAGATATAATAATAATAATAATTAAAGTTACATTATAACGAATTATATCTTACCAATTTATGACCTTTTATCGAGGATAAAATATTCGGTTCACTACAACATATTAGTTATTTATTCCCACTTTTTCTACACACTTTTAAAAAGTGTGAACTTTTTTGTTCAATTTTTCATTTATAAATGTGTATAAATTTTTAACATTTATAAAGGTGAAAAATTATCACATTTTCACACATATAAGTGTATGAAAAAATAGTTCAAACTTATTGGTGTATACAAATATAAACTTGATCACACCTAAAAGTGTTAAACTAAATTTTGTGACACCCAATTTGTTCACACTTTTTTTGTGTGAGGAAATGAGGTGTGACAAGTTTACTTTACAATTTTAAGTGTGATCAACTTTATGTTTATACACATTAATAAGTGTGAACCTTTTTTTCTTACACTTTTATGTGTGAAAATGTGATGATATATCACGCTTATAAATGTTATGAATTTATACACATCTATAAGTGTGAGAAATTTAATAAAAGGTTCACACTTTTTAAAATTGTGAAGAAAAAAAGTGTGAACAAATAGCCTTTTGTTGTAGTGGTTGTTCGACTAAGGAGTTATTTTACTCTTTACTATCAAGCAAGTACTAGAAGAGATTGTGTGATACTGATGTGTATTATTAAGTTGTGGGTCTTTTGATTTTGATTTGTCTGAAATATCAGTTATCAGATTTTTTTCCTAGAATTGTTGGATGATAAATTACATTTTTTTTCCATATATACATGTAATATAAAAAATATTTTACAAATAACTAACGACGCCAACACACATTAGCGATGTTACTAACAAAAACAAGATAAAAACGTACTTGGGACGTTTGTATCGCTGTAATTCCCTGAAATTCAACGTAATTGAAATCCAGATTCCGTTTAATTGAATTTGGTCCATATCATTCTCGTTTAAATAAGGGAATATCACTTTCTCCATTATCAAAAAGGATCCATATATTTAATTCTTGCCAAAAAATGATTTTTTTTTGTCAAAAATCTTCTATTTAGGGGAATATCGCTTGACTAATTTTATTTATTTACAAAATTATGGTTGGTTAAAGATGATGCACATCATTTATACACTTTATACCACAAATTAGTGTTTGAAACATCTGGAGTTATGAGCACGGCTACTTAGGGTTTCAAGAAAGTCACATATTCGTATCTAAAAGATGACTAGTTAATCATAAAATTGAAGGTTGTTTGTGTGTTGATAATTCAAGAATGTGAGCCTTATGGAAGCAAGTCGTTTTAAGAGTCAATTTTATACAAAAACTACTTTGATTGGGTGATATTCCTTTCAATTTAAGATTTTTGATAAAAAAAGGTAAAATTTAAAGATAAGAGTTCTTATTGGGCAATGATATATATATCATTTATTGATAATTTAGATTTACATTATCTTTTTGGCCCGGCTATATACCCTATTTTATAGCATTGTTGTTTTCGTTATCGGTGTTGTTAGACTCCTCCCAACCCAAAAATCCAACTGACTAAAACTAACAGAGCCACGTTAGCGTCACGTCAGTTTTTTCAGAAAACTGATTGAAACTGACAGACCTCTCACATCCATGATCCATCACTTCATTTTTCTGGGATCCACTGACCAATTCTTTAATTAATTAAAACACAACTATTTAAATAAAACACAATAATTTAAATTAAACACATTCCATTAAAAATAAAAATTACCACAATTCCTAAAAATAAAAATTACAACAATTCCTAAAAATAAAAATTACCACAATTCCTAAAATAAAAATTACTACAATTCCTATTTTTATTTTAAACAATTACTAAAAAAATACATCAATTCCTAACGAACACGGTAATTTGGTGGAAATTGCGAAATGTGTTGGATTAGAGCATTGCGAAGTCGATGATGAACATCCCAATCCCGTAATTCCTTGTCCATACGCAATGAAGTTGCAACTCTTTCTTCCCATGAGCGATTTGGTCTATTTGATGGCTCAGAGGGATAATCTTCTTCCAATTCACACATATTTCGCCCGTTGTCCTCCGTTATCATGTTGTGTATAATCACACAAGCATACATGATTCTTTTTATTTTGTTAGTGCTATATGGTCTAGCCGGGTTCTTGATGATTTGTTAACGGCCTTGAAGCACACCAAATGCTCGTTCCACATCTTTCCTTGCAGATTCTTGATATCTCTTGAAGCGAGCCTCGGCTTCAGTTAGTGGATGCCTGAACGACTTTACAATAGTCGCCCATTCCGGATAAATTCCATCCCCCAGATAATACCCCTTTGTGAAATGTTGTCCGACAATTGTAAAGTTAACTTGGGGAGCTCTATCTTGTAGCAAATCGGATAACAAATCCGATTGATTAAGAACGTTAATATCGTTGCTCGAGCCCGCTGGACCAAAGAAAGCATGCCAAATCCACAAATCATAAGACGCAAATGCTTCAAGCATGATTGTTGGATGACCTTGATCACCTCTAGTGTATTGACCTTGCCATGCTACTGTACAATTTATCCAAGGCCAATGCATACAATTGATGCTTCTGAGCATACACGGAAAACCATGCAACTCGTCGGAATGACGTTGATGTAAACGTTGCACATCTTGTAGTGTTGGTTTTCTTGAATACATCGTAGAGTACAAATGAAATACACATTTATAAAAATTATCCAAACACTCGTATGATGTTTGTTCACCCATATGCAAGTATTCATCAAACGCATCCACGACACAACCATACGCTAGGCGTACGGCGGAAGTGCATTTTTGGAAAACGTTAAAACCGGCTCTGCCGAGGGCGTCAATACGTTGTTGAAAATATGCAAAGTATTCCGGTAACGAATTTTGAGAATAAGATATAATATTTTGAAATATACGGATAAATAATGGCTTACTCATCCGAAAATGACGTCGAAATATATCCGTCGGAAATGTTGGGGTGTCGGCAAAGTAAACTTGAAACAAACGTTGGCCCGTTGCTTGGCGATCTCTTGGAAAGTATCGTCGGGGAGCTCTCGGGATCGGGATTACTTATTCGTCTTCCGATTTGGAGGATATGACGTTGATAACATTAGTCGCCCATTTCGGATCGAAAATGTCGTTGAGCGCCTACAAATTTTCTAGATCGGAATCGGAAGACATTTTAAATTTTGAAAGTGTATAAAATTGTGTAGTATGAATTGTATGAAATAGTTGGAAAGATTGTGTGAATTGTTTGAAAAGGAGGTATGTATTTATAGGTGAAAAAGTAAAATAAAATAAAAAAAAAACCCAAACGCTCCATGACCGTTGGGGAATTTTTATTTTTTTTCAACGGCTACAAACAATAAAAAATGAACATGGGCCCACTTACATCCAAACACACTTCAGTTTACCGAAGTCGCAAACCGACCGACGAAACCGATGAGGGTGTGCCATCCCTGTCGGTTCGTCGGCTTGTAACCCACGAGAGCCGAAGCTCCGTGTTGGGAGCTGTCTTAGTTCAGATTCCTTTACAAAATCAACTAAACGCTCAATATCCATGGATTTCAGTCCCTCTTATCCTTTGATAGATTTCAGTTTATTAAAAGTATTCTACCAAACAATGCACCCTAGCCTGACACCTTTAAAAATTTAGGCACCTCACGTTGCCAAATCATGCGATGCTACAGCCACGTTATCACTCACACAATTCCATGGACAACGAGCTTTAACACACGTCGTAATCCATGAAATCACATTTGTAAATGATATTTGGGTGGTGCAAAATATTACTCATTAATTTGAGAGGGTTTGATATTAACTTAAGGGTAATAAAATGTCAAATAATTAGAATAATAATGAAGTATAATGAAAGGTAGACTGGTAGAGGGACTGACTTTGCTAAACTATTGAAACTTCATGATTGAATATTACTCGTATTTATTTAGTCTACACTCTACCCTTCTCTATGGGACTTTTTCTTTATATGTTCTAAAAATAATACAATGTTGTAGACGTTTTATGCTTATTACCTATGATTATATTTAGAACTTTACAGTAATTATATTATAACTATGATGTGGTAATTTTTTGAGTTAATAATGATTTAATCACCAAACATTCAACTTTTTTTTTTAACCCTTCAACTTTTTTTTAAATGTTTTAACACTTTAACTTACAAGTTGACCAAATTTTAATCCTTACAGTTTGTTTGACCGTTTAAAATAACCCTCTTTGGTAACTTGTAACCGGTTGATCAGGTTTCATTAATTAATTAAACATAAGTATGAAAATGGTTTAATCACTAAACTTTCAAGTTTTTTTCGATTTAACCTTTCAACTTTTTTCCTCATAATTTAACCCTTTAACTTAGTACGGAGTATTTACTACTTTTTTAATATATATAAGCTTTAAATAAAAGCTACAGTATTAATTAAAATATAGCATATTATTAACCATTTAACTTTCTTTGTAAAGAATAATAGTGTATATATTATTTTAAATCATATATCTTTCTGAAAACTTATACAAATATAATCCTTATCACAATTAGTTTTATAACATTTTATTTAGATAGGAGTATATTTATGTAATATTGTCATGTCTAATAATTCCACTTTTATGAAAAAAAAATTACATTGAATGTATATGTTATTTTATATCAATTTTCTTAGAGATAATTATTTTTTAGTATGTGGTATAATTATTATTTTTTAGTATGTCGTATAATAATTATTTATTAGTTTACCAATACATAATGTAGTAAATTATAATGTGGGGGTTCGATCCTGTTTCATTTAAGTATGGGACGGTTCCAGTGGGTCATCCAAATACCAATATAAATAGAATATATTGGTCTAAAATATATACAAATGTTTGAGGGTAAAAGTTTTATTTAAAGTTAAAGGGTTAAACATCTAAAAAGTTGATTATTTGCCGTAAAACCAATATAGAACTATAAATTGTTTTTTTTTGAAAATTTTATAGAATACATAGTATTAACCTGTGATAACAGATCATAATAATTTTTCTAACAAGTTACTTAAAGTTAAAGGGTTAAACATCTAAAAAAATTGAAGGGTTAAACGAAAAAAAAATAGAAAGTTTAGTGATTAAACAATTATTAACTCTAATTTTTATTGTTTTACTACAAACCCAATAATATATATCACATTATCACTGTTGTTTTCGATCGTCATCATATCGTTGTTGTTGTTAATTTGAATTCCATTAGAAAAAAATTAACTAAACGCTTGATTCAGTTCTTGTATTGCATTAACAGGTTTCAGCTCATTAAGAATCCGTCAAACAACGCACCCTGAGTGTCACACATCAAAAACTTAATTAAGGCACCTCGATCACATCGCCATATCATGCAATGTTGTAGCCTCATCATCACTAACACGTACAATTCCATGGACAACGAGCTTTGATACATGTCGTAATCCATGAACAGGAGAGTTTGTACTTTCATAAACAAATGATCGTCGAGCTTGACTGAAATATCTAAAACAATAAGAGTTGATTGATTATCACTGGTACAACAATTACGAGATATATTGTTTGGGCAAATTAAAGAGAACGAAACTGGTAACATACCGTTAATGAACCTTCACACATTCCTTTTACTAATTCTGTAGGGTTGAAGTGGGGGTCCATGCATACACTTGCACACTAACTGGTACATGTATATGTACGTATAAATTAGGGGCGGAGCCAGAATATTCAAGTAGAGAGAGAGAAATATTTTTTTTAATTTTTTTTGTAGTTTACTTAGGGCGAAAATTTTAAAATATTACTAATACTATACCTTAAAAAAAATTAAGTTTTATGTAATTTAAAAATTCATGTGTGGGACGGCTGACTACGCTAACCCACCCTATATAAATATGTATATATAGCCCTCCCTTATTCTACTAGAACACCAACATTAAGCTTTTAAAGTCTTATTAGATTAATATGGTTACCCAAAAAGAGTATATGCTTGAAGAAATTGAGAAAGATTTAGATGATAAAAAGATTCTTCCTTCTGGGGAAGTTGGAGCTCCATTGTTTGATTGGCCGTGGCAAAATTTTGGCAGTTGCAAGGCATGTTATTTATTGATTTCCAAATTTTGTTGATTCTTGAAAAGATTATGCATGTATGTGCTTTGTTATTGGACTTTATGTAACTTTGTGTTCTAAATTCTTGCTTGGAACAGTACTTATTGTGTGTACCATTTCTTGTGGAGTATATATATTCAAGAATTTATGAGAAGAGGCAAAGTGAGTATAGTTGGTGTATACATATAATGTTCTTGACTTTTTTAAGAGCACTTTTGCATCACCTATGGAATACATATGAAAGCCTCCTTTGTCTGAATCGGAATAATCGACTATCTAAAAGAGGAGTTGATTTTGATCAGATCGACAAAGAATGGCATTGGTAAGTTACTCCTTCTTTGGTTGGCCATATCTGATTATACATTAATCAAGGTGTTATATATGTTTTCCATATCATAGATAGTTAAATAGAGGTGCATGTTTACTTGTGAGTACAAAGTTAACATGCTAAAACTTACCATGGAATCATTTTGACTAGCTAGATACCGAGTTAACTAAATTACCTTAAATCAAATCTTATGATTATAGTAAAGCTACTCATGTCCATAAACCCCTCACAAAATTGGATTTGTTATTGTGATACTGACTAAAAAAGTGCATCTTTTCCCCTTCTGATGACAGGGACAATTTCATCATATTTCAAGCATTTGTTGCTTCCATTATCATACTGATCAATCCTTCATTGACTAGTCTTCCTACTTGGAAAACTACTGGAATTATTTCTTGTATAGTTTTCCATATTGGGCTCTCAGAACCTTTATACTATTGGCTTCATAGATTATTACATTCATCGTATTTCTTCCAACAATATCACTGGCTTCACCATAGTTCTAGAGTGAATAGTCCATTTACAGGTACAAGTGTCAATATTGACCCACAAAACTCAACCTTTTCTTATAACATTTATCATCATCGTTAAGTAACGATTTATAGCACCGGCCTGTTAACTATTTATCTCGCAGCTGGGCATGCAACATTTCTGGAGCATTTATTACTTTGTGTGATTATAGGAGTTCCAATTGTTGGGACTACATTGGTTGGACATGGTTCAGTCATCATGTTCTACGGATATATATTGGTGTTCGATTTCCTCAGATGTATGGGACATAGTAACGTTGAAGTTATTCCTCATCAATTATTCAGTAGCATGCGTATGCTCAAATATCTTATTTATACGCCAACGTAAGTTTCATTATAAATTTACTGTTTTTTGAACGAAAATAAATAAGAAATTTTGGTCTGATTTATGTAATGAATTAGTTAATCAACTTATTTTAGCCCAGGGGATGCCAGAAATAAAGATTTACTCCATTAATTTATATGTTTGAATGTGTAGATACCATTTTATACACCACAAAGACTTGAAGACCAATTTCTGCCTATTTATGCCTCTTTTTGACATTTTGTGGAAGACCATGAATGAGATTTCTTGGGATCTTCATAGAGATATAAGTTCAGATAGAGGTATATATATATATATATATATATATATATATATCTATCTTAATTTCAGATCTGTGATGTTTATATTCAGGCCAGTGTTTACAAATATATGTTTCTTGTTCTTGTAGACCAGAAAGCTAAAGCACCAGATTTTGTGTTTCTTGTACATATGGTTGATGTCATGGCAAGCTTGCATACTCCTTGTTTTATAAGATCAGCAAGCTCATGGCCATATGCCCCACAACTTATAATGTTGCCATTTTGGCCTGTGAGTCTCTTGGTGGTGCTTGTCTTGTCGGTTAAGTTCAAGCCTTTCTTGGCCTATTTCTGCTACCTTAGAGGAAAATTACTTCATACATGGGTAGTGCCAGCAATAGGTGTCATGGTAGAGTTCACTTCTTCATGATATGTACTTATATCAAAACTAGAATTGGATGTTACATACTAATAATTAATATTTTACGCTTGCAGTATTTTATACCATCCGCGAAAGACAGGATAAATAATCACATTGAAGAAGCTATACTAACGGCCGATAGGATTGGAGTCAAGGTCCTAAGCCTCGCTGCCTTAAACAAGGTCTGATAGGAAACGTCTAACAAAACAAGACAAAAGCACACTAGATACCACATACGTTCTCTCAAACAAATAAGAGAAACATGTTCTGTGAGGAAAATAAAGTGCTACTCTCTAGAGACACAATGGGTCATTTATACATGCAGATGGCTAATTGGGCTGGCTAAGTGCCTGAGTCACATATATATCTAAGTGGGTATTTCTACAGGTTGGGCTCGGTCTTTTCAGGCTAACCTGAAATACTTTTTGTCCAAAGTTTATAGATATGAGTAAGTGTGTCAAAAAGGATTACAAAGATTCTAATATTTCATTATTTTCTTTTTTAATAGAAAGGTTTAGGAGGTTTTATTTGTTATAAATACTAAGCTATTTGGGCTACCTTCTGCCTCATTGACTCGTTTGTTATTTAGCTATTTTTTTTCATTATAGCTGATTAATGTGTTAGAAACAAAACATAACCCGAATTTACCAGTTCATAAATAAATGCATAGAAGTTCCCCCCATCTTGTGATTTATATACGGGTTGTCATCTGTACACAACATAATTTGAATCTTAAACCGTAAATACTTGCATTTGGACATATCTACCCTTACAATCTCCCTTTATTTAGAAATCGTTACGTTTTAGCAAACCTTGAAGTACGAACGTCTTCCAAATACAGTGCATGATAGATGTACGGCCCACGCCCACGGTTACCCCTATGGCTACCTTTCCTTAATTATAAAAGTCATGGACCTACTGTGTATCAAGAACAAGATGGGGGTATTTCCTGTTTATTTTATCGCCTTAAAGGGCTAACTATAATTTTTTGTTTAATCTTATTGCCTTTGCTGCTCACAGCTAACAGCACCAACGATACTAATTCTTGTTGTTCTACAGAATGAAGCATTGAACGGAGGTGGGAAGCTTTTTGTCACGAAACTTCCGGATCTTAAAGTTCGTGTAGTTCATGGAAACACATTGACTGCAGCCGTTATTCTAAACGAGATTCCTCAAGATGTAGAAGAGGTATTCCTAACAGGAGCTACTTCTAAGCTCGGAAGAGCCATTTCCATTTACTTAGCTCGTCGTAAAGTTAGAGTCTTGGTAAGTTTTTCATTATAAGTCAAGTTGTTTCGTAATTTTGTATGACAACTTCGAGTCGTGTACTTGCTAATGAGCCGGCTAGCATTTTGCATTATTTTTTAGGGCCAAATAATTCAAATGGGATAAATACAAAAAAAAAAAACTACGTATTAGCTAGTTGAAAAGGAAATGAGACAACCTCCTTTTTTTGAATAGCAAATTAAATGGGACAACCATCTAGCTAGTTTGCTCTTTTCAAAAGAAGCTTAGTCAAGTTTGTGATTAAATTGTTTTGTAATCATATTTAACACAGTCTTCAAAAGAATCATATTTAACACAGTACTTATTATAAGATATAAAATTTGACTTGGGTCAAAGTCAAAGTGGTCAAACTAACCCGACCTGTACAAAATTACCTTTGTTTGACATGTTAACCACCAATCCCAGCCTGCCCTATTTTCCCCCACTAATTACATATCATCGGATTTTGATCTGGGTGACCAAATATTTGTGCAGATGCTTACTCAATCCACAGAAAGATTCACGAGCATTCAGAAAGAACTTCCACTAGATAACCAAAATTATTTGGTGCAAGTGACCACGCATGAAGCAGCTAAACACTGCAAGGTTAGATTGTGTTCATTGTTCAATAATCTTTGTTAGTACTTGATAGTCTAGTAATGAGCAAAAAGTTATTTTAAGTTTATTAACGTAGTGATTTGAATCTTTTCATGATTACTAGACATGGATTCTGGGCAAATGGTCCTCACCAAGAGCGCAAAAATGGGCACCAAGAGGAACCCATTTCCATCAGTTTGTGGTTCCCCCTGTGTTCGAATTTAGAAGAGATTGCACATACGGTAAGCTTGCAGCCATGAAGTTTCCAGACGATGTTCAAGGCCTTGGCGTCTGCGAGGTAATTATAAAAAAAAATGGATTGATACCCTTGTGGGCTACTCACACTGTCAGGAAATGACTTAGGAGCTTACATATTTTTTTTTAGTATGGCAATCGCATGCACACCCTACCACCTACCCCACATATTATGTCTTAGCTTAAAACATAATGAAAAGAGTGTGTATGCTTTTCAATGAAAGTGAACTTAAAGAAGAATAACAGTTTTGCAATGAAATGGCTTTTTCACTAATAAAGTGAGAAAAATACAACGCGTAAGAAGTGGAAACTGAATTCTGCTACATCTCTAGTTCATAGAGAAATCACATTTATAGGAATCAAAATAACCAAAACAAATAAAATAAAATAAATAGATAGTTGGAGATAATCTCCATGTTCATGAACACTTCCACTAATTCTTCACAAAAAACGAGACTTATTCAACGTGCAAAGGACTCTTTCTTTTAGCTGCTGATGGGCCATTTAAAGGGTACTGATTTTGGGTCAATTTGGGGTGCTGACGGGTCTGTTTTGGACCTGCCCAAGTCCAGTTTACATTCACATTATGTACCATATTCACACATATCGTATTATACATATTATTGTTAGTTTTAATGAATTGGATCGTTTGTGTATTTCTGTGAAGAAGATGAAAGTTACAGAAGAAGAGATTTGCAATGGAATTGCCTTTTCATTAAAGAGAGAATTACAATACTTTTTAACTGATAAAAATAAACCTACTATGACCTGCTATTTAAATAAAATCAGATACTGAAAATCAAAACTAAAAGATAGTGCGAGGAAGACTAGGTACTATTTCCTCCTTATTCGCTGATCACATCCACCACTCTTGCAACAAACCTAACGTGCATAATTACTTAGTCTTCTGGGCTGCTATTGGGCCAGTTTTGCTACTGGATCAGGTCTGGACCTAGTGACCCATTTAGGTCCAGTTTACTTCACATTCTCCCCCTTAAACTGGACCAAGCTCGATGTTAGTCACACCAAGCATGTTTCTCATTTCAATGAATTTAACTTGTGGAAGAGCTTTAGTAAAGATGTCTGCCCGCTGCTCCTTTGAATTCACATGTTCCACTACGATTTGTTTGTCTTCAACACGATCTCGTATGAAGTGAAAACGAGTGTTGATGTGCTTACTTCGTCCATGAAACACGGGATTTTTAATCAAGGCAATTGCAGATTTGTTGTCAACATACAAAGTGACCGGCTCCATGTGTTGACCCGTTAGTTCTTTCACCAGATTTGCAAGCCATATAGCTTGGCATGCTGCTGTTGTTGCTGCCATAAATTCAGCTTCACAAGAAGATAAAGCAACAATCTTTTGCTTCTGAGATTGCCATGTAATCGGATTCCTCCCGAGATAAAAAATCATGCCACCTGTGCTTTTACCACCGACCAAGTCACCACCATGATCACTATCAGTGAACCCGACTAACTGTTCAGCAACTTGACCTTTCTCATAATTAATCCCATAATTAAGAGTGCCTCTAACATACCTTAAAATGTGTTTCACAACTTGAAAATGCAAAGTTGTCGGTTTTTCCATAAAACGACTTGCAAAACCAACCGAGAATGATAAATCTGGACGAGTGTGGGTCAAGTACCTCAAACACCCAACCACCCGTCTATATTCAGTGGGATCGACTTCTTTACCACCTTCATCTTTATCAACCTTCAACTTTGGTTCCATAGGAATTTTTGTCGGGTTACAGTCTTGTAAACCGAATTGCTCCAAAATCCTTTTTGCATAACATGTTTGTCGCAAGGCAATTCCCCACTTCAGCTGCGAAACTTCAATACCAAGATAATAAGCTAGCAGCCCCAAGTCACTCATTTCGAATTCCTTCTTCATTTGTTCCTTGAATTCGATAACATCTTCATTGTTCGACCCGGTAATTATTAAATCGTCAACATAAACTCCAACAATAAGAGTTTTACTAGCTGAATTCCTTGTATACACAGCCGCGTCTTGTGAACTTTTTGAAAAATGCAGCCCTTTCAAACTCTTATCTAAACGAACATTCCAAGCTCGGGGTGCTTGTCGTAGACCATAAAGAGCCTTGAAAAGCTTGAACACTTTCTGACTTTGACTTTTATCCACATATCCTTCTGGTTGAGCAACATAAACCTCCTCCTCGAGATCTCCATTGAGAAAGGCTGACTTGACATCTAAATGATGGACAGACCACCCATGTTGTGCCGCCAAAGCAAGAATTAGCCTCACGGTGTCAAGTCTTGCTACGGGTGCAAAAACCTCGTCAAAATCAATTCCCTGTTTTTGTACATAGCCTTTCGCGACAAGACGCGCTTTATACTTCACCACATTTCCCATGTTGTCTTTCTTTACTTTATAAACCCATTTCAACCCAATTGCTCTATGACCCGGTGGCAAGTCAGTGAGTTTCCATGTCTTGTTCTTTTCGATTGCCTCTAACTCTGCTTGCATAGCTTCCTGCCATGCCTTGATGGCCACTGCTTCTTTAAAGTTTGAGGGCAAATCTGTTTCAGCTATCATTAATTCTGCGGGTTCTAATGTCACCTCTTCAGCTCTAGCATAGACATCGTTTAAAGTGCAAAGCCCTCGAGGCCCGATTGCATTTAAGGAGTCACTAGAGCCTGTGGAGGGTGATGAGAACGGGTCATGGGCTGTAGTATTTGGGTCTGAATCAGCTGGAACAACCTCGGTATAAGGCTGTCCAGAAAATTCAGTTTGGGTTTCTGAATTTTCTAGTTGGTTGTTTGTGGTTTGGGGGCTGTTTTGTGGAGTTTGGGTTGGTGTTTCGAGTTGTGGACTGATTATAGTAAAGGTGCTCGAGGTTGTTACTTGTTCCTTCTCATCTTTACTCCAATTCCAACCTTCTTTTTCATCGAAAACAACATCACGACTAACCCGCAACTTTCTGTCTTGCGGATCATATAAGCGATTACCCTTCGTTCCATCCTCAACTCCAAAATACACCATCTTTTTACCTCGATCATCAAGCTTCTTTAAATGAACACCTGCATGTTTAGCATACACAACACAACCAAAAACTCGTAAATGTTCAAGGTTTGGTTTTTTACCGAACCAAGCTTCATAAGGAGTGATGTCGGGTAGTGACTTAGTTGGTAAACGATTCAGAAGATAAACTGCATGTCTAACAGCTTCACCCCAGAACTCTCCTGGTACATTTCTTCCTTTAAGAAGACTCCGTGCCATCTCCATAACTGTTCGATTTCGCCGTTCTACAACACCATTTTGTTGTGGCGAATAAGGTGCTGTTAGATGCCTTTTTATACCACTTTCTTCACAAAATTTTGCAAACTCATTTGATGTGAATTCCCCCCCTCGATCTGTACGTAGGGTTTTTATCTTATGACCCGAGTTTTTTTCTATCATCATCTTGTACCGTTTGAAAGTATCCAAGGCTTCAAACTTTCCTGTTAACACATAAACCCACGTCCACCTACTGAAATCATCAACTAAAAGAAAGAAATACTTACTTCCTCCGATTGACGTGGGTGTAATAGGACCACACAAATCAGCATGTACGAGTTCGAGAGGTTTTTGAGCTCGAAAATCCGCTTGATCCGGGAAAGGAACTCGAGTTTGTTTTGCAAGAACACACCCTTCACAAACCTGATTTGGATGTTTGAAAAGAGGGACACCTGATGCCATATTCTTCTCCACCAATCTTCTTAATGAATGAAAGTTAACATGTCCGAGTCTTGTATGCCATACCCAAACAGGTTCATCTTGTGTTGCAAGAAGACATGTCGGGCGACCCGTCTTCAAAAGAATTTTGTAGAGACGGCTTGGTGATCTTTTTACCCTCATAAGAAGATTGTTGTTCCTGTCAAACATTTTTAACAACGTCCCAACCATTTCTACTCGATTCCCTACCTCTGTCATTTGACCAAGACTTATGATATTATTTTTTAAACTCGGAATGAAATATACCTCATTAAGAATTCGTTGGTTGCCATTTTTACAATCGAATAAGATCGACCCTTTCCCTAAAATGGCTACTGTCGAGCCATCCCCGAACTTTATTCGGCCTGTGATCCTTTCGTCTAGCTCGTGAAACTTTGAACGGTCTCCTGTCATGTGATTACTAGCACCGTTGTCAAGGTACCACACATCTGACTCAACTCGGAATTCACCTGATGCAAGAAGATTTACTGAAATCTCTTCATTTAGGGACACCTCACCTGGTACATCTTCTTGTGCAATTGCCATCATGAGAGTGGGTTCTTCATCAATGGTTTGTGTGAGGTTTGTTTCCTCACCTTGTTTTTTATTTGGACATTCTGATGCATAATGACCAGATTTTTCACAAGAAAAACATTTGATCTTACTTTTATCTCTTGGCATGGGTCTTTGATCATTGCGGTTTGTGTTGTATTCACGGCCATCACCTCGACCACGACCACGTCCACGGCCTCGGCCTCGTCCTCGGCCTCGACCACCAGAACTACCAGAACCGCTAGAACCACCTCTTCCCCTAGAAGCATTCGATGAGTCCCTCTCATCGGGTTTCTTGGACGACCGCGATGACCACTCAGCATGAGTGAGCAATAACGATTGTTCTCCTTGTCCATCTCCATAACTCTTGAGTCTCTCTTCATGGGTCTTAAGACGACCCACAACTTCTTCCACTGTCATGTTCTTCAAATCCCCGAACTGCTCGATAGAAGTAACGATTTGCATAAATCGTATCGGAACAGCCCGAAGAAACTTCTTCACTACCGAAATCTCATCAATCTTCTCACCTAGAGATCGAATACCAATCACAATTTTATTCAATCTCATGGAAAAATCATCCACTGATTCACCTTCTTTCATCCTGATCACCTCGAATTCACTTCTCAAGGTTTGTACTTTAGCCTCCTTTACCCGATCGGCTCCCATGTGCATCATACGTAGCGTCTCCCACGCTTCTTTAGCCGTGTCCTTCTCGGCTAACATCATTATCACATCTTCTGGAACCGCCTGATAAATCGCCGCGAGAGCCATGCGATCTTGTCGTTCATCAACATTCTCCTGTTGGGTTGCAAGCCACACGCCTTGTGCTTGCAAATTCACTCGCATTTTTATAGCCCACACTGAATAATTCGTCTTTGTGAGCATCGGATACTGCAAAGTAACAGACCCATCTTTTCCTGTCCTTTGGAAATTTTCTTCGACTTGAGATGACGCTGAACTCGGCATGACTGTTTTTGGCATACACTTGACCATACACAAGGACAAGCTCTGATACCAAATGTTAGTTTTAATGAATTGGATCGTTTGTGTATTTCTGTGAAGAAGATGAAAGTTACAGAAGAAGAGATTTGCAATGGAATTGCCTTTTCATTAAAGAGAGAATTACAATACTTTTTAACTGATAAAAATAAACCTACTATGACCTGCTATTTAAATAAAATCAGATACTGAAAATCAAAACTAAAAGATAGTGCGAGGAAGACTAGGTACTATTTCCTCCTTATTCGCTGATCACATCCACCACTCTTGCAACAAACCTAACGTGCATAATTACTTAGTCTTCTGGGCTGCTATTGGGCCAGTTTTGCTACTGGATCAGGTCTGGACCTAGTGACCCATTTAGGTCCAGTTTACTTCACAATTATTTCTATAGAAACTTGAACCCACAACCTTTAGGTTGGTGGATTACTTCATACAGCTAGGTAAAAGGCCCTTTGGTCAGGGGCACTTCGTTATGTGTAAAAAGACAAAATTTTCACATTAGGTAGCAGCAGCGTTGGAAAACCATTGAATTGGGGACGGAATTTAAATTTATTAAATTTTATTTTGGGGGGGGGAGGGGGGGGGGGGGGGGGGGCACAATTTAGCACTCTTGAATGTCGTTAAATATATTCAAGTCTCATTTTAAATTCGAAATGACTTGAGCTTTTCTTTTTTATGATGGTAGTATACAATGGAAAGAGGTGCTGTTCACGCTTGTCACGCAGGTGGGATTGTTCATCTTCTTGAAGGTTGGACACACCATGAAGTTGGTGCAATTGACGTGGACCAGCTTGATTTGGTCTGGGAAGCAGCTCTAAAACATGGGTTTAAACCGGTCTGAAGGTCTCTTATTGCAATTTCAACAATTAAAAGTAAAATAATGAAGTTCAGATTATAATAAGACGTTCAAAGTGAAATGGATCACCGATGATCACGTTTGATGTGAAATATATGGGCATGAGGTATCGTGTTTATGACTGACTTTTAAGTATATGTTTTCTGTATGATTAGTGATCCTTTTTTGCATATGACAACCTTTCTTATTAAATATACTCATACATAAAATTTTACAAAAAGTTAAACTCTCGCTAATATAATATTATCTTTACTTTATAAAAGCTAATCGATTGCTTGAAATTTAGAAATGGAATTATTTCGAGAGATATCAAGTTGAAAATGTCGACAATAAATTTAGGACATACGAAGTATGAAATTAGAACGCCAGCAAACGAACAACGTACTCAAGTACCCACCTATATTGAAATCTTATATGTACCTTTTTAGCCATGTTTAATGCCTAACTTCATCCATTCAATCCCAAACCATTTTTGGTAATCATCCATTAAAGTTGAGGAAAACATCTTCTTCATGGCTTCATCCATTCCATGCCGTTTTTGACTTAATCAGTTAACTTTTATATTGCAAATTGCAAAACTTAATGAGGAAATTAACTTTCAGATATGAAAAAATAAAAATAAAAGCAAATTAATAAATAATACAATACACCCTCCAGTAGTTCCCCTTGTTTTTACTTATGTTGATCATATGACGAACGTCCATTTCATGTCTGCATTTGCTCTTAAACGTACTTTGAATTGAACTTCCCTGTCTAGTATATGATTATATTGATAGAACCTATTTATGAATACGGTTAGGCATAAATAAAATGAGGATTCTGTCTGGATTAATTTCATGCCGGGGATATATATATACTGTCTTCGACATCTGAGGATCAAGTATTCAGTTAATATTGTTTGAGTCGATAGACATATGTCCATTGCCATACCCTTTATGTTTAATCAAGCAAGAAGTTGACGATGTGTGATGTGTAGCTATATTGAAGTGCTTTTCTTCTTAGTTGTGGTTTCAATACCACCTTTGGCGGGCCACTCCACGGGACAGCTATAGATGTGCTTAAGTTGGCCATCTTTTCTTGTTGATTTGCTTAGTTATTACCATGCATGATTTTTTATTAAACTACATAATTGTTTCATTATAAAGATGCAATATAATTTGAAAATAATACAGATAACCGACAATGCCAACAGGCACGGGTAATTTTACAAACATAAAAAGAAAAAGAAGACGCAAACCTACTAAATGCCACTCACCGATTCATAAGGCACCCGACTCCGACTGATCAAGCAGTGCTGTAACCACTTTATTACTCACACAATTCCATGAACAGTGAGCTTTAATACACGTTAAGTTACATAAAGAGGATAGATCGAGTTTGTACTTGGATAAACAAATGGTCAAGTTTTGAAAGAACTAAAACAGCAAGACTTAATTGTTTATCGTTAGTCCAACAAGCCCAAAGTTCAGATTCATGGTAGTGTTTCAGACAAAAGTGAACCCAACTGGTGTCATAGCAATAATTAACCTTTACGCGTTCATTTTAATATATTCTGTACTAGGTTTTGGGTCCGTGCATACAGTTGCACCCCACGTTTAACTGCTACCCGTATATATGCATGTATATATATATATATACTCCTCCCTTATACAACCAGAACACCAACATTAAGTTTTTGAAGTCTTATTAGATAAATATGGGGTTTAGTGTTTGGGAATGTATCAAACTTTCACCAAATTTCTATTGTATGTATCCAACTTACAAAACTCAATATTAATGCACTCAACTTGAAAAAACCCTTATATTGATATACTTTGATGACGTGTCACGCACATAGCATGCCACGTGGCACAAGGAGAGAGTGACACGTCATCAAAGTAAATCAATATAAGGGTTTTACAAGTTGAGTACATTAATATTGAGTTTCGTAAGTTGGATACACACAATAGAGATTTGGTGAAAGTTTGATAGATTCCCAGACACTAAGGCCTAAATATGGTTACCCAAAAAGAATATGTGCTTGAAGAAATTGAGAAAGATTTAGAAGACAGGAGAGTTCTTCCTTTAAGGGAAGTTGGAGCTCCATTGTTTGGTTGGCCATGGCAGAATTTTGGCAGCTACAAGGCATGTATTTCTCGATTTCTCTTTTTCCAGATAGTGTTATTTACTTATTCAATTTCCAAATTTTGTTGATTTTTGAAAAAATTTAATTGTGTGCTTTGTTATTAGAATTTCAATAACTTTGTTCTAATAGCTCTATAATTCTTACTTTAAACAGTACTTATTGTATGGACCATTTCTAGCGGAATTTATATATGCAAGAATCTGTGAAAAGAGGCAAAGTGAGTATAGTTGGTGTATGCACATTCGGATCTTGTCTATACTAAGAGGACTTGTATACCAGTTATGGAGTTTATATGAAAACATGCTTTGTTTTAATCAAAATAATCGATTATCCAAAAGAGGAGTTGATTTTGATCAAATTGACAAAGAATGGCATTGGTAAGTTTCTCCTTCTTTGGTTGGCCATATCGACTAATATATTAATCAATTTGACTAGCTAGATACAGAGTTATAGTACCTTAAATCAAATTTTTAACAGTTGTTTATCTTAATTTTTTTTGTTATAAGTTATAACTTGGATGGTTTTTTCTAGCCTAGAAAAAGTTTTCGCTTACAAAAAATATGGATTTGTTATTGTGTTACTGATTAAAAGAATTCATGTATTCCCCTTTTGATGACAGGGACAATGTGACGATCGTTACCAAACCGTAATCATAGTTCAAACCGTAAAAACTCATTTCCGTGTTAAGACCCATCTTATGGACTTCATTGCATCAAAATATTCGAAAAAGATACGAGGCTAAATGTAAATACGTTAATTGTTGGAAACTATACGATTTATTTAAACTATGCGAAATACGAAATAATTTGATTGGGATCGTTATTCTTAAATCATGTGACCCGAGTTTTTTTTTTGTCCTCGTTGTTTGGCCCAACAATCGACCTAAACCACCTCCCTTTTTGGTGAATCATTTGGCCCAACCCAACCCACACAACCCTAGAACTATAAAAAGCATTCTAAAACACAACCCTAACATTTTTTTATCACAAAAATCGTCCATGCTGCTGTCCCAAAATTTCAGTCACGATCAGAGGCCTATTTGACCCATTTACGTTCGTTTTCAGGATTCGGTCAAAACTACAAAGTTGTAGATCTTGAAGTTTTACTCAACATTATATCGTAAACTGCTGTTGTTGGTTTCGGCCTCTGAAACACTCTAGATTATTTTATAAAAAATTATATCGTAAACTGCTGCCGTTGGTGACGAATTTTCAGAAACTTTGGTAAGTTTTCGATCCTATAACTCTTGTATACGTTTGATCAATCTACGAAAACGAATTATAAGAGTGTATATCCTCATTATTCACAGATATAAGGGATTCCTATCGTGCGGGTTCTCGTTGTCGGTGTAAATTCTTTCCGAATCATTCAATTAAACATATTCGATTGTTTCGTATTATCGGTTTTGTTTCGGTCGATTCCATTGTATCCTAGTGGATGAAATCATTAGGATAATATTAAGATCAGTTGATGATTTGGTAGAATTGAGAAATATGGTTATGTTTGCGGTTTGGATTAGTTATACATGTGATTAGGGTTAATTATTTATAAACCCTAATCTGATCAGATTTTTATTTCGGTTTGTGAAGCTTTTTACTTGGTTGTTTCCTTAATGAATTTTGATGAAATAAGAGTCTAAACTTAAGTAATTTGAGTCTTCTTTCAAATGGAGTTAGTCTCATGTCCAGATATTGAGTTTAAGTTGGTCAAAACGATTTTACAAGTTTGAGTGTCGAATCTGAGTTTTTCGGTTTCTGTTTTCGGTTAACTTGTTGATTTTTGAAACGTATCTTAAAATTGAAATGGGTCTTGAAATTTTTACTGAAGTATTTTTAAAGTGTTTATAATTTTCTGTAAAAATATCATATTTTTACTCGATAAGTCGATTCAAGTTAATATACATGAGTTTGGGTTGTGAGAGAACTTAGTGGAAGTGTTTGGACTTGGGATACAATAGAATGACCTAGTTATGTCTAGGTTGTAACCCATATGCATTATGATATTGTAGATTGTGAGTTGTTGGTGGTTGAACTTATGGGCAAAACTTACTTCATTATTGAGGTGAGTTTTCGTGGCCCCATTTTCATATACATATTTTCAAATTGGGGGAAAAGTATGCTCACATGTTTTATCAACTATTTTTCATGCTGTGAATACATTTATTTTCATTTTTGGACATATGCTTGAAATGTGTGACACTATGTGACTTATATGCATTGGTTGTTGGATTCATTTTTATAAAAGGTCTTACTCTTTCGAGGGTAAGTACCTAATGTGTACTTTTAGTATACATTGAAGGTCATGTTTTTTTGCAAAAGGCCTTGCTCTCTTTCGAGAGTAAGTACCTAATGTATGCTTAGGTGTACATTGAAAGTCATTTATGGGTAGCTACAGCATACGCAAAATTTGGTTGGGTCATACTCCTTCGTGGGGTGATGACGGTTTGTGGAGATGTTTGGTTGTATTATTTCACTTGTGTGCCATTTCTATATGCATTGTCCTAAACTATTATTATCATAACAAAATGTTTTATCTTGTGGTGTTTGGTTTCAGACGTACGAAACTCACCAACATTCGTGTTGACGTTTTTGAGCATATCTTTTCAGGTTATACTAGTGGATATAAAGCAAAGGACAAGAGAACTAAGTGGACCTTTAGGGTTGCATTAAGAAATGTTCAAGACTTGTGGTACATCATAGTTATTTGTGAAGGCACGTTTCGCCTTAACATTATAGTGTATATTTGTATGTAAGATGTTGAATTCATTGTTGAAATGTATGCATAACATGAACCGTTATTCATCTTATTGGCATCATGACACATTGGATATTTTATTTCATATAGTATTCTTTATAATGATGTGTTATGATCCTATCGCCGTTACACTCCGTTGTTTCCGCTTTAGACGGGGTGTGACAGATTGGTATTAGAGTCATTGTTTATAGAGATCTAGGTGGATTGGCCTAGACAATAAATAAGGAACCCACATATAGAACACGAGTTAGGAAGTTATGTGTGCATACAATTCCGTGAAGCTAGTTGTAGCTAGTGTCGATCATTCATCTTAACCATTTCAAGTAAGAAGGACATTGTAAGCGTTTCTTCATCATCTTACGACTCTTTATGTGGTTCGTCTACATGCTAGTTAAGATTCTATAACTATCTGATCTCTTTCCGTGAATGCAAAGCTTAGTCCGATACAAAGACTTGGAAGATAAGTATTTGTATGAAAGAATGCTTTCACAATTACGGCTGCAGACGTAATTGACAAAGGTGTTCCGACGTATGTGTGCTTATCTGACCATGTTTGCGTGTCTCATGTGCTATCTCCGTGTCGTATTGTAATAATATCCCAATTGCATTCTTTACCGAATCAATCTTATGTTTGTGAGAGTCTTGTGCATTTATGCCTTGACAAACTCCAAAGTATTCAACTATTCTAAACTCATATTAACTCGAAATTATAGCAAGCATACTACTAAGACGCAATACACGTAAATTTTACTCATGGAGGAGAAACACTGGGTGGTAGTCATACAAGTGATAGTGGTGATTGAACTGATGGTTGAACTAGAGGAATTTGTATTATTGAAGGCAAGAACTGCAATGTTGTTGCGACCATTGCACAACAGTGGTGGGTCTTAATATTAAAAATTATCTTGCAAGGTTTGTAACAGCATATTGAATCATGGTAGAGCTAGCGGCACCGAAGGTAAAAACGGAACTAATAGTGAGAATTCAAATGATGAAGTGGTGAGGGCACGGAAAAAATAATAATAATAATAGTAGTAACGAAAATAGTAATAATAATAAGTACATAACTAAATAAATAAATAAAATAAATAAAGGCACTGTTTAAGGAGAAATATTCTTTCAATAATCAAATGAAAAAGTTAGTGAACAAGTTTTGGAAATTTTTATACAATGGGAGTTAATCATGCAACATATATCGGACAGTTTCATGAGTTGGCAAGGATTAGACCTCATCGCGTGGCACTCGAAGCTAAGAGAATTGAGAAGTACACCAACATATGTTCTGGAAACTCGCGGGACGGTAGAAGTGACTGAGCCTCCTACTATCCAAGGCGCAATAGTGATGGATGGATTGTTAATCGGTGAAACCATTAAGGCTGGGAATGTAAAAATAGTACCAAGAACGATAGGGTACTTGAGAAATTCGTTGATACTAACACATGAAGAGAGGGTTACGCTGGTTCACATCTTCTGTGAGTAAGGTGTGACCGCTATCATCACACATCTACATCATGTTGTATTTATTCGAACTGCAACCGAAGAGGACATGTTACAATTGAACGTGGATGACAGCTAGTCAAATTGCACCAATCAACACAGTAGGAAACTCGATAGCTTATTTTGAGTGGGAGACTCGGAAATAATTTTATTAATGGGTGTGCATAGAGACGAAAAGACATTACATAAGGGTATACTCTAGTGCTATAAGAATACTCTTTTAGCATTGACATGTTACCTTTCGGACTCGGAAGTTTTGGTGTAGTTGTGGGAATGGGAAGTTGACGAAATTTAGATAGAAATTGTATGTTTGAGAAAATATTTCGTATACCACTTAAATAGTGGTGTAATACCTGAGGTTTTCAAAGAACACTTCAAAGACGAAAAGAAACGACTCATGAGTGTAAAGGCCGATGGGTTAAAATTTCAAAACATCCTGTTATCAACGATTTCTTCGAGGTCTTCTCGGAAGACTTAGAAGGACTATATCCCTCTGTACTCGTAAAGTTTTGTATTGATCTTATTCTTAGAGCAACCCCAGTTGCAAATGCTCCAAATCACTTAACACTAATTGAATGCAAGGGTTATTTAATTCACGTTAAGATGCTCCAAGATAAGGGTTTTATTTGCCCTAGTCTTTTTCCTTTGGGAGCACCTGGTTTATTTGACTTAAAGAAAGATGGTTGTTTTCATTTGTGCATTGATTATCGTGGACTTAACAAATTACGGTCAAGAATCGTTGTCCTCTCCCAAGGATGGATGATTTGTTTGATCAACCTCAAGGTGCTCGGTGGTTTTCAAAAATCAATCTTCATTCTGGTTACCATCAATTGAGGGTACCTGAATCAGATATACCTAAGTTAGCATTGAATACTCGTTACGAACATTTCAAATTTCCCGTTACGCTTTTCGGTCTTGCTAATGCAACTATAGCATTCATATATTTACCAAACACGTATGTAACCGCATCTCGACGAATTTATCATTCTTTTTCATCTGCGACGTTCAAATTTATTCTAAAACTAAGAAGGAGCATGACGTTCCTTCAAGACTAGTTCTAGAGTTACTCTTGAAAAGAAAGGTCTATGCATTATATTGGCAGTACGAAATTTGACTACAAGAGCTTTGTTTTTCTTAGTCACATTATGAACAAAGAAGTTGTTCTTGTAAATTTTAGCAAAATAGAAGCTGTAAATGGATGGAAGGTCCCACAGTTATCGTGAAGGTTCGTAAAGCATTTGGAATTCACAGGTTATTAACGGCATTTTATCGAGAGTTTTTCAAAGATCGCTCAACTACTCTCTCTCTCTCTCTCTCTCTCTCTCACACACACACACACACACACATATATATATAAGAAGTTTGTTGTGATTGGAGGATTTCGTTGTGTATTGGGATGCATCAAAATCGAGGTTTATGTTGTGTTTTAATTAAATGGAAAAGGTAATTGCATTTGTCTCTCAAACAACTCAAGATACATAAGCATTACTATATTACCCACGATTTGGAGCTTGGAGCGGTAGCATTCGTACATATGTGTTGAAGACACTACTTGTATGGAATGAAGAACGTTATGTATACCGATCATAAGAGCTTTTAACACCCCTATGTTCAAAAGAAGTTGAATACGAGGAAAATGAGGAAGCTCGAAATATTTAGTGGCTACAATTGTAAATTTCGATATCATCCGGGGAAGACGGATGTTGTGGCAGATGTTTTGAGTAGGAAGGAAAGAGTAAGCCAAGGTGAGTGCAAGTCAAAGTTTGACGATACACTCTGGCATTAAGGATAAGATGTTCAAAATTCAAGATGAAGCGTTAAGGATACTCATATACAAAATAAAAAGTTGTGCGGGTTAGACAAACATTTGGAACAAAAAGTGGACAAGATGTTACATCATGGAAAAGATTATGGATTCCTTTACTAGGTGGTCTATGGACACTAGTAATGGACAGAGTACATAAGTCAAAATATTCCATACAACAGGAGTTGTTAAGAAGTAGTATGATATCACGGATTTATATTGGTGTCTGGGAATGAAGAAGGACATCATTTAATACATTCTTCATTTAGACAATGCATGATCTATTTGAAGTTCAAGGCTGAATACTCGAGACTCTCAGGTCTATTACGGCAACTGGAGTATCCCGAATGGAAAAGGAGAAAACATAACCTAGGATTTCATTATAAAGTTTTCTAGAACTGGTAGTGGGGGCGATTTGATTTGGGTAGTTGTGGATAAAATGACTAATTCAGCTTATTTCTAAGCTATTCATGAGGATTACAAGATGGGGATTTTGGTAAGGTGTTACATCGACGAAGTAGTAGCAAGGCATGGAGTTTTTGTATCAATTATATCTTATTTTTTTATGGTTACTTTACTTTATAATTTTGGCAAGTGTTACGGAAAGCTTTCGGAACGCGTCTTGATATGAGGACGGTTTATCATTCTCGTACTGATGAACGGAATGAGCGAACCATTCAAACCTTTGAGAATATACTTAAGTTGTGTTATTGATCTTGGTAGAAGTTGGAATACTAACTTACCACTAGTCGAGTTCTCATACAACACAATTATCATTCTAGTATTCATTGTGCACTATTTGAAGTACTTCAGAAGTGTAGGAGTCGTTCATCATAGTGTGGGCTTAAGTTGGATTAAGTCAGTTGATTGGATTGAAATAGTCCATGATGCTACTGACAAAGATCATTCAAATCAAGGAGAGGTTGGAACAGTATGTGATAAGCAAATGGATTACACAAACAAACATCGACAACAATTAGAATTTTAGGTTGGAGATTATATATTGTTTAAAACGTTACTTCGGGAAGGTTTCATACATTTTGGGAAGTTTGAAATATTAGTATATGTGTTGTAGAAACGTTCTAAATTGTTGAACGTATGGGTTCAATAACATATCGATTTGGAAGTTGTCGCAAGAGTGAAGTATTGTTCATGAAGTATTTCATATTTCAAATCTAAGAAAGTGTTGATTGATAAGGTCTTACATGTATTTCTAGAAGAAATTTATAGGGAAATACACATAACGTTGTGTAGAGAAGTTGGTAGGAGCCGTAGATTGAGAGGTCAAAATCTCGAAGCACAAAAAGTTTTAATTTGTCATGGTCCGATAAGAATGCTTAGCGAGGATCCGAATTCACTTGCCAACAAAAAGATCAAAACAAGCTTAATTATACGTACTTATTCAGTGATCGTGTTGACAGTATAGCTCCGACTGAATTTCGGGATGAAATTCTCTCAACTGGGGGATATTATACCGACCGTCACCAAACCGTAATCATAGTTCAAGCCGTAAAAACTCATTTCCGTGTTAAGACCCATCTTATGGACTTTATTGCATCAAAATATTCATTTTCGAAAAACGAATCCAACATAAAAAGAATCTTCGCAATCACACATGTAACGAAAAAGATACGAGGCTAAATGTAAATACGTTAATTGTTGGAAACTATACCATTTATTTAAACTATGCGAAATACGAAAATAATTTGATTGAGATCGTTTATTCTTAAATCATGTGACCCGAGTTTTTTTTGTGTGTCTTCGTTGTTTGGCCCAACAATCGACCTAAACCACCTCCCTTTTTGGTGAATCATTTGGCCCAACCCAACCCACACAACCCTAGAACTATAAAAAGCATTCTAAAACACAACCCTAACATTTTTTATCACAAAAATCGTCCATGCTGCTGTCCCAAAATTTCAGTCACGATCAGAGGCCTATTTGACCCATTTACGTTCATTTTCAGGATTCGGTCAAAACTACAAAGTTGTAGATCTCGAAGTTTCACTTTGTTTCTTTAGGTTTCATCCTCTGAAACACTGTAGATTATTTTATAAAAAATTATTTCGTAAACTGCTGCTATTGGTGACGAATTTTCATAAACTTTGGTAAGTTTTCGATCCTATAACTCTTGTATACGTTTGATCAATCTACGAAAATGAATTATAAGAGTATATATCCTCATTATTCACAGATTATAAGGGATTCCTATCGTGCGGGTTCTCGTTGTCGGTATATATTCTTTCCGAATCATTCAATTAAACATATTCGATTGTTTCGTATTATCGGTTTTGTTTTGGTCGATTCCATTGTATCCTAGTGGATGAAATCATTAGGATAATATTAAGATCAGTTGATAATTTGGTAGAATTGTGAAATATAGTTATGTTTGCAGTTTGGATTAGTTATACATGTGATTAGGGTTAATTATTTATAAACCCTAATCTGATCAGATTTTTGTTTCGGTTTGGGAAGCTTGTAACTTGGTTGTTTCCTTAATGAATTTTGATGAAATAAGAGTCTAAACTTAATTATTTTGAGTATCTTTCAAATGGAGTTAGTCTCATGTCCAGATATTGAGTTTAAGCTGGTCAAAACGATTTTACAAGTTTGAGTGTCAAATCTGAGTTTTTCGGTTTCTGTTTTCGGTTAACTTGTTATTTTTGAAACGTATCTTAAAATTGAATTGGGTCTTGAAATTTTTACTGAAGTATTTTTAAAGTGTTTATAATTTTCTGTAAAAATATCATAGTCATTTTAAATTTTGAAGTATTTTTAATAATTTTTAACTTTTGAGTACTCAGAAATCGTCTTATTTTATGAGCAGATTGTTTTGAGGAATTTTTAAAAATAGTAAACCATAATATTTAATTCTGGAAAAATTAAAGATTATTCTATACTCATTAAAGTCTCACTGGTTAAATTTGTAGAGTCAAATCATTTCGATAAGACATATTTAAAAATCGGTGAAGTCGTACAAAGTTTGTGGACAGAATCGGATTTTTACTCGATAAGTTGATTCAAGTTAATATACATGAGTTTGGGTTGTGAGAGAACTTAGTGGAAGTGTTTGGACTTGGGATACAATAGAATGACCTAGTTATGTCTAGGTTGTAACCCATATGCATTATGATATTGTAGATTGTGAGTTGTTGGTGGTTGAACTTATGGGCAAAACTTACATCATTATTAAGGTGAGTTTTCGTGGCCCCATTTTCATATACATATTTTCAAATTGGGGGAAAAGTATGCTCACATGTTTTATCAACTATTTTTCATGCTGTGAATACGTTTATTTTCATTTTTGGACATATGCTTGAAATGTGTGACACTATGTGACTTATGTGCATTGGTTGTTGGATTTATTTTTATAAAAGGCCTTACTCTTTCGAGGGTAAGTACCTAATGTGTAATTTTAGTATACATTGAAGGTCATGTTGGTTTACAAAAGTCCTTGATCTCTTTCGAGAGTAAGTACCTAATATATGCTTAGGTGTACATTGAAGGTCAATTATGGGTAGCTACCGCATACACATGATTTGGTTGGGTCATACTCCTTCGTGGGGTGATGACGGTTTGTGGAGATGTTTGGTCGTATTATTTCACTTGTGTGCCATTTCTATATGCATTGTCCTAAACTATTATTATCACAGCAAAATGTTTTATCTTGTGGTGTTTAGTTTCAGACCTACGAAATTCACCAACATTCGTGTTGACATTTTTGAGCATATCTTTTCAGGTTATACTAGTGGATTTAAAGCAGAGGACAAGAGAACTTAGTGGACCTTTAAGGTTGCATTAAGAAATTTTCAAGACTTGTGGTACATCATAATTATTTGTGAAGGCACGTTTCGCCTTAACATTACAGTGTACGTTTGTTTGTAAGATGTTGAATTCATTGTTGAAATGTATGCATAACATGAACCGTTATTCATGTTTTTGGTATCATGACACATTGGATATTTTATTTCATATAGTATTCATTATAATGATGTGTTATGATCCTATCACCGTTATATTCCATTGTTTCCGCTTTAGGCGGGGTGTGACAGACAATTTCATCATACTTCAAGCATTTGTTGCTTCAATAATCTTATTGATCAATCCTATAATGACTAGTCTTCCAACTTGGAAAACTACCGGGATTATTTCTTGTCTAGTTTTCCATATTGGGATATTAGAACCTTTATATTATTGGCTTCATAGATTATTACATTCATCATATTTCTTCCAATGATATCACTAGCTTCACCATAGTTCAAAAGTGAGCAGTCCATATATAGGTAACTGTAAGAATCGTTGAAATGACACTCAAATACTTAGAAAACGGTATCTCACCATTCCTTGTACCTGTAAACACTTTTTGCAGATGGGCATGCAACATTTTTGGAGCACTTATTGCTTTGTGTGGTTATAGGAGTTCCAATTGTAGGGACTACTTTTATTGGACATGGTTCGGTTATTGATATCGCGTAAAACGTCACGTTGTTACTACCGATATCTCTCTCATTCTGGAACGATTCTTGGCATTTGAACTCAAATAACACTCAAATCAATGAGAATCTGCCAAGGAGGTCAAAACAAGGTTGCACGATAAAAATCAAGCAAAACGGATGAAAAACAAAGATTCCACGCACGTTTGAAGATTCAAGGCATCAAAACAAGATTTTAAGACTAAAGTTCCCATCATCAACATCCATCTTATCCAAGATGTTCATTTTCAAAAGACGAGTCTAACAGAAGAAGAATCAACAAAAACGGATAAAGAATGAAGATTCTACGCCCGCCGGAAGATTCAAATGATTCGTACGCAATATCTGGAGATAGGAAACTCATTTTTGGGATTACTTTTTATCAAAGTCTTCATTTTTGAAAAACTAATCCAACGAAAAAAATCAACGAAAACGGACGCATAACGAAGAAAACACACGCGAATTAAGAAATGCAGCAAAAGATGGCGAACCGGGGCGGGTGGCAGCCAGCCGCCGCCGGCCAACCACCAGCCGGCGCCGGCCTCCCCTCCCCCATCTCGTTTCCGCTTTTTGGGCTTTTCGTGTACCCGGTTCCACACCTTTACGCGATTGTACGTACCCGGTGCCACACCTTTGCGCGATTGTACATACCTGGTGCACCACCTTTTCTACCTTTTGCTAAAGTGCTCTTCAAGATGCTAACATGAGCCGGATTTCTCCTATAAATAGGAGGCATGAGGCTTCATTTCAACACACACTTTACACATCATATGCATTCGTCATATTACTTCCTTACTTTCTGATTCTATTTTCTTACTTCAAAATTAGTATTAGGCTAGTTAGGAAGCTTGTTTAGAGTAGAACAAAAGCAAGGAATATCTTGTAATCTTGGGTGTACGCTTGGAATTACGCTTATTAATTCAAGTCTATTCCTTCTCGCATTCTAATCCGGGTTATTTCTTTCCTATTCTATCTTAATTAAATATGTATGCTTTAATTATGCTAGAATTAGTTTGTGCCATGATTAGCGAGTAGATTACTATTGTATTTGTTGTGATGTAGTTAGCACATATAATTATGGGATGACTTGAAATACGTCGTGAAATAATATGACGGCCCCTATTCAACTGTTTACCTGGTATAGTGCTGGAAATGCTTTTAAGCAAAGTACATACATATGGAAGCCGGTAAACGACCGAAAGTAGTTGTATTATAGATCGACATTATAAAAATGGAAACTTTATGAACGGACTTATCGTGTGATCTTAAACCTAAAACTTACATTCGCCTTTCGATTAACTAACGTGATTGTAACCTTGTAAAAAGGAGTCATGAACCTTAATACTTGGTCAATAATTATCTGCGTCAAAACTATGGTTTAATTGTAACGTCTTGCAAGCATCATTAAAAGCAATGTGATTACGTGGAATTACCATGAGTATAGTACACTTCCAATCACAATGTAATTATCATGTAAACATCACGAAGCAATTAAATTCACAACGGAAACATCGATAAACGATTAAATACATTGTGAACTACCATAGCATTTTCTGACATGGTCTGGGTTTAACTTTCTGCAAAAAGCCGTCAGCATTCTAATTAGATTAGTTTAAATTAGATTAGAGTAGGTAGGCTATAGGCTAAATAACCATTTACGAAAACCTATGGATTTGTTAATTATATCTAGAAAGGCAAGCTTAAAATCCAATCTAAACTGATACTCTTTCCTAACCGGTAAAACCCTAAATAAAGATACGCAAGAAACCTAAACATTTTCCCTCGATTATCACTCTTAAGTTTTACTAATAGGAATTGGTAAACAAGTTCGAACATAAACCCTAAGTTAGTTGTTTATAAGACTCGTAATCTTTATGGTATTAAGAACGGTTAGACGTGTTATGGACTTGCTACTCTGTTCCTTCGCCCACAAGCATGCGTTCAATAATATGGGCTACTGACTCCCTCACAGGAGAGTGTGGAGAGTTGAGCATCGTCTGTCTGGCCAGAATCATGACACCTTAGTTCCTTGTGACATATTAGTTGATAACCGACTAATAGGGAATCTATTGGTTATACCATAAGTTATTGAATCTTGCAAATAATTCTAATTTAGTTAATCATTTTTCCCATGAAAGTCATCATCCTATATTATTAGCTAATGAACTCACAACATATACTACTTTCCATTATCTGATTTATTATTACATTTCATTCGCTTTATTTACTTTACTTAGTTAACTGAACCAAACTCCCAACGCACTCTTTTAAAAACTTGTACTAGAAAGTAACGATTGATTGGATCACCTCCGTTTCAATTCAGTTTCTCTTTAAGAATGACTCTAGGTCATACTTACCATCTACTAACCCTTGGTTCAGTATTAGTAAGTCATACTTAGACCCCAGCAAATATAAATTTAAAACACCCACCGATTGGCGTTGTGATCATTTGCGTTTGCGATGGTCAGAACACCATCAGTTATCATGTTTTACGGTTATATTTTGGTCTTCGATTCCCTAAGATGTATGGGTCATAGTAATATTGAAGTTGTTCCTCATCAGATATTTAGGACCATACCTATTCTCAAATTTCTTGTATATACGCCAACGTAAGTTTCATAGTACTCTGTATAATTTATCTAGCGGTTCTAATTTCAGTTATGAGTAACCAAGTTATTTAAGCCAAGGAATTCCAATCAAAGTTTCAAGTATATTATCTATGATATGGAAATATGCCATCATGGTCTAAAGTTACCGACATGTTAACTTCGATGATGTTTTCCTCATTATCTAAACTATAAATTCAACCAAAGTTCGTAGCTATATTTGCAATTAGTTGTTTTAGAGGGTGTTTTAAATGTTTATTCCTAATAAAATAAGCAGATAAATTAGCTTTTCAGAGTGTGTCTGGATTTACTAATATGCTGCAAACAAGCACTTAAATAAGATCTCAAGCAACCTCCTAGTTATTCAGGAAAAAGCAGGAAACAAAGATTTACAAGTAACAATTTGTGTATTTCACTGTTTAAATACCATTTTATACACCATAAAGACTTGAAGACCAATTTCTGCCTATTTATGCCCCTGTTTGATATTTTGGGAAAGACCATGAACGAGATTTCTTGGGATCTTCAAAGTGAAATAAGTTCAAATGATGGTATATTTATTTTCTTCTTCTTCTTTTTTAATTCTTTTTCAAATTCTGCCTATTTATGTCTCTATCTTTCTGATTAACAAAAGATCAACTATTTATTTTAGTCATACGAAAAGGCTGCCTAATGGATTAAGGCTCCGGTTAACCTGCCAACCTAAAAACCATCTGAAGTTTTTTTTTATCCTAACCCGTCAAGCCGAATTGACTCGCCAACCAGCAGGTAAACCGTCAAATTTGACCCAACCCGTTTGACATGAATCCAACTCGCCAAATTGACCCATTTGACCCAAAATCAACCCATCAACCTGCTTGATCCCATTTACCTAAACAAGTTATGCGGATCGTGATCGGATTGGTTACTTTTGACCCGCCAACCTGTTTATCAAACCAGGTCAGGTACAGTTTGAGTGATGTCGACCCGCCAACCCAACCCGAATCGCCACCTGGGCTAACCTTTTCCCCAAAAAAATAATTGTATAAATAGACCTTTCGGAATGAATATAGTTAAGAAGCTGTTTTTCATTACCAATATGAGGTGGGTGGTTTACGAAATGGTTTTCTATAATCATTATCAACTGGTGGTGATTATGATTTCTCTGAGGTCTATGTTTGTCAGCCCCAAAAAAGAAATATGGACAGTGTTAGAAACATATTTTAAGCTGAATATTATCTTATAACCTAATATGTGTTTCCTTTTCTTGTAGGCAAGAAAACTGAAGCACCAGATTTGGTGTTTCTTATACATGTGATTGATATCATGTCAACAATTCAGAGTCCCTATAGTATAAAATCAATAAGCTCATGGCCATATACCCAAAATTTTATAATGTTCCCATGTTGGCCTTTGAGCCTCTTGATGGTGCTTATTGTCTGTTCTAAGTTCAAACCTTTCTTGGTCACTTTCTGCCATCTTAGAGGAAAACTGCTTCAAAGTTGGGTAGTGCCAGCAGTAGGTTTCATGGTATCTACTTAGGCTCAGCCTGAGTTCTTATCTTCATCATACTTCTAAAGGAATAGAATGTGATAACAGTTCTATATATGCAGTATTTTATACCATCAGCAAAAGATGTCATTAATAATCACATCGAAGAAGCTATATTGAAGGCCGATAGGATTGGAGTCAAGGTCCTTAGTCTCGCTGCCTTGAACAAGGTTTGTTAAAAATTGTCTTCCAAAACAAGACAGAAGCAATGGAACATTTATATAGTTGTCAATTTAGGCAGGTTAGATCTTGAGTTAGAACATATGATTGTGTAGAAGCCATCCGGTTGGATCGGGTTTCAAAGATAACCCAGATTGTTATTCCTTTCCTCATGATTAGACACAAATTGAAATGAGACAAGAAAAAAACTTACTATACTTTAGAAACCTTTTTAAAATACTTTTTTTTTCTTTTCAGAATGAAGCTTTGAACAGAGGTGGGACACTTTTTGTCACGAAACTTCCTAATCTTAATGTTCGTGTAGTACATGGAAATACATTGACTGTAGCGGTCATTCTTAACGAGATTCCTCATGATGTTGAAGAGGTGTTCTTAACAGGATCAACTTCGAAGCTTGGAAGAGCCATTGCCCTTTACTTAGCCCGTCGTAAAGTTAAAGTATTGGTAAGTTGTTGGGTGCAAACCCAATCCCACATCGGAAAGTGAAAGATAATTATGTCTCCATAAAAGCTCATGGGCTACTTCCTCTATCACCAATGGCTTTAGAGTGGAACCTTAGTGGGCTTATATGTTAGACATGTTGTGGGGCTAAAGTATTGGTCCTAACAGTAATGTGATCCACAAATTTAATTAAATAGGAAATGAATCGATGCAAACACATTCCTAAATCGTTTAGGTAAAATCGATATGTATTTTATGCATACTTAACACACTTGGATATACAAAAATAATGATTTATCCCCCTAATTTTATATCGTAAAAATATCAAGTTTTGGTGCACGTCACCTAACCCGTAGAAAACTAACTGTACGAACTTTTGGCATGAAATCATTTTGACATGCTACCTGTTTTGTCCATTTTGCCACCTCTTGTCATCTTCATATGCCCGAATCTTGATCTGGACAGCTAATTATTTTACGCAGATGCTTACTCAATCCATGGAAAGATTTACGGGCATTCAGAAAGAAGCTCCTCTAGAAAACCAAAAGTTTTTGGTGCAAGTGACCACACATCAAGCAGCTAAACACTGCAAGGTTAGATTGGGTTCGCTGTTTAATAATCTTTGTTGGTACTTGATAGTCTGGTAAAGTGGCAATGGGCAAAAAGGTGATTTAACTTTACCAGTGTACGCAGTGATTCAAATCATCTCATGATTCTAATTATTTACTAGACATGGATTCTGGGCAAGTGGTCTTCAACAAGAGCGCAAAGATGGGCACCACCAGGAACCCATTTCCATCAGTTTGGGGTTCCCTCTGTGTTTGAATTCAGAAGAGATTGCACGTACGGTAAGCTTGCAGCCATGAAGCTTCCAGAAGATGTTCAAGGCCTTGGCACCTGCGAGTTAATATAAATAGATGGATCGCTACTGATACAATCAGGAAATGGCTTGGGGGTTTACAGTTTTTTATATTTTTAGAATGGAAATCACACCCCACATATTATGTATAGTCACCTATATTGTATACATATTATCTCACGTGATACTTGAACCCACAACCTCTTGATAGATGGGTTAGCAAAAGACCCTTTGGTCTGCGGACTTCGTCATGTGTAAAAAGACAATTTCCTGGTTAGGTAATGGAACACGGAGTTGGAAAATCATTAAATTGGGGTAAAAAATAAGTAGCAAAATTGATTTTACTATATTTAGCGGGAGAGGGGACAATGTAGTACTCTTGAATATTAATTTTAAATTTCGTTTTGAATTGAATTTACTTGTGCTTTTATTTTTATATTTTGGACAGTACACACTGGAAAGAGGTGCGGTTCACGCTTGTCATGCAGGTGGGATCGTTCATCTTCTTGAAGGTTGGACACACCATGAAGTAGGCGTGATTGATGTTGACCAGCTTGATATAGTCTGGCAAGCAGCTCTAAAGCATGGGTTTGAACCAGTATGAAGATGTCTTTTAACAAGTAAAATAGTGATGCTCAAATTATAATAAAACATAAGATAGATGATCGCACTTGTTGCTTAATATTAACAATATTATAGAAACATTTGGGTAAAGTGTCAAATGCAACTTTTAACTACGATATTACCAGCTTAAAAAGAGTCAGATACCGATTTGATTGTGTGATAATTAATGGGCATGAGGTTTACTATAAGACTCAGGTTTTTATTGAAGTTTTGCGTTTAATGTGTGATCCTCTTTTGCATATGACAACCTTTGGTATTTAATCTAGCTAACTATATGTAAGTATGTATCTACTCAGTAATATGCTAACTCGATCAGTGACCATCAATATCATGGTTACTAACCTTTATGCTAACAGTATTTGTCTTTAATATCCGAACTTAATAAATAGTGACTACTATTATCGTCACTAAGACGTGAATCTATATCATATAGGTTATAGTAACCGCATATACAGTCTCATAGTTTTTGTCCTCGAAATGGAAAGACGGTGTGTCTGTCATGAGAAATGGTTACCACTTAATGACTTAGTTTCAGTTATAGAAGACAAGGGTGAGTTGTTAGGAATTTGCAGCGGAAACATACAACTAACATCACCTATTGTTAGCAAAAAGCAAACCCAACAAACGTTCGTGTAATTGCGTTACACCCACAAACAATAAACGGATAGACAAATCGCTCACCAAGCAATTAAACAAAGCAAACAAGATAATAAACACGAACAATATGAACACAAGGATTCAACGTGGTTATGTCCAATCTCCAACTTGGAGATTGGTTTAGTCCACGGGGCCAAACCAGAGAGTTTTTCTTTATTACTTTTATGGCTCAAGGATTATAATAATATAGGGTTTATATTTATAGGATACACATAACTTTGACACCAAGCCAAACAAAAAACTCTAGCCCGTTTAATAAATATTCACAAAGTCTCAAGGGCCCAACAATCTCCCACTTGAAGATTAATTAAACCCCAAAATTAGTAATTCTTCATCTCGTCCCTTCAACAATGTCACACGTTCAAACTTCATACCGCCGAAATACCATTCGGAACACGTCGCTCGACCACATTGATTCGGAAGACTTTCGACACAAAGCTACCAGAACACTCACATTATGAAACTGGGACCACTCTCTAAAACACCATCATCTTCTAGGCCCAAGAAGATTTGTTGAAGAGTGCGAAACTTCAACCATGAGATTCTAACAAGAGACACCCATCTCTTCAACTCGTCGATTACAGCCACGTCTGATCTTACCACCGACATGTCATCGATCATCCGTACAGAATTTCGTCCATCTGATTTTCCTTCCCAGCAATCAGAAAATCACCGATAGAACTAACACGTAGATCATCATCAAGTTTTATTAGTGAGAACGCAGTCACAACCTTGAAACCTACATTACCAACTTTCACTTTCCCGCTGGTACACCGACATAAAAACGTACGTACGATTTCTATGAACACATCTTCTGTAACTCAGCCCGCTCCCACTGTACGAATAAAAATAACAATCGTGGCTCTCTGAGAAGACTCTGGTTCACAACACTCGGTCAGTCAAAAGTTACTTTGCCATTGGAGAATAACAACGAAGGTCTGAATGCTCTAGGGTTGCCGGAATTTGCACACAAAACCTGTAGAAACTCGAGATCCATCAATCGCACAACCGTCTCAAGACTCCCACTAGTTGCCAAACTCCCACTAGCCTCGACATTTCCCTCGATTCCAAACTCCCTAGAGTTACCGATACTCTCAACAATATCTTGAAAGCTCAAACAGGACTTACAAGATTATCCGCCTCTAACCCACTCGAAAATTCCTAATTGATTCCTCGAGAAGATCCGCTCAATCGTTGAACCAAACTCATCAATCGATACCCGAGCCCAACCAACCGCGTTCTATCCGACTTCTTCTACATATCAATCAATTATCTCAAGTGTGCAAGCTCTAACCTGCCTAATCATTCCAAACCTATGAAATACCCGACCAAACATATGGTCTCCAATTTCAACCCGCGAGCGATAACCAAACTCTTTCGATAACTCCCACTGTCAATTACCAAAACATATGTGGTACCGTTTATTACCCAATCTACCCAATTGAGAAAACCATCCTCTTAAGCTACGTAATAAACATCACATCTTC
This sequence comes from Pseudognaphalium luteoalbum, assembly GCA_963422505.1. NCBI lineage: Eukaryota > Viridiplantae > Streptophyta > Magnoliopsida > Asterales > Asteraceae > Pseudognaphalium > Pseudognaphalium luteoalbum. The sequence goes on from OY730194.1 coordinate 5,973,458, forward strand.
AATAATTCAGTTTGTATCAATAAAGTTCCAGAAACATCACGTCCCTACACTCGCAACATCAAAACCTAAGTTTGATAACGTTCATTTATTCTTTTGCACAGGATCGCAAAGAATAATGAACACGAATCCACAACTCGGATTCCAAAACTCTCAACGCAACAAACCACCAATCGAAACTCGATCACCAACTCCATTACCACCGCGATCAATCATCATCATTACGCAACCTGCTTCTCGCCGTGTCATCACGTCACAACCACCGGAAAAAACCCTAATCAGTTCAATCTGAAAAACCAACTCACCGAGTTCATCGCGGTCCAGTAAAAAAATGAGTCTATAGATCTCGATAACATGTTGCAAACAAATCCTAAACCGTGTCGTTCCCCGATGATTATCTTCTTTGGATCTAGATCTACACTGATTACCTGCGCACAATAATCCAAGATCTCTATCTCCAAATAACTAAAACCCTAACCATCAAACAAACCTCATCTCGATTATGCTTTCATCCGCCATAGTTCACAGTCGCTCAACCTTGAGCTCTGATACCAGTTGTTAGGAATTTGCAGCGGAAACATCCAACTAACATCACCTATTGTTAGCAAAAAAAAAACCCAACAAACGCTCGTGTAATTGCGTTAAACCCACAAACAATAAACGGATAGACAAATCGCCCACCAAACAATTAAACAAAGCAAACAAGATAATAAACACGAACAATATGAACACAAGGATTTAACGTGGTTATATCCAATTTCCAACTTGGAGATTGGTTTAGTCCACGGGGCCAAACCAGAGAGTTTTTCTTTATACTTTTATGGCTAAAGGATTACAATAACATAGGGTTTATATTTATAGGATACACATAACTTTGGCACCAAGCCAAACAAAAAACCCTAGCCCGTTTAATAAATATTCATAAAGTCTCACGGGTCCAACATGAGTGACTTATTCGTTGAAAATGTATATATTCGTGGTAAATGTATATATTCATGATTAGAGCGTGTAATTAATTTTTCTTTTTGGAAGGAAAAAAAATCTTAGATTCCGAAGCTTTGATTATATTCATGATACAATCTAATTCAACAACAAAAATATAATGAGAAAGTAGTGATTTACACAAACTTCCCTTATAGTACCAAAGTTATACACAATGATCCTTTGTTTGAAATCATATGTTTTTGGTTTCTTTAAAGTCTAACCACTAATACTACAAACAACTACAATACTTTAAGTCTTTTCTAAATTGAAAAATGTACGTAGTTCTTAAGTAGTCGATTAGTTAGAGACAACAGTTGATTAGTGGAGATGCTTAATGGTTAACTAGTCTTGTAATGTTATAAGTAAACATAGGTTTGAAAAGGGATAAAGATCTTGAAAGTGTGATTTCGAAAATTTTACTTCACACAATCTAAACTTTAACATTCCTTGACACTACAATTGCATACTTGAAGCATTTTAAGAAAATTATTTTACTTTTTGATCGTGTACCTAAAATAACTTACTATGCATCACCAAACAAACAATACATCACATACACTAACAACATTCCAATTTGTATAACACACCTTACAACAATACTATTATACTAACAACATGGTGACGATTCACGAACATGTACACAATAACTAAAGCAAGCCCATCTCATCAATCTTTCAACTAATAAATCTTTATAAATACATTATCATAAACTCATTATTAAAACTACTTTCGCCTCATTTCATAAGGAGAAAAACAAATGTGAATAACTAGAAGTCCAACTATTACATAAAGTGACACCACTTAAGAACTACCGAAAACTACTTAAATTACATTTATATTTATACATGTTTCTCGGATTTTAACCCTAAACTTCTAATACATATATTCAAATAATTTCAATTTAGGGTTTTGCTAATGTGTACCCATGTGATACACGTTAAGATGAAATTAATTAATTCGTAATTTCCTTATATATTAGAATTTGTAATTAATATATACATAAAAATGATGATTATTAAAGTGAATTAATAAGTATTTAATGCAAATTCTGATATTTAAAAAAATTACAGGTGCAATAAATGCTGCTTAACATGTGTCATACGAGCACACATCAACAAAACCCATTTAAGACTTAAATTCTTTAGCACATACTTTTATTTAAATACAATATTGACAAGCGCAGAAAGAGAAAGGGCTAGTTTGTAACAACAAAGAAGAAAAAAAAATTGTTAATCCAAACACAAAAAACGAAAAACCAGAGAGAAAATAAAAACAAAGAGGGCTTTCTTCAACTTCTGATTCAAAATCCCCACCGGTACCAAAATCAAACCATCAAACAAAACATAAATGTTGCGGTGAAATTAAACCAAAATTCATCGAATTGATACTAAATTGAATGCTTATTGTATTCAAATCGATCGAATTAAGTTGAAGACTGTGTGAAATCGAACAATTTTTTCGTTTTATGAATCTCAATTTTGGTTATGCAGCTACGATAATGAGGTTAGGGTTACCAATTTCTATTCGTTTATAAAGTTAATTTCAAGCTTAAATCTTTCCAATACGCTGTCGTATTGGTCAAATTGTGTGTTCAAGCTAGCGAATTTGTGTTCGGAAGTCCAGAAACTTTAATTCGGTTGATCAATTTGTTTCTTTTTAAGCTTAATTTATAAGCTTTTGTAATGTTAATTGAATTGTGAGCTTGCTTTGAGTTGAAAAAATGCTGCGGTTTACTGAAAATTGAGGAAGTTTGTGTGATGTAGATGTGATTAAACTTAGGGTTTGTGTAATTTCGGATTTGAATTTGAATAATTTTGGGGAGTATGTTTTGGAGGGAGAGTTGGTTAAGAGGTGTGTTTTTAGTTTCGAAGCCCTAGTTAGGGTTTGTCGATGATGTGTATTCGGTATTCACTGCGTGAATTGTTATTGAATGGATTGAATTTCTTTTGGAAGATGGGCATTTGTAAATGTAGAAAACCCCTAATTTAGGTTTTGGTTTAGTGAAGTGAAAATTAGAGAATCTTTTGTAGTGTTTTATGGAAGTTTTGTATTGAGAAATGCAACCACCGTCACCGCAACAGCGATCACGGATCAGTCTTGCGGAATTGAAAAGTAGAATAATTGGGAGGCTTGGACCAGAGAGATCGAAGCAGTACTTCGATTACTTGAATAAGTTTTTGAGTTTGAAGTTGGCTAAAGCTGAATTTGATAAACTTTGTTTAAGAACCATTGGGAGAGATGGGATCCCGCTTCATAATCAGTTAATTCGTGCCATTTTAAGAAATGCGTGTACAGGGAAATTTTCAGTTGGTAATAAGAAATCTTCGGATGGGGTATTACATCAAAACGGGTCGATTCCAATTGTACCAAATGGGGACGTTTTGTCACCGTCTACACGGAAAGCTAGAACCGGAACTCGTGAACGAAGAGGTGGAGATCGTAAAAGTGCTCTCGGGCCAAATGGGAAGATGGCACATTCTTCCCCGTCATCATCTATTCAACACTCAGATGAATTTAATAATGTACTCGAGAACGGAAATGCGTCATCACCCGATACTCGAAGGACCGGGCAACAAGTTGAAACTTTAGAAAGGAATGAAGGGAAATTAGATGCTCCACTTGGGGTTACTTATTGGCCGGTTAGTATAGGTGGGACCTGCAGGGCCCGATCTAGTAATAAATTTGTTGGTGCATCTGACACCAATGGTTTATTAGAAACAATAACGTTAAAGGAACGCATGGAGCTGGTTGCTGCAGCACATGGCGTTCAAGGTGTGTCGATGGATTCTGCTAATGCAGTCAACAATGGATTGGACTTGTATTTAAAAGGTTTAATAAGGTCTTGTTGTGAACTTAACCGGGCGCGTCCAGGATCAGGGTCAAGGATCAACGGTGTGATACCTGGTCATCATTTTCAAACGCACGTACACGAATCAAAACGCCTGATATCAATGTTAGACTTTAGAGTTGCTATGGAGCTAAACCCTAGGCAGCTCGGGGAAGATTGGCCCGTACTGCTCGAGGAATTATGTACACATGCTTTTGAGGAATGACATACATTTGTGAACTAACAATGCTGTATCTTTAGTCAGCTTGTGGTGTTTGATGGATCAATGAGTGCCCCTCAACGTGGGACCCGTACTGAACGCAATAACACCACATTTATCAGCAACCAACCAACAGGAAGTTATAAAAGAAATGGCTGATTTTGGTTGCTCTGTTGTATGATTAGCATCATTTTCTCCTTTTACTGTAATTTAGTCAATTGGGTAATTTGAAAAAGTTTTGCAGGAATAATTTGTCCCGCACAGTGTTTTAGTAAAGTTGAAACTGCATGATCCGAGGTTTCTTGTATATGTATTTTCAACATCAAGAATCGATTGAAATATCAAATTCAAACAACATGTTCTCATTTTTATCAATTGTGCATGTCTCTGTTTGTTGTTATACTTGACCTGCAATCTGCATAGATGGATGCATATTGCCCAAATTGGTACATACAGTGATTCAGTGGCTGATACTTAAGGTAGTTCTGTTTCTAATATTTCCATTACAGTTTCGAAAATTACGTGTCGGTGATGTTATAAATTTGCAGGCACATGAAATTAGCGTTGGTGCTTTTTAGTCGTTCCTTGTATCCAAATATGGAGCAGATGCATACCAACCCGTTATTAAATGGTACGCCTTTTCTACACTTTTTGATCATGGTGGTTGTAAAGTAGTTGATATTACCATCCTGTTAGTTTATATTGGCTTTGCATTAGTTTAGCTTATATAAAAATAATGCCGAGAAAATAGATCTATTTTTATAAACTATTTTTGTTAGTAGTTTAGGCTTAGGGTTGCTTCCATATTATGGTGATATTGCTATTATGGAAATCAAATTATGTGCGTAGGATGTTCACTAAAAGCTGATTCGTGTTAATATTGAATTGGAATTGTCATTTTTTTGTGTTTGCATGCGATTGGCTCTTCTAATAACAAACACTAAATCTGCTGTATCAAAAAAAATTTATATGGAACTTTGTCTGAAGGTAACTACAAGTAATTCTGTGATTAGTGAACATATTTTAAGTTGCTAACGAATTCTCTCTTGTTAGAAAGACCAAAAATGGTGAATTTGGCGGTAAGTTTATTGGTTTATTATATATTAATTATTTTGTGATTGTTATCTTTTTTTATGATAATGTCACATGATAATGTGACAGATGGTGACTTGAATCCAGTTTGTATCATTGTAAAGCCGTAAAGCCAATTGTCATTATGCATAGAGAATGAACTGGATGATTAAGATGTTGACTATTTCATTTTAAACTTAGGTAGAAATACAACACATATTTAGAGGTATTATAGAGTGTTAATGTTATGTGTTTTATTATTGTTATCCTGCACCTATTATTACGAACTTGTGTTTGACTAATGACAATCTCAGTTGTATCAAACTTGTTAATTAATAGGGGTGTTTTTGGAATTGCTTATTTAAGGTCTTATTTACTTATAACTGATGTTTACAGATAATCAGTATCACAGATACTTGGGTTGGTACATAATCTAAATTTTAAGCAGATAACTACTTCAAAATAAGCAATACCAAACACCCCCTTAAGATAACGGGATGAAACAGGTCCTACAAAAATGAAAATGGATGTCTATAGGGTGTTCCTATGTGTTGCTATATTGCGTGTACATAAAGGCGAGTTCCTGATAGCTTTTTTTTTCTTACCACAAAAATGTTCCACTGTGAACAAGTGATTTCATAAAAGACATCGCATGCTTTTATTCAAGTAATGCTGCATAAACAACAATTATACCTTAACTGATGTTTTTTATTCATGATGATGTATGACTTGATTTGGATCTTGAAAAAAAAAGCATGCTTTTATTCAAGTAATGCTGCATAAACAACAATTATACCTTAACTGATGTTTTTTATTCATGATGATGTATGACTTGATTTGGATCTTGAAAAAAAAAGCATAAATATTTACAAAAACGACTTTTCTATTGTCGCACTAGTACACCTCTGTTTAGCACTAGATTCACAAGAGCCCATCGAGACACAAATCAAAGTCATACTAATATGATAATATACTGTTGCAGGGTAGTAAGGTGACACCGACGTTGACTTTGTTAAGCATGGTCAATGGAGAAAGGTGATGAACACGTATTGTTGTGCCATACAAAGATCTTCCAAAATGACTTTTGCTTGCGCTTTCGAGCACTGTTTGATGTTAACTCTGATTCTGTTCTGTGAAGCATCTCCCACATTACTTGAACATCCTCATACCCACATGTTTGTATATCGTCGTGTAGTTTCAAAAGCCCAACACCTGGTCAATACGAACGAACAAAGTTAACAAAGTAGTCTTCTTTGAGTTCAGGTTCTGAAACTAAAAAGAAGATAATGTTATAATACAGCAGGTGTATGTTTTATTATTTGTACACCCAATACTTCAAACTCGCAATGCACATGATACAACTTACCTCAGTTTTGGTGTATGAATAAAAAGTCTGATGTAAATTACTAAATATCACCTCTCTTATTAGAGGTGACAATTTTAGACCCATTGGTTAATTATGAGTCAATTTGGTTAAGTTTTTGGATGGGTCTAAATGGGTTTTTCAATATAATTTATAATTGTGTAACAATTAACCAACGGGTTTGGATGGGTCTAGCGGGTAAAATTTTTTTCCACCTCATTTCATTTTTTTCATTTTTCACTCAAATAAAAAAAAAGTTTGGTGAACCCGATGACCCGACCCGAGACCCAATTGACCCGGACCCGTTTAGACCCATCTTTCTAAATGACCCATCTAGATCCGGACCCATTTAGACCCAAACCCATCTAGACTCGAGACCCGACCCGACCTATTCATCTTGCCACCTCTATCTCTTATGATACGGGTGAACTTATACCAGTTGGTTTCTATTTTAAGGATCATTCTCAACATCATCACCTAATATCACAGGGGAGGTACCAATATCCAATCAGTACTTGCTATCTTAAAGGATATTAAAGCCTTGAAGGTTAGGTTAGGTCAAGATGGTTGTCAGTTAGTAGTGTAGTTACAAGTCAGCAAATCAATAGTGTGAGTGGGAACCCTTGATGGGAATCTTTGCAGATATTTAGTTAATAAACAAATCATATGTCATAAGAAGAAACTAGTGATCAAGATTTAATCTTAATTAAAAAACCCTAATGACATCCAACCTTATCTTGGATCAAGAATGATCACAATGCACTTCCTTATATCCATCTCTTTGATCTTCTTTATTCTCATTCACTCATTTTTTACCCATAAGAAATCACATGTTTATTATTACCATATACCATAAGAATGAGAAAGCCTTAGCAATAAAATATAGAAATATCGCAACAAATTATTCCAATTCTCGCGAGATTGAGTGTTTTTGTTGTTGTAAAACAAATTAGTCCCTTTCTCTTAACCTATTATCCAATCAGATCCTAGTTTGTGTCTCTATTAACATATTTTTGTTTGGTGTATGTTGATTTATATATTGGCCATGTGTCCCATATGCTTGATGACTAGCCTTGATGATTAGCAAAGATTAAGAGAGAAATTAGTTGTTTTAAAGCATATTTTATAAACAATATGATGAGTCCTCAAAAGATGTTTTAGTTGAATCAAGTTTAGATTAGATGATGCAGGCTAAGTATAATAGAAAAATAAGACTTCTCAACTAAAACCAAGAATGTTGCTTTACTAGTGTTTTGGAATAATGGTGGTATTCCCCTTCTGGAAAAAGGAGACCTTTGTCCAATCATGTTCATGTCTACTTTTCAAGTTCTACCTAAATATGCACCATGATAATTTGTCATATACAAAATAACAAAAAGGAAATTTATTTTATTTGATTTAAAACCTTAATTTATCTAAGCATTTTTCTAAACATATCTCTAAAGGCTAAAGTAAGAGCTCTGGTGTACACACATGGTTAACTGTTGTACCTAAAAATAATTGCCCCTTAAAAATAAAACTCGTAATTAACTCTCATGTACAACTTTTACGTGTATTAACAATAGCCTAAAGGATATGCTTAGAAATATTATATACTTAATATGGTAAATATGTGAAAAGAAATATTCAGTCATTTAAAGATGCTGAATTATATTTTAGTGGTTTCAATTATTTATGAGACACACTACAATTATTATAGTTTTCATTGTAACATAAGAAATGGAATTATCAAATACTATTTTATATTAAACTAATTGGCCGATTTATATTTGATTACACAAAAAAAGAATCAAGACAATACTATTGGTGATGTGTAATTGTATATGGCGAAGAAATGAGACGACTCATATCCTCATTCTTAGATGACTTAGACTGACATGAATCGTTTGCCATCTCTTTTAAATCGTCTGTGACTCTTTTGAGTCGAAAAATCAGACAAATTTTAGTTAAAGTCATATCTCTCTTTATATATAATATAGTACAACTACTATTAGATGTATATATATATATATATATAAATGAACCAAGTTTTATGTTTTGAAACTAATAGAGTTTTTCTATTTTTACTTTTTCAGTTAAAGTTAAAGAACATTCCTTGTAGTTAAAGAACATTCAATCACAACTTTAAATTTATTTTCCAAAAAGAAAAGAATTAATAAACGATTTTATAAAAGAGAAAGAAAACCAATTTGACTATGATCTATCATAGAAAAGTAGCCACAAGTAAAGCAAACGTTAAAGTTATTATTATGCATCGCAAAGGTGTACGCCTTCAAGACATTCACGAGACTATAGATAGTTAGATACTATTAATAGCAACCATTTTATAAAATTTAAATCTAATATTTCAAAATAAAAACCATTTTATTATATATTTTTGAAGTAAAATCAATCGCCGATTGGAATTTCATATTAAAAAATTATGCCAATATCTCTTATATGTTGATCGGTAAATGAATTGTTATTTTAAAAGTATAATCATTCCAAAATTACAAAACTCAAATACTTTAGCATAGCCAGTAAATTTTAAAATCAAATTAACTTCTCATACATGCAGATTGATCAATTCATCAAAAATTAAGTTATCGGATTTTTAATTATGATAATACATAGGACCATAATTATTTACTCATTCAAAAACAACATAAACATCCACACAATTACAAACCCAAAATCTCAATACACAACAACAACATCACCCAATATAGCGGGGAGGTAAGATTTAGACAATCATACATATAACCGAAAGTATACAGATTAATAAAAAAAAAGTACTGTAGAAGAAAAAAACTAACCGTTGTTACGTGATTTAACACGAGCAGCAACAGCAAGCCAAACACGTCTAACAGGGAAAACCATTTTATGCAACCAGTTCATGAGCTTTTGTTTCCCAACTCGTTTCCTTTTTCTCCGATTCCTTCGTCTGAGTTGACTCGGTACAATACTTCTTAACCAGGCCAGTACTAGTCCTATTTATCGTTTCTCTCCCTCCTTATTTATAAGGAAAGAGAGAAACCACTAATAAACATATAAAAAAATTTAAATAAAAATATGAAGCTTGAAAGATTGCTTGAAAGTGTTTTTCACTTGTTTTATAAGACAGCAGAGTAACAAGTTCAGAGATATATATGAGTGTGGGTTAAGGGAAGAGATGGACTTTATATATTGAGAGAAAAAAGAGTGAATGTACAAGTGATGAAGCGTGTGGTACATGTGGAGTTGAGTATTTGGTGGCTGATTTTGCTTTTTAATGTTTTTGTTGGTGGTAGTAAATGTACAACTTTAATTTGTAATCTCACCGTCACGTAAGAAATTGAAAAGCATTTATTTAGGTTATTCAAGTTTATTAATAAATTAATAAATAGATAATTTTGACTTTAATTTGATTTAAATAATAAAGTATGGCTTAAAATGATTTTCATAATAGTAAGTTTTAATTACCTTTTGGTTTTAAGTTTTAAACTTGTTTTATTTTGGGTTGAATGCTAGTATATACATGAGATTGTTGATTCAATTTCTAAGAATGAGATAAATAAATATATATTCGTAGATTAATGTATATATTTGAGATACCGATGTGCGTATGAGTCTTGTCTTTCTAAGAAAAACATATTGCTATATCGTGTATCATATGGTTGTTTTTGGTTGAAGTTTTATTAGTTGATAGGTAAAATTGATGATACATTATGGATATATGTTGTAAGAAATAAAGTGTCGCGCGTAATAATCATCGTATAAGTTTTAAGTTGGCGATATGCGAAAAGAGTGTGGTTTTGACTTGTGACTTCAAAACATTGAAAACGATAGTGATTGCATATAAATGTGGGTACGGATCTCCCATTCTAAAAACATGTAGCAAGTCTATCTCATCAAACCAAATTAATACTTAGCTTACACAAACAAAACCGATTTAGAAAAAGAAAAATCCGTATAGATAAAGCATGTGTTTGATTAGGTTTTCATAAAACAAATTAAACGTATATTTCTCAGTATACAACGAGCAGAAATATATAATAGCATATATTTTTTGTGAAAAATTGGTGTGATTATAAAAAGAAAATCGTTTAAATCATCTATTGATATGCTAGTAAAATGATGTTCCAAATTTATACATACATCCATATTGTTTGTTAATCTATCTCATCAAATATGTTTAAATCATCTAATTTTTTATCATAGATATTGTTTTGTATTTATTCAAGGGAGGTGATAATTACAATATGAAAATTGATGTTTGCACCAAATTGTACATATATTAAAGCAGACAATAAAAGTTATTATAACACAATTATGATATATTAATTAAAATTATGTATTGTATTTATTAATATCCTTAATCAAAGTATATTATAGGGTTGACAATTTTCGACACGACCCGAAACACGATCCGAGACCAATTCGAAAATAAGCGGGTTAAGTCATAATTTTTTGACTCGTTGACCCACCAACCCGAAACCTGGTAACCTGATTTTTTTCATGTCAGATTCGGGTAACCCGATGGGTCATCAGGTCAACCCGATAACCTGAAAATAAAAAATAAATAATTTAAAATTATAAATATTTATACTTTTATTTTTAAATAAAACATTTGAACTTCTTTTTATCCATAAACCATATTAGGGTTGACAATTTCCGACACGGTCCGAAATCCGACATGAAGCCGACAAGAATAAATTAGAAATGTGGTTAAAAATTTAAAAGTTGTACTTTAATTTAATGAATCAAGTGTTTTTTTTTACTAGATTTTGATGAACATATTAGCTAATATGATTATTTGGGGATTTAATATACACTTTTATATTCATTAATGATGAATTATAAGTTTAGAGAGAGAGATCCATGTAACATATTTAACCCGAAATTGACTCATTAACATAGAATGACCCGAAAATATGTTGATCTCGTTAAAAAATTGGGTCAACTGGGTTGGGTCAGGTTGGATCAGGGTTGGTTGGGTTGAAATACTTAACCCGATTAGAAAATCAGGTCGGGTTTGGGTCAACTACTTCTGATCCGCTAACCCGATAACCCGAGCGGGTCAACTCGACCCGATCCAAATTGCCACCCTGTATTATATTCATATCGTTAAATCTGTTATAATGATTCTGTTTTAGCAAGTCTAGAGATAAGGAAGTCTGTTTCTTAAAATAAACAAAAGATATATCAACATATTTCATGTATTAAATTAAAGTACATTGTAAATTTAAACCAACACAAATCAAAATACTGTTATCAACCGCAAATTATTATATATTATTTTCGTAACACAAATACAAAATTTTTTAATCTTATTATTAGGAAAACGTGACACGTTTACAAAATGCCGTAGGGCCGTTCTTATTTTGTGGATGATTTGAATCTTACTTTTTATATTTTCGTGGTCCCTTTGCTTTTTTCTACCGTCATTGACTTTATTCGGTAAGCACGGAAGGTTAGGCTTAATATCCCGTATTATTCCCTCGGTTTTGTAACTTTACACTTTCCACCCTGAAATTAAAAAAGTGTCCATTTACACACTTATTTGTTGTTGTCATTCAAAAAGGTCAAGATCTTTTGTTTCTTGTTTGGCTTAAAAATTTCATCCAATGCAACGTTGCAATAGTTATGTATGAATGGGACGACCAAGAAAAGATTGTAAGAGGGACTACTTTCATGTGTAGTGTTTGTTCCATCTTGGTTATGTTTGTTTACATTGGTTGTTATATTTAGAAAATAATTTCAAGACATATATAACAAAGGGGCTTATTATCTGAAAATGTATTGAACTTGTTACGAAATCATTTAGTATGCATCTATGTTCAAAATGTTCTATTGTGCGCATTTAACTGACATTTTCTTATGTATGTATTCATTAACCGGGAGTACCGGTTACTGGTTACTCCTTGCTTATTTGGCTCGGGATTGCTTACTTATGATTGTCATGTAATCGCCACGTCAATAAAAGTTGGATACATAGCCATCTTACAAAGACTTGTAATTGTGTCGGTTATTCAAACGGTTCCTAGTACATAAGTATTTGGAACGACTTTTAAAACCGTTCTAAATGTATAGGTATTTAGAACATCGTCTAATCCGTCCAAAATTCATGGGTATTTGACACGTAATGTAGCATCCTCTTAATCGGTCTGGTAATTCCTCTATTTATAATTGTTTATTTAATTGTTTTAGGAATTTCTTGATATTATTTGTTTTATTATGAAACTTAAATAAATAGGTCCCAGTACTTATTGTGAATAATGAAATATTAGTTATTTTAAATTATTGTAGTTGACGGTAAAATAAAATAATATTTCTCGCGATTGTGATGCGTCACCAGCGTTCGGTAAAAATTTTGCCATTGTCGTTGCACCGGCTACTAGCGACGGGCATCAGTGGGTGTTTTAAATTTGTAATTGCGGGGCCTAAGTTTTAATTACAATGCTAATTCTAAGGGTGAGCAAGTGGTAGGTATGAGCTAGAGTCGTTCTTCAAACCGACTGAATTGAAACTAAGGCATGGCAGATGAAGGCTTTCAAACTAGTGAAGGGTTTATAAAATAGTAGGGGAGTTTTGGTTTTTTTATTAACTAACTTAGGCAAGTAAATAAATAAAATCAAAATTAAAGTAAATGATAAAGCATATAAAATAAAGATAGTGTTTGCTGAGACTTCGTTAATTAAGTTATGGGATGATGTTTGGAGAAACTGCTTTAAAAGATATTAGTTAATTATTACTCTTGGATACTTGTGATATAAACACTAGATTCCCTACTAATTAAAGTTCCATTATCATGTCACACCGGGAGCTAGGTTATGGTAACATTACAAAGTATTTAGAATAATAAGCAAAATCTTAATTATGGTTTAATAATACTTTCATATGAACGGGAACAAAATCTAAAGGTACTAGACAAAACTAAATCATATAACGATTCCTCATCATCCTTACAGATTTGTATATTTAAAAAGTTCATTTATGACTTTAAACCAGCCCTTGCTTAAGACTACCCAATAAATCCCCTAATTATCCACAGCGTTCCTCACTTAAATGGTTCCGCCGCTTCAAACCTTGGCAATATTTTTTCCTATGATAATCCTCCATGTAACCTTGTGGTTCCATAGTTTCATACCTTTGATAAATTATATTGACACGGATGACTGACTACCTTTCAATTGGACGTTGTTAAAAAGGTGTTGTAATCACGTTTATTGGTGAAAAGGCGATTAGATTAATTTAAAGTTTAAAAGTATATTTAGAAAGGTTAATTAAACTAGGTTTCTCATTTTATATATTAGTCCATAATATAACTACCTTCGGTCGTTACTCAACTTCCATACATTTATACTCCACCTTGAAGTGTTTCCAATACTATATCGAATAACAGTCAAATAGGGGACGTCATATTACTTCGTAATATTGTACCATTTCGTAATATGACTACCTTTGGTCGTTCCTCGACTTCCATACATTTGTACTCCACCTTGAAGTATTTCCAGTACTATATCGAGTAACAGTCGAATAGGGGTCATCATATTACTTTACGATAATTAAGACCGTTTATATATTACTACTATGATGATCCTAAGGCAACAATCAAACAAGAACATGCAATAAGACGATCAAAGCAATACTACCGATCTTTAATATTTAATTATAAATCATTCTATAATTAACTAACTACATCGTAAGCAAACACAACAAGTTTACTACTCTCTAATCATGGCAATAACTAAATCTAGCATAATCAATATAAACATAATTAATTAAGATAGATAAGGATAGAAAGAACCAGGATTAAATGAGAGAGAATAGACTTGAATTAATTGACACAATTTCGAGTATACATCGAAGATTACAATACGTTCCGCACTTTCCTTCTATACTAAATAAGCTCCATACTAGCCTAAAACTAATTTAGAGTAAGAAAATAGAGAGAGAAAGTAGAACTAATAACTAAGTAGAAATATTGTTCTAAGAATGGTGTGATAGGAATGGTGTGTGTTGTAAATGAGGCTTTGATGGCTTATTTATACTTGAAGAGGGCTCACTTTAGCAACTTGGGGCACATGTTAGCAAAAGGTGGATAAAGGTCTAGCACATGTACCCTAAAGCGCGTAAAGGTCTAGCACATGTACCCTAAAGTTGCGGAAAGGTCTAGCACATGTACCAGGCGAGTACGGGAAAGGACGAAAAAGCGGCCGAGAGACGGGGACATGGTGGCCAGCGCCGCCACCATGGTGGCCGGCGGCGGCTGCCATCCACCCGCCCCTGTTCGCCGTCTTTTGCTCGTTTCTTGAATCGCGCGTATCTTCTTCGTTATGCGTCCGATTTCGTCGATTCTTTTTGCATTGGATTCTTTTTTCAAAAAGGAAGGCTTTGATGGAAAGTAATCCCTAAAAAATATCTCTAATCTTTAGATGTCTCGTGCGAATCATTTGAATCTTCCGGTGTACGTAGAATTTTCATTCTTCATCCGTTTTTGCTGATTCTTCTTCTATTGGATTCGTATTTTGAAAATGAACATCTTGGATAAGATGGATATTGGTGATGGGTACTTTGTCTCTAAATCTTGTTTTTATGTCTTGAATCTTCAAACGTGTGTGGAATCTTCGTCTTTCATTCGTTTTGCTTGATTTTTCTCGTGCAACTTCATTTTGACCTTCTTGTAAGATTTTCATTGATTTGTGCATTATTTGAGTCCAAATTCCAAGTATTGTTCTAGAATGAGAGAGATATCAGTGGTAAAAATACGACTTTTTACGCGATATCAAGTATCCCACACTTAGAACATTGCTTGTGCTCATGCAAACTGAAATTTCAAGCATGGTTAAAGATAAGTAGATAATGAAATATTTTAAGGCAGAACTTTTTACTGTGGGGGCTTTGGAAAAATAAAATATTCATGCTTTTGAAAAGGTAGGGTTGTAATATTTGGGAGCATGTTTTTGATCTTTGATCTTGGATACATGACTAGGCGATCCTCTCAAGGTGGTCACTCCAATCACTCAAAGTGTTTAGGGTTTCCTATTCTAATATTATCAATCACTCAGAACGCCAATCATGTATTGTTTATCGTCATAGGCTTGATCGAGAATCAAATCGTTACCTTTTAGGTGAGAGCAAAGTCAATCTAGCAACAATCATTCTAGGAGGAGTGATTTAAGGTTTTTGGAGTGGAGTGTTGGTGATATGAGAGGGGGTTGTGTTGGTTTTTCATGGGTTTCTTTTTGGTGAAGAGGAAAGCTGAAATTTTTGGGAGGATTGACGCCCTTTTCTTATGATTTTTGGAAGGAGTCTTTTTCTCCATTTGACTTTCTTTTCTTCTGATTTTTTTCGATGTCATATCCTTGTAGCTTCTCTTCTTTCATCTTTGGAACTTACTATAATGTTTGAGGGATGATTTTGAAAGGGTAGGGATAACGTATTTCTTTTTGGGTGTATGGATGGGTTTAAGAATGATGTGATTCGATCTCCTTTTTACTCACCAGTTTGGATTCGAAATGTATAACAGGAGAAAGTTCTGATTCTAAAGGCATACATCGGCACACTCAAGAATCGAAGAAGTGAAGCATTAAAAGTGAATGCTTTATATGGCTCAAGATACCTCATGAATCGAAAGTTGGTTTGTTGTGTGCCTAGTCATGCGATGCTCTTTATGGGATTACTAATCTAATTTTCCAAAGGGATTCATATTTTATTTATCCTTCTTCCCCAAACTATATCATTCTTTGTTTAAAATTTTCATTTCAACATATTTTTAACTCAATTTTGAAAAATTTTGTGTAAATTTCGAGTTAGTTTTTGGAGAAGAATGGTCTAAAGAGCAGCGATTTTAAATTCAAGCATATACCATTATCCATTTTACAGTAGTGTATACTACTGTTATCCCACACTTAAAGGAACATCGTCCTCGATGTTATTCTAAGTTCTGATTGGGGTAAAGATCCAACACTTAGGATTTGAACCATCTAAGACGTATTCTTTTAGTAGTGTGTATTGGGTTTGAATCCCCCACTTAGTGATAAGCATAGTGGATATGGTATATTTATAACGAAGGAAAGAGACTGGTATAGAAGTACTCCCCGGTATTTGCAGTGTTCCTTGGTATGCGTCTGCCAAACTTCATCTTGCTGGGTTCGCTCTTGATCAAGTCTTCTTGTGATTGGTCTCGTTGGTGTGAACACGTTGGATATACTTTCTTTATTTCTGAAATCGAAAACTTGATGCGTCGGACAGTTCTCAAAACTTCTTCGTATA
Source organism: Pseudognaphalium luteoalbum (assembly GCA_963422505.1). Classification (NCBI taxonomy): domain Eukaryota; kingdom Viridiplantae; phylum Streptophyta; class Magnoliopsida; order Asterales; family Asteraceae; genus Pseudognaphalium; species Pseudognaphalium luteoalbum. The sequence continues at coordinate 5,990,156 of OY730194.1, forward strand.
TTCAAGTGTGAAAGATAGTCGGAGACTTCATCACTTCTTGGAATGTAAAATTGTGTGTAAAACATGGGTTGCCTCCCAAGAAGCGCTCTTTTAAAGTCGAGAGCTCGACTTCTTTTCTCCTGGCTGGATGGAAATGGATGCATCCATGGGATCCAGTGTGCTGATGTTGTGGGCCCTAGGTTGAGGGAAAGTATATCGAGGTGGATAGATTCTCATGAAATGATTAACTATTGTCATAATCAATTCAAATGATCTATCTCTCGATTCCACCTTGTAGTTCAGAAGATGCTCTGAAGTTGTCCTTGCAAGTCCGTGAAGTCCGAAGGTCTTGTAATCGACTGCTTTAGTGACAGTCCCACTAGGGTCGGTCATGGTGGTTGTGTCTGTCTTAACAACCTCCGTTGGCGGTGGGTTTTGCCAGAGAGAGCATACAAACGCCAAGAATTGCAGTTTTATATCTTCATAATTCTCGATCTTGGGGTCTCCGTTGAATCTTTCGATGGACGTGCACAGGTCCTCTATTTGCCGGTGCTCATGGTTGTTGAATGGAAAGTTGGATTCTGAGAAAACTAGAGTAAGCTGACGAAATATCTCCTTGCATCCTGAGTGGAATATGAACTTCGTTCTAGAGTTACTTTTTTGTTGTTGAATCTCCCGTAGATGGATCGTAACAAAAGTAGCGATATCAAGTGGTGATTCATGTGTAGCCCTAAAAGGTCATTCGCGCCTTGATTCCTCACAAACAAGATCACTAAGTTCTTCAATCAATAACTCAACTTGTTTTTCAATAGTTGAGTTGATAACCATATATACGCTTTCTTTGGAACTAAGGTGATTTTCTCTATTTAGCAAGTCAAGCAAGGATGTGAGGTAAGTCATTGTCAAGATGTTGGCACGACTGCTCGGATGTCCAGTAGTCTCTTTCATATGCGCTCTAATGGATCCTAACATCTCACATTGCGTTGAGGTGAATGGGATGTTAGATCTTTTAATAGCATTGTAGATCCTAGTGTAAGTATGTATCAGTTGTTGACAAAATTTCAGTTCAGCAGGGGAAAGAGCAAGAATGTTGACTACGCCACTTATTCCTCCTACCACTTCGTCAAATCTTTGGATCAATTCTCCGACCACTTTGTGATATATGATGGTTTGCGGTTGGTATCTTTTGCGTTTGAAATATTCCTCCTGTGTTTCTCCTCTCGTGGGATGGTTGTGGTTACTTCCCGCTATTTCTTTTGTGGTAAACGAATTAGTTGGCGGTATGCTTCTTTTGTTTTCTTTTCCATCTTTATCATCCCAATTTCTTCCACCGTTGAGTTTTTCACTGATGGAGATGCTTTTTTCATCTCTTTTCTAATTCGTCGGAGGTCAATTGGGAAATATGGCGTGATTGCCATTTTCTTACTAGATTTCCTTTCACTTTATGACTTTGCAGTTTCTTTGTCCTCTGTGGTCTTCTTCATGGAGATCATGTACATATCGTCTTGGTCTTCAGCGTGAGGATTGTCGATATGGAAAGTGATGGTTTCTCCCTGGGACTGCAAGCTGATGGTTTGTGCGAGGACGTTAATGATTGCCTTGGCCGTATTCATGAAAGGTCTTCCTAGTATGATTAGGATGTGTACGTCTTCTTGCGTATCCATTACTACAAGATCTGCTGGGTAAAGAAATTTGTCAATCCTAACTAAAAAATTTTCAGCTATTCCCCTAGGGTATTTGACCGAGTGGTCAGCAAGCTGTATGGTCATTTTGGTAGGTCGAAGATTTTCTAACTCAAGCCTCTTTAAAAGCGAGTATGGCATAAGGTTAACACTAGCTCCTAAATCGGCAAGAGAATAGATGATGCCTGAATTGTAGATAGAACAGGGGAGAGTAAAACGTCTGGTATCTCCGAGTTTTTCTGGAATGGTATTTTTCAAGATAGTTGAACATTCCTCATTCAGCAGGACATTGGGTACTTCGGGTACCTTATCCTTGGTTGTAAGAAGCCTTCTGAAGTACTTTTTGGAAGGAACTTGATACGGTATCTAGGAATTTCCTATCAAGCTTAAAAGACTTAAGCTTGTCAGGTCGTTGTTTAAGACGAGCCAGAAATGGAATTTTCCTATTTGATGTAGACTCTAAATCTATTGTCGATGGGACAATAGGTGGTTCCTTCACCGGAAGAGAAATCGTAGATGGGTTATGGGCTACTGAGAGTCTTGAATACGAGAAACCTCCTTATGGCAACTAGTTGGACTATCATGAGGTTTAGCATTAATACGTTGTGCTAATTGTCTTAATTCGGATTCGAAAGCTTTTAACAAAGTCAGTTGATCTCTTAAGATGAGATCAGCTTGGTCTTGTCTAGCCGAGATTCCTTGAATGACTTGTATCAGCGTGTCATCAAAACTAGAGGTTTGTGAGGAAGAGGGTTCAGACAGTTCGGGTTGGTAAGTTAGTGGGCTATTCCTAGGTGGGTTAAATGAAGGGTTAGTATTGGGCGCAGTTAGATGAAAGTAAGGAATTTAGGCTGAGTGGTTCATATTAGCACAATTAAGGCAGGTTTAAACCTGACAGACTTGTTGTGGTTGATTTTTCAATTCCTTGATCTCTTTGGTTGGTTCTTCCACTTGGTGAGCGAGGGTTTTGATAGCTTCATTCCCGATTGTAGTAGGTGAATTCACTATTGAGGAGTGTTTTTCACTGTTCCAATCATTGTTGTGTACGGTCATTTTCTCATTAAGGCTCCAAGCTTCATTTGCCATGCAGTCTATGAAACTACCTTGAGAAGCGGTATCAAGTAAAGGATGCTGATGTGAGAAGAGACCATTGTGGAAAATGCGCAACTGGTTTGAGCGCTCAAATCGATGATTTGGACATTTCTTAAGCAATCCCTTAAAGCGTTCCCATGCATCATAGATTAATTCATCATGCACTTGACGGAAGTTTATGATGTTGGTCCTAAACGTGGCTTGTTTTGATAGGGAAAAATATTTGGCCAAAAATTTGGTTGCTAATTCTACCCAAGAGGTTATAGAGTTAATTTCTAGTTCCTCAAACCAGGTTTGTGCATGAAGAGTGAGTGAATAGGGAAATAAGTATAGATAGACTATGTCCTGATTAACTCCAATCGGCTTAAAGGAGTTGGGTAAGGAAATGAATTGGTCAAGGTGTGAGTTGGGATCATCCTTTGGTAGGCCATGGAATTGGAAGAGGTTTTGGACTAACTGAACAATGTGTGGCTTTAACTCGAATGATCCTTTACCAATTTCCGGATAGACAATTGGTCCTCCTCGACCTTCAATCAAAGGTTTAGAGTTTTCAGCGAGAGTTATACGTGTAGCTGTCATAGTCTCATTGGCAGGTGGTTAACTAGTTGAGTGGATAGGGATAACGTAATTTGTGAAAATAGTAAAAGGAAGGAAAAATAAAGAAAGACGTAGAGGTCTAAAGAAAACAATTAATCCAAAAAGTTCACTAGCGAGTAAGTTCATCTTGATGCCTATGGATCGTACAGTTAGTTCCCCGGCAGCGGCGCCAAAAACTTGTTGGTGTTTTAAATTTGTAATTGCGGGGCCTAAATTTTCCCTAACAATGCTAATCCTAAGGGTAAGCAAGTGGTAGGTATGACCTAGAGTCGTTCTTCAACCCGACTGAATTGAAACTAAGGCGTGGCAGATGAGGGCTTTCAAACTAGTGAAGGGTTTATAAAATAGTGGGGGATTTTTGGTTTTTCTATTAACTAACTTAGGCAAGTAAATAAATAAAAGCAAAATTAAAGTAAATGATAAAGCATATAAGATAAAGATAGTGTTTGCTGAGACTTCGTTAATTAAGTTATGGGATGATGTTTGGAGAAACTGTCTTAAAAGATATTAGTTAATTATTACTCTTAGATACTTGTGATGTAAACACTAGATTCCCTACTAATTAAAGTTTCATTAGCATGTCACACCGGGAGCTAGGTTATGGTAACATTACAAAGTATTTAGAATAATAAGCAAAATCTTAATTATGGTTTAATAATACTTTCATATGAACGGGAACAAAATCTAAAGGTACTAGACAAAACTGAATCATATAACGATTCCTCGTCATCCTAACGAATTCGTATATTTAAAAAGTTCATTTATGACTTTAAACCAGCCTTTGCTTAAGACTACCCAATAAATCCCCTAATTATCCACAGCGTTCCTCATTTAAAGTGGTTTCATCGCTTCAAACCTTGGCCATGTTTTATCCTACGATAATCCCCCATGTAACCTTGTGGTTCCATAGTTTCATACCTTTGACAAATTATATTGACACAGATGACTGACTACCTTTCAATTGGACGTTATTAAAAAGGTGTTGTAATCACGTTTATTGGTGAAAAGGCGATTAGATTAATTTGAAGTTTAAAAGTCTATTTAGAAAGGTTAATTAAACTAGGTTTCTCATTTTATATATTAGTCCGTAATATAACTACCTTCGATCGTTACTCGACATCCATACATTTTTACTCAACCTTGAAGTGTTTCCAATACTATATCAAATAACAGTCGAATAGGGGCTGTCATATTACTTCGTAATATTGTACCATTTCGTAATATGACTACCTTCGGTCGTTTCTCGACTTCCATACATTTGTACTCCACCTTGAAGTGTTTCTAGTACTATATCGAGTAACAGTCGAATAGGGGTCGTCATGTTACTTTATGATAATTAAGACCGTTTATATTTTACTACTATGATGATCCTAAGGCAACAATCAAACAAAAACATGCAATAAGACGATCAAAGCAATACTACCGATCTTTAATATTTAAATATAAATCATCCCATAATTAACTAACTACATCGCAAGCAAACACAATAAGTATACTACTCTCTAATCATGGCAATAACTAAATCTAGCATAATCAATATAAACGTAATTAATTAAGATAGATAAGGATAGAAAGAACCAGGATTAAATGAGAGAGAATAGACTTGAATTAATTGACACAATTCCGAGCATACACCGAAGATTACAACGCGTTCCGCACTTTCCTTCTATTCTAAACAATCTTCTATACTAGCCTAAGACTAATTTAGAGTAAGAAAATAGAGAGAGAAAGTAGAACTAATAACTAAGTAGAAGTATTATTCTAAGAATGGTGTGTTAGGAACGGTGTGTGTTGTAAATGAGGCTTTGATGGCCTATTTATACTTTAAGAGGGGCTCACTTTAGCAACTTGGGGCACATGTTAGCAAAAGGTGGATAAAGGTCTAGCACATGTACTCTAAAGTTGCGGAAAGGTCTAGCACATGTACCAGGTGAGTACGGGAAAGGACGAAAAAGCGGATGGGAAGCGGGGGCATGGTGGCCGGTGGCGCCACCATGGTGGCCAGCGCCGGCTGCATAGTGGCTGGCGCCGGATTCCATCCACCCGCCCCGGTTTGCCATCTTTTGCTCATTTCTTGAATCGCGTGTATCTTCTTCGTTATGCGTCAGTTTTCATCGATTCGTTTTGCCTTGGATTCGTTTTAAAAAGCGAAGACTTTGATGGAAAGAAATCCCTGAAAAGTATCTCTAATCTTTAGATGTATCGTGCGAATCGTTTGAATCTTCCGGTGTACGCAGAATCTTCATTCTTCATCCATTTGTGCTGATTCTTCTTCTGTTGAATTCGTATTTTGGAAACGAACATCTTGGATAAGATGGATCTTATTGATGGGTACTTTGTCTCTAAATCTTGTTTTGATGTCTTGAATCTTCAAACATGTGTGGAATATTCGTCTTTCGTTTGTTTTGCTTGATTTTTCTCGTGCAACTTCATTTTGACCTTCTTCGCAGATTTTCATTGATTTGTGCATTATTTGAGTCCAAATGCCAAGTATTGTTCCATAATGAGAGAGATATCGTTAGTAAAAACATGACTTTTTATGCGATATCAGATTGGTTTTTAGTATCTAGACAATAGATTAAGAATGTGACAAATTAAATGGGTCGGGTTTGAGTTAGCCGACCCATGTTTTGTTAACTTTCCCAATTTTGAGAAGTTACTTCATTCTCTTTGAAATCAATGAAACTTAAACCTAAGAATCCATACACAAGAAGTTCAGCATCATATTAGGAGCTGTGATGTTGAAACAAGTGTATCATCATCATCTTGACTACTCACTTCCTCATTCTTTGTACGTATGTTTTTGATTCATGTATTCAAGAATTTGATTTGGTTAGAAATTATATGGAATTGGATTTGAAAGTGACAATTAGTTGTTGATGTTATAGAATACATGTATAATGTATTTGAGTTATTAGTAACTTTAGAATTTGAGTTTGATCATGTTTGAATGGTAAAATTAAAGTTAGGGTTCGAGCTGTGTGTGTGCAGGTCTATACTTGAGCTGAAGAACAGCTCCACGCGATCCCCATAATAGGTCTGGATCACGTTCATCAGTTTTAAAATTGAATCAGACGGATTTTGTTCTTGGGAACGCGATCACAAGCATTCACCCGGATCACATTGCCAAGTGCAAATCGGTCACAGAAAGTTTGCTTATAAGGAACGTGATCCCAATCCTTAGTCTGGATCGCGTTGCCAAGTTCAGTTTGGTTACAGAATAGTTTCAACATGGGAACGCGATCCCACCATGGTTTTTGGATCGTGTTTCTTAGTGTAAATTGGTAATGGAAACTTTTCTTTAATGGAACGCGATCCTATCCAACTGAACCGGATCGCATTTGCAAGTATAAATTTGATAATTATGATAACTTTTGAACTTATGTAATTACCTTATTTATGTAGTATTGTTATTAATATTACTTAAACTGATTGATGATTATATTATAATATAGTTGTGTTTCAACTATGAGTTTAATTACTCACTTCTATTGATTTCATTCTCAGATCATCCAAAGACTCAGTGAGACAAGTTAACTAAGTAAGTGAACTGAGATTGACAAGTGAGTGGATCTGGAACTCACTGTTTGACTTAGTTGTAATTGTTTGATTTCAACAAGTAAACGTAGATGTGTTTATTATACTAGTTAGTTTGAATTGTTGATTTAGAATCTACTTGCTAATTGGCCTACGGGCATTAGTGTTATTGAGGTCAACGTGTTAGTTGGGCTAGTTGGTTATTATGTGAATTACACAGGGACCGGATACATTTGTTGTTTAGGGAACCTGTGTTTGATTATAATAATAATTAGCTATCGGTCTATTCTGTATTGGCCTTACAGATTGATGGGAAGCGTTCTTGGAGAACCACTCGGGTATTATGGTATCTCAAGAACCACCGATCCTCATTGATAAATGTATGTATACGATTATTTGGTGTAAACCGAAGATTTTACTAAGTTGAATTGTAGGTGACACATTCACTCACTTAGCTTCGTGCTAATCCCTCATTTACTTCCTGCAGGTTATGTTTTGGGTTTGTGGGTATCAGGAAGTGGATGCTTCTATAGCAATGAATGTTTGACGCTGTAAAACCTATGATATTATTTTGATAAACAAAGTTGGAGTTATATAATACCCTGTTTTGTGTATTAAATGTAATATGGGTGTAATAACGTTAAACGATGACGTGTTTTAATATGTAAACAGTTTATGTATATTTTAGTTATATGTACAGTTGATATAATGAAATATGTTTTTATAATATACGCTTCCGAATTAATAATGTATTATATTGACTTATGGTAAGAGGGGTGTTATAAGTTGGTATCAGAGCATAGATTTGGCTGAATTGAGCATTGTAAAGTGTTCAATCCCAAATCTGGATTGTGTTATGTCAAACATTCCTGAGTATGGGATTTAGCATTGGATAGGAATCGGTTAGTAGATAAGTACTAACTATTAACGAGTTTTGAGTTGTTGTGTGAATACAATTATGGCAAATAACGAGCAACCGACCACCAACCCTAACAATGCCTCAAGGATTGATGTTCAATCCTCGAATACTCATAACAAAAGACATGATCATGAGGGTACTTCGTTTCCAGTACATGAAGAGTCGAATAGAGATGATTATATGTTGCAATTTGAAATTAAGTAATGCTACTCAGAGAATATAGATGACAAAGGGAAACTGAATCATCTCATCAAAATTTTCAGCAACAAATACCTGTTTTTGTTACTGTTCCACCATCGTTGGTATCTACGATTCCGACATCTACTTCGGTACCATTTTCTTCTTCTGGGCCATTTACTTATCAAATTCCAGTAATTCCACCGCCCCAACAAAGTAAGATTTGTTCTTTAAAAACCTTTATGGCAAGTAAACCACCGGAGTTTCATGGTAGTACAAATCCTTCTGTAACTTAAACTAGTTGAGAGACATGGAAACAAAATTTGATGTGACTCGTTGTGAAGAAGGATTTTAAAGTTTCATATGTAGTTCAGTGTTTGAAAGATGAAGCTATGGTTTGGTGGGTTTCGATTACTGCTCATTTGACTCAGCAACAAAAGGAATCTATTCGATGGGTTAAATTTCGTAATGAGGTTTGTAAACAATATTGTTCATATTTTGATATGGCTCGTATTAGAATGAAGTTTGTGAACTTGCAATTGGCGGATAAAATGACAATTGATGAGTTGATATCCCAGTTTTCTGAGAAACTGAGATTTGTTCAGCAGTGGGATCCTGATGAGAAGACAAGGGTGAAACAATTCGTTGGCACTTTACCACCTGATTCGTTGGCACTTTCCAGTAATTCCACCGCCCCAACAAAGTAAGATGTGTTCTTTTAAACCCTTTATGGCAAGTAAACCACCGGAGTTTCATGGTAGTATAAATCCTTCTGTAACTTTAAACTGGTTGAGAGACATGGAAAGAAAATTTGATGTGACTCGTTGTGAAGAAGAATTTAAAGTTTCATATGCAGTTCAGTGTTTGAAAGATGAAGCTATGGTTTGGTGGGTTTCGATTACTGCTCATTTGACTCAGCAACAAAAAGAATCTATTCGATGGGTTGAATTTCGTAATGAGGTTTGTAAACAATATTGTTCATACTTTGATATGGCTCGTATTAGAATGAAGTTTGTTAACTTGCAATTGACGGATAAAATGACAATTAATGAGTTGATATCCCAGTTCTCTGAGAAACTGAGATTTGTTCAGCAGTGGGATCCTGATGAGAAGACACGGGTGGAACAATTCGTTGGCACTTTATCACCTGATTATCGAACTAATGTGAGATTAGTTGGTTCTCTCTCGCAGGCTTTCACTATTGCCCGATTGGTTGATAGTGATGTGAGAGCTCGAGATAGTCAATCTAAGGATACTTCTTTTCAAAGGTTTAGAAGTGATTCTTCGAGTAAAGGTAAATCCAGATGGCAGAGTAATCAACAAAACAAAAAGTTTAGTAGTAAAATTAGTTCATCTGGGAGTTCTAATTGGTGTGGTTCATGTAAATCAAAGCATATTGGACCGTGTACTGTTCAAACGAATAAATGTATTAAATGTGGTGAACTTGGACATGAGTTTAAGAACTGCAATTATCCGAATTATGTCTGTTGGAATTGCAAAAAAGAGGGTCATAGAATTAGTAATTGTCCTGAGGCGGTGAGACAGGGTTCGGTTTCGGTCGGGAGTTCGTCATCTTCCGGTCAAAAGCGGAAGAATCTGCTGCCAGCAGCAAGTAGGGCGTTTCAAATGACAGTTGATGAGGCTGTCCACACAGATGATGTGATAACTGGTACTTTTCTTATAAACTCTGTACCAGCTCGTGTTTTATTTGATTCTGGAGCAAACTGCTCATTCATATCTGTGTATTTCTGTGATAAGTTGAATTTGAACCCTATTGTGATTACTAAGCCAGTTGAGGTAGAAATAGTTAGTGGCAAGTTAGTTCATGTTACCACCTCAGTGATTAGAGCTACTATTATGATAGATGGGCAGACTTTTCCTATTTTCTTCTTGTTAATGCCAATTCCTAGTTTTGATGTAACTATTGGTATGGATTGGTTAAGTCAGAATAAGGCAAGTATAGATTGCCATAGAAAGTTGATAAGAATCCCAATTTCTGAAGAGAAATTTGTTGTGGCTCGAGGAGAACGGAATAATAGGCATATTCCTTTAATTAGTATGATGAAAGCTAGCAACTCTTTATCTAAAGGTTTTGAGTCTTACCTAGATTAAGTTATTGATCCAAATTTGAAAAGAAATATTTCTCCGATGTCAGGGTAGTTTCTGAATATCCGGAGGTGTTTCCCGATGAATTACCTGGGTTACCACCAGTTAGGTAAGTTGAATATCAGATTGATCTTGTTCCTGGCTCGACACCAGTAGCTAAAGCTCCCTATAGATTAGCTCCTTCTGAAATCCGTGAAATGATGAATCAAATACAGGAGTTATTGGATAAGGGTTTATTAGACCGAGTTCCTCATCTTGGGCTGCACCGGTTTTGTTTGTGAAAAAGAAGGATGGATCTTTTTGAATGTGTATTGATTATATGGAACTAAATAAAAGAACAGTAAAGAATAAATATCCTCTGCATCGAATAGATGATTTGTTTGATCAGTTGCAGGGTTCTTCTTTCTATTCTAAAATTGATTTGAGGTCGGGTTATCACCAGGTTCTTGTTCGTGAACAGAATATTCCTAAAACTGCGTTTCGTACCAGGTATGGTCATTATGAATTCCTGGTCATGCCTTTTGGTTTAACAAATGCTCCAGCAGTTTTTATGGATTTAATAAACCATGTGTGTTGACCTTTTGTTGATAAATTCGTAATTGTCTTCATTAATGATATTCTGGTTTATTCTAAATCCGAATCTGAACATGCAATGCATTTGAGGATAGTTCTAGAAACTTTGAAACGAGAACACTTATATGCAAAATTTTCGAAATGTGAATTCTGGATTCAGGAGGTATAGTTTTTGGGTCACATTATCTGTAATGATGGGGTTAAAGTTGATCCCTCTAAAGTGGAAGCTGTAATGAATTGGAAAGTTCCAAAGACTGCTTCTGAAATAAAGAGTTTTCTGGGATTAGCGAGTTATTACTGGAAGTTCATAAAAGATTTTTCTAAAATTGTCGGGCCATTGACTAAATTAACCCGTAAGGATGAGAAATTTCAGTGGACTGAGCATCAAAAAACCACTTTTCAGACTTTGAAACAGTTATTGTGTCAGGCTCCTGTGTTAGCATTACCTGATGGGTCCGAAGATTTTGTTGTATACTGTGATGCATCTTATTCTGGGTTGGGTGGTGTTCTTATGCAGCGGGATAGAGTAATAGCTTATGCTTCTCGTCAGTTGAAATTGCATGAAATAAATTATCCCACTCATGATATGGAACTTACAGCGGTTGTATTTGCTTTGAAAATATGGAGACACTATTTTATATGGTACAAAGTGTATTATTTGTACAGATCACAAAAGTCTTCAGTATATATTTTCGCAGAAAGAGTTGAATATGCGTCAGAGACGATGGTTAGAACTAATCAAAGATTATGATTGTGAAATTCGTTACCGTCCAGGGAAAGCAAATGTGGTTGCAGATGCTTTGAGCCATAAAGGTACTTCTAATCGAATTTATTATATGAAAGTGGATGTTTCTTCTGATTTAGTGGATACAATAAAAGCTGCACAATTGGAAGCTTTATTAGATCATAATTTAAAGTCTTAAATTACGTTGAAAAAAAAAGACTTGTTAATTAATGATTCTAGAGGATTGAAAACTTTTTAGTCTCGTGTGTGGATTCCTCTTATTGGTGATATTCGAGATATAATTTTGACTGAAGCACATAAGTCTCGATTAGCTGTTCATCCCGGGAGTACCAGAATGTATAATGATTTGAAATCTATGTATTGGTTGCCCACAATGAAAATTGATATAGCACGGTTTGTTGGTCTTGTCACATTTGTTCTCAAGTTAAAGCTGGACACCAGAAACCGTATGGATCACTGAAACAGTTGGAAATTCCGGAATGGAAGTGAGAACACTTAACTATGGATTTTGTGACTAAACTTCCACGTACATATCGAGGAAATGACATGATTTGGGTCATTGTGGATTGATTGACGAAAAGTGCACATTTTCTTGCTACCAGTGAAACTGCATCTTTGAGTAAACTTGCACAGTTATATGTTAATGAAATTGTCTCGAGGCATGGAATTCCATTGTCGATTGTGTCAGATAGGGATTCTCGATTTATTTCTCATTTCTGGCAGAGTTTGCAACAAGAGTTGGGTACCCAAGTTAATCTCAGTACAGCTTATCATCCTGGTCAGTCAGAGCGTACGATTCAGACGGGGATATGTTGCGGGCTTGTGTTTTAGAATATGGAGGTTCTTGGGATTCTCACCCGCCGTTAGTAGAACTTTCTTATAACAATTCCTACCACTCCATTATCGGTATGCCTCCCTATGATATGTTATATGGGCGTCATTGTAGAACGTCTACTTGTTGGTTAGAGGATGGAGAAAAACAGTTTGTTGGGCCCGACATTGTTCAGATAACAGCTGATAAAGTGGTAATTGCACATGAGCAATTAAAAGCTGCAAGAGACAGGCAGAAATAGTATGCAGATCCACGTAGACGTCCAGTGATATTTTCTGAAGGTGAACTTGTTTATCTTAAAGTTTCTCCGTGGAAAGGTGTTATCCGGTTTGGAAAATGAGGGAAACTAGCTCCTAGATACTATGGTCCATTCAGAATTTGTCAAGTGGTTAATGATGAGTCGGTTACACTGGATCTTCCTCCAGAACTTGCTGGTATAAATGATACGTTTAATATTTGTTATTTGAGAAAGTGTAATATTGAAGACCAGTCTCAAATTCTTCCATTACAAGATTTGAGGGTTGATAGGAACCAGAAGTTAGTTGAAAAACCTGTTAAACTTCTAAATTGAAAAGTTACCAAACTTAGAAAGAAACATATTCCCATGGTATTAGTGAAATGTAAACATAGTTTAGGTTCCAACTTAACTTGGGAGACTGAGGAGAGTATGAGATCCAGAGATCCTGGATTATTTGACCGGGATGAGATTTTGGGGACGAAATCTCCTTATGGAGGGGAGATTTGTAACATCCTCTCTATCGGTCTGGTAATTCCTCTATTTTAATTGATTATTTAATTGTTTTAGAAATTTCTTGATATTATTTGTTTTATTATGAAACTTAAATAAATAGGCCCCAGTAATTATTGTGAATAATGAAATATTAGTTATTTTAAATGTATGTAGTATTGTTATTAATATTACTTAAACTGATTGATGATTATATTATAATATAGTTGTGTTTCAACTATGAATTAATTAGTCACTTCTATTAATTTCATTCTAAGATAATCTGAAGACTCAGTGAGACAAGTTAACTGAGTAAGTGAACTGAGATTAACAGGTGGGTGGATCTGGAATTCACTGTTTGATTTAGTTGTAATTGTTTAATTTCAACAAGTAAACGTAGATGTGTTTATTATACTAGTTAGTTTGAATTGTTGATTTAGAATCTACATGCTAATTGGCCTACGGGCATCAGTGTTATTGAGGTCAACGTGTTAGTTGGGCTAGTTGGTTATTATGTGAATTACACAGGGACCAGATACTTTTGTTGTTTAGGGAACCTGTGTTTGATTATAATAACAATTAGCTATCGGTCTATTCTGTATTGGTCTCACAGATTGATGGTAAGTGTTCTTGGAGAACCACCCGGGTATTATGGTATCTCAAGAACCACCGATCCTCATTGATAAATGTGTGTTTACGATTATTTGGTGTAAACAGATGATTATGCTAAGTTGAATTGTGGGTGACACATTCACTCACTTAGCTTCGTGCTAATCCCTCATTTACTTCCTGCAGGTTATGTTTTGGGTTTGTGGGTATCAGGAAGTGGATGCTTCTATAGCAAGGAATGTTTGACGCTGTAAAAACTCTGATATTATTTTGATAAACAAAGTTGGAGTTATATAATACCCTGTTTTGTGTATTAAATGTAATATGGGTGTAATAACGTTAAACGATGACGTGTTTTAATATGTAAACAGTTTATGTATATTTTAGTTATATGTACAGTTGATATAATGAAATATGTTTTTATAATATACGCTTCCGAATTAATAATGTATTATATTGACTTATGGTAAGAGGGGTGTTATACGTGATTTTGGAACCATTTCAAATACATACGTATTTGAGTCGGTTTTTTGTTTTTCATTACAAATGCAAAGTTATTTGACATGAAAGTGAAAAGTGTGCCAAAAAATCGTAATTGGCACAACTTTTAGGCCTTGCTAAAAAAGTTCATCCTAAAAAGTCAATGATTCAGTATGACTTTTGCAAAAATATTAAACCCAATATTGTAAATGTTCACAAAAACTAATTGTGTTGAACCAATGAAACACCTAGCATAAACAAATTGTCATAATTGATAAGTTATACAATACGAAATAAAACTTGAATTATTTCGAAATACCAACAAGTCTTCTTCCTTCAACCTAATTCGGTTCAATAATTTAACGGCCGGAAGACACCTCTTGAAGTTCAAACTAAACATATACACCAATATTTCGCTAAAATAAATTAAGGGAAGTTTCAATGAGCTATTATAACTTGTTAAATAGGTATATATCAAGCTCGAATATATACTCAAACTTAATGCAACTGAACTTACTTAAGCTTCAAATAAGTTTTCAGGGGTTAGTGCGTGGAAATGCAACAAACTATAGTCTACCATTCGTTGTATTTAACGAACTACTCGGGCCGCCATTGTATGTAACGAACTAGTAATTTATTTATATTGTATGTATTTTGATCAAATTTCAGTTTTAAGGTACGTCACGTGTCGGCTTATATAATCGACACATGAAAAATGTACCATATATTCGATTCAAAATAAGGAAATTACAAGTTCGTTACATGTAACACTCAATTTTTGGGTCTGGAATTAAAATAGTATTTTAATATGTTTTAAAATGGTTGTTTTGAAAATAAACAAGTAAAAGAGCCTCGGGTTTTATTGTGACTAGTAAAATGTTACTTATTTTAAATTATTAAAGTTGACAGTAAAATAAAATATTATGCTTCGTGGATATTTTCAGGTTCCAGATAATAGATTAGGAGGGGTATAATATTTAAGCAGATAAAATATTTGGGGCGGTGGAGACCGACTCATTTATCTCACTTCACCTAAACTCTTTACTCTCTAGATGGTTTCTCTATTTCTCCCTAATTTTATCATTTAAATTCAAAGATTTTAAAAAGGAAGATTAGTAACTAGTTGTGTGGATTCAAGTTTAAGAAATCAATCATCATCTTCATCTCTTCCAAATTGTAAGTGTTCTTGAGGTTTATAAACTATTTGAGTAACTTAGGTTATTATGTGTTTTGTATGAATTGAAGCATAGAAATCATAGTATGTTGATTATATGGTGATTATACAATTATATGTGATATTTACATGATGATATATTGCTAGAATTAATTAGTGTTCTTCAAGTTTGAGTTTTGAGTTAGGGTTTGGTGAATTTGTGGATTTGATGATGATGCATGCTTAAGATTGAAGTTGGATAGCTTGTTTAGTGTTATATTATGTTTGTAGTTAAGGTTTATGGTCATTTATTGAGTAAATTCGTATTTTGAAGCTATAGTTTTGTATTATTGTGTTTTGGTTCGGAGCTGGTAAAGCAAGAACATATTTGGGTCTGGGGTGAGTACCCGGTGGGTAATCCCCTTACCCGGTGGGTAGCCCGGTTTATGGCAATTTCTGTTTTAGTGAAATGGAGAGTACCCGGTGGGTACTCCCGTTACCCGGTGGGTACTCCCCCTGCTCTTAAAATTTGATTGTTGTTCTTTATTTATATAAGACAAGAAATATATATATGATATATGTTGTATGTAATACTTGTATGAATAGTTGATAATAGTTTAATAAAATATAAAGATGGTATAAATTAGTTTAATGATGTTATGTTAAGTGAGATTATGAGATGGATGATATGTTATATATATGTTATGAATATTGATGTTGGATTATTACTGACTTGGTATTATTGTGTTTCAAGATAAGCGGGCAGCAACTCAGTGATATTAGACAACTGAGTTCAGATGTTGGTGAGTGGTTACTGTAATCCTCGGTTCAACTTCGTTGTAACGGGTTCGGTTACAACTGATAAACCAGGATAGTTTAAGTTGTAGTTATTGCCATGTTAATTTCAGTTATTCAGTTGTTGATTATATTGATTGAGTTTGATTGATCCAGTTGTAAAAGTTGTTCAGTTGATTTTCCATAATTGCATATGATATGCCTTATGTGACAAGTTGTTGAGATGATTCGTAGTGAGGTCAACAATGGTTGAGTTTTGTTACTACTGTGTAGCTGTTTAGGTTTCTTGGATACACATAGTTGAAGAATAACCTATTCAGTGAAGGTAGTAATCAGACTATCGGTAGATCACTGAGAATAGCATACAGTGGTCGTGGTTACTGAGAATAGCATACAGGAACCGCCGGTCCTCATGTACTTATGTGCTTATGTGTTTAAGTTTATTTTGTTGTAAGACTTGTCATGAATGGATTAAACCGTCGGTTACGGTTCCATTCACTTAGCAATAAGCTAATCCCTCGTTGTTTGCCATTTTGCAGATTTTGGTTAGTTGATGTAGATCGGGTTATGATGATTAGCGGGATGTTTGACTATGCTCGCGCCAACTCTGATATTTTGTTAAGATATGGTTTTGGAAAGTTTTAATAACACCCGTTTAGATTAATATGGTTTGTAAGTATAACCTAGTAAAAGTTATCTTTTGTTACACGTTGTAAGTATTAAAAAGCTTAGTTATGGTTTTGTCAAATGTTTGGGACTCGCGCTTCTTATAATATAAATATGTTTGTAGAAATATCGGGTGTTACATTACATACAATGGAAGTCTGAGTAGTTCGCTATATACAATAAATGTCATACTATAGTTTATTACATTTGCTCACACTAACCCCAAGTTTCTAATTAAATTAAATGATGAACATTGATTAGTATATAAGTTAGAACATTGGAAATAAAAGTTTGAAATGGTCTTAAAATAAACTCTAGGGTCCAAGTATACATTTACTAAAAGCTTGTGCTTAAAATGTAGTAACAAAACAATACAAGGACTGATGGGGATATTGTATCTTTAACTACCGAGTAGTTTGACCATTTGACTTTAATTTCGTTTGTCCCTCATTATGTCCTCAAATCCATTGCAAACCATATGCGATATTTATGATTCATTATGAGAAGTGATAACCACATAACTTTTCCAACAAATTTTCACCTTTTTTAAGTTTGTCAACTGTTAAATCATTATTACTCGTTTTAAATTGTATTAAATTATAATTTGTCAACCAAGACCTATATAAACAAATATAATAATTATAATATATGTTTATATGGGGTTAGTTATCGTTAAATAAACCTTAAGATAAGATAGAACAAGTATAATAGAACCTACATTGTTGAATACTGAGCTATTTAGAAGTTTTTTTTAATGATCATCAAATATCCCGAAACGGTAAATATGTTAATTATAAAATTTTGAGTAAATTACATTCTCAGTTGATGTGGTATCCACGTCATTTCATTCCTAATCTGTGGGTCTTTTTTTTCGGTCCCAATCCTTCGACGCGGGTTTATGTTTCACTCTCGATCCCTAACCCTAACGTCGGTTAATATTTCTCGTTAAGTCATCCGACTTGCGCGGTATAAAAGAGCAAAAAGGACTTTTCAAGTACTTGAAAAAGATAGATGGATATTCAAAGACTGAAAAGGGGTTCCCTAAAGACGGAATAGTCATTTTCGTTCTCTTGTTCCACACACGTTGACTGACTTAACTGGTGGTTAGGGACCAGGAATGAAAAATAATCCCGGGTCAAGGGATTAAGACTGCAAAAAAAAGACCCAGCGACTGGCAGTGTATACCACAAGGACAGGGAATGTAATTTACTCTATATTTTTGGATTTGCAATGGTGCAAAAATCCGAGTTGTAATAATTTGTGATC
Organism: Pseudognaphalium luteoalbum; assembly: GCA_963422505.1. Classification (NCBI taxonomy): domain Eukaryota; kingdom Viridiplantae; phylum Streptophyta; class Magnoliopsida; order Asterales; family Asteraceae; genus Pseudognaphalium; species Pseudognaphalium luteoalbum. The sequence goes on from OY730194.1 coordinate 6,008,091, forward strand.
AACATGCTATTTAAGTATTCATCGACGCAATGTGATGCGTATGTTATTTATAGATCATTATATTCTATTAATTTAATGCCTTATATATGGATGTGTTATATGAATTTAATATGTGTTTTGTTGTTGGTGTACGGTACATCGATTTGTATTGATTTAATTTTAAATGAAAAATGTATTATAGATTTGTATTGTGATAGATTTTGGATTGATGAGTCCAAATAAATAAATAAATATATAGGGATAGTATTGTTTATGATGTCACTTTGTTATTTGTATTCATGTTTAATAATACTATATTATATAAAATCATACGGATATGTTTTTTCAAATAAACAAATTTACCGGTTCAGCAGATAATACCATTTGTACTTACGCTCTTTGCAATACATTGATGGTTTTCATCCACCCAAGTTACTCTCTGTAATTTAAATCAACAACCTATAATGCATTATTTTAACTTTTAATTTTGATGAAAGATGAAAAAATATGACAACTCAAATGCAGGTTCTACTGACTCGAACAACGTTAACACAACCTTAGAAGATTAAATGGTAAATTATTTTAGGTATATAAATCGAGATATAGAGAAATTAGTGGCAAAAGAGTAAATTACTTAATAAATCATTGATAATATTGTGCAGGGCATTGATAAATACAACAGACTAATTGATACATACAACAAAATTAATGCATTACAATATTGTACAGTACAAATCATAATGCACATTAGTTGGTGTATGTATCAAAATAATTATTGTATATATCAACTCCCTATGGTGCATGATACCACTTCATTTTTTATATTTGTATTGTTTTATAATAATAATACTATATATATATATATATACACACACACACACACACACACACACACACTATATTATGTACCGAAAGTTTGCATTAGTTAACTAAAAATTTAAATTGTTATTTTTAAGATTTTAAATCATGTAATTCGGTATTGTTTTTTTTAGTGTTTCAAATTTGCGTCGTATTTCAATAACTAAATATTTTTTGTTTCGTCAAAGTTACATACATAAGGATCACCGAAGCCCGTGAATAAATATGAAAAACCCGATGGGTAATATAGTTGGTTACCCAACGTTATTGTGCCAGGTATTAGTACGAATATTCTAAACCGATATGTGTAAATATACACTAAAACCCGCAAGAAACTAACCCGTTGGCATCCATAATAAAGGCGGTAGTATGGGTACAAATACACTAAAATACGTCGGAACCTGACCCGTTGACCTCCATGATATAAGAATTGTAAATTAGAAATTGATAAAAGGATTCATAACAGTAGGTCGTATAAGAATTTAAATCGTTGGGCGATGGAATGAGTTATGAATTATTTGGAATTGAAAATAACTTATTAGGTTTTAAAATAAAATAAATTAGATTGTAGGAAGAATTTGATTTATAGAAGAAATAATAAATTACGGAGTATAAAATATGTGGAGGATTATCTACAATTAAAGGAAAAACAGAGAATTTATATTGTAAATATTGAAGGGTATATATTGTAAATATAGAAGGGTAAATTAGTATTCTAGTAACAAATAATGAGATTAATGATGTCATGAAATAAATTAATGGTTAGATCTTAATTGTTGATTCCTATCTAATGGTTATTAGTCTTTCAAGATTTTTCTTTTAATATATAACACTAGGTAAAGGACCCGCGACAACGCGGACTTTCACATTTTTTTTATATTATTTTTTAAGATAAAATTGTATGGTTAATGAGTTGGACTTAGATTTGAGGTAGACTTTTAAAATGGTGTTAAACTTTATTTTTTACATATTACCGATTTTCAAAAATATGTTCAATTATTTAACTGTACTTATTATATTAACTCTAACAATTTTATTTTAAGATAAAATTGTATAGTTAAAAGTTGTTTCATTACTGGTTTATTATATAGTGTAAAACATTAGATACATTAGGTTTAGTTAATTTATTATGACTATAGTTGTAAGATTTATTATACGGAGTATATATTTTGAGGTATAGTTGTAAGATTCATTACATATATGTGCTTGATATTATGGTCATGTGGTTGAGTAAAATATAGGGTATGTGGTTAAATATGATCATCGTTTGAAATTATTTATATAGATGGGTTGGACTTAAATTTGAAGTAGCCTTGTAAAATGGTATTAGACTTTGATTTTTAAATAGTATCGGTTTTCGAAAATATGTTCAATAATTTAACTGTACTTATTATATTAATTCTAATGATTTTATTTTAAGATAAAACTGTTGAGTTAAAATTTGTTTGATTACTGATTTATTATAAACTATAAAACATTAGATATATTGGGTTTATTTAATTTATTATGACTATAGTTGTAAGATTTATTACATATATTTTGTGGTATAGTTGTAAGATTCATTAGTTATATGTGCTTGATTTTTTGGTAATGTGGTTGAGTAAACTATAGGTCATGTAGTTAAATATGATCATCGTTTCAAAATTATTTATACAAATGTGTTAGACTTAGACTTGTGGTATTATATTAATTTTAAAGATTTTATTTTAAGATGAAATTTTGTAGTTAAAAGTTATTTCATTATTGATTTATTATTGGTTTATTATAAAGTGTAAAATATTAGATAAATTGGGTTTAGTTAATTTATTATGACTATAGTTGTAGAATTTATTACATATATATTAAGGTATAATATTTTTAATAATATGTGGGGGGGGGGGGGAGTGTAACTATGGAGATTAAATATACACCATTAGATCGTATGAAAGAAACCCATCGAAGGGCCCAAATTGCTTCATGGTATTCTGTTTTATATATAAATAAAGATATATATATATATATGAATGTAAATGTGAATTTGTATGATATAATAATAACAAATCATGAAACAAAAAATATTAAATAGTAAACAAATACAACCGATGTGTATAATTATCAAATTTTGTAGAAATAAGAAAAACTATATCCTATGTGTCATCATTACATTAAACTATTTGATGAGGTGGATTCTCTTACACTTAAAAGGTAAATAAGGTAACATTTTATTAAAATAAAAAATCAAATTATAATTATATTAATTTAATTAGTCATTATTTTTTAATGATAAATAATCCAATGCAATAGATAATTAAATTATAGCAAATAAAATCCAAACTAATGTGTAGGATAGCTTCCGTAATATACTTTTTAGTTGTAGCTGAAAATCATGAATTTATTCATCTATTTTTCACTCTAATTTTGAGTTATATACTTATTTATTCTTCTATCTTAATCTTTGTCATTCTTTTTATAACTCTATAAATTAAATCACGATAACTTACTTTTTATAGCTTTCATCGTAATTTGTCAATTTGACAATATTTTTATCATCATGCAAATTCAGAGATCACAATTTCTTTTATTTTGTAATTTAAATACAAGCTTCATGAATAGGTAAATCAAGTTCATCGTCTCTCATTTTCAAAAAAAGGGTTTATTAGTTTTACTCACAAAGTAAGTTTAATTTTCTATGCGATTGGTGAGAGTTATAGTTTTATAATTTCTATATTAATTTTTAAATCTATATAATGTCTTATTTGTGTAATTATATATATTTGATCACAATAATAGAATGGTTTCTGTTTTGTACATGTGGATGCACATTAGTTGTTTAATAAAACGTCAAAATAGTTATATTTCTAAAATGTTATTTCGACGGGCAACCTTAACCTGGTATCATTTGGATCCGATGCGACTTTCCTCAAGGACTACACATCAGACAATGTTCAACTATTTATGTTTGCTAAAACTATGAACACACGCATTGTTATTGTAACTTTAACAATGAAAAAGGTTACTATGCTCAAACAATTATTTTTAGCTACAAAATATCACTTTATAGTTTAACATTTTAAATTTATTGATATATTGTAGGGGGAAAACATTGTTCTTATTTCAATTTTTAATATGTCAAAACTTATAAAGTATTATTAATATGAGTAAAAAAAGTTATATTTTGTACAAAATTTGAAAGTTTTGGGATTACATGTCATCCATCACTCGATATTTACTCAATATTTTCATTTTTAAAATGTTACAAAAAAGGATTATATAAAGGAAACTGATTTGTGTCTACCACATTTTTTAACCGTATACCACAAAATATGTTTTACAGTGTTGTAATTATAAAATTATGATGCATTAACGATCATCCTTGTATAAAGTGTATACAACACTAGATTAAATATGATCATTAAAACATTTAATATACCATTTTAGATTATGATCGATATATATAACGTTATCTTTGCTAGCCGTGCATCGCACGAGTTTAACACTAGTTAAAAATAGCTTCCATCTCCTAAAAAATATATTTTAATTTCACGTGAGACATACAAGATGCAACTCTTTTCTAGGATTTAAAAATGGATTTATAATTTGGTAGGCGTCAAAAAGTCATATAAACAAACACATGCATTTGAACAAGTAGAAATCGTCGGTTCCAATTGTTTGTCTCCTAGGTAATTCGTCGGTTCTATATTTAGTATTATTATATTATTAATTATTATTATTATTTAAGGGTGTCATTAACGATACATTTTATTATTTATCATGACGTATTGTTCAGACGTATTGTTCAGACTTGAATGGCTGATTTATTTACGAATTTACCATCAAAAAGCTTATATATATTTATTTTTATTATTTTATGGTATATAACACCAATTTGACTTTAACTATTGTGTGATAAAAGCTAGTCTAATTATAGCTATTTGACTATTTGGTGATTATATATAAAACCAATTATGAAGAATGATTTTCATTTAACAAGTGTTTAGGGTCCAGCCTGATTAAGTTTTTGGCAACGATCGAATTGAAATCATATATCTTGGTTCTAATAATCAAAAGCGTTTGGTTTCGGTTTCTCAATGACTTGTTTATTCGGTTTTGGTTTGGTTACTATCGGTTAATTTGGTTTACGATCGAATTCGACGCAATGAACAAAATAAATATGTGGGCTACAATATTGAACAAAAATGAATTACAAATTATATATAAACACACTAAAGTAAGCATAATTAATCTCAAAGAAAACAAGTGTTATGCACAATGGTTGAAATAATAAATTATGTATGTTTATAACTATTTATAAAGTCCGTAGGTCGATAACTTCATTGATAAATTAATGTAATAAATTTGTATGATAGGTACAAAATAGACATATATCTAAATAATTAGCAATTATATATGGGTTCGATTATTAACGGTTTAATTTTTAGGTAAAACCCGTATCGAAACGAAACACTTTGGTTATTGCGTTACAAAAAATCAAATCGTTGATTTTGCCTCGGTTCAATTTTTCGATTCGATTACTTTGGTTACCTTTCAATTTTTTCGCTTTTTTGTGCTCACCTGTAGTTCAACTTACAATAGATATACGGTTAAGGGATTCACCTCGACAAATTTTATATATCACGTTACAAAGAGCCCGCTTCCGAGTTACATTTTGGAGAAAAAAGAAGAGAATTGGATTGAAAGAAAAATAATTGAGTGATTTTGAGTTTTTTGTATGAAGAGAAGAGAATAAAAATAGGAGAAGAATTTGGTTATTTTTTCTCTCGAAACTTTCTCTCTAATTTTGAGAAGAAATGGAAGGATGCATGGAAGATTCTTTTAGTTATAAAAACGTCTATTTCCTTTCATGTCTTTCCAACTTGAAAATACGAAATGTGTAAAGTCCATTTCTTTTCTATCCGTCTCGGGAACACAAACTTTAAAATATCATTCTTCCTCTTCTTTTGTTTTCTACAATTTTGTATATTCTTCTCCTCTTTTGAATAAGAACCTGGAAGCTGAGAGATCAAGGGCATATACACGACCATGCCAACCAAGCTAAACAGCAACGATTAAACATCTGGAAACTCATTGTTAACTTATTTTAGACTTACACATATTGTTTCATATATTCGTACTAATCACCACTTAATATTATTATGCAGTACTCCGTTATTAATAGTACTTCCTCCGTTCCAAAATAGTTATTATCCATCCAAAAATACGCTGTTTAATAACGACATAATTATTACCGCTTTTGCTTTTTTTTTATTTTTTATAGAATGACAGTTTTACCCTTAACCAAAACTTTGTAATAATAATTTCATTTAAAGGTAATATGTAATTACGACCGAACTTCCAAATCTATTTTTGAAAGTTGACAATTAATTTGGAACGTCCGTAAAAGTAAAGATTGACTATGATTTTGAGACGGAGAGAGTATACTTTTATCTTCTTTATGTATTAAAAGAAAGTGTTAATTAGGTAATCTAATTTAATCTCAACCTTTAAATGATTTAAACAATTAAATGTGAACCATTGATTTTAAGTTGAAAACCATGATTACCTAAATAGTGGAGATGATGTGACAAAAAGTCTAAATTACCCCTACCCTTTAAATAAACAATCAATTAAAATCATATTAGATTAATCAACATTTAATGTTCCCATTCAATTTTTAACACTTAAATTAAATTAAATGCAATTTATTATACAAATTAATATCTATAAATTAATAAATGCAATTTATTTATACAAATTAATAAATGCAATTTATTATACAAATTAAATGCAATTTATAAAGAATTTGCCCATTTGATTTGTAACAAAAGAGTTGAAATTATTATATTAGTTTATACAACGTTAAATTCATAACTTGAAGCATTTTATAGTTATACAAGATATTTGTTTCTAAATTATAATTAACTTTTAATTATTATAATTAGGGATTGCGATGTGGGTCGAGTTAGGTTTGCGGGTAAAAAGTTAATATATTAATGGTATATAGAGAATTTGCCCATTTGATTTGAAACAAAATAGTAGAAATTACTATATTAGTTTATACAACGTCAAATGCATAACTTGAAACATTTTAAAGCTATATTAGATATTTGTGTCTTGATTTTAATTAACTTTCAATTAATATAATTATAGATTGCGATGTGGGCCGAGTTAGGTTTGCGGGTCAAAAGTTCACATTATAAACCCGAAACTAATTTGATAAATGGGTTAACGGGTTAAAAGTAGCCAACCCATATATAACATGCATTGTGCTATTTGGTCGGTCAATCCGTTGACGTGGAATTTTACCCAAACTCAATAAGATATGATAAACAAGTTAACGGGTTGAGACTTGAAAATGCAACTCTTCCTCATTTATTTCCGTGTAAAAGTTCAAGTTGTGTCGAGAATTATCACCACTAATTAGAATCATTAAAAAAATAAAGTGTACAAAATAATGTACAAATAACATTATTATTTTACTATTTACACAAGTAAGACATGTCGTTAAACAAATCTATCATAAGTAAATCTTTTGTTGCCACTGCATAGCGGGGGAAAAACGTGCATCCAATCAAGTTATATGCAGAGATACATGATGAGAGTCATTTGAAACAAAATAATTAGATTTACCATTTTGGCAACCGACGTGATTTATCGTATTGTTCATTAGTGATGGCGATTTCGTTTTCAGGGATTGAAGTTTAAGTATTAATTACCACTTTCAATGATATAAACGTGCTTAATAATGTCTAAAACTACTATCAAAAGACAAACGTCTCCTTCAATTCAAAATCTTTTTTCAAAGTTATCTGTGAAAAGTGTCAAATGTTACGTTATACAATTAAACAAAAATAAATCTTCATACTAAAATTATGAAGTAGCCCGCAAATTTTGCGGGTTATAATCTAGTTTTTATTAATAGTAATAAGAATATATTTAAATGCAAATTGGTTTAATTAAGGTGCAGCTAAATTATAATTTTAGTTTAGAAAGTTCATTTCAAAACTTGGCAACGTGTCGACATTAATGTTCTGATCAGGAAGAAGATACGTTAGTAATAAGTCACACCAATAGAAGCCAATGCAAGGTCAAAATACAAATGCTCAAGTTCTTCACTGCTGTTCAACTTCCTATAGTCAACCTCACAGAAGTCAAGCATTATTGAACCAAAGCCTTCATCACTGTAACAGAATGTGAAGTAATAAGTTAGTTAGAAAGTAGTTTAAAGTTAGTTACTTTTTGTATCTACTGTAGCATTCTGGAACGTTCTATTTGAGCAGTATAAATAATCTGCTTCTGTATGTAATTCATTCTTTAAGTAATTCAATATGAAAAATCCCCAAATTCTCTCTCAAAAACCCTAGGTTTAATTAACAAAATGGTATCAGAGCTCAACGAATGGACCTAACTCCATAAATCGAGAGCTAATAATCATATCAACATCAACATCTATTCATCAATTTCACGATCAATTTGCAATCGATTCATCAACTTCAAAAATCAAATTCCGCAAAATTGAATCGATCAATTTACGATCAGTTCAAAATCAAACTCTCAAGCCAAAATCAATCAATTGAACATCATGCCTACATTTATTGAAGAATCGGCAACACAAACGAATGGAATAAGCTCAGACGATATCAATTCAATCTTTCATCCCCTGCACTTTAACCAAAATGATCATCTAGGTATGATCTTGATCTCTAAAAAGCTAACTGGTTATGAAAACTACAGTGCATGAAAGAGATCAATCTCAATCGCTCTTAATGCTAAGAACAAATTGAAAATAGTCACAGGAGAATATGAAGAACCGGAAATTAACTCAAACTTAAGGCCACATTGGGAAAGAGCCAATGATATGTTGATCTCATGGATCCTCAATACTGTATCTGATCAGATTGGCAACAATCTCAATTTTGTTAATAATGTATCTGCACTATGGTAAGAACTACATGAACACTATGCATAGTTAGATGGCTCAAGTTACAACTGAGATCATTCAATTGAAGCAAAACAACAGCTCAATTGAAATCTATTATCACACACTCAAAGGATTGTGGGATGAACTTGATGCATTAGAGGCTCCATATGTTTGTACATGCAAGTGCAATTGTGAAAATGGCAAGACCAATGGTGAAAGAGATCAACGAAAATGACTAATGCAATTTCTCATAGGCCTTGATGAAAGCTATACTAATATCAGAGGTCTATTACTACTAATGCAACCATTACCACTGGTTTCTAAAGCATATAGTATGCTGAGACGATAAGAAAAACAAAGGGAAATTACTCATTCAGTCATCATTCCTACTATTCTCAATGCTGCAGTCAGAAACAATTATGGATTCAAACCATACCAAAGTAGCCAACAGTACAAAAGCAATACTCAACATAATCAGTTCAAGGAAAAGAGTACATTTAAAGAAGGGGTCAAATGTGCACTTGTGGTAGAGAAGGTCACACAGATGCTGAATGTTACAAAAATGTTGGTTATCTTCCAGGACATCCCCTACATGGAAAGTACATACCACCTTCACAAAGGAACAAGAGTAGAACTATCAATCTAGTTACAATGGTTGAAGACACTCTAACATAATCAGGTATACATTCTGCAACATGGTACAAAAGCAATACTCAACATAATCAGTTCAAGGAAAAGAGTACATTTAAAGAAGGGGTCAAATGTGCACTTGTGGTAGAGAAGGTCACACAGATGCTGAATGTTACAAAAATGTTGGTTATCTTCCAGGACATCCCCTACATGGAAAGTACATACCACCTTCACAAAGGAACAAGAGTAGAACTATCAATCTAGTTACAATGGTTGAAGACACTCTAACTCACTGTGACTCACACAACAGTCCAGACATTGTGCATGCTAGAATGGATCAACTACAGAATCAATTAAATCAAGTAAATCAAGTACTTCTCATGTTGCAGAACAAGGAAACACCAACTAAAGTTCATATGACAGGTATACATTCTTTTATTTCTTCTCACATTTCAAGATCAAAAGTTGTTTGGATAGTTGATAGTGGAGCCACTGACCATATATGTACACAATTAAGTCTAATCCACAAAACCTACAAATGCAATCCACCTGTCATGATCAGCCTTCCAAACAAACAACTTGTTGCAGTTCATATAATTTGATCTATCAACATAACACCTAATCTCACCATTCAAAATGTTTTTTATGTTCCTACCTTTACCTACAACTTACTCTCTGTAAGTTATGTTTTAAGGGCTACACTTTTCAGGTTCATATTCACACATAATTCTTGCTTTCTTTAGGACCATAATTGGAGAATCACAACTGGATCTCTCTGTGGTGGACTCAACACTCTCCTATCCCAAGCTACATCATCATCAACTCATCAACCAAAATCTTAAACACTTATAGCACTACTTACCTTTGACATGCTAGGCTAGGTCATCCTTCTTTTCAAGTTCTTAAGAAAATAAAGTACATTACTAACTTCTGATCAAAAGTGTAATATCCATCCATTATCAAAACACCATATACTTCCATTTACTTTAAGTGTATCTCATGCTAAAATTCCTTTTGAACTCATTCATGCTGATGTTTGGGGTCCATATAGACACCCCACAATCAATAAATGCACATATTTCTTAACAATTATTGATGACTTTTCAAGAGCTACATGGACATATTTAATTCCTAACAAGTTTCATGTTACAGCCACACTCAAAGCATTTCATTCCTACATCAAAAATCAATTCAACTCTTCCATCAAAACAATCAGAAGTGATAATGGCACTGAATTTGTCAATTCATCACATCATGATTTTTTCAAATTAAATGGCATCATACACCAAACTTCCTGACCTTATACTCCACAACAATATGCACGAGTCAAAAGGAAATAATGACAATTACTTAGAAATGGCTAGATCACTTCAATTTCAAGCTAATCTTCTCAAACACTTATGGAAAATTGCATTTTTAACCTCCACATACCTTATCAATAGACTACCTTCTAGAACACTCAATAATAAAAGTCCCTATGAAATTTTGTATAACACATCACCAAATCTTGATCATCTCAGAATCATTGGCTGCAAAGCTTATGCTCATTAACACACCTCAGATAAATTTGCTCGTAGAGCAATTCCATCAGTCCTACTTGGCTATCCTCAGAATCAAAAAGATTACATTCTCTATGATTTATCCACAAATAAAGTTATATAAGCAAGAATGTCTTATTTGATGAAACACACTAATCCCATCACTTCCACCTCCACTCCAACACCAACACACACTGATTCTAATGAACAATTCTTACTTTTTCCCAATACCACTTCCACATCGGATCCATCAGATTCATCAAATTCATCATCTCCAATTCATCACTCTTCTGTACCTACTCATACTTCTCCACCTACCACCACTTCAACACATACCACACTGCCCACTAGGACATCCACCATATCAAAACAACAACCAACCAAACTCAAAGACTGCCACTGCCATCTTCCGCAATCCATGATACACTAGACCTCCACTACACAAAAACATCACCACTCCAATTACATTCATTATAATCATCTAACACCACACACCAAGCACTTAATTTATACATTAAATAAGTCAGTAGAACCACCTTCATTTACTCAAGCATCTAAAGATCCCAAATGGGTTGAAGTAATGAACAAAGAAATTATTGCACTTGAGCAAAATCACACATGGGATCTTACCACTTTACCCCTGGTAAGACACCCATAGGGTGTAAATGGGTATATCAAATTAAATATCATGCAGATGGCTCATTGAAGAGATATAAGGCACGCTTAGTAGCCAAAGGTTTCACTCAAACCGAAGGGGTAGACTACCATGAAACTTTTGCTCCTGTAGCCAAGATGCCCACAGTTAGAACTTTGTTAGTTGTTGGCATCCATCTTGGTTGGAATATTGAACAATTGGACATCAATAATGCCTTCCTCCATGGAGATCTCCATGAAGAAGTATACATGACTGTCCCGTAAGGCTATTCTAAACCTATTCTTCCAAACATGGTTTGCAAGCTCAAAAAATCACTCTATGGCCTTAAACAAGCTAATAGACAATGGTTTGAAAAGCTTACTACTTTCTTATTATCTATGGGATTCAGGAAAAGTTATGCTGATACTTCACTTTTTACCTTCAAACAACATGATGATATCACTGCCATACTTGTCTATGTGGATGATATCATTATTGCAGGTAATAACAAATCATTTATCTCTCAAGTGAAAAGTCAATTGGATTCTACTTTCAGCATAAAGGATCTTGGACCACTCCATTATTCAACTGGACTTGCCATGTCTAAGAGGAAATATGCAATTGAACTCCTTTCTCTTGCTGGAGTTTTAGACAACATACCTGCTTCTACACCACTAAATTGTAACATCAATTAAACAATACAGATGGAGAGTCCTTATCTAATCCATCCCTCTACAGAACACTTGTGGGCAAACTTATATATCTCACTTTGACCAGACCAGATATTGCTTTTGCAGCACAACATCTCTGTCAATTCTTACAGGCTCCTAGAACACCACACATGACAACCTTATTAAGAACTCTGAGATACATCAAACAATGTCCAGGTCAAGGTTTGTTCTTTCCCAAATAGAACAATCTAACTTTACAACCCTCTGTGACAGTGATTGGGCAAGCTGTGAAATCTCAAGGAGATCAATCTCTGGCTATGCTATAATTCTGGGTTCCAGCCCCATCTCTTGGCAATCCAAGAAACAACATGTTGTTTCTAGACCCTCTACAGAGGTTGAATATAGAGCATTAGCTTACAGTACGTGTGAAATCACATGGCTCAGGTGTCTTCTAAAAGATCTGCATGTATTTGTACCCGCTCCTATCCACATGATGTGTGACAATGCCTCCACAATTGTCTTGGCTTCAAGACCTGTCCAACATGCTCAAACTTAACATATTGAGCTTGATTGTCACTTTGTGTGGGACAGAAATAAAGTTGGAGCAAACATAACTATATTCATTCCTTCTACCTCACAAACTGCAGATATTCTAACCAAAGCTCTTCACAGACCCTTACATTATACTTGCTTATCCAAATTAGGCATGTGTAATGCTTACACAATGCCAATTTGCGAGGGGAAATATAAGTCACACCAACAGAAGTCAATGCAAGGTCAAAATACAAATGCTCAAGTTCTTCACTGTTGTTCAACTTCCTATAGTCAACCTCACAGAAGTCAAACATTATTGAACCAAAGCCTTCATCACTGTTACAGAATGTGAAGTAATAAGTTAGTTAGAAAGTAGTTTAAATTTAGTTACTTTATGTATCTACTGTAGCATTCTGAAACGTTCTATTTGAGCAGTATAAATAATTTGCTGCTTTTGTATGTAATTCATTCTTTAAGTAATTCAATATGAAAAATCTCCAAATTCTCTCTCAAGAACCCTAGGTTTAATTAACAAAAGTTAGGATGATGAAAAATTTAAGGGTTTTTTTTTTAATTTGGAATCGATGATGATACTCCGTCGATACGAAAAATATAATTGCATTTATTCAAGCTAAAAATTTCTGGTTTATTGTTTCATTATGTATTAAACTTTACACTTTTTACTATTGTATGCGACATACTTTAATTTGTTCTATCGTATGTAGTAAACTTGTGAATATAGTCTATTGTATGTATTATTTCCTTTTCCGGTAAGGCCAAAACAAAAAACTTTCCATTTGGGTCTTACCCAAAAAGGAAATTTTATATACAATAGATCATAATTACAAGGACAAGACATACGATAGAAGTTTTCAAAGTTTAACTCCTACAATAGTAAAAAGTGTAAAGCTTAATACATAACGAAACAATAAACCCAAAATTTTCTTTTGCATGAAAAATTAATATTAATACACTTGGTGTTTACATTTAATTTATTAAAAACTTTTCTTTTATTTATGATGTATTAACGGTAATCTTGAATGAATAAAGAAACTTTTGTTTCAATATCTGCATTATATTTTATTTATACTATTGACACCCCTAAGAGGTTGGTGAATTATTATTATTATTATTATTATTATTATTATTATTATTATTATTATTATTATTATTATTATTATTATTATCCGTGTTAAAACATCTAAACGTAGTATAAATTTGATGCGACACTATTTATTAGAGGTGGTAATTTTATACCCATTTGTTAATTATGGGTTAATTTGATTAATTTTTAGGAGGGAATGGGTTTGTTGGGTCTCCTCCCCATTTTTTGTATGAGTCTAAATGAGTTTTTCAATATAAACCAATAATTGTGTAACAATTAACCAACGGGTTTGGATGGGTCTAGCGAGTAAAATTATTATTTTTTCACCTCATTTCATTTTTTTCATTTTCCACTCAAATAAATAAAAAAGTTTGGCGAACCTGATGACCCGACCCGAACCGAGACCCATTTGACCCGGACCCATTAAAACTCATCCTTCTAAATGACCCATCTAGACCCGGACCAATTTAAACCCAAACCCATCTATACCTGAGACCCGACCCGACCCATTCATTTGGCCACCTCTACTATTTACACTTCATTTCACATGAACATAGAAGGGTAGTCTTAACACATCTTATTTGACATACCACACATATGTTATGAAGTATATAGTTGTCTTATTGAGACTTCTAAACTCACAATCTCTTTATTGGTGATTTACGAATTTTGATCTAATATTATTTATCACACTAAATTTTAAACATGCCCTTATAATTTAATAATAATCAACATTTTTTTAACATATATACAATTAAGTGAAATTTATTTTAGGGTCGTTGTAGGTTTGCTAGCTAGGTTTAATTTGATCAGAACCATTTTTTAGAATTGCTGTAATTAACATCTTGCTAGTTTTAATTGATATGTATTCTTTAGAAAATCTGTACAATGTTTAGGTGGAGTTATAAACAAATCATACAAAATTTAGGTGGTGTTATAAACAAATTACGGAGTATTAATAGTTAATTTGCATGATTGGTCCTCGTGGTTTGCACATAATTTCATCGCAGTCTATATACCTTACTTTTTGTATCAACAGTGTCCAAATACATAAAAGTTGTTTTGCGGTTGGTCCCTCTTTCAACTAAAATGACTAAGTTACCATCACTAAATTCGATACAAAAGACTAGAACATTAAGGGTATGGTGGTCATTTTAGTTGGATGAGGGACTAAATGTAATTAAGGTTCAGCGATTGATAGTGCAATTTTGTGTAGACCACGAGGATCAACCATACAATTCAATTAACTCAAGTATTAACAGAAAGTTACGCTTTCAGTCCGTACATATAACTAGGGCTGTAACCGAGTCGAGCCGAGCTCGAACATGGCAGGGCTTGAGCACTTCGAGCTCGGCTCGATAGCTCAACGAGCTTTCCCGATGCAGAATCGAGTTCGGCTCAAAATCACGAAATGTTATACAAAAATAATTTCTAATATTAAATCTTATTTTTTGTTTATTTGAAAAATAAAAATCAATAATAAAAATCATTTCAAATATAAATAAAACTAAACTAAATCATGAAAACAAATCAAAAACTATGCAAAATAGTTTAACAATTACAAAATATGACAATAATATTATTTACGTATCAAAAATTACATACATAGGTATTATTAAAGCTCGATAACAGGTTGAACCAAGCTCTTAAAAGCTAAAGCTCGACTCGATATATACTTAGAGCTTGACTTTTAAGCTCGAGCCTGAACTCGAACTCGATAAAAGGGCGACTCGATCAAGCTCAAGTTCGAGCTGAACTCAAGTTGCTCGATAAATGCTCGACTCGTTTGCAACTCTACATATTACCCCTTTGTTAATTGCACCTAATATTTAACCATGTGAATTTTTTACTTAGTCTACTATAGGGTAAATATTACTTCCTCCGCGCCATTAATAATGTACCCTAGTGTATTTTAGAGAGTTTAATGATGAATGATTGCTAATGGTTATTTAATGCAAGTCTTTTTGGGTAAAACGGAAATAGTAGTATGGGATGCAGAATTGCAGAGAGTATATTTCTTCATAAACTTGTTATAATATACAACTGTAACCCTATCACAAAATTGAAACATCTTGAAAACTTTAGGCTGCGTCTAGTTACGAAAAAAAATTCTCCAATTTCCGTTTTTCTAATAAGTGATGAATATTTTACTTCTTTTGTAAGGGTTTATTGTTTCATTATGTATTAAACTTTACACTTTTTATTATTATATGAGTCGAACTTTAAAAATTTTCATCGTATGTATTTTGAACATGTATATATGGTCTATTGTATGTAGTATTTCCTTTTTGTGTAAGGTCAAAAAATGAAAGTTTCATTTTTTGGCCTTACCCATAACGGAAATAATACATACAATAGACCATATTTATAAGTTCACTACATACAAATGAAAGTACGTAGCATATAGTAGTAAAAAAATGTAAAGTTTAATACATAATAACTGTAAACCCAATTTAGAAAATGTGTTCAAATATGAAGGATGGAGCTTTATTTTTTTCAAGAGAAAATAAAGATGATAATTAAAAAACATAAAAAATAGTTTTCAACTTTTTAGTCATAGAAATGAAAATGAGAATTTTCCTTTTCATATTAAGGGTTTAAAAAGGTAAAAGAGTTTTCCGTAATTAAATGTAATCTTAGATTTTCTGGTAGTTTCTAAATTCGATGACCAAGTAAAAAATGAGCTAAAGGTGATTGTGTATCCTATTGGAAGCCATGCACAAAATCAAGTATAAAGTTTCACTAAGAAATTCATAATTAAACAGAATAATATCAACATTAAATGAGAGTAAGTCACATGAGTTTCCCTTAAAAAGAGTTTGTTTGTCCGATGATAATGATAGGTTCAGAATGAATTTAGACCGAGCACGTATATATAATCTTTCAAAAATGGGACCATATGGCATGGACATGAAACGAGACACATGACGAACCTAACCAAAGTGGCTAATATTGGTTAAAGGAGTTGTAGTGGTCCCGTGGTAGACACGGTTGTAGCCTCACCAATATCACCACTATGATTCTTAACTAGTAACACACATTTAGCTAGTGGTGATTTGGGTGATGGAGAACAGGCGTTGTGGTCTATTATTTTTCTTTCTATAATTCAGTTATATAACAATAAGATCAAGGTAGTAATACTTTATATATAAATGGGTATTTCGATCACCTACTGGAGCCGCTCTATATTTCAATAGAGCACGATCGAACCCCCCACAAGTTCCAACATCGCCGAGAAAATCATCTTCATGGTGTTATGAATTAGGAGCGGCTCAAGGTATTGAGGGGCCTAAAGCGAAGTTAAAAAATGAGACTATCGATTTTGATATTGTTGACTATTTTTCTACTATTTTTATGCATATTCAATAAAATATAGTCAGTACAATACGAAGAGTCTATTTTTTTAGTTTAAAAAACTCGATTCATCCTTTTCGTTGTGATATAGTCTTCAACTTTAATTCTTTGTTACTGATGTAATATGTTTTCGTAAAAAATTTAACAAATCTACCAAAGCAAGCATCATTTCAAAAATGATCATCTTCAATCTTTTACTTATATAATATAAAGTTTTAAAAGACAATTGAGTTATCGACTACTTGTAGACTTGGGGATTTACACTTTTAGCTCTTAAAATGTCATGTTTTCTTCTTCAATAATATTACGTGATATATTAATGCCAAATTTATGTGACATTTAATCACGAGTCATGTTTAAAATGATTAAATTGGTTATTTGAAGAATATGATAAATGATAATGCGTAAAAAGAATGATTGAATAATTCAATCGTGAAATATGAAGCTAGATCATGATAAGATTACTTTGATATATGATAGCCAATGAAATACAAAGATTGAATTTAAAGACATGAAAAATAGAACGTCGGAATCCTTTTAAGGAGATCACTTAAACTAAATGACAAATGGGACTAGTCTTTTTTATCACTTAAAATGATACGAGTTGAATCCTTTAGGGCCTTATAATAATGTCGTTTTACATAAAGTGAGTTAAGCCACTCTAATGACTAATCTTTTAGAACTTACATTCTTAAAAACATTGAAGATCGTTGTTGTTATCCTATACTAATACAAAACATTGAAAATTCTGGGGCCTTACAAATTTGAGGGCCTAAAGCTCTAGCTTCACTAGCCTTACCCTCAAGTCACCCCTGTTATGAATATGCATGTTTAATGGACAGTAAATCATGGATATGTCATGTTGATGTGATGGTTAGTCGTGAATGACACCGTGTCATGACTAATATTGGTGCTCTTAATGTTTGGGTTTATGGGTGAGGTTCAAATGAGATTAAAAATTTGTGTGAGATTAAGGGAATCAATGATATCATGGCACATGTACAAAAATAATGTTCCATACTACCAAACCTATTAACCCCAAACATCAATTATCTCACAAACGATAAATCGAAAAATCATGAAACTTGCACCATAATTTTCAACGTTTTATCCTCTTCGATTTGCCGTCCCTCAAGCCATACTTCTGACGAATTTTTATTTTTCATTTTTTTGGTGGGTTTCACATGTTACTAACACATGTGTTAGAGTATTGCGTTTAGGGTTTAGGGTTTGGGGTTTAGGGGTTAGGGTTTAGGGTTAGGGTTTTGAGGTTTCTCCCGAAACCCCTAAACCCTAACCCCTAAACCCTAAACCCTAAATGCTTTATAAAACTCTAAACCCTAAATCATACTAAACCCTAAACCCTAATAAACCCTACTAAAACAAAAAATCTAAACCCTAAACCATGAACTCTGCTAAATCCTAACCCTAAACTCTAACCCTAAACCCTAACCATAACGGTAAATAAAATGTACAATCAATCACTAACACATGTGTTAATAATTTATAAAACCTACCAAAAAACCGATTTTTTTTTTATCGAAAGTATGCCTTGAGGGACGGCAAATCGAAGAGGATAAAACGCTGAAAAATATGGTGCAAGTTTCATGATTTTTCGATTTGTCGTTTGTGAGATAATTGATGTTTGAGGTAAATGAGTTTTGTAGTATGGAACATTCTCTTTGTACATGTGGCATGATATTATTGGTTCCCTTAGTCTCACTCAAAAATCACTGACTCATTTGAACCTTACTCTTGGGTTTATTGTTTCTTTATGTATAAAACTTTACATTTTTTATTGTTGTATGAGTCAAATTTTAAAAACTTTTATTATATGTATTGAACTTGTAGATATGGTCTATTGTATATAAAATTTCCTTTTTGGGTAAAGCCCAAATAAAAAAGTTTCCTTTTTTGACCTTACCCAAAAAGAAAATAATATATAAAACAGGTTATATATACAAGTTCAATACATATAATAGAACAAATGAAAGTATATTACATACAATAGTAAAAAGTGTAAAATTTAATGTATAACCAAACAATCAACCTTTAATGTTTAAGTTATGTTGGTTTTGGACGAGAAACACACGACCATAAACCAGGAGATACAAGTGTAGGATACAATGGTTGATTAATTATAGAACTCAAAAGGTGCGAGTAATTAGTCGATCAAACTGAAAGCGAAACCACCATTGGCATACAGTATGTAAAAAAACAAACAAACGAGTCTTCTAATGTTGCATGTCAATCGGAATATGTGTATATAGTAAGTCAGTCACGTCCATTTATAGTTTTAATGAAGTGTGTATACCTGATTTAAATGAATGAAACGCAATTATATTCTTTCTTATATGAATTTACTTACACCTCTGATTGATCGATATAGAGAAGTCTTAAGTATGTTTTCCGCAACTATTATTCACAATCAGTCTTTCAAAATGGGTTCTCGTTCTCTAACATCTTAAAAAATTTACATTTTGTTCAACTTGCGTATGATTTTTCTAAACATATCTCTCATACGATCTAATTAACCTTGACGTACCCAATTATCGTACGATCTTGATTTGATTGATTTGACGTCATTCGCATTGAATGAGTTGACTAAACTTTTTAACAATATTAAGAAATTTAAATAACTCGTAGAGTTGTTTAGTTTTAATTCAAATTTGGCATGGGTTATTTGCCTTTTTCTGATTAAACGTTAGTAGTAGTAATATCTAATCATATTTGTTAATTGATTGATTTGAATGAGTGAAGAGGCAGGCGAAAGTGTCGGTAATGACTAAAGTGGGATGTCGTCGGTGAGAGTAAGGAAATGAAAACGATGTCTCGTCCGACACTTTATATATATATATTTTTTATTTTTTTTTCTTTTTCTTTTTCTCTTTCGTGTCTATGTTAGAAACATCTTTGTCTTCCTAGTCTTTTAGGTCACATCATCAAACTTATTATTTGCAATGTTTTAATTTTTAAAAAACAAAGTTTGAACACTCACTTGATAACTTAGTTATATTTATAGGCGGGAAATACAACAAAAACATATTTTTTACCTTTGTAAGTGTCCATAAGGTTAGCAAAGTAAACAAGTCTCACTCATTGGTAAGACTACCTACAACGCGTCCTTCTTTGGACGTTCAAGCCTCCGAGAACGTCACGTACGTCGGCAATGGAACGTCATGGCAGGAGGTTCTGGGCGTTGTGGAGCCCTACATGGCGGAAGCAAGGCGTTTTAGCCGGAGCCACCAGCTTTTTTTTTCTTTTTCATTTTCTTTTAACGTTTTCTAAAAAAAGAAAATTTTTATATGTATATGCATATGACCATTGAGGTATAATTTTATTATTTTCTTACCGTTGCATTCCAACGATTTTGTTTATTCCCCACCTTACTATATATGGATACTACACAATTCCAATCTCAAAAACACACATCAAAATCATACAAAATACACAAAAATGGATGCAATAAATTTTATTTTTGATTCTTCTTCTGAAGATGAACTTCTTTTGGAAATTATGCAACAATACGTCGAAGAAAAAATAGTGAGGTCGGTCAAAGTTCAAGACCATCGCGCAATTATTGTATTTTTTAATAAGTACTTTTATTTATGGTATTGTACTGTATTTAATTAGTGTATTGTACTTTATTTAATTAATTAAAATGTATTTGTTTTGTTAAATAAATAAATATTAAATTTAGTTAGTGGATCCGAGAGAGCATAAAAAGCATTCTGATGTTACCATTATTAGTGCTGAAAATAGTAATATGGTGTTATATTTATGTGACGCCTAAATATTGGACGTTATGATATTATGACTGCATGTGGTCAAAACTAAATACATCAACCACATAATGTGTAAAATGTTTTTTAAGAAAAAAGAAGAAGAAACTTGAAAGGTTCTTAGGAGTAACACAATACATATACGTGATCAGTTACACTCAGGGGCGGATATGAGTGGAGACGGGGCGAGGGCAACGTAGGCAGCAGCCCCAACTAGAATTTCGAAATTATGTAAAAAAAATTTTTTTAGGTATTAATAACATTTTAAAATTTTCACCCCCACTAAACTACAAAATAAAAAAAACAAATTATTTATTTCGCTACATATATTCTCTGGCTCTGCCCCTGAGGGTAGATGTGATAGGGAGTAGCTTTGCCTCCTAAAAAAATTTCAATTTATGTAAAAAAGTTTTTTTTTAAAGTATAGTGTTAATGATATTTTATAAGTTTTATCCAGCAAAAAATTATGATTATATTTATCGGTATATGTAACACCTGTCTAATTAGGATAATTAATTATGCCTAATTACGTGTAACTATCTGTGATTAGTATGTAATAGGACTAATTACAGACCTTATTCGTATATATATGAGATTTATATATATATATATATATATATCTGTACGCGATTTGATTTAAATAGTGCGACTTAACCAGACTGAGTCCGACATGAGTTAACTTGGACGTTGGTGACAAGACCTTTTAAATAATGTGGAATTATCCAAACAAATATTATTTGCATTAATATATTGAGAAAATACATTACACATATCCCATATTTTTTTAAAACGCTCTAAATGCAACGAAAGCACACGAAACACGCCCAACAAAGGAAAATAAATCAAATCATATTTTTATAACCCATTATTAAGTATTTCGATAAAATACTTCAGTTAAAAATATTTCGGATACACTTTAACACATGACGCGAAATGACCTTTAGGCGACTAACGAACGTAACGCAAATTTAAGAAACGAATCCACGAGCCTAAACCCGCAAGCGGGTAGGCTCTAACCCGCGGACCCGATCCGAGACCCCTTTTCCCTTTTCTTCCTTTCTCCTCCTTCACTCACCTCATTTCACACACACAACTTCCACCAAAAATCCTCTCATCCCCCTCTCTACTCATTTTCGTACCTCTCTCTCTCTAAAAACTGAGGAAATCTGCAACACCACCTCCATTAAATCGGCAATCATCATCACAAGGAAGCAAGGAGTATCAAGAACTTCATCTTCATCTCCCCCATCTCCTCCATTTTCGATATTTTGGTAAGAATACTTGAAAGCCTTTTAAATTACTTGTAAAGCTATGATTTACATGCTAGAATGTTCACACAACAAGTTTATGTCCAAAATTCCATGGAAAATGCTTTAAAAATCGAAACCCATACAAAAATTCACGAACAGTTCGATCTGCGAACTGAGATCCAACTCAGTTCGCAACCCGTATCTGAGAGTCGAGTATTAGCGAGTCGAACCCGACTTGCGAGCTGAGAATTTTGCGAATTGACCTGCGAACTGAACTGACCTGCGAATTGAACTGCGAGTTGACCTGCGAACTGACCTGCGAGTCAAGTTTTGCGAACCGAACCTTACGCTGCGAACCGAATTCAGTTCGCAGCCTACTGCCTTGCAATCCGAACTCAGTTCGCACCGCGAACTCAGTTCGCAACACTTTTTAGTCCGCAGCCAGACTGGGTAAAAGTTTCCCGATTTTTAAACTACAGATGCGACTTTTAATAAACGATGTAGTAGGAATAAAACAGTGAAAGTGTTGTCCGAACTCGCATTCGGACAACACCCTCACGACGCAATATGAATGACAGACTTACAGATACATTTTACAAAGAACCGACATAACAAAATACAACACAATGATAATACGTAAATTATTATTACACCCCGTCACCAACGGGCCCTAATTGATTACAAACAAACACTTGGACGTTTTCTAGTTGAGTGGACAACTAGCATGGGTGACCTTTCAGGACACCAACTTATTTACTTATGTACTTAAAACCTTGTGCGTTCCGGACGTCAGAAGGTTGCAGGGTTCTGAGAACCGATACACGGACTTACGACCGCTTTACTTACTTGATTTCGCCTACTCGCTAGGCTCAGGTGAGTCTTACAGCCCCATTTTACTGTTTTTATACTTTGGAGTGAGATACTTAGCAACTATTTTACGTATGAACACGATGTACTAAACTGATTTCATTGCTTTTACATACAACGCATGAGTTACTGTTTATCCACTGAAAACCTCCTATCATAAGTTGTTAGTTATAGCCTTAAGCGCGAGTATTAGTAGGATGGATCCATTCGGGACTGACAATCCCCGCCCGGGGTAGTAGCGCTACCACGAACCCTTCCGTAGAAACGGGCGTTTGATACTTGTTATATATGAGTGTTCGGATAGCACTCATGGGGGTACGTGATGCTGTACTTAACTGTACCATTCACACTACACTGTTAAGCTTCAACTTGTGAGCTCATGGCACTTGTTATGATTTACTGATTTACTTATTCTACTGATAGCAATACTGGTACATATTGTGGTTCATAATAATTACTTATTACTAAACCTGTAAGATTCACCAACCTTTTTGGTTGACCTTTTTAGCTTTGTATCTCAGGTACACAGACGGAGTAGGATTACCCCTGGACACTAGCTAGAGTCGCATGATTTCTACATTGCATATAACGGAGATTCTTAGCATTATCTTTTGTACATTATGATTATGTAATAGAATCTCCCGCTACACGCGTGGACTCTAGGGAACTACATTTTGTAACCGAAAACACTATGTTTTCAAACTTTGTATCTATGAATTGTAACTATTTTTCAAATGTTGCATATAAATGTCGATTGATTTATCCTTGTGCTGTTGATATTTGATTAGTAGCACCCCAAAGCTTGCTTCCGCTAAACATATAATTTGGGGGTGTTACAGATTGGTATCAGAGCCTAAGGTTATAGCGAACTAGGTTGCATTTAGCGGGCCTAGACTATGATCGTTAGGCAGTACTCCCTATTAAGTATGATTAGGTTCAGTGACCACATGATATTGGTTTAATTTAACATAGCCTGATCAACTATGTACAATTAAAAGAATATGATGTGAGACCTGAAAGGAATCATGACTAAACAGGATACACTAGTTGACTCTGACTACGAGAGAAACTGGGACACAAACATGTCTGTACTAGACACTCAATAGGCTATTATGTGATATATATATATATATATATATATATATACACACACAGGTTGACCTCTCTATGAATTCTAGACTATGTTATATGTACGAATATAGGCCTCATTTTCTCTAACGCTTTATCTCAGAATGGCAAACACACGACCCAACTCATCATGCTCTCATCCGCATGGATCGCGAAACCCAAGGGTGGCTAGGAGGAACACCAGGTCGCCTCGAGCCAACCCATACCCCACTTACTCCACCTTGTCGGACCTAGCCACTAGGCTACACCGGCACGAGCAACGACTTAATACTATGGATATTGAACTACAAGAAACCAACAAAAACTGGAGACTCACATCACTCGAACGTATCAATCAAGTCTCCGAAGATCACAAAAATACCGTCAACCGCATGGACACCCTTGACAACCGTCTGGGTGAAACCATCGAAACTATGGAGGTTGTCCACAACCAAGTGATTGGCAACCGAAACGAAATCTCCGTCCTACAATCAAGGCTAAATCAGTGCGAGACACGTCTAAGGGAGACCGAGGACGCCCTCCGAATGGTTAGCAGACTTGCAAAATCTGTAGACCATCTCACCGCACTGCTGTCACAACTCAATTTACGCCAGGATTAGCTTAGGCTAAATTTGTACTTTATCATGCTTTCGTAGGACCTAGGTAATTCGACCGGATGTAACAATTCCTGGCACTTTTGTAAAAAAAAAAAATCCTAAGTCTGTAAACTTTTGAAATTCGTACTCGAAATTGTCTGTAATCATTTAACATCGCAATATCAATCGACAATTTCTCTCAACTATCTTGCATTGTTAACTTTCACCTTGTGATGTTGTATATTACCGTTTTAATATATGTACATCTATCGAATTTTCATTCTGGTACAACTTCTTATGTGCCTCTTGTTCTTTCTTGAAGAATCATGCCGCCAAAGAAGAAAAGTTACAGCGATGCTGAAATCGCTGCTCTCGTTTCCCGAGCTGTGGCCGAAGCCCTAGCTACCCGGGAATCACCACGAACATCTAGGAGAAGTGATGACACCGCTGACACTACTCCTGTCATCAAACCTTGCTTTTAGAAGGACTTTCTCAGCTGCAAACCATTATATTTCAAGGGCACAGAAGGCGCTATTGGCCTGATCCGATGGATAGAATGTATGAAATCTGTTTTCAGTCTCTGCAACTGTATTGAGGGTAACAAAGTTAAATTCGCTGCTTACACCTTTCAAGAAGGTGCACTTACGTGGTGGAATACCCACGCCAACTCTGTGGGCATTGAGGTTGCAAACCAGCTTCCCTGGGCTGAACTAAAGAATAAGTTAAGGGAGAAGTACTGTCCTGAAGAAGAACTGCACCGTCTAGAGGAAGAGTTCTGGCACTTGACATTGTAGGGAACCGATATTGATGGATATACCACCAAATTTCAGCAGTTCGCGTTGTTATGCCTGGGATTGGTTGATCCGGAGGTAAAAGGCATCAAGAGATACATCCGCGGCCTCCCGGAGAATATTCAAGGGAATGTCGCCTCGACAAAACCAACCACGGTTGAAAGTGCAATTCGGCTAGCTCATGAAATCATAGCAATGGTTGTCAGCCGTGAGACATCCAACACACCCACCTCCAACAACAAACGCAAATCCTCTGATCACCAAAACCAACAACCCAACAAAAGGCCTATGACTGTTAAGGCCTATGCCACCGGCTCTGAGGATAGGAAGGAGTATAAGGGGAACAAGCCCTATTGCTCTAAGTGCCAACGACACCATGATGGTTCTTGCCCCTGTAGCAAGTGTAAGAGATTTGGACACTTGGCCAAAGATTGTAGATCAAACACCACTGACACCAATACCTCTGCACCAAAGACCTGTTATGAGTGCAACGGTACTGGGCATTTCAGAAAAGATTGCCCGAAGCTGAAGAACAACAACAATGCTCGAGGAAGAGCTTTCGTGCTGAAATCTGGAGAAGCCCGTCAAGACCCGAATGTGGTCACGGGTACGTTCCTTCTCAACAACTTGACTGCTTCTGTATTATTTGATACTGGGGCTGATAAGAGTGTTTATCCCAGTATGGATCTTAATATGTATTACTTTGATTGATTATTAATAAGCTTGCGGAATAGTTTATCAATAACTTGAAGAATAAACTTGAAACACAGAATATTAATCAAAAGCTTCAATATTATTATCAAATAATACGAACACACAAACTGTGCTAGGGTTTACAACCTTGAAGCTAATAACTAGAAATTCGTCTCTTTTCTAGAGTTTTACAGGATCTCTATTTATAACATATAGAGTCCTTTACAGAATCAAACTATTATGGAAATCATATCTATTCCATAATTATCTCTAACCGACTACTAACAGTGGTTGAACTATACACTAACAGAGGTAGTACCCGTATATAACCAACAGTGGTTAAACACTTAATACAAAATATACTTATACCAACAGTGGCACTGTTAGACTAATTCTAACTGACAGTGGCACTGTCAATACAAAACTAACTAACAGTGGTAAAGTGCTAGCAGTGGCACAAGACGACTTCTGAGCAGATCTGGCAGTGGCTCAGGACTCAACAATCTCCCCCTAAACTTGATCATTCTCAGTAATGATTCAAGTTTCTTCATCTTTCTTCTCATCCTTAGAATTTTGATTCTGTCTTCTCCTTTTCTCCTCCTCTCTTAACCTTTCCAACTCTATTCTCTTATGAAACTGATTGAACACCATGTATAAAGCATTGAAAGCCCCTTCTGAAACCACAGTAGTTCTTAACTTAGATGCAAGCACATTTCTCAGAATCTGAGTCCCCAAGACATATTGTCTTTCATCAAGCATGAAGATTGTGACTCCATCTCTGAACATAATCATATGTATTCCAGCTCTAACAAAATGTCTCCAAGTATGCACATGTTCAATGCAGTTTAAAAACAAATTAGTGAATGGCTCAGGCTCAAACAGCATATTCAAACATCTACCCAAATCTCTTTCCACAATCACCATAGAAGCTTGCCTGTTTCTTTGACTATTAAGCTCATACAGATCCAGAATGTCTAACCTATTCACATTTTTGATCACATCAGCTACAGATGTCAGATATTGCACATTCCCACTCTCTCTGACAATCTTGATCTATTCT
This sequence comes from Pseudognaphalium luteoalbum, assembly GCA_963422505.1. Lineage (NCBI taxonomy): Eukaryota > Viridiplantae > Streptophyta > Magnoliopsida > Asterales > Asteraceae > Pseudognaphalium > Pseudognaphalium luteoalbum. The sequence continues at coordinate 6,035,437 of OY730194.1, forward strand.
TTAACAACATCAGCAATTTTTGATCTCTGTCCTTCCCATTCAACTATCCTTGATGATATATCATGATTAATATGAATATTTTCTTTGCTATCCTTCATCTCTTTGATATATTTTCTTAACTCTACTGCATCTTTCTCCAGATCAGGAACCACATTATCACAAGCAAGAACTCCATCCCATCTAATCTTTAGATTTCTATCAGAAAGCCTTTTTAATTCTCTTTCTTCTGCTTCTGCTTTCTCTTGCTCTTCCTTTTCAATTCTATTCTGTTCCTCTATTCTGACCTGCTCTGCAATCTTTTTCCTATCCTCAGATAACTTTTTCTCAATAAATTTATCTTGCATGAGCTTCTTTTCAAAATCCACCATACCTTCATTCTGATGTCTGGCATAAGCTTTTTCCAACCTATCCAATTCCCATCCTTCCAGAATACTTCTTGGTGCATACCTTCCACCAAGAATCCTGATTAAGTCCTTTTTTCTTTGAGCAGCAGTTGGTGGTTTATTTTTTTCTTTTCAAGCTCTGCTTGTCTTTTCTTTCTATCCCTTTCTTCATTTGCTTGTTTTAACTTGGCAAACCCTGGGCTTAAATCATCCTTACCATCTTTCTTGTTGATCATATCATGAATCTGTTGTGCAGATAACCCTTTACCACTTGCAGCCATATCATTCAACATCTTTGCAGCCTTTTGTGATAAAGTTACTACACTCATATCTTCTAGCACAACATCAACATCAGGACCCTCCAGCCTCTTAGACTCAACAGCCATCCTTAACATTCTCTCATCATGCTCCTCCTGAGCTCTCCTAGCCTCATCCAAATCAATCTGAGGTTCTACAACCTTCTTTACCTTTCTCTCTTCTTTCAATTTGCCCTTACCTTTGTCTTTAGAATCAATCTTTGGAAGATCAGACTTAGGTTTGGGTGGTGAAGAAGGTTCTTCAATCATGACAGGGGGTAAAATTGTTCTGGTGACAGTGGTTGATGGTGTTGTGATGACAGTGGTTGATTTTGTGATAACAGGGGTAGGTAATATAGCAGTGGTTGCTGCTGAAGTACTAACAGAGGTAGATACCTCAACAGTGGTAGAAACCAAACTGCTAACAGTGGTTAGTGATTGAGATGACACAAGATTTTTCTTGACAGAAGTCTTTCTCACTGGAATTGATTTCTTTCTATTATAGGTTGTCACTTTCATCTCCTTTTCAACTTCAGATCTATTAACCATCATCCTATCACTAAAACTTACTCTCTTTCCCATATCAACATGTTCTCCCATAACATCCCAGAAATACAAATTAGCCACAACCTCAAAAGGTAATCCCTTGTTTATTGGGAAAACATTTAAAGTTGAACCTCTTTGTGCACTATTATCTGCCTCATCCTGACCTGTTTGTACATTTTCACCCTCATATATCACCATACTCCTATCAATTTCATCATCATCCATGCCCTCATTAATCACATAATCTGATACATTCAACGCATCCTCAACATTTTCACTAATACCACCTGTACCTCCATCATCATTCCCATCAGTACCATCATTATCATCTTTCTTATCTTCAGGCATATTATCTTTCTCTTGATTTTCATCATTTTTCTCCCCCTTGCCTGAAGATTTCTGTAAAGCTGCAGCAGGTTGTAAGACTTGTGTAACAACATCTTCTACCACAGCCAATCTAGCTCTTAAATCATCAATCTCCTGCTGCTGCCTCTGAAGTAACTCATCCTGAGCAGCCAACTTGATTTGTTGCTCTCTTCTCAACTCTCTTTCCTTCACAAATTTGTCCCATATCAAAATGACATCATGTGCCAAATCATCAATCGTCAATTCCTCAGTTATATTACTAGTCTCATCAACATTAGAGTGTGACCTCCTAGAAGAATCATTGACTGCATCTGGCACGTGCTCAGATGCCCCTAGATTCATGGTACTGGGACCTTCACCTGCTTCATTACCCGTAGGTTCAGCATTAGAAGTTGCCTCTGGTTGGGTCTGATTGATGTTACCACTGTCCTGTCCTGCCAGTGGGCTAGAAACAGTAGTGGCAGCCCTTCAAGAATGAACATTTTCATCAAGTATGTTCACCTGTTGTGAATGTTCCTGTGACTGAGACTGTGAAGAAACAGGAATCTCCACAGCCTGTTTAGAGTTCTTGAATTTCTTGGCTTTGTTGTGGGTAGGTTGTTGGTTCCCTTGTTTTCTTTTTGTGCCACCTCCTGATGTGTGTTCAGAAGCAACTTGTGTTGTTGTCCTGTCATCATTTGGTCCAAGTGGTGTTGGTAATACACCACCAGTAGCAGAAGGAGCAACTAACATTGTAGAAAACAATGCAGTTTCCTTTTTGGAAAAAGTGTTTTGATATTGATACATGGCTCTAATAGTTTTCAAAGATAAAGTAGAGCTAACTATTACACTTTTATCTGCTGGCAGATTTGGCAGCTGTTTATTCAACAAAAGTTGAACAAACCTAGGGTACATAATAAATGTATCACCCTTTACATTTTTAATCATATTATCTAAGATGAACCTAGACATATTAAATTTAAGACCCTGTGCCAAGCAGATTATAGGATATGCAATAGTAGAACTAAATTCATTAAAATTAGTCCTCTTCTGAGATAAACATACCAGGAAAGTATGAATATAGAACTTCCATTGAGGACAGAACCAGGACTTCAAGAATGTGTATTCTGATCTTGTCTTTCCAGTACCTTCATAACCCATAGTATGTATTCCTTGAAATAGATCTCCTCTGGACAATTCCAGGACTCCTCCTTCATCATCAAACTGCAGAAGTTCTCTAAGAACAATCTCAGTTATCATCACTCTATTTCCCTTGACAGTAGAATGAATATGAGGGATGCCATTAACAGTTCCTTCCTTAGCATTCTTCCAGAATTCTTGAATGTGTGATCTGATCAATCTTGGAGCAACAGTAAGGGCATATGTAACTGGACAGTTACTCAAGAAATCAATAATTGGGTGAAAATATTCATCTGCGATTTCTTTATTCAAGAAAGCCCTCATGTTGTGTTCAGAATGAACACTCAGAGTAGAATGATCAGTATCAGATGAAGATGACGATGCCATTTGTGAAATTGATGAAAGAAAGAAGATTGATTGACAACTAAGAAACACAAACGAGAGCGAGTTGTAGAGAGTTTTGATAGATTTGAAAGCGTAATTGAAAAAGTGAAGTGTTTAGATATTTATATGTTGACAGCGCCAAGCCCTAGTAAAAGGAACTAACAGTGGCACTGTCAGTTATGTGCCAACAGGGGCACAACTAACACATAAGCCCAACAGGGGTTACTTCACTTGATCAAATTCAAACATTAATACCACTCAATAACACCAACAGAGGTACTAGTACTAGCAGGGGTATACTAGAACTAGCAGAGGCAAATACTTCACAAATTTTTTTTTTTTTTTTTTAATCAAAAGAAAGAAAAACATTAGATTCCAGCTCTCCTAATGTCTCTTGACAGTGGCTTAGTCCTGCAATATTAAACTAAAAACGACCAGCAGGGGTTAAATTACAAAAATATATAGCAGAGGTTGAAAATACATTGACAGTGACATAGGTAAACTAACAGTGGAACCAACTGTTATCATGATGAAGCTAACAGTGGTACCACTTGACCCTGTCACAATATAATTCACCTCTGTTAGTATCTAATCCTGACCAAAACACTAAGTGAGATTTATCATACCAATGTAAGATATCAAAAATGTAAATCTTCCTACATCAAATGCTTTGGTAAAAAGATCTGCAAGTTGATTATCAGTATGAATTTTGAAAATATGAATCAATCTTTTATCATAACAATCTCTTATAAAATGATATCTGATTTCAATGTGTTTGGTTTTTGAATGCTTAACAGGATTTTGTATGATACTAATAGCAGAAGTATTATCAATGTAAATAGGAGTGTTCATGAAAGTCAAACCATAGTTCATCATTTGATTCTGAATCCAGATCACTTGTGCACAACAACTGGATGCTGCAACATACTCTGCTTCTGCTGTAGATGTGGAAACTGTGGTCTGCTTCTTGCATTGTCATGACACTAGCCTATTTCCAAGAAATTGACATCCACCACTAGTTGATTTTCTATCCATGTTTTCACCACCATAGTCACTATCTGTGAAAGCTTTGAGCTCAAAATCTGATCCTTTAGCATACCAAAGTCCCAAATCTGGTTGACCTTTCAAGTATCTAAAGATTCTTTTCACAGCATACATGTGTGACTGCTTTGGATTGGTCTGGTACCTAGCACAAAGACACACTGCAAACATAATATCAGGTCTAGATGAAGTTAAATACATCAAAGAACCAATCATTGACCTGTATAAGTGCACATCTACTTCCTCCCCCTCAGGATCAGAATTAAGATGTTTATGTGTCTCCATGGGAGTGCTAGCTATCTTTACATCTTGATAACCAAATTTAGTCAAGATATCTTTAACATACTTCCCTTGGTTAATGAAGATTCCATCTGTCTTCTGCTTAACCTGCAGCCCTAAAAAGAAGGTGAGTTCTCCCATTGAACTCATCTTAAACTTCTTATGCATTAGCACCTCAAAATTTTTACATAGTGGATCACTTGTAGATCCAAATATAATATCATCGACATAAACCTGTACCAGCAAAATATCTTTCTGAATTGTCTTGATAAACAAAGTCTTGTCAATAGTACCTCTCTTGAATCCATTCGTGAGAAAATACTCAGATAGAGTGTCATACCAAGCTCTTGGTGCTTGATGTAAACCATACAAAGCTTTCTTCAATCTGCATACTCTATCTGGATATGTTGGATCTTCAAACCCTGGAGGTTGGCACACATACACCTCATCATCAATCAAACCATGAAGAAAAGCACTCTTCACATCCATTTGATAAACCTTGAAACCCTGATAAGATGCATAAGCTAAAAATAATCTAATAGCTTCTATCCTAGCAACTGGAGCAAAAACATCATCATAATCAATGCCTTCTTCCTGTGTATACCCTTGTGCTACCAACCTGGCTTTATTCTTGATAACTATCCCTCTTTCATCTCTCTTATTCTTAAATATTCACTTGGTGCCTATAGCTCTCTTTCCTTTTGGTAAATCAACCAAATCCCATACATCTTGCAGCTTGACCTGCAGCAATTCTTCTTGCATAGCTTCAATCCAGCTGTGATCCTTGAGAGCTTCCACTGCTTTCTTTGGTTCCATCTGAGAAAGAAAACAAACATATAATGAAGTATGTAAATCTTCCTCTCTTATCTTTGACTGCTATCTTGTCAAAACAGGTGAACTAATATCACCAATGACCAGATCCAAGGAATGATCTTTATGAACCAGATATTTAGATGTGGATGTATCAAGCAATTCCTTTTCCAAATTATGACCCAGAAGATTATCCATTTCTGATTCAGAAAAAGAATCTCTTTCCTCTCTTTCTTTTGCAGACTGTGGAGTTGTGTCAGAATCTGACAAAGAATTCCTTTCCAAGACTTGAAACGGTGAATGTTGTTCAAAGTCCTTTGGTGATCTCTGTTCTTCATATGAATCATCCTTTGCATCTGAACCAGTTGTTGCAGGAGTTGATCCTTCAGTTTCTGTTTGATCCTGTTGAAAAACTACTGGTGGATCTGGAGTCCAAATTGGAAATAATACATACTCCAAGTCATTCTTTTTAGGTTGAATGAAGTTGCTCTGTTCATCTGCACCATCACCTGCACTAGTACCTGCACTAGTAGACAAAGCTGGATATCTAAAAGCATGGGTTAGCGCATCAATATCAAACAACACATCTGGACCTGTTCCTTCTACATTTAGTGTATGTTCATTAAAAGTCACATTCATGGTCTCCTCTATGATTCTAGTCCTTTTATTAAATACTCTATAAGCCTTGCTTTGAATAGAGTACCCAACAAAGACAGCCTCATCTACCTTACTTTGAAACTTACCTAGGTGATCCCTGGTATTTAAGACAGTACAAGGACATCCAAATGGTTTTAAAAAGCTAACCAAAGGTTTTCTCATAAAGAATAACTCATAGGGTGTCTTGTTATGAGGTTTGACTATCAAAATCCTATTCAAAACATAACAAGCAGTGCTAACTGCCTCTGCCCAGAAAGACATTGGAAGTTTAGCATCTGCTAGCATGCTTCTAGCAGCTTCAATTAGTGTCCTATTCCTCCTTTCAGCTACTCCATTTTGTTGTGGAGTCCTAGGTGCACTAAACTGTCTTTCTATACCTTTCTCTTCACAGAACTTATTCATCTCACAATTCTTAAATTCTGTCCCATTATCACATCTGATGATCTTAACCTTCTGATTAGTTGAATTTTCAATCCTAGTTATGAAAGATCTAAGTGTTTCACTTGTCTCTTCCTTTGTCCTAAGAAAGAATACCCAACTCATCCTAGAGTAGTCATCAGTTATCACCAAGCAGTAAGATTTCTTCCCTTGACTAGCTACATTGGTAGGACCAAATAAGTCCATATGTAACAGGTGTAAGGGAGTGGTATTGGTATTAACAAGCTTGGACTTATAAGAAGTCTTGTGTTGCTTGCCTTTGAGACAAGCTACACAATGGTCACTACATTCAAATAACTTTTCAGGTAAGCCTCTCACTAGCCTATCCTTAACAAGTTTATTCATGGTCTTGTAATTCAAGTGACACATTCTCCTATGCCATAAGTCAGATTCAGAAACAGTAGCTTTAGATATAAGACAGTTGACATTTTCAGATTTCATCTTGTTTAGATCACTACAGTATACATTGTTCTTTCTTGGAACTCTCATTAAAATCTTGTCTTCAGGTATTTTGAGTTTTTCAGAAAGTATAATGCATTCTGTGTCAGTGAAATAAACAGGATTTTGCTTATCTGTGATTTGACTCACACTAAGCAAATTGTATCTCAATTGCTCAACATAATAAACATCATTGAAAGTGAGCTTACTGCTTTTTACCTTGCCTTTACCTGTGATTTTTCCTCCTTTAGGGTTACTGCCAAAAGCCACATCTCCTCCATTAAATGCTTTAAAATCCTGCAGTTTCTCCCTATCTCCAGTCATGTGCCTTGAGCATCCTGAATCAATATGCCATAAACTTGGTTTGCTCTGCACATATCAAAAGAGAAATAATTAGTTTCTCTTGGGAACCCAAACCAATCTGGCTTTGGGTTTCCCTTTAGCATTTTTGACATCAACCCTCTTAAAGGTGATTGATCTCAATGCTTCATTGATTTTGGACACTTTTGATGTATATGCATTCTTATATTTCCAAAAACAATCTGTTTTAGACCTGACAGTGGTTAATGGTCTGTCAGTGGTCACTTTCAAGTTTGTGTTTATTACCCTAGCAGTGGTAGCTTTACTTGGTATAAACATTTTTTTCAAATGTTTAACACCAGCAGAGGTACCATGCCTGACAGTAGTCAAACCCTCCCCTGTCCTTGTCTTGCCTCTGTTAGCCTTTGACAGTGGCACTGCTGCAGTATTAACAGTGGTTGCAGCATTACCTATGTTAGCTTTTGACAGTGGCACTGCTGCAGTATTAACAGTAGCTGCAGCATTGCCTCTGTTAGGCTTATTTCTCAACACTTGGCTTGTTCCACTGTTCCTATTATTTTTAGGATTGTGGTAGCAGTCCAGTTGAAGATGATTATACCCACCACAAATAAAACATGATTTTCTTTTCACACATTCAAACCCATTACCCAGCCTTTGTGACACTAATTGATTCCAATTCCTCTGATTCCCTCTAGGTGTAGGTTTGTTTATTTTATTTTCAGATTTGTCATTATGTTTGCCTGCACACTTATCACATTCAGCCTTGATATTTGACACATAACCTAGATTAGTTCTAGATTTGTTAACCCTATTCACTTGTTCAAGCTGAATTTTAGCTTTCTCCATGAACATCTTTTTGCCTTCTACCAATTTATCACTTTTAAGTTCTGAAACTAGACCAGTAATTGACTTATTACAATCATTCATAGAATTATCACTAGATGAGCTACCACTATCATTCTCATCTTCCTCAGTCCAATCAGATATGTCTACTTTATCAAAATCTATATTATCATCACAATTAATTACTGGATCTACCTTAATAATCTCTTCTGACACACCTTCCTTAAGTTTTCCTAAGTCAAACTCAATTTTAGATGGAAAGTAAGTATGATTATAAGGTGGGGGAACAGCATTAAGATTGTAACCTAACCCAGTTTTTAATTTATCATGAATTTGAGACTTGATTAAGTTTTGGACACCTTTGGAAGCATTTTCCAATTCATCAACTTTCAGCTTTATTGACTCTTTATCAGAAATTTCCTCAACCAACTTGGCACTTAGCATATCAACTTTTGTTTGTAAAGCTTTCTTTTCCCAATTTAGATATTTAATATCTAAGTGAAATTGTGATTCATTCTTTTCAAAAGCTTTAATTTGTTTTTCCAGATTTTCAATAGCTAAAGTTGCATGTTGACCTTTGACCTTAAAAGCTTTTAACTCATTGCACACAACAACATTATGATCCCTATAAAATTTAACCATTTTCTTGCATTCAGGAGAACATAATTTAACTTGTACCTCATGTGGAATGTCTGAAGGTTCTGGTTCTTCTGTGACCGCCATCAATGCTTGATTCTTTACCACAAGCTCTTCTTGATCACTCCAGTCAAACCCCCCCATTCCATCTTGTGCTAACAATGAGTCTGAAGTGGTGTTCTGTACAGGTACCATTCTTCTCTGAGGACCAGAACTATTTCTCATGATTCCATTAGCAGTATTCATAGATCCTCCATCCTGTGTGTTCCTGCATTCTCTAGCAAAGTGACCCAGCTTGTGACAGTTGAAACACTCCACCTTGCTCTTGTCAAAGCCTGCTACACCATCTCTCTTGAATGTAAAGTTTCTGTTACCAGACCTCTGCATAAACCTTTTTGCTCTTATGGTAATCATGGCCATTTGCCATCTTAAATCCATCTCCTCAAGATCTTCTTCAGTGACCTGCTCTAAATCCTCTGTAGTTAATAATGAATTTATATGGCTAGCAAATAATGCTTCTAGCACATTATCATTAGCACCAGATGTGCTACTACTTCCAATATTACCAACAGAAACAAAAGCAGTATTATTAGAACTACCAATGGATTGTTTCATAGCCAAAACCTCAGGCTCAAAGTTTCTTAGATCATTGTACAGATCCTCAATTTCCTTCTGATCAAGATCTGTACTTTGTCTAAGTCCCACAGTGTACATGTTCCATTCTGTACCAAGTGATCTTAAAAATTTCCTATTAAGGTCATCCTTGTCAATCTTAACATTGTGATTTTCAAGATCTCCCACCAGTTTCTGAAACCTGTCAAAGGTTTGAGTTAAGGTTTCTGAATTTACTCCAGCAAAATTCTCAAACTGTTGTTTGAGAAGAGACCTCTTGTTCTTCTTTGTATTATCATTACCTCCAAACCTTGTAACAATAGCTTCCATGAGAACCTTAGCATCTACACATTTATCAAACTTCTTTTGATACTCATTGGGAATAGACAAGAGTAATATACTTAATGCTTTCCACTCAGTAGCTCTTTCTTTTCTCTCTGCATCTGTTTTGGGTGGTGGTCTTTCCAATTTTTCACCATCTGGACCCTTTGGATAATTAGGTCCATTGATAACCACCTCCCACATCATATAATCTATGAGAAGCATGTACTGCCTTATTCTTGTCTGCCATAACTCAAACTCATCAGGTTTGAGCATAGGAATCTTGGTAGCCTGTATTCCTTCCATCGTTTCAGTAGACATCTTGAAATTTGAAGAGAAAGCTACAATCTTTTATAGAATTCTTCAAGATCAAAGCAATATCTAGCTCTGATACCACTTGTTTATCCCAGTATGGATCTTAATATGTATTACTTTGATTGATTATTAATAAGCTTGCGAAATAGTTTATCAATAACTTGAAGAATAAACTTGAAACACAGAATATTAATCAAAAGCTTCAATATTATTATCAAATAATACGAACACACAAACTGTGCTAGGGTTTACAACCTTGAAGCTAATAACTAGAAATTCGTCTCTTTTCTAGAGTTTTACAGGATCTCTATTTATAACATATAGAGTCCTTTACAGAATCAAACTATTATGGAAATCATATCTATTCCATAATTATCTCTAACCGACTACTAACAGTGGTTGAACTATACACTAACAGAGGTAGTACCCGTATATAACCAACAGTGGTTAAACACTTAATACAAAATATACTTATACCAACAGTGGCACTGTTAGACTAATTCTAACTGACAGTGGCACTGTCAATACAAAACTAACTAACAGTGGTAAAGTGCTAGCAGTGGCACAAGACGACTTCTGAGCAGATCTGGCAGTAGCTCGGGACTCAACAAAGAGCTTCATTTCTGATGAGTTTTATCCACTACTTGACACTACAATTGTTACCTTAGACTCTAAGTACACAGTAGAATTGGCGAACGGAAAACTTATTGAGGCCGACAGTGTGATACCTAATTGCACTTTAAACTTATCTAATGAGCTCTTTTCCATCGATTTGATACCCGTAGAGATCGGCAGCTTTGACATTATCGTCGGTATGGATTGGTTATCCAAGCACCGAGCTGAAATCGTCTGCTATGACAAACTTGTTCGCATACCTCTCGTCTCCGGTGGAACCTTAGTCCTACAAGGGGAGACCGGTAGACAAAATCTGAATATTGTCACCGGGAAGAAGTCGGAGGAGAAGCGACTTGAGGATGTGCCTATCGTGCGGGATTTCCCGGAAGTCTTCCCTGAGGACTTGCTTGGACTTCCGCCGCCCAGACAAATCGAATTCCAAATCGAACTTGTGCCGGGAGCTGCGCCTGTGGCACGAGCTCCGTATCGTTTAGCACCCTCCGAAATGCAGGAGTTGTCTAACCAATTACAGGAACTCCTGGATAGAGGATTCATTCGACCAAGTTCCTCGCCTTGGGGAGCTCCGGTCTTATTCGTGAAAAAGAAAGATGGATCATTCCGTATGTGTATCGATTATCGAGAGTTGAATAAGCTAACCATAGAGAATCGGTATCCACTTCCTAGAATCGATGACCTATTCGACCAACTTCAGGGATCGAGTGTTTACTCGAAGATTGACCTAAGGTCAGGTTATCACCAACTCCGAGTTCGTGACGATGATATTCCAAAAACAGCTTTTCGAACATGCTATGGGCATTACGAATTCCAAGTGATGCCGTTCGGTTTAACCAATGCACCTGCAGTATTCATGGACCTTATGAATCGGGTGTGTAAACCGTATCTTGACAAGTTTGTCATTGTGTTCATTGATGACATTCTGATCTACTCTCGCGATGAGCAAGAACATGCCCAGCATCTGAAAACCGTTCTAGAACTCCTCAAACACGAAGAGTTATTGTCGCACCCCCAAAACACGTGGCAGCGAAAGTGGGAGGTGTCACGGGGGCGCCGACCAAATCAATAATCATAACACAAGGATTAAAGCAAACGACCTCTATATGAGACGTTTGAAAATATTACATTACCATAAATCAAATGTTTACACAATAAATCTGGAGTTCGCATAATATGTTTAGAGATTTCTAATACATTACTGAATTTACAAAATACAGCTACATGCAATCTAATCTCTTGATGTTTTGAAAACAATGCGACTCGAGCTAAGCTTTCCAAAAGCTTCCTACTGCGGCGGGTTACCTGAGAAATACATACTAAAAGGTCAACATAAAGTTGGTGAGTTCATAGGTTTGTTAAGTAATTAGTTGCTAAAATGATCCACAAGATTTCCAAGTTTTGCATCATTCGTCAATGATAAGTAAAAGTATCGTTATCCAACGACAAGTAAAAGTATTGCATACAGCAATATAAGTATACCATTTGCATGAGTCTCATAGTCAAGCTTAACGTTGTTTGCCTCCGGTAAGTGTACTAATCCGATACACTTCTAATTCACAAGTAATACTGCGCCCGTGGGTTGGCTAGCGCGACTAGCCCGGACGAGGTTTGTCAAACCCTGATGGTACCACCCAATAATACTCACGCACAAATTTTAATGACTATGATAAGTAGAGGACTTTAGTGGATTATTCAGGTCTCATGCAATCCGTACAGAAAAGTTGTTTCCAGTACTTGTGATCATAAAGCAGTTTATAAAACAGTTGTATGTATTCTCACCCCAGTGAAAAACAGTAAAAAGGGGCAATGAAACTCACCAGAGATAAGCAAGTAGCAAGCAATATCAAATACTAGCAAGTAGCGGGTGTTCTCGTTCCCGTGTGCAACCTCCTAACGCCCTAAACGTATGAGGTTGTATAAGTAGATGTCTCAAAAGACCATCTATAGCGATTGTATAAGTGGGGGTTAATGTCCACTTAAGCCAATCGGGTAGGTGGGGGTTTTATGTCCACCTAAAGCTAGTTCATCAACTAGTATGTCCAAATAGTAGTTCAAGTTCGTTTATCGAAAACGTGTACGATCCGTTGGTGAAAGTTTGTAATAATAATTCTTTAAGACATTATTATTAAGTTTGTGTCATCGTATACTTTGTCACATTATGTATCATGTGAGGTTATAAGTTGTTACTCATGTTCGATACTTAGTGAAAAACGGGTTTAAAACATTCTGTCATTAGCGACACTAGTGTCAGTGTCGCATGTCATGCGACACTAGGGTAAGTGTCGCAGTGAGTGTCGCAAGGTAGCCACTGTTAGTGTCGCAAGGCTAGCCACTGTTAGTGTATTTTTAGTTTCCACTGTTGGTTATGCGACACTTAGGTAAGTGTCGCAGGTAGTGTCGCATAGTTTGAAGTCACTGATGATAGGTCAGCGACACAGAGGGGTGCGACACTATGGTTAGTGTCGCAGGTCATGCGACATTAAGGTTAGTGTCGCATGGTCATGCGACACTAAGGGTCTGTCCAAAATTTTAATTTTTGTCCAAGTGTTTTCAAGTGTCAGTTTTTCATTCGGGAAACTTTCTAAAATTAGTTTTTGGTCCAAGTTACTAATTAAGTCACCCAAACCCATTTTTGTTACCACTTTCCAAATATAGTAAGTTTTTCGAAAACGAGCCACTTTTGTTGACTTGGTCAAACTTACTCGGTTTGACCTGAAACTTTCACCCAACCCAAATATCAGTTTATAGGGCCTAATTATGTTGTCGGTTCATGCCGGAGTTCACCAAAAGTCTTGGTTTTTATAGAAGTCCAAAAACAGTCCATATCTATGTTTTTCGGTTTTGTCGTTTCACTTCCTCTATTTTTCTTAACTAGTTATATTTCGAGTTAGAGTCCACAATTTTTACCAGTTGTTCTACCATGTGTCTAGAGGTTAACTTAATTTTTCCAGTAATTATAGTGTCCATCTTGATAGGTATAAAATTTATGGGTAGAACCATACTCAGTTTTCAAGCACATGCAGACCAGTCGCATAGATTCGTATTTATGTGAAAATCCGTAGATTTCTGGAAAGAGCCATAGAAGAACTTTTTGTAGATCTTTTCAATACGCAACTTTTAAAAAAAATGCATCTTCTAATTCTTTGTAGAACTCAAGTTATGAGTGTTTTAGTAAACTGACTTTTCTGAGACAGATTATGTGTTCATGTGTATAAATCATAAAAACGTATTTTGAGCTTATATTTGGACATAATCACGTTAGATGAACATTATAACATGTAAATAAATCACATGAAATCAGTTTTAGAGAGAGAAAGTGTTGGTATCCTTACAATGGAGGTGGTGAAAACAAAGGAACAAGATGATGATGATGATGATCTTGGTGCTAGCTTCCTTCTCTTGCTTGTTTAATGGTGGTGTTTGAGGGTGGTTTATGGTGGATATTGATGGTGGAAAAGGGCTGAAATTCTCTGGAGTTTAGAGAGGGGAAGTGTGAGAGAGAAAAGAGAGCAAATTGCTTGGAGTGTTTGAATGGGAAATGAAGGAATGCATGAATGATAAGTGGTTTGTCATGAAAACATAATGAGTGGGTTTTGCATGGAAAGTGATTGGGGGAAGTGGAATGGGCAGCCATGAGATGGAGAGGGGGCCGGCCAAGGGGGGCCCACAAAGGGTATTTTGGTCATTTTATGTTTTATTCGATTTGTGCTTCGCGCGGTGTTCGTTTTCCCGTTCGGTTTGGTGTTAAACGTTTAATATGCGTTTTTAAGTAACGATTTAAATTTCAATATTTTCATTTGAAGTATTTGGTCTAAATACTTGAAAAACATTTATAAAAATGTTTCGTTAATTTATCGATCTCGATTTGCGAATTCGTTGTACGGATTTTAAGTCGCGTGACGTTTTATTTGGACGTTTTTCGTTATTGTTTAAAGACACGATATATTAATTAATAGCTTTTCACTAATTAATTTATTTTAGATTCAAAAGTGTATTTTGAATTTCGTTCGATTGTCGGGCGCGTTCTGCGCGTTTTCGTTACGTTTGAGACGTTTTAATCGGAACGTCTAGGTTTTTCGGGTATTATTATATTAAAATAATAATATATGATAAATAACTTCTAAAAATGGTTTCAAGTTATTTATAAAAATGTTTTCACCAACGTCGTATTTTCTATCGGACTCCGTCCGGTTGTTTTGCACAATTTTACCAAATTGCGTGAGCGTAATTACAAAGAATTACGTAGCGTAATATAATTCAATTACGGAAGTGTATATTCACATAAATATACAAATAGATACAAGTAATTACAAGTATTTAGCCGAATACTAAACTAAACACACGTAATTAGGGTTTCTAGAGGGTTAATCAGTAACCCTAAATCGTCGGGTGTCACAGTTATATGCCAAATTCTCTAAGTGTGAGTTCTGGATTCGAACCGTTAAATTCCTTGGGCACGTCATTGACAGCCAGGGAATCCATGTTGATCCTGCCAAGATTGAAGCAATCAAGGGCTGGGGGTCACCGACCACTTCAACCGAAGTGAGACAATTCTTAGGTCTCGCTGGGTATTACCGTCGATTCATTGAGAACTTCTCGAAAATAGCTGTTCCTCTAACGACACTGACTCAGAAAGATAAGAAATTCGATTGGACCGACAAGCAAGAGTCAACCTTCCAGCTACTGAAACACAAACTCTGCAATGCACCAATCCTGTCCTTACCCGAAGGCACCGATGACTTCGTGGTATACTGCGACGCCTCACACCAAGGACTTGGTTGCGTGTTAATGCAACGGGAGAAAGTCATTGCCTATGCCTCATGACAACTGAAAATTCATGAGAAAAACTATACGACACACGACCTAGAATTAGGTGCCGTAGTATTCGCGCTAAAAATCTGGAGACATTACCTTTACGGTACGAAAAGTACTATCTTTACCGATCACAAAAGCCTCCAACACATATTCGATCAAAAGGATCTAAACATGAGGTAACGTCGTTGGGTCGAGTTACTTAGTGACTACGACTGCGAAATCAAATACCACCCAGGCAAGGCGAACGTAGTTGCGATGCCTTAAGCCGAAAAGAACGAGTGAAACCCCTTCGAGTCCGAGCCCTCAGTATTACCATCCATAACGATTTCATCACCCAAATTATTGCCGCTCAACTCGAAGCACTCAAACCCGAAAACATCTTCAATGAAGCCTTGCGAGGCATGGATAAACAATTTGAAATCAAACCTGATGGAACTCGATACTTCTCTAACCGGACATGGTTACCCAAACTCGGAAACTTGCGAGATTTGGTGATGGCTGAAGCTCACAAATCTCGATACTCTATACATCCTGGTTCTGAAAAGATGTATCACGACATCAAAGGATTGTATTGGTGGCCTAACATGAAAGCTGACATCGCCGTATACGTCAGTAAATTCTTAACTTGTTCCAAGGTCAAGGCCGAACATCAAAAACCCTCAGGATTGCTCCGACAACCTGAAATCCCTCAATGGAAATGGGAACAAATTTCCATGGACTTTATTACCGAACTACTGAAAACTTCGAGCGGTTACGATACCATTTGGGAGATTGTAGACCGTCTCACGAAATCTGCCCATATTCTAGCCATCAAGGAAACTGACAAGATGGAGCGTTTAGCTCGCTTTACTTCCAACTTTTGGCAATCATTACAAAAATCCCTCGGTACTCGTCTGGATATGAGTACTGCTTATCACCCGCAAACTGATGGCCAAAGCGAACGAACTATTCAAACATTTGAGGATATGTTACGCGCCTGCGTAGTTGACTTCGGTATTTCTTGGGAAAACCACTTACCATTGTGTGAGTTCTCATACAACAACAGCTACCATACAAGCATTAAGGCTGCACCTTTCGAGGCACTCTACAGACGAAAGTGCCGATCACCTATCTGCTGGACTGAGGTGGGGGATACTCAACTAACTGGTTCAGAAATCATTCATGAAACCACCGAGAAGATCGTTGGTATCCAAAACCGGCTGAAAGCCGCACGTGATCGTCAGAAAAGTTACGCTGACGTGAGACGCAAACACCTTGAGTTCCAGGTTGGGGACAAGGTACTTCTTAAGGTGGCACCATGGAAAGGTGTCATTCGATTCGCAAAGCGAGGAAAACTGAACCCTAGGTACATTGGACCATTTGAAATTCTCGAAAGAATTGGTCCAGTGGCGTATCGACTGCAGCTACCTCCCGAACTTAGTAGCGTGCATCCTACCTTTCACATTTCTAACTTGAAGAAATATCTGTCTGATGAGACACTGATAGTACCGCTCGACGAAATACAAATCGATGATAAACTTCACTTTGTCGAGGAACCCGCGGAAATAACGGACCGGGAGGTCAAACGTTTAAAACAAAGTCGTATTCTCATCGTAAAGGTCAGGTGGAATTCGAGGTGTGGCCCTGAATTCACTTGGGAACGGGAAGATCAAATGCGACTGAAATACCCACATCTCTTCCCAGAAAACGCACAGACCCTGAACTCGAGCTAAATTTCGGGACGAAATTTATTTAACAAGGGGAGAATGTAACACCTGCCTAATTAGGATGATTAATTATGCCTAATTACGTGTAACTATCTGTGGTTAGTATGTAATAGGACTAATTACAGACCCTATTTGTATATATAATGAGATATATATATATATATATATATATATATATATCCGTACGCGATTTGATTTAAATAGTGCGACTTAACCAGACTGAGTCCGACATGAGTTAACTTGGACGTTGGTGACAAGACCTTTTAAATAATGTGGAATTATCCAAACAAATATTATTTGCATTAATATATTGAGAAAATACATTACACATATCCCATATTTTTTTAAAACGCTCTAAATGCAACGAAAGCACACGAAACACGCCCAACAAAGGAAAATAAATCAAATCATATTTTTATAACCCATTATTAAGTATTTCGATAAAATACTTCAGTTAAAAATATTTCGGATACACTTTAACACATGACGCGAAATGACCTTTAGGCGACTAACGAACGTAACGCAAATTTAAGAAACGAATCCACGAGCCTAAACCCGCAAGCGGGTAGGCTCTAACCCGCGGACCCGATCCGAGACCCCTTTTCCCTTTTCTTCCTTTCTCCTCCTTCACTCACCTCATTTCACACACACAACTTCCACCAAAAATCCTCTCATCCCCCTCTCTACTCATTTTCGTACCTCTCTCTCTCTAAAAACTGAGGAAATCTGCAACACCACCTCCATTAAATCGGCAATCATCATCACAAGGAAGCAAGGAGTATCAAGAACTTCATCTTCATCTCCCCCATCTCCTCCATTTTCGATATTTTGGTAAGAATACTTGAAAGCCTTTTAAATTACTTGTAAAGCTATGATTTACATGCTAGAATGTTCACACAACAAGTTTATGTCCAAAATTCCATGGAAAATGCTTTAAAAATCGAAACCCATACAAAAATTCACGAACAGTTCGATCTGCGAACTGAGATCCAACTCAGTTCGCAACCCGTATCTGAGAGTCGAGTATTAGCGAGTCGAACCCGACTTGCGAGCTGAGAATTTTGCGAATTGACCTGCGAACTGAACTGACCTGCGAATTGAACTGCGAGTTGACCTGCGAACTGACCTGCGAGTCAAGTTTTGCGAACCGAACCTTACGCTGCGAACCGAATTCAGTTCGCAGCCTACTGCCTTGCAATCCGAACTCAGTTCGCACCGCGAACTCAGTTCGCAACACTTTTTAGTCCGCAGCCAGACTGGGTAAAAGTTTCCCGATTTTTAAACTACAGATGCGACTTTTAATAAACGATGTAGTAGGAATAAAACAGTGAAAGTGTTGTCCGAACTCGCATTCGGACAACACCCTCACGACGCAATATGAATGACAGACTTACAGATACATTTTATAAAGAACCGACATAACAAAATACAACACAATGATAATACGTAAATTATTATTACACCCCGTCACCAACGGGCCCTAATTGATTACAAACAAACACTTGGACGTTTTCTAGTTGAGTGGACAACTAGCATGGGTGACCTTTCAGGACACCAACTTATTTACTTATGTACTTAAAACCTTGTGCGTTCCGGACGTCAGAAGGTTGCAGGGTTCTGAGAACCGATACACGGACTTACGACCGCTTTACTTACTTGATTTTGCCTACTCGCTAGGCTCAGGTGAGTCTTACAGCCCCATTTTACTGTTTTTATACTTTGGAGTGAGATACTTAGCAACTATTTTACGTATGAACACGATGTACTAAACTGATTTCATTGCTTTTACATACAACGCATGAGTTACTGTTTATCCACTGAAAACCTCCTATCATAAGTTGTTAGTTATAGCCTTAAGCGCGAGTATTAGTAGGATGGATCCATTCGGGACTGACAATCCCCGCCCGGGGTAGTAGCGCTACCACGAACCCTTCCGTAGAAATGGGCGTTTGATACTTGTTATATATGAGTGTTCGGATAGCACTCATGGGGGTACGTGATGCTGTACTTAACTGTACCATTCACACTATACTGTTAAGCTTCAACTTGTGAGCTCATGGCACTTGTGATGATTTACTGATTTACTTATTCTACTGATAGCAATACTGGTACATATTGTGGTTCATAATAATTACTTATTACTAAACCTGTAAGATTCACCAACCTTTTTGGTTGACCTTTTTAGCTTTGTATCTCAGGTACACAGACGGAGTAGGATTACCCCTGGACACTAGCTAGAGTCGCATGATTTCTACATTGCATATAACGGAGATTCTTAGCATTATCTTTTGTACATTATGATTATGTAATAGAATCTCCCGCTATACGCGTGGACTCTAGGGAACTACATTTTGTAACTGAAAACACTATGTTTTCAAACTTTGTATCTATGAATTGTAACTATTTTTCAAATGTTGCATATAAATGTCGATTGCTTTATCCTTGTGTTGTTGATATTTGATTAGTAGCACCCCAAAGCTTGCTTCCGCTAAACATATAATTTAGGTCTATGAATTGTAACTATTTATCCTTGTGCTGTTGTTATGTATTACTTGAAACCTGTGTTTGAAAGCTGGTGTCAATGTGTAGGAACAATACGCGATCGCGTGGATTTACATGATCGCGTGAAATAGTGTTAATCGGTTACGGTACATTTTTCTTACATTAATACGCGATCGCGTACTTTTAGAGGATCGCATACTTTTACGTGATCGCGTACTTTTACGCAATCACGTGTTATTCAGTAACAACACATATTTGGAAAAATTGTCATTTTAGAATGGTCATAAAAGATTAACCGTAACTCCGTTTTCGATGTATCTTATATCGTTGGAAAGGTGGAAGAGTCTACATTTTAATGGTAAAAAATTTTTTGGGGCGTTTCGTTACTGAAAGTTAAATATCTCCAAACGGTAAGTCGAAAAATCTTGAAAATTGCACCATAAAATTCAGCGTTTTCTCCTCTTCGATTTGCCGTCCCTTAAGGCATACTTTCGACAACTTATTTTTTCTTCCATTTTTTGGTGTGTTTTACAAATTGGTAACACATGTGTTAGTGATTGGTTGTACATTTAATTTGTGGTTAAGATTAGGGTTTATGGTTAGGGTTAGGGTTAGGGTTTAGGGTTTAGGGTTTAGTAGGGTTTAAGGTTTAGTAGGGTTTAGGGTTTAGTAGGGTTCAAGGTTTAGAGTTTAGAATGATTTAGGGCTTAGAGTTTTGTAAAGCATTTAGGGTTTAGTGTTTGAGGTTTAGGGGTTAGGGTTTATGGTTTGAGGTTTGGGGTTTCGGGGAGAAACCCCAAACCTCAAACCCTAACCCCTAAACCCTAAACCCTAAATGCAACACTTTAACACATGTGTTAGTAAATGTGAAATCCACCAAAAAATATAATTTTTTTTGTCAAAAGTATGTCTTGAGGGACAGCAAATCAAAGAGGAGAAAACGACTAATTTAATGGTGCAATTTTCATAAATTTTTGATTTGTCGTTTGTGAGATAATTGATGTTGGGGTAAATGGGTTTTGTACATGTGGAACATTCTCTTTGTACACATGACTTGATATCATTGGTTCTCTCATTCTCACACAAATTTCTATTCTCATTTGAACCCCACCCATACGGAGTAATTAGTACTCCTTCAGTCCCATTACAAATGTCCACTATTGACTTTTGAAAGTCTTTATTTTACAACTTTGACCATAAATATTTTTGTTTGCGTTATATAATATTTGATGCAAAATATATGAATGAATTTGGTTTTAAATGTATTTTCAATGATATAATTTTCATCAAGTATTATATAACACAAATAAAAATATTTAAGGTCAAAGTTGAATATAAAGACTTCAAAAAGTCAATAGTGGACATTTGTAATGGGACGGAGGGAGTATGAGATAATGAAAAACATAAACATAAAATAGGTAATAGTTGAATTACCAATTAGTTCATTATACTTATATAAAGAAGTTTAAACTATTAAGACTTCCTCCAACAATGAAATTAACTGACACATCAATTTTTGTCAAATTAGTGCCACGTCAACACTTTTTACAACTGACACAAAATCGACACTATATTACTAACGAATAGTGAACATCACTTCAGTTTTTTCAGGACCCACTTTTACCAATATATCTTTAATTCTATACACTAAACAAATAAATAAATAAAAATTGACGTGCTTCGTTATACCAACACGTTCAAAACTGACGCGCAAATGACAGAGGCGTGCCTACAACGTCACTTTTTTGAGTTACGTCGGTTGCCAACCGACGGAGGAACTGACCTTTCCATTGGCACTAGCCTAAATATATACCACCCTACTAACTCAAAATTTGGGGACCACTCCCCCTTAAACTTAATTGTTCCAAAACAAATTATAGCCTTGTTAAAAAATGATTATTTTGGTCACTCACTGGAATCGTTTCAAATTTCAATGGAGCACGATCAAACCACCACAATGTCCAACATCGCGGAGTAAATCACATCCATCACATATATACTATAACGTCCGAGCCAAAACTTGCACCAACTACGTCTTAACGTTGTGGGTCAAACATTTCATTGGTGGTAGATACCTTTATGATAAATAATACTTATGACAGGATTCGAACCCACGACTTTTAGGAAGTCATGGACTGCCACTTACTACTAGACTATTTAATCATTGGTAATTATTACCATGTTTGCAATTAGCTTTAGGCACAATTTCGTGTCAATATACATAATACATTTCCTTATACTCATCACCTTTGTGGTCAACAAACTTAAAATGAATAACAAAACAATACTTTTATTATTATTATTATTATTATTATTATTATTATTATTATTATTATTATTATTATTATTATTATTATTATTATTATTATTATTATTATGTCGTTGACCATGAAATATATTTCTCTAATTTAATCACGTTTGTTAGTAGAGAGAGACGTTAGATTTTTGGTTTGAAAATGAAGTTTAACTTGATATGGTCAGGAGCCTGCCACCGTTATAAGCTAACCACGAGTCTCTACTTTATAAATAACGTTTGTTGTGCTGAGGACCAACAAGAAAAATATAAAAAATATCAATTTGAAAACGAATTTATATATGGTACGTGTTCGATTTTTATACGGTATAAGCTTGGCCTGCCACCTCAACTAACGTTCAAATTTGAGTCCGACCGTTGCCCTCTCCTTTTCTACTTAGCTATCTACTCCCCCGTCCCATCACAAATGTCCAGATTTTTTAATTTTTAAAGTTTTTCTTTTTCAACTTTGATCTTAAATATTTTTATTTGTGTTGTCATATAATACTTAACAAAAATTATACCAATGAAAATATATTTAAAATTCAATCCATTCATATATTTGTATCAAGTATTATATAATGTTAATAAAAATATTTAAGAACAAAATTGAAAAAGAAATATTTTAAAAAATCAAAATGTGACACTTATAATGAGAAAGATGGAATAATAAAATTTAGAATTTTAAAATGTATAATAAATCATTTATCAAATGGGAATTAAGGTTAGAAAGTCACATTAACATACGATGAGTTTTGAGTAACACTTGAAATAATTTGATTTGAAACGTAAAAGCATTTTTTATTTTTTTTTTGTGTTTTGATATTTTAGAAAGTACAAAAAAAAAAAGTAATCTTTGCTAAGTAAAATGTTCATATATTCTATAAGGCTTTGTTAACAGAAGTTCTTAAAGTTTCATTAAGATATTGAGTTAATTGTTTGGTTATGTATCTAACTTTGCCATTTTTATTATTGTATGTAACAAACTTTTAAAACATCTATTGTATGTAATAAACTTGTAAAAAATGCTATAGTATGTAACAACCTTTCAAAACATCTATTGTATGCAATAAACTTGTAAAAAATCGCTATCGTATGGTGCGGTAGTCAATAATCTGCTAAAGTTTGCTCGTGCCGCCACAAACCAATGTTAAAGAGCCATTTTCAGTTTGGCATGTACACAAGGTACCCCACAACATACAATAGAGATTTTTTACAAGTTTATTGCATACAATATATGTTTTTAAAGGTTGTGACATACAATAGGGTTTTTTACAAGTTTATTGCATACAATATATGTTTTGAAAGTTTGTTACATACAGTAGTAAAACGAGCAAAGTTAGATAAATAACCAAACAATTAACCCTAAGATATTTGAACATACATAAAATAATGGGTTAAGTATCTGGAAATATATTCAACTTGTCCCGAATATTTATTGTATGTATCATACTTACGGTGGGTGTATTTAATGCATCCAACTTTCAAAAACGGTTTATTGTATGTATTTTGATGACGTGTCATCTTCTAAGGACGCCACATGGCATCTTAAACGGACGACACATCATCAAAATACATACAATAAACCATTTTTGAAAGTTGAATGCATTAAATACACCTCCCGTAAGTATGATACATACAATAGACATTCGGGACAAGTTGAATACATTTTCAGATAATTATCTCTAAAATAATTGTAGCTTAAGTGGGGGACAAACTAATATTTAGGGGGACAAAAAATTTATCATTTTATCAAATACACATTATTATGTATATCCTAACATTTTAACAGAAGTTTTTAGAGCTCTCTGTCATCAATTCTCTATATTATAAGTACCCAACGATGATTAGGCGATATTGGATATTTGTTTAATTATATTTGTAATGATTTTGTGTTTACAAACCATCGTTTAAAGTATTGACGAATGCTAAGTTACAAAAAAACTGTACGGAATTTACGTTACAGACTATATGACGTGGAAGGTGGTGATGGGTGATGAACCGATGATGTATCTTTCTAAAAGTTTTCATTACAATAATGTCACAATTACAAATATAAATATAATATAACTAGCTTATGAATTATGATTAGATGATTAGAAGAATTAGCATTTACAGAGGAAATTTTTTTTAAAGCTTCTTTATAAAGGTTTTTAGGAAAAAAAACTAAGATTAAAATAACTTTAGATTATAGCAACTCAATTAGGATCTAGTCTAGTATCTCTAAAACTTAGTGATCACAGATTTCCTTCAAAGATTAACATTAAAAATATGGGTAAGTACATAAAAATGCAATTAATTATGACATGACATTCATAGTGTGTACTCAACTATTCGGGCTTCCATTGTGTGTAATAAACTAGTTATTTCATGCTATTGTATGCAATTTTCGGTATTTTTTTCACGTGTCATCCATATAAGATGTCACGTGTCATCCATATAAGATGTCACGTGTCATCAATATAAGGTGTCACGTGTCATCCTTACAAGTTGATATGTTACCAAAATATATACAATGGCAAGAAATAACTAATTTCTTACACACAATAGAAGCATGAATAATTGAGTATACACTATGAATGTTAGATCATAGTTAATTGCATTTGTATGTACTTACTCCTATTTTTAATGTTAATCTTTGAACGAAATCTGACGTCACTAAGTTGTAGAGATACTAGACTAGATGTTCTTAATATTTTTAAATAGTTTTAGTTATACCGGAAGGTTTTGTTGAAGATGTTCTTAGAACGAAGAAAAAGTAGAATCGATGGAACATTTACCAACTAATTATAGTTATTTGTACTCTCTTTTTTCCCTTTCTTTGTTATAACAATACATAATATGACATATGATGTTACTTTTTATTTTATTTGTTTAAAATAGTCATTTGTAAGTCTATTGTCTTTCTATATTATAATCCACACATTGACATGGAAAGAGGGAATAAACAAGTGATATGGAATTTAAGATTGGACCTCTCCACCCACCAATCCACCATGTTATTGCGTGCATAAGCACAATGGTTGGACACAATAACCACATCATTCTAGCCATTAAAATCAAAGATCTTTTTCTTTCACAAAACACTACTTGTACACAACAATTCAGAAACCTTCAAAAGATATGCTTTTGTTTCTTATGACTCTTTGATGTCACAAGAGTCAAAACCAAATAGCTAGCCTTTTTGCACCATCTTTTCACATTTAAGTTGATATTTATACGAAACTCAAGCGTATGTCGTCTTAAATGGGCTTTTTTGATATGTGTACGGGCACGCATTAGCAAAACCTATACTAAATTACTATATCAACCATTTTTAATGAGTGTATTAAAAAGTCGACAAGAGCCACAATCATAACTTACTTAAAGAACAAGACCTTTCATCATCAAACATCACCCCATTTTCATCAAACACATCATACTTTATGACAATGGCCTACAACACCAATTCTAGAAAGGAGAAAGTCCACTTGAAAAGGTACTTAACTTCTATATATATTGAGAGCATTATATCAATTTCATGTAAACTATGATTCTTTGCACTAGCTTTTCATCCCCCAAGTTGAGCAATGATTTATGCAAATTTTCACTTTGCTGATGTTTGGAAAAAGATGATGTCTTTGCAATTTAGGTGATGGTATGATCGAAAGTTAAAATTTATACAAAAGGCTTATATCTCTATGCTTATTAAACTCACAATACAACCATGTTTTAATTTCTAATTAGACACATCTTTTAAGTTTATCAATCATTATAATTAGCATTAGTGCTTTTTTATGTATACATGATACAAAAAAAAATAAATTAAAAACGAATTGAATACATAAATATAGATAGTGAACTACTCGGGTTACAAGTCTATTCTATCCAATTTAAGTTTACACATTGGGATCTACTGCTAATCCATAGAAAGGAGAAGAGAGTTACTTCGTTTCCAAGAGTTGTATTGATATTAGGTTTCATACTTTCATGGACTTGAAAATAAAATCATTTCTATACTTTCAAACAATCCAAAGAGTGGTGCAAGTGGAGCACCACATAGATGGAGTTTTTATGGTTCTCCGTAATTTGAATATATGGAAAGTGCTGCGGACGTCATCAAGGTCAAGGAGAGTCATAATTCCTCTACTACTTGACAATGGATGAAAAGGTGTTATTCCATTAATCCATTTCTATATCTTCGTTACAGGATGGGCATCTAACCGAAGTTGACATCAATTACCCGACGATCTAAATTTGTTCTTATTAGTATTCTTCTGATAGTTAACCTCTGAGATAATAAAAAGCTAGCCTCTAATCCTCTATATCTAGCATTCAACTCAACATATGAACCAAAATATTCATGGCAACATTGAAGTTTCTTGACACATCCAAGCTGAAAGCACATGGGTCGAATTATCTACCCACCCCAATATATCTCTCTTTAAACTCCGCTCATCTGGGCCTACTCTTGGGCTACTAAACTAGGCCCAATATGGAATAAAACAACCGTTCATCAAGTCACCTCTTTCACTTAATGTGCCAATTTATATACATATTTTTAAATAAACAATTTTGGATACTCCAATTCAAAGTAGCATCAGCCCACGTGGCCACATATAACACATGTATCTGAATATGGGCCCGTTTAAAATTACAATAATCGACAATAACCATTGTACTTTTTATAACATTTTTCGCAAGCCATCTCTATAATTGCATGATTTTTATTATTCTTATTATTACAGTATTATTTTTTTGTGTATAATAGCATAGAAATCTTTAAAATGTTCCCTAATAAATATTACAGAACACCTTACTTGTATTCATTTCCAAGTTGATTAATATGAACATTATCAATAATTTGAGGTTCTTGTTCTTATTGGGGACAATTGCTCGAGTCCTTGTTCTTTATACTTGGGCGATTTCTCATTTGCAGTCACTTCCTAGCCTCCTCATCTCCTCATCTACTTATGACTTACTGTATGTGCATCATTAGACCCCTCACTATGGCACCGTCAATTGGAGCGTCAGTTTAAGTGACGCAACCGACGCCATAAGCACGAGGCGTCGGTTAGTTTCATCGTCAAATTGAAGAAAAGAAAAAAAGGTGGGGCATGCGTCGGTGAGTAACGGCTAGGAGAAAAAAGAACCCCAACCAATTCAACCTTCATTTTTAAACACACCAAAACCACCACTTTTTATAAACATTTTCCATTCCACAATATATACACATATCTATACCCATTTTTCATCCACTTTTTCAAACATTTAAAAAAAATTATAATGTCATCATCCGATTCCGATAAAGAAGATTTGAGTGTCGTCATGGCCGTCCGTAATCCGATCGCTTGGCTAAATCATCTCGGCGCACAAGATTCGGACTCGGATTCGGACGAGGATACCGAATTTACATTTCGTATTCCACAAACAAGACGTTATTTAAGTAGAGATCGGGTGGGTGCCGGCCAACGTTTATATCAAGACTACTTTGCCAAGAGCCCGACATTCCCTCTAGATTATTTTCGGCGTCGGTTTCGGATGAGTCGCCCATTGTTTATCCGTATATGTCAAGGTATATTATCGTACTCTCACACTCCGTTACCCTCTTACTTTACGTTTTTTCATCAAGGTCGAGACGCAACCGGAAAACTTGGTTTTAATGTTTATCAAAAAGTCACGTCTTCCTTACGCCAATTGGCATACGGTTATGTCGCCGACACATTTGATGAATATTTACATATGGGTCAACAAACAGCGTACGATTGTTTAGACAACTTTTGTAAATGTATTTTCCATCTATATTCAAAATGAGTATTTAAGAATGCCAGCACTCCATGATGTGGAACGTTTACATCAACGACATGCGGAGTTACATGGTTTTCCGGGTATACTCGGAAGTATCGATTGCATGCACTGGACTTGGCAAAATTGCCCAATAGCATGGCAAGGTCAATACACTCGAGGTGATCACGGATATCCAACAATCATGCTCGAAGCTGTTGCCTCTTACGATTTATGGATTTGGCACGCTTTCTTTGGGCCTGCGGGATCGAGCAACGACCTCAACGTTCTTAATGAATATGATTTATTTCAAGACTTACTACAAGATAGAGATCCTGAAGTAGTGTTCAATATTGCCGGTCAACAATTCAACAAAGGGTATTATCTCGGCGATGGAATATATCCAGAATGGACGACGATTGTGAAGTCATTTAAGCATCCGATATCAGAAGCCGAGTTGAGGTTCAAGAGGTACCAAGAATTTGCAAGGAAAGATGTGGAACGGGCATTCGGAGTTCTTCAAGGCCGTTGGAAAATCATCAAAAACCCTGCTAGACCATACAACGTCAACAAAATTCGTCGAATCATGTATTGTTGTGTAATTTTACACAACATGATAACCGAAGACAATGGACGAAATATGTATCCACTTGAGGAAGACTATACGGCAAACCAGGATAATATGCCTCAACGTTCGTGGGAAGAAAGGGTTGCAACGCACTTACGTATGGAAAAGGAATTACGCGACCGTGTCGTGCATCATCGACTCCGCGAAGCTCTAATCGCGCACATTTCGACTCTCCCACCAAATTTCCGATCGCGTTAGCTACTTGTACGAGTTTAATTGTCAATAATTGTTATTATTTTTTTAACATTTGTAATGTTTTATTTTTATTTAATTTAATGTTTTATTTTTATTTAATGTAACGTTTTCTTTTTATTTAATGTAACATTTTTAGTTTTAATGAATATATTTTATTTAAGTTTATTTTTTAAATAAATAAAGAAATTAGTATGTGGGTCCCAAAAAAAGAGAAGTGATGTTAACTGATGTTCATTGTAGGCAGTGGAATGTCAACTTGTGTCAGTTTTGGAAAAAAGCTGACGTGGCGCTGATGTGGCTCCAACTGATGCGTCAGTTGATGTTCACCATAGTGAGGGGTCTTATGTGACACCCGTCAAATTAGAGCTAGTAATTAGTGCCTAATCAAGAGTAACACATGTAATTAGTTCTGTGTTAGGCTAATTAATGTATCAATATATATATATATATATATATATATATATATATATATATATATATATATTGTTGAATATATGCAAGTATGCGATTTGATTAAATTGTACAAGTTTCAAATCGAATACAATTCGGCTCAATTAATACGGACATTGGTGAACAATTCTATTAAATAATATAACATTATTTGATAACTCTATTTTATCCAAAGTATTATTTATATAATATTTCAACTCAAATTCGTATCGTACAAACAACAATTACGCGATTAAAATAATAAACGCGCGAGCAATCGAAACAAGAGTAAGTTATATTTTATAACTCAAGTAAAAGTATTTGATGAAATACTTCAACAAAAACCTTAATAAATATTCGTATTTTAAAATAATTATTTATACGATTAAACGATCGGGGAAATGAACACTGCACGAAGCGCACACGCGGGGGTTAAAAATTTGGGAGATTCTCTCCCCTCTTTCCCCAAAAATCTGCCCTAACTCCCCCTCCCCACCCTCATTTTCATCATTCTCTTTCTCTCTCCTTCTCACTCTTCCTCTCCTTTTCTCTCAAAATTACCCTCCACCATCACCACCTAGCACCACCTAGCACCACCATCAAAACTCATCAAATCATCTCGCCCATTTGAAGAAAAAGAACCACGACATCACGATCTACATTTTCACCTTCTCGGATTTCTCCGGCGCTAAGTCGTAAGTTTTCCGACAAAACTCGAAACTCTCCGATTTTACTTATTTTTACTTGTTTATGAGTTATTTAAGCTTATAATGTCCAAATATGGGTTGGGTAAAAGTTTCAAGTCAAACAGAAACCGGAAAACACCTTTTCGGCCCATTTTTCGGCCAACAGCGCGTTATGCCGCAGAGGCTCCAGGCCACCTGCGACATAAGCCCTTATGTCGCTAAATCAGGTCTTATGTCGCATATAGCAACAAAAATGACCATGTCGCAAAACTTATTCCCGTCGCATATAGCGACAAAACGCCTTATGTCGCATTAAATTGCGGATGTCGCACTTAGCGACACAAGCCTTTACGTCGCAGTCATGATCTGCGACACAATAGACTATGTCGCACTAGCGACACAAAGCCGTATGTCACACACTATGTTGCATAAATCAGAAACTTGAAAACAAGGATTTTTACTAAGTGTCATACTTATGTAATTTCAAACACTTATACGATACGACTTTTTAAACACATCGGAATACGTTTATGAACATGAACACTCGAAATCATAATAATAAGATTATTATTACAACCAATCACCAACGGGCCGTACACGATTTCAAAACATACATCAAATCAAGCAAGTCGTAGTAACTTGGACAAGTTAAACAACCAAATCGTAGTAATTTGGACAATTCAATCAACCAAGTCGTAGTAACTTGGACAAGTTAAACAACCAAATCGTAGTAATTTGGACATTCTAAGTTGGATGAACAACTATAAGGGTAGTCTTTCGAGATACCTACTCATGTTATAACCATCGCGTGTCTTGGACACCCTCAGGTTACAAGTCTTCGGACATCAATTCACGGCTAATCAAACAAGTTTATTAAGTTAAACTTTTCAAGACTCAGGTGAGTCTCATAGCCCCTATTTTACGGTTTTCATCACGGGTGTGATTACAATGCCCGTTTTATTTTACAATATGCACGCAAATACAATACAAATCAAAAACTACATGAGTTGTTTTCACTAATCATTTCAAAGCCCTCCACAACATAGTTTGGTAATACATCTGTAGCGTGAATGTTAGTATATGATATCATATAGGATTGACAATCCTCGTCCGGGTTAACACGCACTAACTGGTCAAACGGACGTATTATCATTTGGGAAGACGAGTGTAGATTAGACACTCGTAGGAGGCAACTTAGTTGGGTTTCCTTAATTGGACCTGGCGCTCAAGTTAACCTCAGACCATGTGCTCATGGCTGTATAACTTTAAATTTGCTTAATTGCATTTTAAATTCAATTAAATCTTGCGGTTCATACAAATATGTGTTGACATACAAACCTGTGAGCTCACCAACGTTTCGCTGACCCATTTTAGCATGTATCACAGGTACTCAGTAGTAGGTTGGCTGCACAATCAGGAATCATTAGCTCGAGTCTGCATTCAAACCAATCAGAGATTTAATTGCATTATTATATTTTGTATAGATTAATTATGTAATGTAAATCTCTCAATTTCAAGGAACTGAGCTAATGTAAATAATATTTTTGATGTAAACTTTGGTTTTATCAATACAATGTAAAACGACGCATTTAGTGGTCATTCATTATATCTTTGCGCTTGTGATTATTGATTAGTCGCGCCCCGACCTGATTCGCTTCCACAACCCGAATTTGGGGGTGCAACATCTTAGTCTTAGGATTCTAAGTGTTGCACGCTTCAAAAATCTAACCCAATCAATACATACATAATTTGATGGCAATCATAACGTTTAATCATTGGATAATTATCAACAAACAGTACACCAAATTGTTTATAGATGCCAAGCTAGTGTTTGGTTTACTAATGATGGGTTTGAGGTAGTTGCTCATTTCAATAGGATACAACGGAACAATAACAATACTCAATCTCGCCATTGGTGGAGTATGAGGAGGTGAGATGTAGACATTCATACTTCTACCGGTGGTAGAGAGACTGCTTTCAAAAGAACCTTCAGCCAATATATGGATGAATATAATATGTATGAAAATGCAATACAAATAAGGTAGATAACTACATGGATTGATAATATGATACTATAATATGTATATGCAGAGTGTTATAGTCAAATTTCTTTTTTGTAGGCAACAATGTTATAAATAAAATAAAACTAGCAAGAAGCTAGTGATTACAACAATGCTAAAAGATAACCCGACCAAAGACCCTAAACAATTATTACGGTCCAAACCTCGATCAATTCCAACCAACATGACTCCATGACCCCAAAAACTACAATGACCCAAAAATAGTTCCGATCACAATCCTAAACATCTACACTGGTTCACTCAATTCCAACACCATCTTACAACTCGATTTAAAATTACACGATTACGGCTACAATCCGACAATCGAAGGAGCGTCCCGCAATCTAAACCAACACCACACATGACCACTTAAGGGCAATCACCTGATAGAAAGCATGTAAACGGGTGGAAAACCAACCATAACCAACACAACGACAACTGAGACAAAACACGTCGAAACCTTAAACCAATCAGTTTCGAACATACAATCTGACCAAGTGGTGGTACCGTGAAATATAGAGATTGTTAACAGAGACACAGATAACGATCGTAAGACTACAACCTGAAACCAATTCTTGAACGACCGAACCAACCAAAAACCACCTACAACCACCGAAACAACCTACAAGAAACAACAAAGTGTAACCACAACCAAAATCACCTTAAATCACCCCTCCAAACCTCCCCATTGGAACCATGTTAAACCTGGCTGAAGATTTTGACATAAAACCCCCTACACCTACCGACTTAAATTAATTAAACACGCCTTAAATTAAACCTGCCTTAAGCCACCCAATTGAACCACCTGAAAAGACACTGAAACCACCGAGCAACCATCACGAACTACAACCCTCTAAAACCGCCTGGAACCACCTATCGAAACTGCCTGAAATCACCTATCAAAACACTGGCGGAATATAAGAAGGGCAGAAACGGGCGGCTGTCCCCCTAGACTTTGTGCAAGAAATCCTATTGGTTCCTCCATTCTTTCTTTTTTTACATTATATTGAATATATTTCTTTTTGGCCCCTTCTTTGAAAAGCTTTGTATAAC
Organism: Pseudognaphalium luteoalbum; assembly: GCA_963422505.1. NCBI lineage: Eukaryota > Viridiplantae > Streptophyta > Magnoliopsida > Asterales > Asteraceae > Pseudognaphalium > Pseudognaphalium luteoalbum. The sequence continues at coordinate 6,068,002 of OY730194.1, forward strand.
TTAAAACAAGAAAACTACTCCATATAGAAAGTGTAAATGCCCATCTTCACCCGTGTCTCAACAATATTTTTTATAACTCTCTCCATCTTTTCTTTTAGTTAAATGTTTATCTATTTTTGTTGTTGTTGGTTCTCAGTAATTTGATTATGTACATAAATGAGTAAATTTTTAGTACTTTAAAACTGTTTTTTTTCTCTTCCTTTTGGATGCATGATTCTTTCCAATTAATTAGTATTTTGAATAATTTAATTGAAGTGAATGCTTTATGAGAATTTAATCATAGTCACAACATATTAATTAGTTTAACTACTAATTTCGATTTAGTTAGAAAATCAGAGTTGCAAAACAGAAAGCAACTGTAGTTATATTTCTTCGTATCACAACTTTGTATATATGTACGTTAACGAACTTCTTGCGTACCTTAACGAGTTAGCTTCTAATTGTTATCTTTCTTTCGTTATATACCTATATAGAAAAATTCAAAAAAGAATGGTAAAAAAAGGGAGAATTGAGAAACCAATAGGATTTCTCCATTTCAAATACCCATTTCCACCTTTTTTTCAAAGCTAAATATCTCACAAACCGTATGTCTACAAATTATAAAAAATTACATATTCGGAATCAACGTCTTTTTCTCTTCGATTCTAGATCTAACAACATATACTTTCGACGAAGTTTTTTTTTTCATTTTTTTGGGGTTTTAAAATCTTTTAATGTAAAATCACATGTGATTTAACACCAAAAAAATAATCACACCCGCTTATATTTCCGATTAAACTTTAAAAATCAAATCATTGATGATGTAAAAAGGTTAAGACATGAAAAACTAAGGTGTAATCACATGAGATTGAATATCAAACTATCAATCACATGTGTTTAAAGAGTAATAAAATACGGATTTTCAAATCATTGACTAAGAATTATACAATCAAGTAAAAATCAAGTTGAAATCATACATGAATTATCATATATCAGTGAAGTTCTCATCAAATATCATTTTTTAAATGAAAAACATATGTGATTATATGCAAAATCACATGTGATTATATAACAAATCACTTGTGATTAAGTGTACAAATAACAATCACATGTGATTTTTAATGAAAACTATTACAATTTTTAATTTTTTATTTATAACTATTAATGTGGGTGAATATTAAATTATAATCACGTGTTAAGTAGCAAATACCATAAATAAATAATCGTGAACAAATTTTAATTTTTTATCATAAATCACATGTGATTATATTGAGAAATCCGGTAAAAAAAGCGAAGAAATTTTTTTATCGAAAGTATATCTTATGACATCTCTAATTGAAGAGAAAAACGCGCCGGTTCCGAATATGTAATTTTTATAATTTATGGACTTACGGTTTATGAGATAATTAACCACGGGGTAGAAAAAAGAAGTGGGTTTTGTAGAGAAATAAAAGAATTCTATTGGTTCTCTAATTCTCTATTTTTTTAACATTCTTAAAAGAATTCACCTTTATAACTATAATTATATAATAAGATGATATGTATATTATTTATGTAAAAACCGGTATACTTAGACGATATTAATTTTGGCCTCCCCGAACTTAGTTCGCCACTGATCGAAACAACCCGAAACCCCTTGCAATCACTCATCTAAACCTCCCGAAACCGCCTGAAATTTACCCATCTAAACCACCAGAATCCACTTGCAATCACTCATCCAAACCACCCGATACCGCCCAAAAATTACCCATCTAAACCACTTTAAAACTTGACCGGAAACCGCCATCAACCATCTACTGTAACTACCTGAAACCACTGCTTAATCACTTGCTGAAACCACCTCTTGAATCACTTGTTGAAATGACCGCACCAAACAAACGGAGTCACTTGTAAAACCACGACAAAAAATGACCCTTGAAAAAGCTTGTTGGATGGAAAAAATGAAAACTTCACAAATAGATAGAATGTATATGCATAAGAGAGTGTTGAGAGGGTGAGAAGTCCTCTGGACCGCCGGCCAAAGCCGACGGCTGAAGAAAGAGCACGACATGTGGTGGCGTTTATATGGTTTAAGGGTTTTGCTAAAGAGAGGGAAAAGGGGTTGAAAAAAACACACAATAATATTATCTTTTATTTAAAGTGCTTTTAAAGCGTTCGAGAAACATGATTGAATCTAAATGAGTTTTGTTTATTTTGAGATCTTTTACCCTAATGTATATCTCAATTGGATCTATATGAGATCGTATTCAAAAGAATTCAGTTCTTACTTGGAAAAAACGAAAAAAAGGACAACATGAAAGTAATCAATTACATTACCAGTAATCTTTGCAGGAAAACACCATTTTTAAAGCAACGAAAGCGGCTTTGATCCCTTACTAATATCTCCCTATCAACTTTCTCTGGTATCAGCTTCAAAGCAGCATGACAGTCTTCACAAACACGAAGATTTTTTATTATTCTAATTGCGTTCCTTTTACTGTATTTGATCAAACCAAACACGACTGCTAACTTTTCACTATGCCCAAATAAAAATCTAATCTTTTCACTCTCTTCAATGTCAAGAAGGACAACAGAAGTTTTTGGTACATACCCTTTTAACCTCATTTCTTCTAAAAACTTTTCCCATTTTTGTTTTATCACTTCACGTTGAGGATGAGTTTCGTCACCAGCCACAAACTCATGGACTACACAATTTATTGAAACTAAACTTGATCCGGGCATCTTTTTCACCGCTTTATCTCTCATCGATTTTCTCACTCGTGCAATATCTTCCCACCTTTTTGCTTCTGCGTAAATGTTAGACCCACTATCCATCATTGAGTGGATCTAATATAAGAAGGTGTTCTATGAATTCTTCTGCTATTTCAACGTTCTTATAGACTCTGTAGCCGCCAAGTAGGGTTCCCCATACCACCCCGTTTGGCTTAATCGGCATATTTCTAATAAATTCACGGGCTTCTTCAAGTAACCCAGCCCGACTCAAAAGATCAACCATACACCCATAATGTTCGATTCTAGGAACTATCCCATAATATCTACTCATGCTAGAAAAATGTTTACGGCCCTCGTTTAGCATACCTATGTGGCTACAAGCATGCAATAGTCCGATAAATGTGACTGCATTAGGTTTGATGCGGGATTGAAACATTTTAGAAAATAAATTTAAAGCTTCTTCACCGTTTCCATTTATAGCTAACCCTTGAATCATAGCCGACCAAGAAACAATTGTTCATTTCTCCATCTCCTCAAAAACACCACGGGCCACTTCTAAGCATCCCCATTATCTGTATGTATCTATCAAAGTGTTGCATATATGAATATTTCTTTTAAATGCACTTCGGTTTGAGAACTCGTGAATCCTTTTTCCTAAATCAAGTGCGCCAATATCTGCACACGCTGCAAGAACTGTCACTCTAACCTCACTCGGACATAACTTTTCCTCTTCCATTTTCGTAAAAAGATCGATCGCTTCTTTAGGTTTCCCACATTGAACAAAACCCATAATCATAGAAGTCCATGACCGCACGTTTCTCTCAGGCATCCTATTAAACAACCCAAATGCCTCGTCCACATTCTCAACAGCAACCGTGCATCATCAATCTCCCCACAAACAGCATACAAATGAACCAAACTATTCTCCAAAAACAAATTCGAATGAAACCCAAGTTTCTCAATTAACCCGTGAACAATTTTCCCATCTAAATCACCTGAAACCTTCACACAAGCTTTAAGAAGAAATGATAAACTAGAAGTATCTAAAACGACACTGTATTCGCATAATTGACCAAACAAACGAATCGTGTCTTTAGGCGTATCACTCTCTGCAAAAGCTTTCATACAAAAATTCCACGTAACAGTTTTAGGCTTCCTAGAAAGACATATGAGTTTTTGAGCATAAGGGGAGCTAGGGGTTAACGCGCCAACAGAAGCAACATGGGAAAGTCGTAGGAATGTAGGATAGATGTAGATGGGTTGGTTTTAATTATTTGTGCGTGAATTTGTTCAAGCTCAAATGATGATTTAAAGGTATTAAGTGGCGGATCCAGAAAAATACATCGTGGGGGCAACAAAAAATTAAGTTTGTAATATGAGCGGGTTTCTAACACGATTAAATGAGTTCGGATCATAATGTGTATGGTTTAAATGATAACATACCGTACAATGTTTCAATGTTACTATATATTCCTAACAGTTGTTGCGTTTCTAAAAGTAATACATGAAAAGGGTAATAATCACATTATGTGGTCTTCTTTTAAGTTAAAATACAAAGAAAATTACAAAAACTGAAGTCCCACATCGACGTAGGAGACCAAAATTATCAAAGGGAATCTATTATAAAAAGAGGTCCGGCTAAAATTTTAGTATATGAAGGGCCAACTAAATTTTTACTTGGAGGCCTCTCTATATTTGAGCTAAAATGACCATTAAATTGTTAAGATTTTGTATTACTTGGGCCCAAGTCGTGGGGGGCCTTGGAGCCCCACATTGCAAGCTAGATCCGCCCCTGGGTATACAGAAGATCGTTGTTTTCAAAAGTTTGTGGTGTAGGTTTCGGGTAGTTTGGTTGGTAAGCTTTAGGAACAGGTGATGAAGTTAAAGAAATCACATGTTGAGACATTTGAGCATTTGTTTTAGGTGGCGTTTTCTTTGCAGTTTTGGTGGTGATGTGTAATAGGAGATCCTAGGATGCTTTGCAAACTGTTGTTTTATACTCCGTATATTCATTGGGTTTAGCTTTCAAGCCTAAACGAACGTTCGATCCGTTATCCTGAGAAGTATAATACATTAATGGAAACTAAAAATGTTCAAATATGCATATACCGTAAAAGTTAAAAATATTACCATCAACTACAAGAACATTAGCACATACACAATATTTGAACCAAAAGAAGACTACTGCTCAACATCGCTTGTCTTCATGTGTACGTGACTGTATTTATATTCACCATAAAATTTCAGCTTGAAATATATATATCGAGCTGAATTCAAACTTATACAAGTTCAGCTCGAGTTGTATTGAGCTTATAGACTCTAAAACGTAATATGCAAATGCATATATAACTACACATATACACATACACAAAAATCAAACTAAAATCCTGGTATCCAATGTTTTGAAACAACTAATTGATTTTCTCAATTTAGTACAGTACTAGTTGAAAGTTCCGTACGCGTAGGATCTGATCGGATCGTTTAATCAATTGCAAGTGCGGAAATCAAACAATTGATAATCAAATCATGAACACACGATTTCTATATAATCTTTGTATATATTCATGCTTGAATAATAAAGATTACAAGATACAAACTTTTCTCTCTGCCTTTCTCTCCACGCCTCACTCTCTAAAACGTCCAACTTACAAATGAACCCTAACACGCCTATATATAGGTTGTCCAACCCCTAATGTGACACTAGCCAAGTGTCGCATTCAGCGACACTGACCAAGTGTCGCTAAACTATACTTGGACAAAATCGTATTCACTAATTGCACTTCTCGTTTACAACTCGATTATACAAACTTTAACACCTCACAAACTAAGACTAATTAACATTGACGAGTACAAACGTTGACCAACTGACTGACACACATAAATGCACCAACAAACTCCCCCATGTTAGCAGCTTGGTCAAATAAGCTTTAATTAGTCTGAACCAACTAACTTCTTCATGTCTTCAACAATTGGAATCTCCCCCATTGAGATAGCATGGTCTTCAAAGAAATCTTGACGTTCAAAATTCATGTGACTGACACAAATTTATCATACAATAAGATCTTCAAACTATGTGATCATCTCTCAATCATCAGCAGCTTCTTCGATAGATTTTATCTTCACAGTCTTTGAAGAATAACTGACATCCTTTACATCTTCAATATTTGACTTTAACAAGATATGTGATATTTGAAGAAAATAACATAGAAATTAAATCTTTTTGTATTTTCTTTATAAATAAAAATAAAGAACAAAGATTAAAATAAATTGAATTTGAGGATATGATTGTTTTAAGTCTGCTTAGGGATCATATCAGGCCAACATGCAATTATTAGCAAATAGTAAGTGTTATCTCGATTATTAGTATATTTGTCCTCTTTAAATTTACTTAGCATATTAAAACACCTCTTATAAAAATTATTTCAAGACGATTACTGGTATTGTTTTTCATTTAAACATGTTACATCCGTGTCTGCGAGCTAACCTTTTATTGTTAATATGAATACTTCTCGGTGGTCTCCACCATAGACATACCCCTATAACCCAGACAAGAACATAGTTTCCATATTCAGAGAAGATATAAGAAAATCATTTTTAAGAATCAAGTTAGCGGTGACAGGTCTGTACCGACGTACAACAGAGCAACATAACTTGATTCAGGTTTAAGCAAAACCAATCGCAGTCAAACCAAATTTGTGGCGACCTTGTTTGGTACCTTAAGAATTAAGACTTTGCAAGTGCATTGACTCACGTTTTCTTAGTTTTGAGTTTATACTAACTGAGACCAGTTCTGTACTTACGTACAACAGAGGAAACAATCAGCATAAACCCCCAAATGATTTCAGATAAAAAATCCAAAGATAGAAATATGTCAAGCTATGCTAAGGAATTAAGACATTCAGTCGTAAATCAAACGATGTTTACCACAAGATCATAGACATGTATTTAAGTTACTTCTTAATAACCCAGAGACCGGTGTGTATCATTCCTACCAGTACATTATATGATGAAGCTAGTTTTTATAAAAACTGTAGTAAGTATGCTAGATAAACCTACTGAAACATCAAGGATAAACCTTAAAATTTCCATTTGGTACATGTCATCTGATGTCTTATCATATACCAAGTTGTTTACAGACACAATCCAACGTCTTTTCAAGAATTAAGAATCTTGTTGTTCACATTTCTGATCCAAGTAATCAGAATTTTAAAATTATGAAAATTACTCCCCCTGAACAGCAAATTCTTATATCCAGTCCAAAAATACTCCCCTTAAACATTAAACTAATATTTTTGGTAATTTTTTTAATTTAACAAATTTCACAACATTGCATTTCTTTGATACTAAAAAATACAAAGAATGGTTGTTGCATTAATAACAAAAATTTAAAGAAAAGTATCAAAATCACATATCAAGTCAAGTCAAATCCTTTTAACCACGGTATACCATCTTGAAACACGTTGGAAATTTTATCCATCCAATCACAAAGCATCGCACATAACTACCTTGAAAGCGATCTTCCAACAATATCCATATCCTTGTAGTACTAAAAATATTAGCTATTGAAACCTGACTGCACCACCACAAACAATCAATCATTAGATTTTATGGGACACCCAAGCCTTTATAGACTTGGGTAGTCCAAAATCATCCATAATCACCACATTAATAAGTTTATGATATTTCAAAAACTCGGAAGATTTATTTGATGCGTTGTTTGTGGATTTGGGTTTCCAAACCTGTTTAGGTTCAGATGATTTGTTTTCAACAATGTTATGCTGTTGAACTTGAGTTCTATTAGGCATAACTTTGTTTACTCTTTCCACAGGTTTGGGAGAAGAGGGTGCATATCTTGGTATAGGCGAATACGAAGCACGCCTAGAAAACGATTTTGAATAAGAATTCCTAAATGAGGAAGTTCTTGGCATCCCTCTACCAAACCTATCTAGGGATATAACCGACAATCCCTAATTATATGTCCTTGTTGTCCACAATGGAAACAAGAACGTCGCTCAACGTACGACCTATTCCAATGATTACCCACAAAAGGTTGAGGTGGAGAATGAATTGTAGGAGGCTTAGAAAAGGAGGCATTTACAGAACGTGCATACTTGTGTGTACACGTTGATGTAGAAGCTTCAGAAGTTGAACATGTTGATGTTGAAGGTTGTGCACTTTTAGATTTTACATTTGAATCCTTCATTTGATTTTGAACCTTTTTGAATTCGTTTTCAACCTTGTTTTTACCTTTTGTATTTGAAACTTTTACAGTTTCATTGGTAAGTATATGATTTTCGGGCTTTACATTAACTTTTTCAACTTTAATTTCAGCTTCTTCAAGTAGATCCTCTATCTCAACAACCTCCTCTTCACTAACTGGAGGTGTATTCTCAGACTTAACAAAAGTAGGAAAGGGATACTCTGGCCGTTTAGTTTTCTCCTTTGCCTGCCTCTTGGGATTAGATTTAGCTTCTTTAGTCTTTGTAGCTGACCAAGAAGAGTAGTCAGCTACAACATCTTCGGTGCCCTCTTTAACAGGCGTAGGATAGTAGTTAGTAGGAGGTGGGACTACTTCATACCCCACTCCCGCCTTACTATTTTTGTTTTGTCTGTCCTTTGCTTGCTAACGATTTCATCGAAGATTTCAAGAGATGTTGAATAACTTGAGATTTTTCGATAAAAATTTACAGACTTATTCTTTAAATCATTAAGTTCTTTATTTAACAATTCAATTTCAGCAAAATAGCTATTAATAGCATCTTGTTGACTAAAAACTTTAGATTTATAAGTGTGAGTGTCTAACTTATAAGCCTCAATTTTCTTATCATAAAGTTTTTCATTAGCTTTTAGAAAATTATTTGACTCGGTAAGTTTAACAACCTTTTCTCTCAAGTTTTCATTATCTATTTGAAAGCATTTTAAAGAAGCATTTAACTTAATACACGATACACAATTTAAAGGTTCCTCGGGTTCCTCATGTACCTCAGGTGTATTAGAATCAACGTCTTTTATTTGAGCCACCAGTGCAGTGTGTTGAACCTCTTCTTCATTTACAAATATTTCCTTTTGATCGTAAGCCTCTATAAGAGCATCCCATAAACCTGTAGAAGTTGCTTGATTTTTAAATTTATTAATCACGACTTCTGGCAAGCACTTGGTAATCATCTCATACGCTCTATTGTCTTTATCAAACTCTTCTCGTTCCTTGACTGACATTTGTTCTCTTGACTTAAACACCCAATTGAGTCTTGGTTGCTCATATCGATCACTAGTATTAAATTAGTTCCACAACTTTAGGTCTTTGTGTTTAATGAAATTGCATAACTTAAATTTTCAATTAGCAAAATCACTATAGAACAAAGATGTAGAAGGAGACATTTTGTTACCAAAATCCATTTTCGAGTTTTCCCTCCAAAAATGAATTCGAAAATTTCAGAAAATATCCGAGTATATCGAAACTTTTCCGATAGTAAATTTAAGTTATTTTAAGCTCAAAACAAAAATTTGGAGAGGCGACAATTTTTCCACGAAATAATTTTTTTTTTCTAAATATAAACATATAAATTAAAGATTTTTTTTTCTATAAGACACTAGGTGAGACACTTGCTAAGTGACACATGGAAGTGACGCATGAAAGTGACGCATGGAAGTGGCGCATGGAAGTGATGGTATGAAGTGACGGTATGAAGTGACGCTGAATAGTGTATGAGACACTTGCTGAGACACTTGGTAAGTGACGCAGCAAGTGACGCACTAAGTGACGCAGGAAGTCCGGAAGTGACGCAAAAACGCGCAACAGCACCCAAAAAAACCCTAAAATCGAATTTTTTTGAAACCCTAACGAATTTTGAAGAACATACGACGAACCAGCACCAAAACTCGTCCAAAAACACAAATCTTCAACCAATTACACCCGAACAACAAGATCAAACTCCAAAAACTTCACGAATCGATCGAAAAACATACAAATTACGATCTGATACCACGTAATCCAAAGATTGTGGCTCTGATACCAGTTGAAAGTTCTGTACGCGTAGGATCTGCTCAGATCGTTTAATCAATTGCAAGTGCGGAAATCAAACAATTGATAATCAAATCACGAACACACGATTTCTATATAATCTTTGTATATATTCACGCTTGAATAATAAATATTACAAGATACAAACTTTTCTCTCTGCCTCTCTCTCCACGCCTCACTCTCTAAAACGTCCAACTTACAAATGAACCCTAACACGCCTATTTATAGGTTGTCCAACCCCTAATACGACACTAGCCAAGTGTCGCATTCAGCGACACTGACCAAGTGTCGTTAAACTATACTTGGACAAAATCGTATTCACTAATTGCACTTCTCGTTTACAACTCGATTATACAAACTTTAACACCTCACAAACTAAAACTACTTAATATTAACGAGTACAAATGTTGACCAACTGACTGACACACAGAAATGCACCAACAGTACTACAAATAGAGTTAAAACAGACATTAGTTGGATTTATTTATAATTCTTTAATTATATCAAATAATAGTGTTTGCTAAATATTTTCAAAAGTAATCATTTTGTTACATACTTTTTAAACTTGCTTGGTTCTATTAAAAAAACTTACTCGAAGTGGGTGTTTGGGGGCTTATTTTCAAAGCTTATTAGCTTATTCGCTTATTCTAACACAATAAGCTCAAGTTTATTTTCAAAGCTTATTAGTGTTTGGAGGGATAAGCTTATTTGCTTGTTTTGTAGGGAATTTCAAAGGCTCAAATTAAGCTACAAAATATTAACTTATTTGCTTATAAGCAATAAGCTTTCAAAATAATCTCCCTAAACACCTCCGAAGTATATATATATATATATATATTATATATATATATATATATATATATAAGCTGAATTCGAACTTATACTGGTTCAGCTCGACTTGTATTGAGCTTATTGACTCTGAAATGTTATATGCAAATGCATATATAACTAGGGGTGCCGATAAATACAACACATGATTTGATTCCTACACCAAAATTTTATACTGTTAAAGCATACAGTATAACTGCCTAATGCACATTTGTGTTGTATCAATCAAATTCTATGTTGTATTTATCAACTCCCTGTAACTAGGTATCCAATATTTCTCAACCTAAATGGGCTTAAATTTTGGCAGTCAACTAATTTGACTTTAGTCTACAACATAACAGATAATCTCATCATAATCATATGATTTAACCCATAAAACTGGAATACGAGATAACAAGAAACTGGAATTCGAGATAGTCTCATAATCTCCAAGAAACTGCATATGATTTATTCAATTCGGTTAATCATGATAACTACGAGATAATCGCTGAAAATGTTTTCATCAAGTATGGCCAATGTTAACATTGAGGAATACAGATCATGATGAAGATAGAAATAAAATGAAATAAAAATTGGGCTTCAAATAGAAAAAATTTACCTTGTCAATTTTCGAGAGAAGAAGCAGTGTCATGACTCATGAAAGTGGGTGTTATCCATTTTCATCGTTGCCCATTTGTTGTGCTTATATGTATCTAATTTAATTTATTTAAGAGTAAATTATTTGAATATGGGTAGTATTGATTTCTAAAAGCTATTTAAATAGTCTTACTTTTCAAACTTTTTATTTCGTTTGTCCAAGATTTAACTGGTCGTTAGTTTCTCCATTAAAAGGACCAGCCGTGTAATTTTTTTTTAAATTTCAAGCTTATTTAAATTTAATATTGTTCTTAATTGTATTTAGTTAATTTATTTTTGAATAATCTAATCAATTTAATTTAATTATTTTAATCAACCTTTTTAGTGTTAATTATTTTATTTTTTACAATTAAAATAATCAACTTAAATATTTCTTTATCCTATTTTTTTAAAAATATTTCTTTAATAGTTCATACTCTTAATTTTACATATCGTCGTCAATTTCTTGACTCCGTATCGACAATCTTACATGCCTACATATATATTTCCTGAGTTCGAGCCCTGAGTAAAACATTTCACCTTGGTAGCCACAGAGGTTCACCCGCGATGACTCCGGGCTACCCGTAAAGCGGCGAGTCGCCCTGGGATTAGTCCTACATAGCCTGGATACCCAGGTATACAAAAAAAATAAATTGTAAACTACTAAAATTGTAGTAACTGCCTAGGTATTATCATACTCCATATCTTGAACATTTTGTAATTTTTTTTTTGTTTCAAATAACCGACACAAATTTTATTAAGAGTGTTGATGTAGATTTTGACACTTATAAAAATTAAAATAAAGAAATGTTTTACCCATGGCTCGAACTCAGGACCTGAAGTCATCGTTTTGGACTTTTTACAGGCTGAGCACCCGGAGTCATCGCAGGTGAACCTCCGTGCCACCAAGGTGAAATGTTTTACCCAGGGCTCAAACTCAAGACCTGTTGACGCTTTAGACTTTTTACAGGCTGAGCACTAACCACTTGGGTCACACTTGATGGTTAGTAGTTTACAATTATGTCTTCAATAAAACCCAAAAATAAATGTTAAATGTTGATAATGTGCAATTTGAGTACGTTTATAATATACAAAACTGTTAACAATATATATGTAGGAATATAGAAATGTCTATACGGAATCATAAAATCAACGATGATATGTAAAATTAAGAGTATAAACTATTAAAGAAATATTAAATAAAACTAGGATAACAAATTATTAAATTGATCATTTTATTTGTAAAAAATAAAATAATTATCATTGAAAAAGTTTGATTAAAATAATGAAATTAAATTGATTAGATTATTCAAAAAATATAACTAATTACAATTAAAAACATTATTAAAATTAAATAAACTTGAAATTTGAAAAAAAAATATTACACGGCTGGTCCTTTTAACGGAGAAACTAACGATCAGTTAAATTTTGGACTAACGAAATAAATAGTTTGAAAAGTAGGACTATTCAAATAGCTTTTAGAAGTCAGGGACTACCCATAAACAAAACGTGATAGTACAGGGACGATTTAAATAATTTACTCTTTATTTAATCAGATATGAAAACTTGAAAAGGAGTAAATATACCTTATTTTCTTTGTTGAATTGACACTAAAAACTCAAGTTATTACTCCCTCAGTTTAACTTGTTAAAATCTTTCTTTTTTAACTTTAATATTCGTTAAATATTTTTTTATTATTATTATAATATTTAATGCAAAATATATGAATAACTTAGATTTTAAATGTATTTTCATTGGTACAATCTATTTTTGGTCTTATTATTGTTCTTTTGTTGGTTAACCATTGAGATAAAAAGCTAGCATCTAATCCTCTAAATGTAGCATTCAACTCAACATATGAACCAAAATATTCATAGCAAGTTAGCAACATTGAAGTTTCTTGACACATCCAAGAATATTGGTCTTTAGAAACTCTTGAATAATATAATGATACCTAAAGGATCCACACCAGAAATAAAACATGTTTACATTGAAATCCCCAATTTGATGAATTAGGGGTTGATTAACGTCAATTTTACACATTTAGGCCACTCCTAGTGGTCAAGTCAGTGTGGCGTCGCATTGAGCCATCGGTTAGTTTTGTTGTTTTTTGGGTTGGAAGGAGCGTCTCCTTTTCCTTTTACTTTCTATTTTTGTTTACTACATAGAATAAATGTATATTAGTAAAATGTGTGGTCCATAAATCAAAGAGTGATGTCATTGTTAATAGTGGTCAATTTATTAAAAAGTTAATATAACGTTGATACGACATAAACTGATCAGTCAGTTTTCAGTTGGAAGTGGTTTTAGCTACATAAACCAGTCCGTTGACCACGAACTCGATAACTATTACAACCAAGATTGTTGCTAATATAAAAAATAATCATGTTTTTATACTTAATTAGATCATAACCCGCGAAATTCACGGACTACCTCAAGAATTAAATACATTTTATTAATTTGATAGTTAAATCTTATTATAGCATTGTTCATATGTATTTTTTTGTTGCACATAAAATGACATAATAAGTTACAAAGATAACTTTTTTTGAAAAGTAACAAACTTGTGAGATTGTACATTTAAAATATAAGTATTTTTTGTCCTATACTAACAATGCAAGTATGTTATAGAAAGTTTATATAAAAATTTTATTATATTACGTATGACATATCTATGTTGTTGACATTGTAGAAGTGGTTTGAATGAATAATAGATCGTCTTAGGTTTATTATCAAGTATGAAGTATGATAAAATTAGAGTAATCGAAACATGTCTCTTTTTTGTTCTTTATACTTAATTTGTTCAATTAGTGATCGACTTCTATAAAGGTCACAAAGCTCGGTTGGTAGTTGGTACGGAGTACTATTTAATTAAGGAATGTGTGTTTGGCATGCTAGCTTGTAGGAGTTTATAGGAATTTAAGTTTATTTTTTTCATAATTTCGAGCTTATGGTATTGTTTGGTTAACAAAAATTGAAGAGCTGATTGAAAAATATGTTTTAGCTAGTAGCTTTTATTAAAGAGTAAATTATATAGATGGTCCATGTGGTTTACATCGATTTACGAAAACTGTCCATAAACTTCTTTTTTCACTTTTTCAGTTCAATAAGTTTACATTTTGCTCGAAAATGGTCCATCACCCACCTAAAATTACTTAAGTACCCTTTGAGTGTTTAAATCGTGACTATCCAATAATGTCAAAAGGAAGGGTACTTTAGTCATTTTAGGTGGAGGAGGGACCATTTTCAGGCAAAACATAAATATATTGGACTGAAAAAGTGAAAAAAGAAGTTTAAGGACTATTTTCGTAAATCGGTGTAAACCACGAGAATCATCTATAGAATTTACTCTTTATTAAATAATAAGTTTGTAACTTATGAAATAAAAATTACTTAAATACCCCTTATAAATTATTTATAATATTTTTTTCATTTTCTTTAATGTCAAATCACATCCTTAAGTTTCAACTAATTTATCAAACACTAGTTCATCTGTCCTATTTAAAATGTCCACTTTGACTTTGCACGTAGTTTGGGGATTTTCCATTAACTACACTTTTCACCAATCAAATATTAAATCTATCCACTAAAGTCTTTTTTGATTGGTCAAAGTGGACAATAATACTGGAACATCCTAAAATAGTAATGTGGACATTTCAAATGAGACAGAGCGAGTATAACAATATAAACTCTAGCTTTCCACTTATAAAATAAATTCCAGCTAGTAGTTCAAGCTACAAACTAGTTTTACGAGTACAACCAAAATTGATCAATTATAGTGTCTGGATTTTTCAAGTTAATGTAAGTTCCAACGTACGGTCATGGAAACCAAAAGGTCGCCTACGTTGTTCAAAAAATCACACACGCCAATTCCCAAGATAATCATGACTTTAGTTACCAACAAATGTTGATCCAGTAATTTATTAAAGTCTTTTCATTTTCACATAGATCATAGCATACATTAACACGACTTAATTTACTCTTTATATTACACATATATTTAGCTTTAAGTAGCGTTTTGCTCTGGATAAGGATTCAAAATTCAAAAAAACATGGCTTCAGCAAATGCAAACGAATCCAAAGTATCTATAAAAGTTGTGGTGGACAAAGAGAAGAACAGAGTGGTGTATGCTGAAGCTGATTACACTTTTGTTGACATTCTGTTCAGCTTCATGACATTACCCTTGGGTACAATTATCAGACTCTTGAAGGAAGATGATCAAAAACAGTTTGAGCCACTTGGGAGCTTAAACAACTTGTATCGAAGTCTAGTTGATCTTCCTGAATCTTATTTCTCGACCGAAGAAGCCAAGACTATGCTACTTAATCCCAAAAATTCATCACACCATCGATGCAGAAAGCTTAAAATTAACATAGATGACACGGAGCCAAAAAAGTAGTTTACATGTGAAGATCGGAAGTACCTTAGCCATCATGACGGGTGTAGACTTAGCATTTGGAATACTGAAGAATGCCTTTACTGTGGCAAAATGATGAATAAAGAAATTCGTTTAAAGTATTTGTCTTGTCGTGATAACAACGACGATGATGGTGTGTTTGTTTCTGATAGAAGAACTTTTATGGTCACAGATGATCTTTGTGTGACGCCGTATACTTTTGAACGTAGCATCCAGTTGTTGAGCGATCTTGGATTCACAGACACAAGGCATTTAGAGGAGACAACAGTTGATATTGACCATGGACAGGTATAATTCGGTTGGTTTATTTTTTCTTTATTAGTGAACATTAGTATACTTGTTGCACTCGTTATTAGTGAATAGTGATGATGTATTTGGTTGTACTATTATGATGAAGTGGAAGTGGAAGTGGATTAATATTTTCATTTCGCAGGTTCTTGATCTTCTAAAGTTGGCTCTTTTACTTGATTCTCCATTAACTTGTTTAGTGCTGCTTACAAGCCAGCATATACTAGATTCCGTTCATGGCTGGAAGTTTTGATTTTGATCGACTTGATTATATCAAGGAAAACATATCTCGGAGTTTAAAATTGTCTTTGAAAGTTTGTCTGCAAAAGTCGACGGGGAAGCTTTTGTATGCAGAAGCGGATGAAAATGTCGTTGACTTTCTTATCGATTCCTCTAGGAACTTTAGTGGGCACGTTGACGGGTGGTAGTTCATCTTACTGGACAATATATGTAGAAGCATTTCAAATATGAGTGAAGAAAGACATCTTTTGTCATACGAGTATTTCACCAACTTAAACCTCATTTTGGTCAGCCTTTTATCACAAACTCTCAGATTTTTCCTCTGGAGAATGTGTTCTACAGTGTTTACTTGAATATCAGTACGACAAGTTCCTCCAACAGCTGGTGGAATACATGTTTTTTAACTGAGTGTTTACCTCAAAGTCTTTGGGTTTTCTTTAGCGATCATAGGATTCCTTCGATCTCATCAACTGTTTAAGCAATCCGGGATGTTCATGGTGTCAGATGACTTGGTTATAACGCCATTAAAGTCTTTAATGAAAATGAATGTTTTGAACTATCTTAAAGTTCCGTTTAATGATATCGAGACTCATGATATCCCAATCAGCTTAGAGGAGGTAATACACAACATAACCGTGTCGATTTTAACATGATGTAATTTCTACTTTTTCATTTGTCATTATCTTCAACTAATTATATATGTTCTATGCTACAGGGTTTAAGAATGCTGAAAGCGTCGCTGAGATCATCAGAGACGTTGACAATAGGGCTTGAGGATCAGTTAAAGAATTTTAAGCCGTAAATCTTAAAGTGTTGTTAAAGAAGGATTTTAGTTCGGTGTTGGCTGTTCGTGCTGTTGGTTTTGCTCCATATTTGCATGATTGGGTTATTATGTTTTGGTGCTTTTGGTCTAACTGTTTCTTTGGTGTGCTGTATCCTTAATTTTATTGTATTCACTTGCCAGGAAACAAATATGATAAAATGCGAAATGCCTTATCATTATTTACATTTATCTGTGTTACTCCATATCACTATTATTTAATAATTGGTATATAACTTTCTAATTCATATCACCATGAGGCATGAGCTAGTGGATTGTCTATATATACACTAAATTAACGAAGGTGCATTTTTTATGCAACATCTACCAGTTGATAGGTCAACAACAACTATTGGAATATATATCGTACCTCACCTGAATGTATTTTGTTACTGCTAGTGAACTGAATGCTTGTAAATTTGTGATGGATCTGAGGGAAGCTCGAAATAGATACGTGTGAAAACGATGAGAACATGTACTCCAAATGGATTGTGAAAGTTGTACTTTGTATTTTTGGCCAAAACACATGATGTATTTATCAGCTAGGGGCCTTAAAGTAAGTTTTACGTTGTATTTTGGAATTGGAGTGACATATATACTAGCTATTAAATGAAAACAAAGTACATTGATTTGTATGTTACTATAGCCGTTACCTGTTTAAATTTGTTTATAACGAACTTAGGGATCATGATACACACCATTATAAAACGGCTTCGTTGTATAAATAAATAAAGAAAAAGAAGATACAACAATGTGTACTTACGTGTTTATGTTTTGGCCAGCCATATTCATCTCTTGGTATAATTTGTAGTTGAATTATTTTGCAATTAAACGGGGTTGATAGAGACAGAGCAACCAACCATGTACACTTTTAATAAATATTGTTTGTTGAAGCTTTTATTGTGTGACTTAAATGACTTAAGTTATATCATGTTTGGTCCTCTTTAATAACTTGTTTTTTTTGTCAATAAGTACTAGCGAGCTTAACTGGACTTCAAGGTATCTCCTCTGTCAATTTATATATCAAAAGAAATTATGACTTGAATACAGTTTTTTTTTCTTCTTTTTCTATATATATAAATAATAATAATCAGGGCTTATATATTTATTTATTTAGAAAAATCAAAATAAATGTAATAATAGTAATCAAATATGTTATAGCTATATCTTATAAAAGTAGCACAAAGAGAGAATAACACAAAAATTTGGTAAATTCATTTCAAACTGATTGTTCGAAGTATTTAATTTGTGAATAATTAATTAGAGCTTGCCTAACTGGAAATATGACGAAAGCATATCCAATTGGCAGTCCACCTTGTCATCCTATTGGTACTGATCTATTTAAGATTCTTTACTTAAATTTCGCTTTTACCTCCCTTGGCTTTTATGGGAGTGAAAAAAATCACCCAATACTTTAAAAGAAGCTGATCAGGAAGCGAAGGGGGAATTACGTTGTATTATTGTAATAACTTAAATAGTATACCCTATCGGTGACATTAGAGATCTACTAATTATAAATATTTGATGATACTATTCCAAATACAATGTTAAAGATTCTTTAAGATTGTAGTCACGGTACTTAATTAAAATGACCATATATATTTTTCTAAGTCATTAATAATGGAAATAACTTCTCATTAACAATATTTCAAGTAATATGATATGATTAGGATTCTCAAATGTGGATCACTTTGTAATAAAAACAAACAATGCTTATGTCTTAATTTATTTAGTTTGTTATTTAATATTTAGGGTACACCATTACATATTGATAACTTAATTTTGTTTATAATTCTTATATTATATCCACATCCATTTTAATCTAATAAGTGTATCAATCATAGGTTATCATTATCATATATAGTTTTATATAATCTACCATGACCAATTGAGCCATCTTGAAAAGGCAGATACTAAACTATTACTCCCTCCGTCATATCTAAAGTGTTCATGTTGATTTTTTATACAGTCTTTGTAACAATCCATCTCACATCGGTACGGATAAGAAAGTTCGAATCCCTTAAAGTCTTAGAGTTGTGGTCAATTGATACATTCCTTCATGATTTTTAGTTGAAACCTGAAGGTATCCGGTTAGTTATGACTTTCGGCATTGAGGGGCGTTTCAGTTTTAAAATTCTCCATAAACTACACTTAATGTTAACACTTGAAGTGAGACAGATGGAGTAGCATGTTTATGTGTCAAGGTGAACGTAGTTTGCTAGAAAACTTTTCAAATCAAAACTTAAAGGGTTGAAGATGCAAATTTCTATTCATATAGTACCAAACTTTTACATTATCTATAACTCTAGGGGCTATTAGTGTAATAAAGATCTATAAATGTCAAAGTAAACTACAGACACACGTGTCGCAATTCGTAAGGTCAAAAACTCAAAATACACAGGTAATTTCGTGACCGAGACCAAACATCAAAGGGCCAAAGTGTCATTGTGGCTATAATAAATACTCATTTATTTCACACTTATTTACTTCTCAATTACGGAGTATTTACTTTCACATATATAATAAAAATAAATGTAAACATTTTCATAGGGTAGTGTCATTGTAGGATTATTTGTAGTAACCGTATGATTGGTCCTTTACATTTTTAAGTTAAACATATAAATATATTCTTTGTAAAAATAAAAAATAATGCAAAAAATAGTAGAATTCTATTCTCTTTAATTAGAAATTGTTTTTTTTTGTCTTTATTATACAAATTAGTTGATGTTATAATTAAAATAGAAAATATCCGTTTCTACTGTTTTTTGACCATAATAAATGTTCAAAATTTAAACGTCCCCAAAAGTTATACTAATAAAATAAATTAGTTACAAGAAAACACACATAATGTTTTATGACATGTTCACATATTCATTTTTTAAATTGAGCTACTAATTCAAGTTTTTGATAAAAGAATAAAAATCATACAGTATTGAGTCCCAAATTAATATACGTATTGAATTTGAATTGAATTATTATTCTACAGCGTTTCAAATACGAGATTTGCCCTTGACTATTACAAAAAAGTTTATATTTTTATTTCAAACTAAAAACACAGCCGACGCCGGATTACAAAAACCCCCACACTCTTTCTCGCCGGCCCAATTTCCACTCCCTACATTCTTTGTAACCACCGTTAAAAAGAACATATATATCAAATCTTTACTCGAAAAAATCAAACCCCAGAAAAAAAGGTAGTGTAATAAACATAAAAATGGGTTCATCATCACCGTCACCGGAAAAGATGGTCAACACGGTGGCAGTACGGTTACCGGTGATGGATTCAATAAAACGGTTGTCGTTATCGGGTTTAAGCATTCCGAAAGAGGAGTTACGGAAGAAGATTACGATGGCTGAATATTTACGCTTTGCAATGCGTGATTGTATTGCGAATAAGGATACTGATGCCGGAAAACGTCATGCTGACGTCAGCAGTGATGGTGGTGGTGGTGGTGGATGTCCGGTTGTTGTGTTTGTGAATTCTAAAAGTGGTGGAAGGCATGGAACGGAACTTAAAGCAAGATTGCAGGATTTAATGGGTCAAGAACAGGTTTTTATAATGTTTTTTTAAATATAGTAATTTTATAATGAATTATTTATTACTCCTGTGCTTTTTTCTTTATATACGAATAGAGTTGCAAGAGTTCTAATAATGAGAGAGTTATTAGTTTATTATAACGTAGGTGTTGGTGAGCAAAATTATGTGTTTGAAAAAGGGTTGTGTTATAGGAAATGTTCATTGGGGAAATTGCAAAGTTTATTTGATTAAAAAATAGTTTAATTATATAAGCTATGTTTTAGAAATTTGTTAGCAGTATTTGCCTATTTGGAAATGTTCATGACCCTTCCCATAGAAAAAATTGATTAAAAATGTTGTAATGGACAAAGTTGTTTTCACATGATATTTTCATGATCTGGTATTAATCTTTTTTAGTTACATAATTGTTTTTCTCGTCAAGTTAGTTTAATTTCTTGTGACAGGTGTTTGACCTTCAAACTGTGAAGCCTCAGGAGTTTGTCGAGTATGGATTGGGTTGCTTGGAGAAGTTTGCTAGTCTTGGAGACAATTGTGCCAAACAAACCCGCGAGAGATTGAGGATTGTGGTATGTGTATAACAAGCTTAATTGGATAGCAGAAACTATTGTTTTGACGCTCTTTTACTGTTTGAAGTTGGAATGATAGGAACCAGATGTTTAAGTGTTTTAAGATAATTATGTTAATTTACCAACAAGACATTTTGTGAAATGGGAATTTCAGATTATGTAGCCGATTAACCAAAACTGATCATTTGACTCCTAATCAAATGCAAAATATGTTTATCCAAACATTACATCTATATAACAGTGGCTTGAAGTTATAAACTTAAAATTATCAGAATCAAATTCAAAACGCAAATCCAGTGTCTCAACGCTTAAAATTTCAACAACTACGACAAACTAGATTAGTAGATCAGCCTTAGATGTTTAGTAATGATCAATAACGGGAAACCATGTACATTTATTTTGAATGTGAGTTTCCCCAAAAGGAAATGCTGCCTTTACTTTCAGACATCTCTAATTGGAAATTCTGCTCCAGTTATAAGAGGTTCTGGATTTACAATGAGGAAATACATTACTAAACCAGGAATTATTGCTCATTTGTTAGGTTGCAGGAGGTGATGGTACTGTTGGTTGGGTTCTTGGATGCCTTGGAGAGCTTCACAAACAGGGTCGGAACCCCATTCCTCCAACTGCAATTATACCTCTTGGTACAGGAAACGACTTGTCCAGGAGTTTTGGCTGGGTAATGTTGTTAGGTCCTTAAACATTTAGTTAATTTTAGAGGTGGCAGGGTGGGTGGGTCGGGCGGGCTGGGTAAGTGACTGGTTATGTTCTTGACATTAGTAAGGATTGGAGCGGACCGGGTCATCAGTTATGTTGATCTTTAAACACTTTATTTAATCCATTTTTATTTATTAGTAGTAGATAGTTATTGTTAAGACTTCAATGACTTTCAACATGTTTCACCCATCGTGTATTAGCTATGTTCTTGATCGACTCGTTTGAAAGAAAACACAACCCAAATCGACTCAGTTATAAGTATTAAGTAAATGGTTTGAAATTGCCACCTTGATCCTTTCAGGGCGGTTCATTTCCTTTTAGCTGGAGAGCGGCGATAAAAAGAACTCTTGACAAGGCCACATATAGTCCAACTAGCCGTCTCGATAGGTGAGTTATCTGTTTTTAGATATGACAATTTCTAGATTCGTTTTTTATGCGCAGTTTTCCAAATGGGATGGTGTCACTTATGGTTCAAATCTAAATATCTAATACTATATATGTCATGACATATGACATATATCTTATTCTGCGTAGTTGGAATCTTTCGATATCAATGCCATCTGGTGTTGATTTGGACACTCCTCATTCTTTGAAGCAAACAGAGGAGGTTGTTCTTGGTCAGGTTTGTAACATTATGATTGTTGTAGGATAATATATTTATTTTACTTTGCAGGTTTTTCAAGATAAATGTAATTATATGATTGTTTACCATAGTTATTAAGTATTAAGTATTCTTTGCAGGATATAGAAGTTCTAGGGAAGTTACCTAAGAATGTTACATGCTATCAAGGAGTGTTCTATAATTATTTCAGCATAGGTATTCTAGTTTTCTTTTTTAAATTTTTGGATGGACACTGATCGGGGGTTTATATTATATTATTTGAGTACGTATTTTATTATATACGGTCTGTCAGTTTATCTAATTTGATATCTTTTAGTTAATGTAACCATGTAGTTTTTTGATACAGGAATGGATGCTCAAGTGGCTTATGGTTTCCATCATTTACGGAATGAGAAACCTTACCTTGCTCAAGGTCCTATTTCTAACAAGGTCTGAGCTTGATTAACATCATTATCATTAGAGGTTTCATGATGGGCCAGCCGCGTAAATTTTGTACAGGTCTTAATGGATAGGGTTGGGCCTACTAGTCAACGCTATTATGCCCTTAAAGTTCTACAAATAGTTGGTGTAAATTGATAATAAGATTATAAAAACTGTCTTGTTACAATCTCAATCTTAGTTTATATCATACTATAATTAAGAAGGTTTTATTCATTCGAAAACACATCCGGTAACTTTTGACCCGTAAAACTACTTAACCCATTTCCATGTTGGTTAATGTTTCAAAATTTTACCAGTTTAAACCACTTGGAGATATAAATATTATACAACTCAATCGACTAATATTTTAGGTGATTGCATCAGGGTTACCACTTCTATGTTGTATCAATATTTTTAAGGATTATGAATGTGTTATAAGGGTATAAACCTAGTTGATTTTTTATTATTCTGTTGTCACAGATGATCTACTCTGGATACAGTTGCAAACAAGGGTGGTTTTTTACACCTTGTATGGCTGATCCTGGTTTGAGGTAATTAAGAATTAAGAAATTGTCACATAGCAGTACTCTTTCTCCGGAAATAGGTGCTGTGTTTCACTTTGCAAATGTCCTGATGTGTTCATGGTTCATGTTAACGAACATATTGTTATCTATTTGTAAAGATGAAATTGTCTAAATAGTTATTTAAATGGAAGTAATGTGATTAATGCAGGGGACTGAAGAATATTTTGAGGTTACATGTCAAAAGACTTAACAGCTCTGAGTGGGAACTTGTCCCTATCCCATCAAGGTGAGGTTACTAATTATTGAAAGTGGCTGTTTTGACCCACTTGCAATCTGTCGATCTGGGTTGCATTTTATTTCAAATGGGTCAACTATTTTTATTTATCTAATTGGAAATGGGTCAAACTGGTTGAAAGTCAACTAAAGTCTATTAATAATGCATAAAATCTTAGTACATTTCTTTCAAATATTCGTACCAATATTATTTTTGTAATCCTAATTATGTGGTTACTCATTTATTATATATAATGTTAAAAAATATCTTTTACGGGGCAATTCGCTTTGCCCAGTACTAACCCACCTATCTTTTAACCTGTGTCACTACAGAGTATGAAAGGACACATAGTTTTGTCAAATTATTGGATTACTAGTAAAAACCGCAGATGTCATCTAACGAAGACTGAAAACATGTGTAATAACAATAAATGTAGCTTCAATGTGGTAGCATTCTAGTACTGTTGCTTGACAATATATCATCTTCCAGTGTTAGGTCTATTGTTGCGTTGAATCTTCATAATTATGCAAGCGGAAGAAATCCTTGGGGTAAATTAAAACCAGAATATATGGACAAGGTAAGCATTTACTTGCCACATCCAGTGATATGGATGAAATACTTCTTCACTTATTGATTAAAATCTACATATGAGACTTGGGCTAATGATAATTGCAATGGTAACTTGACACTTGTTGTTTTAGTAGTAGTCAAATACTCAAATGTTATAAAACCCTTTAATAAAAGACTTAGTTCTGACATTTTTTGTTTGTTTGTTGTTTGTCAAAATGTAGAAAGGCTTTGTTGAGGCGAATGCAGATGATGGTCTCTTAGAAGTATTTGGGTTTAAGCACGGATGGCATGCATCATTTGTGATGGTCGAGCTTATTTCCGCCAAACACATTGCACAGGTACTATACACCCTTAATATTAAGCTCAATGAGTTTGTACACATTATTGTATGCATATCAAACCCCCATCCACCCCCCTCTCTTTTGTCTAGCTTTTCACTTGGTAAGTTCATTTCCAAAACTAGTATAATCGAAGAGAGATGCAACTTATTCACCTTTACAAATCTGACATTGGCATACATTATTTCTCTGGACACATTGATTATCGTTTCAAATTGAGTTCATTGTTCGTTCTTCAGGCTGCTGCGATTCGATTTGAGTTGAGGGGTGGAGCATGGAAACAAGCTTTTATGCAGATGGATGGAGAACCATGGAAACAACCACTGAAAAACGAGTTTTCAACTTTTGTAGACATTGTACGGGTACCATTTCACTCAGTTATGATAAATGGTGGGTGATTCTAACATATTAAGTTATGTCATGTTCGGTAATTTGTGTAAATCAGTTCTATCATTGAACTACTGAACAAGTATATTAGTGTGGCTCTAAAGTCTAAACTACTTGGCATACCATTTGTTCAATTAAGTGCTTAGCCAGTGCCTAATTTGTATAATCCTGTAACATTGTAACGATTCAGTTTGATTGGCAATATGTTAAAAGTTTTTAACCGATCTATATATGGCCGTTTCTATTTCTAATGGTCGGAAGTGGCTATCCGAAGCCATATATTTTGTATGATCTTGTTTTCATTTTAAGTATGTTACGAATGATGAAGAAAAGTTTCCAGGTCTTTGAGAGTCTAAATGATCCAAATAAAGTGTCCGGTTGAAGAAAGCACTGTGTGGCCCAATATAAAGCACTAGTACTCTACTACCTTGGTATGGCAAAGATTGTTGAGCTAATTCTCTGTTCTCATAAGAATGGTTTCAGAAGGAGCTTGCACAAGGCAACCTCGATATTTCAAACTACAAGGTACAAATGATGTAATAATAGTCTATCTACTGATGACATCATTTTTACAAGAATCTCCGGTGAAGTGATCTGCTGAGCCGAGTCGCTATTACTATCAGGATTCAGAATTTAGAATTTATGACCTGGGTGATAACAACTGTGAATATCCTGCTTTTTAGGTGCTTTTATGGAGATTTAGAAAAAAGGGTGAATGATAATGAGTAGAGATTAACCCACTATGATAAGATAACTTGTATGCCAAAAAATTGTTGAAAATACCCAACCTTTTACAATTGGGGTTGTATAGTTGGAATTTTTGGTGCAAATGTAAATTCAGTTCTGAGCCGGACCCAGAAAATTTAGTTATTGGTGCTATAAAAATTTTTAATCTCTCTCGACTTGGTAGTTGATTAAGTTTATTTAGACAGTGAGGTGATGAGGTGCACCACCTGAATAAGAGTGGTAGCACTCTTAAGAAATCAATAACTTCTCAACTAAATTTACACTAAACCAACTTAATTGACCGGTTTCGTATGATTATAGAGTGGGTTCAACCCTTGTTCACTTGATCAATTAAACTATCCTACTACTAGTATAATTTATTCGGCAACTATATTCCAGCTCTTTATTTTTATTTCTATTTTGTGAGTGAAAAATTTCAGAGTGTAAGAAAGCAAAGTTACCAATTAAAAAATAATACAAGAACGTAAACAACCAAAATATACAACTATATGCATGCTTATATTTGATTGATTACCAAAATATACAGAGATGTACAAGTATATTTGTCACAAATACTTTCATCACAGAATAAAACCCATCATCAAGAATGTTAAAAGAACTCAAGCATACAAACATCACAAATTACGTACCGTTGAGGGGAACATGAATTCACCATTGACCAAGAACTGTTAAAGTCATTTAACTTCTAGCCTCCCTGATCAGGTCAATATTGAGTGGTCGACAGATCGATGCAAGACGTTCCTACAACATTGAACAAATAGAAACTACACGTTTAACTTAAATAGATTAATTAGTATATGTTAAATATACGTTCATGCTAATCAGAGATATTCACCGGAACTTGTCTAGATACTTCAGCATGATTATCATGCAGCTCTTCCGCTTCTTCTTGATCAGCTCCGACTTTATCCTTTCCACGCCTAAGGGAAATTTCTGACACGACAATGGCTGATAAAGTCACAACGGCCATGAAAATAAATAATCCAGTAAAACTCGTAACACCAAGACTTTGTGGGCGGGCTTGATTTGATTTTGTGTTATCATGTGTAGAAAACCCAAGATACTTTTTCTTCATATTCAGCATATTTACGCTCTCAGTCACATTAATTACTGCCCTAGAGAAGACTTCTAAATACGAAGTATTCAGAGGAAATGCCTGCAGGTTTGATTATTAGACACACGCGTTAGGTAAAAACACTTTTTATGATTTCCCGGTTTTTGTTCTTAAGCAATTAATTTGGCTAGTGACAAACTGATGAAAAGTTGAATTAAATAAACAGCAGTAGCCTAAGCAGGGAAGAGAAAAGACTTACAAATGAAATGCCAGATTCCTGATTTATAGGTCCAACTTTCATGTAATCGTCAGACCCATACTTGGCAAGAAATAGATCTGTATAAGGCAGAATATCAAGAATCGCATCTACGCGACCAGTGGACAAAGCGTTTCTAAATTCTTCGTAGCTGCTGAGAGGCTGTAAATTCTTGCCCGTACAATTGTATCGTTGCATTATGAAATTTTTTAGAAAGGACCCAGTCTGATAACCAACGTTTTCAAAGCTTGTAGGGAATTTGGGATTGAGCTGATTTAATGTCAACCATGAGGACAAAGTGGCAGTAAAAATCTGCAGCACTATGAATATCATACATAGCCACATCACGAGTACGACCTTAGAGCATCGGTTGAGTATCTTTCCTGCAAACCATATGAACAACTAATTTTAAATTCTAGTTAGTTACCTTTTGTTTCTCTAGTATGTTCCCTGGATTATATTCCTATGTTTCAGCAAAAGAAATAACTGATCCATCATGTAGTCATTATTTCATAAATTTAAGATGCATTTATAATTTATATCAGGTAGGCTAACTATTAATTTCAAAAGGTCTATTGTTGAGTGAATAACTTTTAATATGGAAATTAACCAGGCCATTTGGTATTATATGCCATTAAGTTCAGGAAGCATTCATAGAAGCCATTCATGCAAGTATGCAACTATCTGAAGATAAAATTAGTACCTTCCTGGAAGAAGAATGTCGAAATAGGGAACCATACAATCATGGCAACCTTTGTATAAACTGGGCCGGCAAATTTGGGGTTCTCAGCACGAGACTCTAATATGGCAAGCCCAATTCCGACGAAGAGACATGCACAAACTATTGAGATCCATAGATTAGTCGTAAATGGCTTTATAAACGTCCAGAGGTTTTGCTTCCATTCTTGTGCAGAAAGTACAAGCATGTAAACATCAGCCGTTAAATAGGGAATGGTAAAGGACACGTATTGAGCTCTACTCCCCGTGATCGTAATATCACCTGCGACAGCCTGGCAAGTCTGCAAGACAGAAATTAGAAAATATTTCAGCTCTCAAAGCTTAGACCCATTGCTTTGTTACTTAACATTGTCAAACTTGAGATGCGCATATAATGAAAAAGGTACCTGGCCTTGAATGTGCCTCAGAAGTTCATCATAGGTACCGTTTATCTGCCCATTATTATTGATATAAGGTTTGAATATAGGTTGAACGTTGAAGGGTAATTCTTGCAAGGCATAACAGAATATGGCTATCGAAAATCCACCTTCTACTTGGTTATCTTTGTTGAGTTTAACGAACTCGGTGAAGCCTGCTTTTTTTGGAACCCATACAACTAATGTTGGGCATGGACTTATCCCTGGCTTTGTTATGTTCCATCCTGGTCCAACAATCTCTGGTACATGCAAATCATATACCAAAACACATATCGATTAAATAAAAGAAACGTTACCGTTCTTTTCAAATACTCCATCTAATTAAGCATAATCTCCCATATAAAAATTATGTATGTACTTAATTTAACTATTTTTCTTTGAATTTATAACATGAAGCATGAGATATCTCGTTAATCATAAACACGTACAAGTGTATTAATATATAACCAATACATTCTTTCTAAAAGATTACCTATATTTTCTATATCTCTCAGATTAGGCAAATATAATGTAGTAGCATTTATGCACTCAGAAATATTTGCTGAATTGTAACAGCGTCTTACCTCCACATACGTCTAAAGGTACAATATCACCTTGATCTTGAATATATTTCTCTAGTCTGGTAGCATTCAGCGAAACAGAAAGCCACGCAAAAAAGAACGCAAAGGAAATAAGGCCGTTATGCTTCATATTATCGTGTAGTAAGGTATGTGTATACGATCAAGAAGAATTGTATGCTATATTTCTAGATATCGAGTAGCGCAGCTTAAAACTGGTTGAATTCCCGTTAAAATCTTCTTAGAGCAAACAGAAGCGAGGCCTGGTACAAGTGACATAATGATATGTTGCAGGGTTTAATGCATAGTTTAGTCTAACCTCATGTCAACTTACAATAAACTAATCTAATTGACTTAATTAATTAATGTGTTGATTAATTAATTATAGTCTAGATAAATTGCAAGTTATCTGATTTGGATAGGTAGATTGTCGACCAGTTCAACCGCGCGAGTTACTTCCAGGAAAGATCATGGTAGATTGTTGACTTTAAAAAATAAAATAAAAAATCGTTATGTTTGTAAATTAAGATAACTGGATAGATGCTTTGGTTTCAAAACTTTAACAAATTTTATATGTAAAATGAGGATGATTTTTACTTAGAAGAAGTGCTGCACATGTATAAAGTTGATGCATCACGTAATAGTACTATAACTACACGATGTTTCATGTTTGTACCTCATGTTTATAAATATCTATACGTTCTAAGTCGACTCTCATTTCATATGCTTATTTTATACAAATGCATATCAAGACATACCATCATATCTCTAACCAAATGTACCGCACATATTACTTTACACATGTTGTCTCAAGTGAGACTTAAAACGATAATATATCGCCTGTTATGTATTATCTCGGTCTCAATATTGATATGATATGCATGATAATATAGGCTATTTGATTCTCATATATCTTATATGTTTACATATGCTTATTTATAATATTAATCATAAGTTGGTGTTCATCAATTATAGTTCGAACAAACAACATATATATATGTATTGAAACTTAATTTCTTTTGTCACTTCACATAATAATTAAATGATGATAAATTTTAGGCTTTTTGATGCAATATTTATCTTGTTTATAGATAGATCTGGAGAGATTAATCCTTGACTAATTAACGTCCTAATATATAAATTAAAGAAATATAGTCATGAATTTGTCAATCAAAATTCAAGGTCGTCGTGCAAGACTGCAAGTATTTTTGTCTATATATCTCATCAAATTGTATTAACCGACCAATTCTTAATTGACTTCCTAATAAAATCTTCAACGAAGCACAAATATAACCTAATTACGTATGTAAGAGGCACATACAGTAGCTTGGCTAGCCGCATATATATCCAAGACTTAACAACTTTTTAGCAAATTAAAATATATAATGATCATTATTATATATTTATATCCAAGAGTTTAAGGTATCATTTCAAGTTGTATTTAATTACTATTTTACTTCCATCATTATTTATGCAAAGTATATGTTCATTGTTTATGTTTATTAAATAAAGTTTAGTTGATACTTCTTCATTTCTTTCATTCTTCATAGATTAAGTGACCATATAGAAGTTGATAGCTTCTTTAAGATTTGAATTTATTTATATATCTTTCACCTCTTTCTAATATTTTTAAATCTGAAAAATGTTGATACCCGAAAGTGTTTGAGTTACTTCACAATCAACAAATGTTTCATTTTAAAGCTAAATATTAGGGTGATAATTGGTATACAATGTTTTTTTCTTTCATACACCATTAATTAACCATGTTTAATTGTACAAAACTATAAATGATAATTATTGATGTACAAATAAAAAATGATAATGTATGAATTATTTACCTTTATTAAAAATATGTTGAACAAATTTAAGTGTACGTAGTTATGTACAAGGTACAAAAGGAAAAATAAAAGTAGAAGTAATTAATTTTAATTCTGAATAACTAAAAAAACAAAAAACATTTACGATGGTTTAACTGAGAATCACACCAAGACTTAACCACTTTTTAGCAAAATATATTTAATGATCATTTTTATATCCAAGAGTTTAAGGTATCATTTCAAGTTGTATTTAATTACTACGTAGTATTTTACTTCCTCGCTTTAGAATACCTCTAGTACTTCCATCATTATTTAATTGATTCAAAGTATATGTTTATTGTGTGTGTTTGATCTATTAGTAAAATTCTAGTTGATACTTCTTTATTTCTTCATTGTTTATAGCTTAAGTTACCGATAAAGAAGTTGATAGCTTCTTCAAGATCTGTATTTATTTATTTATCTTTCATCTTCTTCTTTTTTAATATTTAAAAATTAGAAAAACGTTGATATCCAAAAATGTTTGTAGAGTTATCACAATAACAAATACTTTATTTAAAAGGGTAATAATTTGTGCATATTTTTTCATACACCATTAACTATATATGTTTTAAATTTGTGTACAAAACTATATAGTGCCATCTCTGAGCCTGTTTGAATTTCCAACACCTCAAAAAACTGGCCGAGATAGATGATAGCACCAATAATTAGCGGTGTAGAAAGAAAAGTGATAGTATATGAATCATTACCTCAATTAAAAATATGTTGAACAAATTTAAGTGTAAAAAGTACAAAAGGGGAAATAAAATAGGAGTAATTAATTAATAATTTAATACATGATAATCGAAAGAAGAAGCAAAAAAACGTTTACAATGGTTTAAATGAAAATTTATATTACAATAAATTTCCTCTCGTAAAGAACTTATGTTGAAAGTATATCTCGGAAGAATGCCCCTTTTTAAATGTCATGTCACACAAAATAATTATTACCACTAGCAATGGTAATATCAGAACGGTTATCCTTTACCTCTAGGTCTCATAACACCATTTATTTTGAACTAAAACAAGAGAAGAAAATGGAATGATCGTGTTTCTTGCATGAACATGTAAGTTTTGCTTGTTACGAGCTACGTAACTCCCCCACAACTCGCCGTCAGAACGCCCCATTTACTGACGTTGTGAATTTTTTAATAAAAAGAACGTCCAAATGAAAATGGTCTAAAAACTTATGATAGAGATTAGAGAGTATATTGTAGACTTTTAAATATCCAATTTTTACCAGACAAACCCACCCTATGTTTATCAAACACAAGAATCAAAATCCAGTCCAAATAAAATATACGGAGTACTACTAGTACTAAGGGCCCAATTTTATAAATCAAACAGTATTACCGGTCTGGTTCAGGCCCAGTTACGATGCCTTAGCCAGTTACCTCTCAAGCTCATGTTTACAGTATGTGATAAACCCCATTACCCCAAGGTGGAAGAATTCACATATTAGACTTCGTTTCAGTTCATCAAAAAGAAGAATTTGCAGAACTTTGTCAATTTCTCCTTGCTTTGACAAGTTTCATTAGCAGGTATGTGTGGTTTACAGTTGCTGTAGTATTTGTATATTTGATACCCAATTGTGTGTGTGTGTGTGTGTGTGTGTGTATATATATGTTATATTAAAGAAGTTAAACATGAAAGGTATTTACGTATTTGGTGAAATTGTATTTCAGAATCTATATGTGTATGACAATTTGGCATGCACACCAGGTGTTTGATTAAATGTCTTTTAAATACTCACTTTGCAACTATAACAATAAAGCAAGAAGAGTATCTTTTATTGGAAGTTGTTACAATTTCATTTGTTTATAAAGAATTGAGTTTGATGTGGATTTATATCATGTTCCCATAAACGTGTTTGAACTATTATCAGAATCGGTTAAATAAAACCACTGTGTTTCAATAAGAGTAACTGTTCTTGAGGGTTTCCAGTAATAATATGCAGACAAATTTGGATATCCAGCTTTTCTGATTCGAAATTAGATTAGCATTCATGTTCATATTAGCAAGTGTCAAAATGAGATTATTTTTATGTGATGTAGATACAGAGTATGATTTTTCCAAACATATCCATAGTGTATTTCGTATTTCTAGCAATAGCTGTGTTATATAGCTAAGAATTTTATAATAAATAGATGTTGTGTTGCGGTTGTGGTTGTGGTAGTTAAAAAAGCAAGCACTTTTAGTTGTATTGTTGTACTTTGGCTGCACACGTCTTTGCATAGTTGTTAAACCCATCGGTTCATGAGTCAACTTTTTCAAGTCGAGTCAAGATACTAAAATGAACTAGAGCGGTCCCATCGAGTGTGTGAGTTGAGTCAACTTGTAACTTGTTCAAGTCAGAAATTGACGAGGGAGAGAACTTAGACTAGATGAAAATGAAGATGAGGGGCGGCAATATCTCTTGA
This sequence comes from Pseudognaphalium luteoalbum, assembly GCA_963422505.1. Taxonomy (NCBI): domain Eukaryota; kingdom Viridiplantae; phylum Streptophyta; class Magnoliopsida; order Asterales; family Asteraceae; genus Pseudognaphalium; species Pseudognaphalium luteoalbum. The sequence continues at coordinate 6,100,920 of OY730194.1, forward strand.
ACTTATCAGTTCGATATTACTTTTCGTTGTTATTTTTCAAACATCATATTGTTATACTTTGTTATAGACATTGGACAGTGTGTACCTAGATCCGCTGATTTGCCATTGAGTCTCCTCGGAGCTCAACAAATGGCAGTGGCTGCTTTCAGTGGACTAGTGGAGTATATCACATCTTCATCACATGCATTGGTGGCAACCTGACACTTTTAAGCTTGCTCTTCCTTGTTATATGCGTCCTCCCACTTTACAGGTCAATATAATTTCATGCTGTCTTTTTTTATCATAGTAATGATAAATTCTTTATATTTATTTGATACCCATACATTCAATCTACAGTAGAGTGAAACATAATAAAACTTAGGCAGGGTTGTATGATTTATGTTAGGTTCTCAAGGGTCTAGGATAAGCTACAAGAGGTATTCTGCATTTAGTCTGTTGCTAAACCTTGTCTCGCTCCGTCATTTGCAAAAACTTTGGGCCACTTATAATTATATCCACATACAATTTTGGAAGCACTAGTGTATATAATCTGTGCTACATCATATATACATACACACCTATTAAACATAGATACATGCTAATCTGGAATGTTAACTTGAACTAATTGGGATACTACACGTCTATTATATCTACGCCTAAGACCAATATCTGACGAGATAATAGCAGCTATATTCATATATGTGATATAATTTATGACATATATTGTCTGTTGTTCATTTTCCTCGTTGTCATCATCTCCAATAACTTCTGATGAGATAGTAGTGGCTATAATTACAATCCCCATACATATGAATAGTACAATAAAACTTTGAACACCCAGACTTCGTGGAGGGACTTTATCAGGTTGTGAATTATAGGGACTAGAGAACCCGAGATACATCTTCTTCATGTCCATCATGGTTTCACTTTCAGTGACATTTATGACTGCCCTGGAAAATATTTGTAATAAAGGAGATGCAAGAGGGAATGCCTGCAATATTAAACAAATATAAGGTTAGGGAATGAATTCTAATACGTATCCAATAAAAAAATTAGATTGACGGCTGATTTAACATGCAATCAGGTGAAATAATGTTAGCAAGAGAAACATTGTAGGAGATGATATGTTTTTGTCTATCTTATATAATTCAATTAGTTTTATCTCGATTATTTAAGTCAGTTTAGTTTGTTAACTTTTATTGTTCTAAGAACAAAACTAAAGGCAGCATGATATCTTTTGTGTGTGTTTTTACAACATTGCTGATAATTACAAACTGTAAAAAGTTATAACTATCTGTTTCCTAAGCAGGGGAAGATTAGACTAGTCATAATTATATGATAGAGAATGAGAAAGCAGAGAAGGGAAGAGACTCACAAATGCAATGCCAGATTCCTGTTTTATAGGTCCAACTTTCATGTACTCGGACCCATACTTGGCAAGGTAAAGTTCGATATAGGGGAGCTCATCAAAAACAACATTTACGCTGCCATTTGACAAAGCATTCTTAAAATCTTCCATAGAGTTCAGAGGCATTAAGTTAGTACCAGAACAATTGTATTGTTGAGTTATAAAATCCTTCACAAAGGACCCATTCTGATATCCAGCGTTTTCGAATGTCGAAGGCAATTTGGGATACAATTGATCTAGAGTCAACCATGAGGACAATGTAGCGGTGAAGATCTGTAGTACTATGAAAATCACACACAACCACATAACAAGCACAATTTTAGTGTGTTTGTTGAGTATCTTTCCTGCAAAAAAATTGTGGAAAAGATATTGTGACAATGAGGATTTTGACTGAGCATATATTTAATTCTTATATTTCTAAGAAAAGATGTGGTTCTACCCTCACATGTAATATTCGGGATTTATATACTAACATAAGGATTACGTATTGATGTATCTAGCTAGCTAGGACAAAATCACTATACCTTCATGGAAGAACACTGTCGAAATAGGAAACCACATGACCATTATGATTGTCCTATAGAATGGACCTGTGAATTTTGGGTTGTGTTTACGGTATTCCAAAAATGCAATGTCAACTCCAGTTACGATATATGCCGAAGCTAGTGCCGACCACAGTCTTGGGGTAAAAGGTCTTAAGAATGTCCAGAGTGTTTGTTTCCACTCATGTTCAGCATGAACAAGCATATAAACTTCTGCACTCAGATAGGGAGTCGTAAAAGCAACATATTCGGCTCGATTACCCCGTATAGTTACATCTCCAGCAACAGCCTGGCAAGTCTGCAAGATTGGAATTATGTTCAGCATGCACAAGCTTATGTTACTTATATAGATATAAAATGCATTTGCATAAAAACAAGATTATGAGACATGATAAAATCGAAGTTAACATGATAAAAGAATCTATATATATGGCATGTGTCAAACTGTCAATGACTAAATAGAAGGAAACATATACATACATATATGCATGTAACAATGTAATAACGAAATTAGTACCTTGCCTTCAATGTGCCTTAGAAGTTGATCATAGGTACCATTTGATTCCCCTTTGTCATTGATGAAAGGTTTGAAGATGGGTCGAACGGGGAACGGTAATAACTGTAACGCATGACAGAAGATGGCGATAGAGAATCCTCCTTCAACTTCATTATGTTTGTTGACGTTAACGAACTCTGTGAACCCTGGTTTTTTGGGTACCCAAACAACTAATTTTGGGCATGGACTTTTGCCTTGCTTGGTCATGTTCCATTTAGCTCCTACGATGTCTTATACAGGAAATCAAATGCCAAAACCACTCAAAATAAATATAAAATTTGATAAATGAATAGGAAAGATCTAACGTATGTATTATGCATGATTGAAATTAATCTAGCTTATATATACCTGCACATATATCCACCTGTTTGCTATCACCTTTCTCCTGGATAGAGCGTCTCATTCGTTTAGATGTATCCAGGATAGACGCTTTCCCAGAATCAACCTTGCATTGAACACAAAGCATCGTGAATAAGAGCACACAATAAAAAATACGGTCTTTGTGCTGCATATTGTCCATTAAGTTATATAAAGATGCAGTAGGGAGGTTGCAATTTGTTGCGAGTGAGAATTAAGGGCACAATTGTGAGGATTATATAGACATTCAGTACCATAGCTTGAAATTTGTTGACTTGTTCATCCATAAAAGAAAATGTGATTGAATTTCTTGAAAGATTTTTAAAAACCCATCGTCGTTTCTGAGCAATTGCACAATCGTATCACGTTCAATAGATTCTATAGTTATTTCTTTATTGGATTATCTGAAACTTTTTTGTGATTGAAACCTTTTTCATTTAAACAAGGAAATTATTACATCGACTGGTTCAAGTAAGAAAGATATTTCTGTAGTTGAGTTGATTCCTACAAACTAGATTTTCCATTCTTGTTCTAGTACACTTAAACTCTGATGAACGACCGCGCTTTTAAATGCGATTATCATGTTTAGAACTCATTATACATTTCATAATCACAAAATTTTTTTATGCAAATATGAACCAGGTTCAGCTAGCAGAGTTTCGCTGGGACTTCAAAGCTAAAAACGCAAGTTTCCTGAGATGAAAAGGGCTCTCAATGTAACAATGTTTCGGATCTTTTATAGATCCAAAAACGGAAGGACATTTGTGTTTGACCTTATTTTTTTAACTTGTTGACTGACTAACACTGCACTGAAGAGGTGACATATTTGTCTAGACTAGCTTTAGATTCGTTGGAATATATCCTCTGCTTGTAACTTAATATATGAGTAAAATAATATAGAAGTCAACTAAACATAAACAATGGTGCACATTGTCTCTTAGGATCTTATAATAACACTAATTAACAACATTGTCCTTGATTTGTTTATATCTTTTATACTAGCTAGTACTCAAACAATATATAGGCGAGAAATTTCAGAGGTTATTGTAACCTTTGGTTTGGGTTGCTATTTCAAAATAAGATTCAAAACAAGTAGTAATATGTCACTTATGAAAAGTAATATCCGCGACATTACAAGGGATTTAACGCATGTCAAAACGTTTTAACGTATCAGACGACCAATGATATTGACATAGTCGCATAAGTACGTATAAATGTATAATGGGTGATATTGTGGGCATAATATGTGATTTTTCTTTAAAAGTAACAATATATTCGTAGATGCTAAAAATATTATGAACGAAATGGAAGTTAAAAGCTATGGCTAGAGTTATAAACAGAAAAGTGATTATAAAAGCAAATTACATCTCAGAAGTTCAAATTTATTTAGGGTGCATACAATTACAGAAAAACTTCTTTATTTTTTGTTTTCCTATAAAGTAAAGACTGTTTTACTTCCCTAAATGAATAAAGAAAATTTGAAAAATGCAGGATGTAGTTTCCTTTTTCAAGGGGAAAAATCAACCTGCTGACTGACTAACACTACATGTACAGTCAGAGGTACTATATGATATCTGTCTGCACTAGCTTTAGATTCTTTCTGATGTATCCTCTCACAGTCTGACTAGCTAGTCCTTAACTTGTAACCTAATCCATGAGTAAAATAATGTATTCGCCAATTAATCGAAAGCGATTGCACACTGTCTATTGGGATATGATATACATTAAAAACACTAACAGCGTTGTCCTTGATTTGTTTATATCTTTTACTAATACTCAATTAATTGATGATAAATTACAGAGCAACTTCGTGATTGTAACCTTTCGTTAAAATTTCCTGTTTTTTCTCAACATCCTACGTACTAATTTAGAAACAAAACAACATGCAAGTAGTAATATATATGTCATTTATGAAAAGTAGTACTCCACAACACTAAATGGTCTCACTCAGTTTTTAACTCTATAATCTACGAGCAACGAAAGCAGGCTGGGACGCAAGTGATCTGGTGTACGGTAACCATGGGTTCTAGCTCTAACAATACGTATAGTAGTTAACGTTTTGATTTCGAACTCGAATAGAGTTTTGAAAATTTAATCAAGTTTTAGTCAAACTTGTGCCAATAAACTAAATATCCTGATATTCAACTCGACTCAATCGTTAACATGCACCACTAGTTATACACATATACATATCAATGAACACGTACAATTGATTCTTTCAAATTAAAATAAATAAATAATTTGAGTTACAAATGAAAACGAACATCACATAATTGAGTTACAACTCAAAATGAATTTCACGGAAATTAACTTGAACTGAATTCCTTTGTATAGAGTAGCTTGTTCTTATTGCTCTCCTTCAGTCATTCTTTTTGATAATTTATTATTTGTATAATTCTTATTAATCATAATCGATATTATTATTATTATTATTATTATCATCGTCATTATTATTATTATTATTATTATTATTATTATTATTATGCCCGATCACAACTTCTGACCAGAAAATAGCACCTATAGAACCAATCCCCAAGAGTGCGAATAATCCAATAAAACTCTGAAGATCAAGACTTTGTGGAAGGGCTTCACTAGGTCGTGACTCATCAGCAATAGTGAACCCAAGATACTTTCTCTTCATTTCCAGCATAACTTCGCTTTCGGTGACATTTATGACCGCCTTAGAAAAAATCGGTAACATAGGAGATCCAAGAGGAAAAGCCTGGGATAGCAAACACATGAAGATAGATCATAATGAAGTACATTATATATACATGTTCACTAGTATGTGTATAGATTGAAATAGAGATATCCAAAGACTTACAAATGCAATTCCAGATTCTTGGTTTATAGGTCCGAATTTCATGTACTCATTCCCATACTTTGCTAGAAAAATCTCCACATAGGGGAGCTCATCAAAAATGACATTTACGGTACCATTGGACAACACAATTTTAAATTCTTCAACTGTGTTAAGAGGGACTAGATTGTTTCCAGAACTATTGTATTGTTGTGTTATCAGATCTTTTAGAAAAGAATTATATTGATATCCAACCTTATCAAAGCTCGAAGGAATTCTGGGACGCAGTAGATCCAGCGTCAACCATGAGGACAAAGTAGCAGTGAAAATCTGAAGTACTATGAAAACCATGCTAAGCCACATAACAAGAACCACTTTAGAACACCTGTTTAATGTCCTTTCTGTGAAAATTAGAATGAATTTGTTTCTTAGATATTGTTTAATTATTTTGTCAAATATTTTAGGATACAGTGATCTATAAATTATTACTCATTAAGTACTAAGAACGATCAACTGATACTACGCTAATTTGAAAAAGTTCTACATGGAAATACTTACCCTGGAAGAAAAAAGTCGAAATAGGAAACCAGATGAAGATTAGGGGTTGCCTATAGAATGGGATTATAAATCTGGGGTTTCTAGAACGGTACTCTAAAAATGCAAGAATAACTCCAACTGTGATCCATGCGCAAGCTAATGCTAACCATAATCTTTTGGTAAAAGGTCTTAAGCTAGAAGGTCCAAAGGGTTTGGTTCTGTTGGCCCCAATCTCCTGGATCTATTCTAAACTCGTTCAATCAATTGAAAATGAGAGAATTGAATGAATAGAATATATTGATACTCATCACAATCTTGTTGTGTTTTTGTGCATACATTTGATTACATAACTCCTATCTATATATACTAAACGAATAGATGTCTTGAAAGGTTGCGATGCTTCATCGTGCCTTTTCACGTATAACTTCCATTTCTAAAGGTTGTGTCCCTTCACGAATAGTCATGCCCTTTCGTTTAATAACTTCCACTTTATTTTATACTTCTAATCCTTCTTCTTGTGTGATGATCGGGATTAACCCATCATTCACCCCCTTAATCACGATCGTCTTCTCGTAGGTCTTTAACTCCAATCATTTGTCTCATTGTCAGAAACTTGATCTTTGATAAAGCTTTTGTGAGTATGTCAGCTCGTTGATATTCTCCACTAATGTGTTCAACTTGAATATCTTCTCTTTCCACGCTTTCTCTGATGAAGTGATATTTTGTATCAATGTGTTTGCTTCTTCCATGAAATACTGGATTCTTCATCAGTGCTATAGCAGACTTGTTATCCACTAGTATTGTGATTCTCTCTTCCTTTGTCTGTGTGAGCTTGCTGAGTAATCTCTTTAACCATAATGCTTGTGTTGCTGCTGCTGTTGCTGCGATAAATTCAGATTCACATGATGATAGTGCTACAGTAGCTTGTTTCTGTGTGCTCCAGCTGATAGGTGAATCTCCATAGTAAAATATTATCCCTGTAGTTCCTTTTCCTTCTTCAGTGTTAACTCCGTAACTACTGTCACTAAAACCTTGTATCTTGTCTCCTCCTTTATGCTTGTAGGTAATTCCATAATCCTTTGTTCCTTTCACATAACGTAGTACTTGCCTTACAGCTTTCATATGTTGCTCCTTTGGTTCTTGCATAAAACGACTAAGTAATCCAACTGAATAACTTAAGTCGGGTCTTGTATGAAGTAGATATCTCAAACATCCAATCAAACTTCGATATTCGGTGGTGTTGACCATAGTTCCTTCAGTGAGCTTTGTCAGTCTTGTTCCTGGATCCAAAGGTATATGCGTCTTGTTGCAGTCTAGCATTCCAGCGTCCTTTAGTATCTTGCTTGCATAAGCAGATTGCTTTATCGATATGTCACCCCCAGTTTGTGTGACTTCAATTCCTAGGTAATATGCTAATAATCCTAGATCGCTCATCTCAAACTTTTCTTTCATCTAAGTTTTGAACTTGTCGATCTCCTTCTTTGATGTACAAGTGATGATTAGATCATCTACGTAAACTCCTATTAGTAGCATTGAGTCTTTTGTCGTCTTTGTATAAACGGCTTGTTCCAGTGCACACTTCTTGAATCCAAGTTCCTTTAAAGTGTTATCCAGCTTGATATTCCATGCACGTGGTGCTTGTCTCAGTCCATATAGAGCTTTTATAAGTCTATATACTTTCCTGTTATCTTCTTTCTTGATGAATCCTTCGGGTTGTGAAACGTACACTTCTTCCTTTAAGTCTCCATGTAAGAATGCAGATTTTACATCGAGGTGGTGTACTTCCCATTTGTTATGAGCAGCTATGGCTAGAATTAGTCGGATAGTTTCCATTCTTGCTACAGGTGCGAATACTTCTTCAAAGTCTATGCCATGCTCTTGTATGTAGCCTTTTGCTACTAATCTAGCTTTATGCTTGATTGTCTCTCCATTAGCATTTCTCTTGGTCTTGATTACCCATTTCAAGCCAATTGCTTTCTGTCCTTTAGGTAGAGTGGTTAATTCCCATGTGTTATTCCTGTTGATGGAATCTAACTCAACCTTCATTGCTTCGATCCATTTTTGATCACTTGAAGCTTCCTTGTAGTTCTTGGGTTCATCTTCTGCCAATAGTAGCTCTACCGTTTCCTCGTCTTTTATCTCTTCTGTGTTCTCGTACAGATCATCTAGTGTTCTAAATCCTTTTACTGGCGTATGATCGTACTTTGAGTGTGAGGATGTAGTTGAAGTTGCACTACTATCACTTTGATAGCTTTGTTGTACCAATGTGTTTGGTGTAGTCTGAGAACTATCGTGTGTCGAACCCATTGACGGTGTGTGAGGTGTCTGAGGACTTGTTGGGGTACTTGTTGCCGATGATGTATTTTCATCATTTTCTTCATTAGGAATTTCGTCGACTTCTTCATTTGTTTGAGTTTCTTCATCATAATAATCACTTGTAGCTTCATGATTTTCTATTGTGAACTCACTCCATTCAGGTTCTTCGTTGCTGAACTCATTCATATATTCCTTCCAGTCCCATGTTTCATCCTCTTTGAACTTCACATCTCTACTAACACAAATCTTTTGTGTTGTTGGATCAAACAGACGAAAAGCTTTTGATCCTTGTTCAAATCCCAAGTATACCATTCGTATACTTCTATCATCCAACTTCGTCAAATGTTGTGATGGTACCTTTGCGTATGCAATACAGCCAAAAACTCTTAGCTTCTCTAAGTTTGGCTTTTTCTTCTTTATTGCTTCGTATGGAGTAATGTCTTCTAGTGCTTTTGTTGGTACACTATTTAAGATGTATATAGCATGCCTAACAGCTTCAGCCCAGAAGTTTTGTGGCATGTTCGTTGCCTTCATCATACATCTTGTTGTAGACATAATCGTCCTATTTCTTCTCTCAACTACTCCATTTTGCTGTGGTGAGTAAGGTGCGGTAAGTTGCCTTGCAATACCGTTTTCTTTGCAGTATTGTGTGAATTCATTCGATGTGAATTCTCCTCCGCGGTCTGTTCTGAACATCTTCAATGTTGTCCTTAGCTCTTTCTCTATAGTTTCCTTGTATTCCTTGAAAGTATCAAATGCTTGATCTTTCGAGCTTAGGAAATACGCCCACTTATATCTTGAGTAGTCGTCGACTAACAAGAATATGTATTTCTTTCCAGAAGGTGTCGGTGGTGAGATTGGTCCGCATAAATCTCCGTATACTAAATCTAGAGGTGCTATTGATCTTTCTTTCGCTTTTCGAGGAAATGGCGTTCTGCTATGTTTTCCGATTAAACAAACATCACAGACTTGTGTTGTGTGTTTAATGGTTGGTACTCCATGTACTAAGTCCTTTTGAGCCATTGACTTGAGTGACTCAAAGTTTAGGTGTCCTAACCTTGCGTGCCATAACCATGTATCTTCACTTAAGTTTGCTAGCAGGCAGACAGGTGTGCCTATCCTCAGATTTGCCTTATACAATCGATTTCTCTGTCGTGTAACCTTCATGAAGATCTTGCTATTCATGTCATAAAGTCGTAACTCGTCATCTTCCATTACTACTTTACAACCAATTTCAGTGAATTGTCCAAGGCTCAATAAGTTGTTCTTCAAACTAGGGATGTAATACACATGTGATATTACTCTCTGTTCTTCGTCTTCACATTCTATCAGAATTGAACCTTTTCCTTTGATCTCAATATATGAACCATCTCCAAATCTTACTTTTCCCGTAACCTTCTCATCTAATTCCTTGAAGTGTTCTCTCACTCCTGTCATATGGTTACTTGCTCCATTGTCTAAGTACCATTGACTTTCCAATTTTTCATTGGTGTCTCTATCTTCCACATCTTCCTGATGTAGTAAGATTTCTTGATCAACAACTTCATTTTCTCCTTCTTCCAAATCTTCTAATATCGCCATTAGTAAGTTTGGTTCTAAATCTTCTTCCACAAAGTTGGAATGTTCGGTATTCTTTGTCCTTTGAGGACAATGAGGTGCAATGTGCCCTAGCTTCTTGCATTTGAAACATTGCGTCTTGCTATTATCATAGCTTGTCTTCTTGAAGTTGTTTCTATTGAGGTTTCCTTGAGAGGTTTCTCCATCCTTCCTCTCGTTCTTATACCTCTCGTGGTTTCCACGTGAAAATTTGAACTTTCCACGCCCACGTCCTCTAAAATGCTTTCCTTTACTTTCATGTCGTGTGAACATCAACTTCTCTTGATTGTCCACTTGTTTGTCCTTCTTGTACTTTATTCTCTCTTCGTACGTTTTGAGTCTCCCAATTGCTTCTTCTATAGTCATCGTACTCAAGTCTGAGTATTGTTCTATCGATGCAACTATTTGCAAGTATCTCTCTGGTACAGCGTTTAATAGCTTTCGTACCACTACTTGGTCTTCTATGACGTGCCCTAGACTAGCAGCTTTATTGACCATTGTTGTCAATTTTCCAGCGAAGGTGTCGATCGTTTCATCTTCCTTCATTTGCAACATCTCAAAGTCTGATTTGAGTGTTTGTAGTTTGGCTTGTTGAACTCTCTGTTCGCCAATGTGTCTAGCTTTCAAAGCATCCCATATGGCCTTTGCCGTTTTGTGCTTTGTTACTTGCAGCAATTGCTCTTCGGGTAATCCTTGGTAAAGGTATGCGATTGCAGTTTTCTCTTTCTTCTTGTCGGGTAGAGTCGTTAATTGCGGCTCTATCATTTCCCACAAACCATTCGCTTCTAGAATGATTTGCATTCGAATTGCCCACAACGTGTAGTTCGTTGGTTTTAACATTGGGCATTGGAATTGCGGTGCCATACCTAATTCCTTTCTAGAAGTTTCTGGAGTTTCTACTGTCATATCTCTTAAGATATTCTAAGTCTTCCAGATGAAATTCTAACACTTAGTGTTTCGAAATTTCTCTATCTTCGTCCCTCACAGGCTGAATAGTTTTTCCCAGAAAACTATCCTTGGTGGTTTATTTTCTATTTGGATAATCCTAGGTCGTGCACTACCGAAAGTTTATCCTTTAATATAATAATTAGTGTAAGTCACTAAATTATTATATTTATTAATTTTATAAACCTTAGAAACTCGAAAAATAAAAACTTGTAATAAAGTTTTATTTTTCTATTTCTAACTAAACTAGATATATATATTTTTCACTAATAATATATATCTTAAAAGTGGAGGGTTCAAAGTGTAAATTTAAAATTTACTCTTTGTTTGGAACGGTGGAACCTGTTGGGTTAAAACCCGTCGATCCAAATTGGTTCCTGTGTGACGTCGCTTCGTGCGATCGTTTCACTGTTCTTCGACGATTGCACCGGTTCGAGATTCCGGTTAACCGCCGCCTCTTTATTCTCTCACTCTGACCGGTTGGTGGTTGCCTTTGAACCGTTCGGAATCCCTCGATTGTGTAATTGCGAAACCTAGGGTTTCGTTTGATTTCGGGGTTCGTTGTACCGGTTTGCTTTGGGCCGATTTCTGGACAATTTGCGAATCGATATTGTTCGATTCCTTGAAGGGTTATCACGTTCGATGTTCTTCAATCAGGTGTATCTTTTTCCTTTTTTGATTGCACCGATTTTGTGTTTGCCCGATTTGATGCTTGAACCGATTGTCCCTCTGATGCACTTTCTGTTTGAATCTTTGCTTGATTGTATACCGTGCTTTGATGCTTTGTTATGATAATCTGTGATATGCTTCGGTTGTTCTTCGTATGCAATGAATGCTATGAATTTTGTTTGAAGCCTTTGATGCCGGTTGAATTAATCACTTTGAATATGATTAATCCCTTGGTGACAAAATGGATTCAAATGTTGAAATTTTTCCCTTGAACACTGCTATGATGATTGCTTGATTCGGTGTTCAATATGTTGGGAATTTCCTTTGGCCGAAAGCTTTGATCTTCACGGTTTTGATCCAAAACAGAATTGTTGAAATCTCGTAATCTTGGTATATGATGAACTTGTTAAGAATCAAGCTCTGATACCAATTGTTGGCCCCAATCTCCTGGATCTATTCTAAACTCGTTCAATCAATTGAAAATGAGAGAATTGAATGAATAGAATATATTGATACTCATCACAATCTTGTTGTGTTTTTGTGCATACATTTGATTACATAACTCCTATCTATATATACTAAACGAATAGATGTCTTGAAAGGTTGCGATGCTTCATCGTGCCTTTTCACGTATAACTTCCATTTCTAAAGGTTGTGTCCCTTCACGAATAGTCATGCCCTTTCGTTTAATAACTTCCACTTTATTTTATACTTCTAATCCTTCTTCTTGTGTGATGATCGGGATTAACCCATCAGGTTCCACTCATGTGCAGCACCCACAAGCATATAAACTTCAGAGCTCAGATAGGGAGTTGTAAAATCACGTATTCAGCTCGATTACCCCGTATAGTGACATCTCCTGCCACAGCCTCACAAGTCTGAAAAGATTGAAAATCAGGAAATACTTGAGTTTAAAAGGCTAGGGTACATTACTAATTAGGGACAAGTATTTCTGAATGTATTCAACTTTAGTAAAAAATTTATAGCATGTATTCAACTTATAACACTTCCATTATATGTATCTAATTTTCAAAAATCTCTATTGTATATATTGAATGGTATTTTTGATGACGTGTTATTCCAATAATGTGCTACATGTCATCCATATAACTTACCGTCAAATACATACACTATACACTATAGACATCTAAAAGTTTGATACATACTATAGAAGTGTTGTAAGTTAGATACATATTACAATTGTTTACTAAAGTTGAATACATTCACAAATGTATCCCTACTAATTAATTTGTTAAAACGTACACTAGACTAGCTAGTATATATTGTATCTCTATTTTATTTGGACAACCATAAGACCATTTGTAACGCAACGACGTGGCGCGCGTTCTCAACCTCCAGAATGCCAGAACGCCTGTAACGCGGCGTTCTGGGCGGCGTTCTGGGTGGCGTTCTGGGTGAGATAACGAGGTCGTTTTACGCGTTGTCGTGGGCCCCACGCTTTTTTTTTCTTTTCCCTTTTCTTCCACATTAATAATCCACGAAAATTAAAAAAAAAGTGGCGTTCTGGCGTTATGATTACAGGCGTTCTGGTGTTATGGTGTGATGCTGATGTGGCGCTGATGTGACACCTGATAATATGGCGTTCTGGTGTTATGGTTACGGATGGTCTAATATTAAAACCACCGGCCCAACCAAAAAATATACAGTATCGCAATTATATTCAAGATATGTTATGTACAACTATATGTGTTTATGTCCACGTATATTGAAATATGGAACGCTTCCGGTAACTGACCCAAATACTCATTTTTTGTATATGGTTATGTGTATGGTATACATGTAAATTTGTGTATGCGTGTCCGTATATATAAGAACTACTCCACAATATTTTAAAAAGTATACGTACCGTACGTGCCCTGAATGTGCTGTAGAAGTTGATCATAGGTACCATTAGCTTCCCCTTTTTCATTGACGAACGCTTTGAATATAGGTTGCACGTTGTATGGTAATAGTTCCAACGCATAACAAAATATGGCCATAGAGAAACCACCTTCGACTTCTGAATTTTTATTCACTTTAACGAACTCTGTGAAGCCATCTTTTTTTGGCACCCATATAACTAGTGTTGGGCAAGGACTTGTTTCGTGCTTGGTTTTGTTCCATTTTAGCCCCATAATGTCTGGTATATGTCATTACATATTGAAATCATTGCAAAACTTTAAGAAAGAGAAATGTATAACAGCTAGGAGCATAAAGTACAAACATACATTACATATGATTCAAAATGATAAGATCAGTACATATTAATCACATCATATCTTTACATAAATTTTATGTGTATGCAAATGTTTATCTAGCTTGTAGAATTACGATCAAACTAGCTATATATTTATCCTCACTTTAACGCACGCCTACATGCAAGCATAATAAATGCATTTATATCTACATACGTATATTCATACATGCATACGGTACATGGATATATACGTGTGTGTGTATATACTACGTAGTAATATACATGATGAATAATATAAATGTACATATACCGCGGGTACATACATACATATACCATACGTACATACTCTTCCATTTTATTTAGTAGTTAACCAATAAACTCATAATCCATCTGGTTATTAGACTCCTCGAACAGTGATACAAATTAACTGACGCATCATTTATTACCATAATCAGCATCACGTCAGCAGTTTTCAAAAATGACATTTCACTGTCAACAGTGAACATCACTTCTTCATTTTCTAGACTTCACATACTACTTTCTTTATTTATTTCAAACACAAACTTAAATAAAACATTTTCATTAAAATTTAAAACATTACAATTTCTAAAAAAAATACATTTATTGAAGAAAAAATACAACTAGCTGACACAGTCAAAAGTTTGGTGGGAGGATCACAATGTGTTGTGTATGAAATTTAGGTGTTTATTTGAGTTAATGTGAATGTGTACGTATTTATTATATGTTTGGGTTTGAAAAAATTTTATTTTTACAATGGCCATATGACCGTACCGTTTATTATTTTTATAGCCGTTACCTAGAAACAAAAAAAAAGTAAATGGGCCATCATCTCGTCTCTCTCACGTCGCTAAACCGATGGGCAAAACAACCAACGGAAGGCAACCGACGGACGGTGCCTATTGTTGGTTCCGTCGGTACCTACCGACGGTGAGCCGACGTAATGGTTGGTGCGGGTTTTACAGTAGTATATCCTACCTTTATTGCAATGAGCTACATCGTTAATTGCCAAAAAATCACTTAAGGAGTTTTTTTACACGAAACAAATTTAAATACGTATGCATCGCTGAATTATGACAACATACCAGCACATACGTCGTCCGAAACTGTGACATCAACTCCATCCTGGAGGGTGCGTCTCATGCCTCTACATATATCTAGGACAGACGCCGTGGCAACAAGCTTAACCGTATAACAAACATAAACAAATGTAAAAATGAACACCAAGGAAAAAATATTGTTGCCTTTGTGATTCATTTTATCAAGTACCTATAGTATACTTTCAAGGAGAATCTATGTTAGTTTATATAGAGATCGGTTGACTTGTGTAACTTGAAATTTGGTTGACTCTCTAAGATATTTGACTAAGGAAATACAATGATTTGTTGAAACTTTTAATTAGGGTACGATTTTTTCAAAGGAAGTTACTCACTGTCACTCCTATCACGTTCCAACATATTCTATTATTATTATTTCATTTTATATTATTCTCTCCGTCTCATTCAAAGTATCCACTTTGATTATTCACGCACTTTTATGATTCTTCACTAACTCTAATTTACCTGTCAAATAACATAGTTATCCATTAAAATCTATTTTGATTGGTTATACCTTGAAAGTAAACATTTATTTGAGACAATCCTAAATAATAACGTGAACACTTAGAACTATATATATGATAATCAAGTAATCGATTTAAAGTTCAAAAGTTTTTTTCTCACCTTGCAAGTACTTTTTTTGAAGTAAATTTGCTAAACATAGCCTTGCAAATTTATAAATAAGGCTCTAAAATAAAGGTCGAATCTATAGTCTTACAAATTTTAAGTTAATTTTATTCTAATAAGTCAATAAACACAATAGCTAACTAATTGAAATGTTCAACAAATTTATCTATTTATGGTTAAAAAAAGGAAAATAAAAATGAAAAATTAGGTGAGAAGGTAGGAATCAATCTCAGCTATTACTCTTTTCGTCCCAAAATAATTATCACCTGATAAAAAATACTCGATTTAATAAAAACATAATTATTACTGCTTTTTCTTTCTTAGTTTTTTGCAAAATGACAGTTTTATCCTTAAGCAATTAATTACTGCTTCTTAAAAGTGTGTAATAATAATTTCATTTAAGTATAATATAGTAATCACGATCAAACTTCTCTATCTAGTTTTGGAAGTGGACAATTAATTTGGGACGTCCGTAAAAGGAAACATGGACTATAACTTAGGGACGGAAGGAGTAATTTTTATCACATCCTACCTTCTCCTGCAATTTTTTAAAATATTAAATATTTCAAAAATGGCTAAAGAAAAATATATAAAAAATTACACCATAAAAATCTAAATTTTTTTCCGATTGGACATGCATTTCACATGGTATACTTTCAACGATTTTATTTTTTGATGGATTTTAAAATTGGATTTTTTATCACATGTGATAATTGTTGGTATCAATGTGATAGTCGTTGGTATAACCTGCAAAAAAATGAAAAAAAAAAAATTTGTCGAAAATATACCACGTGAGATGTCTAATCATAGAGAAAAAGACAATGATTTTCATATCGCAATTTTTATAAGTTTATGACTAGCTGATTTTGTGATATTTAACTTTTAAAAACGCAGGGGAAAATGGGGGTTCCGTTAGATGACTTATGTATCCATTTAAATGGAGCTCTCTGATTGGTTCTTCCGTTCTAGCCAAAGTAATCATTTGTGGGGAGAGTTATTATATAATCATTTCTTATAGTAGGTACCATAGGTACGATCTTTGTCATTTTTAATTTTAATATATGTACATTTTGTCTGCAAAAAGAAATTAAAATAAAAGAGAAAATTGCCAAAATTATTAAAATGTTGTTCTCTTTAATATTATACGGAGTATCAATTTAAATAAAAATTAAAATACAAATTAAAGTTGTATATCACAATTTTATGTGTGATAATGTAATAAACACTACATTTTTTTTTATCTAATATTAAAGAGTATAAAGTAGAATATAAAATTCTAATAATTTTGGTATAATTTTTTATAAAAAAATTAGTTAATCTTAAAGTTAAAAATAAATAAGTATGTTCCTTTCCTTTCCACCACCATAACAAGTATTCCTATTTGAACTTTTCTCAAATCTTACATTATTTATTTATTGTTTACGTTGATAAATTATCTAAAAATAAATAAAAAAATAGAGACACTAGCTATGAGGTTTAGCACACCCCAAAGTATAGTCGTACACCCCTCAAGGACGACGACTTTGATACTTAGACATACATATTATTAATTGGTACTTAAATTGTGTTTAGAAGGGACATGTAGATACTACTCTGCATATAACAACGTTTCTGCCTCTCAGCAAGTGATCATTTTTTAACCCAAATATTTGTGAAAATATATAAAGTGATCAGCTTTATTAGCTAGTTGCCTTGAAATGCAACAAAGGGGTGCTAAGTTGTCAAGATTCCCACAATTCTCGGATTAGTTCCTAAACAAGTACGGAGTGACTAATTAAATATTTAAGAAAAGTAATCCAAAAGTCACTTGAGAATATAAGGTCATTCTCAACCCAAAATCCAACTGACTGAAACTGACAGAATCACGTCAGCGTCACGTCAACTTTTTCTGAAAACTGACTGAAACTGACTGACCACTCTCATCCCTACTCCGTCACTTCATTTTTCCGGGACCCATTAACCAATTAATTAATCAATTAAAACTCAATCATTTAAATAAAACACATTTCATTAAAATAAAAACATTACATTTTATTAAAAAAACACTTGAAAAAATGAAGTGTATGGAATTTATATAACAAAAATTCATTTATATAACCAAAAAAAATGTGTAATTGGGCTTGTTGGCCCATTTAGCAAACAAAAAAAAATCAACGTGGCCCATTTTTTAACCTATCTCATCTTCTTCTTCATCAAATATCCATCCATCTGCACCTTTATTTGTTCTTCATTAGAAAAAAATGGCTGCAAAGAAAAAAAGAAGAAAAAAAAAGCAGCGTTTAAACTCGTTTGGGACCCACACCAAAGAAAGCGACGATCGTCGCCAAACCGAAGAGGAGCCCACCGACGAGCCAACCGAAGATGCCGTGCCATCGTCGTCGGTCTCGTCGGTTCAAACCGACGCAAAGTGACGGGCTGCGTTGGGAATGTCCTAACTTTAATGATGATAAAGTTTATATTAGTAAATGTAACACTTCTCTTTTACTACCACAATATTATATTATTTTACTCGGAAGCGTATGAATTTAAAACATATTTATATACTGTACATTAAAATAATGTACATACACAGTTACATATTAAAATATACCAACATAGAACTGTTTAAAAAAAACTACATATGTCGGGGTATTACATATTACAAAACCAGATTTATAGAAAACCATATCAGAGATTTACTCTGTCAGACATTCCCCGCGAAAGCATCCATTCCTGACACCCACATATATATTAAAAACCTGCAGGAAGTAGGATGAGGGATTAGCACAAAGCTAAGTGAATGAATTCATTACCCACAATTCAACTTAGCATAACCACCTGTTTACCCCAAACAACCGTAAACATATATTACAACTAGTCAACAATATAGTAATGAGGATCGGCGACTCTGGGAATACCATAATACCCGGGTGGTTCCCAAGAACACTTATCCAACCTTATCCGTTTGGCCATAACGGACGAGACCGATAACTAGTGGTTACTATACTCAGACACAGGTTCTATACACACAACAAATGAAGTAAGACCCTGTGTCATTCACACAACAACCAACTAGCCCAACCAACCAGTTCAACCTGTTGACCTCATTAACAACTGATGCCCGAAGGCCACACATAGCACGTAGATTTATAATCAACTATGAATATTAGATATAACAACATATCTACGTTTACTTGTTGCAACCAAATAGTTACAACTAAATCGAATGGTGAGTTCCAAATCCACTCACCAATACCTTTGTCTTCACAAACTCAGAATCCAGGGATCACTTATCTTTTGGAGGATCTGAGAATCAACAATCAAATATAAGTTAGTAATCTGAATCAACAATACTTAACTTATATCAATTCATAACATTAGGAACTTAACATAATTGACATCCAATTTACAAGTTCTTAATTATGTATTAATAATTTCAATGTAGTTATCATCATGTATTGATACTAGTTTATCAATGTTACACCATATAACCAAGCAATTGACATTAACAATCAACTATTAAAAGAGATGCTGGAATGGCTCATGACCCGCCGGCTGGGGTCAAGGACCCGCCGGTTTGACCATACAAGCCGCCGGCTTCGCCCTTAAGCCGCCGGGTGAATTAGATTTTGAGCAAACAGAAACAAATCGAGTATTAAAGGCTGTAGGAGCCGCCGGATTAGCCGACAACCCGCCGGTTCTCCAATATAATCAAGAACCCGCCGGGTAGGGTACCAAACCCGCCGGCTTGTTCTTCATTTCTGCAACAGCAGATTTTTGGTCAAAACCCTAGGTACGAACTAAGCTTCAAAATCTCAACAATCCAGTCCTCAAATCACTATAATCCACATTCCAATATCACAAGAACCTATTACTACTTCTAGCTAGCATCAAACAACATCAACATCATAAATCAATTCATATTTCTTGCCAACTTCATACCAATTGATAATTCACACCTTTGAACTCTAAAGTCCTAATTCAAGAACAATACATCAAAATTTGCATATCATGTACACATATTCAGTTTCTAACATCAATTAGCATCATTGACATCAAAGATTATCACAAACAATCTAAGCAATCATTCAATTTCATCATAATGATATTTGAGTTCATAAATAACAAATCACTTACAATTTGATAGTTAAGATGATGATGATGATGATGATGATTTAGCTCATTATCTTAGCTCCAATTTACTTTTCTTGCTTGAAATTTCAATTTGTGGTTTGTAGTTGTAAGTACACAATTTGAAGGTTTTTGCTATTTTGGGAAGATAGGATAAGAAGGAAGTAACCAAATAAGGAGGTCAGCTCTCCTTATAAACCGACTCCCATTTTCGGGTATTTTATACCCGTCCCAATCTATTGTCTGGAACCTTAAAATCTCTTGCGAGAAACTTATTTTATTGTACCGTCAACTATAGTAAATTAAAACAACTAACAATTTACTATTCACAATAAGTCCTGAGACCTATTTATCTAAGTTTCAAAATAAACAATTAATATCAAATAATTCCTAAATTAATTAAATAATCAATTTAAATAGAGAATTACCAGACCCGACGAGAGAATGTTACAGTAAATGTGAGTATTAACGGAAAATTGATAGAAAATCAATATGAACTTGTAATAATATAGATAAATCAATAAAAAAGGGATAAACATAAGAACTTACGCAACAACTAAAACTAAAATATGTGGCAACAAGTAGGTGATGCAATTTTTGATTTTGTTAGATAAAGATTTTACAAAGTATTAGCTAACCACGGACGCTTATATTATTAAAACGTTGGACATGATTAAAGAAATTCGATAAATAATGATGGTAGTATTTATTACATTAGTAAATGTAAGCAATATCGAAAAATTTGGTAGAAAATCACTAACAACTTTTAATATTTCAAATCAATCAACAAAAAAATTTATATACATTACAATTTCTCCAACAACTGAATTTAAAATACGAAGGAGCAATATTTTATTTAGTTCATGAATCAAAATAAAATACTAATTGAGAAATGAGAGAAAGTCACCATTTTTATTGAAAAATTGAGGTAGATATTTTGGTGAGAATTAGATTTTGATGAAGAATGAAAAACGGTGTTTGATTCGAGCAACAAGAGACTATGAGAGAGAAATCAAAAACGATCACTTTAATTTATAATTAAAGAAACAACTTCTGGTAAAATAAAATAAAAATTTATACATATTTGGAAGACAATTTTTAATATTGAATATAAATACTGTGTTTGGGATGTATGAATACCTAAACTGATAAAACTATTTGTCCGGTTATTTGTATCAAAGTGCGAGTTTTCATCGTCACTAATAATATGACTCAATTTTGATGTGTCTGTTTAGGGGTGCGAAAAAATCGGTTTTTTTTCGATTTTCGGTTTTTTAAAAACCAGTTTTTAAAAAACCGGTTTTTGATCAGTTTCGGTTTTTTTCGGTTTCGGTTTTTCGGAATCGGTTTTTTTCGGTTTTAAATGTTCGGAATCGGTTTTTTTCGATTTTGACCTGGTTTTAATCGGTTATTTTTTCGGTTTTTTTCCGGATTCGATTTCGGTATAATTGTATAACAAAATTTTAATAATACAAATGAAAATAAAATATACAAACATAACTTTTATCCAAAAAGTCTATATAATTTAAACATGTTTGAGCGTTAGGCGTTTTAAGAAAAAACAACGTTTGGGTCAAAAAAATTTCATTAACTTCGTAGAACATTAGTAATGGAAACATAATTGATCAATAACATAACCAAAAGGCTTGTAAAGCTTCCTAAAAATATTATTGAATCTAAAAAGTCTATAAAATTCAAACACGTTTGAGCGTTAGGCGTTTTAAGGAAAATCAACGTTTGGGTCAAAAAAATTTCATTAACTTCGTAGAACATTAGTAATGAAAACATAATTGATCAATAACATAACCAAAAGGCTTGTAAATCTTCCTAAAAATATTATTGAATCTAAAAAGTCTATAAAATTCAAAGTGAGTTGATACATTCAAGGAATTTTTTCTAAATTCAAGGAAACATGTGCATAAAAAGTGGTACTGTAAGCACAAAGAGTTGTACTTTTCCTTGGATTTAGTAAAAACTTCCTTGCATTTATCAACTTCTGATTCCAAGTGGTTCGAACGTTAAGCTTTTTAAGGAAAAACAATGTTTGAGTCTAATTTTTTTTATTGAATTCGTAGAACATTAGTAATGGAAACATAATTGAACAATAAATTAAACAAAATTCTTATATAAGTCTTCTTAAAATATTATTGAATCGAAAAAGTCTTCATAACTTGGAAATTTAAATAATGCAATTATAACTAAAAATGGAAACATACAAACATAACTTTTATTTGAATGATACAATTACAACTAAGAATATAAAATACAAATACGAATACATTCGAGCTTCGGCATGGCCATCATCCGAAAATGTAATCGTGTGGTAAAGTATATCGAGCTTCGGCATGGCCATCACCCGGATACACTTAACCACTTAGTTCGTCCCAAACTTCATCCTCATCTACGGATTCAACTTCAAATGGTTCAAATTCACCTTCATCTAATTCGGTCGTTGGAGGTGATATCCCTAATGCGACTTCTTCATCTTGGATAATCTCTTCAACATTACCTAATAGTGGGCCTTCCAACGTTGTTACATTTTGTATCCTATCTACCCCATCCAAGTAATCTTTCAAGCGTACACATACTTCCACGGATTCAGCGGTTAGTCTTGATCTTCTTTCCGATATGATTCTACCGCTAGTAGAAAAAGCCGATTCGGAAGCTACTGTCGAAGCTTGAACGGCTAATAAATCCTGAGCCATAGCGGATAAAATTGGAAATTGTACTTCTCTTTCTTTCCACCAACCCAAAATGTAAAAATTACGAAAAGCCTTGGGACTTAAAGTGGTTAAAAAGTTTGTAGACTTATAGTGTCCCAACTCGCTTATTGGAGCCGATGTTCGTTGACGCTTTGTAGCGTCTTCAAGTAAAGTGTTATAAAGGTTTTTGTTTATATCACTCGATGATGCCCAAGACGTTCCCGCCCGCATGGAATCAACAATTGGGTTTGGTTGGTAACCAATTTTTGTTGCATAAATCTCAAATAGTTGTGTAAAACCATTGTCAAATTTAGTAATTTTATTTGTAATAAAGTTTGGGTCGTCGGTTAAGTTTAAATCTAAATTTTTCAAAATAGTTATGAGTAAACGTTGTAGCCACCAACATTTATAGTTGGATTTAGTGCGGCGGCACAAGTAAAAACCAAAGGCAAGCTACCAAAATATTTTATAAATTTCCTTTTAATAGCTCTAACCATTTTTCTAAAAATTGGAAATGACGAAAGTTCAAATTCTTTTAATTTTTCGGTCATTATAAACACTTGGTTTAGAACTAAGGAGCTAGTTGGGTAATATACACCCGAAAGGATAGTAGTAGCATCTTTAAAAACTACTAAAAAAGAAGTCAAATCATAAAGTTGATCCCATTCAAAATCGGTTACTTTCACGGACTTACCTCTACCAACTAACAACGTATTAAAAGCATTTAAAGTATCACGTTGTCTTAAAATATTTTCAAACATAGTGTGAGTAGAATTCCACCTAGTATTATTATCATAGCATGGGCCTAGGGGAATTTCACCATATTGTACACGAAAACGTCTATAATTAGCTTGACGTTCGTTACTTTCCTATATATAGTTACTAATAAACTCTTAAATTTTTGACGTAAATTATCACATATTTTTAATGCCGCTTGCATGGCCAAATTAATAATATGAGCAACACAACGAGAATGAAAAATAGCTCCATTTAAACATGGTTTTAAACGTAATTTTAGTAAATTCATAGGTCTTGTATTATTTGACGCATTATCTAGTGAAATTGTAAAAACTTTATCGTCTAAATTATATTCAATTAAAGTGTCATTTAAAATTTTTCGCAAGTTACATCCCGTATGTGGATAACCAAACAATTTAAAAGCAATTGTTCATTTCATTAGTAACCAAGACTCGGGATGAAACCAATGGGCCGTAACGGCTAAATAAGAAGTTGTCGTACCATGTGGTGCGGTCCAAACATCACAAGTAATAGAAACGCCATGTTTATAGTTTAGAAAACCATCAATTATATCTTTTTTAGCATTTTTCCATAATTTAAACGCATCGTTTCTAAGGGAGTACGACTTACTTGTTGGTATCGCGATTGTAGTCTCTTTTTGATGATACTCGTAAGCCGTTGGTTGTCAAAGTGGTTAAATGGAAGCGCCTCTTGGATGACAAACTTGGTAAAATCTTCTCGAAGAGCATCATTGTCGTATATAAATACCCCACCATCCGAACCAAGTGTCGATTGTGAGGCATCTTGAGTAGTCGATCTACAAGCCGCGGTCATGTGAGCTCGTAATGTGGAGTTTGATGAGGCGTTATAAAAGTTCCCACATCTCTTGCAACGAGCCTTACTCGCCCCATCATTCATAATGCACAAATCATAATTCACCCAAACTTCTTGGTTCCGGTTCGTTGATTTAACTTGCACGATATCTTCATTTGTGTAAGATTTCTTTCGTACATTGCTACCAACGGAACCGAAACCGTAAGCTTGAGATTGTATGTTTTCCATTTCGCAAACGAAAAGAGTATATATATATTGAGAGATTTATAGTGTTTTTTGAGAGGATATTAGAAGGATATTGGTGTGTTTTGAACCCAAACCCACTAGGGGTATTTATAGTGAGTTTAGAGGTGCCAAAACCCCCCAAAAAATTCAAAAATACGCTCCCCCATGGCTGCCAACGGCTACTAGCCGTTTTTTCCAAAAAATTCGAAAAAAACCGGTTAAAACCGGTTATCGAACCGGAAAAAAACCGGTTGGTCCCAAAGCTAAAAACCAATCAAAACCGGTTTGGTTTTTTGAAACCGGTTTCGGTTTTTTAAAATTCGGTTTTTAAAAGACCGGTTTTTGGTTTTTCGTGCGATTTTTTATAAAACCGGTTTTCAGTTTGCATACGTATCCAATTTCCAAGCTGAAAGCACACCGGTCGAATTCATTAGATAGGCCCAATGAGATACCCACACCAAAATCTCTTTAAACTCCGCATCATCTGGGCCTACTTTTGGAATAAAACAACCGTCCATCAGTCACTTCTTCCTCTTAGTGTGCCAATCTAGATAAATAATAAATATAAATATAATAATAAATAAATAATCTATCTAAATATTAATAAAAGAATACTTCTCCAAAAAATCTACATGCAAAATTGAACTCAATTAACCAATCAAAACTCTCAATTTCACCCCACCCTCAACTAACTAATGGAATGCCTTCATTCTATCTAATGTAAAATATAATCAATCAGAAATAATAATAAAACCTTAAATACTATTAAATATCTACGTAGTATTTTCTCTTCTTCTTTTTTCAAAATTCTATTTGAAAGAATATTGCTGAAAAATCATTCATATAAATTCATATTTATATAAATTTAATATCATGGGTTTGGTCTAACATTTAATTAAACGAATGCAATTTAATTTTATACCGATCCGTATGTATTCACGTATTTTACATTCAAACCAACGAAAATAGTTTTCATTTAACATACGGATATATTTTAAAGGGTTTAACATTCATATAAATTAAAGATAGTTTAATTCGACATTGAGTATATACCGATTCACATTGAAATTTAGTATGATTAGACATCTGTGTGTATACATAGGTAAAAGAAAACTTTGCCAAATTTTACTCAAAAGTTTATAATTTGGAAGAGATTTGAATACATTATAATTTTTATTCTAAATAATGTCAAGTTAGTGTCAAACAGTATTTAAAGGCGGTGTACAATACGAATATGTCGTCGAATTGATATGTTTATTATATATCTCAAAAATCAACCTTTATTAACCAATCAAATGCTTAAATGACATACATCTTTTAATAAACACGTGATATGCACTAATATATGATCATATAAAAAACTTCGCGTCTATGCACAGGTTTTCAATTCAAATAAATAAAAAATAATTTCATTCGACATTCATGTGTATATACGGGTTTAACATTTAAATAAGTAAAAGAGAGACTAATTCACATCCGTACATGTTTTCACAAGGCTTTATGTAATAATATTAAAATTCATCATATCGACATGTCTGCATTAAACACATGTGTGTATGAAATATGTATACAAACTATAGTTATACATTTACATTTGACAAGACAATGTATATGTACGGATTTAAATCTACATTAAACGGACTCTATATAAATAAATGAAAACCTCTATTAATGAATTTATTAAAAATTAAACCCTATTAACCAATAAAATCCTTTAATTTTAATGCACTTTTCAATAACCAATCATATGCAATACTTTAGCTAAAAATATCTTGCAATACTCTAGTTGCCGCCTATAACACCCCATATTTCAAAAACATATTTTATTATATTTACTAACAGTGGAAGCGTATGTCCCGAATTAATTACAAAATCTTTACAGTTTCCAAAACTTAGCTGTTATAAAAATATAATTACAAAATAAATTACTATCAGTTGGGTGTTATATAAATTTTCTAAACATATGCCTATCCAAATATATCAGAGTAGTCGCAGCAGTAGTCAAACATTCCATCCAGTATCCAAACGCCCATTACATAACCCAAACATAATCTGCAAAATGTTAAATATCGAGGGGTTAGCTCACAGCTAAGTGAATGAAACTGTATTCGACAGTTCAATCCAGAAATAACAAATCTTACAACAAATAAACACATAAGCACATAACGTCAAAGAGGACCGATGGTTCTTGTGTAGCCACACCAAGAACACCTTAAACTACTGGTATGCCATCACAATGATTTACCGATAGTTTGAAGCTATCTTCACTGACTAAGGTTCATCCATCAACGATGTGTATCGAAAACCCACCCAGCCAAACAATAGCAACAAACCCAACCAATGTTGACCTCTGAATATTCCACATAGTCACATAATGCATAATAGTCATGCCATCATTGAATAACAACAACCAATCAACCCAAATCATTAATAACAGTAACTCAAAAGATTAAACAATCAATACCAATAACCATATATATGTTCACTCGTTGTAACCAAACTTGTTACATCTGGGTTGAACCGAAGAATACAGTTACCACTCACCAGATACCTCAGTCGTTCACTCAGTAGTCTAATATCACTGAGTCTTCGGGTATCTGAGAACACAACAAAATAACGAGTTAGTAACTCAATTATATTAATATGACTCATCTCAAAACATATCACTTAATGATAATGATCATAATTATCAAACACTCATTATGTATCATAACATTCATGTACCATTGATTAGTTTATTAAATATATATATAACATATTAGGATAACAAATATCAAACAGTATAACATGAAATTAAGCCTACCCGATCGGTTAACATTTCCCCACCCGATCGGCTACACAGACCCTTCCCTTCATTTAGTTTCAGACCCAACATGCTGTAACCAATTTGTTCTATTTAAGATGATCGGCAAAAAGTAGATGATCGGCTTAAAAATTGATGATCGGCTAAAAAGTAGATGATCGGCTAACTTACCCATACCCAAACTACCTGCATCTTCCTGCAAAATTTCTGTCAGAACCCTAACCAAACTTTTCCATAAAATGACCTCAAACTCAGAAATTTAAGTTAACCATAGCTCAAGTAACATCTAATAAACATACTATAACATCATGTAAGCTCAAATTTCACATATGACATGTTTCATCTTCAATTTCTTTCTAACATGAACCCTAACTGATTTTAACTCAAAACTTGAAAATCAATCAAATAACTTTGCATATAAACTTCATATAATCATCATATAACTCAAGAACTCATCCAACTTCTAATAAAATCAAGTTTAATAAAAATAACCAAAGTAATTATACTCACAAATGAAGAAGAGGACTTTTGATGATGATTCAAGAATTAATCAAGCAATGGATTCTTTTATCTTGGTTCTTCTTATGATTTTTGGTTCTAGGTTTCAAAGTGAAAGGTTTCATCTAATTTGGGAAAGTGAGGAAATTAGGTCGGCCTCCAAACCGACCCCTTGAGAGTGCCCCTAACGTTGGATCTAGATGACTATTGACTACAATCGAAAGGCGGAATCAATCAATTGCTAGTATGGCTAACAAAACCGAACAAATGTATTTCAACAATGAGAACGTGTATATCATCTTGTATAACTATTTGGGAACGATTACAAGGTAGCTTAGTCGACAAATGGTGCTAGGGTTTCGTCCACCCTAGCCGGAAACCCGTAGGTTTGTATTTATACTAAAAGTCAGCCGACATGCGTCACTTGTGGAAGTGTCGCATGTGGCCGCCTTCATGCGTCACTTACCTAAGTGACGCTATGCGTCACTAAGGCAAGTGACGCCTAACCTAAAACTTAAGTGTCGCATATAACAAAAACTATATTTTCACTATACGACTAACGACACTTATTACAACTCGATAGACCAACTGACAGACAACCTAATGTGCATCAACAAACTCCCCCGTGTCTTCAGCTTGGTCTTCAAAAACTTCAAAATCTTCAAATTTAGCACTTAGCACCAACCTTCTGGGAATGTACCTCCAGCGTGTATTCCCACCTTTAAACATATCTCGACCACCCTTGTGAATTTTGAAGCCTCTTCTAAATCAGCTTGATTGTACTGAAGTTTATTCTTGTAGAGAGCTTTCAAATCTTTCTTCGACAAGTTGATTAGGCTGATCGGATCAAAAATGCGAATTGACTTTCCCACATATTCTTTAATCGGCCATTCTCCCCAAACATCCTGTGCTTGTGCCACAGCTGTCTTTGTAGAATATTCGATTACAGCTTCTTGAGTTACAGAGTCAAACCACCAATATTTAAGATGGCATAAGAAATCTAGTGGCAACTCTTGCAAGGGAATAGTCTTAAGACTAGCAGCTGGTGGATAATGATATTTCACGATCGGTTGTTGAGTTCTCAAATCAATCTTCTTCTTGTATGAGTATCGAACTCCCAGCTCTGGTCTAATCCACAAATATTTCTTGCTGTAAATCTCTTTTCTCAAAATTCTCTGAAAAAGAACTCCTCGAGTATCTTCAGAGTGATTAACGATGTTTAGCTGAGCAAGACGATTCAATTCAACCTTCGGCGGTTCAATTTGGGATAAATGACAGGAATTTATCCGGGCAACCAAATTTAACATTTCTTGATTCGGATTTTGCTGCACTTGGTGCCTTGTTTGAACAACAGCATTAGGATCACCGATAATATTATCGATGGGGTGATCCCTGTGTACACGTGTGACTGGGATTCGATCGGGTGCAAGTACTAACTCCAAATTATTCATGTCCCCTTCAGTGACGGGAACTGTGTTAGTTGCAGGAGCAGTAGGACTTTCAGGTTGCACAGGAGGTTCCGTATCATCTTCATTAGAGAAAAGATGAGAATGGACCATATCTTCTTCTTCCTCGTCTTCCTCTAATGGTGGCATGTTGGGATCATCTGGATGTTCTGTTGCATTAGTCGTTCCTGAAGTCGAAGGAACATCCGAAGGTGGAATCGTAGGCAATGGTGTGGATGTGGTAGATAGTGGTGTGGGTGTAGTAGTAGGTGTTGGAGGTGGTGGAGTGGGTGTTGGTGTAGGTGGAGATGCTGGTTTTAAAGTAGAAGTGTCTTGACACAAACTTATACCATGAAGCAGAGTAACTATCTCATCCTCGTCATCATGTCCTTCGGGTATGTCGAACGAATTGAACACGTCCTTGTAATTAAATAACCATTCAGGACCTGTTCCTTGAGGAGGATCTGTGTATCGCAAGCATTTCACCTCAAAATGCTCTTCCACCTGGTGAGTTGATTTGATGTAGACTCGTTTATTCGGAGAGTTGACTGAATATCCAAGGAAGATTCCTTCAACGGCTTTAGCTCCAAACTTCGAGACCTTGTCTTTGGAGACCATAATCAAACACGGACACCCGAAAGGTTCCAGAAACTGCAGAGTGGGCTTACGGTTGTTGAAGAGCTCATAACATGTCTTATTCTTCTTCTTAACCGTGAGCACGCGGTTCAAAACATAGCAAGCAGTACTGACTGCTTCTGCCCAAAAGATTATAGGAAGCTTAGAATAGGCCAGCATAGTCCGAGCTGTCTCGATAATAGTCCTATTTTTACGCTCAGCAACTCCGTTTTGTTGAGGAGTTCGAGGGGCACTGAACTGATGGTCAATGCCTTTCGTGGCACAATACAACTCAAGAGTAGAGTTCTTGAATTCAGTCCCGTTGTCACTTCGCAGTCTTTTCACCTTTAAGTTGCATAAGTTTGCCAACTTATCTAACAGATACACCAGAATGTCTGGTGTTTCACTCTTCGCACCCAGAAAGTACACCCATGAAAATCTCGAGTAGTCGTTGGTGACTACTAAGCAATAAGATCTTCCACCGATGCTCTTGGTAGAAATAGGACCAAATAGGTCCATATGTAATAGCTCCAATGGTGCCGCAATGGAATTCACTAATTTTGGCTTGTGGGGTTTCTTATGAAGTTTCCCTTTATGGCAGGCAACACAGTCATCTTTTAGCGCGAATGACTGTTTAGGGACTCCATTTACCAAGTCATTGTTTATCAAGAAGTTCATCTTACGAAAATGGATGTGTCCCATTCGTCGATGCCACAATAGTGATTCCTTTTCTGAAGCCTTCGAAAAGAGACATGTATACTCATCTTTAGTCTCCACGGTTCGCATATTCATAACATAGGTTTCGTTTCTCCGTGGCGCCCTTAAAAGCACCCATTCCTCGGGGATAACGAAACCCGGCTTCAAGATCACACATTCCGTCTTTTTGAACGCTGTTGTATAGTCCTTATCACATACTTGTGAAACGCTCAGCAAGTTGTGGGTCAGTTGAGCCACATAATTCACATTCTCGAAGCTAACTTTCCCGTTAGTTAGCGTTCCTCTACCCGAAATGGTTCCCCCTGTATCTCCAGCAAATGCAACATGTCCTCCAGAATGTGGTTTAACATCCGTCAAAAGGGACACATCACCCGTCATGTGTCGCGAACAGCCACTGTCCAGAAACCATTCACTGTCTTTAACGCGTTCTGACTACTGCAACACATAAAATAGGAGATTAGTGAGAAACGGTGACCCAAGCCTTTACAGACTTAGGTCGACCATAGTCATCAACAATAAGCACATCAGATAAAACTTTATTTTTAAACAAATCAGATTTTGTATCTGATGTGTTATTATTGATGACATTTGAATCCTTGGTAGACTCTTTTCTTTTCCAAACCTTGGATGGTTCGGAATTTGGCTTTGGAGTAATTTTAGGTTGTTGTTTTGGCAAAGGTTTTTGCCCAACATTACTCGTTTTTACAGCAGGTTTGGGAGAGACAGAGTAACGCCTAGGAGGAGATCTTGAAAAAGAATTTCGGAAAACAGATGTCTTAGGCATTTCTCTCCCGTAGTTCTGATGAGACAATTTGGGACATTCACGAATTAGATGTCCTTGTCTCTTGCAGTAAAAACATGCTCTAGTCTCAACAGCTGGTTGAGGCTGAGGATTTATCATCGGAGTAGAAGAAACGTTTTTAGAACATGCACATTTCGTGCACGTCTTAGGAGTTTCCTGTTTAGGTTGAGAAGTTGAAGTAGAAGGTTTATGTTGCAAAATCTTTACAGGTGACTGTAAAGTTTGAGATTTTGATTTTAAAACCTTGTTCTTTTCTTTGTTAGGTTGAACCTTAATTGTAGGTTCAACCTGTAACATTTTTTTAGCTTTTACTTCAACATTCTTTTTAAACTCAGGATACTCCTCATCGGTAATATCCTCAATCTCAACAATCTCATCATTACTAACTGGAGATTCACATTCCGATTTAACAAAGTGAGGTGAAGGATACTCTGTCCGTTTAGTTTTCTCCTTCACCTGTTTGTTAACCTTATTAACCTTAGATTTGACCCCATATAACAATGCATAGTCAACCGGAATCTCTTCGGTGCCTTTCTTAACAGGCATTGGACATTATTCAGTAGGAGGCGGGACTACATTATAACCTAGTCCCGTCTTTGTTTTGTGATCTGTCCTTTGCTTGTTAAGAATTTCATTAAAGGCAACCGTAGACGAGGAGGAACCTAGAATCTTACTTTTATATTTATCATATTCATCTTTAAGATCAGAATGTTCCTTTTTCAAACGATCTATTTCAGCAAGATAACTATCAATAGCATCCTGTTGACTAAAAACTTTAGACTTATACCTAAGCGTGTCCTGTTGATAAGCTTCTATTTTCTTATCATACAATTGTTCATTTGCTTTTAGGTATCTGTTTGATTCACTAAGTTTTTCGACCTTTTTCCTTAAGTCTACGTTGTCTACTTGAAAGCACCTTAAGGATTGAGTTAACTTAATGCATGAGATACAGTTCAAGGGTTCTTCAGGTTCATTGCGTACCTCATTTGAAATGTGAGCCATGAGACACTGCTGATAATTCTCAGCATAGATACTCCAATCTGTGTTGGTTGGCTCAAAAACGACAAGTGCGTCAGCTGTTGCTTGCTTCACTTGATCCTTCTCAGAAGTTCTGGGAGCATCAGGTTTTGTGAAACCTGACGGAGGAACCTTTGGCTTCTCACACTCTCTTGTAAAGTGTCCCAGATTTTGACAATTGTAACAACGCACTTTGCTTTTATCAAAACCAAAACTGGTTTTGCCATCTCCCTCCAAACTCTTGCGACCAGTTCGTTGCAAGAATTTCTGAACACGCCTTGATATCATGGCAATGTTCCAGTTCAAGTCCATCTGCTCAAGATCATCATCATCAAGTTGAGCATAATCCTCTTTGGCCAGTTCCAAACTAGCATTTGGTTGTGAAACCAAATCCTTATAAGAGCTTAGAAAGGCTGTATAGATAGCAGCCTGCTCTTGAATAGCAGGAGAGACAGAAACCTGCTGTTGTGACCCCTGTGAGGGTCCAGAAGCATATACTGGATGAGGAGCACCAGTTGAGTACAATGGAGCTTGAAGTGGAGAGCTCGTAGAAGAAACAAAAGCCATTCCACCATAATTCTTGCCGGTGCTGACTTTTCCTCCATATAGGGACGGGTTTTGAACAAAATCGCCCGTCTTGCATTCTCTCTTCTTCATCTCCATCGCATGAGCTTGAAGAATACCAATTAGCTCATCCAAATTCATGGTAGCTAATTCTTGACTTTCCTTGAGAAGCTGTACTTTAACATCCCACGAACTAGGCAAGACATCCAGCAGCTTCTTATTCACTTCAAGTGGAGGAAAATTATAACCTCCCTCCGTCAACTCACTCACTAACTGTGAGTATCTAGTAAAAACTCCAGAAGCTGTTTCATTGGGTAGAGAATCAAACAGATCATACTGTTTCTTGATTAGTTCTAACTTAGCTTCTTTATATCTTTGATTTCCACCACATCTAGTTTCGATAGCTTTCTAAAGTTCGTATGCAGTTTCGTGTGATTTGAACAGTCTTAACACGTCTTTGGTTAGGCACATACAGATAGCCGCATGTGCCTTTTTCTCAATATCATAGTCTTTCTTTTCTTCCGGAGTCATGGATCTGTAGACCTTAGCCGGAGCAATACCAGGGAAGATTCCTTCAGCTACGGGAGCTACATATCTTTCCTTGAGTGGACCCCATAGCTCTGGACAGTGGAAGTTTATGTACTGTTCAAATCGATCACGCCAATATGCGTAATCCATATCTGCCGAAAATAGAGGAGGTTTATTATTAGAACCAACATCGTGATTCTGTTTTAACATATCCTTGATTCCTCTAATATCTTCTTTATCCGCAACAGCAGCCATTGAAGATATACCTGAAATTTTACTCAAAAACAAAAACTTGAAAACTTATTAGTACTAAAGGCGTCACTTAGTAAGTGACGCACACAAGTGTCGCAACGACTAGCGTCACTAGGTAAGTGACGCTATCGAGTGACGGATGAAGTGACTGATGACACTGTGAGTAAGTGTCGCTCAATCAGGCAAGTGACGCACTCAAGTGTCGTACTTGAGTAACGTACTAAAACAAGTAGGCGTCACTAGAAAAAGTGATGCAATAAATCAAAAGGCGTCACTAAAGGAAGTGACGCAATAAATCAAACAGGCGTCACTAACAGAAGTGACGCTTGATACACAAGTGACGTGCAGGAGTGACGCACGTAAGTGACGGTGAATTAGAGTGAACGACACTTAAGTTAAGTGTCGTATAAACCTCAAATGACGCTTCAAGTGACGCGTTCAAGTGACGGTTAAAACCCTAATTTGGGATTAGGTAGTGCCGCTGTAAGTGACGCGTCCAAGTGACGGATCGAGTGTCGCAAAACGGCTGCAAAATCCCAAAACCCTAAAAAACTTGAACTTTCGTAAACCTAACGAAAATTCCTTGAACCCTAATGGACGAAACCTGTAAATGGTGAAGAATATCGACTGTATTTCACCTTAGCAACCCAAAATCCGTATGTAATCTTGATTCTTGATTCAAACAAAACCGAAATGAACCCAAAACGACTTCTAAACGTCAATATTATCACCTAATGGCTCTGATACCAGTTGAGAGTGCCCCTAACGTTGGATCTAGATGACTATTGACTACAATCGAAAGGCGGAATCAATCAATTGCTAGTATGGCTAACAAACACGAAACCGAACAAATGTATTTCAACAATGAGAACGTGTATATCAGCTTGTATAACTATTTGGGAACGATTACAAGGTAGCTTAGTCGACAAATGGTGCTTGGGTTTTGTCCACCCTAGCCGGAAACCCGTAGGTTTGTATTTATACTAAAAGTCAGCCGACATGCGTCACTTGTGGAAGTGTCGCATGTGGCCGCCTTCATGCGTCACTTACCTAAGTGACGCTATGCGTCACTAAGGCAAGTGACGCCTAACCTAAAACTTAAGTGTCGCATATAACAAAAACTATATTTTCACTATACGACTAACGACACTTATTACAACTCGATAGACCAACTGACAGACAACCTAATGTGCATCAACACCCCTCAATATACAGTGTAATATTATACCCCTCTTTGACCTATTGTCTAGAATCTAATAATATTCACGAGACCAATTAATTTATTTTACCGTCAGTTTTAGCAATTTAAAACAAGTACTATTTCATTAGTCACAATAAATCATGTGACTCTTTTACCTATTTATTTTTAAGTAAACTAAATAAAATTCTTTCCCATTACTTTAAATAACTATTTAAAACTTAATAAAATATTATTTATTTCTAGACCCGAAAACAGGATGTTACACCGCCAGGCACCGCCGGCTGTCACGAGCCGCCGGAATTTTTTTTCATTTTTTTTATTTTTTTCAAAAAAAAAACATTTTAACAAAAAAAACTTTTTCCAATTTCTTTAATATACAGTATCTCTTTTCCTACTTCATTTTGAATAAAGCTATACGTTTTTTCACTGCATTTTATAGATTATTGTTAATTAACTATAACTATTATATATTTTATTGCATCTTCTATACACGACGTCAACAAATACCGTACAAATGGATAATGTTTATAATATGAAATGCAGTAAAAAGATAACAATATGTCCTAAATAAAATATATGCAAAATGTAGTAAAAACAACAATACATAGGAGGTAAAAATGTGACATGTAGCATGTAGCACTTTTTTAGTGGGTAAGATTTTTCTCCTCAAAATGTACTTTCTCTTCTAAACCTCATCCTTTGTTTTATCACTTAAAACCATTATTTATGATTAAAATATTTTTGTAACTAACAAGTTATTAAGTACGTAATATATCGTAACATTATTGAGAAAATAGTTAACAAACTATTAAGTACTTAATATATCGTAACATCATTGGAATGTTGTGCATTTTACGAATTTATACAATGATTAGGTAATGAAATGATTAAGTTGGTCGATATGCCACATAATGTAATGTGTATGAAGTTGTTACCTTTATCATTAATCATTAACCCTTATAAAGTGTTTAAGGATTTTCTTTAGAGATTTAGGTTTTTAAAGATCTAAAATGACGAGATTACCCTTATATAAAATGAGAAGGACATAATTACGCATTCTTAAAATTGAAAAACAACACAATATTTAAAGCAATATTTATATTAAATAATATGATGTTTTCCATAAATAAATATATAATTGTAATTTTGGAAGTAATCCTATCTGTCAACTATTATATTTAAAGTTGTTGGCTCATTTTAGGTGGATGTAATAAATTGTTGTGTATTCAATGTTATTAATAAAAAATTAAGTAATAAAATATGTCTTATTACTACTAACTATAATTGCAGTAACAAGATATATATAATACATAAACAATAAAACATACGAATCGAAAATTCACAATTTAATCCGCCACATTGCGCGGGCAACCTTCTAGTTTTATCTTAAGTGCGCGACATATGTTAGTTATTAATTAAATATTACTAATTGCTTTCGTTAATTAATTATTACTAATTGCGATAGGTAAGCATTGGAATCTGTAATTTGGATTTTTGGATGGGGATGTACCAACTTATTTAAGTTTTTTTATTTATTCATGTAAAATTTTTAACGATTATTAGCTTTTATTTGACCGCATGGCACACGGGTGCAATAAACTATTTATTGTCAAGTCACTGTCGTAACAATAATAGAATTATTGATGCCCTCCCAAAGTCCGAATGGATTAGGATCGCATTCGGAATGAGAATATGGTTTTTCAAGTTCAAACTCTTTCTCATTTATCGATTTCGCATCGAATGGTAAACCGAGCGGTTTCATGGCATGTTTGGCATGGAAATCCCGTTGGAGGTGGATATTTTGGAGAGGATGATGATGATGCTTTTTTACTTTAGATTTCGTTGTTGTTTATCTTTCGACTCTTTCTTAGAGGAAGTACGTGGTGTTGTTTGTTGTCCCTCAATTTGAGGGCAGTGGCGAAACCAGGAATAAATCTTAGAGGTTGCAAAATTTTTAAGTATATAAACTACACAACTAAAGCAAACTGAAATATATGATTTCATTGAATAAGGCAGTCACATTACAAAACAACCAAAATAAATAACATGTCAAAGCCCAAACTAAATAACCAGTACACAGTAGCTACTAAACTAATACTAGTAATATTACTAATACTACAAGACTACTACTACTCTGTTAAAGCCGGCATAGTAGCACAAAAATATTAACCATGTTGAACTATTTAATCACCAAAAAAATAAAAATAAGCCGATATAATCAGCAGCTCATCATCTTGAATCGAAAATAGCAGCATAAAGATAAGGACCACCTCACCAGATCATCCATCCATTTAGGACAAAAGTACATCAAAAGTAAGATATCAATCGAATCTAAATTTGCCCTCGTCGTTCACCCATAACTTGAAAACGACGAATAACAGCTTCATCCGAAACATTTTTTAGCTCTTCTATTTCTACGGCACATACGAGAGCATTGTTCAAGAATTCATCTCCCATTCGATTGCGCAAATTTGTCTTTACTAACTTCATTTTTGAGAAACATCTTTCAACCGTAGCCGTCACAACGGGCAAAACTAAAGCTAACTTCAATAACCGATAGACCAAAGGAAACATACTATGTAAATTTGCCTTGACCATGGTCAGCAAGACCATTCAAATCAGCAAATATTTCATCATTTCTCATAATATTGTAGCAAACTTCAAGTTGACCGGGAAGATCATCGTGATCCTTACTATTAAAATCTTTTGGGTACAACTCACTCAACTTTATTAACTTCAATTGAAAAGTAACAAAGCTTTGAACAATTAAACATGGGAATTACAAAATTACAAACTGATATAGAACATAAATCGCAACATGTATTCACTAAATAAAAAATCATATATAAAAACCTAACCCTAAAAGCTTAAATTGAAAAATACATGGCGTAATTTTTTCTGTTGAGGCAACATTGTTGTATAAGTATGATCTTTGAACCTTCAAATATAATTGGATTCTTTCATTAGTTCAAGTTAATTGATTTTGTATACTTGTATTGCTGCCTGCCGACTCTCAATAACTAAAATAAAGTGGTTAATGAGAAGCTTCTTGCCTTCTTCAGTTCTTTCGTATTGCATAATCGTAAAAAAATAATGAGTAATAATTTTGGAAGATGGGCTGTAATTATTAAATATGGGCCTTTTTTTAAATAATGGATCATTTGGGATTTGGGTCCATGTATAGCAATTTTGGATAATAATTATCTGTAGCAATTATGATGTATTAGAAAGAAAAAAAATCACACAAAATATTTTAATTCCATATGTGGCATGTGCAACCCCATGATCTCAAGCAGCTCCGCCACTGTTTGAGGGTATGGAATTTTCTTTTGTTCAAAAGATAGCCTAGGGATGGCAAAAGGACCCGAATCCGACGGGATCCTCGAACCCTATAACACACCACTCTTTGATGACATTTTTTTTTCAAAGTTCGGAAGCGAAATTCTTTTCATATATTACATAGATAACATAATGTCATCAACCAAAACCAATTTATAAATATCAACTATTAGTGTACAAACCATTATATTATATATGGGCAATATATATAAAAGTATCAAAACAATATCAGAGTGCCATGGCCAAACATCATCCAGCCCACTCCCTGCCCAGCCCAAAATCGTCTCAAGACCTGTAAGTAGTAGATAACAGGATTAGCACGAAGCTAAGTGAATAAACCTGTAACAAACAGTTTGACTTAGCTACAACAATATTAATTATCAACTAATAACACATAGACACTACATTATCAAGAGGATCGGTGGTCCTTGTGGCGCCCTCAACCTGCGGTGGCCCACCAAGCGACACTTATGATCACTGCAGGCCAACACAGTGATTTACCGATAACTGATTGTTACCTTTACTCAATATGTGTTCCATTCTCAACACATGATTACAAATCTCACATTGACTAACTATGTCACAACCAAATCACACTGAAGTTCCAAGTCTAATCACCTGTCAACTTCAATCCAAACACTCAGCTGACTAAATCACTGAGTCTTCTGCTTATCTGAAAACACAACAAAACACTTGAGTTAGTTACTCAATTCTATTCTTGTTTCGATTAAGTCAATATAGTCATATATCAACAATAGAACACTTTGCATATTAAGCATATAACAACTAGCTTTATGTATACTTGCATTATAACAATGTTCATCAATCATATTAACCAAATTATAAGTTCCAAGTCACTTTTATATGTGTTACTATAACATCTATATACAATATCAGCCTGCACCACATAAACAAAAGCCTAAACTGATATGCAGACACAAATCGCGGCGCAACCATCTACAATCGCATCGTTATTTAACATTGGTTGCGTCGCAACCCTGTACCATCGCGTCGCGATTCAGATAAGATCGTGTCGCAACCATGATAGATCGCATCGCGATCTGCATCGGTGAATTTTCACCCTGAACCTGTACCTGCTGCTGCACGAACATACTCACCAAATTTCCACTTTCCAGCATGCCAAAACAGTTTTAACACTCAATTAACTTCAACTAAAACATGTAATAACATACAACAAGTTCAAGCATCTTGTGAGTCCCTAATCACTATTATGCTAGTGATTGTGAATCGTTAACAGTGAGTTAATTGTAGAAGGGGGGGTTGAATACAATTAAAAACTTTTCTGTTATAATGTGTTAGCTTGTTTAGCAAGTTTTTAACCGTATTAAAGTGACAGCAATATGAACACAGATATATATAAGTAAGATAAGCAGTTCAGTTGCTGATGCGATTCTAGCTGAAAGATAAATTCTTTTATTGATAAAATTTATCTCTTGTTGATTGCGGAATAGATTAGCCAAAGCTAATCTAAATCAAACAATACAGCTATTACAAAAGGAGATGAACAGTAGTGGACAAACACGTTAACTGCTCACTCGCCGAGGTAAACTAATAGTGGACAAACACGCTACTAGTTCACTCGCTGGTGTTTGCTTGTATCTTAGACAAACTAGTTACTGACAAACAAGTAACAATACAAACAATCGACACAAAATGAAGTTCAACATACTACACTATTTATAGACGCTGAAATCCTTAATTTCCGGATCTGGAAGGACACGTGTCGCTGCTTTATTGGTGAGGTAGTTGAGATGTGATACATCATGGCACGACATTCTGTCTTGGGAAATATCACCTTGTACCATAAACCAATCAGATGCTTCCACGTTACTCTTTTCAAGTTTCGAGGAACACGTGCTGCGCCGTAATAACGCCGAATGTCAACTTCTTATGTAATGCGGCATTTAATGCTGCAGTCACTGATAGAAACAACAATTCTCCTCATTCTCGATGTGAGCCAACATGCTCTAAAGAATGACTTGAACAGCTAATCTTCAGTGACTTCTTTTATTCAGCAGAAGAGAGAACTCAAGAAGACTTGGAGACTCTCGCTGATAGATGAGTATCAGCGACACACATAGTTGAGTCTTTTATCTTGATAAGATCTTCATCTACTGGTTTAAGATATGAACAGCGGCCATAAACTTCAGCAACAGGAGCTTGACTTGAATCATTTTCTTCATGGAACATTATTGAGAGGATCAGAGACTGTGAACATATAGCATGATCAGTGACTTCACTTATCAGCGATTAATGACTCAACAATCTCCTATATAATCTCCCCCTTAATCCTTGTGATCAGTGACCACTTGAGTTCAGCGATCAGTGACTCAACAATCTCCCCCTAAATGGTTTAAGTCAAAGCTCCCTTAGACAAACTTGTCGCTGAAAGTTTTAGTCTCTGATGATAAGTTGGTTGCTCAGAGACTTGAACTTGTAAATTTGTGTTGTTGAAAGGTTTTTAGTCTCTGACGGTAGGTTGGTCGCCCAGAGACTTGTACTTGTAGATTTTCTGTGTCAAGCCTCATTTATATCATTGAATAAATATTTACAGAAGCTAACTATTACAAAAGATCTAATTTATTTATCTCTCCACATCTCCTCCTCTTTCACTATGCCAAGCTCAGCTTCAAGTTCATACTTGTCTTTGGAGGGCAGGTATCTGAATTTTCTTGCCAAGGCTTCATCGAGAATAGCTTTTCTAGATTCTTGAATTTGTAGGAAGCATGCTAGCTGACCTGATTAGGTGTATGAGTTGTTCTTGATCAACCTTCTCAAGTTCAGCTTCTCTCTGAAACCTAAGGGCACCATTTAAGTCCCTGTATACCAGACCCTTCTCCCCCTCAGTGACTTCATGTCCTTCAAGCTTTGGCACACCAGCAGGAATAGATAGATTTAACCTTGAAGTGTTGGGGATTCGATAGATGCTGCTAGTGCCTGACCTATACCTTGGGCTTGGTGGCTGAACAATCTCTTCACCAAATGTGACAGTATCTTCTGGTCTGAGAAGTTGCAGTGACACCATCTTTTGATATAGCCTATCAATCTCTTTCAGGACATCAGCTTTAGCTGCACTTGTAGAGTGGCTGATAGCAAGCCTGATTTCATTCCATTCTTCTCTGTGCGGCTTGCATACTTGATCAAGTAGCATGGCTTGAGTCTCTGAACCTTTTTGAATGAGTAGCTGAGGTTGAGATTGATTCTTAGACTTCTTCAATTTTACCTTGGTAATAGGTGCATGGTTTGATCTCCCTGTCATTCGGGCAACAAACCTCTTTCTATCTATCTCATCCCATTTTCTATCTACTGCAGTTCTAACAGCTCCCCCTTTCTTTTTAGAGCTCTTGCTAGCTGATGTTTTCAGTTTCTGTTGCTCTAGCTCACTCTCTTCTATCTCAGCAAGTACCCTGGCAATTGCAACATCAAACTCTTCTTGTTCTTGCTTTTGTTTAAGCAGTCTGGCCCTTTCATTAGCATCTTTAGAGCTCAATTCCAGTAGGTATGCTCTGTCAGCATCTGATTGCTCTTTCAGCAACCTTTTCCTTTCTTGTTCCTCTCTTAACTCAGCCTAA
The DNA here is from genome assembly GCA_963422505.1 of Pseudognaphalium luteoalbum. Lineage (NCBI taxonomy): Eukaryota > Viridiplantae > Streptophyta > Magnoliopsida > Asterales > Asteraceae > Pseudognaphalium > Pseudognaphalium luteoalbum. Next base: position 6,142,547 of record OY730194.1, read on the forward strand.
AAGGTTATTTTCATTATCATCTCCTGCTCCCTGTCCTGTCTTGCCTTTATCTTTCTGGCAATTCGCTGTTCTTTAGTTTCATCAGGACAGAGGCTTTCTGAGGCTGAGTCAGAGGAAAGGCATGCTGTAGGAGAAGTGTCTGAAGTGGTAGTGTTGGAGGGAGTTGTTGTGGAGATTGGTATTATTGTTGTTGGGGTAGGTGTGGTTATTTGGGTTGTTGTAATTGTAGTTGCTGTGGGTGAGGGTAGGTTTTGGGTTGCTGGTGTAGATGAAGGTACAGTTACCTCAGATATGACAATATGTGATTGAGGGTCACTGACCTGTTGTTTCTTTGATGGAGGAGTAGATGCAGGAGAGGTGTCACTGGTCCTTTTTCTATTAATGACAGATGATATGGGTTGCTGATCCTCCATATTTACATCATCTTCATCTTCACTTTCTGAACCCTGACCATTTCCATGGCCACCTCCCTGACCATCATCACTGTTGTCATCATCATTATCATCAGCATCATGCATGATGGTATCATCTTCCTCATCATCAGATGCATCATCTACTACCTCCCTATTCATCCACTCCCAGCGAGCCAATTCATAGCTCACTGAGGTACCCTCTAACCTAGCAGCCTCATCCACTGCCCATTGCTGTACCAGCCCATTATAATTCCTGAGCTCTTCAGCACCGAACTCAGGAAAGCGTTCAGCGACATCCACCATATCAGTGGCTATCTCCATATCCACCCAATACAGTTCAGCAACTGCAAGGGCTTCCAACTCCGGTTGTTCAGCGATCGGACGCAGTGCATAAGTGTTGAGCACAATGTCCCTGTGAGCTTTGTTTGACAGCGGATCAGTCATCTTATGTGGCATCTCAGGATCAGAGACAATGTCATCTTCTTCTTCACTCTCCCCCTGACTGGTTCGCTCAAACTGATCTACTGCCCTAAGAATTTGTTCAGTGAAGGTAGCATTTTCCTCTCGCAGGGCAGCGACCTCAGCTCTAGTCTTTGTAAGCTGTGAAACAACCTGTGGAAGCACCTTGATAACTTTGTCAGTGTTGAACAGATAGTTGGATACAGAAATAGCTAAGTCATTTTGGTTAGTGGTGAGTTGGGCAATGGCAGTGGCATGAGTGGTAAAGTTTGTGGTGGAGGTGGAGGCTAGCTCAGTGACTGCATGGTTTATTGCAGCACTAGCATCAGCTACAGTTTGTACCATCTCACTAACAGATGTGCTCCATGGTTCAATGGAGTTGTAGACATCAGTGAGAGCAGTAACGGCTTTCTATAAGACAGAGACATTGCCAATAAGTGCCTCACGGTCTTCAGTGAGCATCTTAATCTGGGTTTGGGATTGGGCAATGTACTCCATCAGTAGCTGATCTGATGTGGAGTGGGTGGAGGTGTTTGTCAGAGTAGTTTGGGTAATAATAATGGGGGTAGGTGTAGATTAGGCTACATGATCAGGGGGTGTGTTCTGATCAGCAGGGACTTGGATGTTGTCACTGGAGAAGGAGGTGGGGGTAAGTTCTCTGATAGGAGAGTTAGATGTGGGTAGAGGAATGGGTTGGGTATCCTCTGAGGTGTCCATGGGCATGATTTCCTCATCATCAGCTTGTGATTTAGCTGGTGGTTCATTGGAAATAGAGGTAGCGACCTGTATCTCACCATGGGTCAGTGGTGAGACATTGACAGCCGGTGCAGTGATAGATGAGAGATGGCCCGGGTCTGTAGCCAGTGGTGTGACATCAGCAATGAGTGTGTTATCACCCACTGATGTCACTAGCCCTTTGAGTGAAATGTCACCCTTTTGTGAGGATGACAAGTGGCTAGGTTGACTCAATCTGAGGGTGTGGGATGCACCCGAATCACTGCTAACAGTGGTTTAATCCACTGCAGCTGTCTGTAGTTGTCCCTTTATAGAGTCACTGGACTTTCGGGAGTCCAGTGAAGCAGGTAAGGTTGAGGGTTTAGCAGGGTGCCTTCAGCAACTGAACGTACAGTCACTGATTCACCACTGGCATCCGTAGATGTCTTCTTTGTGCTATGTCCCTGATCCTTTAATGTCAGGGACCCTAATTTGGATTTTTTCTTAGGAGCAGTTGGTGGTTTCTTGAGTGGTGGTTGACCAACAGTAGTCACTGGGGGTGTGGTCAGTGACGTGGTCGATAGGGGGGGCAGCAACTGATATATGTACAGAAGTTACAGGCTGGGGTGCAAGGATCCCTGGGTGTTTCATAAAAGTGGGTAACACCGCAGTCGCTGGTTTGGCAAAGATTTGAGATCCTACCAGGGTCGGCTCAAAACCTTGAAAAGATACCCTATCATAGGCAGCAAACTGATCCCTGAAGATCAGTGAGAGAAACCTAGGGTAGGGTACATATTTGGCCCTGGCAGGCTCAGCGACTTTGGTGATCAGTTCATTAAAGATCACACTTGCATAGTCAACTCGTAGAGAGTTGACCAGTGATCAACTGATCTGGGCCTCCAGGGAGCTGAATTGATCATAGCTCCCTGATTTTGTACCCAAAGATTGGATGAAATTGGTGAAAATGGCATTCCAAACACCATCCATTTTTGTTTCGTGGACCGTAGAGTACATACGGTTGCCACTGCCATCGACTGAGTATTTACACTCAATCTCAGTAAGATCGACGAGGCCTTGTTTGGCTACGTCGCTCTCTGGCAGCGACTCGTATGACTCATAGGTCGGGAGTTGTAAAATGGACCGGATGGTGTTGGCAGTTATGGTGATGGGATGGGTACCATTGTCTATAAAACCCTGGAGTTGTGAAACACCAGAGACGACAGAGTGAGTGCAGGTATACCAGAACTCACTGAGCCATTCTGGGTTCATTTCCCCAGGAGACAAGGTAAGAGCAGGGAGGATAAAGTGATTTTTAAGAAAGTTTATCACCTCCGCATACTCAGGTTTAGGGCAGGTTACATTTCCCAAATAGTTAGATTTGGGAACTGTAACAACAAGCGTCTCACTGACCGCAGAGGCTCGAAGAGCTTTAATCTCTGGGGTCGGTGTGTAAGCATTGTTGAAAAACTTAGTTCTTGCCATTTTTAATAAAATTAAGTTTTGTTTTTGCTTTTGCAAAGAAAAATGAAAAAGATGAAATTTTGAAAATAAGAAGCGTAAAGAATGAGAAGGAAGATGAGTCTCTGCTTTTATAGGGTTACTGACGTACAGATTATGTGGTCAAAACGAGTATGTACGTGGTCAAAAAGTGGTGGTTGATGGTAGGGGAGTAGGGTGATGATGGTGGTGAGTGGTAACATTAAATGGTGATGGGAGTGGTACGCCGGAAAGGTATACGAGGTGTCAGAAAAAGTGTACCTTTTCGAGTTCCCATGAGATATTTAATAAAGCATTTATTAGGAATATAAATCGTTAAAAAATTAAATACAAAATGTATTAAATGTAAGGAATATATGTCGAAATAAATGCCATATTAAATAAGAACAAACTTCGCTGATACATTACGTCTCAGCGAGATGAAAATAAGTTATATCTTAAAATAAAATAGATATCATGTCTCATATTTGATTTCGCTGATCAGATTACAACTTAGAATACTAATCTAATCAGCTAGCCAAATTGTGAAGCATAAGACATATTTTATTTATGTGATATAAAGAGTTTTCATGTGCAGTTACAAAGTATATAATTTATTGATCATAAATATGCTAACTTATTGTTCTTGCTGATTACATCAGTGAGAATAATAGGCCAGCGAGTTAGAATTATAAACCATATATTCTGTAAATACCTTTTATTAAACAATCAGGCTTAATCATTTAAGTTCAACATTCCCAACTCGCTGATGAGAAAGGTGAATCTTTTCTCATCTAAAGGTTTTGTAAATATGTCAGCGAGTTGGTAATCAGTTGGAATGAAATGCAATCCAATGTCACCTTTCATGACGTGGTCCCTGATGAAGTGATATCTGACATCAATGTGCTTTGTCCTTGAGTGCATCACAGGATTACTTGCTATGGAAATAGCACTTTGACTGTCACAATAAATTGGAACATTGCCAAGGTCAAAACCATAGTCAGCAAGTTGATTCCTCATCCACATAATTTGAGCAGTGCAAGCTCCAGCAGCGACATATTCAGCCTCAGCAGTAGAAGTTGAGACAGAATTTTATTTCTTGCTTGACCAGCTTACAAGCTTTTCTCCAAGAAACTAACAGCTATCAGAGGTACTCTTTCTGTCCATTTTGCATCCAGCATGATCAGAATCTGAATATCCTTTCAGTGAGAAATCTGAACCAGATGGGTACCAGAGACCAAGATTTGGTGTACCCTTCAGATATCTGAATATTCTTTTGACAGCGAGCAAATGGGACCCCTTTGGATCAGCTTGATATCTAGCACATAGACAAGTAGCAAACATAATGTCTGGTCTACTAGCAGTTAAATACAGCAGTGACCCGATCATTCCTCTGTAAGCAGTGATGTTTACAGATTTACCATCAGGGTCAGCATGTAATTTTACTGCAGATGACATTGGTGTAGCAAGGGATGAGCAGTTGGTGAATTCAAATTTCTTTAATAAATCTTTAACATATTTTCCTTGATTTATAAAAATACCAGTCTTGGTTTGCTTTATTTGCAGGCCAAGGAAAAATGTTAGTTCACCCATCATGCTCATTTCATAACTTTTAGTCATGAGGCACTGAATTCCTTGCACAAGTCATTGTTAGTAGACCCAAAAATAATATCATCAACATAAATTTGAACCAATATAACATATCTCTTATCTTTTTTGATAAATAGAGTGCTGTCAATTTTACCTCTGACATACCCACATTTAGTTAGGAAAGTAGAGAGAGTGTCATACCAAGCTCTAGGAGCTTGTTTTAGTCCATATAAAGCTTTTTCCAGCTTATAGACATAACTTGGATGCTTGGGATCAGTGAATCCAGGTGGTTGCTTCACATACACTTCTTCCTGCAGCTTTCCATTCAAGAAGGCACTTTTCACATCCATTTGGTATACCTTGAACTTCTTGTGAGCTGCATATGCTAAGAACAAACTGATTGCTTCAAGCCTAGCAACTAGTGCAAAGGTTTCATCGTAGTCAATTCCTTCTTGCTGACAATAACCTTGTGCAACCAGTCTGGCCTTATTCCTTATCACAACACCATCAGCATCCATCTTGTTTCTGAACACCCATCTTGTTCCAATCACAGATTTCCCAGATACTTGAGGTACTAACTTCCACACTTTATTTCTTTCAAACTGAGATAACTCATCTTGCATGGCAGCTATCCAGTGATGATCAGTGAGTGCCTCGTCAATCTTTTTGGGTTCCATCAGTGACACAAAGCTTACAAACAGACAAAAGTTAGCAGTTGCAGATCTGGTCTGGACCTTGGATTGTGGATCACCAATAATCAATTGATTATCAATATGTCTAGTCCATTTAGTCACTCGCTGAGGTTCAGCAGTGACTTGATTATCCAGAGATGATCCACCAGACACATCAGCGTTAGAAGCATGATTAATGTTTAAGCTTTGATTTGGACAGTGAGTGTTATAATTTTGATGCAGATGATGAGATGATGATGATGATGGGATATCAATAGGCAAAGATGAAGTTCCTGAATCATTCTTAGCTAAAGTAGAGCCAGAAGTGCCTTCAGGGACATCATCTTCCCTTTCAGAATCTGATGGATGAATCTCATGCTTGTCATCACTGATTGTATTAAAAATAAGATTTTCATAGTCTTTTGGATCAGTGAGTGATTTATCATAAGATTCATCAAAGGTAACATCCATTGATTCTTCAATACATTCCATTCTTTTATTATAAACTCTGAAAGCTTTTGAAATGATTGAGTAACCAACAAATATACCTTCATCAGCTTTGGGATCAAACTTTCCTAAGTGATCTCTCTTGTTTAAGACATAGCAGGTACTGCCAAAAACATGAAGAAAACTTATGTCAGGTTTTCTCCCCCTTAACACCTCATAGGCTGTCTTATCATGTCTCTTGACAATCAGAGACCTATTCTGAGTGTAGCAGGCAGTGTTGACTGCTTCAGCCCAGAAATGGGTCTTAAGACCAGCATCTATGAGCATTGACCTTGCTGATTCAATCAAGATTCTATTTCTTCTCTCTGCAACACCATTTTGTTGAGGTGTTCTTGGTGCAGAGAAGTTTTGAGAAATACCTTTTGAATCACAAAAACTTTCAAGGTCAACATTTCTAAATTCAGTGCTATTATCACTTCTTAAATGTTTAACTGAACAATCATTTAAGTTTTCCATCTTTTTGATAAAGGATATGATTTCCTGTGTTGCATTACTTTTGGCTTTGAGAAAGAATACCCAAGTATATCTGGAATATTCATCCACAATTACCAAGCAATACCTTTTACCACCAAGACTGGGAGAACTCACTGGACCAAATAGATCCATATGCATCAGTTAAAAACATTCTGTCACTGAAGATGTTTGATTGCTTTTGAATGAAGAGCTGTGATGCTTTCCCTTCTCACATGCTGAACATAGCTTGTCTTTGTCATAAGCTAGCTTTGGAAGACCATTCACTAAGTCATTCTTGCTGAGCTTGCTGATGGCCTTGAAGTTCAAGTGAGAGAGACGCTTATGCCATAACCATTTTTCTTCTGAAACGGTTCTGGAATAAAAGCATATTCCTGATTGTGCTGAGTCCATATTGACTACATATGTATTGCCTTTTCTTTGAGCAGCCAGGACAGCACTTCCATTCTTGTTGTAAACAACTCCAGCTTCATGATCAAACAACACTTTATTTTTGGCATCACAGAACTGACTAATGCTTAATAAATTATGCTTCAGTCCTTCAACATATGCCACTTTCTTAAACATAACATTACCATTGGTCAAGACCCCATATCCTCTGGTCTTACCAATGTTGTTATCACCAAACACTACATCAGGACCTCTTTCATCCTGGTAGTCACTGAGCAAGGACTTACATCCGGTCATATGTCTGGAACAACCACTATCCAGATACCAAATTGTCTCTCTGAGAATGCCCTTGTAGAGAGTCTCTGGATCCCAGCCAGATGTTGAACATTTCTGTGCTACTTCTTTGATGTCTTCATGAAAAGCAGCATCATCAGCCATCAGGCAGTAATCCCTGTCCATACAGATCATAGCTTCTTCTTCATCAGATGATGAAGTTGAGTCAGAGTCGCTGATGGATCCTTCTTCAGCAATAAATCTTTTATTCTTTTTCTTGGACTTGGACAATTCCTTCAGCTTCTTGTACTTTGCTTTGTACTTGTTGTACTTGTCATTTCTGAAGCTGGGTTTTTGATCAGCGAAAGAGTTGACAGCTTTCGACCTGCATTCAGCTGCAAAATGGCCAGGTTTGCCACATTTGTAACATTCACCTTTTGATTTAGAAACCTCATTTGATAAAGCACTAGCAGATCTGTTGAATCTGTTGTTCTTTCTGAAATTTGCAACCATCATGGCCATATCTCTCTCTAGCTTCTCAAGTCCTTCGTCATAGCTGACTTCTGACTGATCATTAGCATTACTGCCTTCTTCTTCTGCGATCAGTGACTTAGAGCTCATCTTGGTGAGCTTTACTTTCTGCTTCTGGTCAACTTCATCAAGCTCAACTACAAGGGCATTAGAAATTTTTTGTCCTCCTAGTGCAGCACGAATGTGCTCACCTTGATGAGCTAGTTTTTCAGATTGTTCCCAATTAAGTAAAATTCCATAAACTTGAGTCAGATTGAGAAAGTTATAATCATTTCTTTGTCTTATGCATGTTGCAATGGTTCCCCAGATTTTCCTAGGTAGTAATTCTAGAAACTTTTCGACAACAAATCTCTGGTCCTTTCCTATATTTGCTTTTTCCATTTTATTAATTAAAGCTTGATATCTAGTATAGATAGATGCCAGTGATTCATTGGGTTCCATAGCAAACAATTCATATTGACGAGTTAGATTAACTTCTCTACAGCGAATTATATCAGGAGTTCCAATATATATGTTTCTAAGAGTATCCCACATATGTTTCGCTGTATTGCACAATCTAATGGACTCAAACACTTCATCAGGAAGTGCCATGCTTATATAAATTTTAGCTTGTTTATCCAGCCTTACCATACGTTTATCCTCATCTGACCACTGTTCCTCCCTTTTGGGCATAACCATTTCAGGTATAGCAGGAGTAGTTGCAGTAGCTGCAACTGCAGGAACAATAGTAGTTGGGGTGTATGGACCATCAGTAATTATAGCACAAAGACGATCATCAGCAAGATCTAAGAACATCATCATCCTGGACATCCAGGTTTCAATTCTAGATGGATCAAAAGCCGGTGGTTTGGTAGTGGATCCATTTCCCTTCTGGTACTCAGAATCAACACAGCTGTATTTAACCGATTCCATTGCAAATCTGATTTAATTATATTTAAGCCAACTCTGCTCTGATACCAATTGTGAGTCCCTAATCACTATTATGCTAGTGATTGTGAATCGTTAATAGTGAGTTAATTGTAGAAGGGGGGGTTGAATACAATTAAAAACTTTTCTGTTATAATGTGTTAGCTTGTTTAGTAAGTTTTTAACCGTATTAAAGTGACAGCAATATGAACACAAATATATATAAGTAAGATAAGCAGTTCAGTTGCTGATGCGATTCTAGCTGAAAGATAAATTCTTTTATTGATAAAATTTATCTCTTGTTGATTGCGGAATAGATTAGCCAAAGCTAATTTAAATCAAACAATACAGCTATTACAAAAGGAGATGAACAGTAGTGGACAAACACGTTAACTGCTCACTCGCCGAGGTAAACTAATAGTGGACAAACACGCTACTAGTTCACTCGCTGGTGTTTGCTTGTATCTTAGACAAACTAGTTACTGACAAACAAGTAACAATACAAACAATCGACACAAAATGAAGTTCAACATACTACACTATTTATAGACGCTGAAATCAGTAATTTCCGGATCTGGAAGGACACGTGTCGCTGCTTTATTGGTGAGGTAGTTGAGATGTGATACATCATGGCACGACATTCTGTCTTGGGAAATATCACCTTGTACCATAAACCAATCAGATGCTTCCACGTTACTCTTTTCAAGTTTCGAGGAACACGTGCTGCGCCGTAATAACGCCGAATGTCAACTTCTTATTTAATGCGGCATTTAATGCTGCAGTCACTGATAGAAACAACAATTCTCCTCATTCTCGATGTGAGCCAACATGCTCTAAAGAATGACTTGAACAGCTAATCTTCAGTGACTTCTTTTATTCAGCAGAAGAGAGAACTCAAGAAGACTTGGAGACTCTCGCTGATAGATGAGTATCAGTGACACACATAGTTGAGTCTTTTATCTTGATAAGATCTTCATCTACTGGTTTAAGATATGAACAACGACCATAAACTTCAGCAACAGGAGCTTGACTTGAATCATTTTCTTCATGGAACATTATTGAGAGGATCGGAGACTGTGAACCTATAGCATGATCAGTGACTTCACTTATCAGCGATTAATGACTCAACAATCTCCTATATAATTTCCCCCTTAATCCTTGTGATCAGTGACCACTTGAGTTCAGCGATCAGTGACTCAACACATCTAATATCCATACTTTAATCACTAGTTGACATCAAGTTCATATACTTATTCTACAACCTAACTAAATCAATTATCTTTATGAAATTAGGAAGAACTACATGTAATTATCAATGAAAATTAACACAAATCAGTTTGGATTCACAATATACATCACTTTAAACATCAATCTCTTCTAATCATCTTTAACCCTAATCAACAATCAATTTTTCATGAAGAACACTTACCACTTTAAAAGATAATCAAGATATGAGATGATGATGACGATGAAATTCTGATATTGAATCCCAATTTTCAGTTTGTTACTAATATAAATTTGATTGGAATTGGTTTAAGTATAGGTATTATAGGTATAGTTCTTTCAAATGAGGAAGATAACCATTTTGGGAAAGTACATATGTCGGCCTAACTACCTGACTCAATTATTAACAGTGTAATATTATACCCGTTCTAATTCTATTGCCTGGAACCTAAATATTAATTGCGAGAAAACAATTTTAATTTACCGTGAACTAGAACTATTTAAAACAAGTAATAATTCACTAGCCACAATTAATCCTTTGACCAAATTTCCTAAGTTATAATTTAAAACACATAAGACACCATATTTAAAATATAACAAATAATAATGTTTAAAACTTAAAAAATTACCGGATTACCCTCAGGTCACAATTGCGGGTGTTACAAACCCTGAACTTTTCGGATCGGATTGGGGATGACAATTCGGATTTTGGGGTGAATTTTGGGGCACCAAATGGGTGGGATTCTAATCGGGTTCGGATTGGGAAACGGGTACTATTATTTCCGTCCCGCCCCACCCCGAAATATATACTTATAATATATATATATATATATATATATATATATATATATATCTTTCATTTATATTTATTATTATTCTTATTGGTTGCCTCCTAGACGATTAGTATTCTTATAATCTTATGAACCCGAAATCACTCTTGTTATTTTGATTACTCTTGTTGTATTGATTTGATCTTGTGATTTAGTCGGAATATTAGACCATTTTGTAACGATTTTGGTAACTCTGAAATGTAAACCTATTACTATATGTTATCTTGATTATTGTGTTCATTTGTTTTTAGAAAAAAAAATATATTATTAGTGACAATAGCTAGATAATATTGTAAAGAAAATAAGCAAAAACTTCGAATTTAGAGTATTATCAATGTGGAAACAGTGTTAAGACATCGATGTCTCCGGTGGGGGACTCCGATCCCTGTTAAGGTTTGGGGGAACTTATATCCTCAATGGGGTGCCCCGATAAAATCCCTATTGGAGTTTGGGGAAGATATGGGGATATTTTTGATTAATGGGTTTGGGGATGGGGTTATCACTCCCCGTCTCGAACCCGCCCCATTGCCATTCTTAAGAAAACCTTTAAATTATGGATTGAGGGTGGGGTTTAGATGAGAATAAAAATTTGTGTGGGAATGGGGTAATCAATCTCAGCCACTTATTTTCATCAAATAATTATTTTCACAATCTTTTTTAAAATTAAATATCTCACAAATGACAAGTCAAAAAATTATAAAAATTGCATCATAAAATTTAGCGTTTTATGCTCTTCGATTTGCCGTTACTTAAGGCATAATTTTGACAAAAAAAATTTCCATTTTTTGGTAGGTTTACAAATTAGTAACACGTGTATTAGTGTTGCGTTTATGGTTTAGGGTTTGAGGTTTAGGATTTCGGGGACGAAATTAACACATGTGTTACTACTTTGTAAAACCCACCACAACCACAAACTAAATGTACAGCCAATCTCTAACTCTAACTATAAATTAAATATACACCAATCACTAACACATGTGAAACTACTTTGTAAAACCTATCAAAAAATGAAGAAAAAAAAGTTGTCAAAAGTATGCGTTGAGGGACGGCAAATCAAAGAGGAAAAAATGTCGAATTTTATGGTGCAATTTTTATGATTTTTTGACTTATTGTTTGAGTGATATTTGTGTTTAAAAAATGTTGAGGAAATGAGTATTTAATGAAAATAAATGGTTCAGATTGATTCCCCTATTCTCATTCAAAATAATTGCACTAATTTGAACCATATTTTATGAATTGAACATCACAAAATTAAAAACATAATGAATTGATATAAATTATAAAAGTAAGATATAAATTATATAGGCAAGATTGTTGAGGGAAGGAGGATAATTTCGTATCATATTCATCTATACAATGTACTTGTTTACGTTATGATACACCTGATTTTCAAAATTATGATGCAACTGATTTTAATATTGTGATTTACTAGAGTCTTGAACTCTATTAGTCTATTATGCATTCATAGTTAAAGGGTTCTGCAACGTAGTTTATAACTATTTGGATCTTAATTAATTTAGAACAAAATTTTATTGTATGATTGTTATAAACGAGGGATAAGTATTTGTAAATGTACTTAACTTTTATAAAATGTTTATAGTATGTATCTAACTTATAACATTTCTATTGTATGTATCTAACTTTCAGAAATCTTTATTGTATGTATTATACGATCTTTTTGATGATGTGTCCTTCCTAAAATGTAATAATTGTCATCCATATAAATTAACACGTCATCAAAATACCATTTGATACGTACAATAGAGATATTTGAAAGTTAAATATGTATAATATACGTGTTATAACTTAGATACATACTATAAACTTTTTTTACTAAAGTTGAGTACATTTACAAATACTTATCCCTATAAATAAATGTGTATGATCAGATACCACAAAAAACAGTAATCGGTTGGTGGTGGCCAACGACGGGTTGATAGAGGGTGTCATTGGCGGAAACAGTAGGTGTTAAAGAAGATATGTAGAGAGTAAATTTCATGATTGGTCTTTGTGGTTTAAAGGGTTAATGTACATATTTGTTACTGTACTCTGCGAAAATGTTCATGTGAGTTACTGTACTTTTAAAATATGCAATTGGATTACCGTACTTGTAAAAATGTTCAATTAGGTTACAAAACTTTCAGCATAGTTCAATTAGCTTACTGTACTTGTATAAATGTACTTAACAATGTGCAATTAGGTCACTAAAAAAACAAAATTAAGCAAAACTAGGCGTACTGATACTTTTTACAAGTACGGTATGAAATTGAACATTTTGTAAAATTTAGTAACCCACATGAACATTTTTGCAAAGTACAGTAACGAATTTGTACATTAACCCTGGTTTAAATGTCTTTACGAAAATCATCTATCGACCTTTTCTTTTCACCGTTTTGGTCCAAAAACTAAATTTTTATCTCATAAACCGCCCTTAGTCAACCTAAGATTATTAAAATATTCTTGTCCACACTTTTCATTTTTCTCTCCCTAATCTGCAACCCCACTACATCCAAACCACCCCCAAATAACACCACCACCACCTACTACTAGTCTCAATGCCGACGACAACCTCACATAATTAAGCTGGGAAAATTAAGTCGGAAGACAATTTTTATAAATTCGTGCAAACTACATGAACCATGAAAGTTACTCTTTATAAAATTAATTATTGCGGAGTATATTAAATTGTAATCATCACTTAACAAAATTTACTTCGATAATAAAAGTTAGGGAGAGACATTTAGGGTGCGCTTAGTTACGAAAAATTATATCCATTATATTTTACATTTTAATAAGAGTTTTGTATACTTGAAAAATTAAAGGTCATTAATTAGATTAGAAAACGCGTTTAGATGTAATGGATGAGATTTTCATTTTTCCAAATTATGAAATGTAGGGATCCACAAATCGTTAGATTCATTTTTCTTAATAAAACCTCTCTAAAAAATAACAACTTGAACACGTTTTCAATTTTTTTTATTTTTTTTTATAGAAAATTTCCATAAAAAATAAGAAGTTTTACGTAGTTAAACATATCCTTATATTTCTATCGGGTTTTTTTTGTCATTCTATCTAATTTCTGTTATGCATCGGAAGTTCGGAACCATACCCAACGAACGTAAACAAATCTATAAATATTAAAGACTATACAAACTATTGACTAAAAGTATAATATTCGTTTCATACATTCATATGTATATGCATTATTAATGTTAGTATACAAGCTTAAATACTTGGGAGTTATGATCATCCATGACACCATGCCACCATGTGAACCACATTAATGACGCTGACTTGCTACATATATATAATTATTAATTAAATAATTAATATTAATATAATATAAAATAGTAGTAATGTTTCATGCGCAATGGAAAATTGTAAAACATATACTCGTACGTCATATATAGTTACACTAGATTTTAAACTCATCTTGCCTATTCATTTATTTAGTATATGATTAATGATCCATTAAAATGTACCGATCAAAAGAATAAGTATTATGATCGTGTATGGGTTACAAAGACTATGTCTAATTTAAATATATCAAATATTATACAGTATATTAGATATGCATAGTGTTCTATGTTTAAATATTTAAATATCATGAGACCCGTGTATATACATGGGTTAGTGAATTAAAATATCATAATATAATTTTTGAACATTATAGAATATATAATTGTATTAATTATATTTTTTTATATAGTTGAGGGTTGTAATTGATTAATTTAAAGTTTGATAATATCAAAAGAAGTTTATTATTATTACGATATAGAGAAAGATTTATTAAAATTAAAGTAAATAAACTTTAAAGATAACAGAAGTGATAAAGTTAGAATTTTTTTGTATAGGTATGGACAATTATATTTAGGTTGTTTACGAATTAATTTTCCATTAATTGGAATAATTTATAAATACTTTAAATGCATATAAATACAAACCTATATAAGTATGAATTCTAAATTAGTTCGGTATATTTAACTTATCAATTATTATTTATGATGTCATCGTTTCCTAAATTTTAGTAAATTTAACAAATTTAAAAAATATGATTGGTTAATTAAATTTTTGATGACATAATCAAGTGTTTCATATACATAATTTAAGATGGAAATTGATAAATACAACAAAGTTGTTTTATACAACACATTATACAACAGTTATAACTTACTGTACAAGCAAACATAACTTTGTAGCATAAAACAAATTTGATGTTGTATTTATCAACGTCCTAGTTACACCCATCTCAATTAATTAAATATCGGCTATTAATTAAGAGTAAATTACAACAATCATACTTGTGGTATAGACAAAAGTTCATCATTGGTCCTTTCTTTTCAAAATTTCTCAAGATCATCATTTAAAATGTAATTTTGCACGCCGATGGTCCTTTATACTTAACCAAAATACCCTTTTTAGACGTTTACTATTAGTCCTTAAAGTTCACACATAATTTCACTTATGGTTCTTATTTAATAATACTTTATTTTTATTTTTAATTATTTATTTTTATATGAATTTAGAAACTTTATTATTATTATTATTATTATTATTATTATTATTATTATTATTATTATTATTATTATTATTATTATTATTATTATTATTATTATTATTATTATTATTATTATTATTATTATATTATTATTATTATTATTATTATTATTATTATTATTATTATTATTATTATTATTATTATTATTATTATTATTATTATTATTATTATTATTATTATTATTATTATTATTATTATTATTATTATTATTATTATTATTATTATTATTATTATTATTATTATTATTATTATCATCATCATTTAGGTCACTTCGCTTTACGTTATCAACGACATACATTTGACTAACATTAGTGAACAAATACTCTATAATAAACTTCAAGTTATAAATCACTAATATTCTTCACGACGTTCGTTCAATGAATGGTAATGAGTTTGTAATATATAACTTTATTTATTAATATTTTTTCAAATATTAGTTAATACATACTACGTATTTATCAATAAGTTAATTGATAATTGATAACAAACATTTTGATTTTAATTGATAATAACCATTTTGGTTAACATCACAATTATTCAACTAATATTAGCGTTAATGTTATGAGTTTAAAAAGAGATTCATCCATAAATATTAGGGTTAATTGTTTGGTTATGTATCTAACTTCGCCCTTTTTACTATTGTGTGTAACAAACTTTTAAAACATTTATTGTATACAATAAATTTGTAAAAATCCCTATTATATGTCACAACCTTTAAAACATATACTGTATACAATGAACTTGTAAAAAATCTCTATTGTATGTTGCGGGTTACCATGTGTACATGTCAAACTGAAAATGGCTTTTTAACATTGATTTGTGGCGGCACGAGCAAACTTTAGCAAATCATTGACTACCGCACCATACGATAGCGATTTTTTACAAGTTTATTGCGAACAATAGATGTTTTGAAAATTTATTACATACAATAACATTTTTTACAAATTTATTACATACAATAGATATTTTGAAAGTTTGTTACATACAATAGTAAAAAGGGCAAACTTAGATACATAACCAAACAATTAACCCTAAATATTATTGTTTATAGTATTGATTTTGATAAATAATCCATAATATTTTTATTTTTATTTTAAATTTGTATTGGTGAAAGTTAGATAAGCCGTGATGAATATTAACACTTCTCAACTTCTTTAAAAAACAATGTTTCCCTCTTGATCACTTATATAAAACAATAAAAGAATTTATATTACATACTTCGTAATGTTTGTACGAGGACTATAAATGAAACTTTTTCATAAACTTTAAGGAATAAAAGTGAATGTTCAAAAGGGGTATTTTGGTCGAATCTAAAAATTTAACGGATGCATGTTAAGTTTAATGGTCTAAAGGATTGCTGGCGTGCAAAATTGCATTGTTAAGGATGATATTGGAAAATTTTGAAAAGAAAGGACTAACGATGAACTTTTGTGCAGACTACAGGATGATCGGTGTTATTTACTCATTAATTAAATATAAAAATTAAAGAAGTTCTCGATATATGTGTAGGATGTAACCAAACCTTATTTAATTTATTACTACTACTTATATCCAATGTTTTGAAAACCGGTTCAACCGGACCGGTCGAACCGGGATTTTGGGGAAATCCAGCCGGGTGAAAACCGGTTTTGGGAGAAGTCAACTCGGTCAACGAACCGGACGGTTCGGTCAAAACCGGACGGTCCAACCGGGAACCGGACCGGTTAGACCGGGATTTTTCTTTTTTTTTAGAAAACGATGACGTGGCCGGTTTTTAGGGCGGTTGGGCCGGTCCGGTTGAACCGGTTCGACCGGAACCGGACCCCCATCCGGTCCGATTCAAAATCCGGTTTTAAAAACATTGTCTGTATCTACAACTATATTGAATCAATTCAATTTGATTAACAAATCAAACTGAAATATATCATGATCTAGCGATCGACAATATGTCTTAGTTGTTTTACTACATAAGATGTTTTTACAATGGAATAAATTAAATATATACCCAAGTTACATAATTACATATTTCTCTGAGCATACTTAAAAAGTATTGTACATCATGCATTAAATGTTTGTGTTTTGAATATATATATATATATATATATATATATATATATATATATATATATATATATATATATATATACACACACGATATTATTCAAGTTAAGTTGGGTATATGTAAATTTTCCTTTCACACTAACCAAATCCATCACACAAGTTGAGTTCGAAAATAAGGAAAATAAAACAATAGAAATACTTTCGCTTTTCATTCATAGAATATATATTTTTACTTGAACTTTTAGGTTATTTTGACTTCACATAATATTTTTTTTTTTACTTTCTAGACAGTTTTGATTGTGAAGCTAAATAGAAAGTGTTCACAATTGAAAATCTCCGTGATGGTAAACATAAAGGTTCACAATTCAATATTTTGAGATGCAAATTAAAAACTAAAACTTCCATACTATGTAATTTTTTGTAAAATAAAAAATATATCAGCTCACAATTAAAAATTTAAAATATAGGGTAAATTACATTTTTCATCCTTGTGGTTTTTCATTTTCCCACTCTTAGTCCTTTAATTTTTTTAATTACAATTGTCATCCTTATGTTTTGTGCTTTTTTCCAAGTTAGTCCTTTTACCTTTTTATTACAATGGTCATCCTTATGTTTTGAACTTTTTCCCAAGTTAATCCTTTAAGTGTATAAATGACTAAACTAGCCTTTTAAATTTCTTTTTTGATTTCGATATCTTTTCATATAATTTTTTCAGTTATCTACACCCCTTATAATTCATTTCCACTTCTTCCATAAAAACTTATCAAAAGAATATCGGAAAACCTCAAAATATTAAATCTACTTATTCTCCACTAACTACACTTTTCATTAATCAAATATCAAATCTACCAACTAAAATCTTTTTTAATTGGTTAAACATATACGTATATTGGGGACAACCCAAAATAGTAATAATAGTAATGTGGGACACATGGAGTACAATATATTTTTATTTAGAATGTCCACATTACTATTTTGGATAAGTATATGTTTAACCCAAAAAAAAATTTAGTTGATAGATTTAATATTAGATTAATGAAAAGTGTAATTAGTGGAAAATAAGTAGATTTATTATTTTAGGATTTTCCGATATTTCTTTTGATAAGTTTTTAAAGAATAAGTGAAAATGAATTATAAGGGGTATAGATAAGTAAAAAAATCATAGGAAAAAATATCGAAATCAAAAAAGAAATTTAAAAAGCTATTTTAGTCATTTATACACTCAAAGGACTAACTTGGGAAAAAGTCCAAAACATAAGGATGACCATTGTAATTAAAAAAGTAAAAAGACTAACATAAGAAAAAGCATAAAACATAAGAATGACAATTGTAATTAAAAAAATAAAAGTACCGAGAGTGAGAAAATGAAAAACACAAGGATGAAAAATGTAATTTACCCTAAAATATATGTGAAACAAAACAAAAGGATTCGCAACTGAAAAATAAACTGTGAAAGAAACGAGTGTTTTCACCGATTTTTTAAACTTCTTATTTTGATTGAAACTCAACACCATATTTGCTAACCATCAATAGTAAATTTACGTTACATTTAATTTAAGATAATTTTATTATTTCTCTTTGAAGGTCTATCATAGAAGCATTTTAAGATATCGTCATTGTAGTGTTATATCTGTCTACTTATATAGAGAACAAAATTTAGTTCACATTTTTTGATTTATTGAATTTTTTTCCTTAATCTTATCTAATCAATTTCTCGTATCTACCAATCGAATCTTTTAAGTCTATATTTATTTTACAAATCTAGATATACTGATATCCCAATCGTTTTTCATGTAGCAGTATTATTATATATAAATCTGAATATTTCAAATCGAAAAACGAATATAGTTATGTCACGTAAAGGTCCAGACAACCCATCGATTGACTTCTTTAATTTAATTCCTCACACACGGTTTCAGCATATAAGTGGGATGCCTCAACAAAACACAAATCTATACATACAATCACACCATTATCCTTCACGTTGTCTTCGTATCAAATTTCACACCTACTTATTTTCATTTTCTCAGTTTGGTTATACTTACACTTTTGATTTTAACGAATGCAAAATATGGATACCAATGATGGAAGAAACGGGTTGTCTGAAAATTACGATCGTCATGATCATTACCACTCCGACACACAAGTTGTCGGAGTGGACAGCCAATTCAATGGGCCGCCGAATAAAAGAGGTGGCAAAAAAACCACCAAGTTCAGTATTCCTGATGGCGCCCCTGCGAGCAGTACCAACATAAAACCTGATAGTAAAAATGAGTACGTAGAAGTCACGTTAGACCTTCGTGATGACTCGGTGGTGGTGCATAGTGTGAAGACCAATGGTGAAGCTGACGGGGAAGACCCCGAGATAACTTTGTTAGATAAAGGGTCGGACAAAACATCATCTTTTAGGTCGTCTGTGGCGAGAACTGCTTCATTGAAAATCAAACAAGTGTCTCAAGAGCTGAAACGGTTTACTTCGACTTCTAAACGGCCAGTTGGCCGTTTAAACAGGACGAAGACCATTGCGACTCAGGCACTCAAGGGGTTCAAGTTTATTAGCCAGAAAGACGGTGGTGGGACTTGGACAGACGTGAATGATCGGTTTGATAAACTTACTAAAAGAACCGATGGCTTGCTGCCGCGTGAACATTTTGGTAAATGCATTGGTAAGTGGTAATTCATAGTCTACATTTTACTTATGATTTATGTGTAGGGTTCTTATTTATTTCATGTAATTTGTGTTAATTTGACAGGGATGAAAAAAGAATCAGAAGAGTTTGCCGGAGACTTATTCGATTCCCTTACCCGTAAGAGGAATATTACCGGTGGCGTGATCAACAAGGAACAATTGAGGGAATGTTGGGAGCAAATTAATGATCAAGGTTTTGATTCAAGGCTACGAACTTTCGTTGATATGTAAGAATTTTTTTAACAATCCTTCTGAAATTTATTCATTTTTCTGTTTGTAGCCGAGGAAAAAAAAGTATTTTATTGTTTTTAATTAATATTAAGAAAATAAATGCAGGATTGATAAGGATGCAGATGGTAAGATTACAGAAGATGAAGTCAGAGAGGTATAATACTTGCTACGAGTATTAAGAACCATAAGGGTGGTTAGTGGTAAATTAGAATATTTGATATTAAAATGATTATTGTTGCTAATTAATTGATATCCATATGATGTAGATTATTAGCGCGAGTGCTTCCGCAAACAAGTTATCGAATATGAAACAACAAGCAGATGTATACACGGCTTTGATCATGGAACATTTAGACCCCGACAACCAGGGTTACATCTTGGTATATATCGTTTATATGTGATAACATAAAGTTACATTACAAATAGTTTGGTAGGGTAAAGTGCTAGCTAATGATGATAATGTTAATTAAACAGATTGAAGACTTGGAATCGCTACTGTTACAAGCGGCAACACATGATAACGTGAGTGGAAACGGCAAAAACTTTAGCCAACAGTTTACCCAAAAGCTGCAAGCGACGCCTTATGATAATCCTATACGAAGATGGTATGAGGAATTTAATTACTTTATACTAGATAATTGGCAGAGATGTTGGGTACTTGCACTTTGGATAGGAGTGATGGTGGGTTTGTTTACATGGAAGTACATTCAATACACGAAAAGAGAAGTCTATGATCTGTTAGGACCGTGTGTATGCATAGCTAAAGGAGCAGCCGAGACTTTGAAGTTAAACATGGCGATTATATTGTTACCTGTTTGTCGAAACACAATTACTTGGTTGAGGAACAAGACTCGGCTGGGTGTAGCAGTTCCCTTTGATGACAATCTCAATTTTCATAAAGTAAGTCTACTATATTTTCGCATTTGAAAAATGTCTTTCATACTCACAGAGTGCTCGGACGTTTTATCTATTAAACTTTTCCGAGATGAATTATTATAATCAGAACTTATTAGACACCATCTAATCTCATACATCTGTTTGAATTATTGTTAATGGGTCAACGGTTGGTGCAAGTAATTAACAACATGTATATTTGCGTGATCTTAGGCTAAAAGCATATTAGCATGGAGTGATTGTGTATATATTATAAAGTTAAGGGTTAAAAAACGCAGTATATTAAATCAATGTAATATTAGATAATCACTTTGAGTTCACACATCCAAACACCTTTTGATTGGAAAACTTTCTTAGGATCATAATAACTAAACTCTTATGGGAACTATATTGTTGTAGGTAATCGCAATAGCAATTGCTATAGGAGTCGGGTTACATGCAATATCTCATCTAACATGCGACTTCCCTCGAATAATCCATGCAACAAAGGAAGAGTATGAGCCGTTGCAACAGTTTTTTGGGGAACAGGCCAAGAATTATTGGCATTTTGTGAAGGAGGCAGAAGGATATACAGGAATAATAATGGTAGTACTAATGACTATAGCTTTTACACTTGCAACCCCATGGCTAAGAAGAAGCAAGCTCAACCTACCAACATTTCTAAAGAAACTAACAGGATTTAATGCATTTTGGTATACCCACCACCTTTTTGTTATCGTTTATGCGTTGCTCATAGTTCACGGGATCAAAATTTACCTCACCAAGGAATGGTACAAGAAGACGGTTAGTTAATTCCTTTTTGTTCTCCAATTCAAGAAATTAGATTTTAATTTTTGTGAGATTGATTAGTTTCCTAATAATTGGTATTTGTAATCTATAAACTAAACGATGTTTTGGGGATGCAGACATGGATGTATCTGGCAGTTCCAATCTTGCTTTATGCTTGTGAAAGATTGATAAGGGTGTTTCGATCTGGTGTCAAGCCAGTCAAGATAGTTAAGGTATAAAGCATGATCACTTTTAATTTGTTAACTCTATTTTTTTCATTGATACAAATGATAAGATCGATATCTAATGATCACGTACTAATGTCTTGAAGGCGGCTGTTTATTCTCAAAATTCTCGAAATGTGTTGGCACTTACAATGTCAAAGCCTCAAGGATTCAAGTACAAGAGTGGACAATACATGTTTGTCAACTGTGCTGCTGTATCACCATTTGAATGGTTAGTTGTACCTATAATATTCCGCAGTTATTATAATATAAATAAAACCTAAAATGAGAGAGAAATATTATGTAACTAATGCACTAACTTAACTATCAATACATGTCCACAGGCACCCATTTTCCATTACTTCTGCCCCTGGTGATGACCACCTGAGTGTGCATATTCGGAGTGCCGGTGATTGGACTAACCAACTAACGACCATCTTTTCAAAGGTATGCAACGTCTTATTAGGTTTGTGTGTGATTTGTAATCGTGAATCTCTCCGTGTATGAGTTTGACAACAGGGTGCATGGTGGGTTTGGAAGATACCCAACGTTATGGGTATCAAACCCACACCCTCTTATGTATCATACCCTTTTGGCCGGTTGTTGTAGTTCAAGTTGGTGATTTTTTATTTTTTTCGTGTGTTTTTTAAGTATCACCTAACATTTGACTTTTGATTGTTTATAGGTATGTAAACCTACAAGTAATGGAAAACGTGGGCTCCAGAGAGCTGAAACCAGACTAGGAGATAATACAAAGTAAGATACTTATAGTGCTTCTAGATATACAAATTTTTCCTTTTTTTAATATATAAAACCAAGCCGTATAGTATCTTAAAGTTTCCACAAAGAACACATTACCTTGCTTATACAGAGCAACAAATTATACATAGTAATATAGAATCAGTCTCTGATTTATATAGAAAGTTCTAAACCATTAGAGTAGTATATATGTTTATGTAACTCTGTGATGCGTTTTATTTAGTTATTTTTTATTTTATTTTATTTTCGAAAGGCAAACAATGCAACAACCTACCCTACGACCTACGTATTATTTACAATCACCCTCATATATACATTGCGTTCAATGAGGTCTAAACCCACAACCTCTTAGTTGATGGATTCGCATATACAAGTACACCAAAGACCCTAAACGTGATCTGTTTAACCCGATCCCATTTTGGATGCATACCTCAAATCTTAGATTATCGATGATTTTTTTGACAGGTTCCCAAATATTTTAATCGACGGACCATATGGAGCACCAGCACAAGACTACAAGAAATATGAGGTGGTGTTGCTAGTGGGTTTAGGAATTGGAGCGACCCCTATGATCAGCATCGTGAAAGACATTGTGAATAACATCAAAGCGAAAGAAGAAGAAGCCAGTGTTTTGGAAAATGGTGGCAGAATACCAAGGAAGAAATCAGGGTCAACAAGTGCAAAGAGTTTTAAAACAACACGAGCTTACTTCTATTGGGTCACTAATGAACAAGATTCATATGATTGGTTTAAAGGTATTATGAATGACGCTGCTGAAATGGACAAAGCTGGTGTCATAGATATGCATAATTATTGTTCAAGTGTTCATGAGGAAGGTGATGCGAGATCGGCATTAATTACTATGCTTCAGTCTCTAATGCATGACAAAAATGGTGTTGATGTTATTTCGGGTACTCGGGTAAAGTCTTATTTTGCAAAACCCAACTGGAGGAATGTGTACAAGCAGATTGCTGCAAATCACACAGGCTCCCGAATAGGTCAGTCCCTATGCTAATTAACTCAATTTTGATGTTTACTCAGTATAAGTAGTGAAACAGGTAGGAGGATTGGTAAGAGTTCAGAAAAAGATTGGCTGGATTAACCTACATGCTATAACATATAAAACGATGACACTGCAACGATTATTACGACGTGACGTTATATATGGCTGTCACGTCATTCAACAACTGATAAAATGATAAGTCATCACATACAATAGAAATGATTGTTTAATAATTAAAAAAATGGGATATAAATGAATAAATTCTAATGTAATTTCCCCTCTATCATCATAGAAAGCAGATTGTTGGTTCTTTAAGAGCTAAATAACCACTTAAATTCTACAGTGGCTGTTCTTATATTCAATGAGATACTTCAGATTATTTAATGTTTATAGTGCTAAGAAACTAATCTTATTGATAACGTGACAAATAAACGTGCATCATGCCAAAAAAGATATTGTGTCAAAATAGATTAAGATATTATTGACTATAATTTTATAACTAGACTGTTTTTTATAGTTTTATATCATGTCATCAAGATCGGACTGATCCATTGACAGCCCTAAATTGTCATGTTGTTATGTTTCGATGTTTCCTAACATAAACTCTTGAAATGCTGCAGGGGTATTCTATTGTGGAGCACCAGCACTAACAACAGAGCTAAAACAACTAGCTTCTGATTTCTCACACAGGACATCAACCAAATTTGACTTTCACAAAGAGAACTTTTGAAAACGTTGTTCTTATTTTCTCTGTTATGCCCGCCACAATTACCACAAGAAAATCAAGCAAGTATAATCTGTACAGAGAAGTGAATATCAAGGACGTTATGGTTTATGAGATTGTTCTTGGTTGTTGTGTTTTTTCATTAATATATCTTTGATATATTGTGAGCTGTAAAAGGATTATGCAAGGAGTATAGAGATGTCCATGATTGTTGTGACTACCAGTAGTAGCAGGATAAAATTTATACTCCCTTCGTTCTCAATTTATTGTCCACATTTTCATATGTAGAAGCTCCATATTAGTTGTTCATTTCTATATTCAACCAATTAAAAAGTCTTAAGATACTAAAGCAAAAATATTACTTCCTTCGTCCCATTACAAGTGTCTTGGTTTTTAACTTTTTAAATTATTTCCTTTTTCAACTTGGACAATAATTTTTTTGTGTGTGATATAATACTTGATGCAAAATATATGAATGAGTTGAGTTTTAAATGTATTTTCATTGAAATATTTTTCAATTAGTTTAACCGTGTAATAATTGCATTTTCAAAAGTTCTTAAAATGCTTATTTGTTATCTAAAGACAAATAAAGTTGGAAGTAGTAGTAAATAATACTGAGAAAAAATCCGCCATCAAGGATTTAAGAAAGATGGTATAGTAATGGAGTTATTTATCCTTACATCGGGTGTGGTTGGGTTGTTGACTTGTTGTCAAACTTAATCTAGGGTAAATCGTCTCGTTCGTCCTTTAAATCTACCGATTTTGTTAAAAACGTATATATTCTCACATTTTTTGTTCTGAACTTCTTCATCAATTTATGTCATTCTGTCTAATTTTATCCGTCAAATCACGTAAAGGACCAAAATAGCAGTCATCTTCCTCAACGTGTAATCTCTTTCAAACCCTAATTTTACAGACATATTCATTTTGAATAAATTCACCATCTTGGGTCCAACAAGATTTTCGAATATTAACCATATGACTAGCTAAAAATTAAACAACATTCAAAATACAAATGACACAAACTTCAAATCCTAAATATTGCTGAAGTTGGGCTGCGAATTCCTCTTTTATATTCCTTTTGGGAAACAAGGCTTAAAAAAACCATTAGGACCAGAAACTTAACCAGACACACTCACAAGATCACAATCCAATCATCGAATATTTAGGAAATATGAAGTGGATAATAGACATATGCAACTATGTCAAAAATTCAACTCAACACACTACTAGAAATCATGCCAATACCAACGACTATTTTTCAACGAACAGAGGGTCGTTGGTAAATATGGACTATACCAACGACTTCACCAACAATATTTATCAAAGCAAGCTTTTTTGAATTCCAACGACATAATCGTTGGTAAATTCGTTGGAATATTGATGACTTTTGGAGGGAAGATTCCCGTCACTTTTACCAACAATAAAATCGTTGGTCAATTCGTTGGAACTCAAATGGTTTTTGGAGGGAAAGTTCCTGCCGCTTTTAGCAACGATTAAAAGTTGTTGGTAACTATTTCAACAACAAAAAGTTTTCCAACAATGTTTGGGTCGATGGTAATAAGTTCATTTACCAACGTTTTTACCAATGACTTTTTATGAAAACTTATGTATATTTGAGAATTTTTGGAGGGAAAGTTTCCCCCATCTTTTACCAACAATCATTTATTTATTTATCAACTACTTTTAGTTGTTGGCACATTATTTTGGTTAAAAATAACAACTAAATATATTTGTAACAAAATCTATATTGTGGCCTTATTTAAGTGAAACAACTTGAAAGAAGTGCTTTATATGCCACATACAATGTGAATGACACTTGACACAACAACTCGTTCAACGACAAGGAGGTGATAATATCATGCCCTTTTATAAAAGTTACGAACTGTAATAAACCACTAGTACACACACACATAACGTATAACGTATTTTAAATATAATATATAAACACTTGATGATGTCATCAAATATTCAATTAACCAATAGAATTGATAGATTTTATCAAATTCATTAAAACTGAGGAAAAGTGATATCATTTAAAATATCTAAAGATAATATTTTAGCAAATTTAATAATATTAAAATTAGAATCCATATTTACATCTAATTTTAAGATATCCTAACTTATATGTATTTTCTATCGACCCATAAGATATATATAATTCATAATCAATAATTAATGATTAATTAAGGCTTAACGGCCCGTGTATACACGGGTTTAAAGTTTAGTATATTATGTAATACTAGTATACACACAAGGAAATTGCTAGTACAAGCACAAGTATACTACTTGTATACATACTCATGGATGCATACACACAGAGTTATACGGTATGCTCATAGAGACATACCCTTCTATAGTTGGTATATATGTATAGACATACACTCATAACATACACCACATATACACGATTGTAAATGTACATGTAAAATGATGCAACCTAGTCCAATTCGAAAGTAATTACAAACCGGAACCGGTAAACTTACAAATCATATCAACTTTAGAGAAATACAAAGGAATTGATGTAGGCCCGAGCGACGGGTGGAGCTTGTGGTTTTAATTCATATGCAAAGCGAAGCACCGATTTCTTATCTAGTTGTTCTAATTACGTCTACTTTTGATGAAATGAGATTCAACGCTCCCCTTAATTAAAGTCACGCCGTTCGATCCCCATCACTTTCGAGACATCCGAACATCACTCGTGAAAAAATAACACGTTCATAAGGAGAAAGTGATCACAACCCTTACAAGCATTGAGAGTATGATTGAATACCGATACATACAACACCAATATATATGTCTATTGTTATACAACTACCATATACGTTAGGGGTGTAATCGAGTTGAGTCGATACGTACAGTGTCAAGCTCGAGTAGATTAGAAATTAAACTCGGAGCTCAAAGCTCGACCTAGCTTTTATTTTAAAGCTCGACTTGACTAATAAACTGACACTTTCGAGATCGGCTCGGCTTGACTCGATTATCGATGTTTAAAAATATTATTATTGATATTAATCGATTCGTTCAATCTTGATTCGACTCGACGCTTTCATACTCGACTCGACTCAAAATGTATTTAATAATACGATAAATATTGCAAGCTCGATTAGGTCGCAAGCCTCTTGAATCGAGTATTGCAATACTCGTGCTCTACTCGAAACTCTACTCAAATACCTTGAGCTTGAATTGATTTGTTCAGAAACTCTCTATATAAAACGTACTATATGAAATCTGCTTTATATTTATAATTTATAATTTCAATATATTTTAAAATCAAAGAAAAAAAATAATTAAAAGGCAAGTAAATCGGATGAGATTGTTTCTTAGATCAAGTTTTTGTAAGTTTATATATTTTATAATCATAAATAAATTAAAAGGCTAGAAAAAATTACTTATTTACTTGTCCTTTTAATAGATCTTACAAAAAGAGTTGGTCTCATAAAACCTAACTAATCCATCGCTCCATCTTATCCACTCCAGCAGCTTCTCTACTCCCCCACATTGCTGCGTCAAAATAGACACCTTCAAACCACAATCTGGCCATCGCAATAGCAACCTTGTTGTAGCATTCACGGTTTGTTTTTTATTTCAATTTTTGTAGATTTCGTATTTATGTATTGGGGTTTTTATATCATGGGCTTTTTGGGTTTAGTTCCAATTATATTTTTTTTACCTTTTGTTGTCTTCTTAAAAAGCTTATGTATAGCTCGATTGAAGATACAATTGTGCTTATCTTTGTTTTTGTCTGCTATGAAAAGTGCTTATTTTGTTATTATCTACTATCAAAAGTGCTTATTTTTGTTTTTGTCTGCTATCAAAAGTTTTTAGATGGTCATTGTTTTTGCATTGTGATTTTCAGATCTATATACTAGTATTTTTTTGTTTGGCATAAAAGTTTTTGTTTGGATCTGTGTCTGTATATAAATAGAATATAAAATTGATACTTCACCACATCGACATGTTTATAATATAGGCCAAATTTTAATGTTTTTGACCTGAATATAATATTGACCTGGTCTATGATGTTTGTAAGATTATGCTAACATATTTATATTTTAATGTTTTCATCATTATTATTGCATATGTACAGACTTATGCATATATAATTGCTTACATATACATCATATATAAGTGTAATATAATATAATTTCTTACATATACATCATACATAAGTGTAATAAGTGTACAATCGAGCATACCATTTATATTGTTTTGGTGTTGTTGTGTGCATTTACATTTGGGCAGCAACCTATTGTTGACTTATTTAGGCTATTCATAACCTATAGAGCTCTTAAAGCACAACAAGATGTCAGCTGATCGAAGTTGGATGAAGCGTCGACTAGACCCTCAAGATTGCTCATTAACAGAAGAGTTTAAAACTAGAGTTAATGAGTTTTTAGATTTTGCATTTAACCATCCACGAGCTCTAGGTCGTGAAGTTATCAAATGTCCTTGTCTCAAGTGTCAGCTTATAAAGTTTCATAACAGGGACACAGTTACCAGTCACCTTTACCAATGGGGTTTTCAAAACTTTTATACTACGTGGTTCGCACATGGGGAGACGAAGACACAACAGAATCATGAAGATCAGGTTACAAATGATGATGTGCAAGGAGTGATTGAGAACCCTTATAGAGATATGGTGATTGATGTTGTTGGTCCTGACTTAAGGGGCGACTTTACGAGAGAAGCCCCAAACTCTCAAGCAACAAATTTTTTTGAATTGCTACGATATGCTGATGAGACATTATGGGATGGTTGCAAGACTCATACAAGGTTGTCAGCGGTGTCTCAACTAATGAATTGCAAGTCAGAGTACAACATGAGTGAAAGTTGTTACAATCGTGTCGCTTCTTTAGTGAGGAGCATGTTGCCACAAGATGCGGTGACACCTCAAGATTTTTATAAATCAAAGAAAATGGTGAAAGAGTTCATACTCACGTATGAGAAGATTCACGCATGTCCAAATGATTGTATGCTATACTGGAAAGAGCATGAAAATAAGATCAAGTGTATTGTTTGTGGTCATCCTCGTTTTAAAAAGGAAGACGAGGTAAAGGAAAACGTAACGAAGTGCCTTTCAAGGTGCTGCGTTATTTGCCACTTACACCACGACTTCAAAGGCTTTTTATGTCCAAGAAGACAGCTGAATACATGTCCTGGCATAAACAAAATCGTCATCCAGAAGGTGTACTCACTCACCCATCTGATGGAGAGGCATGGAAACTTATTGATCGAACTTATCCATCATTTGCTGTCGATGGCCGAAATGTAAGGTTGGGTCTCTCTACAGATGGTTTCAACCCTTTTGGGCACTCAAGTATATCATATTCATGTTGGCCGGTATTTGTTACACCATACAATCTACCACCATGGATATGTATGAGAGAAGAAGTCTTATTTCTTACTTTGATCATCCCTGGTCCTAACAATCCTGGTAATAATATTGATATCTACTTGAGGCCGCTCATTGAAGAATTGAAAATGCTTTGGAACGTTGGTGTTACAACCTATGACGTCTCCAAAGAACAAAACTTTAAAATGAGAGCTACTCTTTTATGGACTATCAATGATTTTCCAGTTTATGGCATGGTATCTGGTTGGAGTACGCACGGAAAAATGTCATGTCCATATTGCATGGAGAATACTAAATCATTTTTTCTACAACATGGTGGGAAACCTTGCTTTTTTGATTGTCACCGCCAATTCTTACCTCTTAATCATCCCTACAGAAAAGACAAAGACAACTTTTACGTTGATAGGGTTGTTCATGATGACCCTCCACCTCGTTTAGCAGGTGAAATCTTACTATCTCGATTGAGTGAGTTTCCTAAAATCACTTTAGGGAAAGGTGCAAAAAAATGGCTAGATCATGGAAAAAAGCATAATTGGACAAAGAAGAGTATCTTTTGGGAGTTGCGTTACTGGAGTACAAATTTGATACGACATAATTTGGATGTGATGCATACAGAAAAGAATGTCTTTGAAAATGTATTCAATACTGTTATGGATGTGAAGGGGAAGACAAAAGACAATGTTAAGTCTCGACAAGATTTGAAAATTTATTGTAAAAGATCTCATTTAAATCTCTTTAATCAAGGAGGAAAATCAATGAAGCAAAAAGCACAATTCTGTTTGACGAGGCCACAAGTAAAAATGATATATGAGTGGATCAAACAGATAAAATTTCCAGATGGCTACGCCTCAAACATTTCTAGATGTGTGAATTTGGATGATTGCAAGATGTATGGGATGAAAAGCCATGATTGTCATGTGTTTATGCAACGTTTGCTACCAATAGCTTTCCGAGAAGTGTTACCCAAGTCTATATGGGATGCATTGACCGAGCTAAGCCATTTTTTTTGTGACATATGTTCAACGGTCATGGAAGTGAAACACATAGAGACATTGGAGAAAAACATAGTGGAAACATTGTGTAAACTAGAGAAGATATTTCCACCTAGCTTTTTCGATTCAATGGAACATCTTCCTGTTCATTTAGCATATGAAGCTAAAATGGGTGAACCTGTGCAATATCGATGGATGTATCCATTTGAGAGGTAGTATACTTATACAACACATCTTATTCGTGAATCCTTTATATTTTTTTCTTATGGTCTTGAACATGTTGTCATTAGGTGTATGATGAGCTTGAAGAAAAAGGTTCGTAATAGAGCACACATTGAGGGTTCTATATGTGAAGCATACCTCATTCAAGAAACTGCTACGTTTTGCTCTCTTTATTTTGAACCCCATGTTCAAACGAAGTTAAATCGTGTTCCGAGAAATGATGACGGGGGTCATGTGGGTGACAAATGCAACCTTCATGTGTTTGGTTATCCTTGTCGTCCATTTGGAAAATCCACAGAAAGATTATTGAATGAAATTGAGTTCAAAGCGGCAGAAAGATATGTTCTTCTAAATTGTGTAGATATCATACCATTTGTGAAGTAAGTAAGCCAATATTATGTACTTAAACACAACTCCATATGCTTTTTTTCTCCACTAAGTCCATTCTTGATACAGAGAATTTGATAATATCAAGATCACCAATAATCCAAATATTAGAGATGGAGAACTAGACAGGCTACGTGACTTAGAGTTCTCTAAATGGGTTAAAGGCAAAGTAAGTATCTATATATAGAGTCATAGACTAAGTAGATCTACCATATTGACATTAATTATCTTTTTGGTAGGTTCGTCAAGACTTGACAATTAATGGTCAAATACGCAATCTTTGCAATGGTCCTAATAAATATGCGACATGTTACAATAGTTGTTTCGTCAATGGCTACAAGTTTCACACAAAGGACTACTCTGAAAACAAAACAACAATAAACAGTGGTGTGTGCATCAAAGGAAGTTCTTACAATGAATTTGAGATGGACTACTTTGGTGTTCTACTTAATGTCGTACAATTGCATTATGTTGGAAGTAATAGGGTCACATTGTTCAAATGCCACTGGTTTGACAATGAAAAAGGTGTTAAGGTTGATGGTAAGCATGGGTTAGTAGAAATCAACTCAAAGTCAACACTTGGTGGGGACGATCCATTTGTGTTAGCTGAACAAGCTCAACAGGTTTACTATACTTCGTATCCTGGTAGAAAGAGAGGACGTAGTGAGTGGTTGGCAGTGTGTAAAACGAAAGCAAGGAATACTTACAACACCATCTCTAATATCGTGCAAGAAGATGAGACAACAACTGAAGCAGAAGGATTTTACCAAGAAGATGAAATGCATCCGCCATGTATAGTTGAGGTCGATGTTGATTTGGATGAAATTGTTAATTTACCATCAACAGAAGAAGCTGAAGTAGTGATACTTGACCAAGTTCCCACACGCACTGTTACCACATCAAACAATGACTCGGATCTTGATGACGAGGAAGAGTTAGACGAGGAAGATAGTGAGGAAGACGAAGAAGATTATGATTCATACAGTAGCGAAACCGAGTGATTTATATGTAAACCCGAATCATGTTCTCTCTAATCCCTCTGTATGACCTGCTTTACATCAGATTGCATAGATTACCATTTAGAAAATCACAGAATAAGAAACTACCTTATTTTAGCTAATTTGTGCCTTGTAGTAAAACAAATAATTTTCCGCCTCTTAATTGTTTTAGCGTTATAGTATATAGTTTTAAGGTAATTTTGATTTAATGGAATAGTGTTTGCAGTGAGTGAATGGTGCATTAATTTATCATGTATTTCTTTATTAGTTATCATTCTTTTCACTGATATAGATATTGTAGTGAGTTATCCATAATGAATTATAGCTTAATTTGAATGCCTGATTTAATACATTACAGATGGTCGGAGGAACTTCATATAAAGGAAGTAGAGGTAGGGGCTTCCGTGGAATGAGGACTAGTTCAACAACTCCATCAACGCCACCTCCGACATTAAGGGCACCTCAGATCCCAGTCGAAGATGCGTTGCTATCTAATCCACTAGAGTCTGAAACACCACCCGGGACTGGAGAAAGTTGTGCACGTTCTTCTAGCACAAGTAAAAAGTTGAAAAACCCTATTATTTTTATCAATTTTGGTGGCCCAACTTTGATTATTGCTTGTTATAATGATTGCATGTTTTTTGTTACTTATATAGATCAAGAATCGTCTCATTAACAAAGGGGACCTAGGGGAGCACACTTAAGCAAAAATATACCAACAAATCCATCTGATCGTCAAGTGATACGTATTTCTGGTTTGCAGTAAGTAGTATACACAATTTCTATTTCTAATTTCAACGAGATGTAAATAATCACCACGTGCATCTTGACTTGTATAGCTACTTGGAACAAAATGTTCCTGGAATCATTTCAAAGGATTACAAGGGAAATTTCTGTGGAAAAGAAAGTCAATGGAGCAAACTCGATCCACATTTAGTGAAACACTTGTACAAATGCTTTCAGGTTATTACTTTGCATATGCGTTTAAGGTTTTGATATATCTAAACAATATACTGAGCTAACATGTTTTGTAGGACCGCTTTCAATATGCTGAACCGGTATGCCCCGAGCTAGCTAAAGACGTGTGGTTAGCAAGGTCAAAGGCTCTTTCTCGAGGTACATGGAATGGGATTAGGGCAGCTTGTAAGAAAACGACAAAGAGTGACAACCCGGCTGATTGGAAGCAGTGCTGCCCCAACTTCATTTACCAAGATGATTGGGAAGGTATCTTGACGACTTGGATGACACCTGAATGGCAGAGGAGATCAGAAGTTGGAACAGAAAATAGGAAAAAGGTTCCCGGGGATGATACAGGTACTATGTCGTATGTTAGACACACCGGAGGGTCATGCAACTTTGGGATACATCTTATGCGATTGGTACGTACATTTGAATCTCAAATATTATACAATATAAATTAAAAATATGCATGAAATAAGGGGATGATGGTTCACAAGTATGCTGATCTGTAGCATAAACGTGTATTAAATGGGTCACATGTTACTTGTCGGAAGTATAATGTACTAAAAAACTGATTGGTAAATGGGTCGGATGGGTTATTTATATGCATAGTGGGCTTGAAATGATGTCTAGTAGGTTGTATAATTGTATATTGGCTTATAAAACAGGTTTAACGCTTCCATTTGTGTATAAAGGGCTGGAACAGCTGCACAAGTCATTATGTGATAAACGGATCAAATGGGTTATTTATATTTATACTTGGATTGAAAGTGTGTCTGATGTGTTGTATTGACGTACTTGTGTTGTATTGGTGTACTGTCAATTTGGAAAACTAGTATGATGACCGAGTTATATATATAGTCAAACGGGTCAGTAGTATAACCACCTGTGTTAAATTACTCATTATTGCACTCTTATTTTTCTGAACAGGAAGAAGAATTAGGAGGGCCAGCGTCGAGAGTTCAATTGTATGAGAGGGTGCACAAACGAAACAAAGGTAAAGGTGAGTGGTGTGATAAAAGAGCAGAGAATGTTGTAACCGAGTATTTTGTGAAAGCTAAAGAAAATCTCCCTTCAGTCGAACTAGATGATGAAGTTGAAGTGGATGTTGATGTCGAGTTAGCTGATGATGTCAACCTACCTCCTGAACTTCCTGAGCTACCATTTGACCCAAAAGCGTGGGTAGATGCAATTGGGGTTCCTACCAAGGATGGAGTTTATGGGTTCGGGACTTCTAAAGAAGCTGTCATGATTCGTAATCAGGCATGTTCGAATTTCACCAAGGAGCCTATTATCCATACAACGACTATTGACAACAAAGAAGAAATTGTTACTCTAAAAGAAGAGCTTGTTGCTCTAAAAGAAGAAAATGCAGTGAACAAAGAAGAAAATGCTAAGATGAAAGCAGAAGTTGAAGCATGCAAGCTTGAAATGAAGGAGATCAAAGAAATGTTTATGAATCGACAAGGTTCTATGCCACAAAGCGAGTAATTTGTTCTTGCCTAACCCATCCACGGTATATGATTACTAATCTTTCGGTAGCTGATTTTGTAATTTTTTTGTATACTTTCAACTTCAGCTACCTGTTTTGATGGGTTATTGTAGAACAAATTGTAGATGGATCGTATCAATTCATATTATGTAGTTTGTGCTATAGTACGATGATATTATTATGGTAAACGATTTCCTTATGCTATATATTTTGGGTTAATCATTTGTTCAAGATCTGCAAATTTATATGTTTGGTATATAATTTATCAACGATAACAATATTTGACAGTATTCGTTGGTAAATGATTTATGTAACGTTGATGATTATACCAACCACTTGTATACGTTGGACTAGTTGCTATTTTTACCAACGACTTAAGTACATTGGATAGGTCGTTGATGTTTAACCAACGACCTATGTACGTTTGCCAACAACGTTAATATCGTTGGTAATTTCTAAAATACCAACGACTTAAGATTGTAATGAAATCTCCCAACCACTTGGTATGTTGTTGGTAATACACCAACGACTAGTGCTAGTCGTTGGTATTATTAGTTTAGCGACGAGCATAATTCCCTCGACCATGTTTCGTTGGTAAGTTTGTTGATAACACCTATTACCAACGAAATATGGCCCTTTACCAACGATTTTAGGTTGTTGGTATTGGCCGTTTTTCTAGTAGTGACAAACCAATAATTTATAGACATAACTTTACCGACGACATTCACGCACTCCGTATAGAGTAATGTCCGATTAATTTCCTTTTCTTATTTTGTTTTTATTTCACACACATACATTGATTTGAAAAATCGAAAAAAAAATAAAAATA
Source organism: Pseudognaphalium luteoalbum (assembly GCA_963422505.1). NCBI lineage: Eukaryota > Viridiplantae > Streptophyta > Magnoliopsida > Asterales > Asteraceae > Pseudognaphalium > Pseudognaphalium luteoalbum. Next base: position 6,178,128 of record OY730194.1, read on the forward strand.
TAGAACATTGTAAACTCAATGTTCTTTCAGGTCTCTGCTTTTTGAGCATCAATGTTCTCACGTGGAACAATGTGAAGAAAATATTGTAATATAGTGTAACCACTCTTGGTGCTCTAAGTGAGCCATAAATTGACTTTTAAAAGATAAAATAAAAGGAGAAATTTACAAAAATCGTTCTTCTGGTTTGCCTCAAATTTCACTCGCAGTCCTTTAATTAATTTAATTACACAGATCATCCTTTATTTTGAAACGTGTTATGTCAATAGTCCCTTACACTAACTATTGTTAACTCTCAGTTCACAAGGACCATATATGTCAAAAAATTTATTCTTATTTTTTTTATTAAAATATAAATTATAAAATTTAGCATACGTATAAATACATTGTTAGGGGAACATAATAATTTTTTCATTTCTCTCGTTTTATTAATCATCAAATTTGGTCGTATTATCATCTAATTGATCACATTTTATATTCCACTAATATCTTTCTCAATCTAGATATACATTTTTGGCTTAATTAGTTCTCACTTTTTAACGCCGTTTCACTTTGAAGCTTGGATCATCAGAATGGATACAAAAGATAAGAGATGGTGGCAACCAAAGTCATGATGAGATAAGATGAATGGGTAACGGAAGGTCCTTGAGTGTTGAAAGCCGTTTGTGCACTATAAAATTGTAACACCCTTCCCCTGAGCCCATCCGCAGATGCAGGCCTGAGGAGCAATGTTAATATAAGCCCATTGGGCCAGGTTTGCAGCCCAATGCACCCCCAACCCATCTAGTGAGCATATATAGCATCCACTCAGGTTGTTGGGACTTGAATTCAAGACCCCTTTAATACTAAGTCTTTCCACTAAGTATCACCAATTGAGCTGAGTTCAAGTCCCAACAACCTGAGTGGATGCTATATATGCTCACTAGATAGTTGGGGTGCATTGGGCTGCAAACCTGACCCAATGGGCTTATATTAACATTGCTCCTCAGGCCTGCATCTGCGGATGGGCTCAGGGGGAGGGTGTTACATAAAAAGTGCACTTTTTTGTAACATCCTCCCCTTGAGCCTACTGGGTCTGAGGAGCAATGTCAGGTCTGCAGCCCAATGCACCCTAACCCATCTGGTAGCCCAATGGCATCACCTAGGTTGTTAAGAGACTTGAACTCGATACTTCCCCTTTAATACTAAGTCTTACCACTTAGTATCACCAATTGAGCTGCAGCTCAGCTCAATTGGTGATACTAAGTGGTAAGACTTAGTATTAAAGGGGTCTTGAGTTCAAGTCCTAACAACCTGAGTGGATGCTATATGCTCACTAGATGGGTTGGAGTGCATTGGGCTGCAGACCTGACATTGCTCCTCAGACCCAGTGGGCTCAGGGGGAGGATGTTACAAAAATTTAATGTTTCAATGCTAAAGAGAAACAATTTGATGTTAAATTTTTTTTAAGTAAAATGTTAAAGATGATAATGATGTTTGTTCACCTAATAATGTATTTATACACACACACACACACACACACACACACACATATATATATATATATATATATATATATATATATATATGCAAAATTTTATAATTTATATTTTACTCAGAAAATTTATAAGAACAAAAAAATTACACACATGGTTCGAGTTAACAATCTTTAGTGTAAAGAACTATTGACGTAACACGTTTCAAAATAAAGGATGATCTGTTAATTAAATTAATTAAAAGACTACGAGTGAAATTTGAGGCAAACCATAAGGATGATTTCTGTAGTTTTCTCTAAAAATAGACATTTTAAATTTTGATTTTTGTTATTTATTTATATATAAATCTATTTATTATTTATTTATTTTCTTTTATTAGTTTTGGTTTTCGATTCCCATGGTTACCCCTACTTTCTAATAAGTTTATATCATGGGTATGTTTGACGCAACTAGCTGGTAGCCGGAGCTTGTGGCTGAAGCGGGTAGCTGGAGCTTTTGGTTATTATTTGTGTTTGGCAGAGTAGCTGAAGCTAGGGGTGGCAATTCGGGTCGGGTTGGGTTACTGGGTTTGGGTTGGCGGGTTGGCGGGTCAGAAATGATCAACCCGAACCCGACCTGATTTTATAATCGGGTTGAAAATTACAACCCAACTCAAAACCCGATAACCCGGACCCAACCCGAGTAACCGATTTTTATTTAACTAAATAGGTTTTTGGGTTACTTTCGGGTCAAATGGGTCGGTTTTCGGGTTATTTTCGAGTCAAATGGGTCGGTTTTGGGTCAAATGGGTCGTACGGGTCAAATGGATCATGTGGGTCAATTGTCTCAAAAATAATTGGTAACCATTAATAAGCATAAAAATGGTTAATAATCTAAGTAAAGTCTCAAGTTATATAGATAATTGTGCTCCATCATATATAGCATGTATCTCTAACATTAAAAATGTCATTTAAGTAACACAATCAATTTATATATACAATACATATGTAAAGGTTAAAAACTACGTAAGAGAAAGATAATGTTAGCTTAAAATAAGTAAAATGATTCTGTAATAAACATTTTGAAAACAAAGTATCAAATTTTAACTATTTAACTATAGGTGTTATTATATAATTGAAAATTTTATCACTCCTCACTCCCATACATAATTATAGGGTTTATTGTTTCGTTATGTATTAAACTTTACACTTTTTACTATTATATGAAAAATTGCAAGTTGTGGAAATTTGGGCAAATAGAGGTTCATATGTTCTATATATTACCTCAAATATCAAAAATTTAAAAATTTAATTTATATTTTTAGGTTTCGGGTCATCGGGTTAACCTGATGACCCATCGGGTTGACCCGAACTGAAAAAAAATCAGGTTGTTGGGTTTCGGGTTGGTGGGTCAATGGGTCCAAAAATCCTGACCCAACCCGAAAATTTTCGAGTCGGTCTCGGGTCGTGTTTCGGGTCGTGTCGGAAATTGTCAGCCCTAGTTGAAGCTTGTGGCTTATGAATGTAAATGACATAAAATGACAAATATATTAATTTTAAAAGATGGTATAAAATTACTTGGAGGGTATTTGTGTAATTTTACATAAGCTACAAGCTACTTTGAAACGCTACGTCAAGTAGCTTATGGTTTTGATCTTTTGGAGTTTATGAAAAGCATAAGCTACTCAAAATTTTGTTAGTCAAACAAAGCTTATGACCAAAAGCTCCTGTAAGATGCAAGTTACAAGCTTCCAGCTCGTGCCAAACACACCCATAATAGCTTTGGACTTTATTTGCTACTCCATTCATCTATATCTATACCCCTTATAATTCATTTAGGGGGTTTGGCTTAAAATTTACAAAAGAGATATGAAAAATACCTATTTAACCCTTAATTTCCATTGACTAATCTAACATGAAAACTACAATAATCATTAATTATTCAATATGATTATAGTATTTCTATATATATAGATATCTGAAACTATATTTTTTGTTTATTTTTTTAAAAGAAAAAACCAAAGACCCTATATGCTCCAACGAATATCTATACTATCTACCATATATTATCTATTTTTTATAATAGACGGCTATAAATCGAATTCAACATCATACTCACGAATATACTATCTACCATACCTCTGGTTGAATGTTTAGAATCCGCGCTATGCGAAGCATAACGTTTTAAAGCAGATCATATTAGTCATTGTTTAGTTGATTCGAACAATATATTTTATTGTTAGATTGCTTAAATCGAAGTTTAACACCACTTCGAAAATACTTAATAATAAAATGTACGTTACCATCAAACCGTTTAGTCACATTTGTTGTTTGGTAATATTAAAGTTTAATCTCTAATTAATAAGTAGTAACTTAATATTATTCTATATATATATATATGTCATTTTTTATCATAGTATTCTCTTTTTGTCAAAATAAGTGTCCAAATATTCGTTGCTTTACGTATAATTAAGACCGCACAAATAATTCGAAAGAAAAATACACAATCATTGTACTAAAAATTTGATCATTCTAAGTGTATGTAAACACATTTATAAATCTATAAAGTTACAAATTCAATGTAAACATTAAGCTTACATTTTAAAATTAATTCAGAAAACAACATAAACAATATTTCTGTTGCTGAGATATTTGCAACGGTTGATGAAAATATTATTTCATTCAATTTTAAAAAAATTCCCGCCGTAAAACGTGAGTAATCTACTAGTAAAATAATATTTACATTAAAGTTAAATAGTTAATGACTTAATTCAATTCAATTTCAAGTATAATTAACATTAACATTACCGATAACAAGAAAAGCGCGCCAAACTTCAAACCTAGAATTATACACACACTGATAGTTTGATACGCACATTTCACACAAGAGCGAGAATAATGGTGATGCTGTGCTTCCTGTTAGATTTACGAACGTTATCGCCTCCGTTACTTCGAGATCTAAAGCAGGTACGAATTAATCATTTTACGAACATTCATTTGATTTAACGAATCTTATATCACAGATCCATCGAATTCAATCTGTACAACTACAATCTCCGTTATAAGAAATCGTAATTCGTTTTGTAATCAGTTATTAAATCATGTTAACTAACTCGCTGTTCTACAGTCGTTACTGCAGTTAGCAAATTTCTACTCAATTACAAACCCTAGCGGTCACAATTCCATTTCGAAATCGAAAACGAAATCGAAATCACTCTTCGATAGGATCGGACTTTGCTATGTGTTCCGAAATCGAGTATCTGGTTCCACAGAGGTACGTGATTGATTATTTGTGCTTTAATGTATACATATATGTTGTTGGAATGTTTGAACTGATACTACTCAAGGTTATGAATTTTAGATGCTAAAGAGATTAGATATGAATCAGCTGTAGCTATTACTTATAATTAGTTAATAGTACTTTGAATGATATTCAGAAAGGAGGAATTTTCTTCTGCTTCAAAATGATAACTTGTGTTATTCGATTCATATGGTAGCTTTTTAATAAGTCTTACATGTGATGAATAACATCAATGTGATTATATAAGAAGAATGTTCAAACTGATGCAACTCAAGTTTTTAAAAATTTAGATGCTAGGTAACACTCCATATATGGAGTAGTAAACAGATCAAATGCTGAATTAGCCTTTGCTATCATTGAATAGTACCAAAAATTATATGCAGAACGGAGGAACTTCGTTCCTTGCGTAATTGGAGATTAGTTTTGACATTTTTAGTTTAATTGGAAAAACATAGATTTAGTTCTGCAAATTAAATTGTTTTGCTGCATGATGATAATGTTAAGCAGGTGCTACTTTCGTTGAACTTCATGTAAAGTCAGGTCTTAAGTTTGACTCTGTTGAGTTTTGAAATGCATTAAGAGTGTGGTATAATCTGTTTGTTCTTCTTATTATTATGTGTTTTCTTCTGTGGTTCATGTTTGATAGCAGATGAAAGTAGCTTACAGGCCAAGTGGATATTTCAGTCTCCGTGATTTTCACCATGCTGTTAACAACTTGCCTGTGGACGCCTACTTGTCAGAACTCAGCAATAACGTAGCTATTGATTGTTGTGGTATAGGTTTTCTTTGGTTTCAGATATTAATAACTTTCTATAATACTTGTGTTTTATCCATTGAGCGCTTATGGCTTACTTGTCTTGTATGAACTTATGCTCTTTTGCCGGCAGATGTCCACCTTGTAAGTGTTCTTAGTGATAAAGTTGTATACTCATGGGGAGGTGATAACGAAGATGTTGGAAGAAAAGTGATTGTAATTAGCTCATGTCTACTTAAAAATCTAGACTCAGTGACAAAGAAGACCTTAATGGTGAGCAGCTCAACAAGTTGTTCTTTTGTCTCATTTATATGTGCATGGCTTTATAATATAAATGGTTTCACTTATTATATTGTGCATGTTGAAACACTTACTTATAGGACGCAGCAGACAAATGTGTTTCAGTGGACTTCATATTATTGGAGCAAGTGTTAAGTGGTCTTGCTGATCTTTCAGAAAGTATCAATAACTTTGTTAAGGATATATGTGATCTTGAAAATTGTTCGTTTCGTAAGCATCTTTCAGGTTGTAACATCCTTCCAGTGTAGAAATTTAATCTAAGTATCTGAAAGAACACCTTCTTTTGAAATGATACTAAACTACATAAATTATGTGGCTGTGTTACACCAATAGCCATATCATGTTTATAGATAAAAGATAAAGGTAGTTGGTAGAAGTAGCACATAGAATGGGGGTTGTGTACTAAGTGCTTTACAGTACATTTTTGCAGAGGCAAAGTTGTTGTGTGGGTTGGTAAAAGAATGGCTACGGGATTTGAGGGATGAAGCAGACCAAATGCAGGCTCGTCTCAAATTCAAGAAAAACGTTCTTGGCTCTTTAAACCAAATATGCTGCAATCTGTTTCCATCTTTTAATCGCATCATTGATGAGTTTGAACCCTGCCAGGTATTACATCTTTTAAGTAATCCTCGACTATCGGAACTACTCGCCCAGTAGATCGCATAGAACCTCTGTTAATATTCACCGAATTGCATAACAGTAAAGTAAACTACTACTCCATAATTATGCAGATGAGTTGCATCATGGCCTATGACTCTTTAGAAGAAATAGTGTTATGACTGGATTTGGTTTTGATCAACTGTCTTGAACTTGAGTTCACGTGATTTTTTTTTTTAATTTCTTGACTAGCATTTCTGATGATTGTTAGACAACATTATAATGCCCCTGACGAGATGAACAAGTACAACTCTACAGACATACATTTCATAATTTACGCTCGATCTTCTCTAGTCATTTATTGGAAGATTTTGTTGTAGAAGAAAACAGTGGAAGAGTGAAAGTGGAGATTTTTCACTTTCTATTTATAATTTGGACCAATAGACTTCTCCATTTTGATGGAAATCTTTATTGGAAACCACCCATTTTGAACGTTTTTTTTCTTCTGTTTTCTAGTTTTCTTAGAACTCTTTTCTGGAAAGGTCCTCTACTTTTGTTAACTGAGCACGAATATTAGGTATGCAGGTGTCATGGCTATCCATTGGATGACAAACATGTTGACAGAACGGTGAATTCCACTTTATGTCCAGTCACTGGCACCGAGCTTGGCACACTTGATTTGATTGCACACTCTCTAAAGGTTGGTGAGCAAACAGTACTGCTCATGCCATCCTTTCACTACTATACAAAGTTGCAGCATGTTACCGCACCTATAGACTTTAACATCATTGACAGAACCAACCTAGGGTCTTTAAGCGAAGGTAATCATCATATCCAATCATTACAACATATATGTGTACAGATATGTGTATGTATTCCTACCACAATCCATCAAACGTTAGTCACATGATGCTAATTTGTATTTTCCTGATACAAAGATTTTCAAAACTCGAGTTTTTTAAATTTTGGCATGATTATAATAATTTTATATTTCCGTAAGGAATCTCGATTCTTGGTTGAGACTAATTTTCCAAAACTTAAGATTTTCATGTCAAAGGTGAATCAGTCGGTATTAGGTGATCAAAACTCATACAATTCTCAGAGAAGATAGAAGGATCTGGGTGAACAAGTTAAGATGGAACCCATATGTTCGATAATTTTCCAATATCAGCTAGTTGCTATTTGTAGCATGCTCTTGTTATTTATTTTCCTTTACTTCTTGGTTTTTTATGTAACAGGTTTGATTGTGGGATCTCCCTTTGTTGTTGTCCCATCTACTTCCCATGAATTTGATGATACTGACCAGACAGAGTTAAACAACCAAGGTGACTGAATAGTTGCCTCTTACTTAAATCTTTACATGGGACTCCAAGATGATGATTTGATTCTGCAGTTTTATATTATCTATGCAACTGGCAATGATAACGAATTATTGAGTACATCATCATTTCCACCATTAATATCACAAATTTTTATGGATGCGATTTTGCAGTCTTTCAAGGGATTCGCAGTGCCCTGCATTCTCTAGATCAGGGCTTGGTTTGCTCTTCCAGATGTAATACGGAGACTATGAGGGAGACACCATTCCTGTGTTATTACATACTTCTCCCTTCAGATAATGGAGTGATGCTGCTCCGGGTAGGCTTGTTTCCTTTTACTATAGGTGGCAATTACGACCCAATCACTGTGAATGTGTTGTTTTCGGTTAAAAGTTACCTCTAATGGGTCAAAAGGATGAATTTATAATAAAATATTTACTTAAGAAGAAGGGGTCAAATGGCTTGAAGTTGAACGAGTCGAAAGTCTCCCAAAGTGTATTTTTTATGAATATAAGTATTATTGTTCCTACTTATTTAACTTAGAAAGTATCATTTTTTGGTAAAACAAGTTTCTGTAATCATATTTGGCACACAAATGTTCATAGTAAACTTAATAACTTTGGATAAAATGTGTTTCAGGCCGACCCAATCTGACAAGCCTCGACTCATTTTGCCTCATTTACCCTCTACTAATCGCAGTCCATATGAAAGTAGCTAGTAGGCATTAATCATGCGTTATGACCAATGTGATACTACCTATGGGATGGGTTCAAATGCCATAATTAAAGGCCTTATTATCTTTCTAATTTATATGATTTCTCTTACCTTTTATATTCCTGCAGAGGCTTGCAGGATCAGAAGAAGTGATACCTGTCCCTGATGTTAGCCAATCATTTGAATCTACAGATGCTAAGGATGTTAGAGATTCAGTGAAAGCCTCTTTACTTGAGGTTGTATTTCTCAAGTCATTAGCTTAGCTAGTTTTATAATATTAGAGGAGGCAATTTTAGACTCATTGGTTATTAATGGGTCAAGTTGGGTAATATATATGAGGAGATTGGTTTTGTTGGGTCTCCCTCTATTTCTTTAGATGGGTCTAAATGGATATGTGATAACAATTAACCAATGGGTCTAGCGGGTAAAAAAAATTGAACACCTCATTTCATTTTTCACTCAAATAAAAAAAAAGTTTGGTGGATACCCGATAGGTCAACCCGACTCGAGACCCATTTGACCCGGACCCATTTAGACCCGTCCTCCTAAATGACCCATCTGGACCCGGACCAGTTTAGACCCAAACCCATCTAGACCCGACCTGACCCACTCATTTTGCCACTTATAAGAAATATCCTAGGTTAAATGCTCTTCAATTCTTGATTTGCAATGGTCTGATTTGAGCATCCTTAAAAGTGTGGTGCATGGTATAATAATGACATCTAACGTTAACTGAAATCAAAGCCAATAATGATTTATGGATCGGCAGGCTGTTTTGTGGTAAAAAGAAAAATAAGAATTGTTAGGCAGTTATCAAATTAATCAATATATTACTTTAAATTAAGTTCTAAGGTAAACTTAAGTTGCTGTTTTTCATTTCTAAAATAGTAGAACATTCTTTCTGTATATCTAATATGTAATTGGATCTGATTATTTATCTGATTAAAACATCCCTCAGCAATTGAAGAGTTGAGACTAGAATGCTTCACATGAGGCTTGCAGTTGTATTACACCACAGCTCATTTCATATTCATATCTATTATGTTGATCAGATTGAACTAAGGGACTACAATCCCATTCTGCACGAAAGGGGGTTCCATCAAAAACTAAATGTGCTCGTAAAAGAAAGCTTGCATTTTGGGTATATTTCTTCTCTGTTAGCATCAAATTTACTTGAATAAATTTAAAACTCATGGTATCAGACATCATTTACACAGATTTGCTTCCCTTCAGTAGATTTTAATCTCTGAGGATCTTTATATGTCCAGGTCATTACCTACAAAAACAGACGATTTACCTCCTGAACCAACTCCTACTCAAGGAGATTCAGTGAACGAATCTGGACCTTCGAAGCATGCAATGAGTATGATAGGCTATAAAGAGGAATTCCCACAGCTCGATATGAAATTTGGACGAGATAAAATCACGGAACGTATAACTGAAGAATGGGAACAACTGATTGTCAGTGAAATTCCTAATATTAAATCTCCCACTTGTGTTTCTAAACCAAAGATGGATCACTTGGCTCGTTTACCAACTGAGAATAATAAGCCATTGGATGAAAAAACTTCGAGGATACTAGAAAGACTAGAAGTACCGAGAAAGCTGAAAGCTAAAGGAGCTTCACCAGTCATTACTTCAAGCAGTACCCCAATTGATGCATGCATGTTGACAAAGAAGCCTCTTATCCCATTTCAGTCAACTCAAACCTCAGATATGGGAACAGTTGCAACCCAGCCAATGAGACCCAACTTTCAAAGGCTGAAGAGGAAACACAGATGATTTTACATTGCACTTGAAAATAGTTGATTGGTCCTCACCTATGAGCTTCATTTGCTGCCTTCTTTTCAGGTAAGTGTTCTTTTCAGGTACAGGCGCTTTCTATATGAACATCTTAATTGAGATCAATAATAACTCAAGTTTTCTGATGTGACCGTGAATATAAATGATTAGAACTGCATGTCCTGCACGCTTAAATCTATGTCTGTACTCTGTCATGTAGAACAATAAGAATTAGGCGGCCCTTTTAATTGTACTGTGGTTTGCAATTGCTAAATTGAGAATACTTCAGGGTTAAGAATTTAAGTTTAAACTAGTCAAGTGTTCAATTCTTAAACTGAAAATACTAAAAATTTCAAATAGTTAAAAATATAATGTTTAAGTCAATCTAGTGTTAAATAGCTAAACTAGATGTACTCTAGATATAATACTTTAATCTTTCTGTTGATGGTCAGAACTGCCTTAAGCTTGAAGTAGCTCTGGTACATAAATAATGAGTGACTGCGATATAGGATTACGTAAATTTTTTTAGCATGAACCATCCATTAAAATGATTGTCGGAACAATAGTCCCCTTATCCTATCTAGTGTAGTAATATGTCCTCTGGGAAGATCTTGGACAGTAGAATATGGAGGTTGCGATTCGTTCATTCATAAAGTGGTCGATCTGTGATATGTTTTTATGTGTAACATGTCAAATGGTAAAATTAAAAGTTCTAGATATGAAACGGGTCAATTGCGTCGAATGGGTTGAAAGTTGGCGAAACTCGAAAGTGTATTTTTTAGTGCATACAACTTACTATATCTCTTGGTTCCTAAATATTAGTGTGATAGTATATTCTCTTCAATTATATTTATCACACTAGTATAGAAAATGGACAAAAAAATGTTTTCGGGCACCTAGCCTGGCCTGTTTTAACTTGTACCAAATATTACCAGTTTTTTAGCCCATGAAAAAGCTGCTAGACCCACCCATTCTGGCACCTCTACTAGAAATTTATAAGCAGCAACAACCATTCAACTCTTGAAATTGGTTATATACGGGTTTGATGAAAAGCCACTTCAAAGAATGATGACTTATTTCTAGTCAAAACCCATATCTTGTGCAAGAGAGGCCTTTGCAAGACTATGTCACCATGGCCTCGTTATTCCATATGGATGCCAATGGACTAAACGTTTGTACCTTTAAATCACCCCCAAAATTAGAGCAAGTAACATTATATTATTCAAAAATTAAGAATTAACTAAATTACCCGGTGTTGTGTTGAATGTCAAATGGTGGTCTTAGATGATATGGTTGAATGCAAGTTTTGTTGCTATTTTTCTTGTCAAATGAAAGAAAACAAATAAGACCATGTATTATTACTCAGAAAGTTACCTAACACATTTTGTTATGTGGTTGTGTTGATTATTGTGTCAGTAGATTACTCTTTTTGAGAAAGCAACTAGAGAAAAGGATTTTTGGCACCATGATCTCCAAAGCAGTACAAGACTTTACTTGAAATTAGTTTAAGAATGATTTATCAAGGTATTACATTTTGAAGAACTCATTCCAACCAAACCATTCACCACTTTTTGAATAGTCAGAACTGTAGATAACCAACCAATTGTTTCATTCAGTCCAACCTATAGAATATCGTCTGAAAATATATTAACTAGTTACATTCAAACTACTTTAAGAGTCATTTGCATCTTTACAGCCAAAGTCATTTGTAATCTTCCAGTAAGCCAATCAATGGTAAAGATCATTTTACTTTGTTTAATCTGACCAGTCTGATCTTTTTAAAAGATGAAAATTACAATAATTCTTTCCTCTCGAAAGTCAAATGGACATATCCACTGGAGCCCCTCTTGATTATTTGCTGCCATGTGCTTGATTTAGGCTTTATAGTTATTGGTTTGTTTGCACGTCCATTTTTTCACTCATGTTGTCTCCAATTTAAATTTGTACGTGTTATTTTCATTCCATTTAATATTAATCATGACCAAGGTGGCTTAGTCATAAATTGTCTTGATGTCCTCAACAAGAGGTGTCAAGTCGAACCTCCCTAGGCAAAAATCTCGAGGGTGGGTGGGTAAGGGTGGCGGGGATACCTTGGTTAGACCGCATACATGAGTTAAATAAAATTCGCCCTCACTGGGCAAGAAAAACCCCTGCCAATTACCCGTTTAAAATGTAAATGGGAACCCAAAGATTAGTATTAGTGATTATTGATTTCTTGCATTTCATGTATTTGAGAGGTGGCGTAGCAAAAAGTCAACTTTTGTTACAGTATGTTTTTATCTTTCAAATGAGTCATATAGAGAAATTTTGCTAGAATTACACATTTTTATACTTAATTAGTCCATCTTGACACATCTAGAGTAGTGATAAACACAGTACAAAGATATCATCACTGCGTGGTTATAATAATCTGATAAACAATACTATTATCAGGTAATGACGACTTCCAATAAATATGACATATTATAGCAATCATTATTCACATTTACTGATTTACACTATTTCAGATTTTGGGAGAAATATATAAAATCTTGAGTGGTGAGTCATAGTTAGCTGACTAGGTGGTGTTTTCTTTTTTATTTCCTGCAAGCCACACCTAATACATCAATAGCACATTTTTTAACAAACAGAAAAAATATAAAGAAATACAATTTATTAACAAAAAGATTAATTTGACAACAACCCAACCACCATGATGTAACTCCATTACTATACCATCTTTCTTTCTTTAATTTAATCCTTGATGGTGGAATTCTTTTCTTAATTTATTTATAAGTTTTATCCCATTACATTTGCTGGCAGCCACAACAATTATGGACGTCACTATACTCCTTGCATTATCCTTTTACACCTCTAACAACAACAAAATTTTATACCAAAAAAATTAAAAAATAATAATAATAATAATTGTTAACTATATATTTCCTGATCTCCACTTATCTGTACAGAAGACTTTACTTTTTTGATTTCTCGTGGTCGAACTGGTGGGCAAAAAAAGGCCCTTTTTAGAAGTTCTCTTTGTGAAATTCAAATTTGGTTGGTGTCTTGTGTGAGAAATCAGAAGCTAGTTGTTTTAGCTCTTTTGTTGGTGCTGGTGCTCCACAATAGAATACTCCTGCAGAATTTCAGGAGACTATAGTTAGTAAGGAAACATCACATGACATGATGCAAAACTATAACAGCATTCTATTAATAATAGTATAATTTATGATATCACTATCTATTTTAACACAACTCTATCTATAATACTATTAATTATTCGCTACACGGTTTAAAAATATCGTTTTTTGACCTGTGTTGACATTGACACCATTTTGACACGCAGGAAACAACCGAATCCAATTTAGAAGTATGATAATTGTATCTTTAACTAAACAATATCGACGTGGGGAAAGATTACTTGCATGAATAACATCGTTATCCTAATACATTTTTTATCCTTAGTTTTTTAATATCCACCTTATTTGGCATCATGCACCTTTCTTTGTCAATGTTGTTAATGAGATTAATTAATTAGCACTAAACGATATAATCTCCATTAACATTGAATAAACGAAAAGACACAATAATGGTTGTATTTTAGCTTTTGAATACCTAGCAATCTAATTTAAATATCTAAGCAATTATCGTATAAAACCGCTTAACTGATGGACTTCTCACAAACCGCTAGGCCAAAGGCCCTTTGGTTATATGATATCTTTTTAGCCATGATACTCTTAAGTGATCCCATGAAAGTTTCTACTATTGAGATATAGTATGAAAGGGACTTTAAGTTCTGGAACTATAACGCGTTTTTTGGTTTACTTAGGTACCAATAATTCAAAAGCCACCTGTAGTAAGTATCTAGAAACAAAGCTGTACAATTTATATGTAGTAGTCAATACTCAACAGTCTCGATTTAGATTGCTTTTACTTTTTTGAAAAAGGCAAAAACATATGTTTTAGTCTTTAGGCCTCCACTAGGTACAAGTCGCTTTTGAGTTGAAAATTTCCCAATAGGTCTTATAGAGTTAGTGAGCATTTTTCCTTTTAAATTGCAAAAGAGAAGGCTAAATTAAGGTCCTAAATATACCTTCATATGAATATTTAAGTTTATAGTTCAGTAGAGTTGGCAATCTTAACCCAATTACTAATAAGTGTGTTGAGTTGGGTTGTGTTATATTTCTAACAGGTCATATGTGTAACATAAGGTAAAAGGGTAACACATTGAACGGGTTGAAACTTGCCCAGAGTGTAAGTTTAATGCATAAAACTTCTTAAGTCACTTTATATTTTTTCCTAGATTAATAATTTTATAATAATATTATTGTTTTTAGAATAATCATAATTAATGCATTAATTATCTTAAAAGAGTTATAAGTGGTTGAGATTAATCCAGCCAATCCCATTTTGACCTCCTTAACCAATCCACCCATTTTGCCACTGATAGTAGTAGGAAACAATTGAGATGAGTTATCAGAGGAACTGACCTATTCTTGATCCGGTGTGATTAAGAGCAATCCGCTTGTACACATTCCTCCAATTGGGTTTTGCAAAATGGGACTTAACCCGAGTACCCGAAATAACATCAACACCATTTTTGGCATGATTAAGTGACTGAAGCATAGTAATTAGTGCTGATCTCGCATCACCTTCCTCATAAACACTTGTACAATAATTATGCATCTCTATGACACCATTTTTGTCCATTTCAGCAGCCTCATTCATAACACCTTTGAACCAGTCAAATGATCCCTGTTCTCTAGTCACCCAATAGAAGTAAGCTCGCGTTGTTCTAAAATTATTTGCACTTGTTGGCCCTGATTTAGTCTGTTGTAAATTGCCACCATTTTCCAAAACACTGTCTTCCTCTTCTTTGGCTTTCATGTTATTCACAATGTCTTTTACAATGCTGATCATTGGGGTCGCACCAATACCTAACCCTACTAGTAACACCACTTCATATTTCTTGTAGTCTTGTGCAGGTGCCCCGTATGGTCCATCAATTAAAACTCTCGGGAAACTGTCAAAAAAATCATGTACTTCATAATAAGTTTAATAAATAACTATAATCTTGATTGCGATTATAGATTTACATAATCAGAATTACAACAATAATCATCTAAATTTTTGTGTAAAACATTTAGGAGGTCATATGCATTAACATGTTCAACCCATTATCCAGTTTCCTATTTATTTAATTGACTAATTTGAGATAAAAGTCTACCCAAATCAACTTGTTTACATTTAAATGGGTCGAAATGGCCACGTCTATTACAAAGCATATTCTACCATTATTTGTGTACTTTTCAATAAAGAAGGTGCATGTGAAATACCACTAAGTCATGCATATCACCGCCTATTGTTTTGTATACTATTCACAGAGGAATAAAATATTTTTGAAAATAGGAGGTTTCATATCCACATGTCTGGACCACAGTGAAAAAGTCCAAAACTTATACATCTGCATTTTGCCAACTATTTTATAATCTGTTAGATGTCCCTGTTTACGTGATATAGAAGGTGATATTATGTTATACTCTACAGCTAAAATATTTGTTTCTATATTGTAATTCGTTGGTCCTTATAAACAGGGCAATATATTCTATGTTGAAACTTTAAGATACTAGATGGCTCGATGTAATAATAAATACATATACATTCCAAAAGATATTGAAAATAAAACTTAAACATATATGTAAATCTAGAAACACAAGAAATCACTTACTTTGGATTTTCACCTTGGCTTTCAGCTCTAAGGAGCCCACTTTTTCCATTAGGTGGAGGCTTACATACCTACAAACAATCAAAGACACATGTTAGGTGATAATTAACTAACGCACTTGTCAAAAAGTACCAAAAATCATTATCAACTTGACCAAAAGTGTATGTGTCTTTTGAGGTTATGGGTTTTATACCTATAAAATTGGTTATCCTTCATACCCACTTAAGGAGTTATATTCAAAATTTTCATACCCATTCCCATTCGGCCATTCCACCCTTATATGAAACTCATGCCGATAGTGATGCCTTATCACAAACCATACTCCACCTAAGTAACACGTTGCCTACCTCTGAAAAGACGGTTTTTAGTTGCCTAGTCCAATCACCGAGGGTCCGAATGTGGACACTCAGGTGGTCGTCACCAGGGGCAGAAGTAATGGAAAATGGGTGCCTGTGGACATGTATTGATAATTAAGTTAATTATCGCATTACATCACATACTGGGTCACTTCCCATGATTATATGTTGATGTAGAATATTGAAGGTACAACTTACCATTCAAATGGTGAGACAGCAGCACAGTTGACAAACATGTATTGTCCACTCTTGTATTTGAATCCTTGAGGCTTTGACATATTTAGTGCCAACACATTTCCAGGATAAACAGCCACCTTTAAGACACCAATTATCATTAGATATCTCAAATTGTGTATCAATGATAATAGTAGAGTTGACAAAATTGGTCATTTTTAGTAGCAGTTGAAAGTAACAAGGTCGGGTTTGGTTGACTCAAAAATGCTTTCTTGTTCGTCATGTTAAAAGATTTAATAGATTGTTCAAGCATTTATTTTGATTATAAAAAATAAAATAACTAAAAAAACAGACTAATTCTTGAATTGAATTTTTTAACCAATATCACTGGTTCCCCTTTAAGCCAAATTTTAAGATTTGACCTGTTTACATAAATAGGAATAAAAATAATAGATCGAATTGCCACCTCTAACGAAATAATCCAAAGTTTAACACGTGAATCTTAGATTGTACCTTAAGTATCTTGACTGGCTTGACACTTGATCTGAACGCCCTTATCAATCTCTCACAAGCATAAAGCAAAATTGGAACTGCCAGGTACATCCACGTCTGCACCCCCGAAAACATGGTTTAGTTTAATGATACTACTTTTAGGACATCTATCAGACGAGAATTGATATGTTTCTATAAAATAAGAGAGCAAGAGGAACTAACCGTCTTCTTGTACCATTCCTTAGTGAGGTAAAGCTTGATACCGTGAACTATGAGTAATGTGTAAACGATAACAAAAAGGTGGTGGGAATACCAAAAGGCATTAAATCCTGTCAGTTTCTTTAGAAATGTTGGTAGGTTGAGCTTGCCTCTTCTTAGCCATGGGGTTGCTAGTGTAAAAGCTATGGCCATTAATACTACCATTATTATTCCTGTATATCCTTCTGCCTCCTTCACAAAATGCCAATAATTCTTGGCCTGTTCCCCAAAAAACTGCTCCAATGGTTCATACTCTTCCTTTGTTGCGTGAAGTATTCGGGGGAAGTCACATGTTAAATGGGATATTGCATGTAACCCGACTCCTATTGCAATCGCTATTGCAATCACCTACAACAACATAGCTTCCGTAAGAGTTTCATAATTACAATATCCTAAGAAAGTTTCTCAATTAGAAAGGTGCTTGAATGTTTAAACTCAAAGTAATTATGCTATATTTTAGGGGAATATATTATGTGTTGTCAACAACACCCAAGTTACATATAGCGAAGGTTAGTTTCTTTCTACATTTTAGCCGTTAACTTTTCAACATGTGCACATTTACTCCCTGCTTTACACCTAACAGCATGAAAATGTCATCCATTTGAATAATCAAAACATGATAATCGGATGTAATAAAGAGAATGTAGGAGATAGTATTTAGAATAGTAGACTTACTTTATGGAAATTAAGATTGTCATCAAAGGGAACTGCTACACTCAACCGAGTCTTGTTCCTCAACCAAGTAATCGTGTTTCGACAAACAGGAAACAATATAATCGCCATGTTTAACTTCAAAGTCTCGGCTGCTCCTTTAGCTACACATACACACGGCCCTAATAGATCATACACTTCTCTTTTCGTGTATTGAATGT